>OW203672.1:5180000-7680000 GCA_934044485.1 Apeira syringaria | reverse complement strand
GATCGTCTTGGGTTATTATAGTGGTTTTTGAAGTGAAAACTTTTTTAACGGCTTTGTACACTTTTATATAGGGAAAAATGTTAAACTCGCGTCAGATCGTAAGATCATCAGATCGTCAAATCGTGACGTCATCGAATTCGTTAGACGGAGGGAGAGTAGACCGTTGTTGAAATTTAAACTTAAATGTGTTACGAATTTCGTTTCATTTCATTATTTAATTCAGAAACTTTACATAATATAGTGTTCAATAATGTTATTTGATAACATGTACCCTGATGGGCCCTACAGAATAAGGAACATTTTCGTTCGTGGGTAGTTTTATTTGATTTTGTTATTTTTTTATATTTATTTGATTGTATGTGTCGCACTAATGTCATAAATCTGAAAGTTTGGATGGATGGATGGATGTTTGTTACTCAATCACGCCAGAACAGGTGAAGGATTTGGATTAAATTTGATATGTAGATACTTCAGGTCCCGGGATACATAGGCTACTTTTCATCATCATCATCATCAATCATGTTCAATTTTTCACTTCTGCCGGCACTCCCGGAGTGCAACCGGTTGTTTATTTTAGTAATAGGTGGCAAACAAGCAGACGAGCCGCTTGATTGTAAGCGATCACCAAAAAATAATAAATCCTACCAAAATATTTTAGTTTAGCAATAGTTATTTATTTATTTATTCATTTTTTAGTTAGGATAGGATCGTGTTAAAATCTGCCAGTAAAAAGGACTGTTAATTTTGCGTGAGCGTATTAAATTAAATGTGGCATGGTTTTATTTCATACTAGCTGCGTCCCGCGGTTTCACCCGCGTGGTGATAAAAAACGGTGATGATGATAAGCCTTTGAAACTCCCAAATAACGTGGCTTTCCATTGGTAAAAGAATTTTCAAAATCGGTTTAGTAAATCCGGAGATTACCCCCTACAACCTCACAAATGTTACCTATTTTTTAATATTATATATAGATTATTACCTTAGTATAGATTGAAAGCAAATCCCCCCTATATGGGGGAGGCATATGTCCAGCAGTGGACGCACATGGCTGAGAGAATGAATGAATGAAAATAGATTGAATTTTTTTTGCTTAGAAGCAAGATTAGCAAGCAAGCTCACGTATTTAGGTATTTTAATTTTTAATCTAGCCTAGATTAAAAAATTAAATAAACCTACGGAATTAGTGCGCACGGATTTCGTGAGACCATATAAAATGAACCTACTACTATTAGTAATTAATGTAGCTATGTGACGTATTAGGTATATAAGTTAGGTACCTACCTATAATTACCTACTAACCCACTATGGGTAAAAAATACTATCGATTAATTTACTTTACTTACTTTTAAGTTCAGTGTTAGAATTACTGACAGTGTCCGACTTGAGACCATCTTGAGACCATATCGGACTGCTTTTGTTTGTTAAATTAATAGTTTTGGTGTGTAAGTTAACAATGCATGCATGTGGGTGTGTGCGATACAGTACAGCCGCTGACGAGTATAGTTACGGCACGCAATAACGCTAACAAGCGTGGGAGCGAGAGATAAGTTTAATTTGTAGAGCGCCTTCACGGTCTCGCCGCCGGCAACATGGCGCGCTGAGTCGGGCTTGCTCGGGCGCAGGCTCGAATCGTATCGCCTGCCCACTCAAGGTTCGCTGACTGCCGTTCTTTTGTTTTGAATGTTGCCAGGGTTAGGTATTTTCCCCTTTATTTGCGATAATTCATTGATAATGTTTGATATAATTGTATGGCGTCCAAATACAAACTGATATTTATACTTACTCAAATCAGTAAGAAACCAAGTGCTTATGCTCTTAAATATAAAATATTCATATAGCTTTTTTACCTGCACCTATGCAAACTACAGACTAGATCTAGCTGAACCAAACACTGTTAGTAACCAACAAGGGTCTGATTGTTGAATGTTGCTGAATGTTTTATTCTGTGGTTTTAAAACTTACTCTTTTGGAAATTGTAATCTTGAGGTACCATAAAATATAACATCTTGTTGAGAGTAAATGAAAAACTTTGTATATATGATCGTTTAGATACACCTAAATGATTACTCTTTATATAAAATGTAGCAAAAGACCTGTGGCAATGTATTTAGAAATATTTATCAAATATTAAGTTAATATTAGGTTAATATCCAGCATTGGGCTTCCTATAATGAGATAATGATCAAATTCATTTAAGTTAGTGAAATCTTTCAGGACACGATGAACAGAATAATTTGAAGCTCTCATCTTAGTGTATCAATGTACACGCGCAATGAATAGTAGGGTTACACTCTTTTATCACGGATCCTCATTAATATTTGGATGAAAACATCAACTAATCAAAATCATATTGGTCTTCCACTCAAAACCTATAGTCTGATACACTATAAATAACTCACGCAATTTCCGAGATAAGTATAAAATTGTAGTGACGATAAGTTACACATCGCAACAAGCGCCAAGAACCAATAAATTAAAAAAAATAAATAGAAATTTATTTCGTATGAGAATAAAGACCTTTAAACTTAAACAGTTTGGTCGCACATTATCAGCTGGTGGTTCTCCTGGACCCTATGTATTAGTTGCGTCGTGTGATATCGGGTAGTCATCTGGCGGTCAATTGGAGAAATTGATCCATTCTCCGAGAGGTAACACGATATCTACCCGTGTGCTGTTCTGCATCATCATTTTAAACACTAAAGGCACGTTTGATTTTGAAATAACGTATCTCTAGATTGTTTAGATGTGTGTATATCTAATTACTGATCAAGAAATGTAACCAAATTAAAATTATGTGTACACTGTACGCAGTAGAGTTTTACATTACATTAGTACTCAGTAGTTACATTATTTTCATTATCGGAATTAAGTATTTATTCATAGATATATAAATGATCAAGACAAGATCATAAATCTACTCATTTATTAATCTAGCCGGTGGTGGTGCCAGTATTTAGAATTTAATGGCAATGCTATATGGATTGCCTGTCATCGTTGCAGCTGGACGATTTAAATCCATTATGTTTTATTCTCTGTGAATTTAAAATATTTTTAAGCTCCCAAAATAATGAAAGGTAACAAAAACTTAAATTATGTTTAAACTATGGTAACAAAATAATAAGGCGTTTGCTGTGATACTACACTCATTTATTTGTCAATTGGTGAGTACAAATATATATCATATTATTTACTTTGTATGTAAATAGTTAGTATAATAACTAATTCCAGGACTCTACTATTCACATGGTACTTATATCTTAAATAAGTAATCCGATGGAATCTTTCTTGTGTGTTCTTGGCAACGGACAAAATAAACTGACCGTTTTTATTTGTATCCTAAAATAATTATATTAGAACGATTTATACTTGTTACTCCTAATTCATGCGTGTGTACCATAATATTATTATATGTAAATAATTATTTTATTATAATTTATTTATATTCTCTTAGGTAAACTACAGCTTATATGGTATGCTAATGGATATTAGCATACCATATATTTGGGTACAATGCCGCAGGGGCCCGTTTTAGATTTAATTTAGTTTTTATTAAATGTTTAAGGTTTTTATTTTAAGTTAGATTATTTTATTGTTATGCTAAATTATTTTTATATTATGTTTGTATCACCTTAATTTATAATACATAATTTTATTAACTTGTAATTTAAAAAAAAACATAATTCTAAGAAATGTAAGATATTTTAACATTGTAATTATAATTAAATAATGGATATTTGTAAGTATATTAATGTGAGCTTTTTAAAGTTTCCATTATATTAAGTATGTCATAAGTCATAAGTTGTAATGTAACATAATTATTGTATGAACTAAGTAAATATATAAAAAATGTATTATATAGCATAACTATTGATCAACAAACATAAGATGCTGCATAGTTCAAAATTTTGTTATGGCAACATACCTAACTCATAATTAAAAAGGCGTTTCTAAAATCTGTTTTGTGTGTTTTGAATGTCTAATCATTAAGCTGACTTACCTACCTGAACCCAAACGAGCTACACCTACGAAACCCAGCCACACGACCAATAATAAAAAGAAACATACAAATCATCGTTATAAAATGAATGTGAGGAGAACCGGGAATAATTCCGGGAACCCTGGACCGCAGACGAAAACAGCGTCACCGTAGGACCTGCTCAAACCAAACGTCTGCATACCGATCGTTGGTTTTTTTTAATCGCTCGTCGGTGCACACCGAAGATGTTTGTAGGAGTGAGACGGCGCGAGAGTGTGTGTGCCGGCTCGTTCCCGCGCACGCCTTGCCGCGTTTGTGTGCAGTGTACTCGCGGGATTCAGCCGGCTGTGGACCGCTCGGTGCTCGTCGTTCTTTCGAAACAAACCACCGGCGATAAACAAAATAATGACCAGTGTACCACATTACGTGCATCGCGAGTGCAGCAAGCGACGACAGTGTGTGATAACAAGAATGTAACGTGCGTGTTGTGTCAAACGGTGTGCGATTTCGAACGTGTTTTGGAAGTTGGCGCGTGGAGATCGCCATGCGAGTTCTGTTTAGGTATGTGCAGACCGATTAATTATGGCCCATCACAGTCCGGAAGGGGTCGGTGGCCTGCATTTTCTCCACCGACAGATCTGTTAGTGTATTTTTATTTGCGTGACAGATTCCGCGGCCGGCACGCCTCCGAGGCCACGGTGTTTACAGAGTTCAAGTTTCTATACTATCCATTTGTAGTGTTTTTATTTGCATTATGCGCCTCGGTCCCGTGTTATCAGGAGTCTAGAAGTGTGTCGTGTAATTTATAATGTAATTAATCCGTTATCGGGCCGGTCGTGATGGTAGGCCAAGCGGGAGCGCAGAGTGAACTTTGCATCAGTTCCTCGGAACGATACGATAGCCGCCGTCGGCTTATGTTTCATAATCTCAAGTTACACTTTACGTGTAAGACGAGTTACAGCTATAGCAAATACCGTTTTCTTGGACTCAAATTTAAAAATAATGGTGATTAATAAGATTCATATCGTGATCGGTATCATAAAAAAAACATTCACAAAGTCGAAAAGGTTATGAGGGCAGGTAGGTATACTCGTAAGCAAAAAGGTAGATATTGTCAACTCCTTACACTATCTTTTTTTTAAAAATTAATAGCTATACGTGTTATAGGTACATAACAGTTTTATTTATGTAGGTACAATGTGTTACAGCGATAGAAAAAGTTCTACTAAAACTTGATTCGTGATTTACGTACGTACGTACATACTCTTCTAGGTATTAAAAATATGGTCATCAATTCGTATAGTCTTACTTGACCATAAGAAGACCTGAATTAAATCAAATTTATCATACCTACCTATTCAAAAACGCTTTGAAATACATATTACCAGTAGTGCACGGTAAGGCATATAAAAGAAGAATGTCACAATAGTTAATTTTCTTTACTTGGCGAAAGCAAGTTGTCTGCAATCCCGCCATTATTAGGTACCTAATAAGGTACTAACTAACTAAGCATAACCTAAAATTGACCATGGATGCGCGTGATATCTAAACCTTGGCGGAAATGTCATTATCATTGAATTTTTATTATTTTTGGGTAACAGTTTATTCAAAGGTCCCAAAGAGAAGAGCTCTGTTTCTTAAGATGTTTTAGATCTAAGTTGGTCAATCCCGTCGAAAGAGACGCATGCAATTGGTCTATTTAAATTCATACCGGTAATCATGTGTAGAACACGCCGCTTGGTAGGTAGGTTTTTTACGAATATAATAAATTTTTTTGAAAGAATTCTCAACGGGGTCGTTGAGAATTCTTTCAATCCGTAATCATTATCGAAATTGACACTTCGGAAACGTGTATCGGTCTTAATTCTTGTTTAATCGACTTCCAAAACGAGGACATCATCATTGAATTTATTATTGTTATTTATGTCAGTTCCCAGAAAACTCCAATACCTACTAATTTAAAAAATACCTTTTTCCGTTTTAAACCATCAAGTGAGATAGTGGTCAAACGCTAGATCTATGTATATATACACTATAAAAAAAACGGATTTCTTTTTTTATGAAACTTAAGTCTTAATTTGTAATAGACCTACCTATTACAAATTATGACAAGTACCTAGTTAGGTGGATTGCGTAAAATATACCTGTATATTTTACGTAATGTATACATATACACATATAATTAACATTACATTGATATAACCAAGTATTTTATATGTTTTCTTGATAGGTATTGAGGCAAAGTTGCATGCG
This sequence comes from Apeira syringaria, assembly GCA_934044485.1. Taxonomy (NCBI): domain Eukaryota; kingdom Metazoa; phylum Arthropoda; class Insecta; order Lepidoptera; family Geometridae; genus Apeira; species Apeira syringaria. The sequence continues at coordinate 7,673,771 of OW203672.1, read as the reverse complement.
CCATGGTGACAAGCAACGACAAAAAAATTTACTCGTGAACATTGTGCCGGGATATCAAAAAAACAAATCGCTTTAACATAATTATAAATGATAACCTGCATAGTTAAAAGAACTACTCAGACCGACTTCCACTAAGTATTCACCAGTAGACCGTTTTTAACGCGTTCTTGAAATAATAACAAGTTCTGTTTTGTCAAAAATTCGAACAACCGGTGTCATACACCTGTATTTTTTCAAGATTTCCTCAATATCATAAAAACAACCAAACATTTTTAATCCGATTTTGATTAAACTTAAATGGGCACTTTGGAAGCGTACTCTTACAAACAAAAAATAATTTTCAAAATTGGTCAACAGCTGGAAGAGAAAATGGCGAACACACATATAAAGTATATATATATATACGACGAGACATACAACTTCTTCCTTTGTTAGATATCTGTGAAAAATGAGAACATCTTCAATGTACGCGACCCAAATAAGCATTAGGTAGGTATTAAGGATAACTTAAAACTACTAGTCACAAATTTGAGTGGGACAATCTAAGAAGCACCAGCATTAAAAAAAACAATAATCAAAATCACTTGAAAGTTATGAGGTCCTCTAATACAGATTTAAAAAAAAGAAATTGAGAACCTCGTTTTATTAGATCTATCGAAAGCCGATTGAAAATAGTTAAAAAATAAAACTACAATCCGCAAACTATTATTTCAGTTAGGTTATCGGCCTTTCGCCCACATTTAACAACGAATATTTTGACTTTAGCTTCAACCACATTCGGTAGTCTTTTTCAAGGAGAATACAGGGCGGACGCGGTCGCGCTTCGCCCCGTATTCTCCTTGAAAAAGACCACCGAATGTGGTTGAAACTATAGTCGGAACTCTCTGGCATATTACGTGAGTAGTTCCCGTGTTTTATACATTCATAATGTGTCAAAACCACGTCAGTTTTAATAACATAATCTTGACTTAAACAATAATTTTCGTTCGATATTTAAAGTGCACGAATACACCTGAAATTTAATGAAAACATGAATTCTATTTAAGAAAACATTTTATCTACGCACTTCACAAGTATTCTACTGCAACTATTAGGTTTGACTAAACTAAAAGAAGAACTAAAACGTTTCCAGGTATCATATTAAACCATTTTTATTTAATTGCACTTTTAATTGAATAGCTTGCAGAAGGTATTATTGAAATGTTCATTACACTAATAAAATGACAACTGTAAGGGACAAAGTTGATAATTGTATTGCTATTTATTTTTTTATTATTAGTGGAACCCGATAAATAAATAGCCCTTCAAATGTGCGGCCATGCACCTGCCGCTGTATAAAAAGTTGGGATAATGGCCTCTAAGAAAAACTTATCATAGCTTCATTATTGTCATCGTAACTTAAATTAATCGCGGTAGAAAAAAAAAATGTAATTTAAGTTACATGATATTTTTTATGTACAGAGTTACCCTAATTCGGCGATTCGATAGTTTGCAACGAAATATTTTGTTTGCAGCAGTGTATAATTTAAGAGTCAGATGGATATGGAAAATTTGATGAAAGTGGTCAAGTAAATTTATGAGTGTCAGGTGCCAATGACAGAACAACACCGAGTTACAGTCCGACACCGAGCTATAGTCCGACACCGAGCTACAGTCCGACACCGAGCTCGACGGCGAGCTCGAGGCAAAAACATCCTGGTTAGATTCTCTCCAAATAGTCAAAGAGCAAACATCCTTAGGGCCCACTTACGGACCACTCTGGTACCGGGGCAAGTCGATCCGATAACTCCCTGTCCTGGCGACAGCTCAAGCCGAGGTCCGAACCTCAGTGGTGCCCTTGAGCTAGTCGCCTCGCCCTCTCCTAGTGGCACAGCGCCGTCAGCGCTAGCCTAACTAGGCGGTGCGCCTTCTGCGCCCGCACAAATACCGGGCTGAGCACCATCTGTGCTCGCCCCCCCTCCGGTGAAGCTGTAAATGCCGGTAGAGGCAAACAGCATTAGTCCGTTAGAAAAAAAAAAAATGACATAACATACCCTTGCGGGCTACAGGCGAGACGATGGAACAATTTCTGATGCGGGTTGACTTAAAATTTACAAATACTTATATACTTTACACTACGAGCTCCAAAAAAAATTACTAATCACATTTTTAGACCTTAAATTCCTTTCTTCTGGTGTAAGACACTGTTCAAACGCATTTGGATCTACCGCGAGAATTGTCCATAAAAGAAAAATATAGTCGCCGAAAATATTTTTTCACTAATGAAATGAAAGCAATTATCAATACTCGCCACGCTTGGCAGGCAGGTTGGCGAGCGCAGTATGTGACCCTCAGAAGGCCCTGCTGCCCATCTTCTGGTACGTGATCCTTTAGACTCTTACGGCACCCACGGAAAGAGATGGGGGAGTACTATTCTACTATGCCGGTACCACCACGGCTGTAACAAAATTGTCTAATTTCTGCTATATTTCGCTTTTCGATGTGGCATTTCTCCTAGGCATGGCTCTGCTTTAGAACGCGGCCTCTGAATCTAACTTAGTAGGTACGTAATAATCATTAGGTACGTTTTTGACATTAATATTTAATCTGGGTGACAAGTCTACTAATTTAATGTTCATATTCAGTCCAGTACGAGGCCAATAAGACAACGTTTAAAGTCGTAGTCTGTTAAGTTCATAGTGGCCTGGGTCTATGATGAATGCTCGGCCTATGACGGTTTTGTACGAAATTGACAAGTTTGATGCTAACAGACTACGAAAAACCACGTGCTACGTCACTGAATCTAGAATTGAATGAAGATTGATTCAGTATGTTCGAATTAAAAATAGCGGACTACCAAAGCTGTCAAAATCGCCCATTGTGAGCCGATCATATGGCCATATTGAATAGTAGAGTTAGGCCCCAGGATGTCTATTTATTTTTTTACATACAGTAAATAGTTAGTCTAGTTAATTGATAGACCGCACATGAGCCAGATTGAAACTACATTGTCACAAAGTAGGGAGTCATTTAGTCGCGTAGTAGGTACACCAACTAAATTGCATTAAATTAATGGATTCTGTTCTTGACTACTCTCATAACCTCAATATCAGAGATTTCTTAATTTCTGGCCATAAAAAAAAAATAGTATGAGAATAACAGAGTATGTTATAGATATTTTATATTATCCTCTTTATTTCACACCTTTTTAAGAAAAGTGTATGCCAAATACCTTTTTTCCTTTTTTTATCGGCCAGCAGTAAAAAGCGACAACAGAGGTCACGAGCGGCCAGATCGGAACAGCCTTTTGTCGAAAACTTTTTGAAATTTGTGTTGAAATAAAAGTCCGGGTCGTTTTTATTTTCAATGTGTGGCAAACAAGCAGGCGAAACCCCTGATAGTAAGCAATCAATGACAGGATTATGGTATGAAATAATTAAATAGAACTAAAAAGGAAACCTAAGAAACATTAAAAAAAATGTTATACATTCTCATTTTCTCAGCAAAGTGACTAGGTATTCCGAAGATAAATCAACGTATTGTAGTCTTTATATTTAATTAATTATGCATGATATGAATCCCATTCTATTTGCAATTATGTTAACGTGCTATTTATGATAATATCTATTTTGTATAATTATTATACAACACCTTTTGTCATACCCTAAAATAAACCCATTATGAAAGTTAGTTTTTAATATGCAGATAAGAGACTTATAATTTGATTATAACGTTTCTTAGAATATATAATAAATAAAGTACTTTACTTCTATACTATAATAAACTAAGTATTTTAGATTACTTCTTCTTCTTCTTGTCCTTATCCCACACTAGGTGGGGTCGGGACACATGTTTTTATCTTCCATTATCTTCTATCATTGGTCGTCTCAGTGCTCAGGCCTTTCATAAACATATCATTCTTCACACAGTCCATCCATAACTTCTTCGGCCTTCCTCTACCTCTATATCCATCCACATTCATTTTAAGTACTCTTTTTGTTATATGTTTTTCATCCCTCCTCATGACATGCCCATGCTAAACCAATCTATTCGCTTTCAACTTATCATTTACCGGTGCTACTTTCAAGCTTCCTCTGATACACTCAGTCCTTATTTTATCCATACTAGTCACACCACACATCCATCTCAACATTCGCATCTCTGCCACATGCACTTTTCTTTCATCCATCAAAGTATTTTACTTAATATATATATAATAAAAATATTATATCCATATACATTTGAAGTCCGTTAAATAAAACCCCTTACATTCACAGGGACAGCTATTAAAAACGCGTGCGGTTCGCTATGAGAACCAGCGCGAGAGTTGAGAATGTTAATGCGCTCGTGTTGCGCGCTGCGCGTACGCAGAATACCGAATGCGTTACGAACACGCTCCGCAACTAACGCTAATCTTTACAGCATCTAGAATCCGAAGCTTCTTGAAAGTATTGGAATTTAATTGCATATATTTTATTTTAATACTGCATATTATAGCAGCGAATATATTATAATTTGTTTTGAATTTACTATACTTTAATGGCTAGTCGAAACGACTGCAAAGGGGGGTTACAAGCTAGTGCCATTTTAGTAGAAAGTTAGCACGAGAATTGTAAATGGCATTGAAATAAAGTCCCCTTAACGGCCCGCAGTCAAACCACGTTTACGATAAGCTATAACCATACCCCCTGTATATTACAAATCTGAAACTCTCGTCGTGTACCAGAGAATTCAAATTGAGTACGGATAGTTTGTCGTTGGAATTCAAATTGTTTTTGACATGTCTTTAAGGTTGCCAGATGTTCTTTAAATAAATCTGACGTTTTTTCTGACATTTCAGCTCATTATTAGTGTTAAGGTTTTATACAAATATATTCTAAGCCTAGTTCTATATAAATTATGCTAAATTATTATTTGGTTCTATTTTGTATCAATTTTTAATTAGCATTCCATGATGCATTCTCGATGCGTCTCCGAAATCGGACTATCGTTTATGTAAAAAAAAACATGCATACAATTGTATCTTTTTAATACGTAAATACCTAATGCAGTAACGACGAGAAAATTTCTTTCATCGGTCTGTGCGGTTATTACGCTAAAAAATCTTCCATACTTACTGCAAGTATCTCATGAAGTTCAAATCAAATAAGTTTATTTGCAAAATAAAGGTTTATTCATTACATATCAGTTGGTAGTGCTAGTAATGTATGCTGCTTATGTTTTCTATATTTCACCATTCTCATGCAAAATATTTATAATAAATATAGGAATTAATTATATCTGTACTTCACCCACACACAATTAACATTTTAGTTCCCAATACATTGAGTGAAATACAAGAGGCATTAAATTTTACATTTGAAATAATTTTACATTTTCCCTATCTCAAAAGTATATTATTAGTAAAAACATACGTTTTAACTAAAACCGGATAATTTTATATGGATTAAGTACATTATTAGTTATTAACGATTTCACATGCGTGTTTTAATTAGAGTAGGTTTAAATAGAGTTTTTTGGCCGGACAAACATAAATAAAACCCGAATCCCGCTGGAAAACCAAACATCTGGCAACCCTAATTTGTCATCCTTCTTGGTGAGTTTTCATAGTAGGCATTTAATCTCAGTTTATGATTACCATACGAACCACGTATTCAAATGTTCTTTGTTAAGCTCGGCGCAGGTTATGTCACATAAAGCATGTGGGTGATATACATTGTTGAATCTAGATGTGAATTGGCATTGATTCTTGCTCTTGTATCCTTTACAATTTACAGGCTTTGCGTTTGCGCACTATCGCACTTGAAAATAAGGGACACGTTATGGTCGCAAATGGAGTCACCTTAGTTATATCGTGACTGTCTTCTAAGATCAGCTGTCCGAACTATTTATAAAGAAAGCATTTTTTTAAATTACCATAATTTCAAGATGGTCGCTAGCTAGGCGAGTACTACAAAGCAACCTACCACCATGCATATGTATATTACTAGCTGCACACCGCGGCTTCACACGGGCGTACTATGATTTTATCGTTATCCTTTCAGAACCCATATTGTACGTACTTTCAGAAATGTTAAATTTAATTCATTTTATGTTAGTTAAATTTTCTTAAATCCGTTCTTGATCTCGATATCATTAACGGATGATCAGTGATCACTGATCACTGACTTTAGAACTGCGACCCCGGGTTCGAATCTTCGGGGCAAACATTTATGTTATGCGTGAGGAGCCATAGATGTCCATAGATGTTTGTTCTCGGGTTTTGTATTTTTGTGTATACAATACGCCTCCCGCGACACTGGGTCTTAATGCTTTTTACAAAATTATTCAAAGCCTAATATTAAATCTACTATGCTATATTTATAATATATTTTTAATATTTAATGAAGAAACGTACTAGAAAAGAATAAGAAAAAAATAAAGATTTGTCGCAGAAGATGCCATCTTTGAACTCAACGCGACTAGCGTACATTTTTAAAAATCGCACACACACAAATTATAACTTTTTTATACGTAAATAATTAATGTTTACAAAAAGACAATTTCTTCTTAGGTCTAAGCTTTCCCATGGCGCTAAAGATTATTTCAGAAACTTTCGACACAGTACACGTATCGTGTTTAGGTATAGTCTAATTAAATCAAGATATGCGTGGTGGTAGGGTACTGTCGAGTACCTCGCTAGCTACCACCCTCGAGTTTGAAAAACTGTCACCAAACGCATAGTGTGTTCAGGCAACATTCTTTGAGAGCCAGTAAACATTCTAGGTCTAACGTGATTACATCTTTGACCACATCGTCCCTGATCATAAAGTGAAATAGTCAAACGCTAGATCTATACGGTATAAAAAAAATGAACATACAACTATCATTACGAAATAATGCAGTCTCTCCAAGAATTAAAATAACGTAAAATGATAAATTCTGCTTGCCAGACCTATGAACAATTCCTAGAAATGGTCGTTTTTACTCTGCATCCAAAACGCATTGCAAAAAATTGCCAATTTTAATAAGCGTGTCTTATTCATTTTTAAGCTTTAACGTTTTGAAATTAGAGTCGCAAATAATGAGAAGACGGCATTTTAATTTGTGTGTTTTGTGAAAGATCTGCGCCAACTTTTTTTGTTCCCTTTTTTTAATGTCTAAACGTCCGAACTTTTGGCCATCATTATAATTCTTTCCGAACAGCCCGATGACAGATTCTAATTACTTGTATGACTTCCACTGACTATGTCATTGTTTTAATTGATGTAAATGGGGGTACTTAACGTTAATAACAAGAATGCCAAAATTGGTGAACTCTTAGCTAATCCTTACAGTACGCTAATCCAACATCAGAAAAATAATTTATTTTTAAAATTTTTTTTGTTAAATTTTAACAAAAAAAACATGATAGTTCAGAAAAGTAACTATCATCACAATACTGTGCTCATGATACCGACTTCGACAAGTTATTTCACACTTTTGAGTGTTGATATCGGTTTCATTTTTTGTTAAAAAATGTTTTTAACCCATTTCAGTGAACTTTGCTACTCACGGTTTTTTTTTTTAACATTCACACAAGGTCTTCAGGTCCCAAATTAGGCAGAGCCTGTACTATGGTAACCTGATGACTGATATATACTTATATACATATACACACCCAGACACAGGTCAAACAGACATGTTCATACACACAAATGTCCGACCTGTCCGGGAATCGAACCCGGGACCAGCGGCTCAGAAGGCAGAGTGCTACCAACTGCGCCAACCGACCAGTCAGTCCAACCGAATTGTCATTGTGTGTCCGATGTCTTCAACCGCGACAGTAATATCGTCGAGATATGCGTAGCACTTTTCAGTTATTGGAGTATAACTCAAAAACCACTAGTCCGATTTTGATGAAATTTAAATGGGAATTTAATGGATCCACTACGGAAATATACTTTATCTAACAAAAAAAGAATCATCAATATCGCTTCATAAACGACGAAGTTATCCGGGAACACACATAAAAAAATATATTAAAAAAATTGGATTACTCATACATGATATGAATATCGCATGTGCGAAAAGTTGTTACACTTTTCGCACATGCGTTCATGAGATTAGATCATGTGGATCCTCTGTCAGTCCAAAAAATTTTGTCGAGCAATGAGATGCCAAAATAATATAAATGAACATTAAATAGGAGTAATTTAAGTTAAATTAACAAGAAAAAATATTAGTTTAACAGCGGATGTCAATAAAAAAAATCATAAAAATCAATTTTGAAGCGCACCTGAGTCAGAAAAATAACAGTTAATCAAATTTTCTTTTCTAAACAAAAAGATCTTCAATTTTATAGAATAGCATTTCTACAAAGTGTTTTCTTAGAGCATTTAAAAATATTCTAGTTTTTAGGTCTCTCATTACTTTATAAATATATGTACAAGGGGGGCGATAGGTGCGTGTGCCATTTTTTTATAAAATACATGATTAGATGTGAATAAAATACAAAATATAATATAGATAACGTTCAGTGACGCTCCTTGAAATTATCTACATTTCATCATCATCATCATCGCAGCCATAGGACGTCCACTGCTGGACATAGGCCTCCCCCATTGATTTCCACAAGGACCTGTTGGAAGCGGCCCACATCCAGCCCATGCCTGCGATCTTAGTCAGGTCGTCTGTCCACCTAGTCGGTGGCCGTCCTATGCTGCGCTTGCCAGTCCGTGGTCTCCATTCTAGAACTTTTCGGCCCCAACGGCCATCAGTTCTTCGAGCTATGTGCCCTGCCATCTGCCACTTCAACTTGCTAATCCGCTGGGCTATATCGGTGACTTGCGTTCTTCTACGGATCTCCTCATTTCTGATTCGATCACGTAGAGAAACCCCCGTATCTACATTCAATTGATACTAATTGGTTTACTTTTAGGATGCAGATAGAATAAAATGAAATGAATTCTTCATCCGCGTCTGTGTCTTTAACTTCTAAACTACGAAACGATGTTTAAAATGGTTTTAATTATCATGGTATTATGGATATCCATAGGCGACGGTGATCGCTTACCATCAGGCGGCCGGTCTGCTTATTTGCCACCTATTACACGAAAAAGGTGATATTTTTTCCACAGGATTTATTATGTATGTACATCCAAACTAAACTCACAGGATTTATTATGTATGTACATCCAAAGTGCCGTGGTGGTACCGGCCTAGAATAGTACTCCCCCATCTCTTCCCGCGGGTGCCGTAAGAGTCGGCTAAGGGATAACGTACCAGGAGGTGGGCAGCAGCGCCTTCTGAGGATCGGAAATCATACTGCGCTCGCCAACCCGCCTGCCAAGCGTGGCGAGTATTGGCAAATCCCCCCTATATGGGGGAGGCATACGTCCAACAGTGGACGCACATAGCTGAGAAAAAAAAAAAGAAGAAAAAAAGTACATACAAATGAAAATGTAATTAATTGTATTGTAATAAAATTAAGTGAGTACACAGAGAATAATTCATGAAACGAGTTTCAGACACGTTGAATCCTTTCCCAAACTCGAATAAAAGATGTTTGAGGTTGGCAAAAATTGTACGTAATTCATTATTGTGTCAGTCGACAGGTGTGCTGGTAAGGAAATTTAATAACTATCTAAACATTGTTTTTTTCATCAGTAGGTATAATCTAATTTTTATTGAAGATCTATTCTATAAAGTCTATAAATATTTTATGGTAGTAATTGAAGTTAACGGCCCTTAAAGACGCGACTTCGCGAATTAATATCTTGCTGTGCAAATTTTTTGCGTCTTATAAAAGATCATAAGTTTAGCAATGTCGGATTGAAAAATTGACATATTTATTAAACTGTCCGCGACCTCGGTTGAAATACTGGAATGTAAACGTGACTCGGCCGTGGGGTACCGGCTTAGAATAGTACCCCCCCATGTCTTCCCGTGGGTGTCGTAAGAGTCGACTAAGGGATCACGTACCAGAAGGATGGGCAGCAGCGCCTTCTGAGGGTCGTATTTTATATACTGCGCTCGCCAACCCGCATGCCAAGCGTGGCGAGTATTGGCAAACCCCCCCCCAGTATGATTAAACAAAAAGTGACCAGGCCCCCAGTCCCCGGCAGCTCCGCTAATGCTGGCTCCGGTAGCGGCCAGTGTAACGGTGGAGCAGGGGGTGCTAAGAATCTCCGGCAGATTCCCGGCTACCACTCCCTGAAAAAACGACCTCTGGCCCTGGTAACACACAATATAAGATCTTTGTTGGCAGACGAGAAGATCGTCGAACTGGAAGAAGAAATGAGTAAATTACACTGGGATATCTTAGGGTTATGTGAAGTCCGTAGAGAGGGTGAGGACACCATAACTCTCAAATCCGGTAACTTACTCTACTACCGGGAAGGCGACCAAAAGTCCCAAGGTGGTGTCGGATTTCTCGTTCGCAAGTCCCTCGCTAACAACATCATCACCATCGACAGCGTTTCGAGCAGGGTGGCATACCTAATACTCAGAATATCAAGCAGATATTCGTTGAAGGTCATTCAGGTATATGCACCGACCTCGAAACTCGGAACCGATGAGGAGGTAGAGGCTATGTATGAGGACATTAGTAGGGCCATACATACCTCCAAGACCCATTACAATGTTGTTATGGGGGACTTTAACGCAAAGTTGGGCGAAAGAAGTGATGGAGAGTTGAGAGTGGGGCAATTTGGTTATGGACAACGGAACCCTAGGGGACAGAGGCTGGCCGACTTCATGGAGAAAGAGGGACTCTTTATGATGAACTCTTTCTTTCAGAAGCCGCCTCAAAGGAAATGGACCTGGTTGAGCCCCAACGGTTCCACAAGAAATGAGATCGATTTCATCATGACCACCAAGAAACAAATATTCAATGATGTCTCTGTGATCAACATGGTCAAAACCGGTAGTGATCACCGCATGGTAAGAGGCACATTGAATATTAATGTTAAACTTGAGAGGTCCCGTTTGATGAAATCCACGCTCCGACCTCAAAATGTCCATATCCAAAACCCCGAGAGCTTTCAACTTGAGTTATCCAATCGCTTTGCTTGCCTTGAGAACTTTGCGTCGGTGGACGAGACCAACAACAGGTTTGTAGAAACTGTCCACGAAGTGGGGTCTAAGTTCTTTAAGCCTCGCCGTACAAATAGACCTCAAAAACTCTCCAGCCATACCCTCGACCTCATGGCTGAACGACGCTCGTTGCAACTGCAATCATCCGATGATGCTGCGTCATATAGGCAGCTCAATAGACGAATATGGAAATCCTTGCGACACGACATCCGTACCTTTAGTACAAATCGTATTAAAGATACGATCGAACGGAGAAAAGGCTCCAAAGTGTTTGCAAGAGACAGGTCTATTGGGCAAAGCCAGATGACTAAGCTGAAGAGAGATGATGGCAGTATAGCGTCGACCAAAGCAGAGGTGCTTGGAGAGATCGAGAGGTTCTATGGACAGCTATACACTTCGGTTGCTAAACCTGTTGACAGCTTGGCCAAAGACCCAAGAGCCAAGCTGACCCGGCACTATACCGAAGACATCCCGGACATCAGCCTATACGAGATTAGGATGGCTCTGAAGCAGCTTAAAAACAACAAGGCACCGGGTGACGACGGAATCACATAAGAGCTTCTGAAAGCGGGTGGATCACCGATACTGAAAGTCCTTCAGAAGCTCTTTAATTCCGTTGTCCTCGAAGGGTCAACGCCGGAAGCATGGAACAGAAGCGTAGTGGTGTTGTTCTTTAAGAAGGGTGACAACACATTGCTTCAGAACTACAGACCCATTTCGCTTCTGAGCCATGTTTACAAGCTGTTTTCAAGAGTCATCGCGAATCGTCTCGAACGTAGGCTTGATGACTTCCAGCCTCCCGAACAAGCCGGTTTCCGAAAAGGCTACAGCACCATAGACCACATCCATACGCTGCGGCAAGTTATACAGAAGACCGAAGAGTATAACTTGCCCTTATGTTTAGCGTTTGTGGACTATGAGAAAGCCTTTGATTCGATCGAGACGTGGGCGGTGCTTGAGTCTCTCCAGCGGTGCCGTATTGACCATCGGTATATCGAAGTGCTGAAGTGTTTGTACAATAACGCCACCATGTCGGTCCGAGTACAAGAGCAAATTTCGAGGGCGATTCCATTGCAACGAGGCGTGAGACAGGGAGACGTTATTTCTCCGAAACTGTTCACTGCCGCATTGGAAGACGCCTTCAAGCTCTTGGAATGGCAAGGATTCGGCATCAACATCAACGGCGAGTACATCACTCACCTTCGGTTTGCCGACGATATTGTGGTCATGGCAGAATCCATGGAAGACCTCAGCACGATGCTCGAAGGCCTCAACAGTGTTTCCCTAAGGGTGGGCCTTAAAATGAACATGGACAAGACGAAAATTATGTCAAATGCCCATGTTGCGCCCGCCCCCATATCAATTGGGAACTCGACTCTCAAAGTTGTTGACCATTACATCTACCTAGGACATACAGTCCAATTAGGTAAGTCCAACTTTGAGAAAGAGGCCAATCGTCGAATCCAACTCGGCTGGGCAGCGTTCGGAAAGCTCCGAGACGTCTTCTCGTCCAAAATACCGCAATGCCTGAAAACGAGGGTCTTCGAACAATGTGTGTTACCAGTGATGACTTACGGAACTGAAACGTGGTCTCTGACTATAGGCCTTCTGAACAGGCTCAGAGTCGCACAACGAGCTATGGAGAGGGCTATGCTCGGGGTTTCTCTACGTGATCGAATCAGAAATGAGGAGATCCGTAGAAGAACGAAAGTCACCGACATAGCCCAGCGGATTAGCAAGTTGAAGTGGCAGTGGGCAGGGCATATAGTTCGAAGAACCGATGGCCGTTGGGGCCGAAAGGTTCTCGAATGGAGACCACGGACTGGCAAGCGCAGCATAGGACGGCCACCGACTAGGTGGACAGACGACCTGACTAAGATCGCAGGCAAGGGCTGGATGCGGGCCGCTTCCAACCGGTCCTTGTGGAAATCAATGGGGGAGGCCTTTGTCCAGCAGTGGACGTCCTATGGCTGAGATGATGATGATGATGATGATGAAACGTGACTAAAGCCAGATAAGAATAATTTTAGTAATAATTACATATTTTCATTCAATAGTAAAATGAATAAAATTATTACCTGCTAGTCCAAAAATGTTAACTTTCATTAGTGAGTGAAATAGTAGAATTTTATTCGTGATTAACCATTTTTTAGCATTATAAAGTAATGTGAAACCAAAGCGTTTTCATGACAAGGTAAAAAGTTTCAAAACCAATTACGTAGGTGCACTCAACCCTCCGAATTCCGACGCATTATAAACTGGGATATGACTATAATAATAATAATCGTTACCACAACGAGCACGCATCTCCTTCGTAACCGGTTCCAGAGGTGGCAACCTGAGAAAAAACCACAACACAACCTGAAATCAACCTTAAACACACATCTAAAGAACACCGTATAAAAAGTTTTTACTGTATCTCGTTTAAAAATGTTTTGACTGTGCGTTCGTTGGACTTGTAAAGAGATTTCGTGATTATCTGTGGGCTTATGATATTTCTTATCTGTTGAGGAAAAGGTCTCAAATCTTCATTTGTTATATATAGTATCACACTTATAAATTAAGTAATGTTACTAGAATGACAAGATAATTTCTCAATCATTTATCTAGTTCTAAAATCAAATAAAATATCCCGAAACGCAAACGAGCATCGCTGCCTGCAGGCATGATCAGGTTAGCGATTTTACAACCGCCAATTTGAATGCCGTGTTCTTTACCACATGCAAGCGCTAATGAACGTTGTTTTGATTCGGTCGGGTTATCGTCTGTGTGCCATGCATGGTCAGTGTGGTGATGTTCTCGAATTATAAACCTTATTACTTTAAAAATAAAGTGTAGATGTCACTATTGGTAACACCCGTAGAGGTCCGAGCGTGGAGAACAGTAATTGGAGCTACTGGTTATAATAGGCCGGTAACAAATGTAGTGTGAATTGGTGGGAGTTCACTGGGCTTCATTTTAGCGATCTATTTTTTTTAACGCGGTTGTTAAATACACAATTGTAATCACAATAACATTACAAATGCGAAAGTTTGTCGTTTGTATATCTGTTACTTCATCACGCTGAAAGTTTTGAACGGGTTGGCATGAAATTTGAAATGAAGAGAGCGTATACCCTGAAATGACACATAGACTACTTTTAATCCCGAAAATATTGAGTGATCCCGTGGGATGACGGGAAGATAGAAAAATCGTCAAGGTCACCCTTTCACCGCCGGGCGCACCTAGTGATTCAAATATAAATTTATCCGATCCGACAATGTATGATTATTGATTGTATAAATAAAACAATGTCTAATTATTGATTAAATCAATAATTAGACATTGACATATATATTGACAATATTTATTGATTAAATCAATAATTAGACAATGGTAGTGATTCGCTTATTCAACTGAACTAAACTAAAATTTTGGTAAACTAAATCAGTTCGTATACGGTTACGATAAAGTCTAAATTAGTATGAGACTTATCAATAACATCACTAAAATTAAAACATATTTATTAAATTTGCGGGTAGTTTTAGCGAAATTAAGTTGCCATTTATTTGGTGCCTACTAAAACTACCCGCAATTGGCCAACAGTTGAATAAAATTCGTCTAATATTAGTGAGAGCGTTGTATGGAGTTATACGAATTTGAATGTTAGCGTAAAAAGAATACGAGCTGTTTCAATTTGAAGAATTTTAGTGAATTTTAGCTAGTTTATGTGATTAACAGAATTAGGGCCATTGTAAGATCTAATTTCAGACTTAATTGCGAGCAAAAAAAAATCATAATGTGTGACGTAACATCAGGGGGGAGGGCGTCTCACAAATGTGACAACCTGTGACTAGGAGGGGGAGGGGTCAAAAAGTCATGAAATTCGTGTGACGTAATTTATGGATGGCCCCCCTAAGGCATGATTTCAGTTGATTAAAATAAAATTCTAGTTAGGTAGATATACATTCATTTTTTGTCTGTAGATTCACAGTTAGTTCCAAGTTCCTAACAAGGTTCCATTAAGGGCACCTACCTGGTCGACTAGGAATAACGGACTACAAGGATGCAGAGAAAAAACTTTAAATGGCACCCATTGTTTCACAAGACACCGTCACCCTTTGTGTTTTATTATTTATTACGCCTTTGTATAAGCATCGTTATTGCTTTCAAAATTCTTTTGGTTAAGTAGATGGTTAACTTTTGACGGTTGCCGTGGCTCAGTAGTTTCGGATGTCTTCTAGTCCCTGGGGCCCTGGGTTCGAAAAAAAATTATCGCTGAGTAGCATAGGCAAAAAGTTTTTTTTACCACAAAATGAACCGACTGCAACACTCAAAAGTGTGAATAACTTATCGAAGTCAGTACCGTGATAGTTAAAAAGTAATTATTATCAAATATTGTGCGCATGTAACTGACTTCGACAAGTTATTTCACACTTTTGAGTGATGAAGTAGGTTCCATTTTTTGGTTAAAAAATGTTTTACCCTTTTTAGTGACCTTTGCTACTCACGGAATCAATTATCACTGTGTATACACCGATATATAATATACCGATTTCTCCATCCGCAACTATAATGTCATCCACGTATGCGTAGCATTTTTCAGTTAAAAGGAGTGTAACTCAAAAATCACTTGACCGATATTGATGAAATTTATATGAGACCATACGGGATACACTAGCTTTCAAATAAAAAGAATGAAAGATGAAGAAATCTTTCAAATGAAGGAATCATCAAAATCGGAACCAGTCGAAAGTTCAGAGGTATAGGGATTCCTAAATTGTCGTTAAATATTCTTAAGTCACCCGAGGATAGTATAGGTTACCAACAGTGAAAAAAATTTTCAAATCCCTTCTGAAGCTTCAGAGTCTATTCAATGCAAACAAACAATCAAATCTTTCCTTAAATAATTTAGTTCAGATTAGAATTAAAATTCCGTAAATTTATTCATTTTAATTTATAAACTGACTTCAGGACTTTTAGGACACTCCTCTAAAGGTCTCGGAGAGTCTAAGTATTCTGGGTGTTGAAGTATCTGCTAACGTGCAGTTCCGCGAGCATTTTCCATCCAAATCCCAGCTCGCATCCAAGAAACTTGGTGTGCTTAACAAGGCGAAGCGGTACTTCACACCAAGGCAAAGACTGTTACTATACAAAGCACAAGTCTGGCCTCACTTGGAATACTGCTCTCACCTTTGAAATGGTGCACCCAAGTATCAGCTTGACCCTTTGAATGCTTTGCAGCGTAGAGCTATCAGAATCGTCAACGACCCCAAACTCACCGAAGACCTAGAGCCACTCAGTTTCCGCAGAGACATTGGCTCTCTGTGTATTTTCTATCTTATATACAAAGGGGGAGTGTTCTGAAGAACTCTTCAACCTTATTCCAGCATCAAAGTTTTACCATCGTACTCGCCGAAATCGCTTAAAACCTCATCCACGTAGGTATAATCGACACATGGGATTCATACAGTGCGTTCATACATTCATACAGTGCGATTGAACCGATCGTTTTTGTCATACACCTACAAAATGTGTAACGAGCTTCCTCCCTTGGTATTCCCGAGCAGCTACAATATGGGACTTTTCAAAAGGAGAGTTAACAGAGTCTTGAAAAGATTGGCAACGTATCGTAATGCCCCCAGTGTTACAGATATCCATAGGCGACAGTGATCGCTTACCATCGGGCGGCCCGTCTGCTTGATTGCCTCCTATTTCATTTTTTTTTTAAACTGGCACTATGCTGAAAATATAAACTTCTCCCTATTGTTATCCAACTATTAAGTCTTGAAAATAATATAACCTTACACATACAACTATTTTAAAAATGTCTGTAAACCACTTTTTAGTTTAATACAATAACCATTTTTAATATTGTTTTGTAAATAATGTACATATAATGCGCTTTTGTTTAACCTCATCGAAAACCTCAAACATAATCATATACGAATAAACGTCTATCTCAATTTCATAATTAGATATACCGTGAAAAATTAATGTACCGTCGCGGCCAGAAGCTGTTAAGGTACATCGTAGAATTCATAGATAATGTATCGCGTAGACGTGACGTGAAGCCAAGCGTGTGCGCTTATAAAAAAGTGTTTGTCTAGGGAAGCGGAGCGTGCCCATGCGACCATAGTCGACCACCAATGGTGTTTGGAATGGGCGGCGCTTGTATAACAGTGTAGAACTTCGCGGTAGGCAAGCTCATGCGAAAACGGGCGGTTCTCGAAAGCTAATTGACTAAGAAAAACACGCAATCTATAAGCTAAATGTACACCTAAGTCAAAGACTTGTTACATATTCATATTAAACCGTACTTTTTTCGTTTCTTTTTCCATCCCACTTCATGGCATGCCCATAATCTATTTCTCTTTAAACTTACCATTCACTGGTGCTACTTTCGAGCTTACTTTGATATACTAATCTGTGTGTGGAAAAAAAAACTTTAAAATTTACAGAATCATAGTACTTTTTCAAAAATGTGTTCAAATAACATTGAACTCCTAAAACATATTTTATGTCATCTATTATTTAGGACGTAACATTTTGTAGTATTTTGTTTTTTAACCATGTTATTAATTACAATATGTCTTACAATAAAATAGTTCTCGACACGGGATATCCTAGTGTCTATTTTTCAATGTATACATAATTGTTCAACAATCTTTCATTATTTAACTAAATATAAGGAATTCCATAAATAATGCGGCTGATATTGTATTTTTATGTTATATATGTACAATGTACATATAATACGCGTGTACTAGCTGTAAATAAATAAATACTCATTCCTTATCTTGTCCATTCTAGTCACCACATATCCATATTAACAGTCGCTAAATTCAATTAATAATAATATTTTTTAATATGGGACAACATTCACACAAGGTCTTCAGGTCCCAAACTAGGCAGAGCCTGTATTATGGTAACCCGATGACTGATATATATATATATACTTTATACATATACACACCCAGACACAGGTCAAACAGACATGTTCATACACACAAATGTTTGACCTGTCCGGGAATCGAACCCGGGAACAGCGGCTCAGAAGGCAGAGTGCTACCAACTGCGCCAACCGGCCTGTGAATTCGATAAATAACATGAAATAGTTGAAATTTCTGACGTTATAAATTGTGGGAGTCGCAGCCGCCGCCGCCGCGCCGCCGCCTCGCCGCTGCCGCCGCGCCGCTCGCGCCAGTGCTGCCGAAGCGTGACGGCCGGAACTTGCACTAATTAAATCATCGCCACTATGTGCTGTGTAAATGTTCGCGAATTGGTGTATGCTACTTAATTTGATTGTTAAATTTGTTATTTTAAGGACTCGAATAAATGATATAAATAACACTCATATACAGATTTTCCGGGTCAGCTCATGGCACCGAGTTATCAATGTTACTCTAAATTTAGATGTAATCAATATTTACTACAGTAGTTCGTAAGCGTATTGATCGACATTATTAGATGATACATTATTTTGGTTGGGGTGTACTTGATGGGACGCTAAGGAAAAAGGTTTTTTTAAAGTTTCATTGCAATCCTACTAATATTATAAATGTGAAAGTTTGTGTGTATTTGTGTAAGTGTGTATGCTTGTTACTTCTTCACGCTCAATCGGCTACACTGATTTCGATGAAATTTGGTATGGAGATAGCTTATACCTTGGATTAACACATAGGCTACTTTTATCCCGGAAAAAGTATAGTTCTCGTGGGATAATTGAGGTAGCGGGAAAACCATAATCCACGCGGGTGAAACCGCGGAGTCTTAATAGTATTTTATATAGAGACACTCTTTCATATAATCTAAAGAGTAACCCAAATAATTTTGTTTGTAATTTAGTTTCTGTAAAACTCAAAGATAGGGAGATCAACTGAATTCGATCATGTAGGTTTTTCCTAGTTTCGGATTCACATTGTCTCAAGTCTGCATGCATTTTTACAGCCTTTTATGCCACAAATGTTCATCGCAGCAATAACTGTACAAAAGGCGTTACATAAGTGTGGCTTGAAAAGAAACTTATTAAATTACTTGGCCAGTCTATATAATACATAACATCATCCACGCCGCTATGACTCCGCTGTCATGCAGACATTGCAGCACGTGCGCTAACCAATCCCTGCGTTCGTTCAAAATTTAAACCAACCACCAGGCATTCCTATTTTGTAATACTGGAAGTCACGTATTTTAAATCATACGTCGTTATGGTTAGAAGTACCACCTTTCGCGTGGAATTAGTTCTGAATTAGGTTTCCTGATATTATTTGTCCATAAGGTTAGATAAAAACTAGCGACAACTAAACGCGCGAGCGGAGCGAGCGAAACGAGCGGGGCGCGGCAGCGGCCATAATATAAGCGCTAAAAATGATGTAACGCAGATCACTAGGGTTATCTCCTCTACACGATTCATCAATATTTTTATTTCTGTAAATTCAGCTTCCCTGTACTTTAATCAATCGTAAAGTATTATAAGAAAACATTAGGCTGAAATTAAGTCCTTAAACTTGATGTAACAAAACTTATTTTCTTATCTCGCACTAGCTGAGTGCACAGATCATCCATAACGAGCTAAAACGAAATAAGTTTTTATTTATAGGTATTTCAGTTTTATTTGACTTGCTGTGTTTTTCTCATATTATTACTGATCAGTAATGTGAGACACTGAGACTGTTAATGTATATTTTTTGTCATTTCATAATTGACGTCATTGCACTTCCAAGAAATAGACTACCCCCGAATGCTGACAAATCAGAAGCGATCTTTAAACAAACATTTATCAAACGTGACCCAAACCCACCGAACTGCAACCCGACACCCTAGCTACCGTCTTCTTACGAAATGAGGGCCATGACCAAGACTGTAAATCATTTCAATTGAACCCTATTACATGCTGATACAGACTAAAATAATGTGCTCATTTTATATTCTTGACCATAGAGTAACAAATTAATGATGATCCTTATTTCGCTTCTCATAAAGTTCAAGTAAAGCTACATATATACAAACTGCTATGAACTTTAATTCTGTGCCATAAAGTCTATGTTATATTTAACTTGATTTTGAAGGAATGTGACAAATTTGTAATGCGAGTAATGCACGGCTGTGTCAACGGTTTAAAAAAAAATTACACATGTTTTTCGTTTGGCTTGGCTTTTTGGTTTGATTATAGTAATAGTTAGAAATAACTTTTTTTTAATTTGACATTTCTTGTTCCTAGATGGATTGAATATATATTTTTTACATTTATTCGAATTAAATGGTAAAACGAAACATTTTGTTCCTAAAGAAGTTGAAGTTGGCCTAAACTCTTATCATACATTGAGGAAATTATGGTTTGGAGTCCAGGACTTAAACGTGATATATTTGAAATTTAGAAAAGGCTTGTCCGATGATAGACGTTTTCTTTGTCTTATTTGGTTAGAGCTGTAGAATACTGGAGAACTTTAATTCTGGGTGGTAAAGGAAACCGACATGGAAACTTGCGCTTAGGCTTATACTATCTACAATTGTTTTAATGAGAAGATGACACGATGCGATGAGAGATGGTCTATTTTAGACTAATTCTAAATCAAAACTACATACACTGTAAACTTCTCCGAAACGATTACGCTTTTACCAGCAACAATAAAAGCCAACACTCGGACAGAGTGTCATTCGTGTAGGTATAACTTTAGTCCGTAAATAGGATATAACTTGGGCACTAAACAAGCGCTTTCAATTCAGGCCGATGAAGCATGACGAAAGCCGAAATTCGGCTTCGTTGGCCGAAGAAAACAATCGTGAACATCGAATGTAATTGGATTGTGATTTGATTGGTCATTGCCACCATTAGACATTAGTGCTCTAATCATCTCTTCATCGTGTGTGAATAAAATACAGTGAGTAGGTATATATTGATTGAAATCTGATATTGATTTATGAATGGAGCACCTCAATTGTTACGTGCGTATCTATATACAATTGTGCAATTCTTGTACATATTGAATTCGATTACGAAGTAAGATTGTATGAGCAATAGAATTTGACGGTCGCCGTGGCTCAGTGGCTAGTGACATGACTTCTGGGTCTCCGGGGCCCTGGGTTCGAATGCCGGCAGGGTAAACATTTGTGCAATGAGTGTAGTATTATCTCCAGGGTCTTGGATGCTTCTGTGCTGTGATTGTGTATGGCCATGCCTCCTGCGACACATGGCATCCTAGTGCAGGGGTTTGAGATTGGATTTGTTTTTTTAAAACAAATCCAGGCGTGTCTTGAAACTAGCTTGCTACTTTAGATCTGCTAAGATATTGAGCGGTACAGGATTCCGAAGCAGCTCATATTGTATACATGCTTCGGAATCCTGCTCCATTCGAATGCTTCCAAAATAGTTATGTCATTGTGTATGAAATGTTATTTTAATTTTTCATCAATTAATAAACACAGAAACTATATTTCAAATGGTTATCTTTAATTTTACAAGCGCGGTAGCACTAACTAGCGAAGATACACAATAATTTTGAAAATTGTCGTATATCTATTCTAATGGGTAAGGTTTTTAAGCGTTTCGTGTATTGAAAGTTGAAACCTTTGCTACGCTTTGGGTTCATCATTGGAACCATTCGCTTCGCTCGCGGTTCAATCCTAGGGCCCTTCGCTTGTTCAGGTTTCAATCCAAGCACTCACGCCATAAATCAACTTAAGCCACATCTAAAACAAATGTAAACGTATCACAGTATAGCAAAGCGTGATGATTTGTAGTACTGAAAGGTGTTAGACACAGAATATTCGGCCAATACACTCCTGTGCCGAATATCTCCGAATATTGGTCACTATTTTTGAACTGTAAACCGGTGTGCAATATCTTAGCAGTGTAATGGGATAGGGTGTAGGTATCGTTTTATGGTGGTTTTACGATGCAGTGAGGATGAGGTGTGGCTGAGTTCTGTAATGTGCTTGTAGCTCTGACTTACATGTACATATATTTGTAATACAACTATACATGTATATTTACTGAAATAAGTAACATTAATTTTACGTTGAGCCGCGATAGTGCAAGATGACATTGCTTCATAAATACCAATAACTGGCAGCTAACATGAAATGTAATGATTGGATGGTGTAGTAAATGATAAGGTGCTTTCAATTACATTCTATAGGTAGCTTAGCGTGATAACATCTTCGACCACATCGTCACTGACCATTAAATGAGATAGTAGTCAAACGCTAAACTATAAATATAAAAAAAACAAGTCACTATGCAATTCAGATCTATTTATTTTAACTTGCTATTTTATAATAAAAAAATATTATCAATAATTAGTATCCAACGGCTTTGTCTAAACGTTCTGGTTTAATAGACTATTTTATTAATATTATTTAGCAGTGCCTAAAAGTATGTTTTTATTATTTTAGGAATTGTATTTTTTCATTCTGTATAGGTCGAGCGTTTGACCGCTATCTCACTTAATAGTCAGTGACGATGTGGTCGAAGATGTAATCACGCTAGACCTAGAATGCTTTCTGGTCCTTAAGGACTGCTGGCAGAACACACTATGTGTTTGGTGACAGTTTTTCAAACTTTTCAAACATAGTGCATTTATTACGCATGATATGGCCGTCGATTGCGTTAAATAATTATTTTTATTTCTTTTATTTTTTTATTTGTTGTATTAAAAAAAATACCAAAAAATGGAACCGACTTCAACACTCGAAAGTGTGAAATAACTTGTTGAATTCGTTACGGGTGAGTGTGAATGCGCTTGTTTGTTTGGTGACAACGATAACACAACCCACCTATCGATAGATGATATTTTTCGCAACTTTCTTGTAGCAACTTGACTCTTCCACGGTAGTATTTTGGTGTTCCGTGGTGCTGAACCATAGATTTAAAACAACCAACCAACATAATAAACACAAACTTATTGCACTACGAACCTCTAACTTTACGACACAGTTACTAGTCTTAAAGTTTAAAACGTGGCATATTAAACATAAAACCGATTACAGAACGACGTTAATTTACTAACTCATTAATGAGCGTTTAATGCCTTTTGACTATATGCTGTGATAGAAATATAGGTCGTGGAACTTACGTAAACAACTAAACTGAATTTCGGAATAGGCTATCATCGATGGTATTTCGAATTCGAATTTGAATCGTATGAATTTTCCACTAGCGGTCCGCCCCGGCTTCGCACGGGTAAAAAACTACAATATTGAAAATTATAAATTTCTTTTCTCAGCCATGTGCGTCCACTGCTGGACATATGCCTCCCCCATATAGGGGGGATTTGCCAATACTCGCCACGCTTGGCAGGCGGGTTGGCGAGCGCAGTATGATTTCCGATCCTCAGAAGGCGCTGCTGCCCACCTCCTAGTACGTTATCCCTTAGCCGACTCTTACGGCACCCACGGGAAGAGATGGGGGAGTACTATTCTAGGCCGGTACCACCACGGCCTATTGAAAATTATAAATATCCTTATTAAAAAAATATATAATATAGCCTATGTCATTCGGGGATAGTGTAGCTTCCCAACAGTGAAAGAATTTTTCAAATCGGTTCAGTAGTTTCGGAGCCTATTCAATGCAAACAAACAAACAATCAAATCTTTCCTCTTTATAAATTAGTTTTCCATAATGTTATGCTCGGCTTCGAGCTGAGTGAGATAGAACGTCAGTTATCACTTGAGGAAGTGTCATTACAATTCCATGAATACAAGTACAAAAGAATAACTACGTAATTATTCAATAAATAAGTAATGCTCTCATAAATTATCTCAGCCATAGGACGTCAACTGCTGGACATGGCCTCCCCCTTTGATTTCCACAAGGACTGGATAGAAGCGGCCCCCATACAGCCCTTATTCGCGATCTTAGTCAGGTCGTCTGTCAACCTTGTCCGTCGCCGTCCTATGCTGCGCTTGCCAGTCCGTGGTCTCCATTCGAGAACCTTTCGAATGGAGACCATACTTAGTTCCTAATATTCTTAGTCTTAATTTGGTGGTATTAGATAAGTCTTACATTGCTATTCCATTTATACGGTAAATATTGCTTATGTACTCCCATATTCTATATGCTTCACAAACTAGAGAATGTCTTGAATATGTAATACAATTCTTTTTACCTTGGTCATGTATCAAAAAAAACTAAGCGCATGCAATATCATTTAAAAATGATGTCTTAAAAAATCAGATAAGTAAAGATTTCGAGACCCTTATCGACATAATCTTTTTAGAAATTTTAAATTCACGCAGGATTTATTTCAATAATACGACAATCTCCTTTCCAGTGTGTCTAATAGAAGAACGTAACCTTTATTTTGTATAGAATTACTATTCAGCCAGATATTCTATACCTAGGTCCTATCAATCGTTCGTAAGTTATCATCAAACTTACAAAGTTACCGTGATACATACAAATATACAAACACTGACCCAATCGCTTTGCTCATTGACAGATCCAATATCACCTAAAACCAAGACCTCCGAATGTGGTCGAAACTATAGTCGGAACTCTGAATTACTACGTGAGTAATTCCTGTGTTTTATACATTCATAATCGCCTAGAACGTTTTGAAGCTGCCACTATATTTACCAAATCACAGATAAATCAGAATACCTACTTCATCTGCCAATCCACTCATGATTATATATATATCTTGCTCTATGTCATAAGTGTAAGATATAAAAAACTTAAGATCTTAACTACAATATACTATACAAATTTACATACCTTCCTTCTAGATTTTATGTAAATTTGTATAGTATATTGTAGTTTATATATGTGTTTAGTCTATTTCATTTGTATAAAATGATTGTACAATTAGATTTTTACCTAATACTGGCCCTAATTTACTTAATCACTCCATCACAGAGGACCTTCAATAACAAATTTTATAAGATGGTTGACTTATTTTGCAATAATAAATTAAATTTTAAGAGCGAAATGATCTAAATCAAAGTTTCGACTTTGATTTGGAATCTCAGTCATTCAAGTAATAAATCACTATACCGGCTGCTATTCATTCACACACGGACACACAAACACGTAAACATACACAAAAACCCAGACACAACATACACACTAATGCACCTAAAACCTACTAGTTCACATACTATGACAGTCTATAAATACATAAGTTACATCAGTAAAATGTAAATCCGTTATTGGCCTTAGGTGTAAGCTACTTGTACAATTATTTGTTTATAAAGGGCGGATTTTTTAATTAAATAAATAAATAAATCTAGCTAAATTTCACTAAAATTCTTCAAAATGAAATAGCTCATATTCTGTTTACTGTAAAATTCAAATCCGTATTATGGCACACAACGCTATCTCTAATATAAGACGAGTTTTATGCAATTGCGGGTACTTTTAGTCGGCACGCAATAAGTGGCGACTTAATGCACCTAAAGATACCCGAAATTTTAATAAAAAGAAATATTTTTAGTATTGTTATTAATAAGCGTTATACTAATTTGGACTTTCTCGTAACTATATAAGTACGTATCATACTTTCCAGAATTTTAGTTTAGTTGAACAAGAGTTATCTACAATTGAAAGAATTCAATAATATTGACAAATCAGTCGAAATATTTACCCCAAACGTCACACGGGCTGTGCCCAAATGTCTTCAGTTTTTTTCCAGTTTCCTGTTAACTTGCATGGATAAGATCACGAGGGCTGTCCTATTCAATTACTGTTAGTTTTTTCTGTATCTACCTCCTTTGTCGTCAAATCGCAATTCTATCTGTTCGTAAGCCAACACCGACATTGTGATGCATAGCTGTCTCGCATTATGCATGCATCACACCCCGACATACCTATGACGAGCGTACCACCTACTATTTACCACCATTAACGCATCCTGGATCATAAGGTGACTATTTTCGCGCTGTTGCTTTAATTTTAAGGTTGGGTTTCAAATTGTTCATAGATTTATTTGATGGTGGATCAATATACGCAAAACGCTTCGTGCGTGAAAGTGTGACTTTTTAACCGACTTCAAAAAGGAGGTTACTCAATTCGACCGTATATATGTTTTTTTTTTGTGTGTTCGCGGATAACTTCGTCGTTTATGAACCGATTTTGATGATTCTTTTTTTTTGTTAGATAGAGTATACTTCCGTGGTGGTCCACAATTTCATCAAAATCGGACAAGCGGTTTTTGATTTATACTTCAATAACTGAAAAGTGCTACGCGTATCTTGATATTATTGTCGCGGTTGAAGACATCACAGAACACACAATGACAATTAATTGATTCCGTGAGTAGCAAAGGTCACTGAAAAGCGTGAAAAAAATTTTTTTTAACAAAAAATGCAACCGACTTCAACACTCAAAGGTGTGAAATAACTTGTCGAAGTCGGTACCATGAGCACAATATTGTGATGATAGTTACTTTTGTATGAATTATCATGGTACCGACTTCAACAAGTTATTTCACACTTTTGAGTGTTGAAATCGGTTGCATTTTTTGTTAAAAAATGTTTTACCATGTAGCGTTAGTGCGTGGCAGTACCTACACATCATCGGCCGAGGATAGAGTGGGAATCCAAAATTCTCACAAATTTTACATGTAAATAAATCCGATAGAAAATTAAACAAACAAGAAGGCCGCCTGAAGTGCCCTGAACATGCATCGAGAGATGGCGATACCTATGTTTTTATTATTTGCCTCTCGAATGACTAAAGTTTCAAGTTGGTTGGCTGACGCATCTACAGTACTCCATTTACGACCAGACTTGTACTATCGTTAACTAAATACAGTTTGAACAACTGCCCCGGCGTGAAGTATTGTCAAACTAGCCTAAATACCTAACTTTTTGGCAGCAAATTGATCTATTGATACTGAATGAAGTCATTCTACTCAATAAATTGGAAAAATAATCATCGTTCAGAAAAATTGCAATTTAAACGAATTCACACCTTGATAACCAGTTTATTACGGCTCAAAATCCCCAGGTTATGAAGGAATCGTGGCTATAATATTGCTATGTCTGACACATCTTTTGGGTCAAGCCCGCGTCAAGTGCACGTCAACGGGCACTCCTGGCGCTGTGCCAAGTGTCGCCAAGAAAACTCACGGTATTGAGTAAGGCATTCACAAAAAATTATCAAGTGCTCTTATAGAATCGGGATTGTTTTTGAATGGGTGACGATTGGTGGATTTCACGGGTTTCCAGTTGTGCAGTGTTGTTGGCAATTTGCTTCAGCGATACTTGAGTATATTTTTTACCTCACGCTCAACCCCCCGCACTTGGATTCCCTGTGTAGCGGGAGGCATTGACACACACAATCACAGCACACGAACATCCAAGACCTGGGAAAAACACCTTCACTCATCGAATAAAATGTTTGCCCCTGCCTGGATTCGAACCTAGGGTCCCCGCGGACCAGCAGTGCGAGTATCGATCGACGATTCGATAAGTTCAGTAAGTGCTTGTTCAGACACGGCGATATCAGCGCGGTTTAGATATATCCATAGTCTAACCGCGCGGGTGCTCTAGAATTGCGTGAACGCCATGTCTGAACAAGAACTTCGTCAAATTTTATAGAGACTGCAGAAGTCAAGCCTCTGACGACTGAGCCACGGCGACCGTGATTGATTAGCATACTACCAGTTCCTGTGCCACGGAACATTCCCGACGTAATGTTTGTATAGTCATCTTAAAGACAATTGAATTATGCACCTAATGAACATTCAACTCTGTGTGAGAGTTCTATTGAATACATTAAAGCGCGGAATGCAATGACCTGAGGCACTAATCACTATCGAATTCGTAGCTTAATTGTATCGCAATCGTATTGCCGCGTAAAGCAATCAAAATAAATAAATAAACTATCATGTTATATACCACGATTGTGACACAGAGAATTATGTATAGAATAGTTTATGCGTACAATATAGGCGCTATTCAATTATTTATACAATGGCGATACGAACACTTACGTATTCGTGCTACAGGCACTGTTGTTGCTGTGCTATCTTGCTACAGGTTTTCGCTACGATTTCGATAATAATTCGTACTTTGACCACTTTTAATCATGCTTAAGCTTCTTTTCGTTGTCCAAGTCTTTCAAAAACCATTTACCTAGCTAGCATAAGTTAATCTTACATTGCCACTGTTGTTATTAAACATGTTATTAAATATTTTCCATTTATTTATATGATTATATTTCGTATTTTTAAATGGTTCTGTACAATGGCTATCCGACTATGTAATAAATATTTATCTGAAATCAATATTTTACGTTACTTTGTCATCTTTTGCTACCCTTTGGATTTTAACCTTTTTACCATCGTATAAACAATTTTCTTACGAAAAGCATCCTGTTTTTAGAAAACGAATAATTACTAAAAAGATGCTTAATGCATCCACAAATCGTCAAACCAAAAATAGAGAAGAAAAATATTGCTCTAACAGATTTGTTCGTCGATCATTAACATACACTTTCTTTTGTTTCAGATGCGGACACAGTGCCAGTACAACATTAGGCATTATAAGTTAGTGGCATATCTGTGATCTCAAACAAAGACTAAAGCATCAAAATGGCGGCGTAAGAGTTGTCATGGATTACAGATAGTGTTAATATTTGATTAGGGATGGGATAATGGGCGTTGTCGACTGAAAATGCCGCATGCGCACTCGAGCTCCGCCGCGAGCTCGGGAGGTGATGACCTGGGCTCCACTGATGAGGTCAAGGTCTTCAAAGACGAAGGTGACGGCGAAGACGAGAAACGGAGCTCGGAGAACCTTCTGGAAGAGAAGTCTAGTCTTATCGATTGGACTGAGAGTGAGGTGAGTCTTTATACTGTATGCAAGGTTGGCATAATATTCAAGAGTCATGTGAAACGTTTTCGAAGGCTACGAGTTTCTATTAATAGGTACAAATACATTAAGCTCCAGAAGTATATAATTTTTTTAAATAAAATAAAACAGCTAAATATGAAGCCGCGGCTGTATGATCTTGGCAGGAAAATGTCTTGGGTTTTTTAATAGCTTGAATTTAGTTTTCGCTTAGCCTATGTCAATGCAATTAATTTGACTGGCCGGTTGGCGCAGTTGGTAGCACTCTGCCTTCTGAGCCGCTGGTCCCGGGTTCGATTCCCGAACAGGTCAAACATTTGTGTGCATGAACATGTCTGTTTGGCCTGTGTCTGGGTGTGTATATGTATATAACTATATATATATATATATATATCAGTCATCTTGTTACCATAGCACAGGCTCTGCCTAGTTTGGGACCTGAAGACCTTGTGTGAATTTTAATAAATAAATAAATAAATAAAAAAACCTGATGTCGGGGTTAATATGATACGATTATGAATATTGAACCAATCTTGATTTTTAGTTTATAAAAACATGGAAAATCTTATTTCATTTAAAGATATTTAGTGTTTATTTTTATGTAGTATTTAATGCTACACTATTGTTTTGTTTGTACATTATTTTATGCATGGCAACATTGACGTCGACATAGAGGAATGCTGTTCTAGAGAAACTTTGTTACTATTGTATTTAAAAAAAACATTGCGACTTTTAGTACTAGATAAATTAGACAGGATTCTTCCAAAATTTGCAAATAAATAGTTCCCATAAAAATCAATTGGTATGGGAAGTAAGTTTGCATGTTGTGCTGCGTGTAATTTAATCTTTCGCATCGTGATTATGTATGGATATTTTACTTTTTATACCTTTAGATGCTTGGCGTTGTATTGTACTGTTTCCACCTTTTTTGTACTGTATTGCTAAGTTTTAAAATACACATTCGTTATCTACTCATTTGTGATTGATGTTATAGAGTAGACGGTCTCGTTAGAGCCCTTTGTTATGTTTTGCTTCTTGGTGGTCCCAAACAAAAGGCTACACTTACATGGTCGATTTCCCAAAAACTACCATTTCAAATTAATATATTATAACTAACTACAAATACTTCACGCGGCGCTACACGACTTGTTCAATATAAAATCCATAGAGAAACAGCAGGTGTCGACCTCAGGTAGACCTCTATTCAGCTGTGTTCCACGTATTGTATCAAAATTCACAATACAATCGGCAATGGCATTACAACCTGAATTGGCATTGCATTATCTGTCGACAAAGCTACTCTATGCACTTTTCGGTCATATTTTATTATATTATATTATATCATATCACCTTAGCATTTCGGCCACTGTATTTTTTCTATTAAGAATATTTGTGTTATCTGTAGACTAAACTACTCTACGCACCAAGGGGATTATATGACTTTTCCTTAGATGATTTAGATGACGTTGCGAACAATCCGTGTAAATCTGTTGCATGCTGGATGATTTCTGCATTTTACCACACTATACTTCGACCACATCGTCCCTAACCATCAAGTGAGATAGTGGTCAAACGCTCGATCTATGAAGTATTAAAAGAAATACCTAATTCTAACAATATAGTGATGGGCCATTTCGGAATAAATTCAACTAACTAACGAGCTATCTCTAATTAAAATCCAAGTAACTCGAGTTAAATCAATTCGAATGCAGGCAAAATATAGCTAAATAAATGTTTTTTTTAATACCACTTTACGCCACAACCTCAACGTGTCTCATATAGAGAGCACGCCCAATCAAAAAAACCGCGTAGATACTTTGTACGATGAATAGTAGGACGTCCACTGCTGGCCATATGCCTCCGCTATTATCTTCACAATGAATGGTTGGAAGAAGTTTGCGTTCAGCCTTCGCCCGCGACCCTTGAGATAGGTCATCCGTTCACTCGTTTCCACCAACAAGTCCTGCGCTGCGTTTGTACATCCGCGGTCTTCACTTATCTTCACTCAAAAAACATTTGACCTAACTATTGTCTTCAATAGTTAGAGACCACGTTTACATACAGTAAAAATACTGGAATAATTTTAGTTCAAATATTTGAAGGAAAAAATTCGGCTGCTAGTGGGACTAGCAGCCGAATTGGAACTGAAGTTCTGCCTAGCATAGCGTTAATGCGATACAAAATAAAATCTCTTAAAAAAAAAAAACTGTAATAATTATTCCAGTAAAGGAATAAAATGAATCCAATTATCTAATTCATATAACAGACACGATCAATAGATAAAAGACAAAACACGTTCACATCCAACGACACGATTTAAAATAAATTTTACAGGCGGCAAGGGCACGATCATTTTTTTTATCGACGCCGATAAGGTTCGCTTCACGCCAATAAAAAAGTTGTTAAACTCGCGGTGCATCGAATATTTTTGTAACACCCGAATGTGGGTAGGTTGAATATTCATAAGTGTAAATGAACTCATTACGGCATTTACGGCAATTTGACCAGCCACGTCAGTATTTAACGGTAGTGTAATACCATAGACAGTAAATCATATCTACTAGACTGCGGTGCTGCAATTAAAGTTTAGAATTAAGGGTTTAAGTAGACGTCCGCGGGTGTTTACAGGTAGAGAGGGCGGGACAAACCCTGATGTGTGTTGATTCAAAATATTGCAACTACGATTGCTACTGCAATATTGCAACTGATGTCCTTTTGAAGATGACCTACAGGCTCAAAAAAACAAATTGCGTAAATGTAATTTTTGGACTTTCGCGATTCGAACACATTGTTAATAAATGTTAAAAGGTTTTTCTCGCGATCAAGCCCCGATTGATTAATTAACAATTTGCGTATAATATTATTATGAGCACGCATGTGTCGATACCGCGAGAATTTTTTGATTAAGGTAAAATATGGTGGCTCGAAAATACTATTTCATTTATAAATAAGCAAATGAAATCAAATTTTGTACAATCAGAATTCACCTTCATGAATTGTTCTCATAAATGTTATTTTTTAATTGTACGACTTTTAACAATATAAGCTGAACAGAATCAAAATTTCAATTTAGCAAACGGTAAAGTCGTAATAAAATATAAAAAATATAATATAAAAAATTGGTTGTCTGTAAAGTCGGTTTACGGACGATAGATTTACGTGATAACGACATAATCATTTATGACTTTGACTGACTTTGACTTTGACTTTGACTTTCTTTGACTTTGACTTTGACTGACTTTGACTTTGACTTTTGACTTGACTTTTGACTTTTGACTTGACTTTTGACTTGACTTTTGACTTTGACTTTGACTTTCAATTTGACTTTCAATTTGACTTTCAATTTGACTTTCAATTTGACTTTCAATTTGACTTTCAATTTGACTTTCAATTTGACTTTGACTTTGATTATATTATCTAGATCTAGATAAAACTTAGGTGGAACGTTACGCGGAACGTTACTATTTTTCATTTTGGCATTCATCAATTTATAAAACGTTATCACGCCAAAAATAAAAAAAGCAGTAAAGATAAATATTCGTCGCGAAAAATAGCATAAATACTATTATAATTGATAAATTTATGATAAATGATATTGACTAACTCTAGTGGCTCGTATTTAGGTACTATCCTATGGTATTTCTTTGAGAAGCATAAATATGTGATGATATAAAAAATGTTTTACATATGCCACGGTATAAAGGAGTATACTTAATCATCATCATCATTTCAGCCATAGGACGTCCACTGCTGGACATAGGCCTCCCCCATTGATTTCCACAAGGACCTGTTGGAAGCGGCCCGCATCCAGCCCTTACTTAATCATTTTCGAGATTTAAAGAAAATTAAAATTACTTTTGAGAAGAGTATGATAAGATGATTTTGTTGGTGAACAGAATAAACGAAAGAAGATTGACTGGTATTGTTGGAAGAGGAAGGCCTAAGTGAACGTCGAAATCAGATTGAGGGTACTTTAACCCTAGGCTCTTGTATGAAAGGTCTGATGAGCCTGGATGAAGTTAAGGAAGTGTGTCGTAGTCATTATTGTTGGAAGGATGTGGTCTCTGCCTATCCCTACAGGAAAGAGGCGTTAATTTATGCATGTATTTACCACACACGTGAATAGTTTATTTGCAAACATAAGTAGTATAAGTAGTTATTAATTTAAATAATGTAAAGTGTCTTGGTATGAGAATAGTTACATAGATAGGGCATCTTTCTTACACGAAATAGGTACTCTCAAAAGAATAAAAAAAACACCGTTTAAAAACCAGTGCATAGAATGTTAATTTTAACACTTAAATGTGAGGAGGTTGAATATTCATTAGTGTAAATGAACTCATTACGGTAATTTTGACCAGCCACGGGTAGTGTGTAATCGTAGCACGGTATTGACACAGTCTAGCAAGTCTTCTATTTATATATACTGCATTGCCGTGATCATCTTCATCTCAGCCATAGGACGTCCACTGCTGGACATAATTGCCTTGCGCATTGAATCTCCACAAAGATCGGATGGAAGTGCCCGCATCCAGCACCTGCGATCTTTTAGTCAGGTCGTCTGTTCACCTGGCCGGTAGCCGTCCTATGCTACGCTTGCCAGTCCGTCCGTGGTCTCCGTTCGAGAACCATTCGACCCCAACGCCGATCAGTTCTTTGAGCTATGTGCCTTGCCCGTGGCCACTTCCACTTGCTAATCTGCTGGGCTATGTCGGTGAATTTCGTTCTTCTACGGATCTCTTCATGTTTCGATCCCGTAGAAAAATTCCGAGCATATCCCTCTCCATAGCCCGTTGTGTTACTTTAAGCCTTAAGGCATGCTCACAAGGCCCATAGCCAGATACCAATTTTTAGATTTTGGTACCTACAGCGATAAAAAAGTACCTCATTTAGCTGAGAAGGTCCTTTGACAAAGAATTAAACTGCATGTATATCTGCACGTCTAAAACTCTTTATCTGTATTATATAGCTTATATCTACGGCATCCTCGTTGGGCAAGTACTGTCTTTTTTATCTCACACTCACAATACCGAACTAGGATTCCCTGTATCGCGGGAGGCATGGACATACACAATCACAATACATCAAAGACCCATCAAAAATCTTTGCCCATGCAGACAGTCGTACCACTGAGCCACTGCGACCGTCAAAAATTAAATAAATATTCGTTCATATCTTCTATGATATAACACACTCTCGAGGTCGAAATAAAAAAAACCCTGATTTTGGTTGTGTGTGTGCAGTGATTGTGTGTGTGTGTGTGTGTGTGTCCATGCCTCCCGCGACACAGGGAGTCCTAGTGCGGGGATTTGAGTGTAAATAAAAACGAAAATAAAATATATTGTTTGAAAGTACTCTGTTAATAATCACATAAAAATATACCAGTCTAGTTAAATAAATTTCATTGTTCGCACATATCTACCCTTGACCGTAATGAAGATCAAAATCAACCGACATAATGAGTGAACCATCCAATTAAATTACAGCTACCGTAAACAAGCCACTGATAACAATCCTGATGTATCAGATAGACACGTCTCACAATCGCAAATTACCCATAACACAAACAATGATATACCACAAGAACCGAGACGAAACTTAACCCCAAACACTCGAAAAAAAACATGAGTACAGGTATATTTCCGAAAATAGTAAAATATTTTATTCACCGGCATAAATTACTTTATTCATTGTATTTCCGAAAACTCTATTATTCTATAGTGATGGGGGGACAATGCAGGACTACCTGAACGCAGGTATGTCTCGTAAACATGGACTCCCACTGCTTTTGTCGAAGACCCTACCTGTTCTTGGTGTGCAAACATTTGAACACCTAAGAACAGAGCAGTTTAGAATCCATCCCTTTTCTCGGCCAAATAGGGCGTGAAGTGTAGTGATGGGCCGTTGTGAAGAGGTCAGTCTTGATCTTGAATTATTGACAAAGTGGACCAGATGTATTTGTTTCACGTATATCGTTTTTTTAAGTGGAACATTTGATTTGGCGAATATCGCGCTGTTCTATCATCACATGTAGATGAAGGGTTTTAGACTCATTTCTACAGAGAAATTGTGCTATGGTTTTCGGTTCGTTTGTTTGGGGAGTCACGCGTGCCCATGAGTTTTTAGAGATATTCCTGAGTATCTCTTAGTTCGCGGCAGCAGACGGACATAACATGATAAGGACATAACATTTGTAATGCAATATTCGACCCTTTTTAAAAAAAAAAAATTTTCATGGGTCGACAAATAGTTTCACAATATACTTATAAATAAAACTTAATTAATAATAGGATAATTGTGGGACCAACATCGTCGACCACAGGTCACACATCGTCGACCACAGGTCACACATCGTCGACCACAGGTTACGATCGTCGACCACAGGTTACTTCTACAAGTATATCTGCTTTCAAAAATTTCAATAACCATTTAATGTTTTTATCGTATCAAACAATTCCTAAAATCCTTTTAGGACGTTAGAAACGAAAAATGAACACATACTTCATAATTTAATTCTATAAGATGATTACAAAATTAAATATTTAAAGTGTTGTGTACGTAGCGTTTCTACGCCATATTTCGCACCGCAATCAATTAGTCAAATTACAAAAACGTGTCGACAGAATCTAAAGTTGTTAAATTATGCAAATAGATTTAAAATGCATACTCCGACGTTCTGACATTTGTATTGTACTGCATGCATATTCAGAATGCTTCCACTAATTAATTTTAATTAGGTACCTGTAAACTTTTTACGGCTTTAATTTATA
Source organism: Apeira syringaria (assembly GCA_934044485.1). Taxonomy (NCBI): domain Eukaryota; kingdom Metazoa; phylum Arthropoda; class Insecta; order Lepidoptera; family Geometridae; genus Apeira; species Apeira syringaria. The sequence continues at coordinate 7,638,192 of OW203672.1, read as the reverse complement.
TGGTAAGAGAAGATACGGTCATATATTGGTGTTTTTAAATTTGTTCTTCGTTTGTAAATTCCATCACTTCGTCATTACTCGCATTTGTCGTATTTTATAAGTTTATTTTTCCTGTTCCTAGCTTTTCTCTACTCTTAATATGCCATTTGTAACGTTGTGTCATGATTCAGAAAACCCAGGTTTTTCCCGGATAATATCTAGCGTTTTCTAGGGCGACAATATTTTGTTGCGAAGAATACCAAATCCAAAGATCTCAATTTAAAAACGTAAAGTACATGTTAACTAACTTTAAGCTATACAAAATTGTTTCCATTTTTCGCAATAAAGAATATTGATTCATTGATCTACTATGATGAACGATCTATACCCTTCATCATAGTAGATGCTATATAGGTTCTTTATAAAATGTTATTTGTGAAGCACACACAATAAGTCTTCAAAATGGAAAGCAGACTAATTAAAGTATACCCAATATTATTAGTGAGTGTCCTCTCCAGAACTGTTGTCACGCCATTTTGATGATCTCGACTTAAATCCTCTTTTTGAGGGACACTTACCATACCTGCATACGGTATGAGTCACTCAAAAAATCGGGACGCCATCTTCACCATCTCAGCTATAAGATGTCCACTGTTGGACGTATACCCCCGTCGGTCTTCACAAGAGACTGTTGTCAGCGGCCTCGCTTTCTTCTACGTCTTAGTCAAATTTCAATAGTGATGACAGACGAAGGAGGTAGCCAGGCCACTTAAAATATTGAGCTATATATTGCAGAAGGATGCAAAGTATTAAGTCTTGATTTGAAGTATTAAGTCTTGTTTTGAAGTATAAAATGTCTCAACGTTAAATACAAGATTAAAGTTTCTTAAAAAATATTCATACAAGAACCGGTTGTCAGCGGCCTCGCTTTCTTCTACGTGTTAGTCAAATTTCAATAGTGATGACAGACGAAGGAGGTAGCCAGGACTGAGGCATATATGGCAGAAGGATGCAAAGTATTAAGTCTTGATTTGAAGTATTAAGTCTTGTTTTGAAGTATAAAATGTCTCGACGATTAATACAAGACTAAAGTTTCTTAAAAAATATTCATATCGATCCTACATTCCCATCACTATTTTAAAGGAAACTTTAAAAAGAAACCAAAGTCACGGATGTTATAAATATTGGATTATACTTAGGTGCAATTCTCGTGCACGTCATAATAGCAACGATTATCCTACGTGATGTTATTACAAACACAATAGGTGTACGTTCTGTTCGGAGATTCGATTCGATCTTTTTATTTTTCGATTTGTATATTTCAGAGTTCCGTAGTCTACTGGAGATGATACCTCTGTCTACCACATTTGTCTCTCTTTCTTCATGTCCTCCTCTTTTGTTTACTAGTCTTTTAAAATAGTAGTAATTAAAAGAGAATCTCACGTTTTATTACGCTCATTTGGTCCTGTTTCGAACTGAATCAGAAAATGATTAAACAAATCTTGCAGGTCTAAAGTCCCTGAGGTATAATTTATCCATTAAGTTTTTCATGGCAATCGAGTTCTGTTTGGATAGTTACAATTATTTAAGGTATGTTAAGAGCGTGGAATAATTAAGATTTCTGATGTTCTTAAGCATATTTTTTTTTACATTTGCAATACATCAGTTTAGAAATTATTTTAATTAATTCTCACGTTATGTTTATATCTCAGCCAAAGAAATATATGATTTTGTAGAAATCCTGTATATAGGCACTATTTTGACCACTGATATAAAACAAATATAATCACATCACTGTTTCATGTGTGACATTAAGATAGACATTTTTCGAAACGTTCATCGCGACTTAAAATAAATTGACTTAATATTCTTAGAATCGAGTGATTTCTACGGAACACTAGCGCGTTGAATTTGTTACACAAAAGTTTGTTCGCCGGGCTTTATTATCGAGATTAGTGAGTTGCTCTCGTGAATTGGTTTCGATGTTTACGCCTGTACGGCTTTTGAATGTTTCCTTAATTTTTTTCTTTTCTTATACACATAAAATATTCGTTTCGCCTTAAAACGTTATTTAGACTGAGTTTTCGATTTTAAATGAGCCTCATGTACAATAAGTCAACTTTTTTATGTTTATAATTATTATTTATATTGAATTGAACCACTGTTCACTATGTCATGGTAAAGAAATGTTATTTTTAGTGAATTTTAACCATCGATCAGGTGTACAACTAGATATCGGGTCACATACAAAATCAAAGCTATATTCTGTCCGCGAAAGCTTATACTTATACAGCTACATTCGTTTACTGACGAACTGAGACAGAAGTTTTAAAGTTCAACCTAATCACAACCACAGCACCTGGTAATAAAGTCACAAATCCTTCAAATATCACGATTATTCGTCAAAGAAAACGAGCAAAGCAATAAATTACACCTGTCACCAATGTTGGCCAAACATTCGCATTGGCGCGTGTTGGGTATTGGTTAAACGTTCTTAGCGGTGTGGTTTAAATTCAATAATTTTGTTAATATTTAATATTATTGGCTGATATAAAGCATAAAATATGACTTATTGTACATTTACTTACCTAAAGTAAGACACTCCGGCCGACAAATGCTTTTTCGGGCATTATTCCTACAACTTTTAAATACGCATTATGGCATTGTGTATTCATGGTAACGTTGGCTCGGTTCGAACCGAACTAAAGAAAATAAGAGCTCACGCCGAGAGTGCGCTGTTATTTATCGAGACGCATTGTTTGCGCCGACCTGAAATCTTGGTATTCCTGATCGAAGATTTTAACATTAACATATCATTCTTCACACAGTTTATTTATGCCTTCTTAGGTATAAATAAATAACTATCGACGGTCGCCGTGGCTCAGTGGTCAGTGACATGACTTCTGTGTTCTCGGTACCGTGGGTTCAAATTTCAGCAGGGGCAAACATTTGTGCGATGAATGTAGGTGTTTGTCCTGGGTCTTGGATGTTTGTATGCTGTGTTTGTGTATGTCCATGCCTCCCGCGACACAGGGAATCCTAGTGCAGGGGTTTGAGTGTGACAATAAAAATAATAATAAAAAAGTATATATAACCTGTGAAAGAGCGATATACCAAAATTATCGACAAGAAGGCTGCGTGAGAGATGATTCTCATGCAGCAGTAAAGTCCAAAAGCGTTACACCAATTCCATGTATGCTGAATGTCTCAAGCATCTGCAGAATGATGGCGGTGCAAGGATCGGGGCCGGAAGCGTGCGCCTGACACAAGAACGCGTTGTCGGCTAAATATAGAACACGGCTGCAGATATGCTGTGACTGGGTGAGATGGAACTTGGCCTTTTTACTCTCGTATTGTACGTTTTTTAATGAAGTCAGTTCATAAAGAATAAAATAAATAAATAATTTATTTCGTTAACAGTCATGCACAATACAGGGAAACATGGAATCGATGTAGGTACAGTAATAGTAATAATACATTTCTAAAGATATATATTATTTGTCTTAGGAAACATGATTGAAACTAGCATTCAAAATAGGTTTCCCCGTGTTATGGATAAAGGCATCAGCCATAGGACGTCCACTGCTGGACATAATTGCCTCCCCTATTGAATCTCCACAAGGACCGGATGGAAGTGCCCGCAACCAGTACCTGCGATCTTTTAGTTAGGTCGTCTGTCCACCTGGTCGGTGGTCGTCCAATGCTGCGCTTGTCAGTCCAAATACAATTTATTACGTTAAAATGCAAAGTAAACCAGCAATAAGGATCTATTGTGATGTTTGACTCTAATTAACGGTTTTGCTTGCAATTAATGTATCCGTTGAAATTGCAACTTTCTCAACCACCAAAATAACCTCTCCCCAAGCTAACCGTGTAAACAATTAGGCAGAAACAACACGCTGAATCGCATTCGTAATCAATTTCACGGCTGGATATGGTAACACCAAGTTAGGAGGAAGTCTCTGTGAGCAACGCGGCTCCAACGGCAGTGTGGAAAACTTATTGACAGTAGGGACACGTTAATGTACAAAAATGTTTCAACTCGAGCGCCGTGGCTCAATGGCCAGTGACATGACAACGTCATCACTTAACATCAGGTGAGACAGTTGTCAAACGCAAACTTATAACTTGTAAAAAAAAAAAAAAACATGGCTTCTGGGTCCGGGGCTGTGGGTTTGAATCCTGGCAAGGGCATTTTTGCGATGCGTGTAGGTGTTTGTCCTGGGTCTTGGGTGTTTGCGAATTAGTAGTAGTAGTTAGCGAATCCTACTTTTTCTACATTTTTTTTTGCGCGTCTATCAAACCCCCCTTGGGGGGTGATAGACGCGCAAAAAAAAAGCATATCAAAACTAGTTGACGTCACCAAATAATTACTTATTAAAACTGACGTGGTTTTGACACATTATGAATGTATAAAACACGGGAGTTACTAACGTAACGTCACAGGGTTCCGACTATAGTTTCAACCACATTCGGTGATCTTTTACGAGGCGAATACGGGGCGCTCGGTTCGCCAGTACTCGATATAGTTATATACTCCATACAATTTAACTCGCAAACACCATGCAATATACTGAAACTGCTAACTCGTTTGCAAATTTAGTTTTTAAACATCTTCGCTGTCATAACACGAATATTTCTCGGAAGCTATCGACAAACTTGTGGGTCAGATTACTACCATGGTTTAGATTACCATCGTTTACCGTCGCGGCTTACAATAAAACCAGGGACTTACATTGTTGCAAGTGAAAAGTGAGGCTGTGTTGTGAGGACAAACAAGGCGTGCATGAGGCATTGCCCATACTGTCTTCACACCAAACTAACCATTTGATACGCAGACCGCAACGGAAATCGCTCGGCCATTACTTTTTCTGCATCCCATTGGAAAGCATCTCAAGTATACAGCGCAACAAGCCTAAAAAAGCATCCAGATCGATTACTGCAATGGCCAATTTGAAATTAACTAGTGGTCGAACTGGGAGAGCGAAGGCTTGCAACAAAATCGTTATCCTGTTATGACTTGGCTGCTGGTTTTTTAGACGTATGTGGTATGTTTGGATCTTGCTTGAAGGTTTTGCTGACATTGTCCTCGAGTTGATTGAGCTGCTGACGGTGGAATTTCTGACTATTTGTCTTTCGAGATGTTGAGAGAATATGTTCTGTCTTGATTACAGATTTGAGTCTGAAAACTACTTGTTTTACAGATGTCTGAAATGAAAAAAATACTAGTCATAGTAGGCTGATTTTTAAAACCTTGAAAATGACAAACTCACACATCCAGTTGGAAGATTTTAAGATTTCAAGACCGTGTCCAAACGCTACAATGCCTAAATGCTTTATTTAATTTTGATAATGTATATTATAGATTAATAGATTATTAATCTATAATATCGATTATCTTGCACAAAAAATACGTATTGTATTGCATTGCAATTCAACGCGGCAAGGCAACGCGCTGACAGCATTGTTGGAACTTTGCCTACTGGTAGCGGTAGGTAAGTTAGATTTAATAACTTGTAAGGTACATTGTAGTAACATATTCAATATGTATATATTTGCCAATAAAATGCCTATACATACATACACTAGAAAATAATACGAAATTTGAAAGTCTTCCTAGAAAAGGAGCGGGTAGTTGGTGAAACTACGCGCTCACGCCGATAAGGTCACTCGCATTCTTCAGTTTTTTCTCGTTATCACGAACAATTATTAAGCTTGGTCGAAACGTCATCGATGTAAATGTTTTTCGTGCGATCAATTACCGTTACAATTTTGTAATCTATGTCCTCGAATCTAAAATTGAAGTCTTAAAATTATTATAGAAAAGTATATTGTTAAAAATTTACTTGTTTTATTTGTTATTTTATTATATTCAGACCCCTGCACTAGGATTTCCTGTGTCGCAGAATGCATGGACACCTACAATCACAGCACACAAACACTCAAGACCCGGGACAAACATCTACACTCATTGCACAAATGTTTGCCTCTACCGGGATTCGAATCCAGTGTCCTGAAGATACAGAAGTCATGTCAATCATCACTGCGCCACGGCGACTTAGATTTAGACTTCAATTAAAACGCCGGTTGACGGTTGGATGAATTGTAAATCTTCCGGAAGCAAGCTGTTGTATACACACGACTTTTGATCTGTTTATGTCCAAGACCGATTTAGACTTCATCACGTGTACAACTTATAAACAACCACATGTTGATCCAGTAATGGACGTCTCAAATAAACGAGTTGACGAATCAAACTTGATGATCACGTCCGTGACTGGGTGATCATGTCCGTGACTGGGTGATCATGCCCGTGACTGGGTGATCATGATCATATACCTTAATCTAAACTGGTTTGCTATAATGATCCGGATGGAGTCTTTGGAATTCTGATCATTAGATGGAGCTTTATTACGGTCAGATGCTAAATCCAATTAAAACATTTATTTTATGTAGCCTGTAATAATTGGCAAAAAAGCAGACAGGCGTTTAATTGTTGATTCCATTCAATGTAATACAGTATATTATGAAATTAAAACATAAATCTATGTTGATTTAATTATACAGACAGAAGAAAAGTCATTTTGCGACTAGCTGCGCCCCGCGGTTTCACCCGCGGTGCTACGGTTTTTCCGCTACCTCAGATATCCCAATTACTAAACAAGCAATTCTTGTAGATATATATATCCAGTTTTTTCTCGTAACATTTATACATAGATGAAGTTTTGCATAACAAGTTTAATCATACCCTGGGAAAACGTCTAGATACCTTTGCCGGTAGCTGTGGCTCAGTCGTCAGTAGAAGGACTTCTAGGCCCCGGGGTCTTGGGTTTGAATCCCGGCAGGGGCAAACATTTATGCGATGAGCATGTTTGACCCGGGTCTTGGATGTTTGTTATGATCTCATTAACATGTTTGATCACATCGTCACTGACCAAGCGAGATAGTGGTCAAACGCTAGATCTATGCAGTAAAAAAAATGTCACCTGCTCTTTTTAGTAAAATTGTGGGTCGCTTTAGGTCGTTTTAGGTTGTACCTAAAACGACCACTAAGTCGCCACTTATTTGACGCTCATTGAAAGTACCTGCGATTGCCCAGCATTGGAATAAAACTCGTCTAGTACGCGTAGTAGAAATAGCGTTGTATTGAGTTATACGAATTTTAATTTTCATTATCATCTCAGCCATAGGACATCCACTGCTGGACATAGCCAACCGGTCCTTCTGGAAATCAATGTACGAGGCCCCATTGATTTCCACAAGGACCTGTTGGAGACGACCCGCATCCAGCCCTTGCCTGCGATCTTAGTCGGGTCGTCTGTCCACCTGGTCGGTGGCCGTTCTTTGCTGCGCTTGCCAGTCCGTGGTCTCCATTAGAGAACCTTTCGACCCAACATATGAGTCAATTCATTTAGAAGAATTTTAGTGAATTTTAGCTCGAGGGATTAGCAGAATCATATAGCCAGTGCTAGGTGTTAATATTCTGACGCCAACTCTGATACTATACGAAGCGTCCATCCATTACCTTAGTCATCGTTATCGTCGACACATGCCGTCGCCTCCCAACATCCTATCTCGTGTAATTAAATCAACCGCACACATACACACCACATGTGTGTTGTTGAATTAAAATTTATATCGCAATAAAGCACACGCTTTTAATGACTCCTTACAAATCCACGTATTAATACGGCCTTGGGATATATTTAGACGATTAGTATTCTTAATAGGGTCCATAACGTGGAAGCGGTGGACGGCCGTTTGTGTCCTGCTTAGAAGTCATGGTGTGTCGTTTTTATGGTTCATTTGCTAAATAAACGGGTATTGTATTAGATTTCTGGGAACTTCTGATTTATATGATCAGCATTTAGAGAATCAGTATTATTAGCATAAGATGATGTGTAAGCATTCGAATACTGAATCGCCAATCTGAGTTTAATTTATTGTACTAGACGTATTGATGTCTATAATGAAAACTGAAACTTAAGGGATTCAATCCGGTGGCCACCTACCGCGTCGTCTGAGTCGTCATACCTTCAAGAGCTCCATTCAACGTAATAACTACAATTCTTACTATTCCTGTTCAAGTGTCCATACAAAAGTTGCCTGTCTTTATTATCATTGTTTATCCATTTTTGGTCTTTAAAAATACCATCTTGCCTTAAGGCCTATAAGTAATTTTATATTTTAACTTGAACTGCTAATTAGAGGAAACGTATAAAAAGATACCTGTAAGAAAGTATTTTATGCGATAAGAGCACTCTGTTTTTTTTTGAGGACTAATAAATAGTGAATTTTGTTTGTTTGACTTTGTGGTTGTCAAGCACCATTGAAAAATTAAATAATTTCTTTTTGATGCAAAGAGAACCGGCAGGGTTGTGAGTTTCGAACGTCATTCTGACGGATGCGGCTTTTATTGCCTGGCTTCAGCGTTCCGTTTAGGCCATCGTACTCAAATCAACGACGAGGTGATAGTATACTTACAAGTACCCGCCTCACTAGCTTGCACCCTCCAAATTAAATAAGTATCACCATATACACAACAGTCCGTTCAGGCAGCTGTCATTGAGAGCCAGTTAGTTAATATTCTAGGTTAAGAGTGTTTCCACCTTCGACCATGTTGTCACTGACCATCAGTATGCAGTTGGTGGTCAAACACTAGACCAATTTAACATATATACTAATTTTATATAGTGGTAAAGTTTGTGCGCTTTGTAGGGGGTAATCTCTGGATCTATTGCACCGATTTTGAAAAATCTTTTACCAATAGAAAGCCACTTATTTGTGAGTGTCAGGCTCATCATCATCACCACCGTTTTTTCACCACGCGGGTGAAACCGCGAGTGCAGCTAGTATATTATAAAAATACCCTCATTTTGTTACGCACCGTTCTCCTCCAACCTTGCAGGACCTTTGTAACGTAATATCGAGAAACTAATGAATAAATCCACCCGATCACAATTATAATGCCGTGTAACCGATCATACAGACAGATAACCGTGTCAAATAAAGCATTTATGATGGAAACCTTCATGGTCTTACAATGGGTCGGGTTGGCAGTAGCTAAGTGTGCGCGTGTTCAAACTATGTGACGTAGTCAATACTTGAGAATTTCATTATTTACAAGTGGAGTTAGTGGTGGAAGTTTTCAAAATGTCATTATTAAAACTAACATATGCTACTGATTAATCATTAACAGATCGACGGAAATGCGGCATCCACTCATGGTAGATTATCCAACATGTCGCACGAAGCGTGTCATGGTGCAAACAGCTAATGATTGGAACTCATTGCCTAAATCTGTGTTTCCACGTGAATACAATCTGGGTGTCTTCAAGTCACGAGTGAATAGGTATCTTCTAGGATGGTGTGTTCCATGGTAGACCACATCATCACTTACGATCAGGTGAAAGGATGATCAATTGCTTGACAATTCTCAATAAAAAAAATATTCTATTAATATGCTTCATCATCATATATAATATGCTTATACATACTAATATAATTACGGGAGCTTTTACGTAAATAAATTTGTGAGTTCCAAATCGTCTAGATGCATTTTTCATCACTTCACACCAAGACAATTTCCAGGCGCTTTTTATTTCTACAAATTAGGAATTCATCCACTCATCGGTGATTTTTTTGATACTTTCTTTTCTTTTTTCTTTCTTTTCTCAGCCATGTGCGTCCACTGCTGGACGTATGCCTCCCCCATATAGGGGGGATTTGCCAATACTCGCCACGCTTGGCACGCGGGTTGGCGAGCGCAGTATGATTTCCGATCCTCAGAAGGCGCTGCTGCCCACCTCCTGGTACGTTATCCCTTAGCCGACTCTTACGGCACCCACGGGAAGAGATGGGGGAGTACTATTCTAGGCCGGTACCCCCACGGCCTCCTCCCTTTGATACTTTATAGATCAAAATCTAGTCTAGATTTAGTTTGACCACTATTTTACTTGGTCAGTGATGATGTTAACTGACTCTCAAAGGCAGCTGCATAAACAGTGTGTTTGGTGACAGTTTTTTAAACTCAACCATGCTGAATCTATTCTAACGTTGCAGAAAACCTATTTATTATGTTGCCGGTGAATGGACCGGACAAAGTAAGAACTCACCCGGTCTATTCATCAAGTGCAGGAGCTATCTCACTGGTTATATCTTCTATTTTGCTAATATCTCGTATTACTTTACAATGCAAATCAGCCTATCCTTGCAGCTGTTTGGTTATTAATTTCTCGAACCGTAAGGGGTTTGGCGTAGGCGCAATGCATACTTCCTAATTACGATCTACTGTGGTTTGTTGTATCCACGTGGGCCGTTGCATTGGCCTGCATCTTGGCTGGATGAGGTTATACAGCGGCTTTCTATGAGATATTTTGACGTGATAACGTTTTATAAATTGATGAATGCCAAAATGAAAAATAGTAACGTTCCGCGTAACGGCGAATGCTCAATGGTTAATGGTCAATGGTCAATGTCAAAGTCAAAGTCATACATGATTATGTCGTTATCACGTAAATCTATCGTCCGTAAACCGACTTTACAGACACCCAATTTTTTTCCAATGGAAATATAGTTAATCAAATTTTTTTTATTCTAGTTTTTTTGGACTTTTAAACCTTAAGTTTATGACAGTCCCATCATAGCCTTATTATTAATTAACAATTAATACATTATTCTCTACTTAACTATAAAATAAAATAAAAAACTTATAAAGTAAGATGCAAGCTATTGATGACATGATTCAAGCACCAAGACACAAGGTGTAAAAATTGATTGAACTTCTTTATTAAAAGTAGTCTATGTCATTGTCTTCTTGAAGGTACTTCACTTTCCATAGATGAAGATATATATCAAAGCTTTCCATAAGTATTTTTTATATTGAAGTAAGCGTTTTGTTTTAGTACAGTATAAAAGAACCGCCAACTGCAAAGTTCCAAGTGATAATCCAGAATGATTTTAAACAAAGCCCTCATAGTTTTGCATGCCATTTCCCCTGGGTATTTACATCCAGGCATGGCGTCGTCTTCGTAGCCTGCCACCATTACCTGCGCGAATCCATTAGTTACGCGAGTTTAGTGCGTTCGCTATTGTTCGTTCATGAGCTAACGGAAATACTCATAACAATACTAGTGCGCTCGCGTCTATGGATATGTAATGTCCGGGGTCATAACTTTGTAAAATACGGTCGCCGTGGCACAGTGGTTAGTGTCAATGACATGACTTCTGTGTCCCGGGGCCCTGGGTTCGAATCCCGGCAGAAACATTTGTGCGATAAGTGTAGATGTTTGTCCCGGGTCTAGGGTGTTTGTGTGCTGTGATTGTGTGTGTCTATGCCTCCTGAGACACAGGGAATCCTAGTGCGGGGGTCTGGGTGTGGTAAAGACAAAAATGTAACTAAGTTAAATTGAAAGACATCTAATGATAGAAGAAACCATAAATAAATAACGGGTTGCACTCCGGGAGTGCTGGCAGAAGTGAAAACTTGGACATGATTGATGATGATGAAAAGTAGCCTATGTGTTATTACGAAACCTGAAGTATCTACATATCAAACTTCACCCAAATACGTTCAGCGTTTTTAAATATCATAATATAAAACTTAATTGTTGGGTCTGGATTATCATCTTTATTAGAGCGAGAAGCGTTTTCTTTTAAACTCGAAGACACCGGAACTGCAATTTGTGTCAATCGACATGCGTATGAAATGTATGGATCGTCGAGCTAAGTAATGGTCAGGGATAATGTGAACACTACACCTTAATTTGAATGGAACGACGAGGTCTGAAATTTAAAAGCCCTTGATTACACTAATTGTTATGAGAAATCATCCTGAAGACTATATCCTGTCTCATCGCGACGCCCAATAAAAAAATATAACTACAAGTTAAATTATTTATTCGTTCATTTTTTTTAAATATGAATAATAGAATAATGCTGGGTCAATGTATTCCCAAATGTATTATGGACCACAAAATTATGTCAAATAAAGTTATTTGTATTATAAATAACTTCATTATTTTTGCAGATTTTTTTAATACTAATCCACTCTGTCATAGGAACAGTAACCTAAAGTTCCATACTCAGTTATTTTACAAGCACCATAAATGACAGCATTCAAATATAAATCAGCGTTTATAGCCCGAAAGCAGGCCCCTTATCAACAAATCAATAACGCTGCCGTCACTGCCCAATATCCCTGATAACTGATAACAGTGATAGCTGGTTTATCAGCTGTCCAAGGGTTGGACAAAGACCACAGTGGAAGGAACAAGTCAAACAAACTGTGCCGTGTTAGTTGTCCTACTGTGTTGGCTTATCTGTGGCACACAGTCATACGTAATAATATTTCGTAATAGTAGCGCCTCGTTGTTTCACCCGCGTGGATTACGGTTTTCCCGCTACTTCAATTATCCCACGGGAACTTTACTTTTTCCGGGATGAAAGTAGCCAATGTGTTAATCCAGGATTTAATATTAAATTTCCAATAGAAACGCTACTGTTACCTACCTTACTAATCCACACAATACATCATACTTAACACAGGTATGGACAGTTAGTATTCGTATTATCTATTTATCGTCGCGCTTCGAGGCCGATATCCTCCTAATCCAGCAAGCCTGATATATATGGTAGTGATACGCTGATAAAACATACTGAATCGGACAGTATAGTAGGTAAAACAGTCACAGCGTATATATGTGACTCTAAAACATGGACCAATATATTGGTCTATACTCTAAAGTCAAGCTCTGCGAACATTTGCATGCACGAAATCTGTCGCGAGTCTACAGTTTGTCATCAAGCGTAGTATAAGCGAGAGGGGATGATGCAATAAATGTAAGCGAGTAAGCGAGGCAGCTATACTCGTACAATCAAGCGCAGAATCTTATGGGATTGTGCCCAAACCACCCAATGTCACATAATTAGTTCATCGTTGTTTCCACTGTATTTTCTACTTATGCTATTTACTGCACTGCAATCATATTTTACAAGCCACTTAAATAAATATGCTTCAATCTAGTTACAGAAGACCGGGCGTATCTTTGAATAGGATCGATTTATAATGCTGTCATACCACTTTCCACTGATATTATTAAGGCGAAAGTTTGTGACTCCTTCACGCTCAAACGGCTGCACTGATTTCGATGAAATTTGGTATGAAGATCTAACCCTGAAAATAACACATACGCTACTTTTATCCCGGAAAAAAGTGTAGTTCCCGTGGGATAATTAAAGTTGCGAGAAACCGTAAATCACGCGGGTGAAACAGCGGGGCGCTACTAGTTGATTATATTATTTCAACTACATCGATTTACAACGTGTATTGTTAAATTGAAACTTGGAGTGTTGGCTTGTTCTCGAGGTCAGCTGCCTGAACTGTGTTTGGTGGAAGTTTTTGTAACTTGAGGGTGGTAGCTAGCCAGACAGGTGCATACTAGAAAGTTTTCACCATCATGCGGTACACAAGGCTAAACGATGATTACTGCTACTTTGATCTCATATTACACTGCGCTCCACCGAACTTGAAAAACTTCTATTGTTCTCAAAAACAACAAAATAAAATCTTTTCCTATCTAATTAACCGTATTTACTATTCACTGGACCATTATTTAGTTATTTTTAACTGTTTCTTTGTTCAAGCGAGTCGTTAAATTCGGTACATTGTCTTAGAACACGTAAAAACGTTTTTATTGTACACTAAAATAAGTTTATATTGTGTAATAAGTCGAGCGGCGCCGAATTATCGCTTTTAAAAATAGGGATAAAAACAAGCCAGGATTCAAGTATAATTCTAAAAAATCCGTAGTGCAGATGTGTACACGCATATTAACCTTTAAAACGTGTAGCATGAATAAGTTCCGACAAAATGTAAGTACGCATCTAAAATTTAAGAAAACAATCGAAAAACGCACGCATTTCACAATAAGTGTTTTTTTTTTCGAACGGACTAATGCTGTTTCCATCCATCACCATTGACAGCTTCACTGGGGATCACCACTGTGGTACGAACTCCGGCTTGAGCTGTCGCCAGGACTTGAAATTCAAGAAACTGATGGAACATGTTTCCTAAAGCTTTTTTTTATATTTCTGTCTGCTTCAGGGAAGTGTTCTCATTTGAGCAAACCTAGCGAAAGATAATGAAATACAAAGCGATTAATTCGCTAAAATAGAGTGCACTATACCGAGATTGTAGATGTGAAACAGCTCTTTGTAGACCTAGTTTGTTGCGGTTACTAATTGAATGGGTTGTAGCTTTTTCAATATACCGTTTCCGTGCATCCTTTGTTGTCTTAAGATTTTCCGAGACGGAAAAATTCCCGATACAAGCAATAGTCAAACCCCCCATTCCCTAGTCCCTATTCTTGTGGGGTTTATTTTATTTTATTTTTATTCTCTTAGGAAAACTACAGCTTATATGGAATGCTAATGGATATTTGTAAGTAAGTTAATGTAAGCTTTTTAAAGTTTCAGCATATGGGAAACTTTTATTACGGCTATACACTCTGAGAAGTCGACGTGTGACTTACCATTGGTAAAACCAATGATAATATCATTGGGTAAAATGAAGGCCTGATAATGCATTCATTATGTTTTTCATTCTCAAGAAAATGAGGGCGTCTATATTTGAGGATGTCCCATACTGAAAACTCGGAAACTTTTGGATCCATTAGCCGCCATTTTCATGTGTTTTAACATTCAGCATCTAGATAATTAAATCAATAATACAACGTCATTTAGATGAAGCTGTGAAGTAATATTGAACACTGATGACACAGGATAAATTTCTAGTATTGAATGACCATACAAAGATCAAGATTTTTTGGTGCTGGTCGGGGCGTACATTTACAGGAATTGGCGTATGTGATGTTTTGATTGTAAACGTCATGTATTACTATTTTCTAATCTGTTCCTTCTTGTATAATCTAAAACTAAATCAGACTGAAGCAATTAAATTAACAGCAACAAACAGAACTACAATCGATTGAGACATAAAACCTCAAACTATCGATTACAACTCAATCGAGTCCCGTTTCGATTTTGTAAAGCAGATTGATAAATAAACCGTAGACTGATTTTATTTTACTGCCTATAGAAAGCGATAAACTATTTTCTATTTATCGCTCTGTGTTTTTCACTTTTTATACGATTGATGATCTACTGTCCATTATTTTCATTAATATTATTGGTTATCATTATGTGTTATTGGACCTACTGCTTCAGTCCTGACAGACGTGAAAAGTTGGGTTTATTTTACTCTGAAACTATGGCTCTCGATAGAAAGCTCTCAGACTCACAACCCACTCTGATTAGAGCTGTGATCGCGTATACTCATCACAAATCATCTCAAAATTTTAAAAATTATACATGTAATTTTTCAAAAATAATTTTGTAGTTCTAATTATTTATCAAAAAAAAATCAAAAATTATAGTGTCGGCTAACTTAATTTTCATAAATAAAATACGATAGATTATGCTTACGATGATTTATTAGATTAAATAAATTACAGAAAAAATAAAAAAATATTAAAAAAGAAATCGAACAGGACATCGTAGGAGGTATAAAGTAACAGAAAATGCTCAAGACCTGAAGTCGGAACATATATGGAGACACATTACGGAGAATCGGATGCTGGTGTCGAGAATGGATTCTCGAGGGGAGACCACGGACTGGAAAGCGCATATTGTTGTACAGATTACCGATAAAGATTGCAAAGGAAGGAGACCGCTTTCAATACCGATTGGAAGCGGTCTCCTTTTTTGTTAAGATCAGAAAGGAAGCCCATTTATAGCTCACGTATCTTCTATATATCTATTTCTATCTATCAGTGAAGATCGCATAGGTAAACATTAAAATACAACCATATGATCTTGCCAATTGGTTTTCAGTTAGTGATTCTATCATTGTTTTCTGCTTAAATTATGATTCTTTAAACAAAATGTCGTAATTATCTACTTTGTCACTATCCTGTAAATATATTCACTAAAACAAATTTAAATTTTACCACCGGACCCCCTCCCTGCAGTTTTACGCCGTCATAAATCGGGTCCGCTCGTCAATTACGCGTACTATAGTTATTTCTGGCTGTTTAATTGCTGCGCATACGCAGACCGGCGTCGATTCTTTAGGGATTCCTTTTTCAAAACATCGATTAGCCGTTTAACCGCTATCATTAATTACTCTTTTTAATCGCCGTTTGCATGGTGGCAAGATTTTCGTTAGTAATGTTCATTACCAAACTTGACTGACGAGTTTTGTTTTTCAATACAGTATGTGCGTAAATTGTCTTATTTCCGATGATGCTTTATGCTGAACTAGCGGACCGTCCCGGCTTCGCACCCTAACAATTTCAAAAAAAAAATTATAATTAACCGTATTTTTTTTGAAAATATAATATAATTTTGTCGCCCGGGGATTGTGTAGCCTCCCAACAGTGAAAGAATTTGTCAAATCAGTTCAGTTGTTGCGGAGCTTATTCAATGCAAACAAATAATTAAATCTTTCCTTTTTGTCAAAGGTACATTATAATTTGAACTAACTGTACCTCGCGTTTGTACCCGTGTTGACAATGGTCCTATTTTCACATTTTTTAACCCCATACACTTAACAAGAGTATGTGTAAAAAATCCGTTCAAGTCGGATGCCCACGTCATGATAATATCTGTGTGGCAAATTTCAACCCTATCCATTCATTAATAATGACTTGATAAGAATTTTAGTATTTTTTTTCTGTAGTATTATTTTTATAAATATCCGCAAATATGAAGAATGAGTGAGATGAATTAATATTGATTGATTGATTTTAGTTTTAACAGTGACTTTTTTTCGATTCAATACTTTTATTATTACAACAATTATAATTTCAATTGTGTTAATTCATTATAATTGTAAACGACTTGCCAAGTGTAACGTTGTCGTCTTGTTAAAATATGGCTTGTCTCATTATGAATCTGTGGTTCTTGAGTTATAAGTTATAACTCCGCTTCCCGCCGTCCTATATGTAATATATGTAAATCTAATAAACTCTACCTGGAAATCTCAATGATAAACAATACAGCTTTGAAAACCGTATTGTATTAACTTGAGTAATTCTTGAATTATAAGGTAAAAAGACAGACAGCAATGAAATAGACGCTATATTCTTCTTCGTTTTATATTATTTGGCGTGGAATACAGATATCCCTACAAATTAACGTTCAGGCCAAAACAGTAAACAGATGGCTGAACCACATGATATGAAGAAAGCTTCCAAACACCGTACGAGCAAACCACAACAAAGCAGTTTTATCTAAATACTTCCACATTTATATCTCACTAAGTTAAATTCTTCAAATATTGTCTTCCGTGAGTAATCTGAACACATACTCGGCGTCAACGGAGCGGTGGCATTTTTATATCTTACTGGATGCCATCCTTATCGCCCCACACGTTACAGCCGTATATCAAACCCTATTGCAACGGACTAAGGACACGGTCATTCAAGGGCTGTACGGGCAGTGCAGTGTAAGTGTTTTAAATGGCGCCTAAAGATGGCCGACAGAGCGGCTGAAATTCTTATGAAATTGTTATCGCTTAAGCCGACTGGTGTTAAGTTGCTGGCCAAATTAATGCGTAATGTTGGTACATAAATAAACTCTTAAAAATATTATGGTTATAACGAGATGCACGTAAAGGTTTCGCTGTATTTAATCCTTCATAAAGTACGAAATTGGCTGTATAAAAAACATAAACAGCATGTAAATAACAAGTACCGAACCAAGGCGAAAAAAGGCGGGCTTATCGCTTAAAGTAAAATTTTCAGGATGTAACTATCAAGACAGTGACCTTGGAGAAGCGAACCCGATCGAGACTATGATCGGGTTCGCTTCTAAGTGCTGTCAGCGATAAATTTAATCAAATCAGTAACCTATTAAATACCGCAACTAGCAAATTAGACTTTTTACTTTTTTTTTCATAGGGCAAATGCCTTTATTAAAATAAAACACTAATAACTAATTACAATACTGCAGCTATTACAATAACATTTGAGCAATCCACTAGCTATTGGTAGCCTATAGATAACTCAAATGTTCTAACCCGCTACCGGCCGGCAGCGTGCCCAGAATGCTAGCAGCATTGCCACGCTGTCTTTTTACTTGTATTGTTTTAATGTTTCTAAACCCGTCTGTATGTTACTTAACAAGAAGTGAAGCAGGATTTTCATTATTTTCGTTATTTTCATGTTAAGATTATCAAAATAAAAAAAATGTTTGCGGTCGTTATGCAAGTTGATAACTTCAACAAAATCTTATAAAGCATTTTAAAACAAATTGAAAAATATATAAGCAAGGACAATTACGAGAAGATCAAAATTTACTTGAACTTTCTCGACGTTTTGTTGGAATAAAAGTTTAATACGAGTACTTAACCGTTTTTAATAAAATTTCTTTGGGACTACTATGGAAGTATAGTAACATTTTTGCAATTTACTTCATAAATTACGTAGTTCTTAGATAACAAATATTTTAAAAAATCGTGCAACCACTTCCTTTATTAGTCGTTTTTTTTTTTTTTTTTTTTTTTTTTATAAAGATTATAAGCTTGCGTTTGACAAGTTGTAGAAAATTTGTTGTTTTTTTTGTCGGTTGGTACAGCGATGTTGCACGATGGAGCATTCACGTCTAGTCATGCGTAAGACATGTGTATCTTTAGACGATCCAGTTTACTTGTTCCAGTTCTCTATCCCGTGAATTCATACGTTAACGCATCGTCATTCACTATCAATTTGAATTTCGAATATGAATCCATCATTTCCACAACTCGACCTGACCCGTTGACTCATGTTCTCGAACAAATGTTATCTATCTTCTTTTGTTTGTTTCTCAAATCATACCGAGAAGCTGGACCATCGTTTAAGATCTCCCCCGCCCCCTTAGTTTTGAAACGAACAAGGGCCAATGGAATGAATCTGTTCATTTCAACTAAGATCTCCGTATACTGGTCATCTGTTCCTGTGTAGTTATAATGTCTCGCTTTGGAATTGAAGTGATTTTCTCTCGGTGTTTTTGACTCGGTTTGCAGCAAGCAATGTAGCAAGTGTTTTTGTGTTCTTTTATTGTTACGTATTACTGAAATTAAAAATTTGATTGAAATTATAAATTATAAAAATATCCATAGCATATGCCAAAGTTGCCTTCCACCTTTTCTATATATATACAACTCCTTAACCACGCAAAGGGTTGCAACGCCCATGATTTATCCGGTAGGATCAGCCTAATCTAAATTTCAAATGAAATCTAAATTACTCCGAGCGAAGCCGGGCAAAGACGCTAGCAATATATAATTTAGTTGTGTAGATACTGAGTTGTGTCTTTTTAACCCTCAGTTCAATAACTTCGAAAGATTTCCATGAAACGCTTTATGTAGGTATGTCGACACGCAATTGAATCATCAATTTACAAGCGAGTATAAAACAATGTGGCAAAAAAAAATGCCTCGTGACGTGAGCATCGGCAGTCAAACTGACAATCCCTTATTCGATCTCCGCCTCTGGATTGAGCTTACGGTGAAGGTAACATTGTTATCAAATCCACAACATAGTGGTAGAGTCCTTTCCAGTACACATGGCTAGGTACTACCCTCTAGACTGAGAAACTGACATCAAGACGTAATGTGTTCAAGCGCGCCTTGAGACCAGTTAACAGTCGTTGTAGGTCTAGCGTGACCTTCGACCACATCATCACTGATTATGTATATTATATTAAAGTGGTCAAAATCTATTAATAAATAGAATAAAAGCCTTTTCCGATGGTGCTTAACAATAATTGATGTCCTTAGTTAATGTTTGCTTATTATGTTTTATTGACTTTAATTTCCCTAATACTTTTAAAATAAAATAAAAAACAGCCGGGACCGCCGGCTTGCCGAGGCCTCCAAACACATTAATTCATTACACAATATGCGTCTAATACCTATTAAGTTATGACCGCAGAAAACGTTGCTTAACCAATTATGTTAAACAAAATTCCAGCCAAAAGAGGTCGAGTTTCTTATCTACTCTTTTTATAAATTCTCAATCGACACTAAAAGCAGCATAATCAAATGATATGTACAAATTGCTAGCAATCTCATTACCATGAAACCTGAATATGAATACAAGTTTATGTTCGAATGCTACTTAGATATGCATTGCGTTTTTGCAATGTAATGTAAGCACATGGCGTAAAAATAAACGCGTCATGCAAAGTAAAATGGCTTTTGAAACAATATGTTTTGGTCAAATTGAATAGCTGTAAATGTAAGATATTTGTTGGTTCTAAATTTAAAATTCACTGTACAGAAAGGAGCTGTATTTAGTTAATTATATGCAAATAAAATGCAGATTACAGATTCAAGTAAGTTGTTTTATTGAATAAATCTCCCTGAGGCTAGCAACAATAGTTATTTTTTTAATACTTTATAGTTGAGGAGCTTGACCACTATTTCGCTTGATGGTCAGTGACGATGTGGTCGAGGATCTAATCGCTCTAGAACGTAAATGTTTACTGGCTCTCAATGACTGTTGCCTGAACTTTGCCTGAACATTGCACTATATTATGTTCATGCTGGGATTTTCATAATGGTCTTATCTTACGTTATGTTACCTGGGACCGAATATGTTCTCACGCTATACGTAGAATGTCTCACAGTAGTCCATACCTTCAACGGAAGCTCAAGCCATTAGTGGGGATCGAACCAGCATCCGTCAGTTTGACAGCCGACTTTCCACCGCTGAGCCATCGCCAAAAACTTTTCTTTTTTAAGTAATTGTTTCACCCCTAGCGTAGGAGCCTGTTTTTTTTTATCACCTTGATACGGAGACGTGACACATTGGCATAAAAGTTTTCCTATAATTCCTATGCTGCAGCAGCTTAAAGATAATAGCAACTAAAATCTTACACTATTTTATTAAAAGAGACCACTTGCATTCGTGACAAAATAAACGACCCAAGATACGATACTCACATTTTGACACCGGGACCGCATTTCAATAAATTAAATCAACCCGCGCCGATAATAAACAATTTCAATTTATTACCGCTCAAATGTATACCGGAGATAAGACATTATGGATTCGAACATTAATATTTTATTTATAGAGGCGTTTTTCGGATATACAATGAGCTCTTTGCTACGACTAATATGACAGATGTAAAAATTGGTGATATATAGGGCCGTTTTTTTGTCCATATTTAAAACAAGCAATTGTTAGAAACCAATCGTTACATCAGACAAATTGCTAACCTTTTTTTACCAGTGGTGCAAAAATGTTGACCATTATAAATATCGGTTCATTTTGTCCACTGATGTATTTTGTGGTCTGTCTACAGATCAAACAATGTTTTTGCCAGAACAATACAAATACATTTATTACTTAAATGGTGCACTTTTTACATGCTTAAACTACTTAGAATTATAAACTATTACTACAATGCTGGGTATGACATTCACATATGTACACAAATACAAAAAGGTTTAGGTAGGTGGCAAGCAAGTCACTCTAGCCCCCACACTAGGATATACCTTGTGTTGTGGGTGGCTAGTCTCTTCCATGTACTATAAATATAAAAATAATGTTAGGTAAACATATATTATGAAAATTCCCATCTTAAGTAATAAATAACGAAATTTTAGTGTTAAGTTAACATATTATATCACAAAAAAAAATTAAAAATACACAAAATAGTAGACAAAGGTACTACTAATACAATGCGTGGCTGTGTGAGTGAGCTGTGAATACGGAGGATTTATGTCAGGTAAGGCTGGGTTTAGTAACAATAGTTAATTACTTCTCATATACATTTTAATTATGAATAATCCCGATGTTATCGGACGCATCATTCTGATTTGTTGTGACGTCATCATTTATGTCGTCGACGTCTTAGACGGCTATCATTACATGTGTGCAAGCGTGAAGCAAAATATAAAAGGTAAGAGCGACAAAGACAGGCTAATAGGTTAATGTACGAAATTCTTCCGGCACCGCGACCGCATAATGTAAGTCAACGTAAGTAACGCAAACAAAAACCAATACGGGACAAATACAATTTCTATTGTGCCTTTTTTTTTTAGAAACTTACACCCCCGCACTCGGATACCCTGTATCGCGGGAGGCATAGACACACACAATGACAATATACAAACATCCAAGACCCGAGAACAAACATCTTTGCTCATCACAGAAATGTTTGCCCCGGCCGGGATTCGAACCCGGGGTCGCGGTTCCAAAGTCAGTGTCGCTGATCCAGTGTGTGTAATGTGTATATAATGTGTATGTGCAGCGACACTGACTTTGGAACCGGTTGAGAATACAACGGTCTTCGTGGCTCAGTAGCCACGAAGACCGTTGTATTCTCAACCGGCATTTTCAAAATTGCGCTTAACCATTTGGTAAAGCCTGCCTTTAAGCCTTGGTGGTTAATAGTTGCGATATTGGCCTTGTTTGAATTATGTGGCTACTTGGGAGTCCAAAATCGAACGTCGCGCACCGCGTAGTAGTCAAACAGTAATGGCTGTTCCCAAGAAAAGAACCGGGATAAGCGGTTCGGCATGCAGTCCGAAGCATGGAACCACGCAGTAGAAAATCACACTAGCGATTACTTTCCCAAATGGTAGCCACATAAACTGTTGCTTAACCCAGCTTTTTGGATGAACTCTCTTATATATATCCATTTGATGTTTTTGTATGGAATGGTAGTGAATAAGCGAATTTATTCAACTGAACAAAACTAAAATATTGGAGAGTTAGATAAGTCCTTATATGGTTACGCTTAAGTCTAAATTAGTATGAGAATTATCGATAACACCACTAAAATTAAATGTATTTATTAATTTTGCGGGTAGTTTTAGGTAATTTAAGTAGCCACTTATTTGGTGCTTACTAAAACTACCCGCAATTCGCTAACAATGGAATAAATCTTGTCTAATATTAGTGAGAGCGTTGTAAGGAGTTATACGAATTTGAATTTAAGCGTAAATAGAATACGGCTATTTTATTTTGAAGAGTTTTAGTGAATTTTAGCTAGTTTGTGTGATTAACAGAATTAGGCCCAATGTTTATGTAAAGGTTTCTCGCATCTTCTATTATTGAAGATCCATAAAACAACACCAAATTTGTGTAGTTTAATCAGTTTCTCACTGCTAGTGAATATAGTTTAATCAGTTTCTCACTGCTAGTGAATATAGTTTAATCAGTTTCTCACTGCTAGTGAATATAGTTTAATCAGTTTCTCACTGCTAGTGAATATAGTTTAATCAGTTTCTCACTGCTAGTGAATATAGTTTAATCAGTTTCGCACTGCTAGTGAATATAGTTTAATCAGTTTTTCACTGCTAGTGAATATAGTTTAATCAGTTTCTCACTGCTAGTGAATATAGTTTAATCAGTTTCTCACTGCTAGTGAATAATACACTTTTGTTTGGTTAGACGACAAAAGGTATTCTACATGTCAATTATTGTTAGTGCGTTCCCAGTACATTCATGAGGTGTGTCAAGTTCTTTATCTACTTTAAAACATTATCGCTTATCGCTAAACGTGTTTGTAGTATGGTAAAGTGGTCAGCTGCGTTTTGTTGAATAGGAATTAAGAATGTAGATACTATGTTAATGTACAGGAAATAGTTTGGTTGTTGAACGTGAAATTGATTCATATTTTAATTAGAGAACCGGGTGTATTCGCGCACATTTCAACATCTAAATATAATTTAGGCTACCCTCATTTCGATGAAGTTACTCGTACGTTGACCGTGCTCTCACGAGAAGACTGGAATAGCGATTATCTGTTATCATCATCATCATCGTCATCATCATCATCATTATCGTCATCATCATCATCATCATCATTATTATGCTAGCCATGAAACATCCACTGCTGAACATAGGCCTCCCTGAACAGTTACAGGACAGTTTTTCAAACTTAAGGGAGGGGGCTAGCCAGGCGATTGGTTGAAAGTACCCGACCACAATGCTGGAAATTTGATAACAGTGTTACCTTCACCGTTTGTTCTTGGTTCCTGGTTGTTTCGGAAGATCTGTGCGAGCATTCCCAAATCAAATTAAGGACGTTCTAAAAAAGGGGCAAGAGTCAAGGTCAGGTCAAGAGTACTCTAATTGGGAGCTCATGTATGAAAGGATGAAGTGAAGAAGGTGTATCAGGACTTGCTACACCCTTGTTACGACAATTAGAAAGCTCTGCCCATCCCTGCGGGGAAAAACGTTGCTTCATGTATGTATTTTTGATTATAACCTATCACCTAACAAATGCTCCTAAAAGAGGCCCATTGAAAAGTCCAGAACTCTGAGAACACTTAACACTTGAGTAAATCAACGAAGATTGATCGAAGTCATTTATCTACGTCGAGAAGACCTTTTCTTAGATTACGATGATTCATATCATGTTCCTTTTTTACCATCATGATGGTAACTTGGAATTATTACTGATGGCAGCTCAGGGAAGCTCTTCGATCGGTAATAGCGTATCAAACCTAAATAATTCCTGACGGTCGTCGTGGCGCAGTGGTTACTGTCAGTGACATGACCTCTGTATCTCCGGGACCCTGGGTTCGAATCCCGGCAGGGGCAAACATTTGTGCGATGAGTATAGATGTTTGTCCCGGGTCTTGGGTGTTTGTGTGCTGTGATTGTGTGCGTCCATGCCTCCCGCGACACAGGGAATCCTAGTGCAGGGGCTTGAGTGTAATAAAAATAGAAAATACGAGATAACTAAATCTTGTTTATTTTTATATACTAAAACCTCGAAATTAAACTATATTGTACTGTGGTACGGACCCGTCGTTGGAAAATCCGAAACGCGCTTCACCAGCTTTTTATTTGCCAGTACTTTCTCGTGCTCATTTCTATCAAGCTGATTCCTTACCTCCTTAACGTTCAGTATTACATTGTGAGTTTATCAAACTGGTTTACGATCATTAAAATAAAATGTAGTTTATATTGAGAACCATAAAGAACAAAATTAACAACCAAATCCAATTTTAAAAATAGTCGTACCGAGAACTTTGTATCAATAATTGACAAACCTTATTAGTGAACCTCTCTTTAATCTCATAAATTTACAAGCCACGATGTCTTTTGTATCAAAAACGAGATTTTATAATAAAAACCGAGAATAAACCGATATACACCACACCTGCTCCATCAAACACGAAATATCATTAACATTATGCTAATGCTTTCAAAATTCGAATTTTTATAATAATAATCTAAAGAAAGCCTTACCACTAATGAAATGTGAACCAATTTCCATTAAACATCAAAAAAATAAAGGCTTACAAAAAGCTGGACCGTATCCAAGCAAACGAGGTATCGAACTGGTGCCAATTAAGCCAAATTAACGCTTATTCCGTGCACCATAAATCGATATCACGGTCCCTCACGACTAACAGTTACGCCCTTAAAGGATTCGTTTCGTCAAACCGTACACCGAAAATTATATTTACACAACAACCATCCTTGTTGTGGAAGCTAAAAGTGTCAGATTTACGTAACGGTGGAAGCGTCTGTTATGCTCTTTTGGAACGCCCTTAGTGCTAACTAGATGGACAGAGATGAATCGACTTGGTTTTTATAAGAGCAAGCGAGTTGGACGATAAACAGTACTCTTGAAAAACACTTGTGAGATAACAAAGGCTGGCTTCCACGAAGACGTCCAATAATTTGTCTTTTTAATTTTACTACGGACTGCCATAGCTTTCAACTATTTTTTTATTTCTACTCGACCTCGGTAAGTTCCATTAGGTCGAAAGGCTGAGTATTGGGGACTCATTATAAGCGGTCTTTTGCCGTGAAAAATCTTTATGACTCATTGTTCGTTTAGCTTTCGAGAACGAACTACAAACGAACGTCGAGATTTAAAAATATTCGTATGTAGTTCTTGTAACGAGCTGCATCTCCATAATACATGAAAGCATTTTTGTACCTGGCAATAAAATAAAAAACAAAAAACAAAATCCGAAACGTGTCGTAATATAATAAGTAATATGAAATAAAACCCGGAGTAAGCACTATAAAAATGGAACCGAGCTAAAAGGAATTGAAACCTGTTCTGGCGTTCATCGGCAATCGGTTTAGTTGTAAAAAAGCTCGTTCCATATAATATTACCCATTACAACCCCGAGAATCACTGTTCGGCCAATCGTCGCAAGGAATTCGAAAACGGAACGCGACTTCGATTTTTAATTGTTTCGAACGATTTTAACGTCCAGAGTTTTGTTACACATTTAAATGAATTTTACTGTTCAAATTTAAATAAAGAATTCATTTGCTAGTTTTTTTTAATCGCCTTGTATCGATATCGAATTTCAACATGTTTTAAATATCTAAAATACAATTTTATTATAACGTGCGCTTGAAATGAGGGTATTGGTGTCTCATTAACGTAATTGGACACTGTTTTCGCCTGCAACTTTAAACGGTTTAATTAATGTGATTTTTTCGTTTGTAATTGTACCCGCCTCTTTAAACGAGGATTATGAATTTCATTCAACTTCAATTTTTTAGTGTATCTCTAATAGTTCAGAGCAGAATACAGGCATTAGTCAGAAAAAAAAACAGATAATTAGAGATACTACCGAGTACAACGAAAAATAAAATTTTAGAGGAAAGTGACTTGATCTAATATTGACTTTAATTTTGATATTTAAAAAAAACTATTGTTCACACAAAACAATTAACTATCTTCATAGCATAGTATCTACCTGTCAATGTACGCGCCTCATCCTACAGTTATACGAGTGAACATAGCCGCGCCCCTCCACGCAAGCTGACTTTACTTCAGCCAAAGACGCCGAGCAGAACCTACGCTCATATATCTTAAGATTATTTTGTTATTTTTATAATTCACCTTCATTAAATACTATCTTCAACCAATATCCGTCGTATGTTCAATTATCAACACGAACAGTCCTCAACAACTATTATTTAGGAGACTCTGTGCCTGTGGTAAACTTAAGCGTAGCTGCGAACTTTATCGTATAATCACAGCAAATTGAAACAAAAATTAAAAAAAAAAAATTCTACCCACAACTGTAACGGAGCTATTGTAATCGTCACGTATTTGACGAACCAAGTACAGAGGGTAATTCCAAGTGGGTCCCGTGTGCCCCTGTAAGGCCGCTGTACCCCTCTGTGCGTGTCCGGAACTAACGACCGATTAGTGTAACCAATTGTGGATAATACCCCGCTAATAGTTGGGGAGTGGGGTTTATTTTTCGGTTATGATTTTGAAGTCGCGTGCTCGTTATGCGACTTTAATTGGGTGTGGGAACTTGGCTTGTTCTTGATGATCCTCATTGACGGGTTGTATCTGATGTTATATCTGAATTAGATGTCCGGTATTGTATATAAAAATAATAAATATTGTAAGTACCTACACAATTTTAAAACAACCCGTCCAGGAATGATTATGTCATATCATGTCAGTTTAGCTACATAATGCAATTCCAAGAAATATGGTAAGGAAAAGTTACACCGCTTCTAAATTATATATCATGAACTTCTTACCTTCACTGTTTTTTTTTCCCTAAATTCTTTATAAAGTCATTTGATGAAGATAGCTGATGATATTTGCAGTAGTAGCAGTGGGATAGACTTGGAAATAAAACGTAGGCTCCTTTTCAGACATATTTTCCAGTATCCTTTATAAAGCCATTTAATGAAGATAGCTGATGATATTTGCAGTAGTAGCAGTGGGATAGACTTGGAAATAAAACGTAGGCTCCTTTTCAGACATATTTTCCAGTATCCTTTATAAAGCCATTTAATGAAGATAGCTGATGATATTTGCAGTAGTAGCAGTGGGATAGACTTGGAAATAAAACGTAGGCTCCTTTTCAGACATATTATTGAGTTTCAATCTTCAACAAATGTTATATTAACAACTAGCTGCGCCCCGCGGTTTTACCCGCGTGGTTGGTGATGATTAAAATAAGCCTATGTGTTAATCCAGGGCAGGTGTTATAATCTCCATACCAAATTTCATCGAAATCGGTGTAGCCGTTTGAGCGTGAAGAAGTAACAAACATACACACAAACTTTCGCATTTATAACATTTAATATGATGAGAAACCAACATTATTTACCGCGCATTATTACAATTCTTATATATTTTTAGGGCTAATTTCTCCTTTGAAGCTAATGGAAATATTTATAATCGAAAATCCGTGAAGAATTCTAAAACTTAAAACGCCTAACAACCATAATATAAATAGTTGTTGTTCCTATATAGACTACAGTTATTTGTATTATTCTAGTATCGTATACATAGTATATTAGTATAAAATACCTACTGAGTGTGATTTTTCTGAGTAGTAGAGTAAAAACACAAACAAATTTAAACTACCTCCAATTCCCTTGAATCTAAGACCACCCACGTCTATGCACACTCAAGCTAATCTGTGGCAGTTTATAATCAATCCATGTTGTAATGGTCAATGTGATGCAGATTTCATTCAGTTGTTTCACGACCGGCATGGCGATAGGTAGTAAGAACCCACGCTTTGTGTGACGTGGTTTTGGCAAGGAAATGACATTTTAAAATAGGAGCATTTCTCTCCGATAATACCGATTTATATAAAGGAGCTAGGATGGATGAGGGTAGTTAGGGGGGAAATGCACAATACACCCCAAGCGGGATGTCAGTGCAGGCCGTATCACCCCCACGCGCGGCTTGAATTATAACAAGGAGCATTTCTGCAACGGAGCTGAAATTAAATTATTTCTGCGACTCATAGACATAGACACACATTTATTTGTTGCATTGGCACATATACAATTACAATACACTAACAATAAGAAAAACATACAAGGGAAATAAAAATTAAAATAATATAGTTCATCATGTGAAGAGTCTAAGATGTGAAGTATACATATACATAATATGAATGAAAAATGGTATGTGTATATTTGTGTGCCACAGCAACAAAAAGGATCTTGGCTCAGCATGTTGCCCAATCACATCAAAATAATGTAGCTAAGCGCTGGTATTCCGCCGAGACCATCATATTAGTGCACATTTTATGTAATATTTTCTTCCAGACAGACAAGTGGTTAGAGTATTCATATTACAACATATGCTAGATTCGGCTTTTGGTGCCTATCGGCTCTTTGGTGAGCAATTTGCAATTAGGTATCAAATGTAGCAGTTACGACATGGGCCCCGCTCTTAATGCTTAAATAGTCAACTTTTCACATTACATTTTTCAATATTAAGTAATTTAGTCATTCATACTAATTTCCCAATATGTGACCAATTACATATAAACAGATTGCTTCAACGGTAACTTCTGTTTAGGTGGAGTATTCCTAGTGAGTTTGTAAAAAAAACTAGTCTTTAAATTGACTAAAAACGAGCAATTGTTTACGAGAACACAAGCGTACGTAATGCACATGTAACGTTCAAGTAAATACACGATTTTATTCTTAACTAGTAGCGCCCTGCGGTATCATTCGCGTGGATTACGGGTTTCCGGCATAAAAAGCCTACGTGCTATTCCGAACTATAATCTATCTCTGTGCCAAATTTCATCCAGATCCATTCAGCCGTTCTGGCGTGATTGATTAACAAACATCCATCTAAACTTTGACATTTATAAATTAGTGAGATGGGATTACTGCATCTAGGCTCATCCAACTTTAAGTAAATAGGCCATGTGACTAGTCCAGTGCATGGAGCCATGAAGGGGGTCCAATAAGTAATAACAAGAACGGACGAGCTAACAAGTCTAACAGGGAAAATAAAAGGTACCCGTGATGCACACAAAAACGCCTGCGAGGATGCGCAGACGCAGGTAGCGTTAGCAAGAGAAAAAATTGTGTATTCATTGATTAGCTGTAAGTAGCTCAATTTTTATACTACTTTATCCAATGATCAATATTCTGATAAAAGGGGTAACTTTTAAGTGAATTATTTGAAAGATCAAATATATTTCTATTAAATTACGAAAATTTAACACATAGTCACAAACTCACTACGTACTAAATTTTCGTAATGATTTTGTAATGTCCATGTTAACAATAATAATGTTCGTTTTAATCATCAAATCACGAAGTAACAAAAATAAAACCTGTTTATAATGGTTCTATTTTTTGCCACTTTTTTAAGTATACGGAATTATACTTTACAAAAGTTGAGTTAGAGCCGTCCGGCCTGCCAGAAATTGAATGACAGTCGAAACACAAACATCGCCGAAGTACGCTAGTAGGTATATTATACCGTCATTGAGTAGTTTAATACTGTCTGAACTATTTTGCTGACCCTACCCCAAAAATGCATAGAAAAGGAGATATTTACTCACACGGTCCGACCGAACGCGTGTGGCCAACACCAGTAGCGTGCGCAAACAACGTTGTTGACCGTACACCGTCGAAGAATGCTTCGTGTTTGACGATCTGGCCCGGCTACCTGGGGGAATGAACGTAGATTTACATAATGTTCAAGAACCTAAAACCGATGGGACAGACATGAGTTTAACGGAAAGATCAACTAGTTCTCATGAGTCTATGTATACTCAGTAATACTCACTCCGGCAATCTCAAAATAGACCGGGAATGGATTTCTTTGAATGGACGCAATAAACTTAAATACATTTTGGGTAAGGATGCAAAACAATAGAAGAATATTTAAATGACAGCAAGATAGGTTGAGATTATTCAATACTAGTAGCGCCCCGCGGTTTCACCGGCGTGGATTACGGTTTTACCGCTACCCCAATTATCCACAGGAACTATACTTTTTCTTTTTCTTTAAAGGTAGCCTATGTGTTAATCCAGGGTATAAATTATCTCCATACCAAATTTCATTGAAATCGATGCAGCCGTTTGAGCGTGAAGAAATAACAAACATACAGACATACCCATAAACTTTCGCATTTATAATATTAAGTAGGATGTACCGCCTATCGTTGATGGGTTCTGGCATTAAATGGATTTTCAACACCCAAGTACTATTTGGACAATAGTCAGGGGGCTAAGTTGCCTGGGGATGAGATCGATCAGGATTTTGGAATTTGTTGGTAAGATCCGAAAATTTTACCACATATTGTAAATGTAAATAATCAAATTGTGTGCCAAAAAGTGTGTCAATCACACTACTATAATAAAGGCGAAAGTTTTTCTGTCGTTCATTTGTATGTTTGTTATAGCTTCACGCTGTAACGACAGCTTTAAATTTAGAATGAGAAAAGCTTATACTGGAATAGCACATAGGCTACTTCAATTGTACCACGGTAACTAACCTTTATAGTTCCCGTGGTACAATTGAAGTGGCGGGAAAACTGTCTTCCTTACGGGTGAAAGTTCAGGGCACAGCTGGTAACTTGATAATATTAATAACGTTTTGCAAAAAATGCTTATATGTGTATCCGAAAGTTGCCATCCCGAATGAAACACAAAGCGCTCACAAGTGCCAGTCTTTACAATTCAGTAATTTGAGTTACAGCGCTCTTCAGAAAATGTGAAGGTTGCTTACTGAAGTGGTGTCAAGTGGTTACTACTCCTTGAAGAAGGAATGGTTCTTCTCTTAGACGTTGGAGGTTGGAGTACGAAATAAAATATGTGATGCTGGAAAGGATACAGATGAAAGCCATCATTATTGCTTTTGTTGTTTAAACTGATGTGACATTATGAATGTATAACATACAGGAATTACTCCCTTAGTAAGTCAGAGGGTTCCGACTATAGTTTCGACCACATTCGGTGGTCTTTGTCAAGGATAATACGGGCCCTCGCGGATGCGGTTCGCCTGGTACTTAAAGACCACCGAAAGTGGTCTGAACTATTATAGTCGGAACACTGACTTTCTACGTGAGTGATTCCCGTGTTTTATACATAGATAAATAATTTTTGCTAATAAAAAGTTTAAGAATATTTAAGAAATTCTAAATATCATCATTATGATGAAAACAATTGAAAAACGCATTAAGTGCGTCATTCAATTGTTTATACAATAACTTGTAGCGCCTCACGCTTTCACCCGAGTGGATTACAGTTTCTCGCGACATCACTTGTTCCAGGGGAATCATACATTTTACCGGGATAAAAAGTAGCCAGTTATGTTCCAGACTAAAATCTATCTCTGTGCCAAATTTCACCCAGATCCGTTTAGCCGTTCTGGCGTGATTGAGTAAATAACATACAACCATCCATCCATCTAAAATTTGACATTTATAATATTATTAGGATTGTAATCTCAGAACCGACTAGGACTCAATTGGTAAATATATAAAATGACTCTCCGACATGTTACTTATTATTTTTCAGACTCAAATTGTTTGACGATTACGATTTTATACAAAAGTACCTACTTTCAGAGCAAAATGAGAAGTGAAAAAACATTTTAATTTGTATGTACCTACTTGAAAACAAAAGTTTATGGGGACTGCTCCTTGAGGACAAATATTTTCAACAAAACGGTTGTTTTGTAAAAGAAGCCATCCTGGTACTCCTCTACTCTCCCCAAACCGCTTGTTAAATCGACCTACAACAAGAAATTAAAATAAAGGGAAGCCTCTCTTCAAACGGTTGTTTCTTTTTATTCATATTTCTCACCCCTCGAAAGGCTATTCTCTATTATGTGTAAGCACAATTAGAATAAAGGAATCTCATTTTCCTTCATACTTCCAAGGAAAATTTGGGGAAGCCACACCAAAACACTCCATAGTTCCGAGGTACATAAACAAACAAACAGAAATTATTTATTGTTATGTTGGTAGAAAAAATACTCTTTAGTTCGTTAGGGTGGATGACTGGCAATCGGGCTTAATTCGTGAGGAGTTGTGAAGGTGTAGATGCGGCAACTATTTATCAAAATACTTCTGTTGTTTGGAAACGTCATGTTTTCTAATTATAGAAGCAAAAGAATAAGAATATTTTATTTGCCCAAAACACGAGTACATAATTAATAATAATAAAAAATAATAAAATAAAAAGTTTATTCAGATAAAATTGCGCACTTACATCATCTTAAATGGCTAGAGTTATGCACATATTAAATTTTGGCTATCTGTCGCCGAACTAGGCTCACTGCCTGTGTTTCAACTTACAGCGCCCACCCCTTAGAATAGAAATTAAAACTAGCCGTGTTTACCTATTTTCTTCACATATAACGCTATAACTAGTAAAAACATAATTGAAACAAATATACATAATCTAGGTAATACATGTTCGGTCGAAAAGTAACAATTATTCTCTTAAGAGAGAGATCGTGTTTTGCTAATTTGTCGATTGATAGAAAGCCAAAATAATATAGTAAACACTAATAAGAAATATTAATTAAAATTATCAATAATAAAACCTCATTCGTCAAAGATACCGTTATATTACAATTGGAGTATGACTTTGTTGAGATATATATAATACTTTGCTTCTATTTATATTGTTCGATGGTGAGAAAATGTGGTTTTAATTTAGTGTACATATGTGTTAGCCTATGCAATGATGTTTTACTAAAGATGACGTATATTCATACTGCGCGGTTCTCAGATTTTGTGCCTTTACGACATAAACATGCTTGCTGCGACAGATAATACGGTACAAATAATATAGAAATGGATAGCTATATGTTTAGATTTGCGCTTGAAATACGCGTCGCAATGAAAATTCTTACAATTGACTCAATTTTGCCGCCTCAGTTTCCGCGCGCTTGTGCGACATCTACCTCATATAAACCTATAATATCATTGAGCCGGAATGTTTTGTTTCCTAGAAAGAGGCCACATTTCCTAATAACTTTAGAATTAAATAATGCCTTTACAGTACAATTGAAATATGTATCTTTAAAAACCCACATAACCACACCCACAACCCACATCTTGAAAGCGTAAATCTGGGACGGGTTAAAGTATATTTTATAAACAGTTCTTTTTTTATTTATTATAGGAGACCAATTTTATTTCTTGTCATATTATGTGTGAGCTCACTCTTGACCGATTTATTAAAAAGCGTTTCAAATTTCATTAAAATCATTGCCACATCAACTTCTTTATACATCTAGATTTTTTACCTTTTCTGAATTACTGATGGATGATAATTATATTCGAAGAGAATCCTTTCATTTTATAGAATCTTGTTACCGTTATTTGCGTCTGAGTCAACAGAAAGGCTGGACTTAAAGGCCTGCTCTACCTTCCGACCTCTACCAATTATGAAATTTAAAAAGTATATGAGGTATACGTGTAAGTGTGTCAAACGACACATTTTGATAATGCTTTGCCTAGAGTGGCATTGCCGTACTCATGCAAGTAACCGAATTAATACCGCGAATGGCGTCATTGCCCGTGTCACATATCATAATAAAACTGTGCGTAAAGCGCCGAGCTAGCTAATAGTAGGTATCTATACTAATATTATAAAGAGGAATGATTTGATTGTTTGTTTGCATTGAATAGGCCCCGAAAATACTGAACCGATTTGGGAAGCTATACTATCCCCGGGTGACATAGGCTATAATTATATTTTCAAAAAACTAGGGATCCTTATGATTTTGAAGTTTTTGACCCGTGCGTAGCCGGGGCAGACCGCTAGTTAGATATAAAAAGCTAATGGTAGTGATTCGCTTATTCAACTGAACTAAACTAAAATTTTGGAAAATTAAATCAGTTCTTATACGGTTACGATAAAGTCGATATTGGTATGAGACTTATCAATAACATCACTAAAATTTAATGTATTTATTAAATTTGCGAGAAGTTTTAGCGAAATTAAGTCGCCACTTATTTAGTGCCTACTAAAACTACACGCAATTGGCCATCAATGGAATAAAACTCATCCAATATTAGTGAGAGCGTTGTATGGAGTTATACGAACTTGAATTTTAGGGTAAATAGAATACGAACTATTTCAACTTGAAGAATTTTAGTGAGTTTTAGCTAGTTCGTGGGATTAACAGAATTGGGGCCAATACCTACTGGTATAAGGCGGTACAAGTCAAATAAATAACCTTAAACCAGCCCCGAGATGTTATCGAGTTAGATAACCAAAACAACCGTAGCATAGCGCACAAAAAACAACTGGTCAAAGAGTTTTTTCTTCTACCGCGCAAAAAACAACTGGTCAAAGAGTTTTTTCTTCTACCGCGCAAAAAACAACTGGTCAAAGAGTTTTTTCTTCTACCGCGCAAAAAACAACTGGTCAAAGAGTTTTTTCTTCTACCGCGCAAAAAGCCATGGGACAGGAAACTCGACCAATTTGTTCGGTGATTTATTAATGCCCCCAAGCCGTTTCTAAGTTAATTGTATTCTAAATGAGCTGTTAAAAATTTGATGTATGATTTCTCTATATGGTGAACACTTAATGAGTCATAGATTGTATAAATAATATATCTTCTCTCAGCCATGTGCGTCCACTGCTGGACTTATGCCTCCCCCATATAGGGGGGATTTGCCAATACTCGCCACGCTTGGCATGCGGGTTGGCGAGCGCAGTATGATTTACAATCCTCAGAAGGCGCTGCTGCCCACCTTCTGGTACGTGGTCCCTTAGCCGACTCTTACGGCACCCACGGGAAGAGATGGGGGAGTACTATTTTAGACCGGTACCACCACGGCCTATAGGACGGCCACTGACAAGGTGGACAGACGACCTGACTAAGATCGCAGGCCAACCGTGCGGGCAGCTTCCAATCGGTCTTTGTGGAAATCAATGGGGGAGGCATATGTCCAGCACTGGATGTCCTACGGCTGAGATGATGATGACACTTTGAAAATCAATCATTTCTCAACGCTTTCAATCATCCTTTTAACCGTCATCACATCTTAAAATCGAGAATTACATTTCTTAATTTAACCATGGTGTACTAAATTTTCTGCCCCTTATCGCCCCCCTCTAGGCTCCAGCTCCTTCAACGGGGCATTAACGCGTTTTTGCATGGTGGTAGGGTACTTTTGAATTCCCGCCTGGCTAGCTACCACCCTCAAGTTTGAAAAACTGTCACCAAGCAGATAGTGTGTTCAGGCAGCAGTCCTTGAGAGCCAGTAAACATCTAGGTTTAGCGTGATCACATCTTCTACCACATCGTCACTGACCATCAAGTGAGATAGTGGTCAAACGCTAGATCTATGTGCAGTATAAAAAAAAAAAAAAACAATAACGCCCACTTAAAACATTTAAAAATATCGAAGAATTCTGGAATGTTAATCATAATATCCAAACACCTGATAAGGCGTAATGTTAAACAATAGATAGTAATGATAAAACAATAAATGATGAGCAAAATCATTGTAGAAATTAAAATTTAGTAAACGTCATCGATATAAATAAGAAAGCCTTCTCAAAAGCGGATATTCTCACATAAAAACCGGTTGCAGTTTAAAATTCTATTCGCAAATCGAACGGCGTTGCATTCAAGAATTTACTCAAAACATTTACCCAATGACTCACAAAACTAAATCTTGATTGCAACAACAATGCCCTATTATATTCAATGTAAAGTAAAATACACCCTACAGTTCAATATAACAAGGCAGGTTATAAATGGTGCCAAGGATTTTGGCACCAGGCAATAGTTGACAAAAAATCGATAAAGATAATATGTGCATTATTCAGTTGGGTTCCGTACAATGAATTTGTCAGAAAAAAGTCGTATTTTAATCAAAATGCATTTACGCATCTATTTGTACAAATAAAATAATAAATAGCGAAATAGCAGTAATCTCTACGAAATAGAGAAACTATTAAACTCTTAGAACTAATTAGGTGTACATATTGCTATATATTTATAAACATATTTCCAAACAAAATCTCCTCCCTTGTAATTTATGCATACCTACATACACTCCACTTTAACACACTCACACAAACTCCCACACACCCTCAACACACACATCTGTCCCGGCACACACACTCCTAAGGGCAACTTGAATGAATCATAACTTATGACTTCCAAATTATATGAAATATTTATATCATATCAATATATATATATCAACCAAATTATATCAATATTTATATATGATTATAGCTATTTTCCTTCAAGTCATATCAAGGGTGTTGTCTGGTTCACTGGATAAACCAAATATTGTAATGTTAGGCTGGTCAGATAATAATTTCTTTATTTTTTTTTTTTTTTTTTTTTTAATTAAAGATGTGCATTGTAATATTGCATGATTAAGAAGCGGTACATAAACAGATACAGGCTACGATGGGAAACAGCGACTTAATAATATCAACGGGTGCCCAAGATACAGGCTTAGCCGAGTTTGGGGCCCTCAGCAAAACTACGTTCCTGGCACTATATAGGGTTGATTAATGTTTTTGTAATAAATGTGTTTGGTTTGTATTTGATCTGTAATAAATTTGATTTGATATGATTTGATATTTCTCATAATGTGTCCTGATGAAGTCTTAAATTTTAGGTCAAGCACATGATACATTCAAGTAATGGATTTCCACGATGTCTTTTGTTTAGGATAGCGGGAACGTCAAATCATTTACACTTGCGTGGATGATGATACCACATAGTGAAGATTCTGGATCATTACAAAATAAAGCAATTTCAGTAAATCGTTGTAAATGAACCTATTGTTGAGGTCCCGAGTCTAAGCTACTAGTATTCTGCAGATACCAAACTCAAATATTAATATTCAGATTATTCATTGGAATTAAAAAAAAGTTGTAGTAGAATACTACTAAGTAAAAGTTCTAACGCAATACGTGTCAGTTGACAGACTTAGATCAAAGATTTTGCAGAAGTGGGGCTGGAACGCTTAATAAATCTCCCATATATACATTATGTTAAAATAACTGTGACCAATTACTTTTAACCATTTGTATTTATATGTACCAAAGAAATCAGGCAATTTTTTTTATTTATTTATTAACATTCACACAAGGTCTTCAGGTCCCAAACTAGGCAAAGCCTGTACTATGGTAACCTGAAGTCTGATATCTGAATATATATATATATATATATATATATATATATATATATATATATATGTAAATACACGAAAATAATATTAAGTTTAAGCTCTATAGAGCTTATATAAATTGTTCTCCGTGTGATATATTCTATAAATATATTTTCTTCAAATAATGTATATCGTTACCAGTTCAATTTAAAACGATTTTCTGACACGGATCTCTAAAAGGACAATTGTCAAATTTCACCACAAAGACACCGGATGGGCAAACACCATTCTGTTTACCTTTATTTGCTCGAAAATAATTCACAAAAAATAAGCCGAGATGAAGAGATAAGGCGCTTAAAATATAAGGCTCCACGTCTCCCTCGGCTTTAGAATGATACAGACAGGCAAAAATTACGTAATTTCAAAGAAATATATTCCTCTTTATTGACGTGACAACGTCTTATAAATTGGTTTGCCGGGTGACACTTCAAGAAACTGCGTTACGCTCCGCTCACGTTATGCGCTCACAATGAGAGCGAGTGAGAGGCACGCGTCCCTTCCACTCGGCGGGTTAGCCCGCCTAAGAGCGAGAGAGACAGACATAAAAAGTGAAAGGCACTCAAAGTCGTTGTCACGTAAAACTTTCGCCCGTATACCGACTTTACAGGCAACCAATTTTTTACATTATGAACTTGGCTTAGTCTAAGGAGATTGTTAAATTATTATTATATTACGACCCGCCTCAGTCGTCCTTCATTTTTACATTCTAAGTCAACTGTGATATATGGGCATAGTCAGCAGATATAGATTAACCCCCTTACTTATAAACGTTGAATAACCTCTGAATAGTTATTCAGTGTTTTGTCCTTGTCGCTTATATGACAGTTTGACGTTGAAAGAACGGAACAAAACACTGAATTACTATTCGCAGCTTATTCAACGTTTATAAGTAAGGGGGTTAAAGAACTAAATGTCC
This sequence comes from Apeira syringaria, assembly GCA_934044485.1. NCBI lineage: Eukaryota > Metazoa > Arthropoda > Insecta > Lepidoptera > Geometridae > Apeira > Apeira syringaria. The sequence continues at coordinate 7,599,358 of OW203672.1, read as the reverse complement.
ATAGAAACTATAAAAATTGTACATAATAATTATGTTCCATATTTAATTTAATTGTCTTTTTTTTTCATCACACTTAGACCCCTGCACTAAGATTCCCTGTATCGCGGGAGGCATGGACATACACAATCACAGCACACATCCAAGACCCGGGACAAACATCTAAACTCATCGCAAAAATGTTTGCCCCTGCCGGGATTCGAACCCAGTGTCCCGGACACAGGAGTCATGTCAATGACATTAACCACTGCGCCACGGCGACCGTCGAATCTTTGCAATGTTTCTAACCCTATCAGATAAACTTTTAAATTACTTTCTTTTTTTCCCGCCACTTCTAAAACGTTCTACGCGACCCCAAGTGTCCAACCAAACATGCTTTCTCAACTGTACGTTCAAGATACAATCCAAAGACATGTCATGCCCTCACTGATAACGCTTTGCATACAGATGGTGACAAAAAACGTGGAGCCTCTCTTAATCCTTGAGGCGCTCAAGGACCATAAGTAGGTAAATACTTGAGATGCTTAGAAAGAGATTTTGAAACATAACTTCACGTATCGCCTGTTTCTTGAAGTTTAGGCAGAGATAACGGGCTTCCACTCGTTACGATCATGGCATATCTCTTGCTTCCTTCACTTTCTTCATAGAAGCCCGTTTGTTAAGAATGCTGGCCTTGGCCTTTGCAGAACGTTGGAATGTTCTAGACCAATGATATATGTTTATATGATGTAGATGTCGCACAAGCGCGCGGAAACTAAGGCGGCAAAATGAAGTCAATTGTAGTAATTTTCATTACGACGTGTTTTTCAAGCGCAAGTCTAAACATATAGCTATCCTTTTCTATATTTTTTGTACCGTATTATCTGTCGCAGTAAGCATGATTATGTCGTAATGGACATAACAAAATCTGAGCACTGCGCAGTATGAATATACGTCATCTTTAGTAAAACATCATTGTACTAGACAGAATACGTTTAGGGGAAGACCCTTTGACCGGCTTCATTCAAACTCACCATGTTTACTTGCTATGCTTAGAAAGTCCATTGAAAATTGCTTGCAAAACATCGGTATGCGACCAGTAATATAGGTAAAGTATATATTTTGTTTATAAATACCGTATCCTCAGTCAACCAACAAAACAGAATCGAATTGTGCATCTCATTCTCTATAGTCAGTTTTAAATATGTACTATAGTGTTATTACATCTCAGTTACATCACTTTGTGCATTCAAATATCAAAAGATATGTAAAATTATTTTTATAACATGGCTAAGTATTTTACTTCGAAATTAGGAACGCCGTTAAAGGTACGCCGTCGAGTCGAAACTTTAATCGGAAGCACAAAATTAACCACCATAAAAGATGCCACAATTTTTCTCTCAACAGCATAACGATAGGCATATAATGAAAGCAACTGACAACATTTAAAATCGGAACCTTAAAAGTTGGTTTCAACCTTCTTCAAATATGTATCAAGGTCCGGGTTCGCTTAAAAATTGGTACCTTCAAGTTACGAAAAGAATAATAAGAGTCCAAGTAGTCTAACTGGAAAATACACTCATCGACAACACATTTACACATTATCTGGCTATGATAACTATGCTTAAGGCGTATTCTTACTTATAAACGTAAAAGTAAGGCAGATAGAATTAAAAATTGAATAAAAATACTTCACAAGAGTACGCTGACAGAGATTGAATGAACAAGGCATTCTTCAAATGGTGCGGTGTCAAGAAAAGCGTAGTATCTTTAATACTGTAATTATTCTATTCTCACGTGTCTTCAAAGTTTGAATCCCGGGCAGTGCACGAGGCGCCATAAATACAGGCCTCATCTGCGCGGGCGCACAGGTACGCCCGCCAAACGAGATCTGTCCTTTTTTGAAAAAAGAATCTCTTGATTCAGAATTTCAACCTTATTAGGATGTAGGTCGGTTGTTTCTCGACTGCTATTGATGAAAGCTCATTTCCATAATTCACTTTAGGCTTTCTCACTTCTGAAATAAAGCTCCTTTTTCGTAACGGCCGTGCTCGATCTTAGCGTCACTATAAGTGAGAATTTGATCCGTGTTTCTTTTGTCACAAGGTAGGTTTTGGTTCGGTCTTTGATTGTGTTTTTTCTGGTCATAGTGAGATTTTTGTTATGTTTTTAGGTCTTTTTTTGTGACAGGCGCGAGGATCGGACGGTGCCCGGTGGGTGTTTTGCGGGGTCACCGAGGATAATAACTGTAAATTATCGTCGTTTCGGTTTATTGAAATCCGTGGACGAGTTCTAATCGGTGTTTTTATTGCTCTGCTACAGGAATTGTTAAAGCTCCGGTTAATTTTCTGGTCTCTGGTTAATGAGATTCAAACTACCCTTTAGAGGTTAAAATGGAAAGGTTAGTTTCCTTTTTCTCATGGTTATTTTTTTCTCTTTATCCACCCTTTTAGGAAGTTAAAAGCGTTCAATAGTGTGAAAATAATAGTTTTTCTAAAATGTACATGTGTACAATACAAGTACACATTTGATGACGATCAATTTTTTGCGAAACAATTCTAATTTACATATAGGACATTTATGGGTGACTTGTGTAAATAAACCTTTTTATACATTTTCAACCGACTTCAAAAAAGGACTAGGTTCTTAATTTTGTTGTATTTTTTTGTTTGTTGCCTCAGAACACATTTATGAGCCGATTTGAATAAACCCTTTTAATTAGAAAGAATGTGCCTACTTTCAGATTGGTCCCTTCAAAATTTCATTCAAATCAGGTAAGTATTTACCTTTATCATCAGAGTGTTGAAAATGTTGCCCAGAAATAAATAACTATTCTCAGAAATCTTTTGTTTCCGGCAGTGGAAGGGGTAAAGTTATAGGACTAAGGTACAAACAGCATCGCAAGTTAGACGGATCACAAGTTCCTATCTCGAATCTAATCTAAGTTCATAGCATAGATTTCAACAACCAAAAAGTACTGGTTGTAACCTTTACGTCATAAATTCAATCTTGCACTTTTGGTGACTATATTCTTCGATTTCTTCTCTGCATTAAAACTATAAAGGTATTGATTGTTTGCATGATTACTTAGTTCATGATACCGTTTCCAAATGTTGTACACCGAAAAACCGGTGTCGCTTATCTAAAGGATATAACAAAGCCCGATGGACAAACAGTCAAAGTAAACTTTCGACGCCAATCGTTTGATAGAAATCCAGAATCAAACAACTAGACAAAACGACCCTCAAACGTCAGACTGAGACGGCACTGATACTGGGAGTATACGGGTAAAAGAGACAGCTATTACTTTATGAGTTCATACTCTTGGTATAGTGCTAATGAGACGGGTGGGGTTCTAATTGCGTGCGAACAAACATACTACGTGATAATACCTACTTATTACCTTTTAGAATACTGTAAATTGAAACTTTTAGTATACTGCCAATTTGAATTGGGAATATAGTTTGGCCATAATGGAGACATTCTCGAAAAAGCTTGAGTTCTCATATCAAACGGGCGTGTATGAATGTTGGTAGGCGCGTGGTTTTTCAAACGTTCCCGCGCATCTCTAGGTTATGGGCCCAGCACAGCGGCATGAGGGACGCGTGCCTTCGGGCACCAATATGTATTATTCATCCTAAATAATGAATAATCTAACAAAAATAGACAAATATCTAATATGTATGCTAAACTCAAAGCAGGAAGGGTGAGGTTATATCTGTATAAAATTCAGTCACCGCCAGTAAAGATACGTTTAGATAACTGTTGGAACTGTATGAATGAATTCAATAATTTTGGCTTAGCCGCTACATTTTTGGCAGAGTGGTTAACACGTCTCATAATTCGTTGTTACTGGTAACACTGCATTCCCAGTACGTACATTCGTACAGTGGACAGTCCAGAGCAGCTTTCACTTCACTCTTAGTGAAGTTTCAGACGCGTTTCAAGGACTTATCAGTTTGCCCCGAAACATGCCCAAAGAATCTGAGAATGCGACATTGTACGGACGAAAAAGACGCTTTCTACGGCAGGCGGTGTATAGTACCTAACGAATACTACACTAATGATATGTATAAGTACAAATTCGGTCTCGATACAAAAATGATTCAGTCAGTTAACCAACATATCTTTAAAACGATATAGTGTAATGACGTCATCAAAAAATCTCCTTCCGTTATTTATCTTTCCATTCGTGATCGAGGAATAAAAAGTACAAGAAAAATGTCGTCCGTTCTGGGAATTGAACTTGTTAGAGTCACCATATATTATTCGACGGATACCGACGAATCGATATTGATACTTAATAAACTTAATTATTTAGTATACGTAGACCAAAATTTACAGTAATAAAATTCACAAAAAAATATATACACAATAATAAGTTTTGTCATAAACTTGAACTTATTTCACATACATTCGATTGTTGAGATTATTTTAATTTTGTATCGAACGATATCCTTTTCAACATCGTACCAATTATTTTAATTATCAATAGATTGTTATCTCGATATTCTTGCACTCGATTCGTGGCACGCAATGACATTTTGTTCAAACACGTATAATTTCATACGATTAAAAAATCGATTACTGTCAACATTGTCTTGAAAATTTGACAGGTGATTTCGCGAACGCGTTCCATTTCAGCGCGAACATCGTCGACGCTTACGGTCCCGTACCAATTACGTACAAATCGTAACGATAATTACATTAACCGATATTTCGGCTGTCGTATTACGGTATCCAATTAGTGCAGCGTAAACACCATCACGTACGAGTTTTAATTTCATAACGTGGAAATGGCGCTCGATATTCTTTTAGATTTGTTTATCCGAGTCGTTTTATTTTTAAACGCGACTACGTTTTGTAGATATTGATATTGTAAGCTTACGAATATTGATGTAGCGGATAGATGCGATTAATTATTATAAACTAGCTGCGCCCCGCGGTTTTACCCGCGTGGTGATGATTGATGATGATGAAGAAAAATATTCTGAGTGTTATTCCGGGATCTGAAATATCATACCAAATTTTATACAAATCCGTTTTACCCGCCGTGGTGATAAAAAGGGTGATGATTGTGATGATGAAAATAAGCCTATGTCTTGATCTAGAATATAAGCTATCTCCATACCAAATTGTATGCAAATCCGTTCAGCCGTTCCAGCGTGAAATAGTAACAAAGATACATCCATAAATCTATACTTACAAACTTTCGCATTTATAATATTAGTAGGATAAGATTTGATGTTTGTATATTTGTGTTTATTAAAGAAAAAAACATATTTTCCTAGTATATGTTTACGCCGTCGAAAACTGTTCCCTGAGAAATATTATTATTGTAGCATATGGATGCTTTTAATATATACATAATAGCGAATACGTAAGTAATTATACCTAATAAAATTCTTCTTGATATTATATTCTATTTTTACTTAATATTATGCTATAAACATGAAATCCGTGAAGCGTTTACCACGGAAGTAGATAAAGGAGGAATGGCCACGAATAGGTCCGTAAGTACATGAACAGCAGCACGTGCGACATACCAGCTTCGACCACATGTTATTTATAACAGAAATAACTTACAACACGTCATGTGAAGGAGTAGATAACGCGTTATCACTTATCGCGGATAACGTAGGTATTTGTTATGACATCGATCAATGCTGTCCGGGGATTAAGATATTGGAACTTACTAAGATTACTTGTCGGCCGAATATAGAATAATAGTTGCTTATTTTCTTTTGGGATTGGTCATACAGATTTTGTTTTTATCGTCGATCTATCTTGTAATATATCTTTGTCTTGTAACCCACTTAAAATGATGAGGTGCAGAAGGTATTTCGATGTTATCCGTGTTTAAAAAGATAGGGGAAAAAACAATTGGCATCCATACTGGTAAAGAAGCTTATTCAATAGTTTTTCTCTTTCTGACCTTACCTGAAACTCAGCGGTTGCCACAAAATGTGTGCGTCAACTTTGCACTATAACGAGTCATCTCAGCACTTACACCTTTTTAGTCATATTCTTGAACTTGAACTTTGAACCAGAAGGTGGGCAGCAGCACCTTCTGAGGACAGGAAACCATACTGCGCTCGCTAACCCGCCTGCCAAGCGTGGCGAGAATTGGCAAATCCCCTTATATGGAGGAGGCATATGTCCAGCAGTGGATGTCCAATTGCTGAGAAGAAGAAGAAGAAGTAGTCATATTCTTCAGGCGGCTCGTCCATGCCTTTTGGACCTTCTTCTGTCCGTCCTCATTCATACTCAATACTCTACGCAGTTGCGTAGAGTTGCAATTTAGTTTTCATCCCTCCTGAATATGTCAATTGTCCATGCCTAGGGTACTCCTACAGGGTACATAATTTGATTCCGCCATCCCCATTCCATCTTAGGACGACCAGAAGGACGGCAATGCGACATCCATACATGGTGGATGTTCCAACTTGTCGCACGAAGCGTTTTACTTCCACATTCTTAGTGCGTACAGCTAACGAATGGAACTCATTGCCTAACTCTGTATTTCCGAAAAAATACGACCTGGGTATCTTCAAGTCACGAGTGAATAGGTATCTTCTAGGCAGGCGTGCTCCATCGTAGACCGCATCATCACTTAACATCAGGTGAGATAGTGGTCAAACGCCTGCCTATTCCCAATAAAAAAAAATAAAATAAAAAAAACTACCCCTACTAGGTAACAACCCTTTTAAAAAAAAATGATCATAGATTGTTTTTATGTTACGAGCTGTATACATGCATACTGACCGCCATTTGATTAGTAGTTTTCTATAGATATATCTACGTTACTATTAGTATTTCTGATGTGTTGTGCGCGGAAAGTGGTATAAACAGGGTCGCCAACCTTTAAAGATTCTCTTGATTCCGCTATTAAAGATTATTATCACACCATGTTGTAAATTTTGGAAATGCCGAAGATAAAAGATCGTTTCACATTTTAACTATATGCGACAAACATGACCGTTTGAAAAGGATGTGAGTGTGAGGGTAAAAAATTAAGATTTTTTAAGCCGTAGTATGCTTCGTCAGAATATTCTCCATTGTATAATTGATATAATACACAAATACGAGCAAAGTGAGCTTATCTCTGCGGATGTCAACAGTTCTATTTTTTCTAGTTCCAGTGTTTTTATATTATGGTATACATTAATGTCACTTGAATAAAAGACCACCCGTGATTTTGCACTATTCACGTTGAATAAATAATTAAATGTAAGTTATTTGAATAATACATTCAAATAGATAACCTTCTATACGGCTAAACCATTTTGATCCTTACGGTATGCCTCATTAAAGTTCGAATGGTTGAAACAGTAATTATAGAAATTAATAAAATATACCGTGTAATTCATTTTGAGGCTTACACCGACGTAATAAGTAACAAAATAGTCGCTTCAGTGTAACTACAACGTATTATCACATGTCATACAAATACTTCGTAATTAGAAGTGGCTCTAAAAGCCTTTAATTGCTTTCTATCTATGTAGGACTCTTGTTCGAAACTTGGCAAAAAATGTTGTTGCATTCAAACGCGGTGCCTTGTTAGGTGTATAGTTTAATAGCTGAGTGTTTTAAAGTTCCGTAGAGAATGTAGGATGTTGGGTCCTTTTAGGGTAAGGCATTTTACTTGGTTATATTAAAAAGACCGCTGTTTTAATGACATTTATTGTATAACTAATTGAAAGTAACGGTTGTTTTGAGCTGAATTAAGGAGACGATTTTAACCATTTTGTCCATAAACTAAGTTTCAGCCTTTCGAGCATATCTTATTATAGTTAAAAAATAAAACCCCCCCGTTCACCCACCAAATATCAGTCTGCCAGTTAAGCATAATTTTTTTTTATTAACGGACTAATGCTGTTTGCCTCTACCGGCATTTACAGCTTCACAGGAGGGGGTTGAGCTTAGTTCTGCTGTTTATTTTTATACAACACAAACTGTTGCTGATTTCCAGTTGGTTATTTTATATTAATATACATAAATATTATCATTAATTTAATCTATATTAATTAACTTTTGTAACATACACGATATATGTTTATATACTACTCATGACTTCAAACCCCCATTTAGCATGAATAAAATATATCGCATAAAATAGATCTGCATGTGCGATAACATAAGAACTCGACAACTTAGTTTCAAAGTATCAAGACTATCGCTTTCGACTACTTTATTAGTTGACATATCTAGTATGTCAAACGTAATTAATGAAAGGGAAGGTTGTGTCAATGTGTACGTTTTTATTTCTTTTTCCTGCCCCAGTCATCGAACCCGCGCAAGTTACACCCGATGCCATCAATTACCGGACCTTAAAGGCCCTTAATTGCCCTTATCTTGGCATCTTGGAGTTGTTATAGACGAATGTCAAACAAGAACTTGAATTCGCGTCTTTTTGTATCTTTAGGAAATAAATATGTGTGGAAGGGAGATAGCAATAAAAAACAGTGTCCCATAAATATAAAGTATTGACAGTTTATTTTACGAATTAAGAGGCGTGGTGTCTCCTATCTAATAGTTTAATGTGAGTCTATATCAATGTCTAACTGCTATTTTTTTATAATGTATAAACCGAGGGTTGCTTTACGTGATATTCAGGAAGAGGGTTATTCATGTATTCATAAATATACGGGATCCCCATTTTCTGGAGGGGTAGGCAGAGAATCATCTTCCATCTGTCTATGACCTGTTCCTTGTATTCTCGCTTTGTCACCTTCTTTTTGTAGGCTGGATGGTTTTTATAATAAAGAAATTTTCTCATTTTAAGTTTAGAAGAAACTCAATGCTTCAAGATAAACTTGTAGCTTTAAGTTTCTTCTTATAGTCTCTAGTTATCTGTATATTGTGTATGTAATATTATTAGACTTGCTTGAAAAATCGAATTGGATGCGTCATCAATATTATGAGTAAAGTGTAAGAGTAAGTGAAAATGGAACCGCATAATCAAAAATATGGAACCGACTTCAACACTCAAATATGTGAAATCATTTGTTGAAGTCGAAACCATGATAGTTCATTAGTAATTTTTTTTTTTTTTTAACATTCACACTAGGTCTTCAGGTCCCAAATTAGGCAGAGCCTGTGCTATGGTTACCTGATGACTGATATACATACTTATATACATATACACACCCAGACACAGGTCAAACAGACATGTTCATGCACACAAATGTTTGACCTGTCCGGGAATCGAACCCGGGACCAGCGGCTCAGAAGGCAGAGTGCTACCAACTGCGCCAACCGACCAGTAATAAAAGTAAATGAAACCACATGGAAGCAGCTTTAAAATATAAAAAGAATCATCAAAACTGGTTCACCCAGTCGAAAGTTCTGAGGTAAAAAATAAAAAAAAAATAAAGACCATTTGAGAACCCCTCATTTTTTGAAGTCGGTTAAAAATACGAATGTATCTTATCTCGTAGAATTAACGATATGCAACAAACGAAATTTACCTATTACTTGTTTCAACTACTTACTTGTATAATTTTAGTTTTTTTTTTTAATACCTGATAGATCTAGCTTTAGACTCTTAAACACCTTGATAGACAATGATGATGTGGTCGCAGTTGTAATCACACTAGACCTAGAATATTTACTGGCTCTCAAAAGACTACCGGTATGAACACATTGTGTGGTGGTTGGCAGTTTTTCAAACTTCGCTTAAGCGGTTATTGCATGTGTGTCTAAGAGCACATTTAGATAATACTTTAGAAAAATATGTCTGTTGTAAGTGGGTAATAAATTTATGTTTTCATAGGCTCAAGAGCCTTAACATGTTAAAGTTATGAAACGTTCGTTACGCGAAGCCCTCCTTCGTATATTTAATTACTAATTAATGTTACTGCATACCTACATGAATGAATGTAAAAAATAAATTAACAAATATTAATTTAATATACTTCATGACTATTAACCAAATGCCAACGATATGAGACGTACTTTTCATACTTTTTTTACCTTCTAAAGTACCACTTAATAAGGCGATTCGAATGCGTGTCGATCGAAGAAATAGATTACACGTTTCCTAGAAGTCTTTATAAGCTGTGGGCGATAGCGAGACGTTCTTTTTTCGATTTGATGCGAGACAGAAATAAAATAAATATAGATATATGGTGTTTACTGTTCAGTGATCAAATATAGTGTCCGATATATTATAGGTCATCCGCCTAAAAATATTTTTATTTCGACTTTCTTTCCGTCTTTTCAAACTTAAGGAAGCTACAACAATTGATTAATTGTTAGTTAATCAATTATAAACATATTAGTTTATAAATAATTCCATAATCGTTGAAGCTTTCTTAGGTTTGAATAGATGGAAAGAAAGTCGAAAGCAATAGCAATATTCAAAGCAATATTTTTAGGCTGATGACCTTCTGAACACTATTGTTGATCACTGAGCAAGTGACCCCCAGGTCTAGTCCAGTTCAGAGTCAGGCCAATTTTTAAGACTACCGTGATTTCACCTCTAACCACGTCATGACTGATCATCAAGTGAGTGAGGGGAAAACGCTAGATAATAATAATATTTGAAGAAAACATTTTTGAATATGACTGTCTTGGACTCGAATAGACAAGAAAATAAAGTGTTTTAAAAATTTCGCCCATTGTTTCATTTTAAACTTTTTTTTATACTGTGTATATTTGAGCACTATCTCAATTCATGTTCAGTGACGATGTGGTTTAATGTATTTTTCATTTAACGTTCTCGTGAAATAAAACGTCCTTTTTAGCTGAAACAACGATTTATGAACGTGAGGAATTGTGGCGAAACATATCTTGATTAATTGGCTAAAAAAACTGAGATCAATTTGTTTCAAAGTTATTTTGACATTCAGGTATGCTAAATAATCGCCTGGCACTTATAAAAGACACCAGTGATGTAAAAAGGCTCATAGCTGCCAACCTGTCTTTACAAAAAAAACTGATTTTGTTAGGGCTATCACTGTGAAGAACTTTGACTGATTTTTTTATCGGACTAATACGGCTGGACCTTTAAATTAAAAATATTTTAAAGATTTATAATTTATATATATTTTTTCCCAAACAAAAAAAAAAACCCACCGCAGTAGGTACGATAAATGTAATATACAAAATATACATACATAAATAAAAACCATACATACATAACATACCTTTTACTTTTATAAATTATAAGCTTTTAAGTTAAAAATTAATGTTATTATATGTTTTGTTGTAAATATACATACACTTGTGAATTAGCAAACGTGTAAGTTAGCATGTAACATAATTATTGAACGTACTTATATTACCTACTAAATAAATAAATACCTATTAATAGAACAAATAGCTACCAGTGTTTCGACTTCCCACTCTCCTAAATCTCAACAAACAGCGTTGTTAATTAATCGTTGTTATTGTTATGGGTGATAATTAAGACGGAATGCAAGAAGATTCGATCCGTTTATGTTAATTTGTAAAGAATGGCCTAGCGATCATTTGCTTAAATCTCCCATACAGATAAGCTTAAGGTCATACAACAATTCATACTCCAATGATACTGGATGTCACCTCCAATTTGGACTTTATCTGATTGAAATAAGAATGACATATATCTTATTTTACACAATTCTAGTTTGATCAATAACAGCACAATGTATAATTAATAATACATTGTACACACACTAATATACAACATTAATAATAATAATAATATGGGACAACATTCACACAAGGTCTTCAGGTCCCAAACTAGGCAGAGCCTGTACTATGGTAACCTGATGACTGATATATTTACTTATATACATATACACACCCAGATACATTTTTCGTTTATTAGTATCTGTATTCAAACACAGTACGCTAAAATTTTATCAGTGAGCTAGGAAGTGTAGGATAGGTATAGACATATGTATGTTTTTGAAGTGAAAAATTTATTAGCGCCGTTGCGCACTTTTGTATGGGAAAAAAATGTTAAACTCGCGTCAGGACAAGTGACACTGATCGAAAATTCGTAAGACGCGTGACGTCATCGACGAAAACTTGGGAGATGAGACATAATTTAATATAAATTGTCATGTTTGTGTAAGATAGCGCATTAAATTAATATTGTATGTAACCACATATATGGTAGTACTTTTATAGTGATAAATAAAGCAATTCGTCCTTTCCACAATATTCAAAAATGCACAACGTTAATGTTCAAGTTTTCACTTCTGCCGGCACTCCCGGAGTGCATCCCGTTCTTTTTTCTGGGAAAGTACTTGTTTTAAATTGTGCGAAATTCACTTCCATGTAACAACAAACCAGGGCTATCAGTTGTCACTTCCATAAAACAATGCCCCGTAATTGATATAACCGAGGTATTTCCGTGAAGGGTCAGCCACTGTAATTGGTGGCCGCGGGCAAGACCTGTCCGTACGCCCCATTGACCGGTTAAAGTGGACCGTAGGGGTGCTTCGGCAACGATATTGTCGGATTGCATGTAACGTGAGTTCTCTTATATTTTATCCTATCCTGCTAATATTATAAATGTGAAGGTTTGTGTGTATGTGTGTATGTTTCTTGTTCTTCACGCTTAAACGGCTGAACCGATCATTGATTAAATTTTGTATGAAGATAGTTTATACCCTTGGATCAACATTTTTTTTTTTCCATGTGGGACAACATTCATACAAGGTCTTCAGGTCCCAAACTAGTCAGAGCCTGTACTATGGTAACCGGATGACTGATCATCATCATCATCTCAGCCATAGGACGTCCACTGCTGGACAAAGGCCTCCCCCATTGATTTCCACAAGGACCGGTTGGAAGCGGCCCGCATCCAGCCCTTGCCTGCGATCTTAGTCAGGTCGTCTGTCCACCTAGTCGGTGGCCGTCCTATGCTGCGCTTGCCAGTCCGTGGTCTCCATTCGAGAACCTTTCGGCCCCAACGGCCATCGGTTCTTCGAACTATATGCCCTGCCCACTGCCACTTCAACTTGCTAATCCGCTGGGCTATGTCGGTGACTTTCGTTCTTCTACGGATCTCCTCATTTCTGATTCGATCACGTAGAGAAACCCCGAGCATAGCCCTCTCCATAGCTCGTTGTGCGACTCTGAGCCTGTTCAGGAGGCCTATAGTCAGAGACCACGTTTCAGTTCCGTAAGTCATCACTGGTAACACACATTGTTCGAAGACCCTCGTTTTCAGGCATTGCGGTATTTTGGACGAGAAGACGTCTCGGAGCTTTCCGAACGCTGCCCAGCCGAGTTGGATTCGACGATTGGCCTCTTTCTCAAAGTTGGACTTACCTAATTGGACTGTATGTCCTAGGTAGATGTAATGGTCAACAACTTTGAGAGTCGAGTTCCCAATTGATATGGGGGCGGGCGCAACATGGGCATTTGACATAATTTTCGTCTTGTCCATGTTCATTTTAAGGCCCACCCTTAGGGAAACTCTGTTGAGGCCTTCGAGCATCGTGCTGAGGTCTTCCATGGATTCTGCCATGACCACAATATCGTCGGCAAACCGAAGGTGAGTGATGTACTCGCCGTTGATGTTGATGCCGAATCCTTGCCATTCCAAGAGCTTGAAGGCGTCTTCCAATGCGGCAGTGAACAGTTTCGGAGAAATAACGTCTCCCTGTCTCACGCCTCGTTGCAATGGAATCGCCCTCGAAATTTGCTCTTGTACTCGGACCGACATGGTGGCGTTATTGTACAAACACTTCAGCACTTCGATATACCGATGGTCAATACGGCACCGCTGGAGAGACTCAAGCACCGCCCACGTCTCGATCGAATCAAAGGCTTTCTCATAGTCCACAAACGCTAAACATAAGGGCAAGTTATACTCTTCGGTCTTCTGTATAACTTGCCGCAGCGTATGGATGTGGTCTATGGTGCTGTAGCCTTTTCGGAAACCGGCTTGTTCGGGAGGCTGGAAGTCATCAAGCCTACGTTCGAGACGATTCGCGATGACTCTTGAAAACAGCTTGTAAACATGGCTCAGAAGCGAAATGGGTCTGTAGTTCTTAAGCAATGTGTTGTCACCCTTCTTAAAGAACAACACCACTACGCTTCTGTTCCATGCTTCCGGCGTTGACCCTTCGAGGACAACGGAATTAAAGAGCTTCTGAAGGACTTTCAGTATCGGTGATCCACCCGCTTTCAGAAGCTCTGATGTGATTCCGTCGTCACCCGGTGCCTTGTTGTTTTTAAGCTGCTTCAGAGCCATCCTAATCTCGTATAGGCTGATGTCCGGGATGTCTTCGGTATAGTGCCGGGTCAGCTTGGCTCTTGGGTCTTTGGCCAAGCTGTCAACAGGTTTAGCGACCGAAGTGTATAGCTGTCCATAGAACCTCTCGATCTCTCCAAGCACCTCTGCTTTGGTCGACGCTATACTGCCATCATCTCTCTTCAGCTTAGTCATCTGGCTTTGCCCAATAGACCTGTCTCTTGCAAACACTTTGGAGCCTTTTCTCCGTTCGATCGTATCTTTAATACGATTTGTACTAAAGGTACGGATGTCGTGTCGCAAGGATTTCCATATTCGTCTATTGAGCTGCCTATATGACGCAGCATCATCGGATGATTGCAGTTGCAACGAGCGTCGTTCAGCCATAAGGTCGAGGGTATGGCTGGAGAGTTTTTGAGGTCTATTTGTACGGCGGGGCTTAAAGAACTTAGACCCCACTTCGTGGACAGTTTCTACAAACCTGTTGTTGGTCTCGTTCACCGACGCAAAGTTCTCAAGGCAAGCAAAGCGATTGGATAACTCAAGTTGAAAGCTCTCGGGGTTTTGGATATGGACATTTTGAGGTCGGAGCGTGGATTTCATCAAACGGGACCTCTCAAGTTTAACATTAATATTCAATGTGCCTCTTACCATGCGGTGATCACTACCGGTTTTGACCATGTTGATCACAGAGACATCATTGAATATTTGTTTCTTGGTGGTCATGATGAAATCGATCTCATTTCTTGTGGAACCGTTGGGGCTCAACCAGGTCCATTTCCTTTGCGGCGGCTTCTGAAAGAAAGAGTTCATCATAAAGAGTCCCTCTGTCTCCATGAAGTCGGCCAGCCTCTGTCCCCTAGGGTTCCGTTGTCCATAACCAAATTGCCCCACTCTCAACTCTCCATCACTTCTTTCGCCCAACTTTGCGTTAAAGTCCCCCATAACAACATTGTAATGGGTCTTGGAGGTATGTATGGCCCTACTAATGTCCTCATACATAGCCTCTACTTCCTCATCGGTTCCGAGTTTCGAGGTCGGTGCATATACCTGAATGACCTTCAACGAATATCTGCTTGATATTCTGAGTATTAGGTATGCCACCCTGCTCGAAACGCTGTCGATGGTGATGATGTTGTTAGCGAGGGACTTGCGAACGAGAAATCCGACACCACCTTGGGACTTTTGGTCGCCTTCCCGGTAGTAGAGCAAGTTACCGGATTTGAGAGTTATGGTGTCCTCACCCTCTCTACGGACTTCACATAACCCTAGGATATCCCAGTGTAACTTACTCATTTCTTCTTCCAGTTCGACGATCTTCTCGTCTGCCAACAAAGATCTTATATTGTGTGTTACCAGGGCCAGAGGTCGTTTTTTCAGGGAGTGGTAGCCGGGAATCTGCCGGAGATTCTTAGCACCCCCTGCTCCACCGTTACACTGGCCGCTACCGGAGCCAGCATTAGCGGAGCTGCCGGGGACTGGGGGCCTGGTTTTATTTTGTACTGTCATAGGGGGGGGGGGGGTTTGCCAATACTCGCCACGCTTGGCATGCGGGTTGGCGAGCGCAGTATATAAAATACGACCCTCAGAAGGCGCTGCTGCCCATCCTTCTGGTACGTGATCCCTTAGTCGACTCTTACGACACCCACGGGAAGACATGGGGGGGTACTATTCTAAGCCGGTACCCCACGGCCCCACGGATGACTGATATATATACTTAAATACATACTTATATATATACTCTTGACGATCAGAAGTGTATTCAATTTTTAAACAGAAAATACAAAGCGAACTATCAATATTTTTCATTGAAATTAAATAACAAAACGCGATATCACCAAACACGACAACAATTCACGTAGACTCCTAAGCCACGTCTGATGTCTCCGAGTACCCAGGTAGAAGTGTCCAACAGTGGACTAAATTAGGCACGTCCGCTCAGTACGATGTCCCGAAGTAGAATGACTCGTCCAAGCCAGCCGCGCCGGTGACGTAACGTCGGTCGCCCCTTCCACTTGCTACGTCTTTGCGTCGACGTCCGATGCCGGCGAGCGCCCGAGTATAAGTGTGCGCGCTTCGGTTCTGTCTGGCTTATATAGCCAGTCTGCTGCTCGCCCCACCACTACCACTAGGGGCGTGTAAGACGGCCTCTCCTGACACCCTGACGTCCCCGTCAGGTTCTTCAGGCTTTTTTTCGTTAACACAATACACCACAACACATGTTGTGCTGAGAATCGTTCCGTCTGACACAATCTTGGCTTACTGACATTCTTATCCACACGCTGGCCCAGCAAATTACTAGGCATGTAGCCAATAATGCAGATGTTCATGTGGCGTAGCTCACAACTCGCGAAGAAGGCCAAACGAAGCACCCGGCAAAGTCCATTCGTCGCAGTAGCAGCAGCAGCTGCCAGAGCTCGTGTGCCACGAGACCCCGCCTTCAGCAAACGAGCAAACAGCAAACACCCTGCGCACATTCGCCGCGCCAAAACAGCATGTGTAGTTTTCTATTCTTTCATTCATCACACAATCAAGGCCCTCTATCAGCAATACACTCCGAGCTATACCTATGTGAGCTAAATCTCTTCAATACATTCATCACACACCGCGTACTGCATCAGACACTTTTCAGACCGATTCTAATATGCATTACGAAATGCCGTCAAACCCTACATAGCCACAATGTCGGGGCTGCGAGTACCACAATGTCGGGGCACGAAATAGCCACAATGCCGGGGCACGAAATAGCCACAATGCCGGGGCACGAAATAGCCACAATGCCGGGGCTGCGAGTACCATAATGTCGAGGTACGAAAGAGTCACAAAGTCAGTGCTGCGGGTACCACAATGTCGAGGTACGAAATAGAAGTCAGTGCTGCGGGTACCACAATGTCGAGGTACGAAATAGTCACAAAGTCGGTGCTGCGGGTACTACAATGTCGAGGTACGAAATAGTCACAAAGTCGGTGCTGCGGGTACCACAATGTCGAGGTACGAAATAGTCACAAAGTCGGTGCTGCGGGTACCACAATGTCGAGGTACGAAATAGTCACAAAGTCGGTGCTGCGGGTACCACAATGTCGAGGTACGAAATAGTGACAATGTCGGTGCCCACACCCAATAGGAATGCATCTTCCAGGCCGGAGCTCGCACAACAGGCATTCGTCTGCCAGGCCAGAACCCACACGTATAGAGGATGCGCCAGCCAAGCCAGAGCCCACACGTATCGGGAATTCGTCTGCCAGGCCGAAATTCTGCGAATTATTTCAAATAAATAAACACAAATTGGTCTTTACATCAGTATTGGTAAAACGTCCGCCTTCCTAGGACTCGGCCTACCTGACCTTTACTTATAAACCTTCCGAATGAGCAACTTTGATCGCTTGGAATAAAATTTAGATTTTTGGGTAAACACACAAAAAAAACATTAAAAAATGTCTGAGTAAATAATAGTACTCGCTCAATAGAATGTCATACAATTGTCTGCTCTAATGCCGCATCGGCAGATCTATGCTTTCCAGCTTCAAATGTCAGTAGCCAACAGGACAAACGCACTTATTACAAATAGCACAAACATGCACCTACTAAACATTTTGAAAAACATAATTACAGTTGTAACACTACAAGAGCGTTTTACTTCCTTGGTATTAATCTCACATACTAGGCGCTATGTGTAATTTTCACGGGAGCTTAAACCAACTTCATTCAACGGCGGTATAAAACTGTGGGTACTTTGAAAATTTATAAACGATCAGAAATTGCCCAAATTAATTACGCTGTTATTTCACATAACAATCGCATTTAGACAGACTACGCACTGGCTTCACCTGTAATCACAGGAAGCAATGGAGTGCGACAATAGCGTACTCGACGTGATAGTTCGGCATGCAAAATAATTTAGCAAACAAAAATGAATAATCGACTCGTAGTAATTTTCAAAATTTAAATTCACACAAACCGTGATATTTCCACTGTAAAACACACAAACAATAGAACAAAGAAAGTAATTAACACGTTGTGGTTTGTTATGCGAACAAAAGTTATTCGCAGCTAGAGAGATGGCGCACGATCAAGGTCGCGTGTTTTTAAGCGAATCCCACTTCTGATCTTGACGATCAGAAGTGTATTCAATTTTTAAACAGAAAATACAAAGCGAACTATCAATATTTTTCATTGAAATTAAATAACAAAACGCGATATCACCAAACACGACAACAATTCACGTAGACTCCTAAGCCACGTCTGATGTCTCCGAGTACCCAGGTAGAAGTGTCCAACAGTGGACTAAATTAGGCACGTCCGCTCAGTACGATGTCCCGAAGTAGAATGACTCGTCCAAGCCAGCCGCGCCGGTGACGTAACGTCGGTCGCCCCTTCCACTTGCTACGTCTTTGCGTCGACGTCCGATGCCGGCGAGCGCCCGAGTATAAGTGTGCGCGCTTCGGTTCTGTCTGGCTTATATAGCCAGTCTGCTGCTCGCCCCACCACTACCACTAGGGGCGTGTAAGAATACTTATATACATATATAGACCTACTTTCATCACCACGCTGGTAATAAATCGGTACAGCCGTTTGAGCGTGAAGAAATAACAAACATACACACAAACTTTCGCCTTCATAATATTAGTGTGATGTGTGAACGATGACAAAGAGTTGGTATGTGTGTATGTGTATGAGAGTGTGGGTGGTATATGTGTATGAGAGTGTGGGTGGTATATGAGTATGGGGTGAGTGTATTTATGATTAAGCACTTAACATCATTTATGATTATCAAATTTTAGAATATAATGTATGAAATATTTTTATTTCCTTTAGACCTGTTCATCCTTGTTCATCAACTATGTATATAGTTGTACATTTTTTGGTTACCTTAAAAAATTTGAATGCTAGTGCTGTAAATTTGTAGTAAATTAGCTTTGTTTAGTAGTGTAGATATATTTAGGTATTGTAGTTTTGAGTGTGTTGTTTTTTTTTTATTTTATTTTTTGTTGGCTAGTTATAGACTTAATTTTGAATTATATATATACTATTAACTATGTCTTTTAACATCCTATTGATTATTATTGCTTTACCTTATCACGTTTTTTAAATTATCTTTATTATACTTTGAAATATTGTATTTTCTTAACATGAACACTAATTATTATATCATTTTAAAATTTAAGACAATTTAACAACTTTGCTTCTTAATGTATTCGTTCAAAATGCAATTATTTTCATGTATTCTTAACCCGTAACTTGAGCTCTGATTTCTTTCAAACAGGTATCCTCTAGTCAAGCGTGCTTCGACCGTCTCATCGCTTACCATCAGGTGAGATAGCGGTCATATATGAGTCTATTCTGAAGATATTTAAATGTAAAAATATCGCCATTTTTCTTTTTTTTTTTTTAATATAAGCAAATTTACTCCATACATTCGAAACATTAACAAGGTAAATTTTTTAATTTCGCCATTTTTGCACGAAACTGTTTCATGTGCCGAGTAATGGGTTGTGTATTTTGTCATCAGGTACATTTATCACAAACAAGGTTAATATTAGAGTATTTACCAAATTTCCCGCCTTTTGGATCCATTATACAGTCATACTTTCCTAGTTAAATTTTATTATGTACTGTATATTATTGAAACGTTTGGATGGAAAGTAGATTTTTACTTAAATCAAAATATATCAGCACACCCATTGATCAGACTTCAGATTAAATAAACAAAACCATTATGCGAAAACAGTTCTTAATCATATTTTTTTCAGTACGTATATCATAATACATATTCTGAAACCGTATATCATATCACAAATAGTTTTGGTATACGATGGAATTTAAAACTGCAATTCAGAGTGAAAAATTACATTACTTAGTATTTTTTTTGTGTGATTCAGTTGTTTATTTATTTATTCAATTCAACTGATAGTTGCATTTACAGCAACGCCAAGGCATGCAACTAGTCAAGTATATTAATTAATTATGCTACAGTTATGTCAAAACAAATGTCATTAAAAGTACATATAAAACAAAAATGTCAAAGTACAAATTACAGGTATAGATATTATTGGGTCATAAAATTAATCTTAAATTAGGTACAACAAAGTTATTCAAACACATACTTGTGTGCATACCTAGTTTAAGATTACTAATATGTATATGTAAACCTTTATTAAAGTCAATAAAGTTTTTATTATTATTATTATCTCTTTATTTTCTTTCTTTCTTAGGTTTAGTTTTTTTACAGTATAAATATCAAAAACAAAAATTAATAAAGATATTATAAAAAACCTAAACCTAGAGTTCCGCCAGCAGCGGGGCAGGGCCCAAGCTACCGGTGGTTAGGGCCGCAGAGTGAGGAACCTCCGGACAATACGCGCCGTTTCAAGGAGTACCGCCTTCTGCATCTGACCCTTGATCCAACCGTCTAGCGAGAGCCTCTTAAGATGTTGATCGAGGCTCTTCGCTATTAAGCCGTTCGTCGAAACGACTATCGGGACAATGATCGTCGAGTCAACATCCCACATGGCGGTTACCTCGTGAGCTAAGTCAAGGTACTTGCTGAGTTTGTCCTTCTCAGCCTTTACGAGGTTCTCGTCATGCGGGATGGTGATGTCGACGAGCACTGCCCGGCGTTGAGACCGGTCGACCAAAACGATATCAGGCTTATTGGCAACAATAGTCCTGTCCGTGATGATAGAGCGGTCCCAGTAGAGTAACGCACGACCATTCTCAAGAACTGGCGCTGGTGTGTATTTGTAGTACGGCACTTCGGATTGAACAAGGCCATATTGAATTGCAAGTTGCTGGTGGATTATTCTGGCTACTAGGTTATGCCTGTGTAAATACTCTCCGTTAGCAAGATGAGAACAACCAGAAATAATATGTCTGAGGGATTCTCCCGGACGGCGGCATGCCCGACAAACGTCGACCGTACCGTCCTTCAGAATATATTTCCGATAGTTATTCGTCATGATAACTTCGTCCGCAATTGCACAGACAAAACCCTCGGTTTCCCCAAAAAGGTCACCGAAACGTAGCCAGTTCACGGATGCGAGTAGGTCTACATCGGGTCTTGTTAAGGCCCGATAGAACCGGCCGTGTAGCTCTTTGCCTTTCCATATGTCCTTGCGATCCTCAGTGGTCAACACCGTTGGTTTACGCCAGTTTTCGATAGCCAAGGAGAGCGGGGTGAAGCCTTTGTCAACTGCCACAACATCACGATGCATCCCGCTTTCGTTATTTAGAAAATATGTCCTGAGATTGTACACTTCGCGGTTGTGAAGGTTTTTGGCATTTAAAAAGCCACGACCTCCCCATTTCCGCGGAATGTACAGTCTCATGACAGACGAGCGCGGGTGCAGCATGCGATGCAATGTGAGCATTTGACGAAGCCTTCTATCTAAGGCGTCTAGCTCAGTCTGAGTCCACCTTAATATGCCAAAAGAGTACATCAGTAGGGGCATCACCCATCCGTTGAAGGCACGCACCTTATTGCCACCCGACAAATGACTTTTCAGTACTTTTGTCAGACGGCAAAAGAAGCGCTCCTTCACCGAACGCTTAATATCCCCTACCGCGATACCCAATGATTCTGACATACCAAGGTATTTGTAGGTTTCGACTTCTGAGAGAGATCTGAGAGACATTGTCTCAGAGAGTTGTAAATTTGATGAATTTACAACTTTCCCCCGCTGCACATGCATGACCGCACACTTATCAACACCGAACTCCATCTTGATAGCGTTGCTAAAAACTTCCGTGATTTTTAGCAACTCCATCAAATCCTGGCGTTTCGGTGTAAACAGTTTGAGATCATCCATGTACAAGAGGTGTGAAATGACCTCACTCTCTCTACGAAGTCGATAGCCTAGACCTGAATCCTCTAGTAAAGTACTGAGAGGGTTCAGTGCTAGGCAGAACCACAAAGGGCTCAGACTGTCGCCCTGAAAGATACCTCGCTCTATTTTTATGAAGTCCTGTGGACCAGAGAAGCTATCTCCGCTGCCTGGTTGACGAAGGACTGTGGTCCACTGCCTCATGCATGCGCCTAAGAATGATTTTAGAGTTGCATCAATTTTGTACAACTCTAAAATCCTTTGTAGCCATGAATGAGGTATTGAATCGTAGGCCTTCTTGTAGTCGATCCAGGCTGTTGAGAGAGCTCCTTTGTTCCGCCGGACTTGTTGGCAAATGGTCGTATCTATGAGAAGGAGCTCCTTAGTACCACGGGACCCAACCCTACATCCATTCTGAGCGGTGGCCAAAATGTTGTTTGCACATATGTGCGAATTTAATTTTGCTCTAAGAATTGATGTAAGGAGCTTATACATCGTAGGTAAGCACGTGATGGGTCTGTAATTTTTAGCTTCCGTGGTACTACCGGACTTGTGGAGCAGGAAGGTGACACCGGTGGTCATAAAATTTGGAAGAGAACCGAGTTCGAGTGCTTCCTGGAATTGTATTGCCAAACGTTCGTGTGAGCATCGAATCCATTTTATCCAAAAGTTATGCAATCCGTCCGGTCCAGGACTTTTCCAGTTCTGTGTCGTACGGATTGCACAACTTATATCAACGGGGTCAATTAAAACAGGCCCCATGGATTCGATAGGTTCACAAGCACGTTCTATAATACGCATCCAGTCACCCTCCGTGTGCTCGACGGGCACTGACCAGATGCCCCGCCAGAAGTTAATCATGACGTTAGCATCTGGTAACTGACCATCATTCACTCTTTGGTCGGTTTCCTCCCAATTTCTGTACACCTTCCTTTGGTCACTTTGAAAGAGGCGGTTCTGTTTATATCTATTTACACGCTCTCTGTAGCGGCGAATACGGTTTGCCCACGCATAGATTTTCTGCTTCAGAAAGTCGATGCGTTCCGTGACGCAGGCCATATAATCCTGGGGCCTAATATTGGTCCCAGCGAAGGCCTGAGTCACAAAACGCATAACTCGGGGGCGGTTGTTCCCTCGGCTGAAGCAGACTAGCTTTGCAATGAAAGTCCTAAACTTGTTGATACGCCGCTCGATGCGTAATTGCCAGGCGGGAGCTGTTTCGGCGGGTCGCGGTGATCGGTCAGTATCCGGAAACTTTACTCGAGCCACGCGACACGCCGCAATAGCTCCGCAATATAGGATCGAGTGGGTATCAACTAAATTTTCACTAGCTCGTATATATGGAGCTAGCAAAACGTTCAGGGTTCCCATTAGCGCCAGATTGCGTCTATGAGTGGGAAAACGTGGTAATCGCGGCCTAGAGTCGCATACAAATCGATATTGCAGAATCGCGTCATCCAAAGCCCTTCTCAGTTGCTCATTGGCCTGGGTACTTACGCTCATATTTGCACAATCCTCTTCATCGGCATCGGGATCCACCCATGTCGCCGTCGATGCCGGGACGGTAATCGGCTCCGGAGCCGACGGCGCGACGGATAGGTCCTGCGTCGAGGAAGATATCGTAGAAATAGGTAGCGCTGCCAGGCGTAGCCGATCAAGCGCAGACTCATTCAACAGCTTTAGCCGTTGAATAGCTCGCACCTGATCCGACAGTCGTTGGGCGGACACGGCGATGGTTGGTTCAAGTACCTGAAACATAGCCAGCATCCTATCGCGGTACGCAGTCAGGTTAGTTCCTCCCTCTGTAGCCCCATAGTAGGCCCGCATGCAGTTCTCATTTATGGTCTGAGTCCATCGCATGCGGCGCACTATACCACCGGTAGCGGGGGCCGGGCGCGGAGCAGATTGCCCCACAGGCCCCAAGCGTGCCGGCAGCGGTGGTCGCCCACGTCGCACAGGTGGTGGCGGCGGCGGAGACGACGGCGGCCCGTCGTCGTCACTCGACGCGCTGCTCTCGGGGGGAGTGACGAACTCATCCCCCGATGACGAACTTGACGACGACGACGCGACGGGCGGAGGTGTTGGTCGTGCGCATCTGGTGTCTGCTGCCTTAGTCTTTGATCTCGTTATCATTTTGTGAAGTTGTTGTAGTTTTCCTGTTTAAATTTTCTTGTATATATTTCATTTTGACAAATGTCAAATATGGATGTTGTTCTTGAATGTTTATAACTGGTAAATAGGTCCTGTGATTTTGAATTTCTTTATGATTTATTCCAAAATATATCATCCGATGATTTCTATTAAAATATTGATGTATTTAAAAACATTTTGAAATATAAATAAATATCTAAAAACGAAAATCGTGTAGTGACATAGAGACGTGACAGCTTTTTTTTTTTTTTTTTTTTTTTTTTTTTTTTTTTTTTTTTTTTTTTTTTTTTTTATTATTATTATTATTATTATACTTATAAATATACATAATTTCACATTAAATATGTCCAGATCTGGTTGCTGTCACTGAAGTATTTTAAATGAACTTAAAAAAAAAAATTGGTTGTCTGTAAAGTCGGTTTACGGACGATAGATTTACGTGATAACGTCATAATCATTTATGACTTTGACTTTGACTGACTTTGACTTTGACTGACTTTGACTTTGACTGACTTTGACTTTGACTGACTTTGACTTTGACTGACTTTGACTGACTTTGACTGACTTTGACTTTGACTGACTTTGACTTTGACTGACTTTGACTTTGACTGACTTTGACTTTGACTGACTTTGACTTTGACTGACTTTGACTGACTTTGACTTTGACTGACTTTGACTGACTTTGACTTTGACTGACTTTGACTTTGACTGACTTTGACTTTGACTTTGATTATTTTATGTAATACAAAACTCAAATGGAACGTTACGCAGAACGTTACTATTTTTCATGAATGTTGCTGGTATTCATCAATTTATAAAACGTTATCACGTCAAAATTCGTTTTCGCAACTTATATATAGTTAAAATACAGTTTTAACTATAAATAAACCATTTAATCAACAAATTCAGTAACAAAAATGGCGTTATTACATCGATAATCTCAGAATAGACTTGTGGAAGTAGAGTCGTTATTTTGGTGTGATTTTTTAGTAGGTATTAGAAACGGTAGAATTTTAGAAGGTAGTAGAAACGGTAGTATTCAATTTACTTCTTCGTCAATGTTATATAAATATCTACTTAATTATTTTTAGCATGAATAAATATGCTAAGAAGAATAAACCTCCAATGATCTCAGACTGCTTGCTATTGAAATTTTTAAATGTTGTGTGTGATTTTTGTCAATGTTTAAAAAAGAATTGTGATTGATTTAAAATGAATCCCTTGTATTTTCTAAACTATGGACATCAGACTGCGGAAGTTCGTCATTTTAGATTACTCGTGTTGAGTAGTCCAGCTGTGGACGTCCTATGGCTGAGATGATGTTGATTTGAGTAGTCTGCCCCGCTGTTTCACCCACGTTGACTAAGGTATTCCCGTTACTTTAGTCAACTCACGCGATCTTAATTTATTCTTCGTTTCGATTCTTCGAGG
The DNA here is from genome assembly GCA_934044485.1 of Apeira syringaria. Classification (NCBI taxonomy): domain Eukaryota; kingdom Metazoa; phylum Arthropoda; class Insecta; order Lepidoptera; family Geometridae; genus Apeira; species Apeira syringaria. The sequence goes on along the minus strand of OW203672.1, from coordinate 7,573,783 downwards.
TATGTCCCAAAAAAGATTCGATTCCCGTTGAGGTCGAAAGGTTCTCGAATGGAGACCACGGACTGGTAAGCGCAGCATAGGGCAGCCACCGACTAGGTGAACAGATGTACTGACTAAGATCGCAGGCAAGGGCTGGATGCGGGCCGCTTCCAACCGGTCTTTGTGGAAATCAATGGTGGGAGGCTTATGTCCAGCTGTGGACGTCTTATGACTGAGATGATGATAATGATGATACCGTTTAGTTGTTATGGCGTGGTTGAATAGTTATTATAATATAATTATAATTAGTATATGAAAAACATAGTTTATTTATCGGAGTTTCATCGGACACATATCGGGGAGTGCGCTCTGGAGTTATATAATTTGATTCCTCCATCCCCATTCCATCTAGAACCACCACACGGACGGCAATGCGACATCCATACATGATAGACGTTCCAACTTGTCGCACGAAGCGTTTTGCTTCCACATTCATACTTGCGTACAGCTAACGAGTGAAATTCCAAAATCTGTGTCCCCATGAATACAATCTGGGTGTCTTCAAGTCACGAGTGAATAGCTATCTTCTAGGCAGGCGTGCTCCATCGTATAAAGCATCATCATTAAACACCATGGGTGGTGGTGAAACGCTTGCCTATTCACAATAAAAAAGAATGAAAACAATTTTACCATAAAGTGGAACCGACTTCAACACTCAAAAGTGTGAAATAACGTTGTAGTCGCTACCATGATAGTTTAAAAGTAACTATTATCAAAATATTGTGCTCATGGTACCGACTTGGACAAGTTATTTAACACTTTTGAGTGTTGAAGTCGGTTACATTTTGTGGTAAAAACATTTTTTTCACCCTTTTTAGTGTCTTTTGCTACTCACGGGATCAATTGTCATTGTGTATGTCTACCGATTTCTCCACTCGCAGCTATAACGTCAGCGACGTATGCGTAGCACTTTTCAGTTATTGGAGTGTAACTCATAAACCGATTGTCCGATTTTGATGAAATTTAAATGGGACAACACGGGAAGCACCAGCTTTCAAATAAAAAAAAAAATTGGTTGTCTGTAAAGTCGGTTTACGGACGATAGATTTACGTGATAACGTCATAATCATTTATGACTGACTTTGACTTTGACCTTGACCTTGACTTTCACTTTGACTTTGACTTTGACTTTGACTTTGACTTTGATTATTTTATGTAATACAAAACTCAGGTGGAACGTTACGCGGAACGTTATTATTTTTCATGAGTGTTGCTGGTATTCATCAATTTATAAAACGTTATCACGTCAAAACAGAACGATCAAAATCGGTTCAAATCAAAGTCGAAAGTCCTGAGGTAGCAAACATAAAAAAATAACATACCGATCGAATTGAGAACCACTTCCTTTTTTGAAGTCGAAACATCCAAACCTTCGCATATTTAATAGGAGTAAGATTTTCTGGTAGTGACAACCCTAACTGAACGCATTATCGGTCTGTCAGCTGCGAGTATAGCTCGTATTCATCTTATTGGACACACTTAGCATACCTACTTAACCCGTATGTTTACTATAGTTGATGTTATAGAGACGAGTTGATGGATGAATACACTGTATCTATACATTTCTTCTTCTTCATCGATTCCTCATGACTGAAGGTCGTGCCCACCATGAATGGTTTTTCATATGAAGCTTCTCCAGGTGTTGCGACTCGTGGCTTGTCTCATGGCTGTTGGGATATTTGCCTTGGTAGCATCTTTGACAGCGTCAGACCACCTGGTTGGGGATCTCCGCTTTCCTTCCACTTGACCGCCGACTGCTACTCCGTATAAGTATTGCATAACTAGCTGTAGGCACATAATTATGCTTATATCTGTAAATAATGTTGATGGTTCTCTTGTTCAACTAAACTAAAATTCTAGAAAATAAGTTCTGATGAGGTTATAATAGAGTCTAAATCAGTATCATCATCATCTCAGCCATATGACGTCCACTGCTGGACATACGCCTCCCCCATTGATTTCCACAAGTCGCCCTAAATCAGTATGACACTGATCAATAACAACACTAAAATTAGGTGTTTTTATTAAAAGTGCGGATGCGGTTTTAAGTAAAGTAAGACTATTATTTGATGCCGACTAAAATTAACCGCACTTGGCCAGCCATTAAATAATACTCGTCTATTATTAGAGATAGCGTTGTGTGGATTTATACCAATTTGATTTTTACCATAATTAGAATACGGGCTATTTCCTTTTGAAGAATTTTAGTAGTTTTTAGCTAGTTCGAGTGATTAACGGCCAATATCTATTTATTTTCCAAACTTATCAGGGTGCTTGATCGATGCCACGCGTGATTAAAATGCTGCCACATACTTACCTCAACAAATCAGCATTGCAATTCAACGGGAGCTTCTAGCATTCCCTTTTATACTAATATGCGATTCTTCGACATCTAATTATAATTATTTATTAATACTGTATAGATCAAGCACTATTTCACTTGATGGTCAGTGACGATGTGGTCGAAGATATTATCACGCTAGACCTAGAATGCTCACTGGCCCTCAAGGACTACTGCCTGGACACACTATGTGCTTGGTGACAGTTTTTCTAACTTGAGGGTGGTAGCTAGCCAGGCGGGTACTCTAAAGTACTCTACCACCATGCTGGGAATTTGATAGCGGTGTTACTTTCACTGGAAGCAGCCGTTGTTGGGCATCGAAACAGTGCCCGTCAGTTTGACAGCTGACGCTCCTCCCTCTGAGCTATCATCGCTTCAAAAGCGCTTATAAGCTAATTCGACGATTTGCATATCCATGGTACATTTTGTATAAATATAAATATTTTTTCGCGTCAGGCAAGAGACTAATAAACCCAGGTGCAGCAGGTTAGACAAAAAGTGCGCCTGCCGTTTACTAGTTTCGAAATGAAATTTTACCCACAGACAGTCAAAGCTTATAAGACCGTGTTAATATATTATTGCATATTTTCAGCATATCTGAATAAAGCGCGCCATATTCGTTTGACCAAATATGGGACCCTTTTCACATTCCCGGAACAAATACCGACAATACTTTCGCTTTATTGGCCAAAATGCGTAATTTCAAGTAAAAACGTTTTTCGGCTGATTCGGGAAAATTGGTTACCCTTGATAGTGAACACATCCGAGTGGGGTAAACTGATTCGGAATCATCCAATTATGACCCCTCCGGCGGAAGACGATTGGGGAGTCTATTCTGATGTCCGTGCTTTTGAGAAATCGAACACGACATTATCCGTGAAATTCCGTTTGAAATTTAGGAGAAAAAATAAGAATGAGTGTCATGAATATGAGCCTCGACATGGCATAAGACTAAGGCAAAAGCCTCGGTCACTGATTTTCAGTCGGTACCCATACTAATTATAAGTAATATTTGATTCGTTGGGCGATTCACTGGTGCTTGTGAAATCTTTGAGGGAGGCTTATGTTCAGCAATGGATGTCTTATCGCTGACATGATAACCATGAAATACATATAAATAAATTATTTTAAATTAATTTGTCCTATTTTGATTATTTGCAAGAATTTATTTTATTGCGGAGGGTGAAGGGTATTTGTAATGGCAATTAAAAAAGAACCAGATTGACTTTTAAGTGAAATGCTGGCACTTACTGGCTCTCAAGGACTGCTGCCTTAACACACTCTATGTTTTGTGACAGTTTTTTTTAAACTTAAGCGTGGTAGCTAGCCTTGCTAAGAAATACATTACGTTTAATTTTTGGAGGAGTATTTCGATTGCCAGTGGCACAATGCACACAGTTTCAGTTGTGTATTGTTGTACAGACACAACACACATCGCGCAATAGGCAACTTCAGGAATCTCATCACTCGATTGAGTTATGCTATTTAAAAACGAGCATGTATCGACATCGATGTTGAGTCGTGAGATATTTCGCACACTACCAGAATACGCCCTGGCTATTTAGTAAGGCGTCAGGATAAGTATCGGTCCATCGGTGATTCGATAATAGTTCCGATAAAGATTATTACGTCATTTCGACTAATCTTAGCGGAAGTACCATTTATAAGGGCAAGGGAGGTTAGAAAACATATTGAGTGTGATTTGATTATATCTCACTTCTTCGTGGTGATGTGGTTATTTACTTTCCTTTTTGACGTACGTCTTTCTTTTTGTTTCTGTATAGTCAATGATGTGGGTGAACAAACCTTAAGCCTTAGCTTCCAAGAAATCTATACGTGTGTCGATTAATACGCTGGCCAATCACCGACTTGAAGTTTTGTGTATTCTATGTTTTAGATTGTGACTTTAAGGTATATTCTTAATAGATAAGATGCCAGATATTCAATTTTATTTGCACCGTTTTCCATGCCCAATTCGGTGATTAGCACGTGTTTCGAGAGGCGTACTTAGTTAAAATTTTTCCTGGCAATATTTAAGTGGCGGTAGAAAAATATTTGGAAATAATGAAACTACTTAAATATCTTCCATAATGAACCTTATGTATAAGAAAATTACTACATAGCTAAAAAAAAATAAACGAAAAATTAATAGTGTCTGTCAGCCCCGTTGCCAATCTTGCGAAGAGGATGTTTTTTGCATGAGTAGAAGACGGAGTTTAATGTTCTTAGAAGCTTATTTATGATTTCGAGCTATTAGAAAGAAAGCATGCCATAATGGTGACGGAAGGTAAGCGTCACGCCTGCTCATAAATATATGTAGGTATAGATAAAAACTATAGACTATAGGGCTGTTTCCAGACGTGATGAATGCGCAGCTCGTGCGTCGCTCGCGAGTCATTCGTCAGGTCTGGACACTACCTTAGGTTTCCCTGTAGAAACGGTGATGCTCGGTGTGACTAATGCCACATTTTTTTTAATTTGCATTCACCCTTTGCGTAATAACAATAGTCATTTAACTCCATTACCTGGTAAATTTTGGTCGATATTTCGATCAAGAGAATGCGAATGGAACCTTTGGTTGCTTGCATTACCCTTCGTTTCGGGCTTAACAGATGGTGCAATTTTTCGAAAAAAGGTCTACATGATCCGTACCAGTACCTATATAAAAAAAAAAAAATATGTGTAAATTTCCAGATTTTGTATCTTGTCATAACAGTGCTAGCACGACTGTATTACTGTGTAATGTATTAAAATAAAATAAACAGTGTAACAAGTGCGTACACTCTGGCGGCACTGCAATGGTCATGAGCAGTTGTGAAGTCTACCCTCAGGTGTGTCACATACCGTTTTGTTATTTAGTCAGACCACCGTCAATAACAGATTAATAATGCGGTTTATATGTTGCATTATTTGCTTGGGAAAATTTGAAGTTATCGCGTTTCGCATATCTTTTTTGCCTTGAACTGAATTTTTACTTGACGTATATAACGCATTAATTGGCTCGCCATCAATCTTAGCCGTTCTAACTCCTATATAGTGAAGTCGACCAGCTAGCTTTAAGAGAGTGTAGCTTACGTAGTAAATATCTTCTGTGTGATAAAGCCCAATTCGGCTTAGCTTAATTGGTTCTAATTTTGCATTTATTTTGTTACAGGAAAAGTCTGGCGAGCCCTACACGGGGAAATTATCAGTTAAGTCTGATCTAAGTCCTGTTTTTGGTGAGTACTAAAGTTTTCATTTTTGACAATAATAAATAAACATAAATGATTAGGTAGACCTTATAAAACTGTAGGAAGAAGCTGAATTTAACAATTCAATATATAATTAACAGTATACGTGGAAACATAACAGTTATTGGGCCATGTTGGAGGTGTTTGGGCGGCCTGAAAGCTCCGAAGTTGGTCTGGCCTCTAGCCTATCCGCCAATCCGTATTGACCAGCGTGGTGGATAGTGACATACACTCATTACTGTGTACTTATTATACCCCTGAGAGGACGATATGAAATGATACGAAAGAGTACCGTTGACTATAGCAAACTCTGTCATTACCACTCTTACCATAATCGATCTCAAAAATCTGGGACCCGATCGATTTATCGACAAAACTTGTCCAGAGCCTCTTTGTTCAATTTCTCAGTTCCCTAGTGATGTGAAATTGATTTTCTGAGAGAATTATCGGTGCGACTTAATGCCGGGTCTCGGATCTCGCCCATTAGCCGAGAATTATGTGTGTTTTATCGCCAGCTTATAATCATCTGTCACTATCGTTACGATATTTCGTATAAGTAATTTCATCTCGCCTCACCTCTGTCGTAGTGATGGTCCGTAATTTATCGCCATAAATAATCGATTATCGATAGTTCTAAATTATTGATTATTATAACATTTCTTGAATGCATCATACGTTTTTTATGTTATCTTTAAATGACGTATTAACATTTGCAGATTATCCATCTATTTTATAATCAATTTAATACGTTATTGAATCCGCCTATAAATTATTTTTTCATTCAATCACACTAATTAATCCAGTTTGTAGATTACCGCGGTGAATATTGACTTAGAATTTAGTTATATATTTAAAGAGGTAATAATTTGATTATAATCGAAATTAAACGTACGTGATTCGACTGCTGCCTAGGTTTACATTTTACTGTTAAAACGGAGGTGATTTTGACTCATTATCAATACATAAAACACGAATGTTTTATATATTCTTTATATATTTTTCATGTAGCAAAAACTATAACTATAACAAATAACTGTGATCATAAAAAATATAGATTAATAATGTTCACCAATTTCCCATTAATGGCTAAAGTGATTCAAGCTTTTAATCTATATTTTTATCGAATTATAGAGTAATCGTGGTTAGGTTATTAGGCTATAAGCTTTGGACGTTACCGATCACCAAAATTTTTTTACAAAATAGTTTGCCTTATATTTACTTTTCACTTTGTCCTTATGGCTGGTTTATTTTTGTTGTGAGTATTTGCTTTTTTTAATACCTAACGTGTTGTTTTATTTTTCAAAAGGAAGTCGACTCGACTTCCTTTATTTATTAACGTAAATTTTAAACTCGACTTAGTCAAGTTTAAAGTTACGTTTATAAATTATATACGTAACAATATCTCTGATTTACATAATTGTTTAATAAGTTTTATCATTCATGACCCCCACCGCGCCTTTTATGATTTTAAACATGAGGCACACGTACATAATGTGTAAGCCATAGGCCATTTAATTTTTTGTCAAATTTGCAGTATAATATTATTAAAACTCACGTTCATAATGAATATACTGTTCCTACGGGTATAACGTGGTACTTACGCGCAGTCGATACCACGATCGACAATTTTTGCGGCCTTTTTTCGGAAGCGTTCATCAGGATCTTGAAAAGAAGCCGAAACAATAATCGATTTTGGTATCGACTGCGCGTAAGTGCCACGTTATACCCGTAGAAACAGTATAAAGTAATTTTGCTGTGATTAATTTATACTTTTTAGCATGCCTTTATGTAAGTGTAATCTACCAAAGTGATTGACAGATATCCACGTGAGAAACTATAATATTTGATAAAGATAACCGACGAGATCGCTTTAGACGTTTAAGTGCGTGATTGATTGTAATGTCGTATTATCGTGTATTGACAAGTAGGCGAGATAAACTATAAGCTTCTGCTGTACAGTCTCGCCTAGATACAAGTGGCTTCGGTTGTAGAGATTAGACACAGGAATCTCGTGTTGGACACATACAGGTCATTCATACACAATTTTTACAATCACGTGACATTTTATTGACTATTCTAATATCATCAATTCATCACACACATAATCTCTCACCAAAAAATTGCAACCACTATGATACCCATTGATGATAACATCGTTATTCTATTTCTATTATGCTATGAGAAGTGCATATTTCAATTAAATTTAGAATATTTAAGTTTATAAATAATTTTCTTCATTCATTATTTTATTTCGATTAGTAGTAAATGAAATTTTACTAAATTCACCGAGTGTTCCTATCGAACAAAACGTTCCAATTTCGAATATTATTTTCTATCTATCGATATGCTCTGTGAATGCCATCGTCCAGAACGTATCGATAAATAATATGTCATTATCGACGCATCCCTATACACCCTCGGGTCGGACGGCTCGTTATTTGTTGTTATTAGTGTTGTTTTTTGTTATTCTTACCACGGGATGTTTTCGAAGAACCGGTTATGGTTCTAATCTGATCGGTTCGCCACGAACTGGCCTTTGGAGTAAGACAACGTGTGAAGGTGAGTGCTTTAGTGTAGTATGTGATTTTCTTTGATAAAAGAATGAAACAAAGGGAAGTGAACGGAGGACAAGCTACTCGAATGAGATTTCAGCACACCAGCCTAGAATGTACTATGACTATGCTTTGTCCATTTCATAGAGCCAGTTCACATTTTAAGTTTAGTGTCATTCCACCTTCGACCATATCGTCACTGGACATCAAGTGTCAAACGCTAGATCTATAAAGTATAAAAAATTATGTGTCCATAACTGTATACGTGTATAGAAAGTAAACTAACACTGACTGTTTTATCAGACCTCTAAATTGGGCTGAAATTTGGATCCCAGATCATGAACCAGCTATCACGTGTTTTCTAAAAAACTCAACCCTTAAACCGGCGTATTGCAGTGACGTAATAGCGTCTAGCGCCATATCGCTGGAGCAGCTTATATTTATTGGTATGCGTTACGGTTGCTGCAGTCACGGCTACCCTTTTTTTTGACCCGGGAAAATCCTTTATGGAGCCGGGGTGCGGGCTCCATCCGAAGATAGAGACCGGACCCGGTGTCCGCTATTTGAAGCGCCTCCCTCTCACGATTATCGAGACCACGTCGCGATAATCTCACAGTGGGAGGCCCCCGTTGCCCCTCTGCAGCTTGTGTGTCGTGGGCTGTTCCCCCCAACCCCTCGCTTTCAAAGGAGACGGAAGGAAGGGACCACGACTGCTCCAGGACCTCTTGTTGTCGGCCGTCATGCAAGAGTAACGACCGAAGAGGAGAGGTCCTCACCATGTAAGAGACTGAGTTGAATGGGATGTGCCATTTAAACATCCCATCCCAAACGACCTCCTCCCCTAACCTCCCACCTTGCTGCCTCTCTGCAGCTGTATGACGTGGGTTGTCGGGATTCCGATTGGGCGGAAATGGAAGAGAGGGGCCACGCCATTCTCCTCCTCCGGGGTCCCCCGGACCCACCTTATTGTAGCGAGTAGTCGCCCCCGTCCCCCCCCCTGATCAAAGACGGGACGGAAGAGAGCATTCATGACAACTACTTGACCTCTCGTCGTCGGCCGTTACAAGGGGGTACCTAACAGCCGAAGAGGAGAGGTCCACCCCCGCTATGGCGCTCCTCACCAACCGCGCCATCTTGCTTCATCCACTTCAACCTATCAACGCTATAGGGCAGAAGTGGAGAGACGTCTCCCAGGTCAAGCTCTTCGCCATCGACGCACTGTCCACTGCTGCCCAGGGTGCACCACGGGGAGGTGCTTGACATCGCACCCCTCACGGCTACCCTGGGACAACTGTTTCCGGCTTAGTGCGACATGCTCTTGGCATTTTTAAGCCACTCAATTTAATATGTACAGAAGATTTAGATTCACCTCATCAAATGTTTAACACCACTCAATAATTATAGGTTACTTTCTCAACTGCCTATTTTAAACACAGGAAATTGCTTTTTTATGGACAATCCAGTAGGTACTTTTGTGGGCCATAAACCTCTAATTACTGTATTTTGATGTTAATTTATAGTAAGTTACAGAATTTGAGGAAATACATCGAGATAAAAGAATATTATAAAGATAAACAGTGATTTATTCGAATCTAATTTCAGTGCTTTTTTTATGTTAACCTGTCTTCTACCGAAAACTAAAGCACAAAACAGTTACCTATCTGTTCTGTGACTAACGCTTTTCTTAAAAACTAAAAATGTCTATCGGCACATAATATGCACTGTCACCATTTATTATTACGTTTTGCGATACGCACGCGTGTCGATGGATTAAATACTGTACTATAAACTACAGGGTGTTCATAAATTAATGGATAACCTCGCAGGTACTCGTGGGGGGGCACCGCGGCCAATCAGGAAAAAATATATAAAAAACGCCTATATGCAGTAGTCTGGTTTTTTTGTTATGTTTGAAATTTGATACCTTCGTTCCCATTTTTGGGCATTACGGGGGAATAACCGTGAATAGTTGGCCTTGTTATCACGCAATGTTACATAATGCTTCTAATATCGACTTTTTTTGAAATACCTACAAATGAAAAGTGTAGTTCCCAATTTTTTTATGATAAAGTTTGAGGAGCTGTAGTATAAATAAACGTACTCAGACCTGGGTAGCCAACCGCTGAAAAACATGCCGACTCCATAAAGTTTCTTAAGTGATATGTTAAAAAATGGCACGAGCCCTGGAGTCTGTGGAGAGTAATGTTTCAAATAAAAAAATAAAAAAGAGTTTCTTAAGTAGTATCACACTCTTTTTTACTGTCAAATTACCGAACTATATCCGCCTATGTTTCTTTAGTCTTATTTTTCTTAAAACAATAAGAAATTTATTTGGAAAATGTGTTGAAGTCTTCTATGGGGTGTGGTATGGGGTGGTCGCCGTTATTAAAGACTTCAGCCAAATTTATGGCCTCGACTTTTTGGTACAAACTGTGGATAGTGGATTCTTGATAATCCACTATCTTTTGCATCCATCCATTCATCGATTGCTTTTGTATCCTGTATTTACTGTCCAAATAAACATATTTGTATTTGTATTTGTATAATGACTTTCCTAGAAATTTTCGTTTCCGGCAGCGGAGGGGAATCAAATGATTCACCTTCACTTTCGTTACACGCGTCACCGATAAACGTGATAAAATAAATGAAAATTCCTTATTATGCCTCTGATTAAATCTTTGAAGTAAATTGTAGAATTAAATAAGCTCTCCCTTCAGTAGTTAAGCTTCTGCATAAAGATAATATCTCTCATTATGCTATAATTCATGTACTGTCACGGTAAATTAAATTGATCTCGGTTGGATAAAATTAATTCATTAACTTAATGCCTTCATTTACCTGTAATGGTTTTGGATATTCTTACGGGATAAATTACAATACGATGTTGGAGATAATACATTTTGACGTGATAACGTTTTATAAATTGATGAATGCCAAAATGAAAAATAGTAACGTTCCGTGTAGCGTTCCGCGTAACGTTCCACCTGAGTTTTATCTAGATCTAGATAATATAATCAAAGTCAAAGTCAAAGTCAAGGTCAAGGTCAAAGTCAAAGTCAAAGTCATAAATGATTATGACGTTATCACGTAAATCTATCGTCCGTAAACCGACTTTACAGACAACCAATTTTTTTTTCGTAGAATTGTAGCACTTTACGTTTCGTTAATATTATAGCGAAATATTTAAAAAAAAAAGGGACTTACGTCTTTATAATATTGTTAAAACTTACTCGCATTATGACTGTATAATATTTAAAACAGATGTTATGTGAAACTTACGCGTTTTCGACGTAGCGACAAACGCATCCTACTCCAATCCTAGAAGAAGTCGAAACAATTGTCGATCGTGATATCGAAAACGGGTAAACCTTTGTCCTTATCGAAATAAAATTATAATAATTGAAAAGAACAACAAACTAGGTACTTTTTTTTATACATATTATAAGTTTGCGTTTGACAACTGTCTCACCTGATGTTAAGTGATGACGTTGTCTAGGATTTAGCACGCAAACCTAGAAGGTACCTATTCACTCGCGAAAAAAAACTTAAAACTTGTTAATTACAACCATCACTACATCTAGGTCGATAAGACCCATTTCAGCCACCCATTCGCTGTCGATAGGTTCTAGTTTTTAACCAGCAGTTTGCATCGTTACTAGAATGCTGAAGAGCAGCATTTCTGATACAATACACCAATAGGTGCCGGCGTTGATATTCTGTTACGTGTGAACAAAAGTTGCTTTGACTAGAAGCTGCACGAGGCTAGGTTTCGTAGTCGTAAATCAATACAAATACAAACTTCTTTATCCACGGAAAATTAAAACAAAACACACATTGGTAGTGATTCGCTTATTCAACTGAACTAAACTAAAATTTTGGAAAACTAAATCAGTTCTTATACGGTTACGATAAAGTCTAAATTAGTATGAGACTTATCAATAACATTATTAAAATTAAAATATATTTATTAAATTTGCGGGTAGTTTTAGTGAAATTAAGTTTCCATTTATTTGGTGCCTACTAAAACTACCCGCAATTGGCCAACAGTTGAATAAAACTCGTCTAATATTAGTGAGAGCGTTGTATGGAGTTATACGAATTTGAATTTTAGCGTAAATAGAATACGAGTTATTTCAATTTGAAGAATTTTAGTGAATTTTAGCTAGTTTATGTGATAAACAGAATTAGGGTCATTGAAAGCCCTGCTTGCTGCTTTAGTATACACAGTGTTGCAGCAGACAGTGTCTTCTCCAAAATAGGCATAGTACATGAATCATTTTAAAGTAATAATAATACAGTACGTACCTAGTCATGCGACCAGAACCCCACACGATCACCATACGTGCTGACTAATGACAACCATATCTTGCTGCGTTGCATTCACACGAGGCGTATGATGCGATAACGCGGGTGGTCTTCTGTGTCCGGTGACGGCAGAGATGTCTAGAATTAAGTTAGAATTAAGTTGACTCTTGCATTGAATAGACGTCTAAAAGTCTCTTGCGTTTCTTTTTAAAAAAGCATCCTGGTGCCGTCCCAATTTGACTGGCGCAGCCGGTAGGATACTCGCATTGTCCTACTGCCGTGCTTACGCTTAGTAAAGGCCCATAAATCGGTTTTGGTGCGTACAAGTACGGTGAAAGTGGTTCGAGTATCCTGACGAACAAACAAATAAGTCTCCCGCGACGCGCAATCCAGGGTGAAGGAGCAGCTGATTCTCAGGAGAGGAGATGTGTGGCTTGTGAGTAGTTCACTTCACTATTCCTTGTTTCCCTATCTTATCCAATCCATAAAATCTGTTATACTGTATTTTAGGTCTAGAAATTACCTAATTTAATTTGCGTTAACTGATTTTCGGTATAATTGTACTAGAATTGACAATTATATATCTTTAGTTTACATAAGTATTTTAGTATAGCATATTGACTTCGATCGAGAAGTATTACTCGTATTATAATTGTACTAAAATTGACAGTTATATATCGTAGTATAATATAATATAATTATATAATCTTTACAAAAGTATTTTTAGTTTAGCATATTGACGAGAAATATTATTATAATTGAGAATATAGAACAATTTTGAAACCGTGACATTTTAGATTTATTGTCTAGGTTTGATTGATTTACATACTTAGACGACTATATATTAAGTTTAATTTGTGTAAAAGTGTATTCTTCAAACTTTTAAAATGACGGAAGCTAGTACTACTAAAATCCAATCTGTGCCGATAGAGATGTCTTCGATCATCCCTAAATTTGACGGGGATGAAAAATTACTGAATCTTTATATAAAGAAATGTGAATATGTGATTAGTTGTTTTGTACATGGAACCAACCCAGCCCAAGAGTTGTATGTGTTTCACGTTCTTACCAGTAAGCTTACTGGCAAAGCCGCTCACCTCATAAGTGAAAGACAGGATATAGAGTCTTGGGCCGAGTTGAAAGCCGTTTTAACTCAACATTTCGGAGATCCGCGTTCAGAAGAATGCATTGCCATTGAACTGGAGACCTTAAAAATTAACCATAACGAGTCATATCTAGACTTCTGCAATAGAATCCAGCAGGTTAAGAGTACGTTAATAGCGAAGGTTAATATGATATCAGATAACAATGTTAGGAAAAGTAAGATCACAATTTATGACAACATGGCCCTTAACGTATTCCTCTATAACCTTCCTGAGGATTTAATACGCATTGTCAGGCTTAAGGGTAGCGGAACTCTAGAAGAAGCATTGAGTATGGTGCTGGAAGAAGTAAATTTCCAATTTCAGTACAATGCTCGAAATAAGATGCTGCGAATAGGTACAAATAAACCACAACCATCATCGTCTCACAATCCTTACGTCGAAAAATTTGGTCTAAAACCATACTTCTCGGCCAATAGCACTCCTCAGCAGCAAGGAGGTTTTAGATTTGGTATTCCTAACCAATTCAAGCCCAACGTCCCACAAAATCCAAACTATGGGGCACAACAGGCTCCGCAGTTCAAATTCGGAGTGCCTCACAATTCAGGGTATAGACCACAACTACAACAACAGTTCCAACAACCTAATCAGAATTTCAAATTTGGTATTCCTCATCAAGGAATTAGGCATGGTACTCCACAAGGGTACAGACCCAACATACCAGGACCTCAAGGTTATCGACCCACTTTTGGTCAAACACCACCTAGGCAGGCGTTCCACCAGCAACAACCAAACCAATTTAAATTCGGAATACCATCCCAATCTAAACTTGACAACACAGACGTCACAATGCGTACAGCATTGCCTGCGGCACGACCTAACGCTGTATTCCACAATGAATTAGAAGTGTATAGTGACAACTATGACTATTACGACTATGACAATTACTATGAACAAGCCGATTACACCGTTGACATGCCCGAGACCTATGACGAGACAAACAACGATGAAAATTTTTACAAACCAGCCTCGGACACGGACAATCCGAAATAATAAATATTAATTGCGATAACTTTGCTAAACTACCCTACATTAGATTACCTGAAATAAACGCAAAATTCATGATTGACACCGGTAGTTCACGATCATTTATAAGCCCCCATAAGGTTGATGAGTACTTTAAGGAGTATAAGTTCTCAGTTCCGTTCGAAGTAGTAAGTACTCATGGCCGAAGTGCCCATGGAGAAGCAATCCACATCCCACTTTTGAAGTCGTTTAAAAGTAACCAACAACATACATTTTATATATACGAAGTAGACAAAGACTACGATGGACTTATTGGTTCCGATCTGTTGGCGCAAATTGATGCTAACATAGATATGAAAAATCAAATGATACATACTCGTGATACGGCTATACCATTTATATATAATCCAGAGCTAAATTTACAGTTGGAACCGCGAACTGAAACTCGCGTAAGACTACCGACAACCATACAGAATGGAACAGGTATTATGGATTTTAGAGAATTTGAAGATGGCGTCAGAATGCCGTGTGCATTAGTTAACTGTGTCAATGGACACACATATACAGTTATACAAAATTCATTGGAGAGACCAGTTAAACTTAAAATTAATCAACTGATTAACATAACCCCATTCGAACCTCAAGTATGTGACTTAAACGTTATCACTGACAATGACTTAGAGATTGACGATTATTTAGTGGAAAATTTAGGAAAGCTGAGACTTGACCACATGAATCCAGAAGAAATGGATGCAATAAGTATGTTGTGTTTAGAGTACCGAGACATATTTTATTGCGACAAGGTCCCGTTGTCGTTCACCAATAAAGTTAAGCACCAAATAAGAACGACGAACGAAGACCCTATTTTCGTGAGACCTTACCGACAACCACATACAGTGAATGATGAGATTAACAAACAGGTAGACAAATTACTGAGAGACAATGTAATCCAAGAATCACATTCACCATGGAACGCTCCAGTTCACTTGGTTCCCAAGAAAATGGATGCTTCTGGAGAAGCGAAATGGCGCATGGTCGTTGACTTTAGACGGTTGAATGACATTACCATAGACGATAAGTATCCACTGCCTAATATATCGGACCTATTCGATAAGTTGGGTAAATCGACCTACTTCACTACCTTAGACCTGGCCAGTGGGTACCACCAAATTGAAATTGACAAGAAGGACAGACCGAAAACCGCGTTCAGCTCTCAGGCAGGCCATTTTGAATTCTTACGTATGCCCTTTGGGCTCAAGACAGCCCCGGCTACATTCCAACGAGCCATGGATAGTATCCTGCGAGGTCTCCAAGGGATACACTGTCTAGTATATTTAGATGACATCATCATCTTTTCCTCCAGCCTCCAGGAACACGTGGATAAGCTGCGTAAGATTTTCGATCGCTTAAGACAAACAAACCTAAAAGTTCAACTAGATAAGTCCGAATTCCTTCGTAAGGAAGTGCTTTACTTGGGACATTCTATAACTAAGGATGGGTTAAAACCCAACACGGATAAGATCGACGCTGTCATTAATTTCCCATTACCTAGGACCCAAACAGAAATCAAAAGTTTTTTAGGGTTAGTGGGCTATTATCGGAAGTTTATTAAGGACTTCGCTAAATTAACTAGACCCTTAACTGTATGCTTAAAGAAACACCATAAGATAGTTATTGATAGAGACTATATTGAAGCGTTTGAGAAATGCAAGGAGTTGCTTACAAATGCACCTCTATTGCAGTTCCCAGATTTCGATAAACGCTTTATTTTGACAACGGATGCCTCTGATTTTGCTATCGGAGCCGTCTTATCACAGGGTACAGTTGGTAGTGACCGACCTATTGCTTATGCCTCGCGGACATTGAACGATGCCGAGAGTAGGTATAGCACCGTCGAAAAAGAGGCTCTCGCAATTATATGGGCTGTTAAGCATTTTCGCCCATATCTTTACGGTAAACGGTTTACTATATATACCGATCATAGACCGTTAGCATGGCTCAGTTCATTCGAGGAGCCGAGTAGTAAGATCACTCGATGGCGCCTAAGACTCGCCGAATACGATTATGAAGTTGTGTATAAAAACGGACGCCAAAATACAAACGCAGACGCACTCTCTAGGGTTAAAATAAATGCAATAGGAAAAGCCGCTAACGATGACAGTTCTATACAAGTCAATGTAGATCAAAGTGAAATGGAATTGCAAAGACATTGTGATAGCTTAACTAATGAAATAATCGAGTTAGGAAACAAAAAGAAGACAAAGAAAGTACAACCAAAATCTCCGATCGCTCTCTCTTCTGATTCAGAAAAAACTCTAACTGTCTCTGATTTAGAAAGCACAATCAGCATATCTGAACATGGTTCATATCACCTTCCATCACCATCTAGTGTAACAATCACAGCATCAGAATCAGAGTCGATTCATTTAGGTTCCGAGACTGTGCACTCTGAACGTAATACTGACTCAGTAGGAATCTCTATTTTAAAAGAAGCAGTCGACACAAAGCCGAACCAGATATTGGTATACACGTGGTTTAGGGATGAAACTGCAAT
Organism: Apeira syringaria; assembly: GCA_934044485.1. Taxonomy (NCBI): domain Eukaryota; kingdom Metazoa; phylum Arthropoda; class Insecta; order Lepidoptera; family Geometridae; genus Apeira; species Apeira syringaria. The sequence continues at coordinate 7,556,633 of OW203672.1, read as the reverse complement.
TAAGGATATCTCAAACAAAAGGCAAAGAATTTTAGAAGTACACATGCCTTTAAATAGACCTGACCTGATACGAGACTTCCTAAAGAAATACATACGAAATAAAATTAAATACTTCATATACTTTGAGGACCAACATCATAGGGCAGGGTTTACAGAAGCGGTAATAACTCTATTCAAAAAGGGTACAGTTAATATTTTTGAATGCACTGAACGGGTAGTTAACGTAGAAAACGAAGACGAACAAAAAGAAATTATACAAAAGTACCACATTGGCAAGAACTGCCACCGCGGTATTAAAGAAACAGTATCGCATATAAAAAGAACTTATTATTGGCACAACATGGATATTACCGTAGCTGCGGTAATAAACGCATGTGAGGCTTGCAAAAAACTTAAATACGATAGAAAACCATTTAAACCCGCATTACAGCTCACACAAACTCAGAACCGACCTTTTGAGGAATTATTCATTGACATATTCAAAATAGAAGGGAAATCATTCCTTACTATTATAGATGCATTCAGTAAATTAGGTCAAGCATTCGAGGTATCTAATTTATCTGCACCAGAAGTTGTAAGAGCTTTGATTAAGTATTTTTCCCTTTATGGAACACCTAATAAAATAAGTGCTGATTCAGGCTCAGAATTTAACAACGCGCTCATAAAAGAGCTATTAACGTTTTATAAGGTCGAACTACATCTAGGTACACCGAATAACCCGAGTTCTATGGGTCTTATAGAAAGATTCCACTCCACTCTTCTTGAGACATACCGACTCGCTAAGTTCGAACAAAAGTTGACTGACGCAGCGTCAGTAATGACTTTTGCCATTATGGCCTATAACCACAGCATCCATTCGGTAACGGGTTTCACGCCCTTTGAAGTAGTATTTGGACACACGGAAGCTAAGAGTCCATTCAATATAAACTTAGATAAAAAATACATGCAGGTATTAATTAGCGACCATGTTAAACGAACTAAATTCTTATATAAACATATAACTGATAAAATGATTAGGAAAAAAGAAGATACCATAGAGAAGAAGAGAGGAGAAACACAGTTTCATATAAATCCCGATGACGTTGTTTTCTTTAAAGGAACAAATGTGAGAAGGAGTAAAGACAAACCCAGGTATGAACGAGGTGTTGTTGTAGGAGAAGTTGATAGAAATGTAGTGACTGTTACAGCCAAAAATCGCGAGGTAAGAGTCCCTATTAAAGATATCAAACGTCCTTCACAGAAACACCCGAAACCTGGTGCTGGTCCTGATGGCAGTGACCCAACTCCAGGCCCTTCAACTTCAGTCACTTGAGGGCATTCCCGGGGTCTTACCTATTAAAGAAGGAACTGCGGTCGTCAGCACTGAAAGTTGGACGTTACTTAAAAGACTAGACCTTAACCTTATATCAGAAGATCTAAATCTTAACATTTTGAAGTTTTCAGAATTAAATAGTATTATAGACACCACTTATAACGAATCGTATACAGCCATTACGTTCTCTAATTTTAAAATCCAAACCGAATATGTAATGAACCAAACTATCACCAAGTACAAACAATTAGTCCCTAGTTATAGGGTAAAGAGAGGTATAATTAACCCTTTAGGCTCTATAATTAAAATCATTACAGGAAACTTAGACAATGATGATGCAATCAAATTCGACAAACTAATTAACGATATCCAGTTAAAACAGAATCATCAAATTAAAAAGGTCACGCTGGTTTCCGAAGTTGTTGAAGGGTTTTATAATATTACACAATCTATTAAGAAAAATGTGATTCAGCTCAATGTTAAATTGGAAAATATTCAAGAAAATCTAGAAAATGCACTGAAGGCAGAAAATGTACACTTTACTAGCAATATGATAATAAATCTATACTCTGTGATTTTACATAATTTCCAAAGTATTTCTTTGAAACTAAGTGATGTCGAAACTGCTATAGCATTTTGTAAACTTAATACTCTGCATCAATCAATTATCAATTCTAATACTTTGTTGACTGAGCTTAAAAAGATTGAACAAACAGACAAGTTGCCTTTTCCGGCTAACCATGAAAACCTAGTTAGAATTGAGCAGCGTATTGGGCTGAAGTCATTTCTCAAAGAAAATCAGTTAACATTTGTAATGGAAGTTCCGTTGATTAGTAAAGAGATCTATATATATTACAAAGTGTATCCTATACCTGTACTCCATGATCACAATACCTACATCATCCTACCTAAATACCCTTACCTTTTAGTGAATGGACTTACCTCCGAGCCACTGTCGCAGCCATGTAAGCCGTTGGGTGACTCCAGTTTCATGTGTTTTGAAGACAGCACTGCCCAAATTATTGAAGACAAATGCATTTCCGATCTAATGAAATACGCGAAAAATATGAGTTCCTGTACCCTGGTTCCAGTAAAAATAGACAATACACTTATTCAGCACATACAGCCTAATAGGTGGATAGTATATTCCAAAAACCGGAAACGTATTCAAAAAAGTCTGCGCAAATGAAATAGAGCAGAAATTCATTCAAGGAACGTACATAGTTACGCTAGAAGATACCTGTGAAATAAAAATAGATAAGTTTTCTTTGAAACTACGAGCGCATCAATTGGAAAACGTAGAATATGCCAGACTGCCTATTGTCAACCTACCTCATATAAGTGAAGTACATACTGAAAGAGGAAATCCTGTGGTACTAGAAAGTATGGATTTGAAAACGGTTCAATTGAAGATTAACTCCATAAAAAGCATTGACTCAAGTGAAATAAGTGAAGTTAAAATCTATAGTGTCAGTGTTTGGACGATCATACTATATGTGATTATTGCAGTTAGCGGATTAGTTATTTTATATGTTAGACTAGTAAAAATGGGTTATAAGTGTACAAATCGAAATTCTCCAATTCAGGATAATTTCGAATCTGAGGAGGGAGGAGTCATGCGACCAGAACCCCACACGATCACCATACGTGCTGACTAATGACAACCATATCTTGCTGCGTTGCATTCACACGAGGCGTATGATGCGATAACGCGGGTGGTCTTCTGTGTCCGGTGACGGCAGAGATGTCTAGAATTAAGTTAGAATTAAGTTGACTCTTGCATTGAATAGACGTCTAAAAGTCTCTTGCGTTTCTTTTTAAAAAAGCATCCTGGTGCCGTCCCAATTTGACTACCTACATTAAAACAATTTAATAAATTTTAAACTATATAAATACAATGATCCAAATACATACCAAGAAAACGAAAGAGAAAAAAAGTCAAATTAAATTTAGATGTAAATAACGAGTGTTGTGTTAAATGTGATCAAACTAATCGGTTGTGTATATGTCTAAGGATTAAAATTTGGAATGAGCCTGAAGAATGATTATTCGGCAGTATTTCGATTAGGCAATGTTAGTGGCAATGGGCAGGGCACATAGCTCGAAGAACTGATGGCCGTTGGAGCCGAAAAGTTCTAGAATGGAGACCACGGACTGGCAAGCGCAGCATAGGACGGCCACCGACCAGGTGGACAGACGACCTGACTAAGATCGCAGGCAAGGGCTGGATGCGGGCCGCTTCCAACCGGTCCTTGTGGAAATCAATGGGGGAGGCCTATGTCCAGCAGTGGACGTCCTATGGCTAAGATGATGATGATGATGATTTCGATTTGTAAACTTTACGTAAGCACGTAAACCTTTTCCTCATTTTTTTGTGTTAGTTTAAACCAAATGGCCAACTTTTCTCCCGAGCATATGTAATTTTGTAGTTTCTCCGCGGTAAATGTTTCTTGAATCTCAGCTCAACTAGAGATTTCCATGAAATAGTCGTCTTTTTGCGTATTCGCAATCGCCATTACTTTTTTTTTTAAACACTTACAAAAGGTCTTCAGATCCCAAACTATGGTAACCTGATGACTGATATACCATATACTTATATACATTTACACACCCAGACACAAGTCAAACGGACATGTTCATGCATACAAATGTTTGACTTGTCCGGGAATCGAACCCGGGGCCAGCGGCTCAGAAGGCAGAGTGCTACCAACTGCGCCAACCGGCCACTTTATCCTTCTAATATTATAAAGGCGCAAGTTTGTGTGTATGTTTGTTACTTCTTCATGGTCAAACGGCTTTACCGATTACGATGAAATTTGGTGATAGTTTAGACCCTGGATTAACACAAAGGCTACTTCTATCCCGGGAAAACTATAGTTCCCGTGGGATAATTGAGGTAACGGTAAAACCATAACGCGGGTGAAACCGCGGGGCGCTACTAGTGTAACATAAATATGCTAAAACTTCTTACGTTTCATTTTAAACGTGGATGATTGATTTAATACATACGCAAACGTTACGCTAATTAAAAAATTGGTTGTCTGTAAAGTCGGTTTACGGACGATAGATTTACGTGATAACGACATAATCATGTATGACTTTGACTTTGACATTGACATTGACATTGAAATTGACATTGACCATTGACCATTGACCATTGACCATTGACCATTGACCATTGACCAATGACCGTTACGCGGAACGTTACTATTTTTCATTTTGGCATTCATCAATTTATAAAACGTTATCACGTCAAAAATAATTTCCTTCTCGTGTCTTGCGTCCGCTGTCTAGCACATCTGTCACTCCGAAACTGATCAGTGAAATATCTGATTAACAATAAAAGAATATGTATATATAGTCTTTACGTTCAAATCAAAAATTAATCCATTTTGCAAATCTTACACCTGTAACAATGTACTTATCATTTGTTTTATTGCCACTCTTAATTTACAGCTGACAAGGGGCCGCCCAGTTTGTTTCTGATATAACCTACTCTACCTATCATACTTAACACTCGCACTGGCCATCTTCATAACAAAGCGTCTATCCTCGTCTTTCATTTGTACGCGCTCATCTCTCTGTCTCACGTAATCATTGGCGAGCCATACCTGTAATAATTGGAGATGTGAACTGATTTATTTTGTCCGATTAGAAAAATTGGCACAACAGCACTAAGTGCTTGGGACTGAGAAATAAAATATGATGATTTCAGATTATGTAAAGATTTTATTGTTAAAGCAATAAGTACGATATTCGTTGAAAAATCATAATGAATTTGTAACATGTTGTGTGTGGTCATACAATAAACATCGATATTATTTTATTTTGCGGTAGACTATCGAATCTGAATGTAATAGTTATAAATAAAAATGTATTTAATCCATAACTATTTGCAAACTATAGGTAAATTTTAACCCATTAATTCGCACTCGCCGCCGTCAGAGAGTTTGCTGACAAACTTTTAATGAAAATACTGATATACATAATTTAATTACATACTTAATATGTATGTAATTAAGCCATTTGATACCAAAATGAGGCGAAAGCTATTTCGCGTACTTGACCATATAATAAACAATTGTATGCCGTGCATTTGACTCCAATTTTTTCAGGCTTCGGGAATATACTCAATTTTTATTTTAGTTGTAGATATGTTATCATTTTTAATAGGCTAATGTTATTATTGAATGAATGAGTTTATATATTTATTTAAAATGAACGTAGTACTATCGTTAGTTGTGGAAGTCAATTATAGAATTATTCAATTACAATATCGACGCCCCTTTTGATACAGATAAATTCGATAGTTTGTCGGTTGCCGGATAATGTCGCACTTCTATTTATAATGTAAAGACTCTGTGTCATCGCAGGTTCTAATTGGAACTTGATATGCGTACACAATTAGAGTCTCGTAGTTAGATTAACGAGCTTTTTACACTTGCCACGGAGAGTAGCACAATTTAAAAGAGACTGGCGATTAAATAACTTTACCCAAAAAAAAATAAAAGAAAATTGTTTTTAAATTTTGGCATCCAGGACGCACTTGTGGACGCTAATAAAGTTTTTAATATTTCAACGTTTCTCGACACCTTTCTCTATGTCACATTTGGACACTGGTCTTTTATCTTTGAACCACAATGGAATGCCAATGAACCACTATCCACTAGTGGTTGAAGGTAAAAAATCACGCTAGACTTACAATGTTAACTGGCTCTCAAGGACAGTTGCCTGAACACTGTGTTGGTTAAATTTGTACAAACTTGATAACGGTAGCTAGCTAGGCTAGACCACAAGTGACCTATACCGCATGTTCAAGCCGGGGTGGGGATCGAGGCAGCATCAGTCAGGTTGACAGCCAACGCTCACGCAGGTAGGGGGGCTCTTATGGCTTCAAAACAAGTATAGTTACTATAAAAGTGTGTTGTACACGAATTGCCAAATTAATCGCTCTTGCTTGTGACTTATAACTGAAAAAGGATTTAGGGTCCCGTAGTGTAAAATGACAATTATTATTACTACGCCTAGGTGTTACATTTCGCTTTATCAGCTCATAATTATTTACATGTGCTCGAGCGACATCATTACAATTGTAAACAGTGAGACCTGGAAGACCTGAAGTACATTAGATTAATACATATTAGGAATTTATGGAAACGATGATAGCTCAGCGGGAGGAACGTCGACTGTCAAGCTGACGGACACTGATTCGATCCCCAACAACGGCTTGAGATTCCGGTGAAGGTACCGCCCAGCGATTCCCAGCATGGTGGTAGGGTACTTTCGAGTACACGCCTGGCTAGCTACCACCCTCAAGTTTGAAAAACTGTCATCAAACACATAGTGTGTTCAGGCAGCAGTCCTTGAGAGCCAGTGAGCATTCTAGGTCTAGCGTAATAACATCTTCAACCACATCGTCCACTGACTATCAAGTAAGATAGTGGTCAAACACTAGATCTATAAAGTATTAAAAAGCAAACGATCGGTGATTAGTTTTTCCCTAATATGGTGATGTCAGAAAATAAAGAAACCTCATCCAGTGTCCTGTATTCATATCGGAACATAACCCCAGGAACATGACCACAGGGAGTGTTCTGGGTGGCGTCTGGCCTTCAGCACTAGTCGACGGAACGTATACCACCACGCCTTTTTGATTTGTAGTTATTACGTAATGTTTGTCATTTAATTTAATTAATTTTAGATATAACTTTGTATATTTAAATGCCACAACGATTGTACGAAACCTCAAATGCACTCTCTCGTCGTTATTATATTAATTTTAAATCCTTGATTTTAAACTCGTAAGACTGAATACGATTAGTGTTTGAATCAGCGACTAAAATAACCCATTCATCTGATATCGCTACCAAAATTCATTCATTCATCACACGAAATCTCCGACACCATATCTCCACATATTTTTTATCCAAAAGTTTTTTTTGAAGCCCATAATTGATCAGACCCCGAACAACCCACCTTCGCAGCGCAATAAGTGTCGCTAAAAAAAGAACTCGTGGTGCCATTGCCAATAATCAAATGAAATATGATACCAATAATAAAAATAAAGCTTGATCTTGCCATTGTATACCCTGTTTCACAAGTTAATGATAAATTATTAAGCTGTCAATTGAATTCAAGGCTTTTCAAGGTATTTTTAATTCTTGTCACAAAATACGAAGATGGTGTATTATGTTTATTGATTAAAGCGTAGTTTTAAGACAGCCGATTTCATTTAAGACTGTTGCTGTTTTTGTCTTCGTGATAGACCTTCACACAATTATCCTATATTTTAGATATTGATATCATATACAATCGAAATCTTAAAAAGTCATAATCTCGGCATTGCAATCCATTGCACTTCGTTTGTCTCGACCTGTTTAGGAATAATCTCAGTATATATTTTATTGTAATTTGTAGACTTTCGCGATTCGAACACATTGTTATTAAATCAAACGGGGCTTGATCGCGAGAAAAACATTTAGTAATCTATTTACCTCGACGTTTCGACCAAGTTGCATTGGTCGTGGTCACGAGAAGACATGGTAATTAAATTACTAAATGTTTTTCTCGCGATCAAGCTCCGTTTGATTTAATAGCATTATATATATTATGTTGTGTTATTAGTGATGTGGCCCATGGTACTTGGTTGGCGGGCTCTTTTCAGCAACCAGGCCGAGAGTGCGCGGCCTATTTTGCGTGAAGTCGGGTGAAGTCTGTCATTCCAGCCACTCGAATGTGGGCCATGGTGGAAACACGTTTGACGTGAACGCGCTTGGAAAAACCGCCGGAAGTCACTAATGATTTTTCATCATAGATTTTTAGGCTTCAGTTTTGTAACCAGCCTACATAAAAACGCAAATACGCGTTGATAATGCGGCTACCTTACTTAGTCGACGACCGTCTGATTAATAATTATATATTGTTCCGATGCTATAATACGCAATATTCGCTTCTAATTTATAATTATTCAAAATCACTAAAACCAAAACAAAGTTTAAATATCACATAATGTTATGGTGTTTTGTTCTTTGCGGGGGAAAAGAACCTGGGCTATTTCTATAAGCAATGTCGGCGGGAAATTACTCATCTATACCAGATTCGTTTTTAATCATATGAAGGTAGCTAATTGTTAGTTTTTTTGCTAACACCAAGCAAACCTAAAATAGTATTTATCAGCAATTGTACAATAAATTACTTATCTTAACCATTCGTTGCCTAACTTTGGATATAACTATCGGACCTTAATTGTTTTTCAGTCTACTTTAGAACCATATGGGTTCTAAAGTAGACTGAAAAACAAAAAGGGTGAGATATTGATTTGGTGATAAGTTGATGTCAATGTCAACTTATCAGTTAGTTGTATAACAGACCCTCAGTAAGTTCCAATATTTCAACTGTGACTCAGAATCAAGAGAAGATAATGTGATTGAGGTAGAAGTCTTAAAAAAACGGGCTACCTGTGTGGTTTTGACCTATGCTGTTTATTATTACTGTCTGTGTCGTACTGGTTTGTTTGCGGACGACACAAATGATAAGATGTTATTGTGGTTTTATCCCTACTGGATATAAATGTATTCGATCAATTTTGAAGCTTATTCCGAGATTGTTGAACCCTTTTCCCGTATTTTATTATAATAATAATATAATAATAATAATAATATGGGACAACATTCACACAAGGTCTTCAGGTCCCAAACTAGGCAGAGCCTGTACTATGGTAACCCGATGACTGATATATATACTTAAATACATACTTATATATATACTTTTTTATTTTTTTATACATATACACACCCAGACACAGGTCAAACAGACATGTTCATACACACAAATGTTTGACCTGTCCGGGAATCGAACCTGGGACCAGCGGCTCAGAAGGCAGAGTGCTACCAACTGCGCCAACCGGCAAGTCAATTTTATTCTCATGGATTTGTCTTTTACTTTAGACTTTTACTCTTTTACTAAAGATTTGATTGTTTGTTTGTGAGTTTGCATTGAATAGGCTCCGAAAATACTGAACCGATTATAACAATTATTTCACTGTTGGGAAGCTACACTATTCCCGGGTGACATAGGCTATATAATATTCTCAAAAAAAATTAAGGATATTTACAATTTTTAATTTTGAAATTTTTATTAAATACCCGCGTGGATCTGGGGCGGACCGTTAGTCATAAATAATGGTTTAATTATCGTCGTTACTGTAAGAATTTCTGACAAAGGAAAAATATGGTCCTTCCAAAGTATATTTTCACTTATAAAGTAGCAAATTAATTCCAATTTTGTTCAATCAGATTCAAAAATAAATAAACATAGTCTTTGGTTCTACTGGTTGCCTCTCCCATCTCGTAATCTAACTCTCCGCGCACGATCAATATACAAAGAAGGTGGTGTGTACGGTTGTCGTTACCACGCATTATGTGAGGCTTGAACGCGGACCGCGGCCAATATTTGGATAGGTTACCCTGGCCTGGCCCACCGCGGATGACGGGCGTTCTCAGAAAGGATATTGAAAATAGTAACTTGTTGAAATAATACCGCTCTTCTTTATTATATTATTCTAAAACTTACTAGCTGTGCCCCGCGGTTTAACCCGCGTGGATTACGGTTTTCCCGCTACCTCAATTATCCCAAGGGAATCATACTTTAGATATATATCAAGATTATTGATATATATTATTGAGCTATTTATGTAGATATATTGTGTAAATATGTATATGAAATATTAGTAAATTAGGTTAATTATTGTGTTACATTTATGTGTATACGTTAGTTTCTTGTTGCACACCGCCGTGTATCTATCTTTTTTAAATCCATCCCAAGGTCGTCTGTAAGAGATTGCATTAGCGATAAGACCGCCGATTGCTATACTATTTTAGTGTAATATTTTATATTCCTGGTTCTTTTACATGGTATGCAATAAAGAGTATTTGTATTGTATTGTGTTGTATTGTACTTTTTCTGGGATAAAGGTAGCCTATGTGTTATTCCAGGGTCTAACCTATCTCCATACCAAATGTCATCAAAATTGGTAGAGCTGTTTGAGCGTGAAGAAGTAACAAACATACACACAAACTTTCGCGTTCATGATATTAGTGTGATTATAAATGTTAAAGTTTGTGTGTATATTTGTATGTGTGCTTGTTAATTCTTCATGCCTTAATTGTTAAATAGATTTCAATTTAAATTTGGAATATTATCTTCTAACTTAGATTAACACATAAACAACCTACTTTTTATTACAAAAAAAACCTTATTTCTTTGTGATAAAAAAAATCCTAATCCTACTAATATTATAAATGCAAGATGAAAGTTTGTGTGTATGTGTGAAAGTGTGTATGTGTGTATGTTTGTTACTTCCTCGCGCTCAAACGGCTATACCGATTTCGATGAAATTTGGTATGGAGATAGCTTATACTCTGGATTAACACGTAGGCTAATTGTCATCATCACCATCATCACTGTTTTTCATCACCACGCGGGTACAACCGCAGGGTGCAGTTAGTAATATTATAAATGTTAAAGTAATTCTGTTTATTGCGTGTTTACGCTGCAATATTTTCAACAATTTTTATGAATTTTGGAGGGATAAATGGGATCTTGGAGAAGGACATGGGTTACTTTTATCCCGAAAAATGTATGGTTCCCGTGGGATAACTGAGGTAGCGGGAAAACCGTAGTCCGCGCAGACGTAGCCGCGGGCGCAACTAGTTTTAAAAATTAAGCTCAATTTGACCGCTCTCAGACTTTGTGGTCAGTGACATTCAGTCGAAAGTGAAATCACGCAAGATCAATACAAATCGATCGAATTCAACTGTAAATTGATGAAAACTGATTTAATATCTTAATTCTTAGGACTAAACGGTTTCGATAGCACTTAATAACGTATACAGACATACCCCCTTACTTATAAACGTTGAATAAGCTGCGAATAGTAATTCAGTGTTTTGTTCCGTTCTTTCAACGTCAAACTGTCATATAAGCGACAAAGACAAAACACTGAATAACTATTCAGAGTTTATTCAACGTTTATAAGTAAGGGGGATAATGTTACGAAATTTGACTAATAACCAACCAATTACGTAGTCAAGACGTAGTCAATAAACCAGCAACAATTCCGAAAACAATGCAATTTCCGAGAAAAAAGAAATAAACGCTGATATGATTAATTATCATATCTTCAAATATATGTAAGTCATTATCTCAGAGATAAGATCTAATCGAAAATGTTGGCAAAAACCATAATTTTAGCCATTTTGATTGACAAGCGTAAATTAAAAGCGATTCGTGTGAACGTTGATGATTACTTTTAGAATTACTAGGAATTCTTACATTGTCAGATGGACGTTTGACACCTTCGAGATAGATATAAAGAAATACCACGAACTTATTATGTATACAAACCCATGAGAAATACTCGATAAACAATAATGTTAGAGAAAGATAGATAACGAAGATATTTAGCTGTTATTATGTTATTATACTAGCTACGCCCGCGGTTTTACCCGCGTGGTGATGATTGATGATGATGATGAAAAGATATCTGTTATACTTGGACCTGAAGTATCTATATACCAAATTTCATCGAAACCGGTCCAGCCGTTTGAGCGTGAAGAAGTAACAAACATACACACAAACTTTCGCCTTTATAATATCAGTAGGACCAGTGTAGATTCCTTTGGGAAGATATATTAAATTAAACCGTAAGGCCTCCGTTTCCTATAAATATCTAGCTCATAGCTAAAGAATTAAAGATACACCATCTGAAAGTATACAATTTAACGAACAAATAGGTAGCTCTTAACGGCTTTTTAAAAAAAGCGTATGTTTTGACGAGATAATTTTCGACTTAAAATTAGGGTGTTTTTTCGATATTAAGTCAAAATAAGGTGGAAAATAAACAATTTTAAAGAAAAAAAAAATACAGTGTGTTTGGGAAATAAAGAAGTAAGTTTTCATAAAATTTCGTGGAAAAAAATATGTAAGTGTGTAAAAGATAAAAATAAAAAACCAAAAAAGCTTGCAAAAATGGCCACATTTGAATTTTTCATTATGTAAAAAAGTGTGAATATAAAAGCTGTAGATCTTTTTATTACCTACAATTTTGCCATTTAAATTTTTTCCATAGGACTAACATTCTATAATATTGCCGGAAATCGAGATAAGCCGTTTTTTACCCTTAAATTTAAAAAAAAAAATTGGTTGTCTGTAAAGTCGGTTTACGGACGATAGATTTACGTGATAACGACATAATCATGTATGACATTGACATTGACATTGAGATTGAGATTGACATTTGACATTTGACATATGACTTTTGACTTGACATTTGACATTTGACATTTGACAATTGACAATTGACAATTGACATTTGACATTTGACATTTGACATTTGACATTTGACTTTGACTGACTGACTTTGACTTTGAAGTTTGACTTTGAAGTTTGACTTTGAATTTGACTTTTACTTTGACCTTGACCTTGACCTTGACTTTGACTTTGACCTTGACTTTGACTTTGATTATATTATCTAGATCTAGATAAAACTCAGGTGGAACGTTACGCGGAATGTTACCGTTACTATTTTTCATTTTGGCATTCATCAATTTATAAAACGTTATCACGTCAAAAAACCTTTCCACAATACAACAGATATGAATACATTCAATGTTGTCATCGGTTTATCGCATCATACTTTTGACTGCATAATCTGAATCTTATTACTACAGGTCGTTGGACTAAAATACAGATGAATTATTCTTTTGTAGACGCTGTGTAGGTACTAGCACGTACAAAACGTTTAGAATTACATTTACATTGGTACTAACTCTCTTCTGCCAAAAAAAGTTCATTGGAAAACCATTATCCCAAATTTACTACGGACACTAACAGGAGCCGCCGAAAAAACATACTTTATCAATAAATCTTCTTTAAAAAAAATCGTAAGTTTTATTACACCATAATTGTTTTGCGTATGCGGGACCGCAGAGTATAGAGAGCTGTTAGAAAATCGTTTTAAACCTTGACCCCGTTCATTAAAATGACAAAAATAATAAGCACGTTATTCTCACAGAATTTCATGTTTTTTTTTTTTTTTTTTTACATATAAGTTTGCGTTTGACAACTGTCTCACCTGATGTTAAGTGATGACGTTGTCTAGGATTTAGCACGCAACCCTAGAAGGTACCTATTCACTCGCGACTTGAAGACTCCAGGATTGTACATATCGGGAAACACAGACTCGGGCAACGAGTTCCATTCCTTGGCAGTACGCATTAAGAAAGTGGAAGCATAACGCTTCGTGCGTATAGGTGGTATATCTACCATATAGCGATGGCGAATTGCCGTACGTCGAGTCGACCGATGATAGAAAGGGGATGGTGGAATCAGATTGTGTAATTCCAGTGCACATTCTCCGAAATGCACCCGATAGAAGACCGATGGGCTTGCTACTCTACGCCGGTGTTCAAGGCTCTGAAGCCTATGTTATAATTTTAGTACTACATTATAGATTTTCTTCAAATTGTAGTGTTTTCAAGTGTGTCAGCTGAAAGGCGAGCAAACTGCGAACTAAGCTGTCAAAAAATGTAGATGTCTCTTTGCAACACCTTCGCAGATAGAATAGTAAATTTATCAGAAATACGTTGTCTCTATCTAAAGGTCGCCGTGGCTCAGTCGTCTGTTGCATGACTTCTGGTTCATAGGGTCCTAGCTTCCAATCCCGGCAGGGACAAACGTTTGTGTGATGAGCATGCATTTTTGTGCCGGGTCTTGGATGTTTGATGTTATGTCATGTGTGTGTGTTCACGCCTTCCGCGACCTAGGGTATCCCAGTGGAATACGAGTGAAAAAAAGAAAAAGAAGAAACGAGTTTAAAAAAGTAAAAGAAGAAACGAGTTAAAAAAGAAAAAGAAGAAAATAATATAAGTACCTACGTGCTCGTACATCCGAGTTAATAAATATATGTTTTTTAAATAAACCTGGTTATGAATAGTCAATGCAAAGACATGTTAGTTTTGTGTTCCATCGCATTCCTGTTTGTTAGTTACTCGTACAATGACAAGACTTTAATTATGGTGTATAAGGGCGTTTTGCAAATAAAAGAAATAGCTTTCTTCACATCGTGTAATCTCCAATGATCGACTGCCCGCTGCGGAGCTACCCTCCGTAACCAGATATTTCATATTGCGGGTAGTTTGGTAAACACTACAATCATATATAGTATATACCACGATGAGTAGAAATTTTATTATGACTTTCCTGCACAACTGTACCAGAAGCGCGCGCAATTACTCTTATAAATTACTTTTCCGTCGCCGTATAATTTTCTCGTCGCCTGTACTCGCCACCCCGTTGGGCGTCTAGTCGAGCTACGTTTAATTCTTTGATTGTACATCTTTGTTTAGTTAGTTTTTTTATTGTTTTGTATAAATGACTAGCAACCGTAACAGCAGGACTTGATCATATTTGGGCTAAAAATACGTACATCGGTTAGAGAGTACTTTAAAAAATATAATATAATGACAGTTATATCCATATATATTTACTACAGTTTAATAGAAATACACGAAGAGCGGAAATCTCTGATGAAAAACAAAGACATACATAAGTATAATTTAAGAAATAACGAAAATCTATCCACTGCTGGACATATGCCTCCCCATATAGGGGGATTTGCCAATACTCGCCACGCTTGGCAGGCGGGTTGGCGAGCGCAGTATGGTTTCCTACCCTGAGAAAGCGCTGCTGCCCACCTCCTGTTACGTGATCCCTTAGCCGACTCTTACGGCACCCGCGGGAAGAAATGGGGGAGTATAATACTATTCTAGGCCGGTACCACCACGGCACGATTTTATGAATGTATGTTAATATTTGAACAAGTTGTAGTTTATGGTATCAAGACTGGTTTTCAAGTACTGTAATTATTTATTTTGGCATGTTTTGTGTACAGGTAAATTCGAGCCACATCCTGCAGCAGGTTTCAACATGGGGTACCTCATGGCACCCTACCCCTACCCGAACGGTGGAGCGCATCCACTGCCCGTTTCAATGGTAAGTCATTAAAACAAACCTTAAAACTCCATGTGTATATATAATAATAATATGGGTCAACATTCACACAAGGTCTTCAGGTCCCAAACTAGGCAGAGCCTGTACTATGGTAACCTGATGACTGATATATACTTATATATATAATTATACACACCCAGACACAGGTCATACAGACATGTTCATACACACAAATGTTTGACCTGTCCGGGAATCTAACCCGGGGAAAGCATCGGCTGTTAAACTGACGGACACTGGTTCGATCCCCCACAACGCCTTGAGGTTCTGGTGAAGGTAACACTTGGTGTGGTGGTCGGGTCCTTTCGAGTATCTTCCTGGCTAGGTACCACCCTCAAGTTTGAAAAACTGTCACCAAACACAGTGTGTTCAGGCGGCAGTCTTTCAGAGCCAGTAAGCATCAAGTGAGATAGTGGTCAAACGCTAAATCTAAGCAGGATAATTTAAAAAAAAATTGAAAGTAGACTATGTCCTTGTGCAAGTTGCCATGCGAAAGTTTGTGTGTATGTTTGTTACTTTACGCTCAAACGGCTACACCGATTTCGATGAAATATGGTATGAAGGTAGCTTATACCTAAAACATAGGTATATGTTAATCATCACCATGATCACTGTTTTTCATGCAGTGCCGTTTGTCAGGGGCTATTGAATTGAATTGAATTGAGTTGAATTGTATTGAATTGAATTTTCTTGACTAATTAATTTTAATTTTAATTCTATTTAATTTAATTTAGCTTTATTGTAATTTAATTTAATACTAATTTAATTTTATTTTATTCAATTGGTTATGTGTATGGGTCATAGTAACCTGAAATAAATGAATTTTATTTATTATTATTATTATTATTTTCATTATCACGCGGGTAAATCCGCGGGGCGCAGCTTGTTGATTATAATTCCCGATAAAAGCTATTTGCGGTTACCTATTAAGTTTCCAAAGGTTAGTTTTAAGTTCCCATTTAAGGTAGGACAGACAGCCGTAAGAGTCGGCTAAGGGATCAAGTACCAGTAGGTGGGCAGCAGCGCCTTCTGAGGATCGGAAATCATACTGCGCTCGCCAACCCGCTTGCCAAGCGTGGCGAGTATTGGCAAATCCCCCCTTTATGGGGGAGGCATATGTGCAGCAGTGGATGTTTAAGTGCTGAGAAGAAGAAGAAGAAGAAGAAGACAGACCGGATTTCAATCTTTGAAACCAAAGAAAAATTGACTCATGTGACCCCGTCCCAGTTTTACTAAAGTCCGAACCGCCACTAAAAAGCCATCGTACATTACCAAACATATCAGTGTTATCATCATTATCAGTAGGTATATCTGGGTGCTGTTATCACTTGTGAAGATACGCGAAAACATTACATATTACGAGTGTACCCGGGATATCACATATTATCTTGTGATCAGCGATGTAACGTGTGTTACGCTGCTGGTTTTGGAGGTCACAGTGGTTTAATCTTAAAAAAAAAACACAAAAAAACTATGAGCAATCCTTAAAAATAAAAATCTTCTAATAAAAATATTATAAATGCGAAAGTTTATGTGTATGTGCGTATGTGTGTATGTTTGTTACCTCTTCACGCTCAAACGGCTATACCAATTAACACATAGGCTACTTTTATCCCGGAAAAAGTATAGTTCCCGTGGGATAGTTTAGGTAGCGGGAAAACCGTAATCCACGCGGGTGAAACCGCGAGGCGCTACTAGTTACAAATATTTTTATTAATAAACAGTGTCATTATTAAATTACAAAGACAAACACATTAGATGTTTTAGAACATGATAATTACATACATTTCAATTTTTCAATTTCAATTTACTATCGTAAAAAGTATACAAATTCCACTTAAATATTGACGTGCAGAATCTACACTAAGAAATGATTCTTGTGTCGTAGGTTCTGCATTACCTTCGATTGGTTCATTAAAGTAAGGTCGCAGAGGATGAATACATTGTGTCCTTTAAGTAATAAACGTGTGTGTGTCTCTCTGTGTGTGTGTTGTGTGTGTGTTTGTGTGTGTGTTTCTGTGTGTGTGTGTGTGTGTGTGTGTGTGTGTGTGTGTGTGTGTGTGTGTGTGTGTGCGCGTGTGTGTGTGTGTGTGTGTATGTGAAAGAGACTTATTGCCTAATTGATTATCTTAAGAAGTTTTTCGGTTTCATCATAGCTGAGATTACTCAGCCAACTGTCAACATAGTTGGTGTACTATAAGATAGTAACTAACTCTTATCACTAGCTCCTGGACAGGATACATTATATTGTGGGTGGACTAGTCTCTTCCAGGTACATTTTTGGGTGCACCTTAGTACGTGAGCAACTAGTAGTGTCCCGCCCGCGGTTTCTCGGTGTTATTACAAGGTCGCACCTATCTCCATACCAAATCTCATCGAAATAGGTACAGCCGTTTGGGCTTGAATGAGTTACTAGAGGTTTTTGAATTATTTGCTTATCCCACGGGAACAGCAATTTTTTTAGGGATGATAAGTAGCCTATTTGTTAATTATTATACTTAATATTTATATCCCACTAATAATACAAAGGCGAAAGATTGTATTTGTGTAATGTATACATGTTTGATACTCCTTCACGATGAAATTTGGTATGGAGATAGCTTTATACCCTGGATTAATACATAGGCTTATTTTCATCATCATCATCATCATCATCATCATCATCATCGTCATAATAAATCATCACCACGCAGGAAAAACCGCGGGGCGCAGTTAGTAAAGAAATAATACTCATATCTGAATCACGTGGCGTGTTTTAAAATTCTGTCGTGATTAATGAAATACCTAACGCAGATAAAACGCTAATCTGATAGTTTATCAAAATATAATTGGAGATAACGAGAAACTACAAAAATATAGACGGCCTTAGGTCTAAGAATAAGTTTCTTTGAAATTATTAATTACTTTGCATTATTTTTATCCATTATCATCATCATTATCGTGGTCCAGGGGCCAGTAGAAGGCAAGCGGTCTCGCGGTCGATCACCCACGCGTTTGACAGACCTTATAAAAGCTGCAACACAAACCTCTATAGTCCAAAGCACCCGAGACGCTGAAGACCGCAACAAGTGGAGACGCATCGCCAGGGCTACGTTGTCTAGTTAAAAGGCATAGTCTTCAACCACGACCACTCTGTCAAGAGTGAACCACTGAGGAGGGAGCATTATTATTATATGCGATGACGATAGAGATGATACATCAACTTCCTTGACGAGTACTCGTTAATAAACGAGTTTGTGATGATTTTATGGAGTGAAAACTTCTTTGTCCGCTTGTGCACTTTTGTATGGAGAAAAAATGTTAACCTCGCGTCAGGACAAGTGACACTGACCGAAAATTCGTAAGACGCGTGACGTCATCGACGTCGTCGATGAAGACGGAAGTAGAGTATACATAATGTAATATAAATGGTCATGTTTGTGTGCGATAGCGCAATAAATGAATATTGTATTTTACCACATAAATGATAGTACTTTTATACTGATAACTGAAGCAATTGGTGCGAAATTATTCCCTAACCATTCCAAAATATTCAAAAATGCACAACGTTAATTTTCAAGCTTTCACTTCTGCCGGCACTCCCGGAGTGCAACCCGTGGTTTTTTTTTTGAAGTGAAAACTTCTTTAGCCGCGTTGAGCACTTTTTGGGTGAACAAAAATCATATACTCGCGCGGACACATCCCGTTGAATAAGTCCGCCTTCGTCATGTGCAAGATTAATAAAAATTAATAAACCTAGACATACAGATTATTTAGTGACAGTTCGATTGTTGCATGTCATGTCTACTTGTCTTATCCTCATTCTGATAAAGCAAAAATGATATTAGAGTGGTTTAGTACGGTCTTAAAGTTAGAGGTTGACAGTGTCACTCAGTTAGCAGACTATCGCACTCATTATTGTGAATGTAAAATAGATTGTACTTAAATTAAGGTTTCACAGAGCGGCATATTCGCATTAGCTAAAGAGCTCTTTAAATAATGTAAAAAAAAATAGATGGTGCTAAGCAGTCGATGAAAGTATTACTTTGACTCTACCAAAGTAAAGTTAGGACTTTATCTGGGCCTGACACTTTTCTCTCTCTTATCTTTAACACATATGGCAATACTATATTTGTTTATATTCTAATAAACAAACGCGCGAAGAACGGGAATGTGGACCGCATCATGATTTGATCGCGCGAGATAGTATTTTTATTGGATTATTTCTCGTAATAACCGCATCTTGTAGGGTTACCAAAAGGTCTGCGATTTTCAGGATAAACTAATATTGCCGTTGATAAACTTGCCGTTTGGCCTGCGATTATCAAAAACATGCACTAACTTTAAATACGTAAATAAAATAAAAAATTATTAAAACTTTAAATAATGCTGATTATGTAGTGAGTACAGGCTGTAGTAGACTTTATAAAAAAACGAGTCCAGGTACCTAGGTCAAAAATAAATAGAGTATACGCATATTAATGTTTAATTCAAATAAGAGCATTTTAAAGCTAATAAATATATACTAACAATAAGAATACCTTTTAGTAAAAAATATACCTTAATCTGGGTCTATCATACTATTAGGATCACAAGAATTTTATACAAAGCATTTATATCACAAAAGTAAACTTCTTCAAGAACCCTTGGTTAGGCTATCGAGCCACTTATAGACAGAAAAAAAGAAAGAAAGAAAGAAATTTATTTGTAACATTTAAAGCATACAAAAATAACAAAATGTACAATTACAAATGTTACAAATCGGCCCCAACTCAGCAATGCTGATTATAAACCAGCGCTGGTCTTCCGTTGGGACCGGTTCGTGACGTCACAGTGCTTCTGTTACAGACAGGTTATTTAAAATTTATAAGCTTACGTTTGTCCACTGTCTCACCTGATGTTAAGTGACGACGCGGTCTAAGGTGTAGCACGCAAGCTTAAAAGATGACGGGAAACACAGGTGCGAGCTAAAGCTCTGTGGAACAGGTAAAAATCGATCCGGCATTTCGTCTAGTTTGTGATCGTATTATAGCCCTAGGAAGCTTTCCTCGTTTGGAATTTGCTGTGTCTTTAACATTTTGAGTTTCGCATAATTATCGGGAAACTGATGAAAACTGATAATTAGTGATGAAATGGGGTTGGATCTCACTGCCCCATTTATATCATAGGACGAACGTGCCAATTCGGCATCAGAGCTTATATGCTGGTAACCCTACAGCCACGTGTTCGGACCGGGCACGGCACGGGACGCCACCGGAAACCGTAACACAAACAGTTTTTATTTCGGTTCTCATCCTGCATTTGTACGACTGTAGTGTAGGTACTGTCTGACAGTTGGTATACGTTGGTTGACGTACGTTTTGTAATCGGTCATCGAACGTTTGTATGATTACAAACGAGTGTTTAATGGAGAATCAGCAGCGGATCAGTAAGTTATATTCACCATACTTTTCAAACCTACATGAAAATCTGGACATAAGGAGTATTTACCATTTACTTATTATTAATAAATCAGTCAAATATGGTACCTACTAGTAGTGGAAGGCCTAGGCGGACGTTCCGAAATCAGATTGAGGAAGTTCTAAGAAAGGGCCAGGTCAAGAGTACTCTTGACCAATCTTTTTTAAGCTAAGTATTGCATAGCTTCTATCGCGGGCCTTGAGCGTGGAGACCGAATCCAGAAATTCCGTAACGAAAAAAATCACCCCCACTCCGACCGGCACAGCGGTGATACTTTTTGGTTTTGCCATCTATCGATGAATAGCTGAACTTTTAATGACTTTTTTGAAATATCACGCTTGTCTGTTTAGTTTAGAAACTCGCCTCTAGGTGGCATTGCTTGTATCGGCGTTACTGCATAAGTTATTAATATATTAATTGCATAAAAAATGCTATGCAATAGCTTTACCGCGGCAGTCCCAGAGTGCCACACGTCATTTTTACTCTAAACCGACGCTCTTTTATGAAACGTCGTATGAGTGTGGATGAAGTAAAGGAAGTGTACTGGGATCGTAGCAATTGGAAAGATGTGGTCTCTGCGTAACCCTACGGGAAAGAGGCCTGAATATATATTTGTACGTAAACATATGGCGATCATAGATGTTTATGTAATTATAAGTCGTACAGAGGCGCATGCTAGTTATATTGTAATGTACTATGCTATATGCATAAACTCCTTTAAGCCGCTTTAGTGCCAGGTAGTACTGCTACTGAATATCGCTTGTAAAGCGATGACAGCTCAGCGGGGGGAGCGTCGCCTCTCAAACTGACAGACACTGGTTCGATCCCCAACAACAGCTTGAGCTTCCGGTGAAGGTTATCGCCATATAACACCGTTATCAAATTCCCAACTTGGTGGTAAGGTATTTTCGAATACCCGCTTGGCTGGCAACCACCCTCAAGTTTGAAAAACTGTCACCAACCACATAGTCTGTTCAGGCAGCAGTCCTTGAGAGCCAGTGAGCATTCTAGGTCTAGCGTGATAACATCTTCGACCACATCTTCACTGACCATCAGATGAGATAGTGGTCAAACGCTAGATCTATACAGTAAAAAAAAATTGTTAAGATAATGAAATTTCAAGACGTAATATCAGAGCACGTCAACGAAATTTTTGTTCTGAAAAAAATAATTGGCAATCTAGCAAACTGGCCGCCTGATGGTAAGCGATCACCGTCGCCTATGGATATCTGTAATACTGGAGGGCATTATGAAACGTTGCCAATCCTTTTAAGACTCTGTTAACACTCCTTTTGAATGATCCCATATTGTAGCTATTCTTCTATCGTTTTTGAAAAGCGTTCGTAAATAACATTAAAAAATCCTATTGAAAAATAGAATCCGATAATTGCAAAATACCCGCGTTCAAAAATCGAACGTCTAACGTTAGGCTCGCGCGGATAAATCGTTCGATACCTACCCCTAGTACGCATGCACGCCGCGCGCCATTCAAATCCATCGCCAAGAAAGCGAAAAAAGAATTCGCCACGAAAATATCAAACTCAAACGCAACAGGTGGACATACGACCGTCTCATTCTTTTCTATGAGGTTTAAAGTTTCGTCTCTGTTGTACGGAAGCCGCCCCTATCGCCGCCGCCCCCGCTTGGGCGGGAAATTTAAATGAAGGAGGGGATGGGATGGAAATGCTTTTCTTTTTGCTCGCGGGGTGTATTTTAGGGCTTTTGTCTGGGTGAATGCGGCCGGCAATTTCGGGGTCGCTTACGTTCGCAACGTCTCGGGAGTTCAAAAATCGAATGGATTTTATTTTTTAAATATCGTCCAATTATACTCGGTCGGAAATATGTGGGATTACTTTGAGCGAATTTAGTATTCTCTTTTCAAATCTCATTCTTATATTATTTCTCATGAAAACAATACTTCTTATTGTGACAAAATGATCAATCATTTTGTTTCAACTTTTCCAAACTGAGCCGATCTGAACCCACGGCAATCACATTTAACACTCATGATGCTGCCGTATTCTGAAATTCTTCCCGCCATGGTTGCAAATAAAAGAAGAGTGATAGATAATTTTTGAAAATATTCAAAAAAAGAACCACTCATAAGTGGCCAATGATTTTCACCAAGGACATTTGAATTGAAATAAGCTCTCAATTCAAAATAGTTTCAGGTTTAAAGAGATTGTATTTTTTCTGTGGCTTGCAATTTTTGGAACAACCTCCTAGGTACAGTACGGTGATAGGCTGCGCTGTCGACAACAATAATTGACTAACATCGAGTTTTATCGACTCTTAATAATAATAGTTTAAGTAATAATTGCTCATCGCTAATATATAACTGATATATTATGATGTCCTATTACAATCAGTTGGTGACAATGTAAGCTTGCGCGGTTATTTTCCTATGCAATAAATAGTATTAATTAATTGTGGTATTAATTGCTGCCACAGAATAAATTATAATGCTAATATTACATGCTCTGTAAATACTTCTTATCGGTATTGTATTAAGAGTGTATGTATTCGCAATGATGTTTACTTATACTGTAAATTAATATAAGTAGGTATATACATAATATAAATGAGACTGTATTAGTTACCTAGTCTTTTTTATTATATTTTATCTATAGATATGGCGTTTGACCATTATCTCATTTGATGGTCAGTGACGATGTGGTCGAATATGTTGTCACGCTAGACCTAGAATGCTCACTGACTGCTGCCTAAACAAACTATATGTTTGGTGATAGTTTTTCAAACTTGAGGGTGCTAGCCAGGCGGGTACTCGAAAGTACCTACTCTACCACCATGCTAGGAATTTGATAACGGTGCTACCCTCACCGAAAGCTCAAGGCGTTTCGTGGGCGTCGAACCAGCGTCCGTTAGTTTGATAGCCGACGCTCCCACCGCCGAGCCGTCATCGCTTCGAATGAATATTATATAATCAGATTAATGTTATCGCACCTTTTTCACATTAAAGAGTTTTAAAATAAGTGTAAGGGCTAAAATTAAACAAAAAACTAGGACACCACCGTTTTGCGAAACACTCCATTGCAGTGACTGATTTAAATTATTAAAGAAAACATGAGCTACTTTTTAATTAAATTTCTTACATGGCAGTCGCTGTTTAATTTTTTATTTATGTTTTTTTGCACTTAAGTCGTGTCATCTCGTGTTTAAGTAACGATGCCCCAGATTTTTTAATTTTTAATATATAATAATATACTAATAATAATAATATGGGACAACATTCACACAAGATCTTCAGGTCCCAAACTAGGCAGAGCCTGTACTATGGTAACCTGATGACTGATATATACTTATATACATACTTATATATATACTTATATACGTATACACACCCAGACACAGGTCAAACAGACATGTTCATACACACAAATGTTTGACCTGTCCGGGAATCGGACCCGGGACCAGCGGCTCAGAAGGCTCAGAGTGCTACCAACTGCGCCAACCGGCCAGCCTTGATGAATCAGAAATTTTTTTTTCTTGTTTTTCAAGCATTTGAAACTATAGCGGGATAAAGATGTATTGCATACGGAGTATAGCCATAGTCATTTTATTAGTAAATATAACGTTACATGTATACAATTATACAGCGTCATGTTATATTTACCTTCCTTTTTTTATGCAAGCTGTACAATTTTTGAGAAATATCAATATCATTCAAATAGCAATAGTCAAAGATACTATATTTGAATGACATCACGATAAGTACTTATAATTCTGCTCGTAAGAAAAGTTTTCCTTATCACTATCAAGATCATTGGAACTTTCGTTTAAACATGTCATGTTTGTTGAACGTCTTGTGTGTGTTAAACGATCGTAAAAATCAGCGAAAGCAATAAGTAGAATTGACCCCGGCTATATTCCACGAAATAAACCATTGGCATATCATCACGAGGGATCAAGATCACGTGCAAGTACCGTGACCAGACGGTCAGCCGACGAAAGACGTTTAGATCACTATTTGTACAAGTATCAAGATTTAACATTACCGTTACTACTAAATTAGTAAAATAGCGGGTGCAACGCGATAGGATTATAACAAAGACAATGAATTTACTATTGGTCAATTCAATTAGTACCACTAACCCTGTCAGTTATTGCTTGTGGTGTAAACGAAAATAAATAGATAAAGCTATATTGTATCATAAACACATTTACATAATATTGCAGTACTTACAAACTTAAAATTAACAGTGAGACAATAGGCGGCCTTATCGCTGAAAGCGATTTATACCAGGCAACCTTGAATGAATCCTACAGTAGAGCTAATAAGTGCGGGATGTTGTGTAGAAGATGTAGTAGGTACCTATCTAAGATTGAGAAAAGTGGATTATATTAAGATCAAATCAAATCATTTATTATGCATATGGGTACATTTGAAGGTAGTCTGTTTTAAAATTAAAGGCTCACCATGTCTTAGCCTATTAAGGCATGCAAGATATAAAACTGCTTTCAATAATATTAATTGTGATTACATAGTGAGAAAAATTAATTAACTTTAATTCACAATATTCTGCTTTTCTAATTTTTTTGGTTATATAGATAACGAGATTGATGGGTGAAATGAATGGTAGTGTTGGAAAAGACAGGACTAGGGCCAAGGCCTTTCTCTTCCAATACTACTATAGCACCGTACTTACCAACATTCGCCTAGGCCTAGGGCCTACGCTACGTGCCGAAAAACGATTGAGGATGTTCTAAGCAAGGACCAGGTCAGGAGTACTCTTAACCGACGCTCTTATACTCAATACTCAATACTCAATAGTTTATTGCATTCATATGGCGTTACATGCAGGTCTTAAATACATTTTTTTTCAAGCGTACATATGACCCTGGTAGGGTATAGCAATGTGGAGCGACCGATTTATTTATTAGTTTTCAAATTTATCATAGAAAAACTCATTCAAGCTGTAATAGCATTTCGTTAAAAGCAATTGTTTTAAATGTGTGATGAATTTCGACTTTTTTTCTTCTTTAATTTTGTCAGGTAATTTGTTGAATATTTTTATGGCCATTAAGTATGGACCAGAACTGTGCATTTTAAGTTTAGAGCTCGGTAAGACAAGTTTATGTTGAAATCTTGTCGGATAACGTCGTGGTTCATCTGTTACTTTTTTGAAAAACTTTGGATACTTTTCGACAAACTTACATATTTCCAATATATATATACATACTAACGTCAACGCTTTATATTTTAAGAAGTATGGTTTGCAACTTTCCGTATTTTTTATGTTGGCTATTGTACGAATGCATTTTTTTTGTGATATAAAAAGTTCTCCTGAATTGACACTATTTCCCCAGAGTATTATTCCATAGCTAAGCCAGGACAGTGCGTATGCGTTGTAGGTGAGTAAGGCAGTATTTGGATCTGTCGCCCGACGTAATTCCCTGAGGGCGTACGCGAATGAAGATAATTTAGCTTTAATTTTAATAATATGATTTTTCCAATTTACATTTGAATCTATTTCTAACCCTAATAATGTAGCCCCTTCAACACATTCTAACTTATTATTATCATATGAAAAATTTATATCTAGCTGGGATTTTTGATAAGGCCTGAATTGGATCAGCTTTGTTTTTGAAAAATTTAAGTCAAGATTGTGGTCAGTCATCCAATTTGTAATATTATTAAACATGTCACTAAGTTTTATATATAAATTAAAATTGTCATTATTTTTACATGATGTCAAAAGGGAAATATCATCAGCGAAGAGTATACAAGATTCGTCAATTGATTTAGCGAGGTCATTTATATATATTAAAAACAAGATACATCCTAGGACACTACCTTGTGGGATTGAGTGATTGATTCGTGATGATCCCGATCTAACCATGTTTATTGTCCCGGTGCTGTAGTCAAAATATTCTACTTCTACATATTGTTCTCGATCTTTCAAATATGAACCGAACCATTCATGAGCTATTCCACGTACACCTATGCCATACAATTTATCCAGTAGTATATCGTACTGAACTTTGTCATACGCCTTAGACATATCTAATAAAGTACCGATTGCATATTCTTTGTTATTTATTATGTTTAAAATTTGATGGATATATTTGAACACGGCCAAAGTCGTCGAGCGGTTTTTTCGAAATCCATTTTGTGAGTCGTCAAATATACAAAAATTTTCACAAAATGAGGTTAAGCGACTATGCATTACTTTTTCAAAAATTTTTGATGAAGTTGGTAAAAGTGCTATCGGTCTATAATTGTTAGCTTCTAGTTTTGACATTTTTTTATGTATAGGTTTAATTATTGCCGTCTTTAATTTATCAGGGAATTTACCTTCTAAAAATGATTGATTAATCAATAAATAGTAAGGAAAAGTTAATTCCTCTGCACAATGTTTGATTAGAACTGGATTATATGAAAGGTCTGATGATCGCGGATGAAGCGAAGGAAACGTATCGGGATCGTAGCAATTGGAAGGCTGTGGTCTCTGCCTACACCTACGGGAAAGAGGCGTATATGTATGTATTATACCCTGTCATCCACCAACAAGCCGAACGGGAAAATCAAGATAATTAATGTATCGCCTCTATATAAATATGGGGGAGGAGAATACGTCCAACAGTGGAAGTCCTATAGCCGAGATGAAGATGATGATTTCGGAGCGATGATCGCTCAGCGGGGGGATCGTCGGCTGTCAAACTGATTCGATCGAACACTAGTTCGATTCCAAACAACAGCTTGAGCTTCCGGTGAAGTCCGTTATCAAATTCCCAGCATGGTGGTAGGGTTTTTTTTTTTTATATATTATAAGTTTGTGTTTGACAACTGTTGTTAAGTGATGACGTTGTCTAGGATTTAGCACGCAAACCTAGAAGGTACCTATTCACTCGCGACTTGAAGACTCCAGGATTGTACATATCGGGAAACACAGACTCGGGCAACGAGTTCCATTCCATGGCAGTACGCATTAAGAAAGTGGAAAACGCTTCGTACCTATAGGTGGTATATCTACCATATAGCGATGGCGAATTGCCGTACGTCGAGTAACCGCTTGGCTCTGGACATATTATGCCCAGCTGTTATTATCCTTATAGTTAAGCATCGTCGCTGTACTTGCGATCTGCTAGATTTGCCAGATTTGTTTGATAATTGTATTTTATAAAGCGTGTTTACTTTTGTTATTTCTTTCTCCATTATCCTCTAACAAAAATACATCCGGATTTACCTAGTTACCATCAGTACAGTTCTCTAATCACTATAATGGCATTAAAAAAGAACATCCATCCGAAAATCCCCGATTCGTCTCCAATACCGTCCATAATTCCGTCCGGGAAAATCATTACACACGCCCCGGTAATTCGGGTTTCGAGAGCCCCCTATCTAGCCCCCTTCAACCCCGCACCCTGTAGAAAACACCCTTCCCCACATCCACCCTTGCCTACCCACGCTGCATCTCATTTTCAAATACTATACTAACCAAGGCGCAATTTCTATACCTCTCATAGACTGCAATCTGCCAGAATCCAGACCCTGTGTCCGAAGTCATAAAGTTCAATTTCGCATTGGTTCTCAATGTTATGGCCATGGCAATAGTAGCTTTGTACCCTAGACGCTAAAGTTAGAATTTCTTTGTCCTTTCTTCGCCCGCTTCCGACCCGACGGGGTGGAGGGCCCGTTTTCCACTGAATAATAGAGGGGAGACTTTTCTCTTATTTTTTCGTGAATTTTTTATTTAAGAAAGGGATAAGATTTTAATGTTGGCGCTCCATGCCTTTATTACTACCGATTGTGAGATATATCCCCATTGTTGGGAGTCTTGATGCGTATGGGGTTTCTGCTTAAAGTGTTTTGTGTGGGCGATGGTTCCACGGAACAGTGGAGATGTGCCTTTAATGACGTTTTAGGAGGCATCCAGGTTGTATGCGTTGTCAGTTTTTCGCTCAGACTTTTCCAACGTTTTCTTGATGAAATTTTACGAGTGGACGCACAATATTGACATCAGCTCTCTAGACTTTATATGTGAGACAAATGGTAAGTAAGAAAGTTAATACAATCGATCGATATTTCGAATATGAATGCGATATTTGCGAAATCTGACGAAAATACTTCTAGCGTTTTACCCATGTCTTACTTGATGGTTATTGTCGATGTGGTGTATTGAAGGTTCTAGAAGCTCTCAAGTTTTTAGCTCTCAAACGGAAAAACTCATTTAAAGTGTGTTAATCGAACATTTTGCGATAGCTATATAAATTAATAACTATTAACGGTCCCCATATGAAATTCCCCGTGATGGTAACCCAGAAATTCTTACCCACATGAGTTGCCATTCTAGTTCATCATCATCTCGTTAGCCCCACCGAACCGTTTCACACCAGTTCACAGATTAGGCAACAGTTAATAGCACAAGAAGTTAATTGATTTCAGTCACTATTGCAAATTCTATGAGTAACTTAAATGTGTGTTCCTCCCACAGCCTTCGCATCTGATGCCGGAAGCTAGACCACATTCTCATGTTTGGTTGGCCTTGAACTTGCTTGACTCTTTACAAAGGCTAACGATCGTATGGTATAATTGTTGAACGTTAGCGGGGGAAACTCGTGACTGTTGCTTGGCCTAAGTCAAAAGCTGTTACTCTTGTTCTTCTTAATGGTCTAGAATAGTCTAGTCTAGACAATTGTCGTTTCATCAAGTTTACGGGTTGATGATGATCGACATCTTAAATTTTAAAAAAAAACATATTTTAAAATTATTTATCAATTTAGGGTACGCACTTCAATAAAACTAACTATTAAATCGAAACTGCTATAAACATAAGTATACCATGTCATATCGGTTTCAGTATTTAGTACATTTTTTTTTTATTTTGTACATAATTATGTAGACGGCCCAGGTCACGACTAAAACTGTTCGAAATTTTTTTTACAGCTGAAGAAAGACTTCTAACAGTTTTTAGTTACGTCGATTTAGCTTGTGATTTAGTTTGTGGTCTCAGAATAAGACGAGGGTATAGATGTATAAGTTGTTACTTCTTAGTCTTGTAATGGTCATGTGATCTAACCCTACACCTATAATTTATAAATTCAAATGCAGTACAGTAAGTCTAGTCAATGAGACAATATGCTTCGTTTTTTTTTTCTTTCTATATCTTGGTGGTAATTATATATTATATTAAAATATATATTTCTATTAATTCCGTCTTGCGTTATAACATTCATAATGATTGTTCCGAGTGTGCGCTATGAATTGGTAACAGATTTTATGTCAATTCCTCTAAGCTATACAGTAACTGGTAATACAATAGCTTACATTCAGTTCTTTGTTTTCTGTTTGCCTGAAACGTTATAAGTCTGTGTCGCCTGTTGGCTAAAATTTATTTGTCTACATCGCCATCGGGCTACAACGCTCTAGGACTAAAACGCTTTATGACGTTTCCCTAGTTTTGACTCATAATCGCTTTCTCTTATATCTTAAACCTGCATCCAAATCGGAAGTATGAATTAAATTATTGGAGACGCGTGTGTCGGCTCGTTTCAATTCTACGAGTAAAACGCATTCCCTTTGAAGTAACCGCTTTAGATCCTTATCGATTCATTGTTTATTGTTCAATGATATTTTGATCGCTTAATTGTCGAATCAATGTGCGTTAATGTGAAGATATTAAACCTGGTATCTCGACAGCAATAAAACTGTTCTTGCCAATTGTTTTGAAGGAGATTCTAGTGTCACATGATAAGTGATATCGACATAATTGATTATTTTAATGTTAAAATATAATTTCATTGTTGTAGGGACTTTCCCAGAATTTTTCGTAGCTAATTGCTTTTACTAATCAAAATAATTTTGCAAGCAAATACCCATTAATGTGTCTGATTGGATTGTTTAGAATTAGTTTAGTGTTTCCTAATAATAGAATATATGTATTGTTGCTATATAAGCGAAGATAGCTTCGTAGTGTGTGCGTTTCTGTCAATCTGACGGCCACTGGATAGAACCCCACCACCGACTTGAATTTTTGTTTCAATTACAACAGCTAAGGATTGAAAGTTTCGTAAGTATTCGAAATTATTTAGCTAAATTTACGGTTTAACTTAAGTATATTAGAAGAGAAGGTATCCCGACCGGTTTCGTGACCTTCTGAGTCACTGTGCATGCGCGGATGCAGTCGACAGCGCGTGCTATCTATGAAAAAGTGACCCCGAAAGTCATGAAACCGGTCGGGATACCTACTCGACTCATATACGTAAGTTGAACCGTAATTTAAGCTAAATCGATATTTATTGACTTTATGTCACTACATAGATGGTTTCTCAAAATCAGCAATTCGTATATTTTTTTTTATAAACATTCACACAAGGTCTTCAGGTCCCAAACTAGGCAGAGCCTGTACGATGGTAACCTGTTGCCTGATATATATACTTATATACATATACACACCCAGACACAGATCAAACAGACATGACAAGGCAGAGTGCTACCAACTGCGCCAACCGGACAGTCAACTGTCCGGTTGACTGTCCGTCAACAACATATTCTGAGAAGACGTGATCTATTGGAGACCAAATCTTCACTTAACTTCAGATGAGGTAGTGGTTAAACCAATAAATAATACCGTCTTGAATAAAAAATTGGTTGTCTGTAAAGTCGGTTTACGGACGATAGATTTACGTGATAACGTCATAATCATTTATGACTTTGACTTTGACTTCGACTTTGACTTTGATTATTTTATGTAATCCAAAACTCAGGTGGAACGTTACGCGGAACGTTACTATTTTTCATGAGTGTTGCTGGTATTCATCAAATTATAAAACGTTATCACGTCAAAAATCAACCTCTCGGTTCGTGAATTTTGAAAGTCCGGCATCATTTTATAATTGTTGGCTGTGTAAGACATAGGTACCTAACTTTTTATCGAACCACCGTGAGAATCAGCTTATTGTTTATTTTCTACGGAATACCTAGCATATTATTTGAGGAATTGGAAAACTCGCTTATAAAAACCTGTAATTTTACAGGATTTTTACGCGAGTTATCCATTTTCTCAGGCCACAGTGTATTAATTTTTTTTTTGAAGCGGATTTCTAAGCTCTGAATAGTTTTCTGTACTTCAATCATGTCACCATATCAACATATAATGGTCTCGCCAGACGATCGCATACATTAATTACTCTCATCTCATGACCCTCACAATCCCCTGACCCACTTCATTCTTTACAAAACCGAACAAACCCGAGTCCCTGCGAATCGTCAATATTCCGCTATAAAATAATCAAACACAAGGGTTGACGGGGGAGAATGGGGTACACTGGAACGTGGGGAGTAATACTTTTAAAAGCGTCATCCCGTCGGCACCCTTCACATAGCTTTGTAGGAGATCTCATTGTACGTACACTGGGATAGAAAAGTCGCTATGCGGTGATGTCCTTTTTATAACCAAAAATATGAACGGAGTGTCTGTTTTGAATGAGATATGAATGCAGTAAAACTTAATACAACATTTATTGTTAAAATGGATGCTTTATTTATAAGACATTAATTTGAAGTTTGATTTATATTATAATACTAGCTGCGCCCCGAGGTTTTATCCGCGTTGTGATGATTGATGATGAGGATGAAAAGTAGCCTATGTGTTATTCCGAGACCTGAAGTATCCAAATTTCATCCATATCAGTCCAGCTGTTTGAACGTGAGTCATAAATATCCATACATCCATTCAAAGTTTCTCGTTTAAAATATTACTAGGATTAATTATTGTTATAATCTGTGGAGTTTTTATCAATTTCCAATTGTTTCTTATATAGTGCACGATCGATAAACGTATGAAACCCCAGTTCTATTGGAATTTGTAATGAATTAAATGTATTACATTATAATATTCTGTTAATCTTTGTAGAGGTAACGAATGTGTCATTAAATACAGCGTCGATTCTAACGGAAACATACAAACATATTTTCAATAAGATTGTAGAACGGAGGATGGTAATTGCCTAGAAAGTCCCGGTGCACCCACAGCCCACCTGTCTCCCATCCGTCCCAGTTTCCACCCGCCTCCCTCTCCTCTCCCGAGTCTAGTCTAGATTTTAGATTCGAGACCTAATCTCGTTCCGAATGGCATTGTCGGCTAAAGGTTCATTGCTATCATTCAATTTTAGATTTTATGCTTATTTTGAAATGGTTCCTACTTTTAGGATTTTTCTGGTTACTATTGTAAATCATATACCTACTGTGAATGTTAAATGGATGTCATCGTATGAAGAGGTTAGAGATGACGTCAGAGAGAAGGAGAAAGCTGCAGTAGCTACAGATCTATCTGATGCTTACTGAATATACACAGTTCTTATATTAAATAACTAGCTGCGCGCCACGGTTTCACTCGCGTGGACTACGATTTTCTTGCTACCTAAATTATCCCAGGGGATCTATAATACTTTTTCCGGGATAAAAAGTAGCCTATGTGTAATACTCCGGAATAACAGATGAGCTATCTTCATTCCAATTCCTTTTATGCAAATCAATTCAACCGTTTCAGCGTGAAAGAGTAACAGACATACACACGACAAACATAACGTGTAGTATTTCACGTATAGCCTAATGAAATCAAGATATGTATGGTGTTTGGGTACTGTCGAGTACCCGCCCAGCTAGCACCACCCTCAAGTTTGAAAATCTGTCCCCAAGCACATAGTGTGTTCACACAGCAGTCCTTGAAATCCAGTGCGCATTCTAGGTCCAGCGTGATAACATCTTTGACCACGCCGTCACTGA
The DNA here is from genome assembly GCA_934044485.1 of Apeira syringaria. NCBI lineage: Eukaryota > Metazoa > Arthropoda > Insecta > Lepidoptera > Geometridae > Apeira > Apeira syringaria. The sequence continues at coordinate 7,523,067 of OW203672.1, read as the reverse complement.
CCATCAAGTGAGATAGTGGTCAAACGCTAGATAAAAAAATGTGGTGAAGATGAAATGAACCACTGGCTAAAACCACCGGGTCTAGGTCCAGCCTGGCTTCGGCTGTGCTTTGATCCATCAGCAAAAAGAGAAGGAGATTAGAATCTCAATTTTAAGGAATTGGTTTATTTGATATGTATTCTCTTTTATATTTCAGCTTCTCTAATAAGTTTTGTGATGAATATCAGTCATTTTTGTCGTAGATAACTTATTCCTGAACATAATTGCCTAAATTTAAACAAGCTTTTTATAAGTGCTCAATATAAATTAAGTGACCATAACAAAACGAATTCTCACATCATAAAAACATTCATAACAATTAACAAGTGCATGCAACTTGGCCCTTTTATTGTAACCACTTGAATCTGTCGGATTAACCCTATCCTTATAGCCCTTAAGCGAGCGTCCAATTTCACACCCAGTGTTACTAAAAATGAAAATTATTAAATCCAATTTATAAACTTACCCCAACTTACCCCACGATTATCCGCCAACAAAAAAAACATGCATTATGACTATTATAACCTCTTCAATCCATTGTGTGGTATTAATCGCCAATTTTGTACAAATACGCGCAGTGGGGCAACCCCGCTTATTTGCGCACACAAAAAAAATATGAATATGATTTTATGGCAGGTTAAATCTATTATAATTGGGGATTAAGTTATGAGTTATATTTCTATTTGTGAGGGGCTTTAACGAGCTATTTGACGCCTTTTGGCATCGCGTGCGGTTTGCAGGACCATTCAACGAGAGAGAACCCATAATTACGACCAATCTTACCCAACCGGCCTTTATAAATGTTTGTTTTCATGACAAGCGAATTATTACGATCAACGTTGTGATTAAACGATGGTTTTCGGTTTGATGCCGCTTATTGGTCCTCTGTTTTCACGCTTGTTCAATTTTTTTACATCGGCCCTATTTCGATGTATATATACACCTATATGTGTACTGTGCGACATTTTACCTATGTTGACAGTTATCTGTGGATTGACATTAATTTTTTGCTCATAAATATGGATCCAGTCCTTGAAAGCGTGTGAGACATTAAATATGTACCCTGAACACAGTATACATATTAATTTCCATCGAATCTGGAATCAAAGCAGCGTGTCCCTGAGGACACCAGACAGGCTCTCTAATGTGTCCATTCTCCGGACAAAGCGGATTATTCCCGATGTCATAATATCTCCGACCCGTTGAAATAATGTAGTGACATGATTGCCTTGTTTCAAGTTTTTTATCCGATATTTTTTAACGCCTGTCTCGCTGTGTGGTCTATATGTTAAACGAGGTATAAACGTTGAGACCTTTTTATATTCTATGAATCGATGACTCGCGCTTATTATTACCGCACAGGCTTACGTCAAAGCTTGCACGATAAAGAAGTCACTATTCAATAAACATTAGTAATTATAACTTGGTTCTTTAATATGGTGAGTAAACACATATTTTCCGAGTAACAATGAAATTGCTTAAACGATTACCGTCACCCTTCGTTCAATTACGTAAACAAGGAAAAGAAAACAGAGCAAAAAAATACAGGCGACTCACAAATATTGTAAAGGCAAAGGAAAACACAACACACCATTACCTTCGCGGCAGTTGCTAAACAAGCAAACTTTTCCCACAAAAGCGTGGTTTTAACGTTAATATTTCAAGTGCATTGTTTGAGTAATTGCGCGCCCCGCGTAACCTAATGGGCGTACTTGGCGTAGTTAAAAAATCGATTCACCCATATTTGTTGTTAATTATAGTCGGTTGAGCCGTCTTTCCGCCTGCGCTGCTTCGAATACGATTTAAGACCCTCCCTGGTCCAATTACGAGTTCTCGAAAATCTCCCCCCCCCCCTGTCCTCCCTCATTTTTAGATCGAGCCTCGTTTTAATGACCTCTCCAGTTCCCGATGTTCATTTGTCGCGGGGTTTTTGCGTACGACTATTTTACCTTTTTTTGTCCTGCGAATATCGTGGTCTGAAGCACTGTGCGGTAGAGCGCTCTTGAGCTTAGAAAATCATCCGTCCCCCGTTAATGTAAAGTGATTGTGGTTTTTAATTAAAAGGCGGAAGGAAAATTGTTCTGCGATTACAGAGATACAATATTTTACACCAAATTTTTATACTTCAATTTAATTGAAAACATTCCAGTCAATTCATATTTCTAGTAATTAAAAATCACTCATAATTCACAAAACAAATTATCCTCAGTCGTTGATACATTATTGAACACATTTTAAAACAAGTAAAGTTTTTTGTGAATTACCAACTAAATATTCTGTACATGAAATGGTATAGGTAGAATAAGTTATGAAACTTTCTATCACACTTTTCTGTATACGCTTCTTTATTAAGAAATCAGCTTACAATATCGAGTATTGTAAGCAAAATTATGATTTATTGCATAAAATACTAGCGATCCGCCCCGGCTTCGCAGGGGTAAAAAAATTTAAAATTTTAAGGAACTCTAATTTTTTTGCAAATATAATATAGCCTAAGTCACCCGGGGATAGTGCAGCTTCCCAACAGTGAAAGAATATTTCAAATCGGTTCAGTAGTGTCGGAGCCTATTCAATTCAAAGAAACAAACATAGAATCAAATCTTTCCTCTTAATAATATAAGTATAGATTGGCTAAGAAAATGTATGGAATGACATATTGAGCTTATTAGTATTTATTACTTAACTATAGAATGTAAATCCTTTTATTGGCTGTAGGTTTAGATTAATTGTCCAAAAATGTTAAATTAAGAGCAGTGGATTTTGTTTAATAAATATGTTTAGCAAATAATAAGTTAAAGTTTTAAATATTGTCTACACTTACTAGTTTGGGGCAAGTGTGTTAGTGATACCAATTTTTTGTCTGTCTTTATAAATCATTTTGCCGACTTTAGGAACAATTTACGAATTTTTGTTATAATGTATTTGTTCCGTGCCGTGGTAGTACCGGCCTAGAATACTACACCCCCATCTCTTCCCGTGGGTGCCGTAAGAGTCGGTTAAGGGATCACCTACCAGGATGTGGGCAGCAGCGCCTTCTGAGGATAGGAAACCATACTGCGCTCGCCAACCCGCCTGCCAAGCGTGGCGAGTATTTGCATATGTGGCATATGTCCAGCAGTGGACATCATATGTATCCTACCATCCAGTGGATATCCTATTTCAGGGATATGTATATCCTACTATATATCCCTGAAATTAATGAATGAATGAATGTATTTATTCTTTTCACTATTATTTATTTTTAAATTTTACATAATCTAACCAGTTTTTTTTTAATCTTCCCCATAATTGTCCGTATCTTTCGGCACCCCATATTAAAATTTGTCCCCATTAGTCATCCCATACATTTCGCTGACACGAAGGGCCCCTTTGTGCTGTTGTTTAGAATCATATAATTTCCTATGATTCTGCAGTTTGCCCGGTTTTATAGTAATTGCACAGGCCTCCATATTAATTCACAATTTCTCCCTTTGCAGTCCTTTGTTAGAATTTTTTAATCTTAGGTAATATGGTAGCTGGTGATTGAATGGTTTTTGCAAGGGATCAGGTTTATTGACTTTGTGAAGTATTATACTACTTGTCCGATATTTGAGTGTTATCAAATCACAGTGTAATGAACGTGGCATTGAACTTAATAACAAAAAAAAAAAAAAATTAATTAAAAATTTAACTTAACTTAACACATTCTACAATGTTGTTATTTCGTTGCACATTCCACTACGTTCAAGTTTTGACATAAGAATGACAATGTATACCACTTTTTCCAGCACGTTGATAAATGCTAAGTTGTGGAGATGTGGTCTCAAATGAGTCCCACTATCCCATCCCATTATCCCACTATAATATTATAAATGTGAAAGTTACGATGGCTGGATGGATAATTGGATGGATGTTTGTTACTCAATCACGCCAGAACGGCTGAACGGATCTAAATGAAATTTGGTATGGAGATAGATTATACCCTGGATTAACACATAGGCTTATTTTCATCATCACCATCATCACCGTTTTTCATCACCACGCGGGTAAAACCGCGGGGCGCAGCTAGTAATATTATAAATGTGAAAGAATGGATGGATGGATAGATGGATGTTTGTTACTCAATCACGTCAGAACGGCTGAACAGATCTGGATAAGATTTGGCACAGAGATAGATTATCTGGAATAGCACATAGGCTAATTTTTATCCCGGTAAAATATATGATTTCCGTGGAATAATTGATGTACCGGGAAAACGGAAATCCACGCGGGTGAAATTGCGGGGCGCTACAAGTCTGGCTTCTCACTATCCTACTAATATTATAAATGTGAAAGTTTGGATGGATGGATGGATGTTTGTTACTCAATCACGCGAAAACGGCTTCACGGATTTCGATAAAATTTGGTATGTAGATACTCCAGGTCTCGGAATAACACATAGGCTAATTTTTATCATCATCATCATCTTCATCGGTCATCACTACCGGGTAAAACCGCGGGGCGCAGCTAGTATAGATATATATATACAGTTACTTGTACGCGTTATACAAATACAACATTAATCATGAGAGACAAGCACTTTTGGCTATTGGCACAGTTAATACAAATACAGTTAAACAAACATATCCAATACAATCTGAGCTCAAATTCAAATACATCTTCATACAAATATAAAGTCCACATTGTGAACTGTCTGCACAAAACCTTCCCAGGGCGACACGTAAAAGATTCACTATAAAAACATTAATAAACTTTAAACTCTATATCAATAAAGACAAGGGTGAACGTCCCAATTCAGGACATCGCGTCACGAGTTTTTAAAACGACATTTTAGAACACGACATGTGTCATCACATCATGTCAATGCAGGGATTATGATAACCATCGTACGGATGCCATCTAGCGTGGGGAATCACCCTTTGCGATCTCGACAACTCTCCAGTCTCTAAACGTCTTACATTGTATTCGGGATCCCAGTAAAATTGGACAGTATGCCAATATGTTAAAGTTGAATCTTGAACGTTTTGGTGTTATAAAAAATTGATATAGAAAAGACAATTAACCCTAAAAAATGGTGCATGGACATTAATCCTCATGTAATATCGCGAATTTGTCATCGCTCCGACGAATTTGGCTGCGTACGGGCCCATCTGTCAGCACAGCCGATTCGATTTGCAGCTATTAGAGATGCTAGAATGGCAGTGAAAGCATCACATCATTGGATGAATAGAAACAAGGACTTGTCTATTGATTTCTTTTTTTAATTTTAGAGGACTCTAAAGAGGGCTGCTCGTCTTTTGTTTAAAAATGGTAGCGTACTGCGTAAGCTGTGCCTATATGCACGCTTTAAACTTTCGACAGTCTTCGTCGAAGTTAGTCAAAAATTTATTTTGATGTCTTAATGAGCGATAGTCATTAAAACATGTGCCTAGGTCTTATGTTTCTGGTGTTGTAGAATTTTATATTGCCAATACTATATCGACCTTTTTAACCGACTTCAAAAAAGGAGGTTACTTAATTCAACCGTATATATAGTTGTTTTTTTATGTGTTTTTTTTATATGGGACAACATCCACCCAAGGTCTTCAGGTCCCAAACTAGGCAGAGCCTGTACTATGGTAACCTGATGACTGATATATATATACTTAAATACATACTTATATACATATACACACCCAGACACAGGTCAAACAGGAATGTTCATACACACAAATGTTTGACCTGTCCGGGAATCGAACCCGGGACCAGCGGCTCAGAAGGTAGAGTGCTACCAACTGCGCCAACCGGCCAGTCGCGGATATGTCGGTTATTAACCGATTTTGATAATTTTTTTTTGTTTGATAGTGTATACTTCCGTGGTGGCCCCATTTAAAATTCATCAAAATCGGACAAGCGGTTTATGAGTTACACTCCAGTAACTGAAAAGTGCTTCACATACCCCGACGATATTATAGTTGCGGTTGAAGACATCGATGCACATACACAATAACCATTGATCCCGTGAGGAGCAAAGGTCGACGAAAAGGGTGATAAAAAAAAGTTTTAATGACATACATTTTTTAACCAACTTCAAATATTTTTTATTTACCAAAAAATGGAACCGACTTCAACACTCAAAAGTGTGAAATAACTTGTCGAAGTCGGTACCATGAGCACAATATTGTGCTGGTAGTTACTTTTGTGAACTATCATGGTACCGACTTCAACAAGTTATTTCACATTTTTGAGTGTTGACGTCAGTTCCATTTTTTGGTAATTTTTTTATTATAAAAATATTTTTTTGTTATTTTTAAAGTAAGTAAGAAAGATTACTATGATAAATACGATTATTCTCGACATACCTATTTCATTTGAATAACCCTCTAGCCACCAGGTCCAATCGCACCCTCCGCGTACGCCAAATATGAAACGCTTAATAAAATCCACATAATATCATACCGTATCGTTGAAGCGGTAACAAATTGCCCTTTTTGACGTCTTACTCAGGAACTCACGTGTCAGTTGTCACTGCCAGACCGATGGGGTAACGGGGATAATAAAAAATGTATATTCAATTGCGACGCGTGCCGTCTTCAGGTGAATGTTACATAATGGGCGCGCTCACCCTACTTTTTGGAATTTTGTTTTGTAAGTAATTTGTTTAGATCGATCAGTTTTTCTGACCTGATGATGAATGATTTCCTGTCATTAATAGTGTAATGAAACTTAAGGTGATATATAAAAATATTTACGAATTATCTACATTTTCCACCCGTTTTCTCTCAAAGGCCCGAAAAGGTATAGTTTTGAATTTTACGCCTAACTTAACTTAACTTTTGATGGCCGGTTGGCGCAGTTGGTAGCACTCCGCCTTCTGAGCCGGTGGTCCCGGGTTCGATTCCCGGACAGGTCAAACATTTGTGTGTATGAACATGTATATTTGACCTGTGTCTGGGTGTGTATATGTATATAAGTTTATATATCAGTCATCAGGTTACCATAGTACAGGCTCTGCCTAGTTTGGGACCTAAAGACCTTGTGTGAATGTTAAAAAAAAAAAAAAAAAAACTTAAGGATCTAATCTAGTCAAATAAAAAACGAAAACACGATTGGTGAAACTTTTCTCGATAGATTTATTTTCTGAAGTTGGCTCTGCCCAAACACTTATCACGATTTAATTCATAAGTATGAAAAGATTATCAGCACATTTTTATACAACTTGCTAGGCAATCATAATAACTAGACAAATAAAAAAGGACTTCAATTTTAGTGTCATAGTTTCTATGATATTAATTATTTTCTTGTTTGTCGCTTACGTAATTTACTTTCGGGCATCCTGTGATCATCATCTAACGTCGCCATGTATATCTATCTCTTTTTGCGTTCAAGACTCTTTAATTATTGCATCACGCCTTATTTATATTTATTTTTAACCGACTTCAAAAAAGGAGGTTACTCAATTCGACCGTATATAAGTTTTCTTTATGTGTGTCGCGGATAACTTCGTTGTTTATGAACCGATTTTTATGATTCTGTTTTTTTAGATAGAGTATACTTCCGTGGTGGTCCCATTCAAATTTCATTAAAATCGGACAAGCGGTTTTTGAGTTATACTCCAATAACTGAAAAGTGCTACGCGTATCTTGATGATATTATTGTCGCGGTTGAAGACATCGCAGAATACACAATGACAATTAATTGATCCCGTGAGTAACAAAGGTCACTGAAAAGGGTGAAAAAATTGTTTTTAACAAAAAATGCAACCGACTTCAACACTCAAAAGTGTAAAATAACTTGTCGAAGTCGGTACCATGAGCACAATATTGTGATGATAGTTACTTTTGTGTGAACTATCATGGTACCGACTTCAACAAGTTATTTCACATTTTTGAGTGTTGAAATCGGTTGCATTTTATGTTAAAATATATTTTTTTAATAATTTATCATTGCTGTGGGCGAAGGTATATAACATCTATGTTAAACGGTTAATCATTACATGTCAAGTTAGTGGTATTTCTACTTCGTCAATTTATTTCTGAATCACATCGGACGTAAAGCCGGTGTTACACTCGTCGCGTCGACTGGTCGCGTGTCCCGGACGGACGCGATGGGCGTGAACGCATCGCAGCTAACTAGCTGTTGAATCGTCAATCCGGGATTAAACCGGTGAAAATAATTGTGCAGCATTGACTTATGTGCAGTTGCAAAGGTAAAATGGATTTTTGCTTAATGTAACACGCAATCGATACCATCATTTCCAAAGACTTTTTTATACTTACGGCTTAATCATAAAGAGAAAACCTGTGTGTTTTTAGTACTTTTGTTTGTAACGAATAAACTCAAAAACTACCATACCCGGTTCCAGAATTTTAGATATTTTTTGTAAACAAAGAAATGTCACGTAAAGTCTCTGTCATAGTGACATGCCAGTTGCCAAAAACATTTTACACAAGTTAAAAATATTATTAACTTGATTTCATGTTTATTGTCTTTCATCTTGTACCTACCTCTTAAAAGTTTTAGCTAGTTTTAGCAAATGTAAATACAACATTAAAATACATCACTGAATTTTTAGGACTTGACCCATCACCTTACATAAAACTATCTAAGATTTTGGAACAGGGTATGGATAGATTACAAAATATATTTTCTTTTTGCAATGCTACATTATCCCGAGTGATTTAGACTATTTACGAGAATATATTAGGGATATAATTAACTGGTTAATAACATAGGAAAGGCTTATAGTGAAAGTTATGGATAAGAGATACCCGCTACTGATAATCGGTACAAAAACTCCTTTCAGTTTTTATAGAGATAGCTTTTGACACCCCTTTTTGCCCATCTCTCAACTATGGCCAATGCAGGATTACTGTCCCAGCTAGTACAACTGTGACACAGAAAAAATATTTATTTATTTATTAATTAACATTCACACAAGGTCTCCAGGTCCCAAACTAGGCAGAGCCTGTGTTATGGTAACCTGATGACTGATATATATACTTATATACATATACACACCCAGACTCAGGTCAAACATAGTTTGGTCGAATGCAAGTTATTCTTGCTTCTGGCACTGATTACTTGAAGTATTGCGTAATGTAAAGCCGGTGATACACCCGGGTCAGTCGTCCGTATTCCGGACTCCGGTCGCGTGTTCCGGACGGGTGCGAAGAGCGTAAGGGTATTGGGCTGCTACCACACTGGGATTAATAGCATAAAGAATAATTTACAGTAAAACATTGTGGGTACGTATGAAGTGAACTGAGACTTAATTTAAAAAATATTAATCAATAATACATAAACAAAAAATAATAATAAGATATAGCAGTATCGATATAGTAGGAAACTGACACGAAACGTACAGTGTGTTCGACCAAATCGTTCACGGACCATCAAAGGGTCAATCTCCAAACTTATAAATTATTAAAACTAAATTGCATAAAATAATGTACAACGAAGATTTTATTGGCGGTGCTTTAAGTTATTATTATTAATAGTATCTACTAATTAACAATTTCGAACTAATAAAATAGTTACTAACAAAACGTAATAAATATCAAACTTTACAAGCACCGCTATGGAACATCAGCATCATATCCAGGAAGTGATTGTTATTCCAACAACGAAAGCTTAGTTTTGGACGACCGCCGGACGTACGCTAAACCGGTGTACTTTGTTCCGCCTGGACTTATCCGTCCGTACATGTATTAAGCGTCATACCTACCTAACTCGAACACGGCTATTACACGAAATTAATATTCTAAATATGAACTATGTTGTTTTTACACTTAGACCCCCCCGCACTAACACCCAAGACTCGAGACAAACATTCACACTCATCGCACAAATGTTTGCCCCGGCCGGGAATCGAACCCAGGGTGCACAGAAGTCATGTCACTGACACTAACCACTGTGCCACGGAGACAGTCTAGTGTTCAGATCAGATCTCCAGATCACGTGGGATTCGCAAAAATAATTGACGGTCGCCGTGGCTGAGACGTCAATGGCGTAACTTCTGATCCACGGAGACCCTGGGTTTGAATCCCGGTGGGGCAAACATTTATGCGATAGGTGTTTGTCCCGGGTCTTGGGTGTTTGTGTGCTGTAATTCTGTGTGTCCATACCTCCCGCGACACAGGGAATCCTAGTGCGGGGTTCGAGTTTAAATAAATAGAATATAATAGAAAGATAATCTGACTTTTACGCATGCATTTGTTGAAATATTTTTTAAATCACTGCGAAGTCTGAAACTTTATTCTGACTAGGTGAAGCTGACAACTCCAGACAAGCATTAATGCTTAAGAAAGAATTGAATAACGTTATGAATGTTAAGATTGAAACGCGCTTTGAAAAAAAAAATACCAAAAAATGGAACCGACTTCAACACTCAAAAGTGTGAAATAACTGTTGAAGTCGGTACCATAATAGTTCACAAAAGTAACTATCATCACAATATTGCGCTCATGGTACCGACTTCGATAAGTTATTTCACCCTTTTCAGTGACCTTTGCTACTCACGGGATCAATTCATTGTGTATATTCTCTGATGTCTTCAACCGCAACTATTATATCGTCGAGGTATGAGTAGCATTTTTTAGTTATTGGAGTGTGACTGAAAAACCGCTTGTCCGATTTTGATGAAATTTAAATGGGACCATCACGGAAGTATACACTATCAAACAAAAAAGAATCATCAAAATCGGTTCATAACCGACGAAGTTATCCGCGAAGACACAAAAAAATCATATATACGGTCGAATAGGGTAACCTCTTTTTTGAAGTCGGTTAAAAAGAAGAAGGCTTATCATGTGTCAATGTGTCCATAAAAATACAAAAGTAAAACCGGCCGGTGAGAATGGCTTTAGATTCGCAGCCTTCCTCAAAAGTCAATAAACTATATTGATTGCTTATGTCATGGCAAATAATACAGCGTCAGAATAAAATAAATACCGGTTTCTTTGAGATCGATAAATAACAAATATTTGATGGGAATATTGGCAAAATTGTCTGTTAAGGCGCGTCTACACTGACAGCGCTATTAATTGGCGTAACGCCGAATTTACACGTAAGTATAGTGCGGTCATGTTCAGGACCGTCGCAATGTTTTCGCATGAGTCATTTTATATAAAAAAAACAATTTTATTTTTCGGTCTCTATGTAAATATTTGATATATAATCACACTAATAATACATATTTTTACATACTGTAGAATGTGAACTTAGGCCTATTGACCTCTTGGTGTACACTAGAACAAAATATTCTACTGTAGTGATTATTTTTATAAAAAATAAGGTATTGGTAGCGATAAGTTCAACAGACGGGCAATAAATATAATGAAAGCCAGCTTTGGGTGAGACTGCATCAGTCAGTGCTGCTATATTTAAAAATGGCGTCTGATACAGCAGCTATTTTTCACTGAATATAGACCTCCAAAATGAAGAGTAAACTCTTACTTCTCAAATTATATTTATTTCCCATAGGTTAGATAAAAGCACAATGGCAGGCTTCTCATTTATTCAATGGCAATTAATTGTCTATGTTCTCCGCAAGACAACTGGATCAAATGTTTTGCTCAAATATTTTTGTCAGGTTGCCACTCAGTGTGGTCAAAGTTACATTAGGTACTTTAAATTCACGAAAGCCTAATTGGTCCGCTTATGCATCAGCACTAATTATGATTTGATAAATTATTATTTAAAAGTTTGTGAAATATTACACGTTTGCACGATTAATTCGTATATGTTACGATTGCGAGTGATTTTCATATCAATGGACCAATAGGAAAATCTTATTTAATTTGACCTTTTTCTAAACACGAATAAAGAAAAAGATTTTATTTTGATCATTGACTTTATGCGAACTTAATCCTTAAAAATGTTTTTTTCAGCATTAATTTCCGCTTATATACAGAATGTGATATCTTTTTTGTATATATACGATGTGTATTCTGTAGTATTCATCTCACCTTTTTATATGGGTTTAACAAGAAAATATGAGATACATTTAAATACCACATTACCACCTAACAAAATAATCCCGACCTTAACAAAACTTTTCTATTTTTTTTCCACATCTGCTACTCTTTGCGTTTCTAACGCTACATCCAACGAAAATAAGCTCACTTTTTCACGCTAGAATATTAACAACTCCTAGACGACGCTCCAGACGAGTTAAACCGAGTCACCCACATACGACATCAAAGTGTCACCCAGTTCCTTTAAAACCCTCGTCTTACGTCTGCGTTCAAGAGTTGGGGTGGCCAAACGTTATGGAACTCTATTAGATTCATAACTGTAGGCGAAAATGTCCCGGTATTTCCATTTCCACATTAAAATATTCTATCTCTCTCTTAGCGTCGTGGTTAAAAGACTTCCTGTAGTGAATCAGATAAATGTGTTTGTCTATAAATTCTGTTTTTTTTATATATTTTTGCACTCACTCTTCACTATTTTATATTGCTGAGGGTCCATTACATTATAAGCTATCAAATTTATAAGGCTATAGGTTTCCAAAACTTATTTTTATCTCTTTATTGGATAAGGTGATGGAACAAACAAAAGGCCCTCAGGATGCTAAGTGGTAATTTCTGCCAATAGACAGATACAATTCGTAAATAACTGCACTGCGCCCGTTATCCCGAGACATAAGGTTGGTAAATCTTAGGCTGTGTCCGGACCTGATGAATGCGCCGTACGCGCGTCGTTTGCGCATTTGTTGTTCGGGCGCCCGGAACATAAAATGCGCGCGAGTGGTGCGCGAACGGCGCGCGAGCCGCGAGCGTACAGCGCGCGGGCAGCGCGCGTATGGCGCGCGAGCAGCGCGCGTATGGCGCGCGAGCAGCGCGCGTATGGCGCGTTCGTCAGCTCTGGGCACTCCCTTATGTGTCTGTAATTTCACCGGAAACTATACCCTTAAAACCGGAACACAGTAATGCAAACACTACTGCCTAGCGGTAGAAATAGATATGGTGGCATTCTTCCCAGGACTAACTCTCACATAGAGTGCTTCTGCTCTTGAAGTTATATGACAAATGAAATTATATAATGTATTATATTAAAAAGTTCTCTCTCAAAAGATAATATTTGTCCCACTTACCTCCTCCTAGTTGGTGGCTTGATATTCAAGCGCAGACAGACAGGATGAATATTGTATACGCGTAGACGGGAGGCTTTTAGCGAAGGCTTAGTGATTAAGGGGGAAGTAAGAAAAGATTTAGGATTTAGTAGGACTCGTCGATTTCGAGATTTCTTTCTGTTTTCTGTCGTGCGAATCCGCGGAAGTGTTAAGTAACATGGTTTTATTTGCCCTATTGATTTAGTTTAGAAGGATTATCTCACAGTGAGAGTGTCGCGGCTATCCTACTATTATAAAAGAAATAAAATTAGATTTGTTAGTAAATTTTGCACAGATTTTAACGCCTGAAATAGCATATAGCCTACTTTTTATCCGTGTCATGTGGAATGTACGGTAAGGGGAGAGCCATAACCAGGCGAGTGAAACCGCCAGGTGCAGGTCCTATGAGGGTATTTTTTACAGCTTCTTTCAATGCGATCACAACATCCTATGGCTAAGATGACGATGAAGTTGATTTACTCTGACATAATGACCCATGTCTCAGCAGTGTGATGGACTAATAATCCTCCACGCTGACTAATGCACGTTGGTGGATAGGTTAAGCAAATGTCAGAGATTTTCAAGTCTTTTCCAGGGTTTTCGCCCAAGGAAGGACTGCGATATTGCCTAACGACAGCTATCCTAAGACAAGCTCCGAGACCGACGGATTACCATGCCTTGCGAAGCACGGAAGCGTTCTGGAAATTATTCTGGAAATTGCTTTCCGCTAGTGAAATTTCCCGATATGGTCCGTATCAAAAGTGTGACCGAAAAGTACGTTGCTTATCGCAGCTGATGGCTCGGGTACGAGCGCTAGGTGTAGGCAGATGGCTTATTTATCAGCATATATAATTTCACTATCTAATGAATACATCATACTAATAACAGTCCATTTAAATCGACCGATCAAGTTCTTCTCGTATTCTCGACAACAAAGTTACAAACAAGATAATACTCGTTATAATTTAGTTATGCAAAAACGTGCCAACGTCATTTTGGGACTTACCTGCTGATGGTTCCGCAGCTGTTGTTAGTAAAATATATTTATTTTCTACTATTGAGTACATTGGAGTGGTTATTTTATTGATCGCAGAATTGTTCTCACATAATCTTCAGACTTATTTATCCGTACGATTTTACGTATACAATTATCGTGATATAGTAGTGGCCATATTTGGAAACCCGGTACACCTAAGCATAAACAATGAAAAAGTAAATAAAACAATAAAAAAATCATACTTATATATAGATTAGTGTAGTGTGTTTTTTGTGATTGATGAGTGATGTTTTTACTTTCGTAACTTTCGTAAAAACACTAGTTCAAAAATACATATCTATGATTATTTATATTAATAAATAATAATAATAAAATAGCCTTTTAATTCCATAATTGTTACAATAAGTACAATAAAGTTTGATATACCAATAGCTTAATCAACTATGGACTTAATTAAACTTAATTATTTATATTATAAGCTGTTAATATTTTAAACAACTTCAACATTCTTGATTATCCTTTAATTTGCACTTCCATTCGAACTGTTTATATAAATGTTGAATGTCGTAAATTATCAAATCATTCATTCATTCATTCAGCATGGCGCAGGGACCCGAAATGAGTCTTGGCCTCCGATAATAATATGTGCCACTTTGTTCGATCTTGAGCCATCTCTTGCCAGTTATTGGCTTGGAGCTCGCGAAGATCCTTCCCAACTTCATCGCTCCAGCGATACCTGGGACGGCCGACGGGTCGTCGACCTGTAGGCTGTCCCAAGTATGCTCGTTTAACAGCATGGATATCAAATCAAGTTGATAATTTTCATTATTCAGACACAGAAATTATACCTGTCCTAATTTGATTATTTAACGTGTTAAACTATATAAACTGAGAAATTTTAAGGTCTGAACAGGTGCCGATTACAGAGGCTCGCATGTTTACAAGCAGAGGCGGAACAAATAATGAGTTTTGATTAAAAATATGACATATATTTGTTTAACAGATGACCTTAGAGGCTAAAAAAAATACTAATCACATGTTCAGGCTTTTTAATTTCTTCCTTTCTTCTGGCGTTACAGTTCAAGCGCATTGATCGTCACCGCGAGAATTTTTGATACAAAAAGAATATGGACGCTCGATATTATTTTTCACTAATAAATTACGAAATGAAATCAAATTTAGTTTAATCAGAATTAACCTTCTTGAACTGTGCTCCTAAATGGGTAATTTTAAGTTTATTGAACTTTTAAAACTTTCAATAAAATAAACTACAAAGGCTCACAATCGTCTATTTAGCAAATGATCAAGCCACAGACAAGTCAGTGGCTAACAAGAGTCCGTTTACCACGGTACCCTAAAAATAAAACGATATCGTTGCAAAAAGTGCATAATTACGCCAATACGCGTATGCAGCACGTAGCCTTACATTAACAGCCTGTATTTTTCTTCGACTCGCTCATTATACGATAAATAATCGCAATTAATATTCTCTGGGCGGCCATATTGCGTATCGCGGTAGCATCGCCACGCCTCTTTATATTAGAATAAAATTAATTTATAAAATAAGACTGATCGTCTTGCTGACCTATTATCGCCTTTAGTAAATAAGTTATAAAGGATGATATTATTTTTTTGTTAATAAGAAGTTGTGGTGTTCTGCTCCACAATTTATAGTAAATAATTGCACGTGGATCTAGTAAATAATAATAATTGGAGTTTTGCGGTTGCACGCGTATTATCAAATACCGATAATGTAATAATATAGGTAACATATTTTGTTGCTAACAATTTATAAAACTTTAGAATACACTTCTTCCTATCCTTATTCCACGCTAATAGGGTTGATACATTCTGTGTTCCTCATTGATGTATCACCCGTCACATCTCATAGTCACAATTGTTTAACCGACTTAAATAAAGAAGGAGGTTTTCAATAGTACCCCTATGTTTATTTATATATTTTTTAAATATTTGTTACCTGATTACTTTCGAGTGGGTGAATAGATTTTGATGATTCTTTTTTTATTTGATAACTGGTTCTGGCTTCCTTTATGGTCCCATTTATATATTTTTATACAATTTTATCAAAATCGGACAAGCGGTTTTTGAGTTACACTCCAATAACTGAAAAGTGCTACGCATACCTTGACGACATTATAGTTGTAGGTGAAGACATCGGTGAACATACACAATGACAATTGATCCCGTTAGTAGCAAGTCACTGAAAAGGGTAAAAAAAATACCATAAAATGGAATAGAGTTGAATAAACACTCAAAAGTGTACAATAACTTGTTGAAGTCGGTACCATGAGCTCAATATTTTGATAATTATTATTTTTTTAATAAACTTTATTGATATAGTGAGTGAAATAAAAAAAACTTGTAAAGTATCATGGTACCGACATCGACAAGTTATTGCACACTTTTGAGTGTTGAAGTCGGTTCCATTTTGTGGTAAAATTTTTTTTTCATATATTTAATCCAGATATTCATTGGCATTTCTCTATGATTGATAGTTTGTAGTGACAATAATAATAATAATAATATGGGACAACATTCACACAAGGTCTTCAGTTCCCAAACTAGGCAGAGCCTGTACTATGGTAACCTGATGACTGATATATATACTTAAATACATACTTATATATATACTTTTTTTTTATACATATACACACCCAGACACAGGTCAAACAGACATGTTCATACACACAAATGTTTGGCCTGTCCGGGAATCGAACCCGGGACCAGCGGCTCAGAAGGCAGAGTGCTACCAACTGCGCCAACCGGCCAGTCAATAACGTGCGTTATTCACTTGTTTGTGCGTTTGTAATACGATAATGTGACTCAAGTTGTTCCTGATTCGATATCGACTCGATAATATTGCGACGGCATCGCCAATTGATTCCACCATTATTTGTGCATCGTAACATAATCAATAACATAGAACGGCAATTGTTGAGGTTGTTCGTGTTAAGGATTGAACATACGACGGATATTGGTTGAAGTTAGTATTTAATGAAGGTGAATTATAAAAATAACAAAATAATCTTAAGATATATATAAGCGTAGGTTCTGCTCGGCGTCTTTGGCTGAAGTGAAGTCAGCTTGCGTGGAGGGGCGCGGCTATGTTCACTCGTATATCTGTAGGATGAGGCGCGTACATTGACAGGTAGATACTATGCTATGAAGATAGTTAATTGTTTTGTGTGAACAGCAATTCTCCTCTTAAACTTTCATAACATAAATGATGTCTCAAAATAGTAGGGTGACCATGACTTAGCAGTTCCTGATACTATTAAAAAAACCTTTTAGGAGCCATTGCACCCGATTATGATAATCATCTATCACGAAGTCGTGGCTCTCTGCTAAATGTTTGTATACTACATTATGAGAACAAGTTTGACTATTCTGATTTAATCTAACAGACTGTCTCACATGTGAGTAATATATATATAGTTTAATATTCTTTATTCTACTCGTAGATGTAAATGTCAGATGAAGTTTCCCTTGCTAATAGCAATCGTTTTTGACAATTGTCTGTTACTAAATATGTATGAGTTTTATGGTGAGATGTCATGAAGATAAGTGTTGTTTTAATTGTTATTGTATTTTTGAAGCTATGATAGCTCAGCGGTGGGAGTGTCAGCTGTCAACCTGACGATCGTTGGTTCCATCCCCACCAATGGCTTGAGCTTCTGGTGAAGGTAACATCGTTATCAAATTGTCAGCATGGTGGTATGGTATTTTCGAGTATACGCCCTACCACCCCTAAGTTTAAAAAATGACACCAAACACTTAGTTCAGGCAGCAGACCTTGAGAGCCAGTAAGCCTTCTAGGTCTAGCGTGATAACATCTTCGGCCACATGGTCACTGACCTTCAAGTGAGATGGTAGTCACACGCTTCTAAACGTTTCAAAAAGATCTAAGCGGTTTTTTTTATTGTCCAAAATGTATGTTTCTTATGTTATCAAATGTAGTAATGTCCCATCGTGAAATTGAATAAAATATTTCGAAAACTCATTTTGTTCGCTGTGGTCTGAAGCTCAAGCAAAAC
The DNA here is from genome assembly GCA_934044485.1 of Apeira syringaria. Lineage (NCBI taxonomy): Eukaryota > Metazoa > Arthropoda > Insecta > Lepidoptera > Geometridae > Apeira > Apeira syringaria. Next base: position 7,504,901 of record OW203672.1, on the reverse strand, counting down.
CTCTCTTAGCTTCTTACAAGATTCAAATCCTTAAACCCAGTGACATGCGATGAAAAAAGCTGATTAAATTCGAGATAAAGTCCTTCTATTTCGGATTTGTCATTCCACCATCTTATATACCTTATTCTTACAATATTAAGGCTCAAACTGTTACAATGTAAGAATGCAGTCAATTACACAATATAGTCTCGATTTGGGTGTTATATTATCGGAGAGAACATCAGAAAGCTATTATCGTGACTTTGCTGTTTTGTCAGTGTTTGTGTGTTTTGTCTGATGATAAGAACAGTTTTTATATTGAACTAGCTGACCCGACAGACGTTCTCCTTTACATTACAAAATTTACTATAGCCTCTAAGATTTTCTAAATTTTTAAATTTTCTGCACAATTTACTTAATTATTTTTTTCCATTAGAACGTTTTCCTGACAAAAAAAAAAAGTTACTTAAATTGGCGAATTGGTCCAGCTTTTCACGCGTGATGCCGGGACCAAGAGAAGTAGGGATTCATCCCTCTTAATATTATAAATGTGAAAGTTACGATGGATTGATGGATGAATGTTTGTTACTCAATCACGCCAGAACGGCTGAACGGATCTAGATGAAACACATAGGCTTATTTTCATCATCACCATCATCACTGTTTTTCATCACCACGCGGGTAAAACCGCGGGGCGCAGCTAGTTTTTATATATACACATTATATATAATATGTATGGCTAACAAGAATGACAGACGTTTTGCTTTTGAAGGGTGTGTTGACTGCCTAGCGTTCGACCACTGTCTAATTTTATAATCAGTGACGATGTGATTGAATGCAGAATCATGTCATAAATGTTGAGATGCTATTACGATCGGGACGAATTCTGACGAGTGTTGGTTTAAAACATTGCAAATATTATTACTTCACAGATGACTTATGATTTCAAAAAATAGTATATTTCATTACGAGTGCGGAAAGCGTGTCATTGCAAAGAGTTCCGACAAATGTCTACCCGAGCCGAGGCGCAGCCGAAGGTGAGGGTTGACAGTCGGAACAAGTTACAATGACGGTTCCGCACGTGTACTAAACAACTATTTTAGTACAGTTGCGAAAAAATGAAGCGATTTAATAAAATAATAAAAACACAATAAATGGCGCCAACCGTAAAAGAATATAAGCAGAGATTTATTTTGTTTTCTTCACCCATTCTGGGTAGGCAAAGGGAACTATCAGTTCAAATATTTGAAGGAAATTTCGGCTGCTAGTGGGACTTGAACCCACGACTACAGAATATTAACAGACATTACAGACTACAGAATATATTTTTGATAAAGAAAGATTCGGTCGCTTGAAAATTGAACTGTACTCATATGTGTTATTTTTTATTGGTATGGGTTTACACTCACTCGATGTTTTTTTTTAAAATTCAGTAACTCGCAATGAATTTCATGGTATATCTTAGATTATTACCATCTGGGAAGCTTACTGATGATGATGATGATGATGATCATTACCACGTAATATGTCTCCAGAATAGAATTTGTTAATTACCCGAAAGTTCTCCGTTAATTAAATAAATAAATAAAATACGTTCGATGCTGCGAATAGGCTTCAGCATTTTGAGTTTAAGAGAGAGTGTTAGTTTAACAATAAGCTCTGTTTTACATTACTTGTAATATTTACAGTCAACTTAAGACTAGACTTTGGTTGTTTTTAATTTTTTTATACTGTATAGATCTAGCGTTTGACCACTATCTCACTTGATGGTCAGTGACGATGCGGTCGAAGTTATCTCGCTAGATCTAGAATGCTCCGATCATATTCCTATATCCGTTTGCTATTATCAATAGGAAACCAAATATAAACGGAACTCTGAATCGCGCTTAATGTCCTAAACTGAAAATTCAGGTTCATGGGATCAATTGAATAGATACTTTTTGACAGTACTCTAGTTTTTTGCCTCACCCGAGCGTGCCTAAGGCGTGGTAGACGAAGTCTACTATTCCCTAAATATGGACCACTCATTTTTTTTTTTTAAGACTTTCGCGATTCGAACACATTGTTATTAAATCTAACGGGGCTTAATCGCGAGAATAACATTTAGTAATTTATTAAAAAAAAATTTAAAAAAAATTACTAAATGTTTTTCTCGCGATTAAGCCCCGTTTGATTTAATAACAATGGACCACTCAGCCCCCATTTGTTGCAAAGTGGTAATATTATCTCATCACCTAAGTCTGTTTTACATTCGTTGCGTCATATTAAATCCAATTTTCTGTCTGTTACAGGTACGTATACACTTCTCAACGCCCACTGTATGTATTAAAATTAAGTATGGTCACCACACTTCACAGCAAACTGGGACAATGCGAGCTTGGATTTGCTTCCATATTTGGTCAATAGGAGAGAAATAATGTGGCAAAGTCCAACGGTAAAAACGTTAAAAAACTATGCAAGAGAGAGAGAGAGAGAGAGATAAGAGATAATAATTTATTTGGGCACAGAAAAACTTAAATCTAGGTTACATCGAGTTTAGGCGAAGCTAACTTATTCTTATATTAATATAAGTTGCAACAACTATATGCTCGGGGTTTCTTTACGCGATCGAATCAGACAAGAGGAGATCCGTACAAGAACGAAAGTTACCGACATTGCTCAGCTGATTAGCAAATAATTTGAAGTAGCAGTGGGCAGAGAACATAGCTTGAAGAATCGATATCCGTTGGGGTCGAAAGGTTCTCAAATGGAGTACTTTTATAGTTTTTTTCATTATCAACCATTTTCGTTTGTTCACTATATGGCTAGATGTGGTCGAATTTGGCAACAGAGTCATTTCATTTTATATAATATCTATCTCACTTGATAGTCAGTGACTATGTGGTCGAAGATGTTAACACGCTAGTGGGTAGCTAGTCAAGCGGGCAGGAGAAAATACCCTACCACTATCGGATCATACTACTTCCACAAAGTTAGATGTTTTTTCCCGGGCCTTGGGTGTTTGTGTGGTGTGATTGTGTGAGTCCATGCCTCCCGTGACACAGGGAATCCTAGTGCGGAAAAGTGTGGGGGAAAAAAACAAACCAGTTTATGGTCACCCTCCACTGTTCCTAATGGCGCACATTGCAATGCGCGTCTCGTCTTTACTACGTGACGTTTACCCGCTCACCAGAGGGCGTTGTGTCCGTAATCTCGGACGTAATCAAATTGCTAATGGTTATCGCAAACTAGAAACCACATTACCCGAAGATACATAAATAGGTGCACAAATCTGAAACTTAAACTGCGCATTTACATTTAAATATCAATAAATTTATATTGGGCCTTCGGAGCTTATTGGACTTTCCAAAACTTTTCAGAGCGTTCGATCGATGCGACGCGTGACCAAAATGCTGGCACATATTTGGCTCAACCGACCAGCATTGCATTTCGACGTGGGAATACTGCTATCATTCTGGGCACCCTGCCAAATGGTAGCGGGTTAGAGCATTTGATTTATCTATAGGCTGACAATAGCTAGTAGATTACTCAAATGTTTTTGAAGTAGTATTGTAATTAGTTATTAGTATTTTATTTTACTACAGGCGTCGGCCCATTATACATACCTATATGGTCTATATAAATTGATTAATATTTAAACTGTTTCGTAAACTGACTGGATAGACTTTTGTCTGAGGTGTTTCATATGTAGATGCTGGTTTGGTTATATTAACAGATACCACACTTAGTTCGGCGTCTGGTCCTAGTGCCAATGATCCATTTTTCTTTTGGCTATCTATTGTTCCTATCCTCGGAGAGGTCAAGTTTGGAAAGCACCACGTATTCTGGCTAGCCAAATTAGGTAGTGAAGTGCTACAATAGCTTAAATGGTGAAGCGACATGACCGTATTCTGTAGTCGTGGGTTCAAATCTCAGTAATAGCTGATGTTTTTCTCAAAATTACTGAATTTTTTTCACTAGATCACGTCCTGATTTAACAAGTGGCATCTCGGTTTAGTGCCGTGGTGGTACTGGCCTAGAATAATATTCCCCCATCTCTTCCCGTGGGTGCCGTAAGAGTCGGGTAAGGGATCACGTACCAGAAGGTGGGCAGCAGCGCGTTCTGAGGATCGGAATTCATACTGCGTTCGCCAATCCGCCTGCCAAGCGTGGCGAATATTGGCAAATCCCCCCTATTTGGGGAGGCATATGTCCAGCAGTGGACGTTCTATTGCTGCGATGAATTAATGAATGAATCTCGGTTTAGTGTCGCAGCGAGAATATATTTACGGGATAGAACGGTTATCTGTGACATTGGTGCATTGATCATTAATATATAGGAAATATAGATTAGTCAATAATAAGATTAATTATTAGTAAACAATGTATAAGTTCCGCGATAAGTATTAAGTAATTGATTGATTTTTTTTATCAAATGATTATTGGTATATATTTTCTAGACCCTGTTAGTGGAGAACTAGTTAGCAAAGTTTCGCTTTTGGCTTGATATTCTGAGTTCGGTAATATTTTTAAAAAAAAATGTGATATTAAAACTCTCTCAATGTTTGAGTGCAAAAAGATGCTCACCAAATGGTTACTTCAGCTTTCATACCGCGATACTGAAGATTTAGTCTGAACACACTACTACACATTCACTCACAGTCATTGATACTCACGGGCATCTGCCCATTTTATACACGCACACACATTTCAATACACCCTCACAATTTACTTAAGCTATACTTGCTTACAATATGTACATATTCTATACGTGCTTTGCCCTTAGAATACAATTAAAATTTTTGTATTATTAGTTGTAGTTGTAGTATTTATTTTGTATTAGTTGTACTACACCCCAAAATGTAAAGATTGTACCTATAAGCTAAGTACGCAAAATTGGTTAACAAATCGCACTCGAGTCCCAAGATACAGGCCTTGTGCTTAGTTTGGGGCTCGCGGGAAACAGGTCTAGCTCGTACATAATTACTTAATATTATTCTGCACATTCTCTATAATGTCTAAAAGTACTTAACCCTTTTTGGCAATAAATATATCTTGTATCTTGTATTATATATTTAAAAATAAGGTGACGGAACAAGCAAAAGGTCCACAGGATGTTAAGTGGCAACTTATACGATTCGCATAGAATACTCCGTCCGTCACCCCGAGACATCTCATGCGCCTGTAATTTCACCGGAAACCATTCCCTTCAAATCGGAACACAGTAATGCGAATACTACTGCCAGCGTTAGAAATAGGTATGGTGGCAGTATTTCCCTGAGAGAACTCCCACATAGAGTGCTACTATTCTCCAAAACAATCTGTGCATATGACGTACTTATTATTGTACGATGTAGGTACGTTGAATAAAAAAAAACGTCCAATGTAAACTGTAACAAATATATTATGATAATTTGTAAGTTGAACAGGAAGCTTGATACATATATCAAAGTAATAATGTTTTGTTTTGAATAGATGAATAAATGAGTATTGTCTGATAATGTCGCAATACGTCGTATCAAATGACACGCGCGTTTATTTATACTTCGGGGTGAAGGGGTGCATACAAGGAAGGTTTGTTTATTTAAACATGGCTATGCATACGTATTAAAATTTTAATGGTAATGGTGAAGGATGCATTAAATGTCATTAAAAAATCGATGACTTTTTCTCGTGTGGGGCATTTGATTCCAAAACCTTGTAAATCACATTTATTTTACTTCTTTTTGGAACGAAGTTCCTTATCGCGCGTTGCGAAAGGGGGCTAGACAGAAAAAATTAAGACCAAAAGTTGTAACGACACTTTTTGCTAAAGTTGTAAGCCGTGCGTGGTGCGCGTGTTTATCTGTCTGTCTCTCTCTCTCTCTCTCTCTTTTTCATAGAAAGCTATAGAATAGATATATATAGAAAGCTAATCTATAAAAAAAATTTGTTACAACTCCTTCACTAATTAATCGAAAGGATCTTCGTTCCATCCGGGTGTTCCTTGACAACTTCAAGTTTAATAAAAACTAGTCCTAGTCTCAGGCTAGGTGCGTCGGTAGGTACATGTTTATCCTTTTAACCGACTTCAAACAAAGGAGGAGGTTCTCAATTCGAACCGTATGTTTTTTTTTAAATTTGTTTTTGTTACCGCATAACTTCCGACTGGGTGAACCAATTTTGATCCTTCTTTTTTTATTTGAAAGCTGGTGCTTCCCGTTTGGTCCCATTTCATCAAAATCGAACGAGCACTTTTTGAGTTGATGTCAAAAACTGAAAAATGCGTGTTTTACACGATATTATAGTAGCGGGGGAAGACATCTCTGAACATACCTACACCACAATAACAATTGATCCCATGAGTAACAAAGGTCACTAGCTTAAAGCTGAGTTTGGGCTGATTCGTAACAAAGAGCTACATAACTTTTAGATGTTTTATTAACGTAGCAATATTTTATGTAATAACTTTGTATATCTATTTTTTTGTTACGAATAAATATAATTCTATTCTATTCTATTCTATACTAAAAAGAGTGAAAAAAAAAAATTTTTACCAAAAAATGAAACCGACTTCAACACTCAAAAGTATGAAATAATTTGTCGAAGTCGCTACCATGAGCACAATATTTTGATATCAGTTACTTTGAACTATCATGATAACGACTTCAACAAGTTATTTCATACTTTTGAGTGTTGAAGTCCGTTCCATTTTTTGGTAAAAAAAATTTCCACTAAAGTTACATTACTAGTCTTTTCTCAGTGCTCACACCTGGAAATAACATCAAAAATATGTAACTAATTGATATTTCAAAGGTGATGCAAAAGCGTAAGGCGGCAACGTGTCTGACGGAAATGTTGATAGCACCGTACCGTCGAATTCGATACCAACTATGAGCCAATCTGCACAGAGCAATGCCATAGACTCCATAGTGTACTTACACTGTTGCTCTGTGCGATATCGCGACGTTTCCTTTTTTTTTTTTTTATTTATCAACATTCACACAAGGTCTTCAGGTCCCAAACTAGGCAAAGCCTGTACTATGGTAACCTGATGACTGATATATATACTTATACATACATATACACACCCAGACACAGGTCAAACAGACATGTTCATACACACAAATGTTTGACCTGTCCGGGAATCGAACCCGAGACCAGCGGCTCAGAAGGCAGAGTGCTACCAACTGCGCCAACAGACCTTGTATGTTGGCTAAATTGAGATTCCATTCCAGTGGTCAAATTACTGTCGGAGTGGAAGTACTTTCGTTTCAGAGCGGGAAACAATTGATCTCAGCACTAAGTACCATTTATCTAGTACAACTGTAACACAGAGAATGGATAGTTTGTAGGGACGCTCGGACAGTACGTGCGTTATGCAGTTGTTTGTGACTTTGACGTAAGTTATTCCTGCTAAGCACTTTAAGCACAGAAGCTATACCTAGTTATCAAAAATCACTTAGTAGGAATCTAATTTGATTAGTTCAATTTCCTGCCTTTAATTAACGTTTTGCTCGGATTAAAACTATTTTATTGGTGGAAGTAAAACTGGAATCTGAAGGTTATCTCCAAAGTCACCGTGACGTACATTAACCTTCACTTGTTCATAATGATAGTCATTTTTAGGAACTAGATTACCTATAAGTTAGGTATATTATAGGTGAGTTTGGGGTCGTCAACAACCCCCAACTCACCAAAAATTTGGAAAAAATCCAAATCTCTTTATCGCTTTAATAACCTTTGCACTCTCATTACAACCTTTTAGGGTTGGAATTATCAAAAGTCCGCTAAACTTCTACTAATTAAGAAGTAATGTTACACGAATAAAAAATTCTTATGTTTATCAATAATGTGTAATTAATCAGCTGTTTGTTAACCAAATAAAACTAAAAATATATTTAAAATAAATAAAATGTGCTGCTAACCTCTTTTTAAATTAACAAACTTCACGATCGTGTATGTCACCTGTGTTTAGCAAAAAAGGGGAATATGCTCCCTAATTAGCATGTCAAAGGGCGCGATTGCCCGTCCGGGGACTTCGACCCGAGTGGTCACCATACATTACAACCCTGGAGCAAGGGTACTCATATAGTGCAATATACCAACTCTCTCAGTAGCACAGCTATGACGCATTGCACTTTACTTTCATATATCCATAAATTTTTCATTTATTGTAGTATTGTTTTTTATAACTGACTTCATAAAAGGAGGAAGTTATATGTACGACTGTATGTATTTCTTTTTATTTATGTTCACGTTTGAGTGACCATGGCATTCATTTAAACTGTTAACGCTGGAAGCAATTGATTTTCTTGAAATTAAAATCTTAAATTTACTATGGACACGCACTATTATGAGTCGCCAAATTCAAAACAACATGTGTTTCGATATTGAATACGACTTTCCATGACATGAGATCATAATCAGAAGGAACCTTTTTGCTAATGAAAGGCCAAGTTTTAACATTGTTTTAGTATATAATAGTATAGTAAGTTATTAAGTATTGGTAGTGATTCGCTTATTCAACTGAACTAAAATACAATTTTGGAAAATTATCTTAGTTCTTATATGGTTACGATAGAATCTAAATTAGTATGAAACTTATCAATATAATCTCATCACTATAATGTATTTTTTAAATTTGCGGGCAGTTTTAGCTAAATTAAGTCGCCACTTATTTGGTGCCTCCTAAAACTGCCCGCAATTGGCCAGCAATGGAATAAAATTCGTCTAATATTAGTGAGAGCGCTGTATGTAGTTATACAAATTGGAATTTAAGCGAAATAGAATACGAGCTATGTGTTATATTTTAAGAATTTTAGTGAGTTTTGGCTAGTTCGTGTAATTAACAGAATTAGGACCATTCTTCTTCACAATTTCCATTATGATGGAATTGAAGATCCATTTTCCACTCCAAAATCGTGTTTGATATGGTGTACCTATATAATTCATTATTGAAAGAAGCCGTGAAGTTGGCACAATTTTTTAAAATTTTTATAAGCTATGATTTGTTGCATGTTGAGTCACTGGAAAATTTTCGTACAGCGGTCGAAGCATACAATATTCATGGCATTTTTGCGACTGAAATTACTTTTTAATTTGACGATGTACGCTTGGCGACTGCGGTGGCGGAGGATAGGGTCAGTTGGAATTTCACGGTCTATGGTTATGTTCCAAAAATATATCTTGCTGATGAGTTATATTAAATTTATTTTATAAAAATACCCAATTACATACAAGAAAATGTCATCCTACTTTAGTTTCAGAAGCCTATGCAAATATTCGTAATTTGGAGTACTCGCATGGTAGTCACGAAAATCCACAAAAAACAGTCACCAAAAAATATCTAAAGAGGATGAGTCTCAGGCGGCTTAAAAACCTAGTGCCTAGGTTTTATTATATATATTCTATATTCAAGACTTAAGCTCAAATGAAGAAAAAAACCCTCAACACACGTGACAGACACTTTGTTATTCAATCACGCTTAAACGGCTAGACGGATTTGCATGATATTTGGTACTTATACTTCACGTCCCGGAATAACACATAGGCTACTTTTCATCATCATCAATCATCATCACGCGGGTAAAACCGCGGGGCGCATCTAGTACATTATGTATATTTCAAAAACAACTGAATGATTCTTTATCAAAATAGTAGAATTTACTCCAGTTATCCACATTTTTGGATCGCCACCCTTTTGAAACTGAACATTTTGCAATTTGTAAACGTCTATTATTTAACTAGAAAACAAAGCTAAGCGTCGGTTACCCAGCTTTCGCGTGCAGGCGCCGGCGGCGGGGACTTCAAAGGGATGACAACCGCACCCCCTTTTTAACCCCCTGAAACCCCCAGGCGCAGAGTAATTATGTACACAGTACCGAAGCTCAGCATTATTAAGAAGCTAGCAGAAGTTTGTTTCATGACCAATCGTATCATCTATACCAGAAATTAAGTATAATATTACATTTATTCATATTATTAATTATTTGACTGGCCGGTTGGCGCAGTTGGTGGCACTCTGCCTTCTGAGCCGCTGGTCCCAGGTTCGATACCCGGACAGGTCAAACCGGAAATTAATTGAGGATGATGAGGATGAGGATTTGTGTGTATGAACATGTTTGTTTGACCTGTGTCTGGGTGTGTATATGTATATAAGTATATATATCAGTCATCAGGTGACCATAGCACAGGCTCTGCCTAGTTTGGTACCTGAAGACCTTGTGTGAATGTTAAATAAATAAATAAAATAATAAATAAATAATAATAAAAAATAAATTAATTTAATTTTATTCAAAATAAAAAAAGAAACATTTATATTTTTTTTTTAACTGTTAATACATTACTATATACTACTGTATATATATTATAATACAATATTTAGGTAGTATTTTTTAATAATATCTTCTTTGTTCCTATTCTTAGAATCATAGACGTAAAATAACTTGGAAGGTTAAATAGTTAATTTTACCTTTAACAAGGTTTCGTCTTTCTTTTCAAACTCTTTCATGTCTCCCGTGACACAGAGAAGAGAATCTTAGTGCGGGGTAACAGAACTGTTGTATCTGCGCGACTGCTAAATAACTAGTAGTTAAATAATACACCCTAAATATATGTGTTAGATTTGTTTCAAATCGGCATAAATAATTTGTGATAATCTTTGTGATCAAATTTTTATGATTTGTTTTTACATCCTATCAGATCCGGTACAAATTAAACTGTCACGACTTTAATAAACTGTCAGCGTGCATAAATTTAATAACTAGCAGTGCCCCGCGGTTTCCTCCGCATGGATTACGATTTGAATCATTTATCAAGAGGTAGGTGACATGGTCACCCATGTCACTCTTTCTGAGGCCTACCAAATATACCTACACAGAAAATTCATAAAAATCAGGCAATCACTTTTGGAGGAGTTTGATAAAACACTGTGATACGAGATTTTTATATACATAGTACCTACTAATGTAAAGTCTCATGAGAAGTATGAAGATGTCCTACTGTCATCATGTTTATTACACACAGCCCGAGGCGTACGGTTCTCGACCGCGTTTGTTCATTGCGGTGCCACCTATGTATTTGGGCTACGGATCAGTATGTGCACACCTTTAAATGGGATATGAAGGCGACGATCCTGAAGGCAAGCAAGGTTTAAAGTGGTTTAGTTCACTCCTAACGGAATTCTAAATGCTTATTGCTCATCCCACTTTTGACGCCGTTTCATTGGACAAGACAATACAGTGCCTTACCATCAAGTATTTCATTGAAGAATTATTTTAGCATTTTCCAAAGGGTTAATCTGTGTATGATGCTGATGGAGTTACCCAGCGAATGAACTTTAAGTTCTTATAACTTATTATAGGCATGAAGACCAGGCCTATTTACATGTGACACGCTACGAACACACTAAGAACGAAAGTCACCGACATACCCAACGGATTAGCAAGTTGAAATGGCAGTGGGCAGAGCACATAGCTTGAAGAACCGATTTTCGTTAGGGTCGAAACGTTCTCGAATGGAGACGATGGATGGCAAGCGCAGCATAGGACGGCCACCGACGAGATGGACAGACGACCTGACAAAGATCTGACCTAAGATCGCAGGTAAGGGCTGGATGCGGGCCGCTTTCATCCGGTCCTTGTGGAAATCATTGGGAAAGGCGTATGTCCAGGGATGTCCTACGGCTGAGATGATGACGATGACACTACGACCAATATAAAGAAATGATTGTATCTTACTTATTCCTTGATTTCAGCGTGTGGTTAAATGTAATACATTAACGGTTAGCCCCTAATTTATTTCGTTGCGCAAAATCTTCCCTCATTATAATGGTAGAACCTCGAAAACGTGTCTGATTAGCTGTAAACGGTAAAGCGATAACTGTTGTACTGGCACGACCGCCAATTAGTTAGTTGGCGGCCAACATGGGGCGGCATGATATGGAATACATTGTCCTAATTACTATGAAAATATATATTTTTATAAATTTGCGTGGTGTTTGTATTTCGGGATGTCTTTTTTTGATACGATAAAACACTCCAAATTCTGTCAAAAATAATCAAATTATGTATCCATATGGCTTGTTATATACATGCATGAATTCACGCCTCTTTTCCGTAGAGGTAGGCAGAAACCACACCTTTCCAATTGTTATGGAAAATATGGATTGTTATCACAACATAATATAAATTAACTGTGTGGCAAGTAATTGACCTGAATCTCCGAGGAATTATTAACAAAACTATTATTTATATTGTGCTTGGCCAATTAGTGAGTTTACCGTAATTGACGCCCAACGTGGGACCGCAGGGTGAGAATAATTGTTTTAATAAGTTTTAATTTAAGAAGCAACTTGGTCTATGCCATCTTTCTCCGTTTGCTTGAAATTTCAAAAAGGGAATTATTATAGACATTGTGACAGAATTTCTAGAGTAATTGACTCGTACATCGGTAAAAACACATGTTATACTTTAGTTCAGTACATATAGATGTTTTTTGTATATTTGAGTTGAAATTAATGTATTTATTTTTTAATTCTGAAGTTAATAAAAATTTTCTGAAGTTTGTAAAATTTAGATATGGTTTTTAAATTTTATATCATACCGTCATGTGGTGTTGGATATTGGTCTTCTGCTGCTTACTAAGACCTAAAACATTAAGTAAAGATTTTCCTTTGTAATGACATGTTGCATATAAATTATTTATTGCATAAACTATTGACTTGCGTCATTCATCGAATCTAGTTTTTTATCCATCTTATGCATTTTATCTGACAGAAGAATGATCAAAAAACAATACCCCATTGTATTGACTACCGTTTACTACAACCATTGTCTTCATTTACAAACAAGTCTTAAAGTTAAACATCATGCATCTAAACAGCCAATTCAAGTATAATGAGAGATATCAATATTCATACCCTGCGATGGCCACGTGCCGGATGGAGCGAGACAGCTAGTATTCAAACTTCTCTGTCGGTCACACTCTAATTTCATGACGATCTCGTTGAGATTCCAAATTTAAAATTCGTATAAACGTACCATGTTTATTGTAAGGGTCTGCGGATATTGTAATTTTAAGTTTTTGTCTCCTTTTCCATTAAGCATGTTTGGTGACACGATGTAGGTGGTCATTGGTATATATTCGAATGATAATTTGTCATTTTTTTTTCTTCTTTTTTTCACACACTCACACCCCCGCACTAGGATACCCTGTGTCGCGGAAGGCATAGACACACACAATCACAATACACAAACATCCAAGACCCGATAACAAACATCTTTGCTCATCACAGAAATGTTTGTCCCGGCCGGGATTCGAACCCGGGGTCGCGCTTCCAAAGTCAGTGTCGCTGACCACTGAGCCACGACGACCGTCATATTGTGCGTATACTGTAGAATATGCTTGATCATTTGCTTCTTCAATACGTTTGAGCATAGTATGCTCTCAACAGAACGAAGAAATGGTAAGATTTTTTTGTCATCTCAGCATCTGTGCATGGAACAAGAGCAATTGCAGCAATTGCAACAATAATGTAACCGTGCGAATTTGGATGGACCAATAATAGGTTGATATATAACTACACAGAAAAGCAGATATAAATACTTTTAATTTGCTCCAACATATTCACGCCGCGTAATCGACTTTGCAAACGCACTCTTTTAATCCATGAAAAATACGATTTCTCACAGCACACAATAAATATTCCCAATTCATTGTAAAGGAACCCTATCTTGTCGGTAACAATTGTACAAATAAAACACAGTTTCATAGAAAATGTCTTTATTTAGTTAATTAATAATACCAAATTCAAACAAATCCTACAACTGATTGATACTCTCGAAGCCTAGCGAAGGGCGAATTAAGCAGGGTTGGCAGTAATCATTAATCAATTTTTTAACCACTGTTAATATTCTTAACTCTTACATCACAAAAAAAAATGCTTATCAAAAAATGCAACCGACTTCAACACTCAAAAGTGTGAAATAACTTGTTGATGTTGGTACCATGATAGTTCACACAAAAGTAACTATCATCACAATATTGTGCTCATGGTACCGACTTCGACATGTTATTTCACACTTTTGGGAGTTGAAGTCGGTTGCATTTTTTGTAAAAAAAACTTTTTTCACCCTTTTCAGTGACCTTTTCTACTCAGGGGGTCAATTAATTGTCATTGTGTGTTCTGCGATGTCTTCTACCGCGACAATAATATAATTTTCAGTTATTGAAGTATAACTCAAAAACCGCTTGTCCGATTTTGATGAAATTTGAATGGGTCCACCACGGAAGTATACTCTATCTAACAAAAAAAGAATCATCAAAATCGGTTTATAAACGACGAAGTTATCCGCGAACACTCATAAATATATATATATATATATATATTATAAATACACTCATAAATATATATATATATATATATATATATATATATATATTTATGAGTGTTCGCGGATAACTTCGTCGTTTATAAACCGATTTTGATGATTCTTTTTTTGTTAGATAGAGTATACTTCCGTGGTGGACCCATTCAAATTTCATCAAAATCGGACAAGCGGTTTTTGAGTTATACTTCAATAACTGAAAATTATATTATTGTCGCGGTAGAAGACATCGCAGAACACACAATGACAATTAATTGACCCCCTGAGTAGAAAAGGTCACTGAAGGGTGAAAGAATCATCAAAATCGGTTTATAAACGACGAAGTTATCCGCGAACACTCATCACCGTTCGCGGATAACTTCGTCGTTTATAAACCGATTTTGATGATTCTTTTTTTGTTATATATATATATATACGGTCGAATTGAGTAACCTCCTTTTTTGAAGTAGGTGAAAAAATGTGTTGATTGATATTGATGTTCGTAAAGCCGAAATAAGAAGACAAACTTATGTCGAAAGGTCAAAGAGTATCTATTACCGTCCGTATATTTGATGGCATTTTTCGCAGCTATTCCACATACAAAATGTCACTTCCAAGCTGTTACTATTGTGCTTGCTAGTTATGAATGTCGCATCATCTGCTTTTAAATCTTACTAACAGCAGCCCGCGGTTTCACTCGCGTGGACTACGGTTTTCCTGTTACAATACATTTTTTTAGGATTTTAAGTGCTTGTGTATAATATTTATAAGATATCTATCTCTGTGCCTAATGTCTTTCGGTTCTATCCAGCCAGTCTGACGTTATTGAGTCATAAACATACAATCAATAAGTTTATGGATAAGACAAAACACTGGTTTTGTAAAAAGGAATAGTTATCTATTCTTTCTACTATCTCACTTGATGGTCAGTGACGACGAGGTCGAAGATGTTATCACGCTAGACCTAAAATGCTTATTGGCTCTCAAGAACTGCTGTCTGGACACTATGCATTTGGTGACAGTTTTTGCTTATGCCTCCATGATGAGAATTGGATAACGGTTTTACCGTGACCGGAAGCTCAAGCCGTTGGGATCGAAACAGAATCCGTCATTTTGACAGCCGACGCTTCAACCGCCGATCTACCATCACTTCAAAATAATATTTAAGTTATGCTTTGGTGGACATTCCACTAAAATTGCACTATTAAACACGCTATATTGTCAGTAGCTCATTTGATTGTAACTATTGATAATACAAAAAAAAAACACGAGACCAATAGAAAATAGAACATATAAAGAACATATAAATAAATAGAAACAATCACACATCCATTTAAAAAAAGTCACCAGCCCACGAAATTAAAAATTCCCATCACGACAACCCTGAGTCGAGTGGATACGCAAGGGTCTGTTCGATCCCTATTGTGTATACCCACTTGTTTTCCCAATGCTGCCGGGACTGTGCGAGGGTAGTTTCTATTATTTAGCGTTGTGCCCATTTTGTGGCCTTAACTCCAAAACGACGGAAGCAACAAACAGTTCCATGACTTTCTACCTCTCCTATTCTGGTCTCTTTATACAGGTCACTAATTAAAAAACGAAATTGTCTCAACGTTTCTTAGGTCATTTCCACCTTGGTACAGCATTCAACCTTAGATCCAGAACGACTTACGTGTACTCTTTTATTAATGTGACTTATTACCCTTTTCAATTGATAGTTGTTTTGGTATGACATCCACTTGATATTTGCAGGGGAGGGTCCCGTAGTTGATATTAATGATTTGTCATGTTTTGTGGAGGTCAAGTGACATTATGATATGGTACTTGATGAGTGAATTGTTTGGGAAATAGATTTATTAAATTGTATCCCTCGCTACTTATTAATGTGCGCTTACTGATGAGGAAGAAATAATATATTATTCATTTATAAGTGCATAAATTGGTCAATTATTTACAATATCGAATTAAGTTTATCTTTTTTTTACATATTATAAGTTTGCGTTTGACAACTGTCTCACCTGATGTTAAGTGATGACGTTGTCTAGGATTTAGCACGCAAACCTAGAAGGTACCTATTCACTCGCGAAGTGTAAGCTTGATTGTTACACAATCGAAGAAGGGACTACGTGTTACTTTACGTTCTATGCTAAATGTTTGTTTCGCCATTCAAAGCTTTATTAAGTAAATTTCGAAGAAAAACAAGATACTAATAAATATTTCCTTAGTCGACAAATATAATTATCAGTAATAATTTGTACATGTTAATGGTAGGTTTGAAAGAGGAAGGCCTAGGCGAACGGAAAACCAGATTGAAGAAGTTCTAAGACAGGGCCAGGACAAGAGTAGGTACTCTAAAACGATGGTCTTGTATGAAAGGTCTGATGAGCATGGATGAAGCGATGGAAGTGTGTCGGGATCGTAGCAAATGGAAGGCTCTAGTCTCTGCCTACCCCTATCGGAAAGAGGCGTTTATGTATTTTATATATTATGTGTAAATAAGGTAAGAGCTCGACAGAACGCTCCAACGCTTATGATTAAAATGTCAGCCTTTTCGAATTATTTGATTTAAACCCTACGGTCGTAGTAATACGACTCTTCTAGCTGTAAATAAAACTTTGCTTTCTTACCCTCTTTTGTTACGTTATTTACCAAGTTGGGGCCGCTGAAAGTTGGCTTTCGCGAAATTGACCCGCGCTTGGACTTCCGCCAAGAGCCGCCATTACGGTACCCTCATTTCCGGCGTGTCCGGGATTGCAGGACCATTACGGGCTCGGCGATGCCTTTCCCTCGTATATTTCGGTATTTATAGAAAAATATTCAAGATTTTACAAAAATATAATGTAGGTCGATTTATTGAATGCGGAGCGTGGGTCCGCTTGAAGCGCATTGCAAGCATCAAGTGAGACGCATTTTTAATTAAACGCCACCGGAAGCCGCCATGTTGCAGCGCTTCCGTCGACGCCATCTTGCGGCTGCCGTTTGACAAATTGGAACGAGAGAGTGACGCGCAATTTTCCCGCCATTGTTCGCTTTTACCGCGCAACAAAATGAAAAGTCGCGTTCTATTTTGTATTTTTTTTCCGAAATGTACGGTCCACTGTGGCGTATGTAGGGAGTTAGGTACCAGTACAGTGCGTTATTTTTTCTAGTTTCGCTGGCGTTCGTTCGGACTATTGAGTTTTATTTGAATTTTGATAGTGTATGAACGTAAAAAGTTCAATAAAATATTTTTTACAGTGTGTTGACCCGCTGTGCTCCGCGGTTTTACTGCGCATGGTGGTGATTGATGATGATGATAAGTAGCCTATGTGTTATTTCGGCACCTAAACTATCTACATACCAAATTTCACCCAAATCCGTCCATCGTTTCGAGTGTGAAAGAGTCACAAACATTCATCCATAGTCACAAACTTTGGCATTTATAATATTAGTAGGATTGCTTTATTATTAGATCCGGAGATGTTTATACAAACGCTACTTATTCCAGTAATGTAGGGCAAGTACAATGGGCTTAAGAGACTGACGCAGCTTATTACTTGTAAGGCGCTTTGTAATCTAAGCTACGGAGATACCAGCTATAAAACCTGGTCTACAACTTAAGTAGCGGAATATTAATAAATTGTTTTTATGAGATAAAGTTACGGAACAAGCAAAAGGCCCACAGGATGTTAAGTGGTAACCTCTGCCTGATAAAATTCGTGAAGAACTGCACTGCGCCCGTCACCCTGACACATAAAGTTGGTAAGTCTCATGCGCCTGTAATTTCACCGGAAATCATACCCTTCAAACTGGAACACAGTGATGCGAACACTACTGTCTGGCGGTACAAATAGATATGGTGGCAGTAATTACCGAGTGTTGTACTATTTTTTTTTTAAAGGAGAATAGGTATGGATAGAATTAGGTAAATAAGTGAAGACATGTTTAGCATTTTTTACCTACATAATCTCAAATAGCTTTGATTAGCCTAGGCACCTAGCCACACTAGGTGCTAACACCTAGTGTCTCTTGCTGTCTCTGAAGGCTAATCAAAGACCTAGGTATCTATTACGATCACGTCGTCACTGACCATAAAAGGCTAGGCAACATACGTAAAGCCCCCAGTGTTACATTATATCCATAAGTGATGGTGATCGCTTAGCATCAGATGGCCTCTCTGCTTGCTCGCCACCTATTACAAATGTGATAAATGATATTACATACAGCATACACATTAATATAGTAGGTAGTTACTTCGTAGAAGACTTTGATTAAGATTCTGTATCAAGTACCGTCCCTCTCACAAAGCTGCATAAAAAAAATTGGTTGTCTGTAAAGTCGGTTTACGGACGATAGATTTACGTGATAACGACATAATCATGTATGACTTTCACTTTGACATTGACATTGACATTGACCATTGACCATTGACCATTGACCATTGACCATTGACCGTTACGCGGAACGTTACTATTTTTCATTTTGGCATTCATCAATTTATAAAACGTTATCACGTCAAAAACAAAGCGATGTCCGCATTAATTTTACCATCGAAATATGTACAATATGTATAGCTCTACTCGTATCTATGCGGTTCGAAGAGATTAAATGTTTGCTCATGGGATTTTTGTAATAAAGTTTAACCGCAGTCTCATTTGATCAGTTGGCAGTGGTGATGTGGTTGAAAGTGAAATCACAAATGGGCCTAAAATGTTGCATGCTTCTTGAGGTTAACCGCTTGAATACTTATTATCAAACACCGATGATATTTTTTCAAATATGAGTATAATAGCTACGCTAAGCGGGAATTAAATAATAAATAAATAATATGGGACAACATTCACACAAGGTCTTCAGGTCCCAAACTAGGCAGTGCCTGTAATATGGTAACCTGATGACTGATATATATACTTAAATACATACTTATATATATACTTTTATACATATACACACCCAGACACAGGTCAAACAGACATGTGCATACACACAAATGTTTGACCTGTCCGGGAATCGAACCCGGGACCAGCGGCTCAGAAGGCAGAATGCTACCAACTGCGCCAACCGGCCAGTCGAATTAAAAAAATCCTTACTACCATGCAAATTATGTCTTCGCAGAAGGCTAAAGATGAATAGCTATTATTACAAAAAGCACTAACAAAATGAGTTGTGAAAACAAACACTTACCAATTTAAAAGAACACTACAGGAAAAGCCAACAAATAGTTATTAGTATTTCGGACAGGAACAATTCTAACTAGTAACGTTTATACGGTTGGCTCATTAAATCCGGCGGCGAGATCAAAGGAGTCCGAAATACGCGCCGTAGACCTATGCGATCGTAGATACGGACGGGGTGAGCGACTGGACTGGAAAATTTGGGTAAGGAGTTTGTTTCTCATTTATGGAAATAAAAAGGTTCGGAATAGAGCAATTATTCTATTTTACTTTCGTTTGAAAACGACCATCTACTTTCATAATACGTGTTTGGAAACACAAAGGCTCGTCAGTATTCGCTTATCTTTAGCAATTATGTGTATGTTTGATTGATACATAATTTAAATATTGAATACTTCATTTGTTAATTTAAATTACAAGGAATTAAGTAACTATAATAGATGACGAAAATATATTTCACAATATGCATCCGTATGAAATTACAACACATCAAATAAGAAATATTCCGTTTTAAAGTTTTCATTGGTTACAAGTTTGACAAGACTTAAATAGGACGGCCACGAACACCATTTGAACTTCGTGAGTTGCCACTACTTGGTGGTAATTTCGTGTGCCCGCCTGGCTAGCTACCTACCTGTAGTTTGATATTCTGCTACCAATCAGACAGTATGTTCAGCTGTTTTTAAAACCAGCTAGTACATATTTGAAGAGACCGACATGGTCTTTAGTGATCTGTATTTTATTGTAGGTACTTCCTACCGCCTGTATTGTACTAGCAGAGATTTCCATAAACATGTACGCGAATCGGGCTAACAACTCAAACAATTAAATATTTATAAATTTTATTAAATAACCATACGTGTATATGATGTAAATGTTATAAAAAAAACCTTTTAAATTGAATTGAAGAAGTGTGGCTTAAGACCATCATAAACCGCACTACCAACAGCCGACATAATTAGATCAACCGCCATTGGCTAGCAATTGAATAAAACTCGTGTAATATTTAAGCGTGAAATGGATTTATATAAATTTGAATTTTAGCTTAAATATAATACGAACTATTTCAATTTAAGAATTTTCGTGAAGTTTAGGTAGTATGAGTGATACAATAAAAATGGGACAAATGCCTTAAAATAAAACACCAATAACCAATTATAATACCGCAGCTACTAATAACACTTGAGCAATCCACTAGCCATTGGTAGCCTATAGATAACTCAAATGTTCTAACCCGCTACCGGCTGGCAGCGTGCCCAGAATGCTAGCAGCATTGCCACGTTGAATTGCAATGCAGATTCGTTGAGCCAAATATGTGCCAGCATTTTGGTCACGCGTCGCATCGATCAAACGCTCAGATAAATTTTGGAAAATCCGATGAGCTCCAGATCCCACCGGGCCCAATGTCTCGACCCCAAAAGGTTCAAATATGTAACCACTACCTAGGTTAGCGTGTAGTAGTTAGTTAGTGTTAGTAATGATACAATACGACGTCACTCAACATTCTCTCTCATCGGGTGAATCATACATCACTTTACATTTTCGTCTTGTCTACCCCCATTCTTAGGTCAACTTGCTGTCACCACTTGTTCAACAGTATGGTCTCACAGATTTATGCCTCTGTCGACGTGTACCCAGACGGCCAGCCTGCTCTATCATAACGCTGTTACTCTTGTTGAGATAACTTTCAAAGGCAAAACGCTAATCATGTATATATTATTACAACAATTGACTTTAACATATCATTTATATGGTGGTAGTCAATGATGTTTCACTAAAGATGACGTATATTCATACTGCGCGGTGCTCAGATTTTGTTCCTTTACGACATAAACATGCTTACTGCGACAGATAATACGGTACAAATAATATAGAAAAGGATAGCTATATGTTTAAACTTGCGCTTGAAATACGCGTCATAATTAAAATTACTACAATTGACTTAATTTTGCCGCCTCAGTTTCCGCGCGCTTGTGCGCCTACCTCATAGAAACATATAATATCATTGGTGGTAGGCTACTTTCTAATACCTATCTACCTAGCTGGCTGGCCAGCTACAACTGTCAAATTGAAAATCTGCTGAAACACGTATTTTAATCAGGCAGGCTAACTTTTAATTAGTATAGGACCTCGTAATTATAAAACCCTTTTTTAATTATATCTAGATGGGTTAAATATTTGTTTTTGTGTGCGTCCTTAAATCGTTAAAACTGGCATTTATTTTTTAACGACTTAAACTATTCGGTATACCTTCGTAATGAAGGTCAAATTACACGATCTATTAAAGGCAAAAAATATGATATTATAATGCAATATCTAATATAAAAACTCATATATTTTTAATGAACCAGCTCGTTTTGTTCCTAAGTGTCATTTATTTAGTACCTACTGTCATTCTTATATGTTATACATGTCAAAGTTTGCGTGTTTAAATATTTGTTGCTCAATTATTGAGCGTGGATGAAATTTTTCAACAATTTTTCTCTGCCTACCTCTACGGAAGAACGCGAACGCGAAAGACGCGTGAAGGTTTTCTTTCGATCGATGTGAATATATATATATAATAAATAAAATAAATAAATATGTATGTATGGAGTGTATCGATTGCACCTAATTGGATCGTTACGAGGAAGTATAATGATCAATTAGCAAATTAAATGCTGATGCGTCGAAGATATAAAAACAAGTCTTCAAAAGCTTCATTCTCATTATCGAATCGGAATGAAATGGGCCGAGGGAACGCCCTTAGCGACACCTCCTGGACTTTATGAAAAGCATTTAAATAGATTTTTGATTTTTTTGACCTGTGTTTGGGTGTGTATAAGTATATATATATATAAGTATGTACATAAGTATATATCAGTCATCAGGTTACCATAGTACAGGCTCTGCCTAGTTTGGTACCTGAAGACCTTGTGTGAATGTTGTCCCATATTATTATTATTATTATAGTAGCACAATCAGCCCAATACGATTCCACCTAATCGGAGGCTTCGTCCTCTTACACTCAGAGTGAACGTGTTGACCTTATTACACCATGCTGACTTGGTTGGAAGATGATAAATTCATAATGTAGTACATGTGCACATTACTTTGTGTCCCAAAAAAAACATAGAAATTGTATCACTACTCTTCTTTTAAAAAATATTAATAAATTTGTTTTTATTTATTTATTTTATTTATTAACATTCACACAAGGTCTTCAGGTCCCAAACTAGGCAGAGCCTGTAATATGGTAACCTAGTGACTGATATACATACTTATATACATATACACACCCAGACACAGGTCTTAATTAATTATAATATTTATCGAAAACTGATTTGCATATGTGCCGTGGTGGTACCGGCCTAGAATAGTACTCCCCCATCTCTGCCCCCGGGTGCCGTAAGAGTCGGCTAAGGGATCACATACCAGAAGGTGGGCAGTAGCGCCTTCTGAAGATAGGAAATTATACTGCGCTCGCCAACCCGCCTGCCAAGCGTGGCGGGTATTGGCAAATCCCCCCTATATGGGGGAGGCATATGTCCAGCAGTGGATGACCAATTGCTGAGAAGAAGAGGATTAGCATATAAATGCAAAAATAATATAGAGACTATATAAAAATATAAGTAATTATATTACGACAGGTATTTAATTCCTTCAATATTTAGTTTTTCATGTAGGTACGTTTTTATGTTTCCTTTTGTTTTATTACATTTCAAAGGTCAAAAAAATGTGTTAAGCTTATACAATTCCGTTATTCCCCCGCCAAGAATGAATTTATCCGAAGTTTAATTTAAAAAAGTAACATGCCTCGGCTTTTACAACCGCCTATAAAACTAAGAGGTCGTTATATCGTCCGGCGAACGCGACGGCGCTCGAATAACTTTCAACTTTGTTCAAATCTAGGACAAATTGGTCTATTTGTGAATGGTAATGGTCATAAATCCAGAAAACCATACGGAAAATGCCAGGCGTTCAGTTATGATTTTTGAGTTATGGTTGTGAGTGTTCATAAAGCCGTTATCGCCTTTTATTTCTGTCATTTTTACGAAATTGTCCTATTCATTCCAATTAACTATCTTTTATGAATACACCAAACGCAGCTCTACGGCTGAGGTGATGATGATGATGATGATGATGATGATGGTGGTGGTTGGTGATGATGATGATGAACAATTTTTAGCGGACATCCAAATAAGGAATTTAAATTCAGTTGAATTTTATTTTTGTATTTTCGGTCCAAATCGGTCCACAACTAAAGGTTTGAAAGGTGAAAAAAATTAACAAGAAATTATTTTGTTTCACACTTTTGAGTGTTGAAGTCGGTTCCATTTTTTTATCCACATTACAATAAATAATTAATATTAATAATAATTATATTTAATATTATTAACAATTATACTACTACCAATAACTAGTGGATTGCTTAAATGTTATTGTAGTAGCTGCAGTATTGTAATTAGTTATTTGTGTTTTATTTTAATTACAATATGGCTACTACAATAAAGTTGAAGGTAAGCGACCGAAAGCAGGAGCTCAATGCGCTGGTCTGACCAAATCAGCACAACACTCGACACCAACATCTGTGATGCAATCCAAGTTGCTGAAAGCCGGAGTACATGGGAAAACATCACTCGGAAAAGAATTCCATGAGATGATCACAACTCCTGGAGAATCGGGGAGAAATGCTACTACAATAACATTTGACCAATAAAATAGCTGTTGTCAGGCTAAAAATAGCTTAAATGTTTTTTGTTGTGAACTGTCCACAGGTTTTATTTTCACAAATAGTTCGGCCATTATTTCAATGTGTTATTGTGTATAATATTATTCGTTGGGACAGATTCCGCGGCGTCGCGCAGCGCCATCAATTTCCAACTTTGACGTTTATATGCATATTTAAAAATTTGCTTTGAACTACTACTCTGTAGATTTATGTTAGATACACTACTCACTGCCGTTGAAATCGCCTAATAAGCATGTCCACTATCGCTCACAGAACAATTGGTTGGGCCAAAGCTGCTCTTTAATTTTAAACGTCCGTAATTACTTACTACTTTGTATCTACTAAAAGTTGTGCGGACCAGTTAGAAAATCAGTAATTATAAAGTAAAATGCCTTAAGTTTGTTTATTGTAGTGTTATTTTTTTATCAAATAATGAGTTCCCACTATCCAGCGGTCGCAATAAAAAAAAGTGCAATATAAGGATGTTACAAGTAATTTTATTATACATATTCAAATTAAAAATAACTACTCTTGTTTGGAATCCAATATGGTCCGATGTCGCAGACTGGCCACATGTTGTTCCAAGCGTAGGTAACTTACACGCTCAATTTACGAGCCGCTCGCTGCACATCGTTTATACTATAATATATACATGGTCGATTTGTCCACGATGACAACTATGGAACATTCGAGAAACATGTAAAATAAACTGTATTGATGCAAACTCTCTAATATTTGAGCCACGATTGAAAGTTACGGAACAGTAAACAGTTGCGTAATAAAATCGCACAGACGCGTAAGGAGTTCATTTTAAAATTACTGGACGTATTTTATTAATGTTTTTTTGTCTGAACTATCATTAATTGGAACTAAAGACAACGATTAAAGTAAAATTTTAAAATCATAAGTGTGTTATTAGGTAATGATTCTAATTTATTAACTATCGTTTCCACGTCTTTTTATTATATATATGAAATAAGAGAAAAAATGATTAAATAGATAATATAATTTAATTATTCATGTTTCACAAGGATGCGTAAGAGAGACACATACACATTGACATTTATACACTAAAATAATTACATACTGTATATAATAAAAAAAATCTTTAATAAAAATAAAGCGATTGGTGTGTATTATTCTCTTTGCCTGATTTATGGTAATGGAAAGTATCAGACAAAAACACCGATAAAATAATAAGCATAATTAACCTTAGACACAATTCAAAATAAGAATACAGAGTACTTGAGATGGAGGTTAATTGGTAAAATTATTAACCCCCCAGATCTTCAGTTTTGTTACACAAATTAGCGATCCGTGTGTCACGTCAACAATTTGGATAAATATTTCGTGATTTATTAAAAATGCGACACCATTTGGCAATGGCGAGTGAGTGTTTTATTTTCGTCCATTCTAATAATCTCGTTTTATACAAAGTTTTTCTAGTGGGCGGGGTGGAACAATGATTTACAGTTTATAATTCTTTTATGAAAATATTATGCTTTCCGTAATGGTTATTTGTACTGTCGTAAATAAACGGTACAGGTTCAAAGAGAGATGTTATTCTTTTTGCTAAATATTTCAATTTTGCACATGTCAAGCGTCATCTTTAAGATTCTTATCTCATATATACATATTATAATATTAATTGGCGACTTGTTATAGTGCCCATGATAAATTTTAGTTCTCGATTAAGTCCCATCTTGAAGTGAACCTTTAAATTTCTATGAGGTTAAAACTATGATAACCAAATCAAGCAGAAAAACCAATATTGAAACGTAACTTCGTTTATATAGTCATCTGTGGTTGTATAAAAAAATAATTGCGTTGAAGGAAATTCAGCTCTATTCTTATTTGTGATTCGTGATTGGATCACCATTGTTCTAGCAGTTTAGGTATTTATTGACGGTAGTCTTGAAGCTAGCCGGGCGAGTATCTAGTTGACTACCGCCATGCTCTAGATAAGATAACTATGTTTTTTTTTTTTCCATCACACATACCCCCGCACTAGGATTCCCTGTATCGCGGGAGGTATGGACACACACAATCACAGCACACAAACATCCAAGACCCGGGACCAACATCTACACTCATCGCACAAATGTTTGCCCCTGCCAGGATTCGAACCCAGGGTCCCGGAGACACAGAATTCATGTTGATGACACAAACCACTGCGCCACGGGACCGTCAACTTTTGGTGTTACTTACACCAAAAGCGCAAGCCGAGGTCGGGGATAGAACCAGCATCCGTCAAATCGAAAGCTAACACTCAACTTCAAGGCCATCACTCCAAATCCCATACCTTACCTATAAAACCGTCTTCGTTGACCGTCGAGTAACGAAGTGATTAAGCTTAGTGTTCATTATTACCTTAGTATCTCACTCGAAAATCAAATATGTTCGAAAATGTCTTACGAAAAACGGATGCCATTGTATTTTCCTTAGAAAAATCGCCATTTTCCGCGTTCAATCGAGCGAAACTCGTTAAGTCGGCAGCTATAACGAACAAATAGTACTAGAAACGTGTTTACGCTGAGAATACAACCGTGACGCAATTTGTAACACCCCCCCTCGCTGGGGGAGGGGGCGGACTTCAAAGGGCTCGCCGACAAAGCGCTAAATAAGATGAGAAAAAAAAACAAAAACGACAATGTACGGAAAATCGGGGCCTTCGGAATTTTCGACATTCTTTTTAGTTTTCCCGAATGCTGAAATTGCGTTTCGTAGCTTCGATGCGACTCCGCGAGGTGCCTAGTTTGCGTTTCGTTCATTCTCCTCGTTCACAATATTTTGTGTAAAATATTTTGACATGCTGATTGCATACATATTTTGTCTATTTGGAAGTGCTATGAAAGGTTCAGAGATTTAGGAATCTAAAATAGGTATTCCCCATATATTCCGGATGATGCAGTTTGAAATATTTCGAGTAAAATTCACCGATATCAAGAAGTCCGATCTATTTTGTGTATAAAAATTCTCCTTCTGCACATTTTTTCCATCCATCTGATTTTGATCCATCTCATTTCTCCATCTGACTGGTCGGTTGGCGCAGTTGGTAGCACTCTGCCTTCTGAGCCGCTGGTCCCGGGTTCGATTCCCGGACAGGTCAAACATTTGTGTGTATGAACATGTCCGTTTGACCTGTGTCCGGGTGTGTATACGTATATAAGTATATATATAAGTATGTACATAAGTATATATCAGTCATCAGGTTACCATAGCACAGGCTCTGCCTAGTTTGGGACCTGAAGACCTTGTGTGAATGTTGTCCCATATTATTATATTATATTTTCATGGGATTGGGTCGATATTTTCTGTTACTGTCTGACAGGAAAGTTACTTGAGAAATATTTTATGCTCTTGTAGTTTTTAGACTGACATAGTGACGTGGTGGTACCGGCCTAGAATAGTACTCCCCCATCTCTTCCCGTGGGTGCCGTAAGAGTCTGCTAAGGGATCACGTACCAGAAAGTGGGCAGCAGCGCCTTCTGAGGATCGGAAATCATACTGCGCTCGCCAACCCGCCTGCCAAAAATTTGTCATCTGCGAAGTGGTAGCTGGTTAGAGCATTTGAGATATCTACAGGCTGACAAAAGCTGGTAGATTGTTTAAATGTAGTGGCTGCAGTACGAGGTTGGTTCTAAGTATTTTATTTCAATAAAGGCTAAGCTTTAAACAAATATGTAGCTCAACTATTGTATAGATAAACAAGTGACATCTGAAAGTCATGATGTGTGTTTAAGAAATATGGATCTGGCGACCATTTGATAATTTTCTGAGTTGCAACTATGATCACTTCATACCTATAACCTATTAAATTTTATGTAAACTCTAAGGCTTTCACAGCCGGCGTGGCATGTTGTATGTATTGCATCCGGGCTGTTTGGCCGTGGTCTAAATGAAACTTGTGTTCCATTAATAATTCCAGTATTACATTTTAAATAATATTTTTCATTAGCTGTGCCCGTTGGATTTATTGGTGTGGACTAAGGTTCTTCCGCTACTTAGGTAATCTCACGGGAACCATAACTTATCCAGGACAAATAGTAGCCTATGTCGTTGTACAATGTGTCATCTATCTCTACACAAAAATTGTGAAATCATAACAGACAGACAGAGTTACTTTCATATTTATAATATTGGGTTTTACCTTTTTAAGAGGCGAAGCCTTTATTAAAATAAAACACTAATAACTAATTACAATACTGCAGCTACTACAATAATATTTGAGCAATCTAATAGCTATTGGCAGCCTATAGATAACTCAAATGCTCTAACCCGCTACTGGCTGGCAGCGTGCTCAGAATGCTAGCAAGGTTATGCTAGGTTTTACTTGTATTATTTTATTCAAATTATAAGGTTATACCTATGCATTGAAATCTATCAAGCCGTTGGCAAGAGATAACGAACACAAGCTTTTTACATGAAAATGAAATTGTTAATAAATCAATCGGGGCTTGATCGCGAGAAAAACAATTAGTAATTTATTTACTTCGATGACGACCAGTCTCCTCGTGACCAAGACCAATGCAACTAGGTCTAAGCGTCGCAAAAAAAACTTTTCTCGCGATCAAACCCCGATTGATTATTTAAAAATGTGTTCGAATCGCGAAAGTCTAAAAATTAGAAACGAAAATGAAATTTTCATATAGTTTTTTTTTTTTTTTTCCATATTATAAGTTTGCGTTTGACAACTGTCTCTCCTGATGGTAAGTGATGACGTTGTCTAGGATTTAGCACGCAAACCTAGAAGGTACCTATTCACTCGCGACTTGAAGACTCCACGATTGTACATATCGGGAAACAAATTTAAATTTAATTTAGTTGTATCAAACGCACAACTAAAACATTTCTTGTGAAGATTAACGATAAAACCTTATCTAAAATAATACAAAGTTCTCATCTTCTCACTTTATACATTAAAACTGTTTTAATTATTCTCATCAAAAAACATAAATTCCATTCAACTGACAGTTAAAGCGTTTACCTCCATCTTAATGTAACCTTAAACTTAATCTCAACTTAATTATCTATTCAGTTAAAAAAAACCCACCGTCTTTATAGTCCCTCTATGCTAATTGTTATAATAAAAATATAATTAAAACTAAATCTAGGGGCCGTGCGTAACATTTTGCGGTGTAAAAATAATAAAGCTGTTACACCCAGGATGCGAAGAAAATAATATTCAGTTCGTAATATATAATTTATTTCTGTATCCCAAAAATATGAAACGTCTCTTTTTTTATATCCATGGAAATGACGGGAGTGTTGCTACATTTAACGTTTTATTTCCTGCGAAATAAATAGCCTAGCCTTGCCACACTCAAAATATAATCATTCTGTCAGTACGCAGCGAAATGTAAGCGGGTTCTCTAAGAGAAAGTAGAAGTGCTTGGATTTGAAATTTGCTATTCAATACCCTGAGAGTAAGAGGACGAACGACGACCTACCTCGGCTGAGCAGCAGCGGTCGGAATACTGCGTCTTCTCGTCCAAAACACACTAGCCTTAAGGCGAACGATGTTTTTTTAATACTATAAAGATCAGAAGACACTATGTGTTTGGTGACAGTTTTTGAACTTTGAGGGTGGTAGCTAGCCAGGCATGTAGTCGAAAGTGCCCTACCACCATTCTGGGAGTTGGATAATAATATTACAATTACAGTTCATGTACACAAATGTTTGACCTGTCCGGGAATCGAACCCGGCACGAGCGGCTTAGAATTCAGACAGATTCCGCCAACCGGCCAGTCAATTAGCTAATGAGTGACGTACATTACATGATATAAATTAAGATATAAGAGGGAGGGGGTACCTATGCAAAATAACCCTGCGATATAATAATAGCTTTTAGCAAAGAATCGTGCATTGTATTTTAATGTTCACGAAGCACAAAGCTAGAATTTAATTAATTAATTAATTTAAGCTCGTTTCAATTTTTTTTTTTTTTTTTTGTTCTGTCTGTGTTAGAAATGACTAAATGCTGTTTACCACATAGGGTATTTACGGCGTCACCGGACTTCTGCTTTTTTTTTTCCTTTTTTTTTCACTCAGACTTGGTAAGAAATACGAAAGTTTCTCGAGGGGAGAGCACGGAGTGGCAAGCGCAGCATAGGACGTCCACCGACCAGGTGGTCAGACGACCTGACTAAATAGCCGGAAGAGGCCAGCCTCTACCAACCGGTCCTTGTAGAGATCATGTGGGAGGCTTATGTCCAGCTGTGGACGTCCTATGACGGAGATGATACATATACTTGAAGATTCTTAGCTATGTCACGTTAGATAATACCTACCTTTAAGTTTGAAAATTTAATAACAATATTATGTTACGCTCAAATTTTACAGGACGGTATTCTGTAATCGTGAGTTTAAATACAAACAGTAGCCGATTATTTCCGTAAGTTTCAACTAGCATGACGTTAATGCAATAAACTATACACACACACACACACACACCTATTTAATATATGAATTGCTGTAAATTCTCAGGATTTTATGAAGGCCTTTTTCTCCGGACATTTAAAATGTTCATCTTACCTTCCGGCATCAAGTGAGATGGTGGTAGTCCTTCCACCTTCCATCTATAAAAACACTGAGGTAGGTAACGAAACAGTAAATGAAGTCTTTTTTAACCGATTACAAAAAAGGAGGAGGTTCTCAATTCGACCCGTATGTTTTTTATTGTGTTTGTTACCGCATAACTTCCGACTGGGTAAACCGATTTTGATCGTTATTTTTTTATTTTAAAGCTGGTGCTTCCCATGTGGTCTCATTTAGCACTTTTTGAGTTACAAGTCAAAAACTGAAAAATGCGTGCTTATACTACACGATATTATAGAAACGGGTGAAGACATCGATGAACATACATGAGTAACAAAGGTCACTAAAAAGAGTGAAAAAATAAATTTACCAAAAAATACTTATGAGCACAATTTTTATATCAGTTAAGTACTTTTGAACTATCATGGTACCGACTTCAACAAGTTATTTCATTCTTTTGAGTGTTGAAGTCTGTTCCATTTTTTGGTAAACAATTTTTTCCTAGGTATACTGTTTATTATCATTTAAGGACTTTAGTACTATGAGCGTATCATATGAATAAAGCAAACCGAAAAAAGGTTGTATTATCGGTCGCAGTGGTCAGTGTCATGTCATGTCATGACATGACTTCTGTGCCTCCGGGACCCTGGGTTCGAATCCCGGCCGAGTGTGATAAAAAAAACAGTTCTATCACAGAAAATGTAGTGTTTATACTTATGGTACTACTATCGTTATCTATCGTAATAATACGCTATAGGAAGTAGCCAGCCTAACATAAACATCACCTTTAGAAGACTGCGAGCTGCGACTGCAGCTAGAACATTAAGAGATTAGTCACTAACTACCTAGTCATCCGTTTTTAATCACCTAATGCAAATCTTTATAACCCCGTCCCATCGCACCCACATAAATCTTCGCAATTATCAAATTCTCAGTTTTCTCATCTGCATACGGACACACACACGCAAAAACAAGTACGCACGCGCGACGGCGAGATCAAAGAGAGCGACCCCTTTGTACGTGCCGACGACGCGTGCTGTCTTTTTCCTTTCTCTGCGTAAGTTCGTAAGATTGTATTGGAGAGAGCGAGATGGGTGTAGAGCTGATTATGTAGCTTGCAATGTGAATATTTCACCTCGTTATCGAGTCTTGTTTGTGTTAGATAGTGATGGGGATGGTGGAATTAGCGGTCCGTCTATATATCGATACTTATTGACAGATGAGGCAGGCTATTGTTGTCTGTGTTTGTGTTGGCATGCAGCATTGTTATACAATCGCAGGTGTGAGATATTCACAGGTCAATCTGTGTTGGGAAATTAATGTTGTGTAGTTGTGATGTTTCATACGTCATTGGCTTAGGTTATCATAACAATTTAGGGCGTTATAAAAAATGTTTAAAACTTCATGTATCTTTTAGAATAAATGAAATAAGATTAATATTTTATCATACGCCAGAATTCTATGTATGCCAGCCGTCATAGGCTAATACGAGTATATGTATATCGACAAAAAAGTCTGCTTTTTGTATACACTATTAGAAACTACCGTACCGACCGCTATCGTCTGAAATCTCAACATAATGTAATTGCTTCATGGGAGTCACATACTGTACGATTGAACCGATCGATTTTTATACACCCGCAAAACTTGGGAAGACTCTTCCCTCGGTATTCCCGAGTAACTACAATAGTGTATTTCTTAAAATGAGACTTAACGATCCTAGAAGGATTGGCAACTTATCGTGCCCCCTAGGTTACAGTTATCGATAGGTGACCATCATCCACCATTAGTTTGAGTCCATCGTTGACTTTTAGGCGGTCCGTGTATCTGTGTGCCGTTTATTGCATAAAACTACATAATTAATGGTAAAACTGTAAACTATAAGGCTTTCACGGCCGGCGTTGCATGTTGTATGTATTGCTTTCGGGCTGTTTGGCCGTGGTCTATGTGAAACTTGTGTTCCAGACGTTTCGTCGATCACTGCGGTCGACATCTTCAGTGGTTCAGGTCCGAGCGGCGACAAGAGCGTAGAACTCTCCTTCGCGGCGTCTTTTCTGATACTGATGACGAAACGTCTGGAACACAAGTTTCACATAGACCACGGCCAAACAGCCCGAAAGCAATACATACAACAATGGTAAAACTATTCGTATATTCTTCATTTTAAAAAGTTTTAGGTCTTTGGTTCTAGAAATAATTCTATCTCATGGTGCCGATCGGCAATGTCGGCCATACTGCCGATCGCGAGCTTATAATTATAATAACGTCGATATATTTAAAAAGTTCGTTTCTAATTTTCATCGTATTTTCTCAACACTATGACTGGTAGAGCACAGTAGTGGCAACACAAGAATCTGCCGATATCGACGCTAGTAATTAAAATAGACTTATTGCGCTTGCGTTGTACGGACACCGTATGTATTAGTAGGGTTGTCGCGGCCTTGTTTACGTTAACAATGTCTGTTGTCCATTTTTGGTTCGCACGAGCGATGCCTTGGGAAGGAATTAGAGTTATCATCATTGTGCTCTCTCTCCCTCTCTCTATGCAGTTTATAGCTAAAGAATATGAAATAGCCAATGAATTAAATATGCTGTTTATTCTCTGTTAAATTACGAAGATATTTTTTTACTGGTGACAAATTAAGCCTCTTAATTCGGATACTCCTAATACATCGGTGCAGGGATCATTTTGGATAAAGGATTTGTACGCATACCTATTTGCTCGTGGAGAAGTTAATTAAAAAGACTAATTTTATATAATTAAGGTAAAGTAAGGGTTCCTGCAGTTTTTAATTTTGAGCTGGTATTCTTTCATGTCGGTCTCCAGTCTTCTTATCTCTATCGGCCTTCAGTTTCACCTTCGATGTGAAATCTCCGCTGCTTTTTGCAAAACCCTTGGGCTATATTGGTGACTTTTGTGCATCTACGCCAGTCTATCTAAATTTACTTGGGCTAACAACCCTGCATTCACAAATGTGTGTGTGCTGAATTTATCACGGGCCTCCTATGGAAACTGGTGTTCAAGTTGGTATGTTGTTGGGATTTTTATGGTTGTGCGGTAATGTGAGAAACCGATTACTTGATGAGTCATTACTCATTACGATGTACTTTATATGGCTGCGGCCTGCGGTTTCACCCGCATGGACTACGCGGTTGCTACCTAGTTATCCTACAGGAAGTAAACTTTTACTGGGATAAAAAGTAGCGTATGTGTTATTCCAGGGTATAAGCTAGCTTTATTTCAAATTTTATGCAAATCAGTTCAGCCTTTCAGCGTGAAGGAGTAACAAACATATTAATGACAAACAGACAAACTTCCGCCTTTATAATATTAGTGTGATATCTGTAAAGGCTATGGATAAGAACCCAGAGAAATTATAGATTTAGGGGTTATATTGCAGAATACACTAAATGTAATTAATAATCTAACGTACCTAGGTACCGTTAGGTTTATTATATACTAAAATTTTGTCTGAGATAGAAAACAGCCTAGAGCAATCAAATCAATCATCCTACCTTATTTTTCATGCAGAACTTAACAATGTACTATCATACTGCACATCTTAAAAACAACTCAGCGGTCTGTATAACCAAAGGGAATATAAAATAAAATGTAATAGCATTATTATATATATTTGTTTATATTAAATGACCTTGCGACAATCCAACCTCAAGAGTCAGTACACCTTTTAAGATTTAGCGTGAGCTTTGACGGCTATTTTATATTTCTACATTTACTTTTTATTTATTTATTTATATATAGTTGTTGCATTACAGTTGCATTACACAATTCTTATTATCTAAGAGATAGGTACAATATCTATAACATAAACAATATAACAATGCGTTTAACAACACAAACCATGAATACAATAAGTTATTTAGTAATACGAATATTACATTAACAAACGGGTATTTCCCTTGAATGAACGATTATAATGTAGATAAAAATAATTAAACCTTATAATTAGGCAGTTCTTTTTTAGTCGCGACAGTTGCAAGTTACTTATATCCTAGATCTAGGAAGTAGGACCAGTAATAAAAAACTATATTTATTTTACACTAAACGCACATACATAATCCTGAGAGACTTTTTATTTGGTAGAAACCGTGCGGGCGTGTTTTGTCAATTTTCATTATTGGAGTATTGATTTATCATCTCATCATCATCATCATCATCTCAGCTATAGGAAGTTAATTGCTAGACATATGCTTACCTATTGATCTCCACGAGGACCGGTTGAAAGCGGCCCGGCATTCATATTGTGATTCATGTTGACCGTTTCTTAACAATATCTTTAAGTACTACTTTTTTCATGAAGGAGTAGGAGGGGAACATCTTTTTCCCCCTCTTACCAGAGAACAAAGAAGAAGCGTCAATCCATTGATTGCAGTGTTACTATCTGATCTCGCCTTTAGTCTATAATTGAGCCTTAGTAATTAATACTAAAATTTATAAAATACTTGTTTCATTCAGTCAGTCAGTGCGTCCAGGCCTAATTAGATAAACAACAATGACTCTCTGGTCGAGAGGAGACTCCAAAGTCTGCAGCACCGACGTAAAGTCGCTAGTCTATCGGTCTTTTATCGGATACATTTCGGGGAGTGTGCTCTGGAGTTGCATAATTTGATTCCACCATCCCCATTCCATCTTAGGACGACCAGACGGACGGCAATGCGACATCCATACATGGTGGACGTTCCAACTTGTCGCTCGAAGCGTTTTGCTACCACATTCCTAGTGCGTACAGCTAACGAATGGAATTTATTGCCTAAATCTGTGTTTCCGCAAACATACAACCTGGGTATCTTCAAGTCACGAGTGAATAGGTATCTTCTAGGTAGGCGTGCTCCACCGTAGACCGCATCATCACTTAACATCAGGTGAGATAGTGGTCAAACGCTTGCCTATTCCCAATAAAAAAAAAAGAGAAATAAAACCATTTAAAATAATGTAAAAGGAAAGGAACTTATCATTATAGCACAGGCCTTTCCGCCTAGTTTAATGGTTAGGGCATCATATTATTGTAACATTAAGATAGAAATAAAGACATTTGAAATTTGAAACACTTATGTCCTTTTAATTTTTATTTTCAAGATAAATCATAAGAGATAAAAATCAGCATAATACTATGTATGTTTTATTTTCCACTTTATGTATTTACGAAAAATCATAACATATAATTCCGGAAATCGTACGGTATAAAGATAATACCGCATTACCCGGCATTAACCCTGAAATGACAGGGCGCGGACTCACCTACCCCTCGTCCTTTCTCGTCCACATAACATACAGGGTTGTCAAAAATAAATTTTTTTTTTTCCTTTAAAGTGGTGGTGGAAATTAATTATGCACATGTAAAACTGACAATACACAGAACAAATAGTTTTGGTATTTTAAAAAAGTGAGGGCTATCTGGGACTTTGGAATAGAATTTTTAGTTTATGTGTAAGTTCCATTTCGTACTAAAGAAATCATAAACAATGACGTGAAATAGACACAATATCATTGTGTAATGTGTTTACATTTTTATTTTGTTTAACATACAATTATTAAATTGTATTTTATTTATTTACACTCAAACCCCCGCACTAGGATTCCCTGTGCCGCGGGAGGCATGGACAATCACACAATCACAACACACAAACATCCAAGACCCGGAACGAACACCTTTCGCATAAATGTTTGCCCCTGCCGGGATTCGAACCCAAGGTTCCCGTGTACCAGAAGTCACGCCGCTGACGACTGAACCACGGCGACCATCATCTGGCCTTACAGTTTGGACAATCATTCTGATTGAACTTATTATTTATTTTCTATTTTAATTTCAATTAAATTAAGGTTCCATTATACATTTGAAAGTAAGCTTACTAAATTAGTACACACACTTAGCAGTTGTAGTACTTACATTTGCAAAATACAAGTAATTTTGTTTCTACTTTGATTTCACGTTTCGCATCCAAAACAGCCTGTTAGCAACCCTACGTACAAATGTCATTTTCCACCCGTGACACCGCGCATTACTTTTTCCTTTTGATGTCTAGTCATGTCTGAAGGCAATATAATTTTGTTTATTCCCATTTAATACGAGGCCCTGGTCCGGTGCGTTTGATGGAACAGTTTCCTAATTGGGTTGTTCACACCCTACCTAATTTATGTTTAACATTTTTCGACTGATTTGATAATGCATACGTACTTAATCGCATGTTTTTATTATTATGTTTTTAATTCGGCAACGTATGTAAATTAGGGGTTAAGGGGTGCCAATGACATTAGACAGGATACATCTTGATTTAAAATATTACAAAAGTGTACTTTACAGATGATCTACGGGCTCAAAAAAAAATTACTAATCACAGTTTTTTGCTGTGATTTTGCCGTTTTCGCCATAGGTATTCTTGCAAAACGTGGAACGAGCTTCCTCTCGGTATTCCCGGGTAGCTACAATATGGGATTTTTCAAAAGCAGAGTTAACAGTCTTGAAAGGATTGGCGACGTATCGCAATACCCCCCAGTGTTATAGATATTCATAGGCGACGGTGATCGCTTACCATCAAGCGGCCCCTCTGCTTGTTTGCCATATATTTCATTAAGAAAAAACACAGTGTTAGACTGTTGAATTTCCGCTTCTTCTGGTGTAATACGACACAATTCAAGCGCATTTGTCGTTACCGGGAGAGTTTTAAGGCCTAAATACAGCTCGTATATAAAGGAATTAAACGTTATCTATTGTCATGGCAGGCAGGAGGTTAGTCGGGTTTTTTTTTGTTTTTTTGTCCGGGCTTCGAGGTCCGGCCCGCGACTACTGTGGCTATTACATTGCCACAACTTTTGATTCTTTGCATCTTTTTTATTAGGAAATATATTTTTTCAGGGTTTTTTTTTTGGTTCTTGAGGTTAGTCGGTTAGAACAAAAAAACTCATATTTAATGGTCGCAGTGGTCAGTGTCAGTGACATGACTTCTGTGTCTCCGGGACTCTGGGTTCGAATCCCGGCAAACATTTGTGCGATGAGTATAGGTGTTTGTCCCGGGTCTTGGTTGTTTGTGTTGTGATTGTGTGTGTCCATGCCTCCCGCGACACAGGGAATCCTAGTGGGGGTATGAGTGTGATAACAAAAAAAAAAAAAAAAATGCTATATTATTAGTGTTTAACCAATAAAAGATGAGAATGTTTTTGTGTCGTTCACATTAATCT
Organism: Apeira syringaria; assembly: GCA_934044485.1. Lineage (NCBI taxonomy): Eukaryota > Metazoa > Arthropoda > Insecta > Lepidoptera > Geometridae > Apeira > Apeira syringaria. The sequence goes on along the minus strand of OW203672.1, from coordinate 7,466,995 downwards.
GATCGTAATAAGTTTTGCTCTTCTGTTTAGTTTCAGAATGGGTCACGAGTCCTTCCACCGCCAATAAAATACTTTCAGGAAAAATATATTATATACAATAAAAAATATTCTATGTTTTTGCAGTGGTCAAAAGTACTATTATTATATTTAGTTTTAGGGTGCAACGTTTATTCAATTGTTTTATCATTGCTGAGGTTTCTACGAGGTTTTTGAACTGGAAATTAATTAAAATTTTAATTTAGGTTCTTATAACAGCGATATCAGTAATGTAATCAATTTAAGCCGTGGTGGTACCGGCCTAGAATAGTACTCCCCCATTTCTTCCCGCGGGTGCCGTAAGAGTCGGCTAAGGGACCACGTACCAGAAGGTGGGCAGCAGCGCCTTCTGAGCATCGGAAATCATACTGCGCTCGCCAACCCGCCTGCCAAGCGTGGCGAGTATTGGCAATTCCCCCCAATTGGGTGAGGCATTTGTCCAACAGTGGACACCCAATGGCTGAGATGAAAAAAATCAATTTAAAGCTAGAGAATACAATTTTTAGCAGAATATCGGCTTCTTGCAAAAATATTCTCAGTAGGAAAAGGCCGATGCCTTTATTAAAATAAAATACTAATAACTAATTACAATACTACAGCTACTACGAAAATACTTGAGCAAGCCACTAGGTATTGTCAGCGTATAGATCACTCAAATGCTCTATCCCGCTACCAGTTGGCATCGTGAAGTAGAAAGCTTAGATGGTAATAAAACAAGTTACAATGAAAAAATCGTACTTTAAGTAAGTAATAATTATTTTCCAACAGGTCCTTTTGGAAATCAATGGGGGAGGCCTATGTCCAGCAGTGGACGTCCTATGGCTGAGATGATGATGATGATGATGAATTATTTTCTCACTTTCATATTTTTATTTGAGTAAAAAGATTTTATAAAATGTATATAGACCAGTGTCTATGGGACATCAACAAATGAAATCAGTATACGAATTGCTTAATTATTTTCGTATCGGAAGCTCTTTTATATTTATAATTATCTTACCAAATCGACTCATGAAAACGTGAATATTTTCAGATAACCCTTACACCGCTTGGGGTGGTTGCGGAACCCGATGGTGGCGGCACGGTTTTCGCTAAACAATTCATACATTTATATTACCTTTGAAGTGCCGCCGCGGGCGACACGTCAACTGCAGACCCTACCTGGTTGTTACACGATGGAAAATTGGATTTGCTATGTATTATATACCAGCCACGTGTAGATTACATATGCGAACCGAGCAACTAGGTAAAGCAACGTTCTCTGCAGTTACAACTTGAACGGTTGAACGCTAGTGGCATTTTCAAATCAAATCAAATTCATTTATTTGTAGCTAGATACATTTCGTAGCGGTAAAACCGTAGTCCATGCGCGTGAAACAGCGGGTCGCAGCTAGTAGAATATCATGAGCTGACAAGAAGAACGTACAGTAGATCTCAATTTATTTTAATTGAATTATATTTGATAACTCATGTTGAATTAAACAAAACAAATATTGCAACCGCTATTTAAGTAGACAGTATTTGACCACTATCTCACCTGATGTTAAGTCATGATGCGGCCAACGCTGTTAAAGGTACCGGCCGACTGATGACTTGAAAAGTTGTTAATATAAGTGTTTTATGGTTTATTGCATTAAAAATTATTTAAAAAATAACAACATGGGGATGTTGTTATTTTTTAAATAATTTTTATTATCTATATATATCCGATGTTAAGGGAAGGAAGAAATTCGGACGCTAGTGTAGTGGCTACTATAGCTCGGATGGACAAAGCGACAGGATGGTATTCTGTAATTGTGGGTTCAACTGCCACTAGTAGCTGATTTTTTAATATGTTGCATAGTAGAAGATATTTTTTTTATGTATAGGCCTGTTGAGGGTTGCCTTAATTAAAATAGAACACTAATAACAAATTACAATACTGCAGCTACTACTATAACATATGAGCAATACACTAGCTATTGGTAGCCTATAGATAACTCAAATGCTCTAACCCGCTACCTGCTGGCAGCGTGCCCAGAATGCTAGCAGCATTACCACGTTGAATTGCAATGCTGATCCATTGAGCCAAATATGTACCAGCATTTTGGTCACGCGTCGCCTCGATCAAACGCTCTGATAATTGTATCTTATGTTGAATCTCAGACTAATGTAACCTTTCTACGCATTAATCAGTTTTTCCACGATTTTATTGCCGCCTGAACCTTACATTTGTAGTAAATAAAGTAAATATCATGTTATTAAAATTATTTATATTTAAAGTACAGCTTATCTTAATTCATTCAATAAAATCACTTTGTCGAACGAAACATACTGACGTTTAAAAAGCATCAAACAAAACCCCTCAATCATCCTTATCAATCAATCTAATTACAATATCCATATCAATAAAAGTAACACTTAACCCACCCCCGGTCACGGTCGAAATAAGCGGGGTACAAACTACCCCGTATTTAACCCTTTGACGTGTCACGGTACTAATTGGCCCCAGTGTTTATTAAATGGTGTCTTCTACAGCACTATTTGTCACGAAAGTTCTCATGGCCGTATTCTGTCGGAGATATGTTGTACTTTAAAAAAAAATGGGGTGAATTAAGAACATCCTCTTTTTGGAAGTCGGTTTATATTTATAACTAGCTGCGCCCCGCGGTTTCACCCGCGTGCACTACGTTTTTCCCGCTGACTCAGTTATCCCACGGGAACCATACTTCTTCCAGGACAAAAAGTAGCCTATGTCCTTCTCCAAAGTCCCATGTATCTTTATACCAAATTTTATCTAAATCGGTCAAGCCGTTTTCATGTTATGTCGTGACAACGGAAAACGGGTTTCATTTTTATATGTATAGATTTATACTGTATATGCTAAGTATCGTATCGTAGTCATCTTTATAGTCAAAGTACAACATATTTTTTAACCGACTTCAAAAAAGGATGAGGTTCTCAATTCGACTCTATCTTTTTTTTAATTTGTTACCTCAGAACTTTCTTCAGGGTGAAACGTTTTTGATGATTCTTTTTTTATTTGAAAGCTGATGCGTCTCATTATTTTTCAAATTTCATCATAATCTAGTCTGGACTTACAGTCCAATAACTGACTGTGTAAAAAAAAAAAACTGAAAAGTGTTACGTCTACTTGGATGACTTCCTAATTGCAGGTGAAGAAATCGATGAACATACACAATGACAATTGATCCCGTGAGTAGCAAAGGTCACTGAAAATGCTGAAAATAAAATAACCAAAAAATAGAACCGTCTTCAACACTCAAAAGTGTGAAATAACTTGTTGAAGTCGGTACCATGAGCACAATATTTTGATCACGGTACCGACTTCAACAAGTTATTTTACACTTTTAAGTGTTGATGTAGGTTCCATTTTTAGGTAAAAGGGTTAGTTTTTTTGTACTTTTATTAATCTTGCGTTTTACCAATATCTCATTTAAAGGTTAGTGACACTGTGGGTTTAACGTGAAATCACGCTATACCTAGAATGTTAACTGGCTCTCAAAGACCTAATCCCTGGAACTGTTATATATTAACACATTGGTCTGTCTTTTAGTGTAGTTCTTGTACCAGTCTCTTCGTTTTAAATTCGATCTCGTAAATGAAACTCAGAGTATAGCCCACTCCATAGCTACTTAAAGCTTTCTAATGATGGCTATAGTTAAAGGCTATCTTTGGTTCGATTCCGAATCAACTTCTTTTACAAAACTACCCGCAAACTAATAAAAAAAAACGACTATTATATGAATAACATACCTTTGGTTCCATTCCGAATCAACACCTTCTATAAAACTACCCACAAAGTAATAAAAGTATTCTACTAGGATATGAATAACATGATTAAGACTTTAATGTGACCCGAATAAGAACTTGCAAGAGAGAATTTTAGTTTTTGTGAATAAAAGAATAACAACCATTGTCAATCATCGTATATCCGAAATATATTTCCCGCTCTTTATACTTTCTAATCGTTTTTCTGTCAGAATAGTCCCTCTAGTAGACAATTATAATGCAGACGACACTTTCTTACAATCACAATTATGTCTTTTACCGACCCCTCCATACAATTGTAGATAATGGTCCCACTGTGCTTATTACTTGTCAAACGGTAGGTACTCCTAATTAGGCCCTGCAGGTTGTGATCAATTGCCCTATAAGTGATTCGAGGAATATTTAAGTTGATAAGCATATTTAATATGTCGCCAATTGTCTTTTAAATGGTTTTTTACTATCAAGGGTATAATTTGCAGTGCTTTAATTTGCAGTCTTTTATTTTACTGTTGCACTGATTTTTTAAAAATATGTACCTACGAATGTTTTATCGCAAATCGTTCGTCCTTTCATATACCTACTGAAGGACGCTTTAGTATATCATGGATAATCTTTTTGGAATAGACTTGTTTCCACATTATTATTTCGATTTTATTTGGATGCCGGCTGCTTCCTTCCGCTCCTTGTGGAGATCAATGGGGAGGCGTATGTCCAGCAGTGCACATCCTATGGTTGAGATGATGATGATGCAACTAATTTACAAGTCATTGTACTCTTTGTATACATTGACCATGATTCACCACGCTGTGTAACAGGTATGTATATAACAGTTCCAGGGATTAGGTCTTTGAGAGCCAGTAAACATTCCAGGTATAGCGTGATTTCAGTTAAACCACAGTGTTACTAACCTTTGAGTGAGATATTTGTGAAATGCAAGATTAATAAAAGTACAAAAAAACGAATCCTTTTACCTAAAAATGGAACCTACTTCAACACTCAAAAGTGTAAAATAACTTATTGAAGTCGGTACCGTGATCAAAATATTGTGCTCATGGTACCGACTTCGACAAGTTATTTCACACTTTTGAGTGTTGAAGTCGGTTCTATTTTTTGGTTATTTTATTTTTAGCATTTTCAGTGAACTTTGCTACTCACGCGATCAATTGTCATTGTGTATGTTCACCGATTTCTTTATCCGCAATTAGGAAGTCATCCAAGTAGACGTAGTCACTTTTCTATTGGGCGAAAAGGCTTGCGACCAGACCCTGGTTACTTAGTAATTATTGTAACTGTGCTCCAGGGTCATTTTGTGCCTTCATAACTACTTATTTTGAACTACCGAGCCAGTTTTAGCTAGGAATTGCTTAAAATGTAATTAATGAATGCTGTAAGAGTTGTTTGATCTACTTCATCGTATGAGATCGAATACAATCAATATACAAATCAATACAATCAATATACAAATCAATACAATCAATATACAAATCAATACAATCAAATTAGTATGACACTTATTAAGACAACACAAAAATTACGTATTTTTATGAAAATTGCGGGTAGTTTTACGTAAAATAAGTCACCACTTAGTTGGTGTCAACTAAAACTACCCGCAATTGGCCAGCAATTAAATAAAACTCGCTTAATATTATACATATTGTTGTATGGTATATATATATACTTATACGATTTACGATTTTGAACTTTAGCTCACTAGAATACGAGCTTTTTCATTTTGAAGAATTTTAGTGAATTTTAGCTAGTTAGAGTGATTTACAGAATTAGCGCCACTATATCTAATTTCAAAAAAAATCACTTAAAAATTGTCTTATAACAAATTGTTCACCTGAATGCATATCCACTTGTGTTTTCGCAACACGTGATTAAATCGGAAATCCTTAACATAAAAAGTACCAGGGGCACGTATGGACGACGCATAACAAGTTCGAATCTGGCTCGACCCACTTACGGCAAACAATAATTTAAACGACACACACCCATTATCTTATAAAAGTAACACGTTAACCACTTCTCACTTAACACCAATGGGTAAAAAGGGGCTAAAAAATAAAATCACCCAAAATTGACGGTGCGTTGTCGATTCCACCCACTCCGGAAATTCATAACATTGTAAATTAAAACAGAGACGGAGAGTTGCAAAAATGTAATGTGAGAAAGAGGTGGAGGTTTTCTATATTTGAGCACTTGATTCATTGTGCAGCTTTTGGGTCGACCTAATAAGGTATTGTCTTGAGAAGTTCTATCAACTGAACAGACCTGAGCTATAATTTCGTTTGGTGATTTTTGCCTCAAAGCCGTCAGAGACGATCAAGCTGTCAAACTGATTTTTTTACTGTGTCTTGTCTCGATATTCGACGGTCGCCGTGGCGCAGTGGTCAGTGTCAGTGACTTGACTTCTGTGTCTCCGGGACCTTGGGTTCGAATCCCGGCAGGGGCAAACTTTTGTGTGTTGTGATTGTGTGTGTCCATGCCTCCGGCACAGGGAATCCTTGTGCGGGGGTCTGAGAGTGATTAAACAAAAAAAAAGAGATATAATTTTTGAAAATATCAAAATCTGCTTCTGGTGGGACTTGAATCCAAGACTACACAATATATAGAGAGCGATAAAGATCATAAGGCAGCGACTCTGGTAGAGCGTAGGCTTCAGAGCCTCCAACACCGGCATAGATTTTCTTGTTTATCGGTGTACTATCGAATACGTTTCGGCGAATGTGCCCATCCCCATCTCCGTTTTATCATCGGTCAACCAGAACGGCATCGCGCTAGTAGCATTTCAACTTCCTAACCTGTTGGGCTATATCGACCTTTGGTTCTTCTTTGGTGGACCTTTGGTCCTCATTTTTGATTCAAAGAAAAGCCCCGCATCCACCAGTGGTCGTTGCGCCCAATTGAGCTTGCTTTCAAGGCTTATGGTAAGATTACGATATCATTATTCGTCTATCTACCGGGTCGAATTGACAGTATGACTAAGTTAAAATTTGACTTACGTGTAACTAGCGCATTTGATAATGATTATTTGCATGTTTTTTGACGTGATAACGTTTTATAAATTGATGAATGCCAAAATGAAAAATAGTAACGTTCCGTGTAGCGTTCCGCGTAACGTTCCGCGTAACGTTCCACCTGAGTTTTGTATTACATAAAATAATCAAAGTCAAAGTCAAAGTCAATGGTCAATGGTCAATGTCAAAGTCAAAGTCAGTCAAATTCAAAGTCAAAGTCATACATGATTATGTCGTTATCACGTAAATCTATCGTCCGCAAACCGACTTTACTGACAACCAATTTTTTTTTTGTTGAGCATGTTTTGCCTAATGGACATAAGAAGTCAGTCTCATACTGGATTGTGGTAGAATGGAAAAAGCATGTATAAATGGAAATAATCTCGGTAGCTTTTCTTTTTCGAATTTAATTTTGCAAATTAATTGTATGATATAATTATATAGGTTACAGAAATTTGACAGATGAAGTGTTTCATACATGAACATGAAGTATTTTGTTTTTATATTAGGATTTCAGTATTCGTCTCAGGTTCGCCACCAATTCCATATTTGGTTCGGATTGTCCGACATACCTGAATGCATACCGCAAACATGCGCCACCCAAAAGCACTCTCCCAGCACCAAATAAAATAAACTTAACGGGAATTTAACAAGAATTTTTACGATTAGCAACGAAGACAATCCTCAAGGCAGATTTAATTTTATCTCCCCCTCTTACATACAACTTTAGACCTAACAGTAACACTATTAAAGTCGAAGACGTAAAAGCATGTTTATTCTCAATATGGTGACAGTATTTGTCGCTCGCACTTCTGAAATGCTTTACATGGTGAAAGCTCGGGCACAATGTAAATACGGGACAGTGATTAATCTTCACACAAAACGATTGACGCTCATTCACGTTTCTTATTTATCTTTGTTTTTATGGCGGTAGTCCAAGTCATTCAGTCTAATAATGTCTATTTCGCAATCCCCCTAAACAAGATTTTGTTTAACAATTGATCGCTTTATCGCTTAGAGTATTACAAATTTATACTTGACTTACTTATTGACTTATTTATTATTATTGTTATTATACATATTCATGACGAACAATTTGAGTTATTCACCAATTTTGTTACCATTTTATTTACGTGTAAGTTAAAAAAGGCGTCGTCTTTAACTTTTTAACGCTTGTCGCATTTTGTTGTTAATTTATATATTTTTATTCCTTAAAATTAAATATCTGTTTGTAGATTATTTCAAGTAAAAAAACGATTACATTGACATCAGACTATCATGTAACAATTGAACGCAGCACTAGCTATCGTTTATCTAGTTCAACGGTGACACAGAGAAATGATAGTTTGTACGGTCGGTACGTGCGTTATTCAATTGTTTATACGAATTGGTTTTACGACTGCGTTTCGTAATTTTACGAATTTTTAGTGTATTAGTAAATTATTACTTATATCATTTTGTTTTAGTATGATTATTCGTTATGTCATTTACTTAATTTTGACATTACAATAAACTCATTTTGATTTGCAAAGGAGCATAATTTTATTAACATATTAGTTTACTACATGTTGAACATTCTAAAGGACAAAGCGCACTAAATGCCGCTTTATCTCAATCTACTCCATGCATTTAATTAAACGCTTTCTGTTATTTATGTTGTCTTAATACGCTATATTATCGTTTTAAATTAAGAAATTCAAAGATAGATTTCTTTTTATTAAATTGAAGAATTTTGTACAGGACATTGATTTTACTTTACATAGGAACTTTCCAAAAACAGATTTCTTTGATCATATTTACTGATTCACAATTCGGACAATTACATATTATTTTTTCTTGTATTTTTCCGTATTAGAATTACTGCATTTACATAATCATTATTCGCTTGTGATAAGTGGCTGTCCCGGTACTAGCTGATATAAATACCGCATGCTTGATAGGTATATGACGATAAGATAAGTTATCGACGATAAATACCAAACAATACGAACAATCTTTCAAAAAACAATATGATTATGGTGATCAAATGTCTGCCTACTCTCAATAAAAAAGAAAATAATAATTTTGACCTTTACAAAGTGACACTATTTATACGCAATGATCTGTGTATGTAGCAGGAATAATTTCCTTTACCGTCATCGTAACGCAGTCGAATTCGTATATAAACAATTGAATAACACACGTACCATCCGTACAAACTATATTTTCTCTGTGTCACAGTTTTACAAGATAAATGACAGCTAGTGCTGCATTCAATTGTTTTACGCTGCGAATCGGTGGCGTTACGACTCCGATAGTGGTTCCTGCTTGGCCGGTCTGGTATTCCTTACAATTTGGGTACATCACTGAAATCCTTTTCTCTCTCCATCTTGTTCTCAAGCTATCCAACTACACGCTACAGAATAATATCAATTATCAAATAACAGGAAAAGTGTGCAAACCAATTCATTTTAATCGAGAAGGCGGAACTTTTATTGCAGTCAAGTTGCTGTAGAATGTTATTGCTAGTTCTGGAAGACTACTGGACTTTTTACACAGTTATTGTAGATTTAAATCATCAACTTTAAATTTTTAGTTTTTTAGTTTGATAAATTATTTGAAGCGATGATAGATCAGCGGTGGGAACATCGGCTGTCAAACTGACGGATGCTTGTTCGATCCCTACCATAGGTGTGAGCTTTCAATGAAGGTAACACCGTGGTAGAGTATTTTCGAGTACCCGCCTGGCTGGCTACTATCCTCAAGTTTGAAAAAATGTCACCAAACACAGTGTGTTCAGGCAGCGGCCCTTGAGAGCAAGTAAACATTCTAGGTTTACCGTGAGATCTATACGCTAGATCTATACGGTATAAAAAATGATTACTTTTTGTCCAAACTCGGTAACTGATTCAAAGTTCCATTGTAGCCGAAGACGTACGCAAAGCGAATGGTGCTATGACCCGTCATTACATTACCGGCCTTTTGTTAGTACTGTCGTATAAATAAGACTATACCAGTCTGAAGGTTGACTTCGTTATCACCCATTGAGTGTATTGTAAGATTTGTAAGAGAAAGTTACGTGAAAAATGTTTTGTCGTCAATAATACGCTCTTAAGAGCTTATCTGTGCAACCGTAACCCCCTCCGCTGTCGGCTATCCTACTAATATTATAAATGTGGAAGTTTATGTTTGTTACTTCTTTACGCTCAAACGGCTACACCGATTGGCCATCGATGTAATTTGGTATAGAGATAGTTTAAACCCTAAATTAACACATAGGCTACTTTTATCCCGGAAAAAGTACAGTTCCCGTGGGATAATTGAGTTGGCGGGAAAACAGTCAACCTCGCGGGTGAAACCGTGGGGCATACTAGTAAAATATATATCGTAAAGCTATTATTTAAAAATTGGCCCTGGGTTCGACCAAGCGTCTGAACAAAAACAATTCTGTATAATGAAACTATATTGTACGTAAGGAGTGCGTATAGTCAATCTAAAGCACAGCAATCTTATTTATGTAAATACATTAAGTTTTCCTACCTTATATACATGCTATTAGTGGCGTTATTGCAATTTCAACTAAATTGTCAATAATTTTTTCCAGTAAAAGCCGAGAGACGTCGTAGATTCGCCGCTCTAATAAGTAAACACTCATTTATAACCAGCACATTTAAAGAATACATTAATACCGACCCAAATTAATGTGAACGAGGCATCACATTTGCCATGCACTGTACACAATGAGTCACACTTGAGTCATCGGTTAAGTGTACACGCTAGCAGATTGAGATTGATGCGAATAGCTCACAAGATTTCCTCTCGCGTTGGATTATTTACAATCGACGACAAAATACCCCATTTGTAAATAGGGTTGCTAGCCGTCAAAATGATCCATTGTGGTGGGAACTCGAGATTGCGCTGGCGCTAATTCGGGCGACTTGGTTAACCAACCAACAATTACATGCAGATAGACATAAATACCGAAATTCTATTGGAATTGAATATTGAGCAGGTTTTTTCGTTAAACGCATACTTAAACGTTAAACGTACATATATAATATAAGGCTAAAAAATAAAATCACTAGAAGTATGGTACTTGTGCTTTTTCACAAGGAATCCCATTAGTGCAATCAATTAATGTATGCTATTTTATATTATCTAGATTAAATGAAATGTTAATTTCGCTTTTAATAAACATTGGAAGCAAAACTTTATCGATATACAGTGTTATCTCGCTTAAGTAACATCGCTATTTTGAATAAACAGTGTGGCGAAATGATATGATTTCAATTTGCCTCTAAAAGATACCACCATCTTTTAGAATTTACGGGTAATATTAAAAATCCGAGCGAAGATTTCTTATTGAAGTAAGGCGCTTCTACCCACCTTTTGGTACGTGATTCCGGTACGGTACCCCAAAGCGCCAACTAAACTTCATTACACACACAAAAATACTACCAGTCAGCCCTAATTGAAAATCTTTGCTCTTATATAGACGTATTGAAAATGTACGAAAAAATATGTTGAATATTTCGGGTAAAGGATTTAATCGCATATAGACATGTTGTATGTCACTGGGTTGCACTAAGTCTAGATTTGTCTGCGCTAGTGTCTGTCTGCGCGGTTCTTTTGTTTAGTCTGAGCTAAGCGACGGGTATGCTTGTGTTTGTGTCTGTTTAGAAGTCGGCGTACACACATAGGTTTGGAATGTTTGCTATTGAAAAATCTTCGAGTTATGAAAATTAGATAATTTTAAAGATTTTGACTGACATTTTGATCGTAATTCCGCCCAGCCTTGAAAAAAACCCGGTTAAATGTGAATTGGACTCGCCCACCGAGGGTTCCGTGCACATTTGTAGGTACATATTATGAAAAATTTGTATAGCTACAAATTTTGACAACGTCCCCCTTCTTATTTATTTTAATCACGTTTTTAGTATTTGTGTTAATCATCTGTGAAAATTTTAACGGTTCATGAGACAGACAGATAGGCGGACGGACAGCGGGGTCTTGGAAATAGGGTCCCGTTTTACGGAACCCTAAAAAGAGAACGCGACCACAAATAATGATATATGAAGAGATTCATTTAAAAAATATTTCTGCCAACTACATTATGTGTGTATGTATGTATTTTTATTTTTTATTTTATTTATTTACATAATCCAACAGCGTCACGTTAAACACGTATGTAGTAAATATAAGCTTGAGTATAGCCAAAATAGGATTACACATATTACTAAAATTATATGGCAAACGTTGTGTTTACAGTGCTCGTAAGTATAAAATCAAATAACCGTGTATGTTTTTATGTCAGGAGGCTGGTAGTAAAGTGGAGGGTTGTGTGTGTGGGGATGTGAGAGAGGGTGAGTGTGTGTATGTATGCTTTGTGGTCTCGAACACCACCAGACATTTAAGATCTGAGAATTATAGATTTTATAGTAGGCACTGCGTTCAGTCAACAACAGTCAACTTCAATCAATGTTAAAGTTGAGCGGGCTTACCGCTCGACGAATGTTAAGCATGTTAATTTAATATGCTTAACGAACAAGAGCGTCAAGAGCACAATTGGATTATCCCGCTTGTGATTAAAATGGAAGAGTATTTTTATTTATGTACAGAGTTTTATTGCATATTGATACATCAAATACTTAAAATGTGTTGTTCATTAAACACATTTAAATGATGAGATTTAATTTTTTTATTTACATATAAAAGCGTCCTATAAAATATTACGATCTAGTATAAAAATGCTTAGTAGCTAAAAAAAATTATACATAGATCGTCGTTTCACCACTAACTTGATGTTCACTGACGATGTGGTCGAAGCTCATACTAGATCTAGAATGGCTCTCAAGAACTGTTGCCCGAATGCACTATGTGTTTGACAGTTTTTAACTTCAGGGTGGTAGCCAGCCAGGCGGGTACTGGCGATGGACAGGACATATGACAAGGGAAAGCAGTTGGAAATGGGCTAAAATTATAACAGAATGGCAGCCACGTGATGGCAAAAGAAAAAGAGGCAGACCAGCTAAAAGATGGACAGATGATATCAAGATGATTGGAGGGACGATCTGGTCTAGAAAAGCTACCATTAGAGAAGATTGGAAGCAGCTGGAAGAGGCCTATGTGTTGGAATGGAAAAAAAATTTTTAAAAAAGTATCTTGGTAGCATTGTACTGTAGAGGCTTCTTACCTTGTGGAAATTCAGTTAAGAAAAAGCGGAGTAAAATTAGATTTTGCTTTTTCACACACACATATACCCCCTGCACTAGGATACCCTGTGTCGCGGGCGGCATAGACACACACAATCACTATACACAAACATCCAAGACCCGAGAACAAACATTTTAACATTTTAACTGGACACGCTGACCGAATCGGGAAACCCGATGTATTAGATTTGAGTTAAAACAATTTAGTACTGTGTGTAAAATCAATTTTTAGTATCAGCAATAAGGCTAAAATAAATATGAATTTAGGGCTAAGTATATTACGTACCTACCCCTAAATTTATTCTCGCCTTGTAAATCGCTGGATGCGGCGGACGTACAATTTTCTAACGAAAGCCTGCCGCTGGTGGCACGTCAAAAACATAATTGGCATGCCCTTCTAAGACACGGAGGTATAAAAGCTGGATGTATCAGCCAGCACAACTTTAGTGGTTTTTAATAGTTTGTTTTGGTAGTGAAACACCAATGACGTCCCACTTAAGAGTATATAATACACTAGTAGCGCCCCGCGGTTTCACCCGCGTGGATTACGGTTTTCCCGCAACATCAATTATTCCACGGGAATCATGCGTTTTACCGGGATAAAAGGTAGCCTATGTGCTATTCCAGACTATAATCTATATCTGTGCAAAATTTCATCCCGTCCCTTCAGCCGTTCTGGCGTGATTGAGTAACAAACATCTATCCATCCATCCAAACTTTGACATTGATAATATTAGTGGGATTTCTCCCGCTAGCTACCGCGGCTATTCCAGCTCCTGGTACTGCTTCTTTGCTAACTGCTTTTGAGCAGTGGGAAGGTATAATGAAGATGTTGGTAGCATTGTACTGTAGAGGCTTCTTACCTTGTAGAAATGCAGTTAAGAAAGAGCGGAGTAAAATTAGATATATTTTTTCACACACACATACCCCTTGCACTAGGATACCCTGTGTCGCGGGCGGCATAGACACACACAATCACAATATACAAACATCCAAGACCCGAGAACAAACATCTTTTCTCATCACATAAATGTTTGTCCCGGTCGGGATTCGAACCCGGGGTCGCGGTTCCAAAGTCAGTGCCGCTGATCACTGAGCCACGACGACCGTCGAGATGTGTAAAAATAGACTTGGGAATGTTCGCCAGTTCTGGAGTAATTTCTTGTCATATTCTAGTGAAAAAAATCACATCAACCACATTATATACAAAACTTATCAGAGCGTTTGACCGACGCGTGACCAAAATGCTGGCACATGTTTGGCTCAAAAAATCAACGTGGCAACGGTGCTAGCATTTTGGGCCTGACAAGTACAATAGGTAGTAGATTGCTCAAATGTTTATTGTAGTAGTTGCAGTATTGTAATTAGTTATTGATATTTTATTTTAATACATACATCGGCCCATTTAAAACACTCATCGACCAAATGTTTGCCCTTGCCGGGATTCGAACCCAGGGCCCCGGAGACACAGGAGTCATGTCAATGACACTAACCACTGCTCCACGGCGACCGTTATAAGTTCCGCCTGGCATATTGTTAATGCAATAAACTATAAAATTTCTTAATGAATATGTGTGAAATAGCCTCTTCCAAAATATCAACATCTTTATCTCCAACGAGTACATAGATCTGCATGGAGGCTCCAGAGGTGAGGTCAACGACCTCCTCCCTCGGGAGGCACAACCCCTCCCGATATTTGGTAGATTTGAATATTGCGAGACTCTGACGAAATTTACGATTAGATTCGGGAGAAACGCACTCGATGCGATTTCAAACATATTTTCAATATTTAATGTTTCTGCTTTTGAAAGTTTAGTTTTGAAACGCGACATAACCAATAATTTTTATAGAATACCGTATACTTTAAAGATAGATAAATTAACTATTTATTATTGCAAATCATAAAATGTACATGCAAAGTATATTTTATACTAATTGAAGCTTATGGTTATACAATCGGCGGTCTTTTCGCTAAAGCAATCTCTTACAGACAACCTTTGTATGGACAGGATAGATTGAACATTGTGGATGTGATGGACAACAAGATCTTAAATTTATATAATGAACTTATACATAATGCTGGATTTTATACAATTAAATAAATATGACTTTAATAATAAATAAACTACTATACAATATATACATATTATATTTAAATAAATAAATATATAGTAAATAATAATGTAATGGATACGAGCCGCTTTCAACCGGTACTTGTGGAAATCAATTGGGGGAAACCTATGTCCAGCAGTGGATGTCCTAAGGCTGAGATGATGATGATGAATGTAATGGAAAAAACTACTATTATATTAGTACTTTATTTACCAGAATAATGGTTTGTGGTAATATTATATAAAATGTTATCACCAGGAAAATACAAGAAAACGTTACTAACTCAGGCGTGTCGTGAACATTTCATTTCGTAGATTTTATTTATCTAATAGCTAGGTATCTAAATGGAAAGTATTAGGGAGTGTTGCCCGATCTTTATTAAAACTAAACTAATATTAATTGACTTGAAAATAATACAATTTTGAGATATACATACGTATATTTTACTAGTAGCGCCCCGCGGTTTCACCCGCATGGATTACAGTTTTCCCACTATCTCACTATCCCACGGGAACTATACTTTTTCGGGATAAAAGTAGCCTATGTGTTATTCCAGGGCTTAAACTATCTCTGTACCAAAATTCATCGAAATCGGTGTCGTCGTTTAAGCGTGAAGAAGTAACAAACATACACACACAAATTTTCGCATTTATAATATGAGTAGGATACACACTGAAAAACCTTTAACTAATATATGCATAGTTATGGATACAGATAAAGAGGTTTCCCTCGTTAGAAGGTTCCGGCGCCGCTCGCATCCGGCTTCAAGGGCCAATACCGGAAGTGGGCGAGAGATGAGAAATTGAGGATATACTTATTTTGCTATTTTCTTTAGTAGATTGTGCTTTTGCAGAAGTTATATTATTTTGACCTCTTTATACAAATACCACTATAACGCGAAAATTTGAATACTGAAACTACTGTATTTTGGTTGTAATTCTATGTTACATTTCTATATTTCTACTCTATTGATAAGGTCGTTTAAATAATATTTTGCGTTAGGTTCTTAAAATGAGGGAGCTTATAAATGACTGAAACTTTAAACGCTGTAAATGTAGAGAAGCATATTAACTTTTAACAAGTTCCAAAACTTTCCAAGACTCTCTTGCAGACTGGAGAATTTGTTCATTTAAGAATTCAGAAAACTAGACCATAACTTCCAAGGTCGGCGGCGAGACGCACACATGGAAGGCTTCCACCCTGGCACGCTCACACACGCGTATGCAGGCACCCCTACACATGGTTGCTATGGCGACGCAGCATCCGACTTCCACGCCCACTACCCGGGGGCGAACTCTCAAGATATTACGCCCTACTTCGTTCGCATTGGTGAACTAAAGGGGTGTAGGTAATTTGCGACAGTGTGCGTCTGACTATGGCTGAATATCCCAATTGCGCAAATCCGCGATCCCCGATGCAAATTTATAAAGAAAATTAAAAGTTGTAAAGTAACGCGCGCGGAAACAGACTACGAGTGGCGACATTCGCCGGCCGCTCGTTATAAACCCATTCAATATTGAAGTATTAGTCGATTGGGGCAACATTTCTCGCGTGCTATCGCCACGAGTTCCAATTAGCGACTGGCGCTTGTCGCTCGAGTGGCGGTGACGTCACGCAGCTTTCATAACTACCCTCTCAGCGATTTCTTCAATAGCCCACCTCTTCACCTGGCCTTCATTAGGGACCTCAATGTACACGAAGCTGAAAAGGCGCCTACTAATTTTAAAAATGCAAGTTTTAACGAGAAAACTTGTTTAGCTAATAACTTCCAGCCTGAACGGGATAAGCGCATAGTGTATAAGCGGACGCTATCTAATTGCGTGATATAATTTTTGAATTATTACGAACTGTCAGGCTAACAAAGAAGCGCTCGACGTCTTTTGTTTCTACCGGTCGCGCTATAGACAAATCTTATTATGAAATATTTTCAAATTAAGAACTGGCTGCTCCCGCATTATGCGTCTCCACTGTCATCATTGTCTATGGCTCTTTTTGTTCGTCCTCGCATGTCGAGGTTTTCGACCACCGTTTCGGTTATATTTCTCATTCTTTTTTCGAGCCGTCCCGAGCGTGAATGGCGGGCTTTGTTTGTTCGTGTTTTATTATTAATTAGTGGGGCCTGCTTTGTTCGTGGTAATTATTGTCTTAATAAGCAGTTCCTGCTCGAATATGGATAGTGATGAAGGGATTTGTCAGCCCTTTCGCTTTTTAAATGGTCGTTAATGATGTGGTTCAAGACAGGATCTCTAGAGTTCTTTGAATTTGTGTATGTGGTTTTGAAAGACGTTATCGAATTGTTGAAAGCTACCTCTTGTATTTTGCGTGTGCATTTTACAGCTATTTAAATTTTACGCAAATAATCTTTATCTTTTCAGGTAAATCTGCCTGATGCGTAACAAAATCTACTTAAAAGTATTAAAATTATTCTCTGTTTTTGTGCAAGAATGGAATAACCAACATTTTTTATTTTTTTCATATCACGCATAACCTGTATCGTTCCTGTCATAAAAAGAAGTAAAACAAGTCTCACCTACACTGACGTTTATTTCGCATAATAGAGTGGTGAAAAGAAGTCCCGTTTAATTAGAGTTGAGACACTCTCGGAAGCGGCGCGGCTGGATGGCTCTCGACTGGCGTCATTTTGCATAATTGGGCGAGGGTAGGACGAAATTTATACATTCCCCGCGCCAATTTACTTGCTAATGACGCGTCGTCTTCCCATAGAGCTGCCGTAGTTTTTTTTTTAGTTGTAGGGTTTTGTTAACTTTTTTCTGTTGGAAAGGGGCGGGGCCTTTTTCGTGTAGATTGTTGTGGCCTTTTTGAAAAAGTGTTGTTGCTTTTGGATCTCTGCTGTTTTTGTCGCTTTCTTGCGTTTGCGGCATTTAACGATTAAAAATAGGAATAAAGGAAACATAGGCTGTGACACTATGTGTGAGCACTGAGACGACTAATGATAGAAGAGAATGGAAGGGGAAAACATATTGAGGCGTCCCCACCTCGTGTGGGATAAGGACAAGAAGAAGAGAGGAGGCAGTGTCACTATGTTGCTTTTTTTTATTTATTGGTCTACCAACTTTAAACGTTCATTTTTTATTACTTTTTTCCATGAAAATTTTTACGATTGTTCCGCCTAGCATGGTGTAAATGCAACCAAACCATAAAACTCTTACATGTAACCTACAACTAAAGCGCAAGCCGAGGGGGG
Organism: Apeira syringaria; assembly: GCA_934044485.1. Lineage (NCBI taxonomy): Eukaryota > Metazoa > Arthropoda > Insecta > Lepidoptera > Geometridae > Apeira > Apeira syringaria. The sequence goes on along the minus strand of OW203672.1, from coordinate 7,448,660 downwards.
GATGGCACCATCGACACCGAAGCTTGAGTTTATCATCGCTTTTATCCATAATTCATGCTAACCATATTTTATGTCTTTTGTTGCAGACGGGCAAGATGGGCTTACCAGCGGGCGGTGGTCTATCCCTATTCTGTCCAGGTGGTGACCTGGGACAGCCCCCTCCAGCCCACATGGGCATTCCGCCTCCCTACCAGCTAGATTCCAAACTAGGTAAGTCATCATTGTTATACACTAGTAGAGCCTCCGGTTTTACCCGTAGGTTTCCCCGCTTCCTCAATTATCCCACGGGAACTATACATTTCTCGGTATAAAAGTAGCCTATGTGTTATTCCACGGTCTAAGAAGCTATCTCCATACCAAATTTCATCGAAATCGGTACAGCCGTTTGAGCGTGAAGGACTAACAGAGGTTTTTGAATTATTTGCATATCCCACGGGAGCGGCAATTATTATCGGGGTGAAAAGTAGCCTATGTGTTATTCTAAGGTCTAAACTAACACCATACTAAAAGTCATCGAAATTGGTGCAGCCGTTTAAGCGTGAAGGAGTAACAAACATTCACACTTAAAAACAAACTTTCGCCTTTATAATATTAGTGGGATTTGATTTACATTGTACACACAGTAGGTAGTCAGTCATAGTCACCTAGGGTACCTAGAGTATCTAGATACTTATTTTGAAACGACTTCATTAAAGTGGTTTGGGTGCAAATCTGAATCTTAAGTGTACATTGCTTTTCAGTGTGTTCATCAATGGATTAATATAATCAATTGGATTTCATGGGAAAAAATCTTTTAGTTCTGTCTTTCTCTAGTTTTATCTATCTCTGTGTGTGTGTGTGTGTGTGTGTGTGTGTGTGTGTGTGTGTGTGTGTGTGTGTTGTCTAGAATGTACAATTGTACATAAGGAATTGTGTAAATGTAATGTAACAAAGTGTAATACTAAAACCTAAAAAAAAATGTTACCCACACAAAAAAGTCTAATGGTTTGAAACTCCGCCACCTACAATATTATAGACAACATAATCTTTCCACCATAGCCAACGTGATTGTTCTATGCATGCATTTTTGAAAATGGAACTATAGCGGCGATCTTTTTTTTGGTATATATTAATTAATTAATTATTTTATATTCTCGCAATCGTCGTGAAAAGTGGGTCATTTTGGCCACTTGTATAACCGTCTACTATAGTTTCTCATATATTTTCTCCGTATAGTGTTAAGATTTTCTAAAGCGAATCGTATTGTTTTAGCGGCGGGGCTGGCGAGGACACCAATGTACCCCTTTCCAGGGGGTGCATACCCTTACCCCATGCTCAGCCCGGAGATGTCGCAAGTTGCGGCCTCGTGGTAAGTGCTTCTATTGCAATTTAATATCTTCTTTTTAACCGACTTCAGAAAAGGAGGTTACTCAATTCGACCATATATATTTCTTTGATATATAGATACTTCCGTGGTAGTCCCATTTGAATTTCATACAAATCAGAAAAGCGGTTTTTGAGTTACACTCCAATAACTGAAAAGTGCTTCAAATACCTCGACGATATTATAGTTGCTGTTGAAGACATCGGAAAATAATACACAATGACAATTGATCCCGTAAGTAGCAAAGGTCACTGAAAAGGGTGATAAAAAAACTTTTAGCAAAACAAAACACGTGTAAACGTTTGAAACAAAGTGTAAAATTACTTGTCGAAGTCGGTACTATGATAGTTCACAAAAGTAACACATACAATATTCGAGTATACGAAATACGGCGAAATATATTTCTTAGCCGTATCTTAGATTCTTAGATCATGTCCACGTTGTCGCATGACGTTCTACTCTTCGTTATGCAGTCCGTACTTCACACTCCCGCCAGAACAGAATGTCTGGGCAGCAAACGCAAAGCGTTTTTTTTTTTATATATTCACAATAGGCAGACGTTTGACCACTATCTCACCTGATGTTAAGTGATGATGCGGTCTACGATGATTCACGCCTGCCTAGAAAATACCTGTTCACTCGTGACTTGAAGATGCCCAGATTGTATTCATGTGGAAACACAGACTTAGGCAATGAGTTCCACTCGTTAGCTGTACGCACTATGAATGTGGAAGCAAAACGCTTGGTGCGACAGGGTGGAACGTCTACCATGTATGGATGTCGTATTGCAGTCCGTCTGGTCGTTTTTTGATGTTTACTACTAGTAGAGTAGATTAACACTACTGATGACTTAGCTGAAACATTAACTTCGGCTACTGGTTCCACAGGCACACCCCGATCCCGTATCCTATATCATCAGCGGCGAGCGGCTTCCGGAGTCCTTACCCCAACTCGCTGCCAATTAGCAGTTCTAGTCTATCGAGGTAAGAAGACATCATACATCATTCTTTTACTTTGCTATTAATCGATAACTTAAAAAGGAGGCAATCAAGTCGGATGAATTTATTTATTTTTTATATTACACCTTATCTTCATCTCGGCCATAGGACGTCCACTGCTGGACATAGGCCTGCTCTATTGATATCCAAAAGGAACCCGTTTGAAGCGGCAAGCATTACCACCATGTTACCTCAGAAAAAAAAAACATCATAAGGGATTTAAGTAGATATTGTTAGGGATTCTCTTTTTTTTCAACCAAACTGAAGTTTAGAAAAATAATTTAAGCAAAGAAAATTCTTATAGGGTTATTATCATAGTCCAAACTAGTATGGGACATAATAATGTCAACATTAAAATAAGGTCTGCTTATTAAATTTGCAAGTAGTTTTCAAATAAGTCGCCACTTATTTTTTGCCAACTAAACTACCCGCAATTGGCCAGCAATTGAATAAAACTCGCTAATATTAGGAAAAGCGTCGTATGGAGTTATGCGAATTGGAATTTTAGCGTAAATAGAATACGAGCTATTTCATTGTGAATAATTAATTTAATTATTTTTTAAATTTTTTTAATATTATTTATCAACATTCACACAAAGTCTTCAGGTCCCAAGCTAGGCAGAGCCTGTACTATGGTAACCTAATGACTGATATACATACTTATATACATATACACACCCAGACACAGGTCAAACAGACATGTTCATACACACAAATGTTTGACCTGTCCGGGAATCGAACCCGGACAGGTTAAACATTTGTTTTCAATAATGTTAGTGAATTTAAGCTAGTTTGAGTGATTAACAGAATTAGGGACACTTTTTTAGTTCGATAAAAATCTTATCGAATTCGGTTCAGAACTTCACTCATTTTCAAAATCTAACGAACAAAACAAACAAACGCATTCGTATAGCCAACTTGTCGGTGGCCGTACTATGTTGGGCTTGCCAGTTCGTGGTCTTCATTCGGGAAGATTTAAGCTAATGCTCATAGCATCATAGCTTATAAATTATTTTAAACCTATTTTACATTGTTTTATATCCGTTATAATTCAATGATGAAAAATTGAAGAGTATTCCTTAGTTAGCCGTTGATAGGTTCAAATCGTATTGGTAAGCACCACCAATACGATTTGAACCTATCAGCGGCGTTAAGTAAAGCATTCTACGGTCACAACTGGCTAAAATAAATAATTACCCCCCCCCCCCACATACACGGCGGTTCAGCATATATCATATCAGTGGCCCAGACTCTTAAGAGACTGGTGTTCTCAGTGTAACGCACAGTGTCACTATGTATTGTCACGATAAATTCACACTCGTTACATTGTATCCACACACACACACACACACATACACACACACACGCACGCACACACACGCACACGCACACACTAACACACACGCACACTCACACTTTGTTTTTATTTATTAACCATTTTGTAAAATAAAGAAATAGATAGCAAGATAATGAAGCAAAGATAGCAAGAGCGAAATCTCCTATGACAGGTATTTTTTACTTAAAAGGAGATTTCATCCATGTGAATGCAATGCATTTTTTGTGAACGCAATAAAAACATTTTATTTTATTTATAACTTGCGTGGATGACCGCTAGTGACATTTTTAACAGTGATTCGTGCGGGCCTTGCCGGTCGTCATCTTTGGACAAGTTTTAATCACGTCAGAGATAGTTATCCATTCAGAAAACTCCTACGGTGGTCAAGCCTTAGCTTAAGGCTTAGGTGGTGATGTCGCAGAGGAAGCTAATGTTGGTGGTGGGAATTACACCGGCACATTATACTATTTTGAAAATAATTACTTGGTACTTTTCGATGAAATAAAAAAATGTGTGAATGATACATATTTTTTTCTTCCAGTGAACTATACCGGTTCTCTCCGACGCTGGGTGGGGGGCTCGGTTTGGGTCTAGGGCCCTCACTGGTCCCCCCTCCCCCTACCAAAGCGGACCTCGAGTCTCACCATGCACGGTATGCAAGGTAAGCATATTAACATGATTTCATAAAATTTGAGGGTAGTTTTAGGTAAATTAAGTCGCCACTTATTCGGTGCCTACTGTAACTACCCGCAATTGGATAAAACTCGTCTAATATTAGTGACAGCGTTGTATTTTTTTATACAAGTTTGAATGTAAGCTTGGATAGAATAGGTACGAGCGTTTTGGAGAATTTTAGTCAAATTTAGCTAGTTCGAGTGATTAAACAGAATTAGGGTCATTTGTATGAGTACTACGATTTGTTGTTTTATGATAATGGTCCCTGGTGGTGGGTTAGAGCATCTGAGCTATCTATGCTACCAGCACTATTGGTTTACATTGGTTGTAATCAGTTATTGGTATTTTATTTTATTTTTATCGAATTGTGAACCTCATTCTTTTTCTTCAAGTCGTTTGAATATGTACTCGTATGTAGAAACTGATTTGTATCTGGCTTATTGTTCAGAGTCTGGTCAAAAATAGTAGACGATGGGTTCGATTTAGTGAGAGCCTCATTCTTTTTCTTCGTTTTTTTTTACTTATTATAAGTTTGCGTTTGACAACTGTCTCACCTGATGTTAAGTGATGACGACGTCTAGGATTTAGCACGCAAACCTAGAGGGTACCTATTCACTTGCGACTTGAAGACTCCAGGATTGTACATATCGGGAAACACAGACTCGGGCAACGAGTTCCATTCCTTGGCTGTACGTATTAAGAAAGTGGAAGCAAAACGCTTCGTACGTATTTGATTTCTATCTGGCTTATTCTATATATTATATATTTATAAAAATTCGGTTCGATTTAGTTGGGCACTCTTCATATAATTATCAGAATCAATTCCAGGTTACTGTATCCCACATTGTGTCGAGGCAGTTCTTGAGAGCCAGTCAAAGTTCTAGGCTTAGCGTGATTTCACCTTTGACCACATGGTCACTGACCGTCAAACATTAAAGCTATAATGTAATAAAAAATATATACAAAGAACCAAAATTTCTCAATTGGTGTAATTTTTTATCTTCTCTCGGATCTTATCCGAGGCGATAATTACACAACTTTCCTTGCCTACCACTGTATACGTACATTTATAACTTTAACGATAATTATCACTCTTGTACAGCAGCGTGCAATTTGCAGCCTTTTATAAGGGTCCTAGTTAATAATACGATACAGAGCACAGGGCCACATTATTTCGCCGATTCACCAACGTTCCGTTTGACACTTAGCACTAGAGTTTATTTATTTATTAACATTCACACAAGGTCTTCAGGTCCCAAACTAGGCAGAGCCTGTGCTATGGTAACCTGATGACTGATATATATACTTATATACATATAATACACACCCAGACACAGGTCAGACATGTTTATGCACACAATTGTTTGAACTGTCCGGGAATCGAACCCGGGACCTGCGGCTCATAAGGCAGAGTGCTGCCAACTGCGCCAACCGGCCAGTCAAAGTTTCTTTGGTATATATTTTTTTTGCACCCGCTTAAAGGTAAACTTAATTATAATAATTTTACATCGAATGTTACTGAACGTTACGCCTATTTCCCAGAGAGGTAGGCAAAGATGACGGACCTCCACTTGTTACGATCACGGCATACCCCTCTACACATGACCCAGCGGAGGGTTTATAATAAAAAAATATCTTTGATTATTATAAAAAATAAACTCTTCTTCTTCTTCTTGTTCTTATCGCACTAAGTATAAATAATAATACTTTGATTGTTTGCTGTCTTTGGTCTTTTCTTTGAACTGTAGTTAATAGTATTGCGGTAACCTTGTTTAAAGCAGACTTTTTTGCATTTTTAGGCTTTAGATTTTGTTTCACTATTTTGTAAGTAGGTTTTAAGTAATTATTATTAAGAGGATTTGATACTCAAGACAAACCTATTCTAGGTTTTTGACTATTTTTAGCATAAGGTAAACAATGTAAAAATTTACATTTAGATATCTCAAATGTTCTAACCCGCTACCGGCTGGCAGCGTGCCCAGAATGCTAGCAGCATTGCCACGTTAAATTGCAATGCTGATTCGTTAAGCCAAATATGTGCCAGCATTTTGGTCACGTGTCGCATCGATTAAACGCTCTGATAAATTTTCCTTTACAAGAACTAATAATAATAATGTAATTATTATCTCACATAGTTACATCAACACTACTTACGCACCACCTTCATCATTACACCCCCCACCCCCACCATAACACTCCCCCCCCCCCCCCCCCCCCTTCTCAAACCTACACTTATAACTATCCTCCTCACACAACAACATATGGTATATTATAATTATATTGTACATCGCTTCACATTCACATAAATTAGAACTGGTCGTACCACATAACTATATCTGTAAAAACCTTTTGGAAATAAACGTATTTGTATTTAATAAAAGAGAAAAAAAGGTATATTATTAAAAAAAAATGGGTTGTCTGTATGTCGGTTAAAGAGTTCGGTAAAGTCGGTTTGCGGACGATAGATTTACGTGATAACGTCATAATCATTTATGACTTTGACTTTGATTTCGACTTCGACTTTGACTTTGACTTCGACTTTGACTTTGATTATTTTATGTAATACAAAACTCAGGTGGAACGTTACGCGGAACGTTACTATTTTTCATGAGTGTTGCTGGTATTCATCAATTTATAAAACGTTATCACGTCAAAAAACATGTTAACAAAAAGATCCGTAGGTATCCATTGTCCAAAGTCACACCCACCCAGTAATCTATCCCAGTTTATCGTACGGATGGTATCTGCTATATAAAACAGCTCGCCTGCCCACCCCTCACTTGTAAAGATTTGAGATAAGCATATCGAGGGCGATTCGCAGTTATGCATCGTATAATAATATATTGTTGTTTTAAAACCTGTTATTTTAGACGCCAGTATACAGCTTATTCCAATTGCCAATATGCTGATAGAATGATAGAAGAAGGGAAGAGAAAAACATTTAGGGCTGACCCTATACTTAAAGAGAATAAGAGTACTAATCCGATTTTGATAAAATAAATGAGACCGTCTGGCTAGCGTACTGATACAGAATCTTCAAAATACAGTTTGCGGAGATATCGGTGAATATACATAAAAAATCGATGTACAGTCGATTTTCGATGTGCAGACGTACAGACGTACCTCCTTTTTTAAAATAGATTTTAAACCAGAAAAATGGGTAGTTTTTCATTTTATTTTATCTCTAATTTTTTAGGAAATGTACCATCAAGCAGAAAAAGGCGAAAGATAAGATATACTGAATTGGTTCGTATGAAATAAATATGGTATTTAAATAATGTATAGTCATCATCATCATCATCATCTCAGCCATAGGACGTCCACTGCTGGACATAGGCCTCCCCCATTGATTTTCATAAGGACCTGTTGGAAGCGGCCCGCATCCAGCCCTTGCCTGCGATCTTAGTCAGGTCGTCTGTCCACCTTGTCGGTGGCCGTCCTATGCTGCGCTTGCCAGTCCGTGGTCTCCATTCTAGAACTTTTCGGCCTTGTATAATGTATAGTAGAAGAATTTATTTTCTGAAAAGTTTAATTACATATACGTGTACTGATATGCATAGTGCGCATTTAAACTTACAATAGAATTTTTAGTTGTCGGTATTTAAGGTTTTTTTTTGTTTTTATTTATGTAGAATTAATACACACACAATCACAGCACACGAATATCCAACACCCGCGACGTACAACTCTACACTTTAGCACAAATGTTTGCCTCTGCCGGGATTTGAGCCCAGGGTTCTTGAGATACAGAAGGCATGTCACTGACCACTAAGCCATGGCGACTGTCAAAGATTACTACGCCCCTTGCCGATATACACTTACATAGTGCCAAGATCATTTATTATTTACATGGCCCCTGTTAGTTATCATGGTTTGATTTTTTTTTTTTTTTTTGTGGTTTGATTTGATCAAACCTTTTGTTTGCGGCAACGGAGAGGTTAAATACAGTCAGTAGCTTATGGTATGAAACTCACAAACAAATTACCATATTATTATAAAGTATTTACGTATAATAATACCAACGTTTTAAATACAATACGCTCATTATGGCGCTACATTTTCTCACTCCAAAAAGTTCCTAATACGTGTAAAGATTTCTATACCCGAATACTTCTTACTCTTTCCATTCAAACCGTGACCAGTCCATACATAAATAAAAAAAATACAGGTACAGTCATGTAAATAAGTCGCTGGTGGAGAAATTTAATTAAGATGATATATGAGAAGCTTCGAGTTAACGGGCCACTGACGTGAAGTACAGACGCCAAAAAAAGAAGCAGAGAAAATATATGAAAGATCTTTGTCGTAAGATAAACATTTTTTATGTGACACAAAACAGGAGTTTAATATTTAATGCAAATGAATCGGTGACAGTTGTTTATATTATAGTGTGGAGAAATGGCGATGTCATCCTTAGTTAAGCCACTCTTAAATTTTGTTAATAGGGTTGTTTTGAGTCGTTTAAATACAAGAAACGGTCTATTTCTTAAAGGTTTGTTATTTATTTCTAGAATTATAATAAAATATTACAACCTGCAAAATACGTTTTAAAATATTATATCTAACAGTTTTGTTATGGCAAAATGCTGACAGAGTAGGACGATTGCCGAATGCTGGCGGAATCGTCGCGTTTAATTTGGTACTTGTTCTTTGGGGACAATTGGACCCGGACACGGAAAGCTTCGACTGCGCGGTTCATCAGTGGCTGTATTGGAATAAACCTTTTACAGTTCAACATCTCGATTGTTTATACAGTACAGCTAAATCGTTAAACAATATATATTTCTCATCCTCGACGTTAAGAACTTTTACTCCTAGGTTATAAAGAAAACTATAAATTGAAGGTGAATTATAAATTGCTTAATTGTTATTTATAAGTCGTATTTCTTACGGAATATAATAAATAATGAGAGTAATAAAAGAACACTGCGTTTATATCTTTTATTAGCTTACCTGTCGCGGATCTTTTATTTCGTTGAATCTTTTAATTTAATATGTATAATGAGCGCTATAACGATTCTCGGAATTTATATAATTGTATCTGATCATGAAATGCTGTTATTATATTTATTTTTGTGCGAACTCCATAAAATATTTTAAATGTCACATGTGACGTGTTAATTGTGCGCAGAATTTAAATATTGCCATGATAATAATAGTATTGTTATAACTTATCTGCGATCGGTACATAGCACATAATTACTGCGCCTGCGCCGTGCCTCGTTTGGAAGCACGCGCATTGTGCGCGGGTATTTTCTTTTTTTTATCTTTTCCCATTTTTAAACGAAGGAAGTCGTATTTCGACTTCGTTTCGAACGTTCTCGGAACTAATTTAGTAAATACAAGTTTTATATTAGACAGTATAAACGGGTGTGTCACTGGCCGTTGTATTTTATAGTTTCTATTTATGAATATTCTTAGATTTTTCTCGCTCGTTGGAGGAAGTCATATTTCAGCATTCTTTTGTGTTTTTTATAGTCTTGGATCGGTTATGGTTTGTTAATTTCTGGGATTGGGTGAAATTGAGAATGGACAGTCATCTGTCTTCAGCTCATTATTGGAAGTTTAAGAAAATATTGTCGTCCATTTTCTTGATTAAAAATGACAAAATATTGCCCATAATGTAAGCTTTATACTTTTTATGTTCACAATTTTAAAATGTTTATGACGATGTTCTTTAAATATTGCTTTTATTCAATCAGGAATAGTGTTTATTTATACCTACATTTATATGTTACTGTCAAAAAGTGGAATTTATACCTTATGTTTGTACTTTCCGTTAAGTGAGACCTGGGCATGCTCTGGAAAAGGTTAGGTCATGAATACATAGACGGACGTGTAGGAACAATCTGAAGAGTGTAAAAGAACCAGAAGTAGAAATCTGTAACACTGCCTATTTCTCCGGGAAACATGCATGACATTCTGTAATGTTAATGAAACCTGGAGTCTCCAAGTAATGGCTACCCGTTACTTGGATACATATAGTAAACAAGTGCTGTGAGTTTATTTGCAAATAAATGGAGGTCCTGTATATCAGTTCATTCGACAACTGGTCTTTCGATAAATGTTTTACTAGAATTACTTTGCTCACGGTGGCCTAATGGTTAATTTGATAATTAAGTCTTTGGTTCGATTCGATGCGATCTAATCAAACACCATCGCGTTCATTCATGCTATGTATATACTATAGCTTCTATGTCGGTCTGTGTTAGGGTTGCCAACTTGACCAAGACACACACACATGGCTCCTCCGATCTGGCTCCCTAGAGCCACGGATTCTCAAACTGTACCATGTGTACCCGTGCCAGACGTTGAAAGCACATAATAATTTTCATATGAGATGGTTTATATGTATTTCGCGAAAGGTACAATCCTGGAGTCCTCAAATCACGAGTGAATGTGTGAAAACCTTCTTCAAGTTTTTTTTTCTAGAGATGTCACAAGTATTTGTAACATCTCTTGTGTAGCAGTTGTCCATAGAAGAGCTGTATCATATTGTAATTTTCAAATTTATTTCGATGGCTTCTCTGTAAAGACTGTCATTCAAGTTTTGTTTTTGTTTTTTTTTAATCTTTATGTTTCAGTATGAGATTAAATTATTTTGGAAGTATTCACAACTCTCACTCACTTTTTGCCCTTCACATCGATCCGTCATCCGCTGAACGTTGCTCCGTCGCAAAGCGTCCGGAATTTCTATATTCAATAATTTATTATATAATCCTCCCAGTTCCTGTGGTAACCCTATTTCGTCGCTATTCTGTGCGTATGCGCACCGCCGGAAACGCGCGTCTATTCCTGACCGGACGCCTCGCTTGTTTATTGTCGTCTGTCTGGCCGTGTGTCGTTACCACCTAAACGGTATTAACATATCGATCTGTACTGGACCGATGTTCACAGATACACGACACCTCACTGAGGAATTTATGATATTAATAATTTTTATACATTTGATTTGATATAATACGATTTAAGTCAAAAAAATGTAATTTTACGTAATAATTTGATTGACTAACTGCATATCATGATCATGTGCCCTCTATATTACAACATGGGATTATACTCTGGGGCCACCCCAAAGATCGTTATAACCAGATTTATTCATGCAAAGAAAACTCCAGGAATATAAACTTTATGATGACTTTACTCGCGATATTAATCTACAGAATCCTTAATGAAAAGTAATATATAGTTACTTAATGTGTCACCTTTCAACAATCGTAGAATCTACGACTTTATTCGAGCAATACATAAGTGCTATGCGTTATGCACGTCCATGAGTTAATAGAATTACTAAATTTATAAATAATATAATAAAATATATTAATTTAAATATTTCAGCCAACATGCTCAATAGTTTAAAAAAGTAAATAATTACTGAAGCATTTACCATTTCAATTTTTTTATTATAATTTCGCCATACTTTCGGCAGTTGCATACGATGTTTTCGCAACTAAGTAAAAATTTGAACCGTACTATTTTAAAATACATTGTAAATATCCCAATAGTAATCTTAATTCTTGTGATATAATATATCACAAGAATGAAGATTACTTATTATTATTAGCATATGAATGATTGAATGAATTGTTGGCAGTCCAGAGTGATGTTAATATAATGCATATGTCTTCTAGAACCGCGTAATCAGTATACAAGCAGTTATCCATAAAGACTTTCAACCTATCAAATACAACATATTTCGGAAAGGTATGCAGTAAAAACTTAAACAAAAGAACACAGTCATATTATCAATGTCAAATTTAAATGCCAAGACAAACAATTAATATATTTTAAACGATATCGTGCCACGTGCCGTGGTGGTACCGGCCTAGAATAGTACTCCCCCATCTCTTCCCGCGGGTGCCGTAAGAGTCGGCTAAGGGATCACGTACCAGGAGGTGGGCAGCAGCGCCTTCTGAGGATCGGAATCATACTGCGCTCGCCAACCCGCCTGCCAAGCGTGGCGAGTATTGGCAAATCCCCCCTATATGGGGGAGGCATACGTCCAACAGTGGACGCACATAGCTGAGAAAAAAAAAAAAAAAAAAACGATATCTGTGTTTTTCTATCTTATTTCACGTGGTTATTTCAAGACGTTTTTATTTAAGAATTCATCGAATTCATAATACGTCATGTCCAACAACAATTTATTATCAGCATTCCTGAGCATATCAACGCTATTTGTAGAGCGGATTCTTTGTGGAATTTTGTTGTTTATTATTGGTGCCATACAAAACAGACTGGCCAGTGGGCATAGTTCATAGAATAATCTAATGTATGGGTTGAGAACTTGAGACATATGTCCAGTAGTGATCCCCATTACAACGGTAATGGTGATCATAGTTCGATCAACATGTTATTTTAGAAACGCAAAATCAAATTTAAAACAATCTTAATGCAATCTACCGAATTTTTCGTGACGTATGTTTGTTAATACGAATGCCTTCTACGGTACGCTATTTACAAATTGATCCTTTGTTCTGTATAAATGAAAATATAGGTAAATATAGCTGACTCCAAGCAGCTCTTTAATGAAAGGATCGAGACTATTATCACGAAGGTACTTGTCGTTCTTGTCCTCAAAAGCTTAAAAAAGTCTTCCCAAAATTTCAGGTCACTAGAAAAAAGCAGCAGCAGTAATTCAGACAAGCCAGCAGAATCCAACTCAAATAGCAAGGAACAGAACAAGAAGCCACACATAAAGAAACCTTTGAACGCCTTCATGCTTTACATGAAGGAGATGAGGGCCAAAGTGGTAGCGGAATGTACGCTCAAAGAATCCGCCGCTATCAACCAGATTCTGGGGAGACGGGTGAGTTATAACCCCGGTTTTATAAATGTTATTTATTATTTCATGTGTGTTATATTTAATTTTACATGTGTTATGTAATATTTTACATGTGTTATGTAATATTTTACATGTGTTATGTAATATTTTACATGTGTTATTTATTACTTTTAGTTCAAAAATAAGTGTTTATTATTGGTTTTACGTAATTACGTAATAAAGACAAACGTTGATAATGTTGCAAGAAAACATCGTTATTTACATTTGCGTTTTGCCTAAAATGAAGGGATACTTAAGAACATAAGAAAGCTGTTGCCATATACAAAATTATACTTCGTACTGTATCAGTTCAAATATCAGCGAAACATTTAAAAGAGGCATACGATTTTGTTTACGTTTGATTAAAAAAAATACCAAAAAATGGAACCGACCTCAACACTCAAAAGTGTGAAATAACTTGTTGAAGTCGGTACCATGATAGTTCAAAAGTAACTATTATCAAAATATTTTGCTCATGGTACCGACATTTAGGTTTTTTTTCACCCTTTTCAGTCTTCAAGTCGCGAGTGAATAGGTACCTTCTAGGTTTGCGTGCTAAATCCTAGACAACGTCATCGCTTAACATCCGATGAGACAGTTGTCAAACGCAAACTTATAATATGTAAAAAAAACCTTTGCTATTCACTTTATCACTCCCTATTTGATCACAAAAGAATTAGGTTAAGCATACATGTAACAGATTATAATAAAGTTATAAACGGTGCTTGATGCATGAATTCCACACTAGGATAACCTGTGTTGTGAATTCACGCTCTTCCCATAACTTAATACAAACTGTTTAAAAGATGGTTTTAAAGGATAAATTTAATTTTTTTTTTTTTGGGGCAAATGCCTTTATTAAAATAAAACACTAATAACTAATTACAATACTGCAGCTACTACAATAACATTTGAGCAATCCACTAGCTATTGGTAGCCTATTGTATTTTTGTTATACTTATGAGCAATGTCAAAACCGACATTCTGCTTTTGGACAACATTAAAATTTGATGCTCATGTAAACGAGGTCGTAGGCGAATGCTAGTTTTGGTGTTATTAAATTCTATGCTCGTTGGGCCCAATCGGCCCATCTTTATCAAAGAATTCCAGGAAGCGGCAACTGAGTTGTTATCATTATCATGTAATGATTTATTATAATTTATATCACATATGCATATTATCTACGAATTACAATATTATTCAATTGCAATCACTTCTAGAAACATATTGAATGTAAATTTAAATTATACTGGATTACGCCTTTGTTAATCTTGTTAGGAATACAATCCGTCACTGTATAAAGCTTATAGTACAGGAGCTGATGTCTCTTTGTATTACTAGTCGGAGTAACAATTTTTATGATGTTGTTCGTATTTGATACTACCTAAAAATATACACACTGACTAGAAGTGAAATTCATATATTATTACTATATGATATTTTAAAACAATCTACTCAACACGCGGCAGCAAGCGATGTCTTAACTGTTATAGAAGGTAAAACATGCCTAAAAAAAACAAGAAAGTATAATGCATTGTTTACAAAAGTCAAGCTAGTAGACGCTAGGCCGCAATGAAAGACTACTTAATATGCATCGTTAATTATACAAATCACTTCTATTTATATTTAGTGACGATTAAGATCTGTTTTAACAGTTTGAATTGCAATATAGAATTGAGAACTTTTACTCGTAATACAAACCAGCACTACCTCTGTTACTATAAAGCTTAGTTTGCATCATACATCCATGCGTGCCCAAAGCCATTGGTATCGTCCATCGCGGAGATGCATTGAATAACAAACAAGCCGCCGTACCGGGAATCGAACCCGCTACTCATTTCTCGGAACTTGGTTCAATTCCTAATAAGAGTAACAACATGTCTTATTCATTGAACTTGACTTCTCATGGCGTCGTAGTGATGCCAAATGTTCTGTCTAGAGTCTGGGTTTCGAATCCCGCTGTGAAAATATACGGTGGTCTGAATTAACTAGAAAACTATGGAGTAGACTAATAAAAATTTTACCTTGTTAACGAATAAATCTATTGATAAATATTTGTTATTTTGGTTACAATTTTGTAAGAGGTTTGGTTTATGGTGGAAATAAAAGTGTTTAACTTCGTACCAAAATGTCTGCTGTTTCAGACGACCCTATATTTGTCCCGTTATTAAATTAGTCCCTGGGCCATAGTCTCCTGTCCTGTTCTTATATTATGCGAAGAATGTGGAGGACTATATATATGTTTTGGGGTCAAAAATAATACGTTGGTAAAGTAACGTCTAATGCTTAAACGCAGTGGCATTCATTGAGTCGGGAGGAACAAGCAAAGTACTATGAAAAAGCTCGACAAGAGAGACAGCTACATATGCAGCTGTACCCCGGTTGGAGCGCAAGAGACAACTACGGTTACGGTTCCAAAAAGAAAAAGCGGAAAAAGGACCGCAGTCCCGCTGAGCTGGGAGGTATTGGACTAGGAATACCCTCACGGGCCATGGGATGTCACTTCGACGCTTCTGTACACTCGCTTCACCTCCCTCACTCCCCTTCCCGTCTCCACTAACATGGACCGTGCCTGCTGTCACTAACAGACCGGCTTGAACTCCCTAACGACCTTCCCGTATGTGAGTGTGCGTGTGTGTTTTCTGCGAACAGTCAAGACGGTGCCCGTGCTAGAAAAGCGGCTGGAACCGTGCTCGAGAGTCGGGACCGGCGTCGAGTGGAGCAATCCCAACCCAATATACGAATCGGAGACTAATGGAAGGTCCTAAGTTACTCACCGAGCTACCGCGAGTCTTGCCCTAACGCACGCAGCAAGCTTCGTTTTAGTCTACGTGAGTCAAAACTGAGGCTTTCTACAGGTCTAGTGTTCGATATATTGCGGCGATGATGTCGTGATTGCGTCGCTCTGCGCCGGCTATGCCTGGAAACCTTAACGATACGTCCTCGGTTCTTTATAAATATCAGTAAATTCGTTTTCGATCCATGGGGAAAGGAGTATTCGTGGCTGTTACTATTACGCGCCATCCTTGTTTCGTCCCCTTCATTTTAGAACCGAGGGTGACCAGTCGTAAGTTCTCCAGGTCTAGTTGTTTCGTGTTCTGTGTACTGTAGTCGTCGAGTGACCGTGTACTGTACACCCTACACCCCCGGAAACTATATTGGTTTATTATATGTATAGAGGTCGCGACTCGGAAACCGACCGCAGAATAGGTTCTGTGAGGAAACTCCCAATTGGCCATTTTCATTCAGTAGGAAGAGATCAAAATTTCTATATATTAGGCTCACTGCGGGCTGTTTTTCTAGCACCAGCGTTAGAGAGGTCCACCGTCGAAGTGCATTTCTCTTTTCTTTCCATATTGCGACGTACAGTGGCATGCGCTCGGCCGTGAGGAACAAGCAAAGTATTACGAGCTGGCGCGGCGCGAGCGCCAACTACACATGCAACTCTATCCCGATTGGTCGTCTAGGGCTAATACGCAAAGGGGCAAGAAGAGGAAACGAAAACAGGAGACAACCGATGGAGGTACTGCCTTTCGCTCCGTCGACGACCCGCCCGCTCCCGTCCCGTCCCTAACGTACCCGTCGGATGCGAGCTGAGACGAAACCGGGTCACGCGCTCCGCACATGCTCCCGAGCGGCCGACGTCTCGACTTGACATCGCTCCGTGCGATCCGCTTGTCTCGGCTCATTAAAAAAATGAGGTCAATTAACGAAGGATTAAGTCCGGAGACGCTGGTCGCTCGTTCCCTCCGCCGACTCGCCTATCCCCTCAACATCCAAAGTTCAATTGCTTTGAACTCCAAACGGTCCGAATAGTATATTGCAGAATGTATTGGTTAAAGGGGTACCAGGTTGTAGACTTAATGCAGAGCATTATTTTTCTTTATTTTTATAATATTTTATCGCATTTATTTATTACATTTGCAATTAAAAAGCGCTACGAACCACCCTGATATTGGCATTCCTTCGAAGGTTGTCCCGGTTTTTTGCTTTCCGTTCTGGTCCGTGATGCGTATCGGGGAGCGTGCATGTTCCAGCATTGTTATTGCAGTAAAGCTTCGCAGGGAGTGTATACGCGCTCCATCGGCTGGGACAGCCTTCTCCTATAGAAAGTATGCCAAGGAGTAGAGAGAGGCACGGTGTGCATGGTAAGAGCTAAACTCCAGGACGGTAACGATCCAGAGGAGAGTCATAGCGAAGTCTCCAGAAGAGGAAGATCTACTAGTAACTTAATCAGCCGATGCTTCTGTCTGCGTCTCAATGATACTGGCCAACTTTTTTTAATTCCGGAGAACCTATTCTGCTTTAAACTTGCTTAAGCCGTCATTATTATTTCGATATTGCGTAGTTAGCGATTTATTTTTGGAAGTTATGCGTGTAGTATGTTTTATTTTGAAAACCAATGTTTTTTCCGTTGTTTCCTTTTCGTTTTGATCCTATTCCTGCCTGATCCTGCATGTTACTAACAGGGGTTGATTGCATGAAAGCTTCTTCGTAGTTAGATTAGATGTATTGTAGATTGTTACTTTTAAGGTGCTTGTACTATGATTTCCTCGATATTTTCTGCCTTTTCAATGCGATTTTGATTTTAAGCCGTAAATTTGAAAGAAAAAGAATTCAGTTTGTGAAAGAACCCAATTTTGTTTAAATCGAGAACAGTTTTATAAATATTTTATTTGCAAGCAAAGTAACTATTTATTTGCTAATCGTTTTAGTGTTATTTGTGAAAAATGTAACGTTTATGTTCTGACAGAGTTTTATGGCAATTTTCAGGAAATAACTTGAAGAAATGTCGGGCGAGGTACGGCCTCGATCAGCAAAACCAATGGTGTAAACCTTGCAGGTGTGTGATCATTTTTTTTTTTTCCGCTTTTACGCAATCTCGCGAATAGATTTTACTGGTTTTGTTTCAAATATCGTTTCTATGTGGAAAGACTTGGCTTAGTAGTCTTTGTAACTAAGAGTAGCCCGGTCCATTGTTTCTTTGGCATTATTTGTTCTGAATAATCCCAAAAAGGATCTCGAGTAGATATTTTCTTATTTACTTTACTTTCCAAAAATTTATGTTAATTAGTAAAATAAGGGTGATCATGTACGGCGACGCAGAAATTCAGAAAATGTGTCTTTTCACAAAGAAATAAGATAACGACGTAGAAACAACCCGACTAGATTTTTTTGAAAGTAGACCAAAGTGTGGTGAAATGTAGCGTTTGTAGGATAATAGAATATAGTTACGAGGGAGAGGAAGGGCAATCATCTGTCGAAGACGCTTTCAAAAAAATCTTGACACATTTTCTGAATTACGCTCGCTTTTCTGTTTTTATTACAATTATTATTGAGATATTCGACGGTTTCAATATTTAATTATGTGTTTTTTCCACTCATGATTGCCGCTTCTCACGGATGCTGGATTCCGCTGGCACTATTGGTGACGTTTTATCATATATATTTTATTTTTTTTAATTATCAATCACTTACTTGATAAAAACTCTACTTGACTCGGTAATTACTACTTGAAACATCGTCTCTTGTGAACTTTATCGAGATGTTTCGTTCTTTCCTATGATTCGATGCTTTTTACACGTGATTTGTCAATATTGAATTTCACTCATTGTTACAACTTATACGCTACTTATGTTGTTAACCTTGTTTACAATATCTTCAATGAAATTTTATCTTATATTGTAATATTTCTACTTTTATCATATTTATTTACGTTTACTTTGTTAATATTGTTATCATTTGTTTGTTGTTTTTCCTGCTTTTATGTAACATCAATCGAAATTTAAATATTTTTGCCCATTTTAAATCTTATCCTATTTTCTTTGTAATTTGCCACAAATATTTGATATTATTATTCATATTCTCATTATAACCATTTTATCAAACAAATACATCCTCTCCTTGACTTCTAATAAATACTGTTATATTCTCAATAAAAATATTAATAATTTCTATCATACCCTCTATTTCAACCATCTAATCGACTTAAACCTCCCTATTCTCATCACTTATAATCATCACCTATATTTCTAAATAACTTTGTATTAAATTATAAACTCTTACAATATTTTTATTTATCTTATGATTTTCTATCTGTTTCACGATAAAATTCATACCTTCTCCTACAACCTTTTCAATGACTTGCTCGCCTTTAACCTCACTAATAATATTAAACACCGTTCATTCTATATATCTTCTTTTTATACAAATATATACTTTCATAACATCTACGACCTTTTAAATTTTCTTTCCATCTTTCTTCCAACAACTTCAAATTACTAATTTGACTAATTAGCCCCGAGTCAAGTAGTGTAATGGTGTCGGGAGGGCTAGGGCTCCTTAGGCCGGAGCCGGCGACGCCTTTGCCCCCCGCGAGCCTAGTCGGTAGCCCCCCTCAGGAGCCGACCTATGTGAACCTCTAGTGCCGGCCTGCTCCCGCCGAACTTCGGACCACGGTCAGTGAGAGTGATGATTGGTGTTGTAGCACTGATGTTGTAGGTAGTCTATGTGTTTGCTTTTTTATTTAGGCTGTTTATCAGGTCCAGAATATTTCTCCTCCAAGCAGTGTATCTGTGTACCAATCTGAGCATCGCACCATTAATATGCTCGTATGTTCTCAATGAAAATCCAGTTTTATGCAAAACTTTATCGCTTCTGTGTGTTGTAACAAATTAAAGAATGGCGTTTCCCATCACTATCGCTGATACTCGTGTCATCGATAAACTGCTGTTAATTGTAATTAGCTTTAATTTTATTTCAGTTTGTATTTTCCTTTCGATTTTGAATGTTTTATGCATTTACCTAGTGAAGACTTATTTACTAATAAAAAATCCTGACTGAAGCGCATTGTAATAGTTTGAACGAAGAACTGAATACGAATATATTTTTTTCATCGGGGACTAAAAGTTTTAAAGAAATTAACCTGCACAAATTTTTAGAAACATCTGTTAATTTTAGACGTAACAACGTTTTTAAATTAGACTAAGACCCAGAGCACGAAACTGGCACCTTAAAGTTTTAAAAAAATACTCATAATAATTTTTTAAATCTAGCAGTATGTCTGTTAGAAACAAGAATTCCGTACTAATACAATGTTATTTCTATATTCAGGGCAAATGTTGTATGGAAAATGTCAAAAAATCAATATGAAGAATCTCTCCTGTTTATTTATGTATATTACTTAGTTAATAAATGTATGGTGTTTGTTTTATTTTTTTAACTGTAGATTTTGACTTACAAAATAGTCATATTTTGATATATTATATTTTCATTTGTGGATGAATGTTTTGTAGGATTTAATGTTTAGTTTAAGCATGTCGTTTTTTTTGTACAGCATGTTTAATTTAACATGTGTTCGATGTCTTTATTTTATCTTTATAACCTTGGAACTCTACATCACCTCCTTTACAACTAAATATTCCATTAAAAAAAACCTTCACGATCATACAAAGCACACATAGACCTATTTTGGTGTAGTGTTTGCTCTGATATCTTAACTCTAGTCTATATTGAACACACGTCGCATACGAGCCGATGTAAAAGAGGAAATGTAGTGGCTCCAATATCGAACCTTGTGTTACTCTATGGTTAAATCAAACTATTTCAACAGGCGGAAGAAGAAATGCGTACGCTACATGGAAGCCCTGGCAGCCGCGTCCGGGACCGTCCCGCTCCCGATGGCCACGCCGCAGTCTCCTTGTTCTGATGAGGACGTCAAATTGGAGGAGATGTCGGACGCGTCTAGCGATGCCGACACGCCTCTCAACTCTGCCTCCAGTCCGGGTGGGCTGAGCGCCCTCTCATCCCTCGCATCACCGGCTTCTGACCCGCCCCCTGCGCCGCCTAGAAACCCAGTAGGAACTAACCCTAGAGACGCGAACAATCCCCTTTCAGTAGGACAACTCACGTCTCAAACGTGGCCCAGAGCGGCGCAGTCGAGGCCCGGCCATGAAGTGATCTCGGTTTCATAGTGACGGCGACGTCCGATGCCTCTAGCATCAAGGACGCGACTGACACTGCTATCCACGTTGTCGGGTAGTCTTCCACTTCGAATTCCGAACGCGGTGTACTCTGTGATTGTTTTAGCTCGAAGGACGTTACGCGATATTACCGAGGTAAAATCCTTGCGGAGGATACCGTCGTAATCAGTGTTTGGAAGTATTTGTTCACCGTTCTGAGACTTACAGTGAGTAGACAGAATTCTGTACAAATAGTTTTAGGACAGCGACATCTGTGTACGAGAAGTGGAAACGCCTTACAGCGCCATCTAGCGGACGCCCCGAACAGAGTGGTTGTGATAATGAACACTGAATACAAACCTGTTCAGATGAAGTATGATAAACTGTAAATTAGTCGGCTAATATCATTTATCAGGTGCTAACCGGATTTGACGACGTATAGAAATACCGACATTTTAGTGTACTGTTTTGACACATTTGTTGCAAATGCTGTGTTAACTTTTTTGTTTTTCATATGGCCTAAACATTTTTTGTTACCAAATGTGCGGTATTTCTCGCCGTCAAACTTACTCCTGGACCGTGTTAACATTTTAATGACCTTACCTTACCTATCAGTGAAGTTTTCACAGTGATCTCAAAATTGTGAGCCGAAATCGAGTCATTTATTATGCATTTGTGTACCCCATACTTTTAACGCCCAAATATACTAAATAAAGTTAATCTTATTACTGCTGAGTGCTACTAAAGAGATGTAACATGTTAAATGGCTCACACATGATTAATTAACAATATCATAATATGTCA
Organism: Apeira syringaria; assembly: GCA_934044485.1. Classification (NCBI taxonomy): domain Eukaryota; kingdom Metazoa; phylum Arthropoda; class Insecta; order Lepidoptera; family Geometridae; genus Apeira; species Apeira syringaria. Next base: position 7,426,699 of record OW203672.1, on the reverse strand, counting down.
TTCAAGTTTTATAAGACCACAGATGTTAATATGCAACCATTTACCGCGTTTTATCTTTGTTTTATCACTCATCATAGGACCTAGTCATATAACAGTGTGCCATTTCAATAACTTGCATTTTGAGCTTTCATAATCTTTCACTAGATGGCGCCTTCACTATCCGATACAGATAACTAAAAATAAGAAAGTACACACTATTGAATAAGAAGCATTATAATAATTCAAAATTGATCAATATTTCATTAAAACCATATAAATTATTGAAATACTACATAAAACGGTGATGGAACTGCCATTTTGACAGTTTGCATACTAAAAGTGTGGGTAGTTCTCACTTTCTATGTAATGTTTTATCTTTATCATTTGACAATGCATTTTTTTGCTTATAATAGCATTGATTTTAATTTTTATTTGACTGCATGTTGGTCATTTAAACATTTGATTTGTTCCTATGTTATTATTATGATATCTATGAACAACTGCAAAATTTGTTGTGTTAAAACTTGTAATGATATGATGTTGTAATGATTTTATAAAGCACAAAACTTTATTATACTGAATTTTAAATGTAATATTGACAACTAACAAAATTTGCTCTCTTTTAAACTATAACGGCTTCAAAGAAACTACTAATACGATTATTCCATACATAAAACACATTCATATTCCTTATAGAGATTATTTCTTCCACGATTGTGTTTATCTTATCCTTAATTTTAATGTTTTCGTGGCATACTTAATCTTTAGAAAGACTTCTGAATATTAACTTAGAGCTTGGTATTACATCTTTGATAAATATGACTTACAAAATATTACTAATCGCTTTAACAGAGGGTCCATTATCAGTTGATATCATCATTATCTCGGAAATCTCTCCAATTTAGCTGTCATCTTGGATCATTTAATATCTATCCAATTTCACTTGACTGTATCTACCGATATTTTTTTCAATATGTATCATTTGAAACGTTTGTATGAAAATGTCAGATTTCATTCGTTTCTAGAACAAATGAAAATCAATTGTTTTATTTTTATTAAATGTTTGACCTGTCTCAAATTGTCAAAGATGTTAACCGAGCCTTAAGTGGAAAGCTCGTTTGTGGTGAAATGGTTTCTTAATCCGTCACTGGGCTGCACCTAGAGGTTTCACGTAGCGTTAGACTTCTACTCTAGTTCGTATATTGTATGCCCCCCGGGGGTGCGTGTAAAAAGTAATTTGTAAGGCGAGCCGGGGGGAAAAATGTTTTTCCGTTGTACGGAACTCCTTAGACTGTCGTAGGTTAGTTTAGGCATGTTGTATGAGTGAAGAGTTATTATAAAGAAAATGTTGAACCGACTGCTCCTTGAATTAAAGCTTTATTTCTTACACGGCCGTCTTGTAGATTCGTATATGTCTGGATTACAGAACTTTATTTAAAATCAACATCGTTTAAAAGTGCTTATCACAAGTGATCTAATATTGTGGTCTGATTCTATAGCGGCCTATTTTATTGGAGAATATCAAACGCCAATCTAAACGTTTAATAATTTGAAATGACACAACGTATCAATTTCTCGCCAAAATATATTAATGATATGCTCAAGAAAAATGGATGAGATTTTTCATGAATTTCATTTTTATTATTCTTATTATCAAAATTATACGCTAAGAATCGTTATATTTCTTCTGACGCTAGAATGTTATATCGTTTTACATTTTAGTGCTCTTTGAAATATATCTCTATAATATCTCTCTCTGTAATTCTAAATATAAATCTGCTGTAATTGTAAGTCTTGATATATTATGTGAATAAAAACAATGTCGCACATCAGTATGGTCATACTATATTTGACTTTATATTTTCCTGGAAAGGCCTGCTGTGTTTTCTTCTTATATTTCGTCTATTTCTCACATTTCTGCCAATGTCCGTATATATGCTGATTTGGAACGTGCGAGCATGTGGATTTTATGAAATATCAGTTGCTCATAAGAAACGATGTTGATTGTAACCTATGAATCTGATTTCTAATTAATCAGTAATTGTTCAATGTTTTTAAAAATGTTTTTGTGAAATGTTGATCATAGAAATATATATAATAATGGAAGTGCTTAAATATAGTTATCTACCGAAAATGTTTGGAAGATGGCGCTGTGCATCCTTCATGATGACATTTTAGGTTAAATTCAAATTGTGAAAAGTTGTGAACGTATAGCAGCGACCCAGAATTATTATAAATTTGAATCTATTCCTATAGATATTGACGGTTTGTGTATACCAGACACAAAGCGCCGTTTAATTGGAACTAAATTGAAAGTCAGCTTGCTTATTTTTGTCAGTTGAATTAAGCGCCATCTGTTGATTATATTTTAATTGTATTGCAAGTTTTGATTTAAAGAGCTTTCCGGTATCCACAAAACCACTGTATATGTGTAAGTACATACATGATGTCAATGTAAAAAAATATATATAATAAAATAACCTAACTGTGTCATATTAGAACCTAAGTGTACTATTCTACTTGCATATGTATACATTATGGATATATAAAAGTTTTAAAGGAAAAAATAGTTTAAAAGACTCTGAACCATATGGATTGGTATATAATTTTATATAATTTTGGCAGCCCTCAGAGTGTTTATAGATGTCGAATTTGTAAATAAATATTTGTAATTCACGGATATTTAGAAATTTTGGTATGAAAAGAATTGCATTTATATATATAAATATAAACTGTAGTGCCCTCGGATGGTCTCGGATGGTTTGTTTTATCCAACGCATGATTTTTGTTAATTACTTTTTTATTGTTATTATTAAGAATTTTAATGTTGTTAACTGCAATATCTGAATATTGATTGATCTACAAACGAATTACGGTCGTGATTTATTCCAAAATAATGTAATATGTGATTTATTTGACGATAATTATATTGAAATACTGACGAAGACTTAATCAGTCCACAATCTACAATATCAATTTACAATTTGACAATGTCATCAAAAAATTTTGATCAGCCGTTTCATTTTGCATGAAAGTGAATTTGTGCAATACGAAGAAAATGGGTACTGTTTAGTTTATAATAAGATTTTTTTTAAAATTAATTAAGGCATATTTTTGAGTTTATGGAAAATCATTTTTTGTTCGTTCAAGAAGTATGTTTTAGTTGTATGTTTCTTTAATCCGGTGCCAAAACCATCTAGAAAAAATGCCAGGGTGTTTTAAAAAGGGACAGTGATAATATTTTTTTAATATGACATCTGTGCCAAATTATTATAAACTGATTAAACAAGATTTCTGGTGTTGACGAATACCTCTGGAAAACTTTATGTTGATATGTTTTAAAGTTGTTTTTATTGTTAAGAGGGTACCTAAAGACAAAGCCCTTCTGGGCTAGTTATTTTATTAAGTAGAGAGAAATTGTCAAATTAGAAAACTCAATTATTAGCTCTGGTCCCGTATCTTGTGTTCAGTTGAACGAATATTATTTTAATAAACAACTTAAAATTGTATGGTATTGTTTCATTTTCTACGTGTTTTAGTCACAAAACATCAGTAGCTGACAGAGTTTGAGGTAAACTGCAAATTCATAGTGAAGTTAAGTTTTGGAAACGTTGGTGTTTAATATACCGATATTCCTTCCACCCATAACGTGGTTGGTTGCGGTCAGCTAGACACCGCTACACCGATAGATGGCGTTGATGCTCGAATTTGACGAATTGATTTTTTTTATACAGTATTTAAAATGAGCTTAGCAAAGTCGTCGCCTACACAGTGATTGTAGTAGCGTATAACAACTACGACACTATCTGTGGTGACTCACTGACAAAATTACTAGAAATTTCGGTGTTATTTTTCCAATTTTACTTTTTCTTCAATAAAATGCGATATATCCACGCTCATCAGACCTTTCATTACAAGTGAGTCGGTTTAGACTACCTACTCTAGACCCTTTTTAGAACGTTACATATTTTATAATTTGGAATCTGAATAAAACAAACATTTTGGAGAATACATTGTTTATTTATGACAATGCTTAATTAAATACTTAATAGATGTTTACAAAATTGTAAAATTGTGATGCAAGACTAGTTTTAAATGTTTTAGACATTTCCATAAACGTATCGATCATTTTGTACTGTCAATAACCGTTTCTACAAAACAAAACACGCTTTAACCGAAAAAGTTAAAAGTGGAAGAAGAAAGATTTTTTTGAAGTATGTAAACATTCTGAAGACAAAGTGCTTAGTATAAAAACAATATAACTTTTAATACTTAACCTACAAATGACATTAATCACATAAGCACAACATACATTTTAACTTATATTTTCTATAAATTTAATATAAAACACATTCAAAACATGATTTAAATGCCTTTTCGTCAACTGATGATGTCGTATTTGTATGACGCAGTAAAATATGACGCAACGCAAATGATTCCATGTGAATACCCAATCTCTGGGGAAAGGATATGTTCAGCCAAGGACGTGATTGTGACGACGTCAAATGATGATGATGATAATAATATTCCAAGTTCATATAGTAGGCAAATAAAGACTGAAACTCTTCCGACAATTACATTAACTTTGCCGGTTACACCGCAAGTCCAAATGTCAAGACTAAATCTTTTGAGAATATTTGGAGGAGAAACACTTACTAACTTTACCCCACTTAGGTTGCGATCCACAACACTTTACACCATTTGTCAAATATATATGAGTTTTGGAACAACCACTTCAATATCAGGTAGAGTGATATTATTTTTTCAGGGTGATAGAATTAAACTGTAAGAAGAAATTGTGCCGATTCCAAAACCTCACACCTGTCCATGTACTAGACTCTGGCAAATGCACATGACGTGCGAAGCCATATTCCTCATCATTGACGAAAAAAAACTGTCAATGTGAATTTTCAACATTCGGTTTTGGAACGAGATAAGTTACGATTATCCTTTGCCGAGTGATAATTATCCGTTTTGAAACGCAGCCTTAGATGGGATCATAGTAGCAGGTGATAGAATCATAGAACAAATTTGTGGATCACAGACGAAATACAACTGTTACTGTCAAAATGTAGGCAACAAATGTAACCTACATTTTGGCCAATTTATTGGCAATTGCAATTACCAATAAAGAATAGATTCTCAAATACAACAATAAAAGATACAATCACAAAATTGTTTCACATGGAAGTAATGCTACTGAATATGAGTTAGTAGATAAATACCTGAACATGTAATCTTAAAATACACCTAAAATGGGGGTAGTCGTAACTTCTATGCAAAAACCTAAAACTATGTTCTATGTTTACATAACAGGCAATTACAGTTCAATAATTCCAATAATATGTTGCATCAATTTTAAATGCATCAAGGAAAACTGTAAATTTAATGGGTTTTTTTGTCACTACAGTTTTTTTACCATACCGTTTAAGTCCTAATGGTTATGCAATGCATACTGACAGCTTCACGACATGACATGACATGACAGCTTCACGAGGCACGTAGATCATCGTTTTAACCCTACGCCAAACTACCCGTCATGTTTGCACTTCACATTGTTACTCGTTTAGATATTCTCAGACTACCCTCTGTAATGTTATTCACTTTCCAAATATTACCTTGATGCATACAAAACGTCTAATGATTATATAACTATTTCACGGGGTCCACAAACGTCAGTCTATGTATAACTGAATAAATAACATTATTATTAAAATAAACCATTATGTCATGTTTCTATTAAATTTTAAAGTAGATCAATTGGAGAAATAATGAAGATTCTAAGAAAAACCTCCCAGTAGCCATTTGAAAATTATAATGACAATTCGTTTCGCTCTTAGTAGTTGCGATTGGAACGCACCCATAGTTTGAGCCATATAACGTTCGTAAACTGTACAAACGCATAAACGTATCATAGGTCAATAGACAACAGTTTCTATGTCTGAGAGTTTTGTGGTTTTATTGCATTAACAACACGAATGAACTTACATTAAAATCATTTGAAGGAAGAAATTCGGCTGAACCCACGACTAGAGAATACCGTTCTGTCGCTTTGCCATCTAAGCTACAGTAGCACTCCACTATCCGTTCAAATTTATTCAATCCTTTAACTTATTATTGGTGGGTAGTTAACAATTCTTAGGTATTCTGTAGTGGTTCAAGTCCCACTAGTAGCCGATTTTTATTCTTTAAATTATTTTAACGTAAGTTTCTGTGTCACCTTTAAACCAGGTTATAAGATTTTCATACCAACTATTATACTATCTGTGACATTGCGCACACGCGCTTGCAGCGTACAAACGCGAAAGAGACAGAAAATTTTTCGTCTTCAAGATTTTAGTGACATGATTCCTTCAAAGTTTCTCCACTATTGGTGTGATGCTTAAATAATCTAACACATTCTATCGTTAAGCTTTGGGTTACAAAGTAGCCTATATTGGTTCCGAGCTGGCCTAACCCTTGTCCGAGTCCTTGTGAAAATATTTAGTAAGTTAACTAATGACATATCAATATATTTCAAATGGATTGTGAAAAAATAAGTCACAATGGAATTTCAACGGAGTAAAATACTGTATTACTGCTTCAGGCAATTTTTTAATACGTTATCTGGTGACCACTATCACACTTGATGGTCAGTGACGATTTGGTCGAAGATGTTATCACGCTAGACCTAGAATGCTAACTGGCTATCAAGGACACACTATCTGTTTACTGTGACTGTTAACGAGATCAATAACAATACAAGGTTATTTACGGTAAGGCTTATGTTTATACGAAAATGTCACAAAGCACATACTATGTACAGGCATCTGTCCTTGAGAACAAAGTATGTATTCTAGGTATAGCGTGTAACATCTTCGACCACATCGTCACTGACCATCAAGATACTGGTCAATCGTCTATATAGTATAAATAGACTCAAAAATACGTTAATAAGTAGTCAGAACACGGTCTAAATGCTCGAGGAATCTTTCTGGAATCCTAAAAGGCAAAGGGTTCAATCAACTTCCTAACAGAATGCATTTGTTCCAGTGTATTTTACATTCCAAAAGGCATAACTATAAACTCAAAAATACCTACGCCATTTTGCAATTAAGTAATTTACTTATTTACCAGTGGATTAACATAATAAGGGTTTAATAAAAAGTAACATTTTCACAAGCACAAGACACCATACTACGCGTTGTAAAGCTGCCACGCGCCCGCCGGATCTGACCGGTTCCGACCGGCTTGTACCAGTATTTACCACAATCCGGATGACTTTCCACCGGGAGGGTTTCGCACGCGTACTGATGTCTTCGTGTCTAGACCTTCGACCTCCTCTGTAAATTGCAAAAACAAAATTGACCTATTAATTAATTTAGTTATAGATTTATTACTCGTAGTTTAAATTTTTTTAATGTAAGCTTTCAATCATCCCAATAAATCTAAAATTGTAAAAATAAACTTTTTAAGTAACTGCGAATGAGGACTCGTTTGAGTAAATATTTTCATACTTCCTTAAGAATCATCATCATCATCTTAGCCGTAGGACGTCCACAGCTGGACATAGACCTCCTCATTAATTTCCACAAGGACTGGTTGGAAGCAGCCCGCATCCAGCCTTTTCTGCGATCTTATTCAGGTCGTCTGTCTACCGAGAAGGTGGACCTTGGGAATAGTATAGTAGTAGAAAATACAGAATTATTCAGTTAAATTAACACATATTACTGAGGAAATATACCTATATTGGTATGTTTAAGGTAATTTTGAAATGGGAATATTCAAAATCGGACGGCAAACCTAAAACAGTCTTAGACTAAAATGGGCAGTTATGCAGACCAACACCAAAGATGCAGATGTTCTACCTTTTATTAGATACTAATTGAATTAGTAATTGAAATACATCAATAGGTTAATGTGTCAATTTTTTTAAATATCTTTTTATTTAATATCTATATACAGCATGTTACCTATATATACTTTCTACCAACCTACTTCTGTGGTGCACGGATTCAAATAACCGGTAACCTGACTTAGTAGTTTATCCCGGTGTGCCTCGAACGTTTTTTTCAATTTTGGTCATACTTATGTATTGGGTTTAATGAAAACTTCTTAGATAAGAATCCTGTTGAGTGTACTTACTGCTGAGAGAAAAGGAGGATGTCTGGAGATCTCTCTGGCCAACCTCGCGCATCTTCCGTCCCGTGGGGGTGCTGCATCCGGACGTGAGCCCTATGCTCTCCAGCTGCTTGTTCACCAACACCAGTTCTGGAAGTAAAAGCATAACTGACTTCAAATCTTGCTGTGTCAATAAAAATAAACGTATCGCTGTACGCTTTTGCATTCTATGAATGTCAAACAAGGTCTGCCAATAAAATTATTCGATTGAAAATTAGAATCTTTCAAAAATATTATTTAAAATATATAGTGTAACATGAAATAAATAAATAATATATATAAAGTGATAATAAACATTTAAATTGCAAATATACAAAAACTCGAGACTAAGATTTATTTAGTACTTCGTTGTAGACCTTTCAGTAAAAGTATACTAAAAGTGATTATCCTTTAGGTATAGGACAATCAATAGGAAAATTGTGTAATATTATAATTGTATGTACAAATATAACTTTAAAAAGGTCAACAATGTTTTATTTTTAAAAAATCCAATACTCATGACCGATAGGGTAAAATTGTAAGGAATCAAAAATACAGGCAGTCGATGTGGCAGTTTGGCCAAAAAATAATCTGTTAATCACTTAGTGATGGAAGCATAGAGGTCGCCCGATTCGCTGATGGCAAGACGATATAGAAATGGACGATGGAATAACAATAGGCAGATTAAAAATTATTTAAAAGATTCAATAAAATTGTAGTGTTTATCAAACTACCCGCAAAATGTATTTTATTAATATCAGGTTACGGAGGGTAGCTCCGTGGCAGTCAGTCGATCATTGGTGATTACACGATGCGAAGAAAGCCGTTTCTTTTATTTGCTAAACGCCCCTAAACACCATAACAATATAAAGACTTTTTTGTTTTTAGCTCGAGCGAAGGTGCCATACCCTGACCAGGGCTTGATACGTTTCCAACAGCTATGTTGGTCTGTCTTTCCCATTAATAGTTCATATAATTAAAAGTAGATGGCGCTAAGAACATCCCCAGATTTTAAAGTAAGGAATAAATTGACGGCTTGTGGAGTGCTACGGAAACTTAAATGGCAAAGCGACAGGACGGTATACTGTAGTCGTGGGTTAAAATCTAAATTATACCCGTTTTTTTTTCCTTTTATATATAGATTTGAACGTAATATAAAGGCTGCTTTTATCGTATTTAAGTAAGATAAGATTTAAGAAAAAAAAATTTAATATATTTATTTTTTTACATGCACACAAGGTCTTCAGGTCCCAAACTAGGCAGAGCCTGTACTATGGTAACCTGATGACTGATATATACTTTAGACATACTTATATATATATACACACCCAGACACAGGTCAAACAGACATGTTCATACACACAAATGTTTGACCTGTCCGGGAATCGAACCCGGGACCAGCGGCTCAGAAGGCAGTTTGCTACCAATATCTTTTAACTACTTTAAAAAAAAGGCGGAGGTGTTCAACTCGACCCGTATGTAAATTCTTTGTTTTTTTTAAATTTGTTTACTGAGAGTGTCCCAAGTGTAGTTCCTTACCAGAGACTGGAGTGTTTCCATTGGTAGTGCCGTTCTGGCGAGTGGGGGTCTGCTGCTGCCGTTCTATCTCCTGTTTCACTTCCTCCACGGGAGCAGACCCTCCGTACACGTACGGAGCGTCTACTGGGGTCTTCACGAACTTGCCCAAACCTGAGTAAACATGAACACAATATGTAAATATTATGATATGTCTCTAAAAGAAGTCATGTCCTGAAAGTTGATACTTGTTAGGAACTCTTTTTCTATACTGTATAGATCTAGTGTTTGACCACTATCTCACTTGATGGTCAGTGACGATGTGGTCGAAGATGTTATCACGCTAGATCTAGAATGCTCACTGGCTATCAAAGACGGCTGCCTCAACACACTATGTGGTTGGTGACAGTTTTTCAAACTCGAGGGTGGTAGCCAGCCAGGCGGACTCTAAAGCAACCAATCACTATGCTGGGAATTTGACAACGGTGTTACTTTCACCGGAAGCTCAAGCCGTTGTTGGGGATCGAACCAGTGTCCGTCAGCTTGATAGCCAACGCTACAACCACTGAGCTATCATCGCTTTGCGATAAAATCGCAGAGAAAATCAAAAGTTTGATTTGTTACTTAAGCTAGCTTTGTAGTTAATTGACAATCGTTGTGGTTCAGTGTTTAGTCACCTAATATCGGATCCCGGGGCATTGGGTTCCAATCCCGTCGGGGTATGGTAGGGTACGATTATGTGATAAGCATGGACCGTGATTGTCTTGATCGTACATGCTTCCCGCGACATAGGGACTCCTAGTGCAGAGGCGTAAATGTTAAGCATTTTGTAAACTAAGGCTTTCACGGCCGGCGTTGCATGTTGTATGTATTGCTTCCGGGCTGTTTGGCCGTGGTCTATGTGAAACTTTTGTTCTAGACGTTTCGTCGATCACTGCGGTCGGCATCCTCAGTGGTTCAGGTCCGAGCGGCGACAAGAGCGTAGAACTCTCCTCCGCGGCGTCTTCTCTGATACTGATGATGAACAAAAGTTTCACATAGACCACGGCCAAACAGCCCGGAAGCAATACATACAACATGTTAAGCATTTTGTTTGATGATGGGTAAAATAAACTCAAAGCAAGAGAAATGATTTAAAATGCAAATGACGGTAGGCACTTTAGTGTCGTATGCTAAGGTGCAAAATGGATGGACAGACAAAAAGACGACGTAAAATATTTTACCTTCAACTACCCTCAAATCTCCATCATCGAGGCAGACTCGACCTCCGACGATGACGAACTGCGGACCGCCCACCACGTGCTGCCCCTGGAAAAACAAACAGACATTAATGTAAATATAATGACTAGCCGGTTGGCGCAGTTGGTCGCACTCTGCCTTCTGAGCCGCTGGTGCCTTCGATTCCCGGACAGGTCAAACATTTGTGTGCATGAACATGTCTGTTTGACCTGTGTCTGGGTGTGTATATGTATATAAGTATATATATCAGTCATCAGGTTACCATAGTACAGGCTCTGCCTAGTTTGGGACCTGAAGACCTTGTGTGAATGTGAATAAATAGAAAATAAAAAAAGAAAAAAAAAATATTTGTTACAATTGCACCGCCCCATTCGTTTCATTTATGTGTAATATAGTTATGATATTACCCGCTCATACATGGGAATCGAATCAGCGTCCCTCAGGTTGAAAGGCGACGGTCTCACCGCTGCGCTATCATCGCGTCAATAGATTCTTTGACTTAACAGTTTATTCAATAATGTTAAAAATTACCTCAAAAATGTTAAAATCAACAGCGTGCCTATGGGTGGCTGCTGAGATGGTCCTCTCCAGTCTGGGATCCCAAACGACGACGTCAGCGTCGCTGTTGACAGCCACTCGGCCCTTAGCCGGCCAGATGTTAAAGATCTTAGCGGCGGTGGATGACGTCACCGCCACGAACCGACACGGGTCCATTACACCTGGAAGAAGGGAGACACCTGGATGAAACTAGTGATTATTATAATAGAGTTATCATCATCATGTAAGACGTCCATTGTTGGACATATTTTTTTTTTATCACACTTAAACCCCCGTACTAGGATTCCCTGTATCGCGGGAGGCTTGGACACACACAATCACAGCACACAAACATACAAGACCCGGGACAAACACCTACACTCATCGCACAAATGTATGCCCCTGCCGGGATTCGAACCCAGGGTCCCGGAGACACAGTAGTCATGTCACTGACACTAACCACTGCGCCACGGCGACCGTCACATATGCATATATATACGTCACCACATATGCCTCCCCTATCTCCATAATGACCTTAATCAGGTCGTCTATCCACCTGGATTGTGGCCGTCCTATGCTGCGCTTGCCAGTCCGTGGTCTCCATTCGGGAACCTTTCGACCCCAACGGCAACGGCCATCAGTTCTTCGAGCTATGTGCCCTGCCCACGACCACTTCACTGGGCTAGTTTTTTAAAAAAAATGTTTATACTGTATTGATCTAGCGTTTGACCACAATGCTCACTGGCTCTGAAGGACTGCTGCCTGAACGCACTATGTGTTTTCTGAAAGTTTTTCAAACTTGAGGGTGGTAGCTAGCCAAGCGGATATTCAAAAGCACCCTACCACTATGCTGGGAATTTGATAACGGTGGTTATCAAATGTTGTTAACTTCACCGGAAGCTCAAGCTGTTGTTGGGGATCGAACCAGTGTCCGTCAGTTTGACTGGCGACGCTCCCCCCGCTGAACTATCATCGCTTCTAGGTTCTAGCTATATTGGAGACTTTAATTCTTCTACGGATCTCCCTTTTTCTGATTTGATCACGTAGAGAAACCCCGAGCATAGCCCGCCATAGCTCGTTGTGCGACTCTGAGCAACAAGGCTTACCAGTGTTAACCGCCTTCTGCCAAAGAATAGCCATACGGTCTTCGACGCCGTTGACGCCGTTCGGGATCTTGGTGAAGTTCCCCTTCCCAAGTTCCTTGTCCTTCTCCTGGAAGGTACAGTTGTCACTCCCGATCAGCTGCAAGTGGTCGCTGTAACATTAACAAAGAAAGCTTTAGTGTAAAATTATAGAGGAGTCATACAAATAGATACATCATTTTTTATTGATTTACAAAATATTGGTATTATTATTAATTTATATTTTATATTATATTAATATTAAATATTGGTACTAAGTACCAATATAAGTCTTTTTTCTTTTTTGACGTGATAACGTTTTATAAATTGATGAATGCCAAAATGAAAAATAGTAACGGTAACATTCCTGTAACGTTCCACCTGAGTTTTATCTAGATCTAGATAATATAATCAAAGTCAAAGTCAAGGTCAAAGTCAAAGTCAAAGTCAAGGTCAAGGTCAAAGTAAGTCAAAGTCAAATTCAAACTTCAAAGTCAAAGTCAAAGTCAAATTCAAACTTCAAAGTCAAAGTCAAATGTCAAATGTCAAATGTCAAATGTCAATTGTCAATTGTCAATTGTCAATTGTCAATTGTCAATTGTCAATTGTCAAATGTCAAGTCAAAAGTCAAAAGTCAAAAGTCATATGTCATATGTCATATGTGTCAAATGTCAAATGTCAATGACGGTACCGTGGCGCAGTGGTTTGTGTAATCGACATGACTTCTGTGTCACCGGGACCCCGGGTTCGAATCCCGGCAGGGGCAAACATTTGTGCGATGAATGTAGATGTTTGTCCCGGGTCTTGGATGTTTGTGTGCTGTGATTGTGTGTGTCCATGCCTCCCGCGATACAGGGAATCCTAGTGCGGGGGTCTGAGTGTAATGAAAAAAAAAAAAAAAAAAAATGTCAATGTCAATGTCAATGTCATACATGATTATGTCGTTATCACGTAAATCTATCGTCCGTAAACCGACTTTACAGACAACCAATTTTTTTATACACCTTATAGACTATATGTATACTATACATAGAGAGCGAAAATGGCCAGTCCTAGCAAAAAAATGGAAGGAAGAATGTGACCATTGTAGTAAGTAGAAAAATCGTCGGTGGCGTGACTCCTGATATCCGGAAACCCTGGGTTCGATCCCGGCAGGGGCAAACATTTATGCAATGAGTGCAGGTGGTTGTCTCGGGTCTTGAATCTGTATTTTCTGTAATTGTGCGTATGCCTCCTGCGACACAAGGAATCTTAATGCTGGGGTTTCAGTATGAGAAAGACTTTACTCAGCAAGTGCGTCGACCATCGCCTGCGGTGTGGAGGGGTCGGGCCGAAGCGGGGGGGAGAGTACGTGCGCGGCCGCGTGTCGGAAGCACGCGTTCCTGTAGTGGCTCCCTAGAAGTTATACAACGAATCATATTATTCAATAACAGTTTAAAAACAAAGGTTTTTTACTTAGGTAAACTAAAAAGTAGAAACACTTCTCCTGGTAAAGATAAAGTTTTAAAGAAAAAATTTGAAACGTTGCTCACGTTTCAAATTTTTTGACTGGCCGGTTGGCGCAGTTGGTAGCACTCTGCCTTCTGAGCCGCTGGTCCCGGGTTCGATTCCCGGACAGGTCAAACATTTGTGTGTATGAACATGTCTGTTTGACCTGTGTCTGGGTGTGTATATGTATTTAAGTATATATATATCAATCATCAGGTTACCATAGTACAGGCTCTGCCTAGTTTGGGACCTGAAGACCTTGTGTGAATGTTGTCCTATATTATTATTATAATTAAACCGACGGTTTAGAAGAGGGGAGGGGGGGGGGGGAGGGGGGGTTGTACTATACATATCCGTTACAGAGATATAGGCGAAGTTAAAAAAAAAGTTTACCATCAGTGCCGACGGTGGCCGCGAGAGTCTCCCCGAAGATGGGTTGCCGCTGCTTCTGCCTGGCGAGGTGTATCGCCTGCACCGCGCTCTTGGACATCATGTGGACTATATACAGCGGAGAGTTGGCCTGTAATGTACACAAAATATAAATGAATTAAAATTTTGTTTGTCACTTTCCTTTAAAATTTGTGATTGCTATTCAATGTAGCAATGCTGGCAACATTTTTTATAGAATTAATAAATACCATGCAGACATAGTAGGTACCGCTACTTTTCCATTATTATTATTACTAGTTCCTTTAGTTGCCTCTTGTGTGTGCTTTCACAATTTAATTTAATTTTGTTTATAATATGTTGCGTTGATAGGTATACATATATATATATATACTAGCTGACCCGGTCACGCGTTGCTGTGGCCATGTGGCGCCATCTATTGATTACTTACTAAACCCAGTCGAAAGGTATCGACATCTGTTAGAATCATTTGGAGTTAACAGATAATTGTGACTGTCAAATAATAACAGACAAATAATTAGCAATAAATTAAAATTGCGACTATAATTTGAGATTTAAACTATCCTATCTCTCAAGTTGGATCGAACTGCACATGGTGTGCGAATTTTATTATAATCGGTTAAGTGGTTTAGGAGTCCATTGAGGACAAACATTGTGACACGAGATTTATATATATTAGATTATTAATAATTTTAATATAGGAGAACTGTAGAACTGTATGTCTAGAATGTGTAATATTGTTTGTATATTGTTCTCGTGTCCGTGTGTCGCTGTGGGTCAGTGCTGGACACCAGCGCCGTGGGCTAACTCACGGCATAATGCTGAGCTCTGACCTTTTCTGGCAGTACTGCATATGACAGCAGTCCGTCACCATCTAGCTCGTATTTTATGTTGTTGTGTGGGGTTCTGTTTTGAATAAATGATATTTCATTTCATTTTGCAAACCAAGGCCTATGTCTACTATTCAATGAGTGACCAAAATGCTGGCACATATATGGCTCAACGAATCAGCATTGCAATTCAACGTGGCAATGCTGTTAGCATTCTGGGCACGCTGCCAGCCGGTAGCGGGTTAGAACATTTGAGTTATCTATAGGCTGTCAATCGCTAGTGGATTGCTCAAATGTTATTGTACTAGCTGCTTGTAATTAGTTACTAGTATTTTATTTTACTAAGGCATTGGCCCATGTAAAAAAAAAAACAAATTCGTATGGCAATATGATCGGCTCACAATAGGCGATTTTTACAGCTGTGGTAGTTCGCTATTTTTAATTCGTACATATTGAAAGAAAGAAAGAAAAACATATTTATTTGCGATTATGATAAAATAATTATAGACAAAACATATATTTATTTTACGTTCAGACACATTTTACGTAACACAAGAAAAAAAAATACATTGTGATAATCGGAAATCTGCTCCAGCTCAGCATACTACAGGGTGTCAAGTCTACTAATTCAAAGTTCATATTCAGTCTGCTGCGAGGCCGACTCGATGCCAATAAGACAACGTCAAAAATCCGTAGTCTGCTAAGTCACGGCGGCCTGAATCTGTGTTGAATCTATGCTCGCCCTATGTCGATTTAGTAGGGCATTTGACAATTAATATGCTAACAAACTATGAAAATAAAGCGCTGTGTCATTGAATCTAGAATTGAATCAAGATTTATTCAATATGGACGATTTAAAAATAGTAGACTACCAAAGCTGTCAAATTTATCAATTGTGAGCCGATCATATTGCCATATTGAATATTAGACTTAGGACCCTGGTTGTGAACCCAGTGCTCTTCTGTTATTACGCAGTATTGAATCTATCTTGATTGAATTCTAGATTCATTTTTTTTTTTTTTTTTACACACAGACCCCCGCACTAGGTTTCCCTGTATCGCGGGAGGCATGGACACACACAATCACAGCACACAACATCCAAGACCCGGACAAACATTTACACTCATCGTACAAATGTTTGCCCCGGCCGGGATTCGAACCCAGGGTTCCGGAGACACAGTAGTAATGTCAAAGCGGGACGTATGGTCACATTAAGCATATATGTACTATATTTACCTGATTAGCAATGACACAAGCCCTGTTGACAGCTTCTCCCTCCACCTCCTCGTCCCGGGATAGCTGGTGACCCTCAGGTCCTGTGACTCCCTTCGCGAGGAGTTTTTCGGTGTTACGAGCGATAATGTGCCCATTTTCTGCGTGCACCTGGAATTTTGTTGAAGACACTATTGGGTATTTTTGATTGATTATGATGCAAGCTGAGCAAGAACATTAGGAACATTTTTGAAGGACTTTTTTTTAGATAGTAGAACGACCAAAAGAAAATAGGGCTTACGAACTAATTCAGCAACATTTTCCGACATCTAAAAAAATTACAATTAAATAATGCCTTAGATTGGCGTAGATTCTCTTGAGATTTAACTAGATAAGGAAGAAATACCTGAGGCAAAGCGCGCAACTCCTTGCACGCTTCAATAGCACAATAGAGCTCGTAATCATTCAGCATCCACGCGTCTTTGTACGCCATGAACATCTTGAAGGAGTTGACGCCATACTGCTCGGTGACGAGGGTTTCCATCTCCTTGCGAACCGAAGGAGACCACCAGGTCACGCCGACGTGGAGACCATAATCGCAGCATACCTATGGCATATAAAAGTTTTAAAAACATACTATACATTTTTAAAGATATCATCATCTATGCAATTTCTATTTGAAGTGAATGCTTCGCGCGCTGAGTACTTTTTGGGTGTACAAAAATCACGTATCTCGCATCATCGTCACCGCAGGCTTTCAATGTAAGGTAGTTTTCACTTCTATTGGCAGTCCCCAAAGATTATCCCGCAAGTTTTTTTTTTTTTATAAAGAATAGGCAGGCGTTTGACCATTACCTCGCCCGATGTTATGACGTAGTCTACGATGGATCACGTCTAGAAGATCTATTTATTTATTTCTAGTTATCTATATTTATTTATTAACATTCACACAAGGTCTTCAGGTCCCAAACTAGGCAGAGCCTGTACTATGGTAACCTGATGACTGATATACATACTTATATACATATACACACCCAGACACAGGTCAAATATATATATGGAAACACAGACTTGGGCAATTAAAATAAATAAATAATTCTACTCCTTAGCTGTATGCACTATGAATGTGGAAGCAAAACGCTTCGTGCTACAGTTGGAGCGTTATCCATACATGGTAGGTATGGATAACGCATTGCCCTCCATCTGGTCATTCTTTGATGGAATGGGGCAGGATGCATCAAATTATGTAGCTCTAAAGCGCACTTCCTGAAATGTATCTAATAAAAAACTAATATGCTAGCGTTTTTACGATGGTGCATCCTACTATTCCAGCCTAGATGTATGCGTAGCACTTTTCACTTATTGGAATGTAACTCAAAAACCCCTAACCCGTTTTTAGGAAATTTAAATGGAAGCACCAGCTTTCAGTTAAAAAAGAACGATCAAAATCGGTTCACCCAGTCGAAAGTTCTAAGGTACCAAACATATAAAAAAAAAACTTTTTTTGAAGTCTGTTAAAAGTATATTTTCATGCAAAACATATGAAATATTATTGTAAGCAGACTTTTTATTTCACTTATGGAATACATTTTCCTATATTTCTAATATTATGTTTATACCTTGCTGTCAGCTTTTTGTCTCCAGTTATTGTATGCTTCTACGAGAGATTGGCCTTTATTTGGAAGCACGAAATCAACTGGAAAGAGATAAAAAAGTTTATTTCTGTAATAAAAAATCGGGGAACAGACGCTTGTCTAACATTTACAATTAGTGATGGAAGGGCTATGTCGTCCAATGGCTGAGATGATGACCACAGGCGTGCTTTCAGCAGCTCCATCGGCCAAGCCATATCTTGCTCTGACAGCGGATGTGCGGCGTTCACGAACTCAACTAGAGCATTATTTGCTCCACCCAATATTTGATCATGACCGTTCACGTCAACCTGTCAGAGCAAATTATGCTTGACGAGACCATAATCTTTCTACCTCTAGAATCGATCAAATCTTGGTCGGCTGTCAAAAGTGACATATGCAGTAGTAACTATCATGTGATCCATGAACAATGTAAATGACTTCTTCTTCTTCTTCTGTGACATGCTATGGAGTAGCCGTTCGTGAGTCATCGATCAAATATTGGTCGATCAGTATTTGGCCGACGAAGCTCCGAACGCAGCCCAGGTGACTGTGTATTATTCCTTAGCTTTTTTTTCACTAAGGCCAACTTGCACCGACCCAATTATCTGAGATTTCCGCCTAATTCTGATTTTCGAATAATTTTGTTGGTGCAAGACGACCCAAGTGTTTTTATGTCGCAAGATTTAGGAGGGGTTTTGTTATAAATATTAGTAGCCTTAAGATTATATTATACTTTTTTTTTGTTTTTTTTTTGTCGAGGGGAAAATCTTCTCCAAGATAGTTCGCTACATTGAGGGTGCAGCGAAGTTATGTGAGGTTCTTTTTTATTGGCTCACTAAAACCCCCCCGGTGGCCAGCCTCTATGCTTGACAAAGGGCTCCGGGAACTCCAGAGGAACGCACCGGTGCCCTTTTCGCATATCGCTTGTAGCAATATCCCAGGGGCAGTCGGGCTACCCTGAAGATTATATATATACCTGGCAACGCCTCAAGCGGTTTTCAAACACAGCGGGCTGGCGGGAACCATATTCCGATTTGGCACATTGGCTAGTGGTGAGGATTATGGGCAATACTCTCTGAGCTGAAGGGCAGTAGAGCAATCGCAAAGTAACTGATATATATATATAGTAACTATGACCTAATCTGTGTGTGTACTTACTGACGGTGGTGGTGCCACCAGCGATGGCTGCTCTGGTGCCCTTGTAAAAGTCGTCAGCAGTCTTAGCACCCATCGTCTCAAGTTCGAAGTGTGTGTGAGGGTCGATCCCACCAGGCATCACCAGCTTGCCCGTGGCATCAATCGTCCTGGTGCCCCCGGGGATAATAAGATTGCGTCCCACTTGCCTGAAAAGAAACAGTTGAAAGTCATTTAGGTGAGTTTAAAACTACCGTCATATAAGTTGACAGCTGTGTCGAGACCAGAGCCTTAGTCAGTACGGAAACATATTTCAAAAAAAATCAGTACTTTTTGTTCCTCTGCTTCCTAGAGAGAAAAAAAACAATATTTCTTATTTTCTTATTTATTTATTAACATTCACACAAGATCTTCAGGTCCCAAACTAGGCAGAGCCTGTACTATGGTAACCTGATGACTGATATATATACTTATATACATATACACACCCAGACACAGGTCAAACAGACATGTTCATACACACAAATGTTTGACCTGTCCGGGAATCGAACCCGGGACCAGCGGCTCAGAAGGCAGAGTGCTACTAACTGCGCCAACCGGCTAGTCGATATCTACCAATATCCTACTAAAGGCAAAAGTTTGTATATATGTGCGTAGGTTAGTCACTTCTTCACGCTTCATACGCTTTATAGGCTACTTTTCATCATCATAAATCATCGCCATGCGGGTAAAACCCAGGACGCAACTAGTCCTACAATAAGTAACAAAAACAGCTTGTCCCATGTTGAAATATGAATATTGTATATTATAAAATATAAATGGGACCACACGGGAATCACCAGCATTCAAATAAAAAAAATCTTCAAAATCGGTTTACCCAGTCGAAAGTTCTGAGAAACATATACGGTGAATTGAGTACATCCGCCTTTTTTTAGTCGGTTAAAAATTAAACAACACTGACGTCACTTGCCAGTTGAACTATAAGTGGTAAATGTATAAAAAATGCTGGATCATTTGAGCTGTTGATTGATGGTTAAACATTAGAGCTATTCAATTTAACCAATTGTTATATTGTTAACGCGTTACATATGGGTTAAATCTATTTGACTCGTCGTTTTAAGGGATGCGGGATCTATAGTAAATTTTGATGGATTGGATGGAAGGAGTGTTGAATATGTTTAATTAACTGATTTCTAAAAAGGAGGTTCTCAATTCTTCTGATTTTTTATTTATTTTTATGTTTGCTAGCTCAGAACTTTCGACTGGGTGGAGCGATTTCGATGATTCTTTTTGTATTTGTGCTTCCCGTGTGGTCCCATTTAAATTTCATCTAAATCGGTCAAGCGGTTTTTGAGTTACACTCTAATAACTGAAAAGCGTTACGTCTACTTGGACGACTTCCTGAAGAAATAAAGAATAATGAAGAAATCAGTGAACGTGACAATTGATCCAATTGATTGAGTGAGTAGTAAAGGTCACTGATTAGGGTGAAAAAAAAACCAAGAAATGGAACCGACTTCAACACTCAAAAGTGTGAAATAACTTGTTGAAGTACCGACTTCAACAAGTTATTTCACACTTTTGAGTGTTGTTGACCTGAAGTATCTACCAAATTTCATCGAAATCGGTGTAGCCGTTTGAGCGTGAAGAAGTAAGAAATATACACACAAACTTTCGCCTTTATCAGAGAGAGTGAATCCTATATTCAATAGGATTGACTGTAATTTTCTTCACCGCTCATTATTATATCAAAACGCAATTGAGTTACAGACTTCACGCTGATTGTTGGATTTAAAAACGGAACACAATTTCTTTATAAATTAAGACACCCAGTGCTAGCCAGTATGGTGGCGCGGATGCAGACTCGTTACCGCATTAGCTGTTTCCGGCGCGCGCGCACGCATTCAAATGTGCCCAGTGGAACGCATCCGTGTTCTTAATTTGAAAATTTAAATAATTATGACACTACGATTAAATCGTTCGCGCGTCAATGCACTTGATCGATGAATGACGGCTAGCATTCTTATAGCAAGTTTGTTTACTGTTTTGTTTTATTTTCGGTGACCGCTAACAAATAAATTCGAGGATTATTTTCTTTCTTTTTTATACCAGAACCTCTGCACAGGTTGGTCTAAAATGTATCCCACGCATAGTCTTTAGCCAGTAGGCACATTATAACTAAAACGAATTTTTGAAAATTCTATTTTTAAGAAACCAAGCCCGCGAAGATAAACCACGGGATGCAGCTAGCCCCATTATTTATTCATATTGTTCAATAATAATAGCTCTTGATTTTTTCTTTCACTATTTCTGTAATTTAAATTGAATTTGAAAAAATCTGTTCCGCTATTTTAGCACCTACCTGTGCCAAATGACTTGTGTATTTTCGTATGAAACCCAATTTCTCGGTTAATCTAAAATAGCCTTTTTTGCTTCTCATAAAAGACTTTTATTATTATTTTATCCCTTTGATGTGATGAATTGGATCGTGTTTATTGCCTGACTCATCATCGTTAAACTAAAAGGGATTTATTTTGGTAAGTGGGTTTAGTTTGTTCCTTCTCAAATGAATACTGTTAAGGTAATAGATGGAAAACGCGGTTAGTTAGTTTTTTTTAATGGGGATTTTTCAATGGGTTGCAAACAAGCAGACAGGATGATGGTCAGCGATCACCGTAGATATACGAGGACTTATTATACGCGGGTGATTTTTTAAGAACCTTATATATTCTCCTTTTGAAAAGTCCCTTGTCCCTGTATTCCTGAGAAGCCTCAGGAATACTTAGTTAATTCCACATTTTGTTCTTGAAAACAAAGTGTAGGATTTGCCCAGACTGCGCCAGAGGGTTATGTGTTTAACCGACTTTCAAAAGAGAAGGAGATTCTCAATTCGACTGTATTTTTTGCTTTTTCGCTTAGAACTCGCTATTTTGAAGCGATGATAGCTCAGCTGGGGGAGCGTCGCCTGTCAAACTGACGGGCACTGGTTCGATCCCCAACAACAGCTTGAGCTTCCGGTGAAGGTAACACCGTTATCAAATTCCCAGCATGGTAGTAGGGTACTTTCGAATACTCGCCTGGCTAGCTACCACCCTCAAGTTTGAAAAACTGTCACCAAACACATAGTGTGTTCCAGCAGCAATCCTTGAGAGCCAGTGAGCATTCTAGATCTAGCGTGATAACATCTTCGACCACATCGTCACTGACCATCAAATGAGATAGTGGTCAAAGATCTATACAGTGTAAAAAAAAGAACTTTTAACTGGGAGAACCGATTATCTCATCAAAATGAGTCGAGCGGTTTTTGAGTTACACGACAATAACTGAAAAGTGTGTGAGAGGTTAAGTTCGATTCGTTAAGGTCAAATTGGGCAACGAATAGAAATTACACTCAGTTTTTGAATTTTTAATTTCTATAATTCATATTTTGTTTTCATTTGCACCCTTGCCCTACAAAACTAAAAATATTATCTAAATGTACCTGGAACGCTTATCTTAATTCTTGTTCAAGTTATAATAAAATCTCCTAACCGGTCAAAAGCCCTTTTATCTGAATCATTATCATCTCAGCCATAGCAGGTCCACAGCTGGACATAGCCACCCGACCCCCATTTTATCCGAATACAACAGGCTAAATTAGTTTTGATTACACAGGTTGGTAGTAATTTTATATAAAAACCATATGCTTATAGTGCCTTTGACTGTAAATTTGCGGTCTAAAATAGTTTTACCAGATGCCCCTGGCCAAAACTATTATTATGGTAAGGCTTTTTAATAAACCTGATCATATCTGAAGCTAGTATTGACTGCTCATATCAGAGGCCAGCTAAATTGGGCAATAGTACTTTTGACTGTTATTTCAGTATTTAATTGAAAAGTTCTATTGTCGAAAGCTTGCGGTCTAAAATACCTTTGGCAGATTTTGCCAGTTAATAGTGCCTACTTTTGACTGGTCAAGAATTTTAACTGTTTTAATCTTTAAGCTTATCTATGTAAGCGATAAACTTCAGAAAACGCTGATTAAAGATCGATAGCTCCGATACTTATATCATGTACACAAGTGTGAGACCTTTGACATGCATAAGTATGCAATTAATTTTATTTAATTAATTGTAGCCATATACATTTTAACGTTGACTTAATATTTGGCTCAATTTTAGTGAATTTTAGCTAGTTTATGTGAGTAACAGAATTAGGGCCATAGAAAACAATAGATTTCGCAGCTGACGTCACCAAGTATTTCCACACGTAAGCCAACGTCTTAAAATGAAAACATCAGTAAACTCAAGAAGTTAATATACAGATGCACATTGGACAGACCACAGTGAGATATGTCTGACGGCATATTGTATTTACAAACATTTCCCAAGCGTTACGTAACTGTTGCGGACGTATGGATGTTAATAAGCGGTAGCGAGCGCGGGAGCGGACTTATAAACTTGGAAGATGAAGTCAGTTAAAAAATAGAGAAAAGTACTACTGTGTATTTTGGTATCTTACTAAAACTCAAACTCAATTTATTGGTAACTAGCGGCGCCCCGCGTGGTGATGAAAAACGGTAATGATGGTGATGATGAAAATACTATATTACTATATATAATATATTATTTTCACTATATATAATATAACAATATTTATTCCTGGATAAAAGTAGCCTATGTGTTAATCCAGGGTATAAGCTATCTACATACCAAATTTCATCGAAATCGGTGTAGCCGTGTGAGCGTGAAGAGGTAACAAACATACACGTAAACTTTCGTATTTATAATATTAGTAGGATAGTCATTACACGTCAAATTACAATATTTAACTTCAATAACTCAGACTTAAAAAAAGGCATCACTGGATACTAAGAAATAAAGCCACATTTTAACACAGCACTGGATACTAACAAATAATTCCATCTTTTAAAGGTGTATGTGTGAAAATGTTTTAATCAGTAAACATTTCTGTAATTTGGGTATTTTATTTATTATAATGCTTGTAATAAAATATTTAAAAAAAAATCTTACTAAAAAGATTACTTCAATATACTTCAAAATATCCATTAGTATACCATATAAGCTGTAGTTTTCCTAAGAGAATAAAAATAATAATATTTTTTAACTTTCTGAGTCGAAAATATCATATACATATTGTCCGGCGCACACGTTAAAAATCCTCTAACTTATCATTATGATTTACAAACACATTCTGCAAACAGATAATGTCCGTCTTGACATTCGTTTCCAAGCATTGGGTCGTTGTGGCAATTTAAAATCATCACATTTGACCTCTAAAAATGGAAAAAATAATGTTGCCATCCCGCTGCCAAGTCTATATTCTGTTGGAAACTTTACCTATATAACTTTTACAGCCTTTGGAGTTGCAACACTTTTCGTAATAATGATAAACAAAGAAACTTAAGTAAAATAAAAAAAAACGTTCTCAACCCGCTCCCGCGTCTGTTCTGTGAGAGGCTTTACTGTACGTTATTTGCTGGAATTGCACTACTCTGTGAAACAATGATTGCAGAACATGACGAGTTTTCAGTTTGTTTTGGGTTACATAATGTTGAGGTTTGGACATCTTACTATACATTACAGTCAACGTTATTTTGTAAGCGCTAGTTCAGACATGCGGGAACCGCGCGTTCACGAACGCGCTGTTTGAAACCGCAAAATTGCGATGCTATTTAGACACCGGCGGTTATTATGCGATTTTCGTGCGGGCATAACGCGTCAGTTTGAAAATGGAGGTCGACGAAGGAGTTTGTTTACCTTAAAAAAAAGAAAAGAAAAAGGTCTCTTCTCCACTTCATCAATAAATAGTTCAGTGTCGAAACGATCCATGGCGAACTCATGAGCTGTGACGTGCTAACCGCGCGGTATCCGCAACGCAACTGAACGCAAAGTAAAGACTCCATAGTAATAGAAACGCGCGGGAGCAGCGCGATTCTATTTTCTGGCGGTTGGGGTGCGGTTATGTTTGAACGTTTACCTAATAACTCATACAAATAAGACTCCCGCGATTTCCATGCGATTCTGAAATCGCGCGGTTCCGGCCATGTCTGAACTAGCGCTAATAGTAGCACCCCGCGGTTTCACCCGCGTGGATTACGGTTTTCCCGCTACCTCAGTTATCCCACGGGAAGTCTATACTATTCCGGGATAAAAGTAGCCTATAAATTATTCCAGGGTCTAACCTATCTCAATACCAAATTCGAAACATCGAACATCGAAATCGGTACAACCGTTTGACTGTGAAGCAGTAACAGAGGTTATCGAATTATTTGCTTATCCCATGGTGTTATTCCAAGGTCTTACCAATCTCTATACCAGATTTCATTCAAATCCGTTCAGTAGTTTTTGCATGAAGGAGTAGGTAACCATCCACCCATTCAAGCTTTCCCATTTATATTTAATATTAGTGTTTTTTTTATGAAAGAGCAAAAAAACATCCATCCATCCGTTCAAACTGTCACATTATATTTATGTCAAACATTTGTGTGTATGAACATGTCTGTTTGACCTGTGTCTGGGTGTGTATATGTGCATAAGTATATATATCAGTCATCAGGTTACCATAGTACAGGCTCTGCCTAGTTTGGGACCTAAAGACCTTGTGTGAATGTTGATAAATAAAATAAATAAATAAAAATATGTATAATATCAGTGGGATGGGATGATTATCCTGTATTGTGTCACAATTAGGCAAAGGTATTCCGCGTTCCCAGTATTTCTATAAGTTTCTTATTAATTCCATGAACCCAATCTAATCTTGCTCGTCACGCTACTTTTACTTTGTAAGACCTCGCATTTAAAGCATGATTTTTAGTTTTTATAATATTCACTTCTCATTAACCTATTTATTTGAGTGTGACGTCATAATGATATTCACACCTATTTATGAGCCTAATTGAATTAGTGCTAGTGCGTAGTTACTGCAATCGATTCTGTGGCAGGTGACAAATAAGGCGTGTTCCATAACTGGGACAGTTCATGTAAACCAGTACGCTTTTGGGTCATCATAATGGTAATGTAACTAAGCCGTTCGTCTGTAGGTACGTGCGTGACGTCACCTACCAGCCCAGACGGAAGACCAGCGCTGGTTGCTCACAACCAGCACAACGCTGAGTTTGGGCTGATTCGTAGCAAAGAACTGTAAAACTTATAGCTGTTTTATTATCTTAGTATCATCGTATGTACTAACTTTGTCATTTTTTGTTATTTAAGTACTTTATCACTTTTTTAAGGTTTATTATACTTTATCACTATCTATATATTTTTACTACTCTTTTTTGGATAAATTTGTCACAGGTCAAAGTTTTTAAGAATGGTTTTAATTTCAATGCTTTACATTTATAAATATTGATAGTGAATAATAGTTTCCACACCAGTAGAGCCAACAGATAAGTTTCTTCTTTATTTCTAAAGGCACGCAGTTTCACCCGCGTGGATTACGGTTTTCCCGCTACCTCAATTATCTCACGGAAATTATACTTTTTCCGGGGTAAAAGTAGCCAAATCATAATCATAATCAATTTATTCATAAAGCCAATTTACATGTCATAAACTATCATAATAAATATACTATTGTCATCAAATTTCTTACAAGATGTTTGTATACGTGTAGGAAGTAAGTACATACGTAAATATTCATATGAACCTCATATTATTTTAAGAAAATGTGTTAATGCAGGGTTTTATCTCTATACCAAATTTCATCGAAATCGGTTTAGCCATTCGAGCGTGAAGAAGTAACAAACACACACATAAACTGTCGCATTTATAATATTAGTAGGATTATTATATTTATATTTTTAATTTTGTATCATTAAACGCTCAAACAATATGGTCAAATATAGTCATATCATGGATACTATTTTATGGAAGGGCTGCGGGCGCATTATAAATTAATCAGTTTTATGATCTCATCATCATCTCAGCCATAGGACGTCCAGTGTTGGACATAGGCCTCCCCCATTGATCACCACAAGGAATAATTTGAAGCGGCCCGCATCCGGCCATTTTTCCTGTTATCTTAGTAGGGCCTGTCTGTCCACCTTGTCGGTGGTGTGGCCGTCCTATGCTGCGCTTGCCAGTCCGTGTTTAACCTTTCGACCCCAACGGCCAAAAGTTCTTTGAGCTATGGGCTCATATAATCATCGAATGGGCAGGCCCATTCGATGATTACATAATGATGTAATCGTTTAATAAGAGGCCGGGAAAGTAATAGATACTAAAGCATATTTATAACTTTATTACCAACTTTGCAGTGTTGCCATAAAACTTATTATGACTTTCTAGTTAAGTAGTAAAATAGCGATTCCAGCAAAGCTATAAATAATAATATGCTTCTTGAACTTTCCAAAATACAGCTTGTTTCAATCTAGGAATATATACGAAAAGATCTTTTCTGAAATTTCCGTTACACTCAAATATTTTCTATGTATTCAGTTAGAAACCGGCCCGGCTTCGCTCGAATGCAATTTAAATTTCGAACAAAATTTTGATTCGAATCAATTATAGAAACAAATTATCCGCAGTCTAAGTGGTGGTGCAAATAGTTTCTTAATCCTTTGCTTGGTTAAGGAGTTGCGTAAATAGAGATAGTCGCAAAAGGGTCTTTCTACTTCGAAAAATATTATTTTAGCGCATTCGTGAAGTCGCCATTTTCAAAGTTAATGTTACAGATTTGTATCGCTCCACATCCGCACGTAATCGATGCCTTGAGCTCACGCAACTATAACATTATTTTGAACAGACTTCAACCGATTTCGACCGAATTAGGAGGTTCTCAATTCAACCCGCATGTTTTTTTATGTATGTTACCTCAGAACCTTTGACTGGGTGAATCGATTTTGATGATTATTTTTTTATTAGAAAGCTGGTGCTTCCCGTACCGATTCTCGAAATTCTTCATTGTTTGATAGAGTGTACCTCCAAGATGGCCCCATTTTAATTTCATAAAAATTGGTTGTCTGTAAAGTCGGTTTACGGACGATAGATTTACGTGATAACGTCATAATCATTTATAACTTTGACTTTGACTGACTTTGACTGACTGACTTTGACTTTGACTGACTTTGACTTTGACTGACTTTGACTTACTTTGACTTTGACTGACTTTGACTTTGATTATTTTATGTAATACAAAACTCAGGTGGAACGTTACGCGGAACGTTACTATTTTTCATGAGTGTTGCTGGTATTCATCAATTTATAAAACGTTATCACGTCAAAAATCGTTTAAGCGGTTTTTGTGTTACACTTCAATAACTGAAAAGTGTTACGTATGCTTGGATGACATTATAATGGTGGGTGAAGAAATCAGTGCACATACACAATGACAATTGATCCCGTGAAAAGCAAAGGTCACTGAAAAGGGTAATTCTTTTTTTTTTTTATACTGTAAAGATTGAACCTACTGCAACACTCAAAGGTGTGAAATAACTTGTCGAAGTCGGTTCCATGAACACAATATTTCGATAATAGTTTCTTGTGAACTATCATGGTGTCGGTACCAATAACTTTTTGAAATCGGTACCATGATAGGTCAAAAGTAACCAGTAAAACACTCAAAACCTACCTAAGTACGAGTAGGTACCGTTATGTGAATTGTATATATATATTAATCAACTTTATAAATAAGGAGGCATATGTGATTATGCGTAGGCCTGATCATAAGGTCTCGCCAAAGTGTCAATGGTCCGTTTTTTTCTATTGCTCTTCTATTGCTCCGGTAACTAGAAAGGTTAATAATATACAGATGTGCCTTACCAAGTGTATGGACATGATGTAATGCGAATTGAATCCCCACATGTTTTTTTAAGCTTTAATGTTGCTAACAACTATTTGTACACTTAATATTTTTAGCAGCTGTTGAACCTTCTTGCCTTTCGTACAAATGATTTCGTGGAATAAAATTTATATTATTTATTTTAATGAAAACGATGGCTTCTTCTGCGAGGCGTCTAATTGAAAAAAAAATGTAACAGCAATAGTGCCAACGGGCCAACAATAGTTTTAACAGATTAATAAAATATATAAATACACTAGTAGCTGTGGTGTATAATGATGTTTGTGTACCCTCAAACATTATTATTATATGTAACTATTTAGAGGGTACTTAATGTCGTAATAAAATCAGTTGTGTCACCGGCTCCATGTTTTATTACTTGTTCCGCCTAAATATTTCGTATATCTTACTGGCGACGAGGATGGGATATCCCATTATATGTATAATAATGTTTGAGGTCAAACATTATTTTAACTATATGAAATACAGCAATCTATACTAATATTATAAAGAGGAAAGATTTTATTGTTTGTTTGTTTCTTTGAGTATCCGGCCTTTGTATTGAATATGCTCCGAAACTATTGAACCGATTTGAAACATTCTTTCACTGTTGGGAAGCTGTACTAGCCCCGAGTGACAGGTTATATTCTAATTTATTAAAATTACCCGTGCGAAGCCGGGGCGGGCCGCTAGTAGTGAATAAGAAATTCAAATTTTAAATTAAATACGCATAACATATTAACATGGTTTTGCTCAGAAATATGTTTATTTATATAAATAATTATTCAGTGGTTGTGTGGGCCGATCCCGGCGGCACTGCAATGCCGGGCCGACCCGTGACGGGAGTGGAGCGAGCCCCGAACATCCCGTCGATATAAAAAAATCAGTTTAATATACTGGTCCCTCAATGAGGGAACTTTCAGATATTAAGCTGAAAAGAACAGATACTACACTTTGATCTTAGCCAAAAGGCCGAGAAGCGATACTTATTCGGTAAAACTCGGCGATACTCGGGTATTTGCGGAGAATAGTGTCATCGCGATTCAGCCACAGAGCTCGTTGAGCACCGCCACCTATGTTTTTGGATGGTAACTAAAATGAGAATCGGCTTGCTTGGTTACACTGTAGTTTTACATCTGCAACGGTTTACGTTAATTCTCTAGCAATATTATTAAAAAAGGTTTAAATGATAATTATCAAATACCTTTTTTAATCATATCATTGTCTTCTAGCGAGTAGTTCTTATTTTCACTTCTATTTCGAAACCGACTTGCCGCGGAACAATATGCGTAGTATTTTTTCAATATTGTGCAATTAAATTGTAATTTTCAGTTGGACGCAATCTGATACTTTATTGGATTCAAAAACTCGACAGGTTGTAGTTTTGTAATTTCCTATCTTAAATCGCGTCATGGCATACATGAGATATCCAGGAGGTTTTTCTAAGTACATGAAATAACTTAAAGTAAAGGAACGTTTTTATTAGGAGTGAATACGCAACAGACAACTATCTTTCACAAGGCAACGTATTGCAATAATGCACTCTAAGAACTAGCAGGCTTGAGACTAACTTGAGTTTTTTTTTGTATATGGTACATATACGATTATAATAAGTTAAGTGAAAACCTTAAAGCATTCGAAGCTGAAAACGGAGTAATTGCTATTTTAATGCACTTTCCCTTAAATAGATTAATATTTTTCAATAAAACAAAAAAGCACGTACAGGACGAATTGAGAACCTCCCCCTTATTTTGAAATCGGTTAAAAGTTACAAACTGTCATTGTTCATTTTCCAAACTCCCGCACATACCTACTATCATCCTGACCTAACCTGCACCTAACCTGATACATTAATATTTTAAAAAATAACAAATTATTGAACTTCATTACAAAAACCCGCCACATTATCTTCAATATTAATACTGTCTCGCCAGTTATAAGGATGTGTACCTACAAGAGATTTAATTGATGAAATTTACGCAAATTTACTCAAACTCATTTCTGAATTTAAATAGATATATTAAAAGTGTTTAGG
This sequence comes from Apeira syringaria, assembly GCA_934044485.1. NCBI lineage: Eukaryota > Metazoa > Arthropoda > Insecta > Lepidoptera > Geometridae > Apeira > Apeira syringaria. The sequence goes on along the minus strand of OW203672.1, from coordinate 7,395,648 downwards.
CAACCAAGGTTCGGCCGGTGTTTTCCCAGACAAGACACCTATATAAATAGATTTATAAAAACAATCTCTTTCTAATACCTATAACGAAAAAAATTAAAATTACAATAAAATGTTTATCTCCTGCATTCCTCTCCATACAAACTAAGCCAAATATTTATTCCCCTCTCTTATCACAAAAAGTAATGCAAAAGTTTTGATCCATTATAAAAGATAACATTAAAATCTACGTAAGTGATATTTTCGTATATGTTCTAAAAGACATATAAAAAAAAAACAACTACAGATTTAATCGTTTCGGTCTGTTGATTATGCAAAGAAAACTCTGGGAGAAAAGCGAACATTGTTCGCTAAAGCAATTACCCAAGAACATATAACTAAGACGTAACAGTTAGTTTTCTATTTACTAACAAAAAATTAACACGCGAGAACGCGCGAACCCGTTGTTTCTATTATCTCATGTTATGGGAAGAAACGTCTAGAAAATGATAGGTGGAAAACAAAAAAGTTTTTACATGCTGTGTATTTAAACTTCAAATAATTAATTTTCTAAAAATACAAAGCTTTCATTGAACTCCTGTAATGAAAGCCTTGTAAAAATCTAAGTTATTCTCTATATAAGTGTCTAATATTAACTTATATCAGGGGGCCTACCACCAACTCTTATAGCAGTATTATTGTAATCTTACTTTGAATTTTCGTACCACAAGGCCACATAAGCAATGTTACTTTAATGTTGTTTAGACTAAGCAGTTTTGTGACGTAAACCTCTATTTCGTTCACTCAAAGCGTACCATGAGCCAGCGCCAACGAAAGCGACAACGCTATATGAAAATATAATGTTGTCTCGCTTGCCCTTACAGCAGGAATGTTTCTTCGTTCATTCTACACGTCACTGAGCGATAATAAAACAATAATGTTTTAAGACGTTCATGGTACGAATCTGAGCATTATTACATTAAGCTTGAAGTATGACGTTCTTGAAACATGATGGTTTTGTAAAAGTTGATGGTACGGCCCCAGTTCCTATAAAGGTAAAACAGGCTAAAAACTCGTTATATACAGGATGTCAAGTCTACTAACTTCATACAAAGTCTGTATACGCCCAATCATGACGTACGCCGCAGTCGTATTCGGTCACGCGAGTAAATCCCTCCTCTTTAAACTTCAAACGCTCCAAAACAGATTCTTACGCAAGGCAACCGGCGCTCCGTGGTACGTACGGAACGCCGAACTGCATTGCGACTTAGGCCTCCCCACCATCGCCCAACATATCAAAAACTGCACACGCCGATACTTCGACTCCGCGCTACATCATCCCAATCCCTTGGTAGTCCAAGCGGCCAATTACTCGACTGACTCGACCGACCCGTGGTTCACGCCCCCACGCCGGCGCCCCCGTCACGTGCTCGTCGACGCGGACGACCCGATAACCGTGTTACAGGCAGCCCAAACTCCGGCTAATGACCCGCGCTCTCACAACTCGATCTCCAACCGTGACCTAGTCAGTGGCTTCGGGCTCGCTGGCTTCACGGTAAGACACCGAGCCCGCCGTAGACCACTGCGCCGCAGGCCCCCGATTAGACGTACCACCCATCACCACTCAGCTACTACCCATCTTGGTGGCTCTCCAACCGATAGGATGCGCCTTAGTCCGCGACGTCCACACACACAGACGCTACCTCGTTTAGGCGATAGCCCAAGCCGAGGTCCGAACCCTTGAGGTGCCCTTGCGCTAGTCGCTCCCCCCTCATCCCAACCCATAATCGGCTGAGTGCCTTCTGCACTCGCCAAAAGTCCGGTGTCGCTGTAAATACCCCATGTGGTAAATAGCATTCAGTCATTTCTAACATAGACATAGACTACTAACTTCATGTTCATACACAGTCCGGTGCGAGACCGACTCGATGTCAATAACACAACGTCAAAAATCCGTAGTCTGCTAAGTTCAAAGCGGCCTGAATCTATCTTGAACCTATGCTCGGCCTGTGTCTGTTTTGTACGAAATTGACAAGTTGGATGCTAACAGATTACGAAAATGGGCGTCCTACGTCACTGAATCTAGAATTGAATCAAGATTGATTCAATATGGACGAATTAAAAATAGCAGACTACTAAAGCTGTCAAAATCGCCCATTGTGAGCCGATCATATTGCCATACTGAATAATAGTATATAGAGTTACAATTTTAAGGGGTAGTAGGTAAGTAGGGCTTATAGACACGAATCTGTCTCATGCAGTCCGCATATGGACCTAACCAATGATATTATATGTTTATATGAGGTAGATGTCGCACAAGTGCGCGGAAACTGAGGCGGCAAAATTAAGTCAATTGTAGTAATTTTCATTATTACGCGTATTTCAAGCGCAAGTCTAAACATATAGCTATCCTTTTCTATATTATTTGTACCGTATTATCTGTCGCAGTAAGCATGTTTATGTCGTAAAGGAACAAAATCTGTGCTCCGCGCAGTATGAATATACGTCATCTTTAGTAAAACATCATTGGACCTAACGCATTTCTGTTGTGCCCTAAATGGCGTATCTTTGCCAGTGACGTTGGCCCAGAATATAACACCAGCATAGAACACCAGAATATAACAGCAGCTCAACACAGCATACACAAGCGTGGTAAGCTGAATGTAATTCCAGTTCACTAAATGTCTAAAAAACGTTTGAACAAACAGCGATATCGCGAAGCGTATCTTTTCATCGAGATATCTCGAATGATTTTTCTTTTATACGTTTGACCGCTATCTCAACTGATATTAAGTGGAGCGGTCTAGGTACTATGTATTACGCCTGCATAGAAGATACATAAGGTGAAGAAGAGCGCCAATTGGGCATCTTGGAATGGCTTCTACTCATTAACAACTGAACATATAATTAATAAAAAAACAATATGTTGTTACTAATATTTTTATCTTATATTCAATATTTAAAATAATGCTATGCTCTTAAAAACAAGCTGAATGTCGTTTTAACACACAAAATTTGACTCAACTCTTAAACTATATCGATTTTTTGTTATGGCTGTCCAAGAAGGCATTCTACACGTATAAGGAATATTTGCATAAAATAAAACTAATAATAATAATATAATAGCTTACTAGTAATAATAATAACTTAGCTACTAATAATAATAACTAATAACAATACTGCAGCTACTACAATAACATTTGAGCAATCCACTAGCTACTGGTAGCCTATAGATAACTCAAATGTTCTAAACCGCTACCGGCCCGCAGCGTGCCCAGAATGCTAGCAGCATTGCCACGCTGAATTGCAATGCTGATTCGTTGAGCCAAATATGTGCCAGCATTTTGGTCACGCGTCGCATCGATCGAGCTCCAGGTCCCCTCGGGCCCAATGTCTCGACCCCAAACGGTTCAAATATGTAACCACTGCCTAGGTTAGCATATTTTCGCCGTTTGAATTGCTCCGCCGAATAAGCCGCGGCGCCAGCCCTAGCAGGACGTGTCTCAGGAAGATGTGACGGCGCCAAAGTGCCATATTTGCATTGATCAAGACTGAATTTTAAGGCACTAATTGTTTTTTACCAGTGGGATTCGTCTTAATATTGACTCTATGTGTAAGTAATTATGAGTTACTTTTTTATGCAATGTTATTTATTTTATTCACAATCGATTAATTTTGGATGTACAGAAATGTACATACATCTTGACATTTGAACATAAAGCTTTAATCATGTAACCATGCAAAGCCGGGATGGGCCGCTAGTATAAAATAAAATTGACTGTTTGCGACATCGGTATCAAATCATAGTGGTAGGGTTTTTGTGCCCGCTTGTTTAGCCACTTTCAGAATTGGAAATCTGCCAAACATACAGGCACTTGTATGTTTTGACAGCAGTCCTTGAGAGCCAGTTAACATTCTAGGTCTAGCGTGTACAATGACTTTATTGCATATGATAGTGGTCAAAAGCTAGATCAAAAAAATTTTTACCCCAAAATGGAACCGACTTCAACACTCAAAAGTGTGAAATAATTTGTTGAAGTCGGTACCATGATAGATGAAAAGTAACTGATATCCAAATATTGTGCTCATGGTACCGATTTCTACAAATTATTTTACACTTTTGAGTGCTGAAGTCGGTTCCATTTTTTGGTAAAAAAATTTTTTTCACTTTTTTTGGTGACCTTGGTTACTCATGGGATCAATTGTGGTGTAGGTATGTTCACCGATGTCTTCACCCGCTACTATAACATCGTATAGGTATAAGCACGCATTGTTCAGTTTTTGGAGTGTAATTCAAAAACTGCTTGTCCGACTTTGATGAAATTTAAATAAAACCACACGGGAAGCACCAGCTTTCAAATAAAAACGGAACGGTCAAACGCGGGCACCCAGTCGGAAATTATGCGGTAACAAACATAAAAAAGGCAGAAAAAGAAAAAATATACATACGGGTCGGATTGAGAACTTCCTCATTTTTTGAAGTCGGTTAAAAACTAAGAAGAAGTGGTATACAATACCCATCACTATTTTCTAGGTCATTAGTCTCACTTTCGTATCTGCGATGTGTAAATAGACCTCCCACGGACATCAGAAGTAACATCCCACTTTATTTATTTACCGATGCACTGAACCGGGTCGGGAGAACAGTTATCTGTCTCAAATAATAACCGACGTGGTTAATGTGCGAGGTAGAACAATACAGAGATAATTTTTGTAACGGGAATGTACGACATACGTTATACAGTATAGTTTGAGTATTCAGCCTTTCATTTACCTGAGACAGTATAGGATTATTCTCAGAATCTTACACAATATAGATGCATAGAGCTATCAGAATTGTCAACGACCCTAAACTCACTGAAGACCTAAAAGCCCCTCGGTATGCGTAGAGATATTGGGTCATTGTATTTTCTACCTTATATACAACGGGGGGTTTTACCATCACGGTTTTACCACCGCACCAGCCGACACCGCTTGAAAGCTCATATATATGCTCTCAGCATCATATATCAATCAATCAATCAATCAAAAACTCTTTATTGAACACCAAATACAAAACCAATACAAAATAAAATATAAATATAAAACACTGGGTGAACAATTGGCGGCCTTATCGCTTTAGGCAATTTCTTACAGGCAACCTTTGTATGGATATTATATATCTTACAGCTCATAAGCTAAGTAGGTAGTTACAACAGACAATTAAAAATGACATCACCAATATAAATGAGAAGGTTCTCAACCAATTTATTTGGTGATCCCTGCCTTATCCTTCGGAAAACAGGCGCAATTTTTCGAAATTTTTTTTTTCTAGGCTTAAAAAAATTTGTTTCTAGGCTGCTACAAAAGTGACTGGCCGATTGGCGCAGTTGGTAGCACTCTGCCTTCTGAGCCGCTGGTCCCGGGTTCGATTCCCGGACTGGTTAAACATTTGTGTGTATTAACATGTCTGTTTGACCTGTGTCTGGGTGTGTATAAGTATATATATCAGTCATCAGGTTACCATAGTACAGGTTCTGTCTAGTTTGGGACCTGAAGACCTTATGTGAATTTTTAAAAAAAAATAATTAAAACTTATGCTTCTCGGTGAAAATAGATCCGCAGTAACTATCGATTATCTGCGGCCCACCAGTTCGCTTTGAAATTCGATACCGCAAGAAACTGTTAAAAGATAAAGAAACTGCTTCGATTGTTCCGATACAGCTGCTATGTGTCAGTCAGTAACTACTTCACACTTTGTACACTTCTTAGACACAATCAATGTCTTTGAAGTACATACTTTTGTTTGAAAGTTTTCACCAGCTGGTTTTTTTTAAAATTTGTAGCTTTCGCGCACACTTTTTCAAACTTTCTTTATAAACGACGCTCTTACTTGTAAAACATACTAACCCCGACTATAATAATACTATGACTTATTTATTTAAAATAAAATTCTATTTTCATTGCAAAGCAAAGAATATTATAAAAATAAAACAAGAATATCCAGAACTAAAAAACGGTATCTTGCCAATCAACTAAACTTATACAATTTTAAAACTAATATTATTCTAAGAGTTTTTGTCGTGTATCGCATTAACAATATGCTAGGTAGAACTTAAGTTCAAATATTTGAAGGAAAAAATTCGGCTGCTAGTGGGACTTGAACCCACGACTAATATTATTCTGTAGCGCCCATCAGGGTACTTGTTATCAAACAACATTATAGAACACAATATTATGTAAATTGAATACATGTTTCAGAATTAAATATATGAAATTAAATGAGATGCAGTGAAATCGCTCTGGCACTTACAATATATTCTAATTTAGAACATCATTGGTAAAGACTGTTGTTGACTGGCCGGTTGGCGCAGTTGGTAGCACTACAATACAAATACAAAATACAAAAGTTTATTGATTCAAATAATACAAGGATCGCTTTAGAAACATACACAAGAAATAATGTTCGTGTTTGCTTAAATTACTTGTATAGTCTAAGAAATGACATACAGAACCCACACTAAGAAAAGTTCTTGTATCGTGGGTGTCTGCTCCCTTCAAGGTTACAAAATTTTATATAGGTACATCGGTATTTACGAACATAAATGTAAGCGATAATTAAATCTATTTGTGTATGCGTGTCGCATGTGGTGTGTGTGTGTGTGTGGTGTGTGGTGTGTGTGTGTGTGTCTGAAAGTGAGGGTTTATTCGTTACTCAAAGTATCTTCTTAATTATATCACATATTTTAGTAAATTCACTCTGCCTTCTGAGCCGCTGGTCCCGGGTTCGATTCCCGGACAGATCAAACATCCGTGTGCATGAACATGTCTGTTTGACCTGTGTCTGGGTGTCTATATAAGTATATATATATATCAGTCATCAGGTTACTATAGCACAGGCTCTGCCTAGTTTGGGACCTGAAGACCTTGTGTGAATGTTAACAAATAAATATTTTTTAAAAAATATATAAAGATATTGATCCAGATAATGTACTTACCTACAGGTGAAATATAATTATATCGTTTTTTTATATTGTAAACAATGATGTTTTACTAAAGATGACGTATATTCATACTGCGCGGTGCTCAGATTTTGTTACTTTACAACATGAACATGCTTACTGCGACAGATAATACGGTACAAATAATATAGAAAAGGATAGCTATATGTGTAGACTTGCGCTTGAAATACGCGTCGTAATCAAAATTAGTACAATTGACTTAATTTTTTCGCCTCAGTTTCCGCGCGCTTGTGCGACATCTACCTCATATAAACATATAATATCATTGCTTGTAAACACGACAATGTCAAAGAAAAATCAAAAGGCGCGAAAACAAATGAATTACTAAATTAGAAACACAAATACACAAGCTTAAATTTAAAATCAATTTGAATTTCGAATTCCTAACCAAACGCTAATAATTTGAGATCAAAGTGGCCTGTTTGTCAAATCGCCAATTTCATTATAATATTTCAATAGACAGATGGAAATAAAACCCGAGGTAGGATTCGATCCGTGAACCGTCTGATTGGCAACTGACACTCGCTATCATTGCTCCAACTTAGCAACAGCTCACTCACCGAGCGATATTTCATAGTATATACTTAAATAGCATATACTTAAATATACAAGTTAACGCGAATGTTTAATATTAGTAGTAATCAGATGTGTTAGTTAAAGATAATCACCACCATAACTAAACGTTTAACATCCATTGTTCTTTAACTGACACAACCTTGGGCATTGAAGCCTACAAACAAGTCAATGGTACGTGACAGGTTTAAGTTTTCATGACCATGCAATCACGACCCAGTCAGATAACAGTTACTGAAAACGGGAGAATCAATTTTTTTTTAAATGACCTTTTCTTTAAAACATGCTAGCTTCTTAGGGGGCGTCCATTAATTACGTGAGGTGTTTACGGGGGGGGGGAGTGGGTCAAGCCGAATCTCACCCAAACTCATATGGGGGACGGGGTGGGTTCGACAAATACTCACGTAATTTTTTTTCCGCAAGGAACATTGTAACGTAGCGAGAAAACTGGGATAAATTAAGTAAAAATATTTTTTGTGTGGTTCTATACAACGATATTAATAATCTCAAATAACAAATCCTGATTAAATCCAGAAAAACAAGGACATATTCATTTATTTACATTAAAAATATGTATTTTCATAAGTCTCACGTGAGATTATGGGTGGGGGGAGGAAGTCTAGCAAAATCTCACGACATCTCACCAATGGGAGAGGGGGGGTAAAAATTTAAATCACTAAAAGTACCTCACGTAATTTATGGACGCCCCCTTACGTATGTTCCCCTTTTACTACTATGATATAAAAATTAAATTATATTTATAAGAAAATAATTGAAAAATGGTTGAGACACCAGTCAGTGGTGAAAATATTTTTAAAAAACATGCACATTATTGGGACGCCACGCTGGTTTGGCCCCCACTATCGGCCTGAGCTTCCGGTGAAGGAAAACCCTTATCAAATTCCCAGCATGGCGGTGGGGCGCACTGTTAAGTGTTGAAGTCGGTTCCATTTTATGGTAAACATTTTTTTTTTTCACCCTTTTCAGTGACCTTTGCTACTCACGGGATCGATTATCATTGTATATGTTGACCGATTTCTGTCACCCGCAAATAGGTCGTCCAAGTAGACGTAACACTTTTCAGTGTAAGCATTCGACCACATCGTCACTGATCATCAAGTGAGATAGTGAGCAAACAAAAATCTATAGATTTAAAAAAATACACAGAATACTAGGAGGTTAAGGTGCTTATATAAGTAATGTAATTACTTATAGACGCGTGGACTACGGCCAACACCTCGAAGCGGAAGATTCGTATCCCATAAGTGGGAACGCATTGGGCTCAACATAACTCAACATAACATTTTAGGTTCTAAGTGTGATAAGTAAAATAAATTTTAAAAAAACAATTCACGGTCTGTCGATTCTTTTATGAGACAAACAGTAAGCCCAGCTACGCAGATTTGCATGCGTGCACGCTATTATGTAACGCAATCAACATAAATTATTTATATATACGCGGTGAGAATTTTAAACGACCTTAATTTGCATACGCAATTGCTTTGTTATTCGTAATGTAAGTAAAATGTGTATTTAATTTAGTAGAGTAATAACAGTAATAAACAGAGGAATTATATAAAAACTTTTTAAGAGATCAAAAATAAGACACGAATATTGCGCAATGGTTTTAAGCACAACGGATCTGAAATCGATGAGTAAAATTGGCCATTGACAGCTAGTGTGGTGAAAAAAATCACTAACTGTCAATGGCTAGTTTAATTCTATTTATTCATAAGTGAGTAAAATGTTTTCAAATTCGAGAACGCATCCAGCGCGGTATTCCATGGTGGAATAGCTATTTTGTTATTAAAACTGACGTGGTTTTGAGACATTATCAATGTATAAAACACGGGAGTTACTCACGTAATAAGTCAGAGGGTTCCGACTATAGTTTCAACCACATTCGGTGGTCTTTTTCAAGGAGAATACGGGGCGCTCGCGGACGCGGTCGCGATTCGCCTAGTACTGTAGAAACTATAGTCGGAACCCTCTGACTTATTACGTGAGTAACTCCCGTGTTTTATACATTGATAATAGCTATTTTAATTCAGAATCGTATGCAAATCTGTTCAGCCGTTTGAGTGTGAAGGAGTAATGAACATATAAACGACGAACGACAATTAGATTTTTTTTTTTTAATTATTACTTTTCATGACTCTAAAATGAGGATTTTGTAATGTTTTTTTGTTTTTGTTCTACTGTTGACAAAACAGTTCTCGGAAATATATTATCAAAAACTATACTAAAGACACTTCCGTCATCAAATTAAATACGTCTACATAACATAATTTGATGATAAACATGTATTTCAATATACATGAACTAAACTACTTCACGAATTTGAACTTTTATCATATATGATAAAAGTTCAAATTCGTGAAGTAGTTTAGTTTAGCAGTTAGTAGGTATATACCTACACACAAAACATACATGATAATATATATTTTATAATGAGTGGAATTGATAATTAGAACTTGCTTAGTTAGCTTGCTGCGATAATTTTGTGATAGTCGTAATACATGTAAGGGGCTATGCACACGATGTATTTTTTTTTTTACGCGCCGACACTATCACACAAGTTTTACGAACGCGCTTGCGGGGCTTGTGGATCATCAAAAAGCGGAACGTCGCACTTTTGTTTGTATTTCGAACTTTCGAATATTCGAACCACCTGACGTCTAAATCTTTTTGCGCTTTTAAATAGGTCAACCAAAAGTAGCTCTTCTTTTTTAAATAAATCAGTAATAAATCCAGGACTGCGTTCAGGAGCTTCGTCGGCCAAATATTGATCGACCAATATTTGATCGATGTCTCACGAACGGCTACTTCATGGCATGTTGCAGAAGAAGGAGAAGAAGTCACTTACATTGTTCATAGTTCACATGATAGTTACTACTGCATATGTCACTTTTGACAGCCGACCAAGGTTTGATCGATTCTAGAGGTAGAAAGATTATGGTCTCGTCGAGCATAATTTGCTCTGACAGGTTGACGTGAACGATCATGATCAAATATTGGGTGGAGCAAATAATGCTCTAGTTGAGTTCGTGAACGCCGCACATCCGCTGTCAGAGCAAGATATGGCTTGGCCGATGGAGCTGCTGAACGCACGCCAGCGTAAGCAGTGTTGATTCGATCAACCCCAGCCAAGTTACTGGACTCAAGTACCGTTAAGGTACCTCTTAATGTCTGCGTCAATGATATATGTTTATATGAGGTAGATGTCGCACAAGCGCGCGGAAACTGAGGCGGCAAAATTAAGTCAATTGTAGTAATTTTGATTACGACGCGCATTTCAAGCGCAAGTCTAAACATATATCTATCCTTTTCTATATTATTTGTACCGTATTATATGTCGCAGTAAGCATGTTTATGTCGTAAAGGAACAAAATCTGAGCACCGCGCAGTATGAATATACGTCATCTTTAGTAAAACATCATTGATGTGCATAGACCATAAGTGTTATATACCTAAAACATGTTAATTTTCATATTCTTTTTTTGTGCTTTATAAAAATGAGTTGATGCTTTAATATTTTCTATACATTATTAACAAATGAGGTTTTTGTTGAATTAAAAATATGTGGAAATGTACCGACAAATAGGCATTCTTCTTTGTGTGCGTAGCGTTGTATTTGTTCGATTGTATCATAAATAAAATACATAAATTACAATATCACATGTATAATATTATATATTTAGTAAGGATTAAATATATTGTATTATGAATGAATAAATGAAATGGCCCTAATTCTGTTGATCACACGAACTGGCTAAAATTCACTAGAATTCTTCACAATGAAATAGCTCGTATTCCATTCAAGCTAAAATTCAAATTCGTATAACTCCACGCATCACTATTCCTAATATTTGAAGAGTTTTATTTAATTGCTGGCCAATCGCGGCTAGTTTTAGTCGGCATCAAACAAGTGGCTACTTATTTTAATTAAAACTACCAGCAATTTTAATAAAAATACGTAATTTTAGTATTATCATCAAAATGTGTCATACGAATTAGGACTTTATCATACCCGTAAGTATAAGAACTAATCTTACTTAAATCTTATTATCGAGAATTTTAGTTTAGTTGAACACTACCATTAGCTTACTAATAATAAGTATTAACCACTATATAATCATATAAGCCACCGTCCAGCAGTGGACGTCCTATGGCTGCGATGATTGAATTATAAATAGTGGGTACTTACTTGATGATACCATCTTCGATGTAAACATCTGCGTCTTCCATTCCATCATCGTTGACCACCTTTCCATTTTTGATGAGAAGGCGGTTTTGCGAGCTCTGTAATAAATAGAAAAATGCTCTTAATATTTTATAAAACATGGTAGAAACAGAAAGAGGACAGATTGAATTTTCTTTGCGACAGAGATGTTATAAAGAATTATAACAGGATCATCATCTCAGCCATAGGACGTCAGCTGCTGGACATACGCCCCCCCCCCCCCAAACTCGCTTACCGAGCGTATGAGTGAGTGCTGTTGTTTACTGTGTGAGTTATTGTTTAATACAAGCTAAAAATGTAATGATTTTTACTAAAACGTACATAATTATTATTGTTATTGTATAGAAAGAACATTACTTATGGATAGTAATATGCACATATGCAGTTTTATATAATGTACATATATATACATAACTTTTCAAGGTTGGTACCCCACGGGACTTAGACGCATAATGGGTAACTTTACTTTCAAACGTGGATTTACTTACAATTTGCAATTTTATTAATTTTTTGAAGAAAAATAACTATTATCCGGCATTCAGCAACAAACTTGACTTTGTGTCTTGAAACTTTTGAAGCGATGATAGCTGAGCGGGGGAAGCGTCGCCTGTCAAACTGACGGACACTTGTTCAATCCCCAACAACAGCTTGAGCTTCCGGTGAAAGTAACACCGTTATCAAATTCCCAGTATGGTGGTAGGGTACTTTCGAATACCCGCCTGGCTAGCTGCCAATCTCAAGTTTGAAAAACTGTCACCAAGCACATAGTGTGATAAGGCAGCAGTCCTTGAGAGCCAGTAAGCATTGAAATGAAATACATTTATTTGACATCAAACAAATAATAAAAAACACTTAAATCTACGTACATTTAGTTTTTCCTATAGTTATAATACATGCCAAAAAAAAATAATGATAATACTAAAAAATAAGGGTACAAATATAAGGTAGGTAAGAAATTTTGAGGTATATATTAAATGATGTCAAAAAGGTCTTGTCTCAGTATAATTCCACTCCACATCGTTAAACATGGAGCAGAGCTGGTTTCCAGACAGAACCGAAGAAGTGGTGACGTCACGGGCGAATCGACGACATCATTTCAACGTGTAACCTTAAATTATTTTCTCTCTCAGCCATGTGCGTCCACTGCTGGACATATGCCTCCCCCATGTAGGGGGGATTTGCCAATACTCGCCACGCTTGGCAGGCGGGTTAGCGAGCGCAGGATGATTTTCAATCCTCAGAAGGCGCTGCTGCCCCCCTTCTGGTACGTGATCCCTTAGCCGACTCTTACGGAACCCACGGGAAGAGATGGGGGAGTACTATTCTAGGCCGGTACCACCACGGCACAACCTTAAATTATAGTAACGGATAAAATATACACAACATACAAAATATATAAAAAACACAGATACAGGCTACGATGGGAAACAGCGACTTAATAATATCAACGGGTGCCCAAGATACAGGCTTAGCCTAGTTTGGGGCCCTCAGCGAAACTACGTTCCTGCCACTACATAGGGTTGTTTAATGTATTTGTAATAAATGTGTTTGGTTTGTATTTGATCTGTAATAAATTTGATTTGATATAAAAAACAAATTCTAGGTCTAGCGTGATAACATCTTCGACTGATTATGAAGTGAGATAGTGGTCAAACGCTAGATCTATACAGTAAAAAAAAATCTGCATTCCGCAGTATCAATGGACGAATGTTAACAACAATAGCTATTGTAGATTACATAACACCACTACATAAGTGCACATAGATATAAGAGCAAGGTCACTACACAATGCCATGGTTACACAACTCTATATGGATAACCTGAAGCATCGCACCTTACAGGGCGGGGACCAATTGTTCCCAAATTGGATGATACGAATCAAAATCGAATGGCTGTTGGATTTTAAAAGGATTACATGGAAGACCACGTCATTGGAATGTTGCGAATGTGATGCACACTATTTTGGACCTTGCTGAAACTTTGAAACAAAGCTTATATACTTTATTCCATTTATACTCAAAAGCTGGATGCAGGCCCTCGAGGAGATCAATGGAGAAGTATCTTTGTGGAGGAGCAAACTAGGTATACAAGATGTCTAACAGGTTAGTTACTTAAACATATCCAAATTATACAAAAAAATATTGATATTATATATAAGCTCGTCTGATATGATGATTATGGTACAATGTGTTCAACCTATCGGTAACGGTATGCCACAATCATCTTTAAATGCGTGTGCTCTTCTTGAGACGAAATACCGTCTAGAATCTACATACTACATAATACTAGCTGACGTGGCAAACGTTGTTTTGCTATATAAATTATCGAAATGTCAAAGTGACATGACACATCACTTAAATTACGTCAACGATAGAAGGTTCAATAATTTGGTACTTGTTCATATAAAAATACTAAAATAGCGATAAAAAATTGGGAGTGTGGGGTACGGAGGTGAAAAATACGTTATGACCTACCAAATATACACAAAAAGTTTTATAAAACCAAGCAAGCCGCTTCGGAGGAGTTCTATAACTGTGATGACAACTGAAGATTTTATATTATTAATTAGATATATCGCTTACAAAAGAACTATTGAAAATCAGGCTGTATTAATGCATCGCGTACAAACTGCCAAGTTAATTAATTGCAAATACGATGGTGCTTTCATTTGCTAAAAGCCAGGCCTTGTTACCAAATACCATTACATTTTACCAAAAGAGTATTCAATTTACACAGTGACAACAAAATCAAAATCTAATCACTATTTACTAACAAAAAAGCACTATGTTTAATCCACAACCTTAAATGCTATTTTCATTCCTTTGCTTCATTTTATTTGGAATTTCGTACATTACAAAGAAAACAAAACTGCCATTCAACGTAACAACTTTTTGACATGAAACAGAATTTCCTTACTGTACACAGAAGGAATAACGAAGGCGAAATTAGACGACCTTGCGGCACGCCACACCGCCTTGAACTTGCTGCCACTTATTCGAGTTTATCAATAGATTTTATTGCCTTTAGATTGTTAGAGCTTATCAAGTTAATTCCAGTGAGCTCAATCTAAGATTGGATAGTGATGGTGTGAGCTAAATCATGGAAAATTGGAAAAATATTTAATATGTATATAAATAACGGTCAACTAAATGAGTTCAGACGACTGAAAAGCACAGCACCTTAGTAAAAAAATTACTCAAGTAATTACTACGTAGATAGATAGATAGATAGAAAACTCTTTATTTGCACACTATTTCAAAACTACACACATAAAGAAAACAAACAAACAAATATAGATACAGTGGTACAAAGGGCGGCCTTATCGTTTAAAGCGATTTCTTCCAGGCAACCAAAAAACAATTTTTTTTTTTATGGCAATCTATGGCCATAAAATAATACATCCCACTAATATTATAAATGTGAAAGTTTAGGTGGATGGATGGATGTTTGTTAGTCTTTCACGCCTAAACAGCTGTTTGGATTTGGATGAAATTTGGTATGTAGATACTTCAGGTCCCGGAAAAACACATAGGATACTTTTCATCATCATACGGGCATAACCGCGGGGCGCAGCTAGTTCAATATATTTTTTTATTTGGCCGCTGCCATTTCTTGTAATTACATTACACAGTATCAACTGCCAATGTCGTGGATCATCCAATTTGCTATTTATTATGCACGTGATAAAATGATTTATTTTAATGTTAATTAATTAAAAATTATACTCTTCATCTAATTTAAAAGCAACTTTCCTTAAATATTAATAAGGTCGAGTGTATCAAACAATATCAATAATCCTATCCATAAATAATATAAATATAATATTATAAATGCGAAAGTATAATGTGTATGTTTATTACTTCTTAACGCTCAAACGGTTACACCGATTTCGATTAAATTTGGTATGGAGATAGTTTAAGCCCTGGATTAACACATAGGCTACTTTTATCCCGGAAAAAGTATATTTCCCGTGGGATAATTGAGGTAGCGGGAAACTCGTAATCTACGCGGGTGAAACCGCGGGGCGCTACGATTAATAAATCATTTCATAATTTATTACTATTATTATTAGCAATGCCGCCAGCATTTTGTAAATTTACAACTGGAAGCGTATTGTTGGATTAAACTGTAGAAGGTTACATTTGAAACTTACTAATTTGCACACCCAATATGGGTTAAGTACAGCGACCACATTATACATTGCAACAAAACCTGCATTGAACTTCTGTACTTAGCAAATAAATTATTTGAATTTTAATGCAATGTATTTTCGCAGTGCCGATCATTGAGTAGCACTGCATCCGTCATAGGCTCCGTGGCAATTTAAATTGAGCATACTTATCCCGTCTTAGGCTCATATTCCAGAACCACACTCAGTTCGAAATTATGATTTACGAGTAGATTTAGGTAGGTATTTTATACCAATCTGAGCTTAAATCTACTCTTAAATCATGATTCCTAACTGAACTATTTTTGTAATATAATTATGATTTACGAGTAGATTTAGGTAGGTATTTTATACCAATCTGAGCATAAATCTACTCTTAAATTATGATTCCTAACTGAACTATTTTTGTAATATGGACCTTAGTTTTTGAAAAAGCTATTATGAACAACTCGTAGCCCAGAGGCACCGTCGATCAAGCGATCATCGGGTCGCATCTCAACTAGCAGTTGACATTTTGATGTTGATAAATTTTTTTTTGCTCCCCCTACAGTATAGTACCTACAGTCAAAATCTCGCCCCTAAATCTAAGCTATCCTCAAATTTCAAAATATGCAAAATATTCAAAATATAAAACTCTCGTGTGTTCAAGCTGTTTAACGTCGATAACAATCAAGTAGAAAATAACAAATTAGATCCTTGAATAAAAAATGTGGGTACCTCAACATTATTATCTATTGTTTATCTCTTGTTCGCCGGAATTATTGATATACCGTCACTGGATAGAAAAAGTGGATGAAAACTATACATACATTAAATATGCGTGATTTTAAAATAATCACATTATTTCAGCCATAAGACATCCACTGCTGGACATATATGCCTCCCCATTGGTCTTCACAAGGACCGTGCGCTTGGAAAAGGCACGCATTATTTATTACCCATTTAAAATCATACTATAATGCAACAAATTCTGGAATTTATGGCATGCAAATAAAAAATCCAGCACTTAATAAAAGTATTATACAGATTTGTATATCCGAAAGCGAAATTCTAATATTATCCCAAACCTAAACCAGTTAGATGGCTAACGGCCAAACATAGTACGCAATAAACTCCACTAAAATCACTCACTTTAATCTTAATCCCAGTCACATTTTTCGTCGTGGCGTCAACGATCATTTTTTCGAATTCCGAACACGTCTCCGCCAATGGGAATAGAATGAATCAAATATGGTATTGTTGTTCCAATTATAAATCGAATGCCGTTAACGGCGACCGGCGCGCCACACGGTTGACGGACTGAAACTGAAATTGTGACGCCAAAAATAGGTGTGCTCGGTCTCCTCACTTGACTAACTTGTGCGGCAGGTTGTGTGATACAAATGAAAGTGATAGAAGATTGCGTGTCTATGATCAAGAGAGTGTTGCACGCGCGTCAAGAATCGAGTGATATCTACGTCGGGCAACATCCGACAAGTTGAGTGCGGTTGTAGAAATGAATAATGCACGCTTTCCTGATAAGAGGGAAATCGGTTTATTTTTTGTTGTTGATAAGAGTGAGCGCGATAACACTAAGCGAGTTAGTTACTACCTACTTTGTCAATGCAAAATAGCATGTGTTAGGTGTAGTTTAATGGTCTAGTTGTAGTTTAAACGCACTTTTTAAACCAGTATCCACGTTTCGATGGCTTCTTAACTCTTTTTTTAACATATGCATATATGTACATGCTTTACGGTATTATTTAGTTCTCTGGAATGTGATGATATGTGACAAGAGGGTCGAAAATATTTATTAGTCTACGAAGATTGCTTTAAATTTGTAATTATACCGTAATACTTTATTTTGTGCAAAGTGGGTATTTTATGTAAATCCCAGCAATATTATGATGAAAGTTTGTATGTATGTTTGTGACTTCTTCACGCTCAAACGATTTCGATTAAATTTGGCATGGATATAATTTACACCGTGGATTAACACATAGGTTACTTTTCACCCCGAAAATAATAGCTGTTCCCGTGGGATAAGCAAATAATTAAAATCCCTCTGTTATTATTTCACGCTTAAACGGCTGTACTGATTTCGATGAAATTCGATATGGAAATACGTTAGACACATAGGCTACTTTTATCCAGGAAAAAGTATAGTTTTCGTGGGATCATTGAGGTAGCCGGGAACTGTAATCCACGCGGGTGAAACCGCGGGCGCCACTAGTAGTACATGTATTTAACGGAGGGTCCCAACCCAAACTAGTAATTTTAATTCCCTTGGTAATGTCACATTAGAATGAGACGTCATTTTAAATGAGTTTTACTAAAGGGACATAACCGGCGGTGGTACCAAAATGTTCAAATATTAGTTCACTTGCCACATATTACAGTTTACTATAAAAGAGTTTACTTTCATTGTAATCCAAGATGTTATTAATCAATCATTCAATTAAAAATAAAACCATGTAAAAAGCAAACTCCTATAGATACAATCCAGAAAAACTAGAACAACTTTTCCATTGAAAAGCGCGCCAAACGCCATATTAGATATAGACTTTCCCATAGACAAAAACAGCATGTTGAACAGCATGGCATTGAACTGTCACTTGTTTCTAGGGTTGCCAGTGATAATTATAAATGTAAATTAGACTACGAGAAATCTTGAGCGATAGTAAAAGTTAATTACTTTATTGGAAAGCACGACATCAAACGCGTATTTAATTAATACATGTGTATTTATGTATTTGTTATTAAGCGTATCATACGTTTAATTACAATTTATAGTTATTAATTTTAAATATTAATTAATAATTACATTAATAATTTTTCGTAACACTTTTCCTTTTACGAACGACCGGTGAGAGAATACGTTTCTCCACATATTTAAGTGTCCAGAAATATATTTTTAACATTGCACAATAAGAACTAACTATAAAACGCATTCCCTCAGCGGGCGGACTTTATTTTTATTCCGTGCATTTTTATGATGATTCTAGAAAATTAAAACTTAGTGTGTTTTTCTCGGCTTTCAGAACAAGTAAATAACATATTTGCCTAACTTTCAGAATTGGACGTAAGTACGTATAGCGCTGTGAAACTGATTTCGTAACGATAATAATTAATAAACTGTTGAATAAACTATAAGAATTGTTATTTATTCGACGATTCGCACGTGCACCCGTATGGAGATTTATATGACACTAATAGCACCCGTGGTTTCATCAAAATACTTATACTAAGCGAAAATTTACAATCAGCTGATTTCTCTGACATTAGCACACAAAAACGTACAATTTGCGGTTTGTTTTTGGTAGCGTGTATATAACGTTATGTCTGTGAATACATTTTTAAACAGGACGTATTCACTGTGAGCACTGTATTCAAATACTCCAAAAAATAAACCACACTACTTGGGTATTAATCGCCCACTGCGACTTTCAACCATAACTCCGTAGTACTACGTACTGTAAGAAGCAGAGTACGGTAGATATTCTCTCCTCTGGCTCATTGATTATGATTTTTTTTATTTTACAGCCCCGAAAAAGAAAAAAAGAAACACACTAACATTTATGTATATGGCAACCCTGATATAATCTTCTAGACATTATTAAAATGAAATCAATCATAATTGTAAATACATGGCAATGATAACGTAATTGTCACATGTGAGAAGGTTTTTATGAAATACTTTGTGTGCATTTACATACAAAGCAGTTAATTATTCTATGATGAGGTATTGTTATGATGCGTAGATAGAGTGTTTACGTTAAGATGATATAACTGATCATATTAGACTCAATCTTTTTTTATTCTGTCCGAAAAGACTTAATATTCAAGATTTAGAGATAAGAAGTGATATTGTGATATATGGGGGTGATGAAAAGTATTTGAAAAAGGAACTCGCTTTCAAAACATTTGAAAAGGGAAACCGCTTTCAAAGCATTTGAAAAACGTATAATGCGGGAGGTCGAAAAATAACGACCGAAATTCTTTGACGGCCTCGTCTGCAGTATAAGGATGAAGGTAAGATTTGTACCACCGAAGTGTCAGATAAATAAAACAGCCCGAAGTAGTCAAATAGTCTATGGTTCCAGCATGTGTGAGCGGGCGCGGTATTCTGTGGTTTTGAGTAAACTTTGTGCCAATATTATGGTTATGACTTCGACAAATTATTTTACACTTTTGAGGGTTGAAGTCGGTTCCACTATGAGATAAAAAATATTGGTTGTCTGTAAAGTCGGTTTACGGACGATAGATTTACGTGATAACGTCATAATCATTTATGACTTTGACTTTGACTGACTTTGACTTTCTTTGACTTTGACTGACTTTGACTTTGATTATTTTATGTAAATCAAATCTCAGGTGGAACGTTACGCGGAACGTTACTATTTTTCATGAGTGTTGCTGGTATTCATCAATTTATAAAACGTTATCACGTCAAAAAATCTGCCTTTTTAGTGACCTTTGCTACTCACGGGACCGATTATTGTCATTGTGTATGTTCACCGATGTCTTCACCCGCAATTATAATGTCGTCCAAGTAGACGTCACACTTTTCAGATATGGCAGTGTAACTCAAAAACCGCTTGTCCGATTTTGATGAAATTTAAATGGGACCACCTCGAAGGTACACTCTATTAAACAAAAAAGAATTTTAAGAACCGGTCCAAAAATGGGAGACAAATCGGTGAACATACATAAAAAATAAAATCAGAAAGACATAACCTCCTAATTTTATGAAGTCGATTAAAAAGTATAAGGCAAGACGGTGCATCGATTTTAAACAGTATTTTTATATGTAAACTCTAAGGCTTTTACGGCCGGCGTTGCATGTTGTATGTATTGCTTTCGGGCTGTTTGGCCGTGGTCTATGTGAAACTTGTGTTCCAGACGTTTCGTCGATCACTGCGATCGACATCTTCAGTGGTTCAGGTCCGAGCGGCGACAAGAGCGTAGAACTCTCCTTCGCGGCGTCTTCTCTGATACTGATGTATCAGTACCAGAGAAGTCGGTATCAGAGGAGACGCCGCGGAGGAGAGTTCTACGCTCTTGTCGCCGTTCGGACCTGAACCACTGAAGATGTCGACCGCAGTGATCGACGAAACGTCTGGAACACAAGTTTCACATAGACCACGGCCAAACAGCCCGAAAGCAATACATACAACAGTATTTTTATAATAGACTGTGTTAAGTATAGTTTGTGTTCATTTGTTCACGACTGTGGTTTGCGTACAAACGCAAATACCTGTATTTTAAACCATTACACA
Source organism: Apeira syringaria (assembly GCA_934044485.1). NCBI lineage: Eukaryota > Metazoa > Arthropoda > Insecta > Lepidoptera > Geometridae > Apeira > Apeira syringaria. Next base: position 7,374,429 of record OW203672.1, on the reverse strand, counting down.
AGTAACTCGTCCGACTCAGTTTACAAGGTTGTAAACAAAGGCAAGCGTTTCTGCGTATTAACACTAAGGCAAGTTGCAGAGACTTCAGCTACATTGTATATTGTCATAAAACCAGTAGGAAGCCAGGAAGTCATGATACGGTCAACGAGCTCGCTACACACCTACAAGCGAACGTTGGTGGTTGGTTGGTGAAGGTAACACCGTTATCAATTCCCAGCGTGGTGGTAGGGTACTTTCGAGTACCCACCTGGCTAGCCCCACGAGGCTGCCATCCTCAAGATTGAAAAACTGTCACCAAACACATAGTGTGTTCAGGCAGCAGTCCTTGACAGCGAATGAGCATTCTAGGTCTAGCGTGATAACATCTTCTACCACATCGTCACTGACCATCAAGTGAGACAGTGGTCAAGTGGTCAAATCTATAAAGTATAATAAATCGTGTGTATTTGAGGGTTTGTTATAGTCTTTCTAGAACCTTCCATCAGCAGAATCATCAATACAATCATTCAAATCAAATGCATAATATATTTATTTGCACATAACAGTATATAATAATGAAGTGTCACATAAAAAGCCTTTAGCAGCCGTGTCATAAGGAATCAATCAGGAAACAAATTGTACAAAATCATATCATCGAACGCCAATGATATTATATGTTTATATGAGGTAGATGTCGCACAAGCGCGCGGAAACTGAGGCGGCAAAATTAAGTCAATTGTAGTAACTTTGATTACGACGCGTATTTCAAGCGCAAGTCTAAACATATAGCTATCCTTTTCTATATTATTTGTACCGTATTATCTGTCGCAGTAAGCATGTTTATGTCGTAAAGGAACAAAATCTGAGCACCGCGCAGTATGAATATACGTCATCTTTAGTAAAACATCATTGAATGAACGCTATATACCACGTCGTTACGCGTTAAGTAAGAATGTACTAAAATATGTTCATAAATATTCACACTCACACGCACTAGGATACCCTGTGTCGCGGGAGGTATGGACCACCCGAGAACAAACTTTTATTTTTAACACAAGGTCTTCAGGTCCCAAACTAGGCAGAGCCTGTACTATGGTAACCTGATGACTGATATATACTTATATACATACTTATATATATACTTATATATATACTTATATACATATACACACCCAGACACAGGTCAAACAGATATGTTCACACACACAAATGTTCGACCTGTCCGGGAATTGAACCCGGGACCAGCGGCTCAGAAGGCAGAGTGCTACCAACTGCGCCAACCGACCAGTCTCTGCTCTTCACGAAATATTGTTTATGTAATATTTACAGTAACACTAAGCTAATGAGTGTATAGTTTGATCTTATCTTTCTCTTCCGTGGGTTTGAGATTAGAACAAAAAAATCAATTGCTTACTTATATCATTGAAAAACCAAGCAAAGCTCAGTCATCCAGGAGATACTGTTATGTAAAGGTGTAAAAAGACCGCCACAGATAGATTGAGAATTTTCTATAAAATTCCCAATCAATCAATCAAGTTTGTAAAGGACTAAATACTCCTTGAGGGTAAAGAGAATGCCAAGAGATAGCCATCACACCATGTTTGTTTTACTAAAAGCTACACATATTAACTACAATCTAATCTGTGCCTCAGCTAAAATGAAAGCCCCCCGTGTCCGATTTCCGTTTCTAAAGATAGTGTTCTGTTGACAATTGTTTACATTGAAGACCAACGGTCAAATGCACGTGTTTGTTGAAGTGTTCGAATAGGTCACCAAAGGGTAAAGATGAAAATGTTCAACAAGTTGCCCTACAAGATCCACTAGGGTACTATTACTATGTACATAGTACTATTATTATGTATTACTACTACGCAGTACTATTAATAATAATAAAGCCCATTTAATTTCTTCCTATATCAAAGGAAGATGGCAGAACCAGCCTTGCCCCCGAAAATCGAAATTATAACCCGTTCATGTATTCTTTATATATGAAAATTTTTGTGGACTCCGTGAATAATTTGCATTATTTATAAAGTTGGGAATCAGAAGTACTTTTATTTTATTTATTTATGTGGTGTTTGTAGTTTTCGAACGCACCCTATACTTGTCATTATGTTTGTTGCGTTCGAATACTTACGCTCTGACATTAATTGTTATTGTTACTCTATAATCTGTAGTCAGCTGCTCTGTAGACCCGGACTGCGTTCATAAACACACCCATGCCTAGTTTATTTGCAATTTTTATTATTATTAATGCATTGCTGTTTTTATTTTGTTTTTTTTGTTCTTATGTAACTGTCTTAATGCTCACTGTTCAGGATAGGAACCCATTGCTGGGTAAAAGCCTCCTCCATCTTATTCCATACTATTACTATTACTACGTAGTAATTATTAAAGCAATGATAGCTCAGCGGGGGAAGCGTCGCCTTTAAAACTGACGGACACTGGTTCGATCCCCAACAACTTGAGCTTCCGGTTAAGGTAACACCGTTATCAAATTCCCAGCATGTTGGTAGGCGACTTTTGAATACCAGCCCGGAAAACTATCACCAAGCACATAGTGTGTTCAGGCAGCACTCCTTGAGAGCCAGTGAGCTTTCTAAAGTCTAGGGTGATAACATCTTCAACCACATCGTCACTGATCATCAAGTGAGATAGTGGTCAAACGAAATAGAAGAGAAAAAAAAAATAGTAACTCAATGACAAGATCACTGAACGGTCTCATATACCTTTCAAACAGACTTTATATCATTTTTTTTAACTCACCCGCTTTTCCACCCTCAGTGAGTTAATGACAATGAAATTAACCGAGTCCTCATTTGGGTGAAATAGATGGTATAGGATATGACGTAACATTTTATAAAAATTGTATTTCTATATTTATATAATATACGATTAGCAAACAATTTGAAGAATTTTAGCTAGTTCGTGTGATTGATTTGAATGAAATTTGGTATGTAGATACTTCAGGTCCCGGAATAACACATAGGCTACTTTTCATCATCATCTTCAATCATCACCGCGCGGGTGAAACCGTAGGGCGCCGCTAGTCAGGTTATACATTTTCATTACTTCTGTATAGTAGAATTTATAGGTAAACGTGGGAAACCGGAGCCATCATAGTCTGACACATACAAATTCGATAAAATAGATAAACAGGAAAAACTTGGCAAATATTTACACACAAGATAAGCCACGCGTTCATGTTTCTTGTGTCTTGAGTGAAAATATATACATTTGGAATCTACAATACTGTTTATGAGTATATTTCTTATTTCTCACACTCAAACCCTAGGATTCCCTGTGTCGCGGTAGGCACGGATACACACAAATACAGAACACAAACATCTAAGACCCGGAACAAACACCTACACTCATCGCATAAACGCTTGCCCCTGCGGGATTCGAACCCAAAACCCCGGAAACCTAGAAGTCATGTCACTGACCACTGGGCCATGGCGACCGTCATTAACCGACCATATGAATCGTAGTGTATTAGCGTGTTAGTTATAATATCTGCGTTTTGATAACCGAACTCAATAATACTTTTCACAAAACAACTTTATCAAATAAAAGTACCAGCAAAGGAAAATGTTCCTTATACGTAACAAAGTTAAGTTTAAATTTCAACGGGCGGTCTACTCTTCCTCCGTCTTACAAATTCGATGACGTCACGTCCTGACGTTCTGACTCGAGGTGTACTGACGCGAATTTAACATTTTTTGCCCATAAAAAATGCACAACTCCGCCAAAGAAGGTTTCATTTCATCAACAATCCATTTCGCATTATGCAACACCTACACAATGCAAGGTTGGATTTCAGAGTGCACCGTTCCAATACAATGAAACGAGGTAGCTACTTACAATCGACTGGCTGGTTGGCTCAGTTAGTAGCACTCTGCCTTCTGAGCCGCTGGTCCCGGGTTCGATTCCCGGACAGGTCAAACATTTGTGTGTATGAACATTTCTGTTTGACCTGTGTCTGGGAGTTTATATGTATATAAGTAAATATATAAGTATGTATATAAGTATATATAGCTTGTTGCTAAGATCAATCTAAGATTGTATATGTATATAAGTATATATATATATGTCGCCGCGCTGTTATGGAGGCGCCGTAAAATAGTTATAATAATTAAAACTCCGTTGATTATAAATTCGTGTTCTTAAATCATATTAGAATTTTTAAGTTAGATTATAATTCATGGTATTGAATTATGGTAAATTATTAATATTTGTGACTCAATTTGATTCGAGTTTTTGCGAGTACTTCGATGTAAGTAATTTTTACTATTCTTAATTGCTTTTGATGCTTTAGCTTATTATAATTTATTTGTAAAAACGTTTTGATAATTAAGATTTTATTTGGAATCCATGATGAGGTTATTCGTAGTAAATTTCACATTGCGAAAAATACGCTAGCGCCTCCTGCCGCCATTTTGACGAACAAACGGAACTATGGCGGCAGGCGGGCTCTAAAAGATTATTCAGAGTCAGTCTGTTGCGGATTTTTGGACGAGTAAGTGTGAGTGTCGAACCCATGCTCAATTTTATTCCGGATTCCAAATATAATCACTTGCCTTTATTTTCAATAAATATTAGAGTCAAAGTAAAGAAATAGTGTTGAAATTTAGCTATTGAAGTGTTAAGCATTTATTTCTTTATGCATTTCTTGGTGAAGTGAAGTAATTGTAAAAAGTGATAGTGTTAAGGAGTAGCTATTGATAATAATCACGCCCTATGAGTTTCTTGTCTGTTCTTCTCATACGGTTAGTCCCTTGCGAACAGACGTAGCTATACCTACCCTCAAAAGTTGATTGCAATAGTTATTAAAAGCAAGTTAACTCCTTAGCTGTTATGTTTCATTCCAATACTACCTGGTTAGTTCCTGCTTAGGTAGGTAGATCTGCAGTGACTCTTTATTTATTGGCGGCTGGCCCTAGTAGTTAGTTCATTTGCTTAAATAAAGACTGTAAAACCTTGACCTGCCTAAGGGTCAATGGTTTTACACTTTTTTTTAAATCAAACCTAAATTTTGATGCGACATCAGAAGTGGGATCGCCATGCGATCCTTTTTTTATTTTTATTTTTATTTTTGTTGTTGCCCTGGTATTTTTATCATTTCAGGAAATCGTGACTGAAGTATTACAACGTGCAACATGGACGGAGCCGAGTCAGAGGAATCTTCTGCGTGTCCGCCTGGACCGAGTGACCAGACTCCTAGTGTGCCTGCTGTACTTAATCCGGTACCACAACAAGTTGGTAATGTACCCCCTGATTTTTACCTACAAATGATAAAAATGATGCAGACCATGACTGAACGACTCCAACAACCCAATAATAAGGTAAGAATCACAGAGGTGTTCTTACCTTCATACGATCCTGATGGTAACGTTGGAGTACGTGAGTGGTGTAATCATATTACTACAGCTAAAGACGCTTACGAGCTCAGTGACTACGATATTCGTATGAAAGTGACTAGTTTGTTGAAAGGACGTGCAAAAATATGGGCTGATAATTGGCTTGTAACTACTTCAACGTGGGAACAGTTACGTCAAATAATTATAACTACGTTTGAGCCCGAAACGCGTTACTCGCGTGACATAGTCCGCTTTAGAGAGCATACCTATGACCACTCTAAAGATATTTCTGAATTTTTAACCCAGTCTTGGATTTTGTGGAGACGTGTGACCAAAGATAAGCTTGATGATAGTGATGCGGTAGAAGCGGTAATAGGGACTATTAATGACGAACGCCTCAGAATTGAATTAATGAACTCCAGAGCTAGTTCAGTGCCTGAGCTGATCTCTGTTGCCTCTTCTATTCGGTCTAATAAACGTTCTAGCCAAAACAACTCTAATGTTACTCAGCCTTTGCATAAACGCCCCCGATTTTCCGAAAATAATAAATCTCATGCATCTCTTCCTTACTGTAATTATTGTAAACGAACTGGCCATTCTTTCAATAGCTGTCGTAATAAAAATGCTAATAATCCAAGTGTGCAACCGACCTGTAGGGATCCCGAGATAGCCACCCCGTCTAAGCCGAATAACACGAATGGTAAGTTTTGTTCATACTGTTCCAAACCAGGTCATACGTTTGACACCTGCTACCGCCGCGAAAAAGCCATTGCCTCTAATATAAATTCGGTAGCAGCTAGTAGCCACTCTAGTTTAAATACGATGCGCATGCATGTAGGTGATATTTCGATAGATGCTGTATTCGATAGTGGGGCCGAATGTTCGGTAATGCGTGAATCTATTGCAGATAAGCTACCAGGTCGTAGGGAACAAATAGTTAGTTACTTGCGAGGTATAGGTCCATTCCCGGTGATCTCCACGTGGCGGTTAAAAACCATATGCGTCATAGATAACACTAATGTAGAAATATTGTTCAATGTTTTGCCTGATTTTGAAATGACTTCGGATGTTCTGATCGGTACGAATCTACTGCACGATACCGGTTTGAGTGTAATCGTAACACAGAATAGCGCGAAACTATTACGTTGCCCGCGAGCTATGCATGTGCGATCCGACAGCTCTTTATTTGACGGTATAGATCACGACCTAACGGAACAATCAGAGATAAACCAGTTGCTCATTTTGCTTAACCAGTACTCTGATCTTTTTACGCGCGGTTTTGCTAAATCTCGAGTTAATACCGGTCAATTAGAGATTCGTTTAAAAAACAAAGATAAATTCGTTGAGAGAAGGCCCTATAGGTTGAGTCCAGTCGAGCGTGAAAAGGTTAAGGAAATAGTCGCTGAATTAATTGAGAATAAAATAGTGCAGGAAAGTAAATCTCCATATTCAAGTCCAATAATTTTAGTTAAAAAGAAAAATGGCGACGATCGAATGTGTGTCGATTATCGAGAATTGAATAGTAATACGGTACGCGACCACTACCCCCTACCTCTGATTGCTGATCAAATTGACCAGTTGGCTGGTGGGCAGTATTACACGAGCTTAGATATGGCATCTGGATTCCACCAGATTCCTATTGCCCGGGATTCAATCGAGAAAACTGCTTTTGTTACACCCGATGGTCTCTACGAATACCTAACTATGCCCTTTGGTCTCTGTAATGCGCCGTCCGTTTACCAAAGGTGCATTAATCGTGCCTTAGGTCCGCTACTGAATTCCGGCAGTGCTAATAATGGTCACAACGATAGCGTAGCCCAAGTCTACATAGATGACGTCATAAGCAAGTGTCGCGATTTTTCTTCTGGTCTTGCATATTTGGAAAGAATCTTGATTGCTTTGCGGCAATCCGGATTTTCCGTAAATATCGATAAATGCAGCTTTTTCAAAAAATCAATAGAGTATCTAGGTAATATAGTAGAGAATGGTCAGGTTCGCCCCAGCCCCAAAAAGGTCGAGGCCCTGCTGAAGGCCCCCGCACCTACCACTGTAAAACAAGTCCGCCAATTCAATGGCTTGGCGGGCTATTTCCGCCGCTTTATTCCCGACTTTGCGCGAACAATGATTCCCTTGTACGATTTAACTAAGCAGGGTACTGAATGGCAATGGAGTCATGTTCATGAGGAGGCTCGTCAAAAGATAATCGGTTACCTCACTGCGGCGCCGATACTAACCATATTCCAAGAGGAAAAGCCAATCGAGCTGTTTACTGACGCCAGTAGCCTCGGCTTTGGAGCAATACTAGTTCAAATTATCAATGGTCGGCAACATGTCGTGGCATACTTTAGTATGCGTACAACAGATATAGAGAGCAGATATCATTCTTACGAGCTCGAAACACTAGCTGTAGTCCGAGCAATTAAGCACTTTCGGCACTTTCTTCATGGCCGAAAATTTAAAGTCATCACTGATTGCAACGCGTTGAAGGCTTCTAAACACAAACAAGACCTGCTGCCGCGAATTCATAGGTGGTGGGCATATCTTCAGAATTTCGATTTTGACATCGAATACAGGAAGGGCGAGCGGATGCAGCATGCAGATTTCCTGAGCCGGAATCCTGAACCGCTATCCGTTAATGTCATGACCAGCAACCTAGACTGGCTTATTGTAGAACAACGCCGCGATCCGCAGTTGCGTCCCATCATAGACACTCTGGGCACTGGAGAGGAAGCTCCTGGTTATCTTCTCGAAGGTAACATTCTCAAGTTCGAACGGAACGATCCAATTTTAGGGCCACAAAGGCTCGCTGTCGTACCAAGGGCATTCCAGTGGAGCCTCATCAACACGTTTCATTGTGCACTTAAGCATGCAGGATGGGAGAAAACACTGCATAAAATCAGAGAGTCTTATCATTTTGATAAGATGAGCACCAGTGTCAGGGATTTTGTCGACAATTGTGTGGTATGTAAAACGTCGAAACAGACATCTGGAGCTACTCAGGTCCAACTGCATCCTATCTCCAAACCGACAGTACCATTTGAGGTGATACATATGGACATTACTGGGAAACTTGGTTCTCCGAACGATCAAGAGCATGTTATAGTCACAATAGACGCATTTACCAAATATGTACTACTCCGTCACACTAATGACAAAAGTCAACACAGTTCTCTTGCCGCATTGAAACAGGTCATCCATCTCTTCGGAGCGCCGCGGCAAATTATTGTTGATGGTGGGCGTGAGTTCCTGGGTGAATATAAAAACTATTGTGACAGGTACGGTATTGAACTTCGTCCAATATCACCAGGTGTCAGCAGGGCAAACGGACAGGTAGAAAGGGTCATGGCAACGCTAAAGAACGGGCTTGTAATGATACAAAATTACGAAACCCCGGACTGGCATACAGCGCTGGAAAGTCTACAGCTCGCCATGAACTGTACGGTACATAGAACTACAGGGGCTGCGCCTTTAACACTCCTCACTCGTCGTCAGAATTGCGTACCTCCAGAGCTGCTCAACCTAGTCGACATCGACAAAGCCCTAGTCAACGCAGAGGCTTTAGAAAGGCATGTACAGCAAAAAATGGTAGCAATATCTTCCAAGGATAAGGACAGGTTTGACAGAGGACGAGCCAAAGTCCATAACTTCCAACGAGGAGACTTTGTCCTGATTAAAAACAACCCAAGAAACCAAACTTCTTTAGACTTAAAATTTAGCGTACCTTATGAAGTTTACAGAGTGCTCGAGAACGACCGCTACCTTGTAAAAAAGGTAGTAGGACATCAGGGTCGACCCCGCAAGGTCGCGCACGACCAACTGCGGCGCGCCCCACAACCAACTGGTAGCCAGGCAGCCGTGTCGCCTCCGGAAGAACCACAACCCGGGCCTTCCGGGTCTACTGGAGCAGTGCTTTGTGATGAGGCTCCATCACAGTCCCCTGTCCTGGAAGATGACAGTGACTCCGTGCCCACATAAATCTATTTCTCCCGGTGAGGATTTTTCATCTTATTGTGATCATAATAGTAGTATAGTGCATACACACACTTGTACACACAAACATGCGTACACAAATACATACTTTATTTTTATACACACTATAATATTATTCTGACATGACTTTCATGACTTTGACTATGACAACAAAAGTGTGTAAACGGACTATTGGCGTGTGGAGTCGTTCAATAGTTCCAAATCCCCCGTTATGTTTTCGGCGGAGGGAATTAACTATTTTATGTTGCTATTGGCGTGTGGAGTCGTCCAATAGTTCCAAACCCCCCGTTATGTTTTCGGCGGAGGGAATCAACTATTTTATGTTGCTATTGGCGTGTGGAGTCGTCCAATAAGCAATACTCCTAATCCCCGTGATGTTTTCCGCGGTTCCCCTGTGTACCACGGTATTGAGTGAGCGCCAGTATTCCTAAGCTGACGCTTTCTGAGTACCCAGAGCACGACATCGGCCTTTTCACATATCCTTAGTGCCCCTGTTTCATACAGCATCGACCTTTCATACACCCTTCCTTCCTTCCCAATAAAACCCTTGTACTTCATGCAGTAACATGAGCAAGGTACTCAACTGTCTTCATCGCTAAAACGTGGGCAGTGTATTTATGTATTTATTGATTATACTCTCATCAAGTCATTACACTATTTCCTAACACACAATTATTATAACCTGGCTTCACGTGGAGTGACCAGATTTCAATCAGTTTTATGAATTACTTATAATCATCCTTATATAATGTGAAGTTGCTGAAACTTTGTATAAGGCTAGCATGGTATGCATATCACTATATTTTTACGACTAGGTGTACTGTGGAAGTACCTAGCTTCAAAAGAATTTACTTTCTCATTTTCCAGAATCAAGCGATCCAGAGCACGTCTCGCATTGCAGTATGGCCGTGTCGCCGCGCTGTTATGGAGGCGCCGTAAAATAGTTATAATAATTAAAACTCCGTTGATTATAAATTCGTGTTCTTAAATCATATTAGAATTTTTAAGTTAGATTATAATTCATGGTATTGAATTATGGTAAATTATTAATATTTGTGACTCAATTTGATTCGAGTTTTTGCGAGTACTTCGATGTAAGTAATTTTTACTATTCTTAATTGCTTTTGATGCTTTAGCTTATTATAATTTATTTGTAAAAACGTTTTGATAATTAAGATTTTATTTGGAATCCATGATGAGGTTATTCGTAGTAAATTTCACATTGCGAAAAATACGCTAGCGCCTCCTGCCGCCATTTTGACGAACAAACGGAACTATGGCGGCAGGCGGGCTCTAAAAGATTATTCAGAGTCAGTCTGTTGCGGATTTTTGGACGAGTAAGTGTGAGTGTCGAACCCATGCTCAATTTTATTCCGGATTCCAAATATAATCACTTGCCTTTATTTTCAATAAATATTAGAGTCAAAGTAAAGAAATAGTGTTGAAATTTAGCTATTGAAGTGTTAAGCATTTATTTCTTTATGCATTTCTTGGTGAAGTGAAGTAATTGTAAAAAGTGATAGTGTTAAGGAGTAGCTATTGATAATAATCACGCCCTATGAGTTTCTTGTCTGTTCTTCTCATACGGTTAGTCCCTTGCGAACAGACGTAGCTATACCTACCCTCAAAAGTTGATTGCAATAGTTATTAAAAGCAAGTTAACTCCTTAGCTGTTATGTTTCATTCCAATACTACCTGGTTAGTTCCTGCTTAGGTAGGTAGATCTGCAGTGACTCTTTATTTATTGGCGGCTGGCCCTAGTAGTTAGTTCATTTGCTTAAATAAAGACTGTAAAACCTTGACCTGCCTAAGGGTCAATGGTTTTACACTTTTTTTTAAATCAAACCTAAATTTTGATGCGACATATATATATCAGTCATCAGGTTACCATGCAAAGGCTCTGCCTAGTTTGGGACCTGAAGACCTTGTGTGAATGTTGTCCCATATTATTATTATTATTTATAATCTCAGCCACATATTGAAATTAAATACAGATAAGCCACTGCAAACGAAATAATTCTAGAGAATTTTGTATAAAATAGGAATTTGATTTAACAACTTGACTTGGTTAACCGACGACCACTAACGATTTTCTCGTTCAAACCAGACTTAACTTTATCATACAGAATTATCACTAAATATTGTGTAATACCTACAAGTGGATATGGATTTCGGCATAGTAACATCAGAATCGAATATAAAATAATATGAAATAATAAACTATCCCTGAAGGGGTGTCAAAATTATTATAATACTAGCGGTCCGCCCCGCCTTCGCACGGGTACTAAATTTCAAAACTAAAAATTATAAGATACCCTAATTAAAAAAAAAATATATATAGCCTATGTCACCCGGGGATAGTGTCTTCCGAACAGTGAAAGAATTTTTCAATTCGGTTCAGTAGTTTCGGAGCCTATTCGCGATCACAATGCTGGCTTTCTCAAAGATTAAGCATTTTGCCACATAGAATTATAGCAGTATTAACGTCACAATGCTGCCAGCATTTTGGGAATTTGCCCACTCGTAGCACTTTGAAATGAAATGAAATGTTATAAAATAGTTCTGTCCTGCCAAAATCTGCCTTTACAGACGTATGAATTGGTATAAGCCACTTATACGAGTACAATAGTTTTAATAATGAGTACAGACTTTTATCAGTTAAACAGTTTCGTCATATTTCAGGGTCCGAAAATTCGTTTAAACTATAGAAACATTTCTCAGTTAACCACCGCGTCAGGTTTATCTTAAATCTATGATATGTCAAGTCTTTGCATTCATTAGGAATTTTGTTATAAATTGTTATACACATTATATAACTATTATTACAAGTGAGAGTCAATCTTGTTATAGGTCTATATAAATTATACATATATTGAGATCTCATTTTCCGAGTTTTCAGCAATGTTAATGTTTAATGTAGTTTAATGGACTAGATCATTTTTATTATTTAATTTGATATATTATTTATTTTATATTGCGTTGGACTAGTACACCGGTCAAACGCAAGCTTATCTTCTTCTTGGCTTATCCCACCTTAGGTGGGGTCGGCAAAAACATGTTTTTTCCACTTCCATTCTCTTCTATCATTCATAGTCAAACGCAAGCTTTTAATAATTATAAATAAAAATAGTATTGAATCAACATTGATCCAATGTGGCGGAATTAGAAATAGCAGACTATCAAACCTGTCAAAATTGGCTTTTGTGAGCCATAATTATTGCTGTATTGAATTATACATTTAGTCAAATTACCAATGCACTAATTTAAATAATTTGTACCATTATCCAGGGTCAAATATTTTTAATTCGGCTACTAAAGTGAGGCAGTGTTGAAAAATCCTATCAAGTATGATTCAATTTTTGATTTAAAATTCTCGTGAGTTTGACACATTATTATATAGATGTAGTATCCGGCTTTACACACGTTTATAGTCGAAGTTTCCACGTAAGTTTCGAGCATGTCCGATGCCCATCCTCAGGTGAGTTTACGCGGCCAGATCACGGCGACCACGATGATTCAATTGACTTGAGAAAATACCTAAGAAGTACCTAAATACGCGGTAAACCGTCCCCTCACGGAAGTTCCTTCTGTGCTCGTTGAGCGTCAACGAAGCGTGGAAACATATTCTTTGTGCTAATTTAGCTGCTTTTGTAGTGGTGTTAGGTGCAAAGAGTAAAATATAAATTTTATAATTAAATCTAACGTGGTTTTGACATATTATAAATGTATAAAACACGGGTATTACTCACGTAATAAGTCAGAGGGTTCCGACTATAGTTTCAACCACATTCGGTGGTCTTTTTCAAGGAGAATACGGGGCGCTCGCGGACGCGGTTGCGGTTTGCCTAGTACACTAGCCCAGTACTAGGCGAATTTTTTTTATTTTAAATTTATTATCCTATAGGATAATAAATTTAAAATTAAAAAAAAAATATTGACATATATTTGACTAGTAGCGCTCCGCAGTTTTACCCGTGTGGTGATGAATGATGATGATGATGAAAAGTAGTCTATGTGTTATCCAGGGTCTAAATCTCCATACCAAATTTCAAAATCGGTGTAGCCGTTTGAGCGTGAAGATGTAACAAACATACACACATGCACATTATAAATGTGAAAGTTTGGATGGATGGATGTTTGATACTCAATAACGCTCAAAGCCGGGATCTGGATGAAATTTGGTACATAGATACTTTATTTAGGTCCCGGAATATCTCATATGTTACTTTTCATCATCATCATCAATCATCACCACACGGGTAAAACCGCGGGGCGCAGCTAGTTAAGTATATTTTGAAGAAATGTTTAATCTAAGTAATGTATGCGCGTCTAAATATCTTAACGCATACGTCACTCGTCATCATCATCGTAGCCATAGGACGTCCACAGCTGGACATAAGCCTCCATTATACTGTATAGATCTAGCGTTTGACCACTATCTCATTGGATGGTCTGTGACGATGTGGTCGAAGATGTTATCACGCTAGACCTAAAATGTTTAGTGGCTCTCAAGGTCTACTGCCTGAACACACTGTGTGTTTAGTGACAAATTTTCAAACTTGAGTTGGTTGGAATCGAACCAGCGTCCGTCAGTTTGACAGCCAACGCTCTAATCACTGAGCTATTACCGCTTCAAGTATATATTATAAAAAAATGAAATCTTTATAATGGTATAGAAATCTGCCCCATACCGTCACTAAGATAACTTAAATAATAATATTAATCTGGTTTTTTACATTAACAACATGCTAGGCGGAACTTACATTCCAATTATTTGAAGGATAAAAATAGATAGAGATATTCAGACAAGAGTACATCATTAAAAATAACGTTCGAAAATAGCATGTTTGCAGCACATTTATAGACAGTAAAATCGTACACGCATGTACATATTTTTCAACATGGCAACTTTAATATAAATATGTAATTTAATGGCATTATTCAAACCAATGATAAAATAACTATAATTTAATAATTTACTAAATGTGAGGTCTACGAAACGAGAGCAAATTGGATCATAAAGATAATAACAATAATAATTGCCCTAATCTATGTTTATTGTTCAAAACCGCCGACAGTACCTTCTACGCATAGATTTGATCATAGTTTCAAAATGGGCGCTCATTCTGTAGATTTACGATAATCTTATCTTAGCACGCTCTGGGAAATAGGCCGATCTGTGACGACATGCTGTTTTGTATTAGGTCATTTGTATGTGGGCGTCAGGCCACAAGTGTGAGTTTCTAATGTATTGCGTAAATTAAATACCCACTAGTCTTGGGTTATACTAGGCAAAATTCAATATATGTGATTTCTGTTACTCTTCTTCATCTTCTTGTCCTTATCCCACACTATGTGGGGTCGGCACAACATGTTTTCCTCTTCCATTCTCTTCTATCGTTAGTCGTCTCAGTGCTCACACCTTTCATAAACATATAATTCTTCACACTTATATAAGTCTACCCATACCTTCTTCGGCCTTCCTCTACCTCTACATCCATCCACATTCATGTTAAGTACTCTTTTTGTTATATGTTTTTCATGCCTCATGACATGCCCATACCAAGCCAATCTATTCCCTTTCAACTTATCAGTCACTGGTGCTACTTTCAAGCTTCCTCTGATATACTCATTCATTATCTTGTCCATTCTAGTCACACCACACATCCATCTCAACATTCGCGATCTTGTCCATTCAAGTCACACCACACATCCATCTCAACATTCGCGTCTGTGCCACATGCACTTTTCTTTCATCCACCTCTTTTGGTGTCCAATATTCAGATCCATACATTACGACAGGGCTAACTGTGATTTCTAAATATCTGTGACAAGTAAGTACCTGTGATGAAGGTGCATCTCTTTCTTATTTATTAATTGCCATTTTGAAAAAAAAATTTTAACAAAAAATAATACCGCCTTCAACACTCAAAAGTGTGAAATAACTTGTTGAAGTCGGTACCATAATAGTTCACACAAAAGTAACTATCATCACAATATTGTGCTCATAGTACCGACTTCGACAAGTTATTTCACACTTTTGAGTGTTGAAGTCGCTTGCATTGTTTGATAAAAAAAATTTTTTTCACCCATTTCAGTGACCTTTGCTACTCACGGGTTCAATTAATTATCATTGTGTGTTCTGCGATGTCTTCAACCGCGACAATAATATCATCAAGATACGCGTAGCACTTTTCAGTTATTGGAGTATAACTCAAAAACCGCTTGTCCATTTTGATGAAATTTGAATGGGACCACCACGGAAGTATACACTATCAAGCAAAAAAAGAATCATCAAAATCGGTTCATAAACAAAGAAGTTATCCGCGAACACACATAAAAAAATACCATATATACGGTCGAATTGAGTAACCTCCTTTTTTGAAGTCGGTTAAGAAAGGTATGATTATATATATATATACTTTTCTTTCGAGAAAATGCTGAGAGTGATATCCCTAATGTCTTTGCTTCGCTTAGAAATCCAGCCGTATTTAGTTCAGTAGAATATTTAGCTCACTATATAGGTAACTAATGCCTGGGTTAACGCCTGCGAAGTGGGTCACAGTGACGACACAGTTCGTCTCGTATTAGCTTTGTTTATGTCATAGATGGCCGTTGTAAAATGTTTGTTACCGGAGCTGGTGGTAATCCTACTAATATTATATATGCGAAAGTTTGTGCGGATGTTTGTTACATCTTCACGCTACACCGATTTATATGAAATTTGTTATGGAGATAGTTTAAACCCTAGATTAACACATAGGCTACTTTTATCCCGGAAAAAGTTCATCAAAATCGGACAAACGGTTTTTGAGTTACACTCCAATATCTGAAAAGTGCTTCACTTACCTCGACGATATTGTTGTCGCGGTTGAAGACATCGATGCACATACACAATGACAAATTGATCCCGTGAGTCACAAAGGTCACTGAAAAGGGTGAAAAAAAAATTTTTACCAAAAAATGGAACCGACTTCAACACTCAAAAGTGAGAAATAACTTGTCGAAGTCGGTACCATGAGCACAATATATATTTTTTAAAATTTTTTTTTTCACCCTTTTCAGTGACCATTGTTGCTCACGGGATCAATTGTTATTGTGTATGTGCATCGATGTCTCCAACCGCAACTATAATATCGTCCAGTGAAGCACTTTTCAGTTATTGGAGTGTAACCCAAAAACCGCTTGTCCGCTTTTGATAAAATTTATATGGGGCTACTACGGAAGTATACACTATCAAACAAAAAAAGAATCATCAAAATCGGTTCATAAACGACAAAGTTATCCGCGAACACACATAAAACAATCATATATACGGTCGAATTGAGGAACCTCCTTTTATTGAAGTCGGTTAAAAAATAAAATTTTAGAAATTATTGCGTCTGTAAAATTATTGAGGAAGTTCTAAGAAAGGGCCAGGTCACGATAACTTAATTTAAGCCGACGCTATTGTACGAAGGGTCTGATGAGCGTGGATGAAGCGATGGAAGTTTCTCAAGATCGAAGCAAGAGGACGGTTGTGGTCTCTGCCTACCCCTACGGGAAAGAGCCGTGAATAGTAGTATTGAATATATGTATGTAACGCGCCAATATTGTGCCTTAACTTTTACATAATCAATGTCTAATTCTAAGCCCGGAACTTGGACGACATTGACACTGCTTTATGTTCGCGGAGGCTCGCACCGATTGCTTTTACGCCACTATGGGCAAGCGAAGTGCTTCCATGGTGCACAGAGTGCGCGGCAGTGCCAACACCGTCATACAAATGATTGCTGGCAGGATAGACTGCCTTTATGTAATACACTGCTGCGACAGACATGTCAGCAGCAGTTGTAAATAATTTAGTTATTAATATATTAAAATAGCTTTATATGAGTCTTTGTAGCTTGAAATAAATGAATTTTATTTATTTTTTTATTTTTTAAAAGGATGTTAGTTTTGCGACATATTTAATTTCTTTTTTTTATACTGCATAGATCTAGCGGTTGACCACTATCTCACTTGATGGTCAGTGACGATGTGGTCGAAGATGTTATCACGCTAGATCTAGAATGCTTTCTGGCTCTCAAGGACTGATGCCTAAATACACTATGTGTTTGATGACAGTTTTTCAAATTTGAGGGTGGCTAGCCAGGCGGGTCCTCGAAAGTACCCTACCACCATGCTGAGAATTTGGTGACGGTGTTACCTTCACCGCAAGCTCAAGCCGTTGTTAGGGATCGAACCAGTGTCCGTCAGTTTGACGGTCGACGCTCCTCCCGCTGAGTTATCATCGCTTCAATTATTGCAGCATTGTGTGTTTGTTTGTGTTTACAGTTTGAATGGCGTTGCTGTTTGTTGTGCTATGCGCTGAATACACAATGAAGATTCGCGATGCCACACAAAGATGAGAGAATAGAAAGCAAAAACATGTATATCAGATTGCGGTCACAAAATACTGCACGGCGTTTGTCGTACGGTTATATGGACTCATCCAATGATATTAAATGTTTATATGAGGTAGATGTCGCACAAGCGCGCGGAAACTGAGGCGGCGAAATTAAGTCAATTGTAGTAATTTTGATTACGATGCGTATTTCAAGCGCAAGTCTGAACATATAGCTATCCTTTTTTATATTATTTGTACCGTATTATCTGTCGCAGTAAGCATGTTTACGTCGTAAAGGAACAAAATCTGAGCACCGCGCAGTATGAATATGCTAGTACGTCATCTTCAGTAAAACATCATTGGACTCATCAAGTTTTGGAACGATAATAGCTCAGCGTTGGGACCGTCGGCTGTCAAACTGATGGACGCTGGTCCGATTCCCACCAACGGATTGAGCTTCCGGTGAAGGTAACACCGTCACCAAATTCCCAGCATGGTGAAGGGGTACTATCGGGAACCCGCCTGATTAACTACTCTCGTTTGAAAAACTGTCATCAAACACACTATAGTGTGTTCAAGCATCAGTCCTTGAAGGCCAATGAGCATTCTAGGCCTAGCGTGATAACTTCTTCAACCACATCGTCACTGACCATCAAAGGAGATAGTGGTCAAAAGACTGTATAAATTTATAAAACCTAGTGTCTATCTTACATAGGTCTTAGCCTAGACCTTCAACAAATTAATGCCATGATTTTTTAAATCTAATGTCTATGAATGTATTTATTGTCTTTGAATAGTTTTTTTAATGTTTGTTACCGCATTACTTTCGACTTGGTAAACCGATTTTGATCGTTCTTTTTTTTATTTGGAAGCTGGTGCTTCCCGTGTGGTCCGATTTAAATTTAATTAAAATGAAATTTAACTCATAAAAAAAATCATGGGATCAAATTGTCATTGTGGTGTAGGTATGTTCACCGATGTCTTCACCCGCTACTATAATATCGTATAGGTATATGCACGCATTTTCCAGTTTTTGGAGTGTAACTTAAAAACTGCTTGTCCGATTTTGATAAATTTAAATGGGACTACACGGGAAGCACAAGCTTTCAAATAAAAAAAGAACGATTAAAATCGGTTCACCCAGTCGAAAGGTCTGAGGTAACAAACATTTAAATAACATACGAGTCGAATTCATAAACCTCCTCCTTTTTTGAAGTTGGTTAAAAACAGTGGTAAAATCCACTCGCATAAATTTACTCCCCCTCGGCCCTGAGTCACAATAGTCATGTCTACCACCCTAATGTCTGGAAGGGAAGTGGGAATCCCGCGACGCGACGCACTGGCGCGCCGTTATGTCAGATAGAGAATAATATTAACTGTATAGTAAAAATATTAGAACTAGCCATTCGCTGACAGCAGCTAGCGGGTTGCTTCGTATTTTAGTAGCAATTTCTATTAATTTTTGACGTGATAACGTTTTATAAATTGATGGATGCCAAAATGAAAAATAGTAACGGTAACATTCCAGTAACGTTCCACCTAAGTTTTATCTAGATCTAGATAATATAATCAAAGTCAAGGTCAAGGTCAAGGTCAAGGTCAAAGTAAAAGTCAAAGTCAAAGTCAAAAGTCAAAAGTCAAAAGTCAAATGTCTAATGTCTAATGTCTAATGTCTAATGTCTAACTGCGAGCACAGATGGTGCTCAGCCCGGTATTTGTGCGGGCGCAGAAGGCGCACCGCCTAGTGAGGCTAGCGCTGACGGCGCTGTGCCACTAAGAGAGGACGAGGCGACTAGCTCAAGGGCACCACTGAGGTTCGGACCTCGGCTTGAGCTGTCGCCAGGACAGGGAGTTATCGGATCGACTTGCCCCGGTACCAAAGTGGTCCGTAAGTGGGCCCTAAGGATGTTTGCTCTTTGACTATTTGGAGAATTCTAACCAGGATGTTTTTGCCTCGAGCTCGCCGTCGAGCTCGGTGTCTGACTGTGGGTACTAAAATAAAGTATATCTGACCTGCTTTCACTTCGCTGGGCAACAAACATTGTTAGTATTTAACCGACTTCAAAAAGGAGCAGGTTCTCAATTCAACTCGTATGTTTTCTTTTTATGTTTGTTACCTCAGAACTTTTATTGTTTTTATTTGGAAGCTGGTGCTTCCCGTGTGGTCCCATTTAAATTTCATCAAAATCGGACAAGCAGTTTTTGAGTTATACTCCAAAAACTGAAAAATGCGTGCTTATACCTATACTATATTATAGTAGTGGGTGAAGACATCGGTGAACATGCCTACGCCACAATGACAATTGATGTCATAAGTAGCAAAGGCCACTCAAAAAAAAGAAAAAAAAAAATATTTACCAAAAAATGGAACCGACTTCATCACTCAAAAGTGTGAAATAATTTGTCGAAGTCGGTACCATGAGCACAATATTTTGATATCAGTTACTTTTGATCTATCATGGTACCGGCTTCAACAAATTATTTCACACTTTTGAGTGAAGATGTCGGTTTCATTTTTTGGTAAAAATTTTTTTGTACCAAATTTTAATAACTAAAATTTTTAATGACTCATATAACATGACTATTTTCATCTCAAGCTATTTACTTATGCTGATGAATGACCACGAGTTTCACAGAAGCCTCGTTAGCTGTTCGAATTGACAGCGATGACAGCAGCATTTCTGTCTATCAACAGATAATAGAAAACCACTTTGCTTAGAGATGATACAATGATATAACGATACTTTAGACATACATTATTTCCTACAGAATTCTAGGAAAAATATAATCTTAGTGTGTCATTCAACGTGCTTGTTAATCGACGTATAAATAGGCTATATAAAAAAATAACAAAAACTTGAACCGACTTCAACTCTCAAAAGTGTGAAATAACTTGTTGAAGTCATATCAAAATATTGTGCTCATGATACCGACTTCGACAAGCTATTTCACACTTTTGAGTGTTGAAGTTGGTTCCATTATTGGTAAGTATAAATATATTTTTTTCACTCTTTTTAGTGAATTTTGTTACTTACGGGATCAATTGTCATTGTGGTGAAGGTATGTTCACTGATGTCTTCACCCGCTACTATAATATCGTCTAGGTATAAGCACGCACTTTTCAGTTATTGGAGTGTAAGTGTAAAACTGCTTGTCCGATATTGATGAAATTTAAACGGGACCACACGGCAAGCACCAGTTTCAAATAAAAAAAGAACGATCAGAATCAGTTCACCCAGTCGGAAGTTATGCGGTAGCAAACATTTAAAAAAAAACATACGTGTCTAATTGAGAACCTTCTCCTTTTTTTGAAATCGGTTAATAATAACGAACACTTAAGATATATAGAAATTATAGTATTTAACCTGTCCGCTGCTGGGAACAATTGTGTTCGCAGTGGCGGTCCGAGGTGGGGGGAGTAGCTGCTGACACAGACAGCTGATCACAGATACTTCCTTTTGGCTTATTTATGAAAAAACAATCGTCCATGGAACGTACATACGTCTACCAGCTCCAAATAATTTGAAGACGACGATTTATTGATGTCACGCATCACCCCTCTTCCCAATTTCATCAACTGGCAGAGTATAGGAGAAGAGCTGGCTGCTATGGAACCTAACATTCTTCAGATTATGTTTAACTTGGCATTTATTCGGATTTTCTGACACATGAACAAATTCTGATAAAAGTTGTCTAATAGCAGTAATCATAGCCATGTACTATGGTTTTAGTTCTATCAGTAAAGCTTTTATTGTTATTTTAAGGAACGTATCTTTATTTGCTGAAGACTTCGGTATCAACAACAAAGCGTTTTAATCCGCAAAACTTTATCCGATAAAATCGTGGTATTTAATAAGTCATTCAAATTAAGAGATGTGGATTTTGTTTTATAAATAAATAAATTCCTTGTTAAAATATTTTATGGAACATAATTTATTTTATTATTTATTCAATCTATAAAAATGAGAAATAATATATATTCCTCACATAATAAGAAAAAAATCAAATAAAAACAAGAAATCCATAAGCAATTAATAAAATTTACATTTATTATAAAGAGAGTAGCTGCCATAGTTTTTAATCATTTTACTGAGTACTTACTTTCAGTACACTTAATCTCACCTTAGTATAAATAAGCTATGGGTCTCAATTAGTATTGATTAATATATATATCATATACTATGATCATAAAGTCTTATCATTTATGTGCAATCAATTTCATTGCGGATTAGCAAGTTGAAGTGGCAGTGGGCAGGGCATATAGTTCGAAGAACCGATGGCCGTTGGGGCCGAAAGGTTCTCGAATGGAGACCACGGACTGGCAAGCGCAGCATAGGACGGCCACCGACTAGGTGGACAGACGACCTGACTAAGATCGCAGGCAAGGGCTGGATGCGGGCCGCTTCCAACCGGTCCTTGTGGAAATCAATGGGGGAGGCCTTTGTCCAGCAGTGGACGTCCTATGGCTGAGATGATGATGATGATGATGAATTTCATTCTGCATGTTTTTCGCTTACATCCCAGGAAATGTACTATGTTACCCTAATCAATGATATCGTGAAACGAAGTGACTAAGTTTAAGGGCAAGCTCTCCGACTATAACGACAGATTCTATCAGCAAACCACTTTATTGTCTATGACGTGAGGCGAGATAGGGACAACATCCGCTGTATTATTGATTTTTTTAGTTCAAATATTCTGGACTACTGCAACAAAATGCCACAAAAAGTATTATTCACATCTTGAGCTGGTCTCCAAAGCTCCCATATAAAGCACTGCACTCAGGGGAGGGGTTCCATAATAGAAAAGGTCCGAATCCCGGCTGGGGCAACATTATGTGATGAGCATGGCAGTTTGCCTTGGATCTTGAATGTTTGAGATTGTGTGTCCATGCCTCCCGTGACACAGGGTATCCTAGTGCGGGGGTGTGAGTGTGAATGCGTTTCTTTTTTTGTCCTTGCTATTGCTACCTTCTATGGATCGTTAGCTGCATACTTTTACATTAAACCATAATAATAATATTATGTAACAACGTGAAACCTTGAAGAGCCCTAGTATGACCTCGTCATATTACTGTTCGTTAAATTCCAAGCAATGTATGGTGTATAAATAATAAGGTAATGTCAAGGACACATCAGTTTTAAGGTCAAAACTGAGCGTTCATGAATAATTCAGATTCTTTATTATTGTTACGATATTAAGAAAATCGGTTTTGTTTATACTTTATGGATCACGTTTGACCACTGTGTCACTTGATGGTCAGTGACGCAGTGGTCGAAGATGTAATCACGGTAGACCTAGACTGCTTACTGGCTCTGAAGAACGTCTGCCTGAACACACTATGTGTTTGGTAACAGTTTTTCAAACTTGAGGGTGGTAGCTAGCCAGGCGGGTACTCGAAAGTACCACCATTCTGGGAATTTAAAACGGTGTTTCCTTCACCGGAAGCTCAAGCCGTTGGGGATCGAACCAGCGTCCGTCAGTTTGATAATCGACGCTCCTTCCGCTGAGCTATCATCGCTTCAAAGATGATTTTGGAATGAAATTAAGCAAATTAAATAAACATTTATTTTCGGCAAATAATCTAATAACAGGCGTGTTCGGGTGGAATTAGTTGTTATTGACATACGCTCACCACGGCGACCCCAAATACTTTCCAAATTAAATTCACCCTTATGATTGTGCCGCGAAATGTCGGTTGGCGATTATGACTAAGGGGTAAATACATTTCGTGAATAAATTGCACATAAAAGACAAATGATTCAGACTTTAAGCATGCTATGTGGTAGGTACCCAATTACTTACCACCACACAGCCTTCATTTTAGTCCAGTCAATAATCAAGCACTGTAAGCTGATGCTCTTGTATGAAAAGTCTGATGAGCGAGGATGAAGCTGAAGGAGTGTGTCGAGATCGTAGCAATTGGAAGGCTGTGGTCTATACCTAGCCCTACGGGAAAGAGTCATGAATATATATGAAAGAAAGAAAGAAAGAAACCACATTTATTCAAGACACTCACAACACACATTACACAAGAGATACATACAATAACAACACAGAACAGAATAATAATTATGTTGTGTCATGAATATGGGCCCCGACTCAGCATAAAACTAAGGCAAAAGCCTCAGTCACTGATTTTCAGTCGGCGCCCATAGACATGACCTCACGAACCTCAGGACAACATTAACTTATAAATATAAATAATAATAATAATAATAATAAATATACTTATATTTAAACAAAAAACACAATTTTATTATTTATTTATCACACTCAAACCTCGCACTAGGATTCACTGTGTCGCGGGAGGCATGGACACACACAATCACAACACACAAACAAACAATATAATGTATATCTATGTAATATTCTAAGACTAGCGTGACTACACAGTTGAAATAATATAGTGGCCACTCGGCCAAATGGTCAACCTATATTTAATTTGCTATATAGGGCGTTTTGACCACTCTCTCACTTTATGGTCAGTGACGGTGTTGTGGAAGATCTAATCACGCTAAACTTAGATATTTTCTGGTTGTAATTTTTAGACTTTCGCGATTCGAACACATTGTTATTAAATCAAACAGAGCTTAATCGCGAGAGGGCCAATGCAACTTGGTTGAGGTAAATAAATTACTAAATGTTTTTCTCGCGATTAGGGGGGTTAATCTCCACGACGGCGTGGAAGTGGTTGAATCTCCTCCTCGGACAGGGGGACTTCCATTACAGTATGTAAGTAAAAATGTGGAACGCTTCACGATTTTGCGTGTCATCCTTGCGCAGGGACCATGCTAATCTTATTTAGATTATTTTATAGATAATTGATAATTAGATTAAGCCCCGTTTTGATTTAATAACAATGTTTTCTGGTTCTCATGGACTCTCTTCGGTCTCGGTTCTCTGCCTGAACGCACTATGTGTTTGGTTACCACTGATAGTTTTTTGCGGGTAGATTGTAACAGTTATTTATTACTCAGAACAGACAAATCGGTCAACCAAAAACATATAATAGCATGTACTTGTATGTTGTCCCATAATGTCGTGGTGTAAATGTAACGAATTTAAAATAATTGTAAAAAGGCACGGACTTTGGAGTCTGGGAATAAAAAAAAAAAAAAAAATGGAACCGTCTTTAATACTCAAAAGTGTGAAATAACTTGCTCATGGTACCACCAGACTTCGACCAGTTATTTCACACTTTTGTGTTGAAGTTTGTTCCATTAATTGGTAAAAAAAAATTTTTTTTCCCTCTTTTTAGTGACCTTTGTTACTCATGGTCATGGGATCAATTGTCATTGTGGTGTAGCTATGTTCACCGATGTCTTCACCTGCTACTATATTATCGTCTAGGTTTAAGCACGCACTTTTCACTTTTCAGTTATTGGAGTGTAACTCAAAAACCGCTTGTACTATTTTGATGAATATGAATGGGACCATACGGGAACCTACCAGCTTTCAAATAAAAAAAGAACGATCAAAATCGGTTCACCAAGTCGAAAGTTATGCGGTAACAAACATAAAAAAACATAAGGGTCAAATTGAGAACCTCCTCCTTTTTTTGAGGTCGATTAATAAAAAAACACTCAATAACATTTAGTTTGTGACCAAATAGCATTCAAATAATGGAGGCTAACATCTGTGACCAAATTTCTTTGCGACCAACAAAGACAACAAGACGACGAAGATAAGGAATCCACAACATCGTGATAAAAGAACGGCCGCCATTACAATGTCAATTCTTAATGAAGTCGGCAATTCGCAGGCGTGGTCATGAACATATCTACATAAAGGTTAACATGGAAATCTTGCCTTGGCTGGAGACTTGACCGTTAATCAACGAAAGTAATTCCATCAACGTACGACCGTGGTAAATCAATCACCTTAGACATTTCGCCGCCGGAGCTTGACTTGAATGCAGGTAAGTTCTAGGGTGCATAAATTAGAACTTTCTAGACCAGGGTTTCTCAAAGTAGGGTACGCGTACCTCTTATAGTAGGCTGAAAAACAGCGTTATGGTCTCTACATTGTGGGAACATGACACATGCTGAGCCTACCCCTTTTGCCATAGATATTTAATTAATTAAACATGTCCTGTTTAAATATTTCTTTTTTGTGGAAATAAATGATTTATTATTATTATTAATAAACAGCAATTCGTGGTAGGGAAAAAATAGTAATGACAGTTTCTTAGCTGACTCATGCGTGCAATGCGTATAAATGTGCTGAAATAAAATGGAATTTAATAATACATATTGCTATGGTATATATACAGATATTATTGTTAAGTTATTTCGAAATAACATACTTTTTTGTCTGACATGAAAGAGACTTCACGTGAGAGTTCGCCCGGGGAAGTACTGCCACCATATCTATTTGTACCGCCAGGCAGTAGTGTTCGCATTACTGTGTTCAGGTTTGAAGAGTATGATTTCCGGTGAAATTACAGACACATGAGACTTACCAACTTTATGTGTCAGGGTGACGGGCGCAGTGCAGTGTTTTACGAGTTATATCTGTCTATAGCCAGATATTACTACTTAATATCCCTAGCCTTTTTGCATGTTCCATCACATCATCCCATAAAGAAAAAAAAAATGAATTGTTTTTTTTTTCTTAAAAGGGTTCCCTATTGTAATCTAATGGGGCACGTGCATTAAGTTTAAGAAACTGCAGTTAGAACATTTCAAGTTAACCGCGGGTTTTAAATAAGCATGTTTAACGCGTGCGTAAATCATTGGTTACGGCCCTTTGTGTGAAGGGGAGGACCCCATGGTCACAGATGAGTTATTAGTTCGATGGTAAGAATAGATTATGACTTGCAGTGAACATCGTCGTGTTGATGGGGTCTGATATAACTAGATATTATTAAACTAATTTATTTTGAGAATGTGGTACACACAGAAACATATATCATTTTATTTATGACTGAGCGTAAAAACATAAATTAGTTTTAGTTACATATACAAATAACTTTATTTGACATAAATTTGTGGTTTATAGTATATTTGTTAACCCATTGACCCCTAGGTAGTTTATTTTTAATTATTTATTATTAGGAAAACTATTAACATATTACTTAACTTTGGTACAAAGTATCCCACTAATATTATAAATGAGTTTGTGTGTATGTTTGTTACCTCTTCACGCTCAAACGGCTACACCGATTTCGATATATCTTAGATATTTAAGTTACTCTGCTTATTGTAGTAGTTAAAGGTTTTGCACACTCGGTATATATGTTTAACTTCGGCAATAGTTTGTGGTAACAGAAGGGAGATAAAGAAAAAGGGTTTTTACGGTAAGAACATATACCAATTTGGCAAAGTTAAGTTAATAATTTTGCAATTATTGTACACTAGCTGCACACCGCGCTTTTACCCAAGTGGTGATGATTGATGTTTTTTTTTTATTTTTTTTATTTATTTATTTAGGAAACCAACAGCGTTGACAATTTTTACTTAACATTTAATATAATAAACATTTACATAAGGCCAATAACAGGTTACCCTATATTCTAAATGTAAGCCAATCCATGGCTGATAAAGAGCAGTTATACAAACAAAATAAATCAAAGGTAACAAACAGTATCTATAAAAATAAGATTGTGTGCATGTGAAGTGTATAGTGTAGTGTGTGTGTGTGTGGAAAGCGTGAGGGGGGATTTGATGATGACGATCAAAAGTAGCCTATGTGTTAAGGTCTAAACTATCTCCATACCAAATTAATTCGAAATCGGTGTAGCCGTTTGAGCGTGAAGAAGTAACAAACATACACACAAACTTTCGCCATTATAATATTAGTAGGATATTGAGAATATAAAATATTACAATAACACCGCAATGTATTTTTTCGCAAATTCATAGTAAATGAATTAGGCAGGTGATGACTCGCCTGTCGCCAACCGCCATATCAGGCCCCGATAGACCAACCGGTATGAAAATGTCAGTGTATTATTATTTCAATGGGCTGGCAACATCAAGTAGGTTGCTTTGATCTTATTTCTAATAATATTTTATGTAATACGTATTCTATACCGGTCATGACTTTCTTCGCAATATCAGCGCAATGACGGTATGTAAACTGAATCCTGGCAAGACTGGAATGTGTTTATTTGTAAGATTTTAACCAACTTCAAAAAAAGGAGGTGTGATCGCGGATAACTTCATCGTTTATGTACCGATTTTAATGATTTTTGTTAGAGTATACTTCCGAGGTGGTCCCATTTAAATTTCATCAATATCGGTCAAGCGGTTTTTGAGTTACACTCCAATAACTGAAAATTGTTACGTCTATCTGGATGACTTTCCTATTGAGGGTGAAGAAATCGGTGAGCATACATGACAATTGATCCCGTGAGTAGCCAAGGTTACTTACTGAATAGGGTGAAAATACAAAACATGGAACCGACTTCAACACTCAAAAGTGTGAAATAACTTGACCATGTTCAAATATTTGAAGGAAAACATTCGGCTGCTAGTTGGACTTGAACCCACGACTACAGAATACCGTCCCTAGTGGATAATTCTAATTCGGCCTAATTCGGCCCTAGTGGTATGGGCTGCTATAGTTTAGTTGGACAAAGCGACAGGATGGTATTCTGTAGTCGTGGGTTCAAGTCCCACTAGCAGCCGAATTTTTTCCTTCAAATATTTGAACATAAGTTCTACCTAGCATGTTGTTAATGCAATACACAAAAAAAACTCCTAACTTGACCATGACCACTTCCATTTCTTTGTAAAAAAAAATGTCTTCAATATTTTGTGTCTTATGAATAATAGCGAATGCTTTATTTATTAATTTTCTATTATTTTATCGTATTCAGACCATTTTAAAATGTTAAAGAGATTTTCTTCGACTATCTATAATTAAATATTTTTACCTTAATGATATCGACAGCTAGGTTTGAATTGGCCGGTCTACTTATATTGGCAATAAATATAAATATCTAAAATAAATGAAGGTAAATTTCTAAACGTAAAATTCACTGGGCCTTGCGAAAACCTAATATTAAATACGCGTATATATTCAGCAGAATTAAAAAAAAACTTTATGAATGTGCTCTTGTAAATAGTAATAATAAAAACATACGCTGATTATTTGTTGTGACATTTATTCACTGACAAAATTAGTAGAAACAAGATTACCACGAAATCTTTTGTCATTATAGTTACCAACCTGCTTTTCAATCATGTCCTTTATACAAATTGATCGCCAAACAGTTGATAACTACGAAATACACCTTTAAATATATACAGAATAAAGTTGACAATAAAATGCATAGTTAGTTCGAAAAATAGGCAAAATTCACTGACAAAATGATTGGAAACTACTGACAAAATGATTGGAAAGAAGACCACGAAATCTTTTGTTATTCTATATTACCAACCTGCTTTTCAATTATCAACTTTATACAAATTTATCGTCTAACACTTGATAACTACGAAATACGCCATTAAATATTCACACAATATAGTTGAAAATAAAATGCATCGTTAGTTCGAAGAAAATGACACGCGCACTCCTAAAGTAAAAGTACGGACGTAATGTTGGTACTAACGGACTTTATACTAATCTAATTAGAATGTTTAAATGTTAATTAGTAGAAAGGGTCGTAACAAATGAAACAGTTAAAGTCGGCTATGTTTTAAATGTACATCTGCCTCGCCGAGTCTGAGTTTTACGATTTAGGGTTTATTTTATTTACCCTTCTTAGGGTTCCGTAGGACTACAAAAAACGCCTTTAAGTTCGTTATATCCTTAAATATCCTATATAGCTTCGAAATTTCTAGTTATGTAAGATTACGAATTAATTTCAGTGAAATACAAAAATGTTTTTAGGAACCTGTTATTTCAGTACAATTCATTCCATTGCTATGTATGAACGTGAGCTGTGGGGCGATGCAGCCGAGTGTGAGCGAGTCCTCGTCCTTCAGAAAAGAGTCATCCGTGCAATAGGCACTGCCGTGTTACAGCTCGCGCACAGTTTAAAGATCTGATGGTATACACAAATTTTTTAACAAAAAATGCAACCGACTTCAACACTCAAAAGTGTGAAGTAACTTGTAGAGATGAGAGTGAAGAGATACTATTCCTGCTTACGTGAAATAGTATACATTACATAGTTATTAAAATTTGACACTTACCACTAAGTACTAAGGTATTAAATGATTTTTTTTATGTTATTTTTATATTAAATATTTTAAACCAGTAAAGTAATTCTTTACCAAGAAACAATCTGAATCTAGATTTAGGGCTTAAATGTGGAATCGCACGGGTGTGAAAAATCACTCCCATGAAAGAAATCGGTAAGAAGTGGGTACACAGATCTTTTTTTTCTCAGAGGCTATTTAATAAAAATAATAATTGACCAAACGTCTCGGTGGCAGTTTGAGATAATAGTCTTATATTTAATACTAGCTGCAGCCTGCGATTTCAGCTACGCGGACTATGATTTTCCCATTATCAGTCCAAAACTCACCGTAAACTATAATTTATCACTTCTATTGCATTCTAAAACATTGAGGCTACGCTTCTATTGTTTATTTTGTAATAAATCGTTAGAGAATTCAACCCACGCCATATCACTATCTGCTGGAAAATTACTCTCCGACCAGTTTCGAACTGATTAGCCGTTTGTTATGTATTTAAGTCTAGTTAAGATCTGTATGCCAAATTTCACTGGTTTGAGCCAATGATGTTTTACTAAAGATGACGTATATTCATACTGCGCGGTGCTCAGATTTTGTTCCTTTACAACATAAACATGCTTACTGCGACAGATAATACGGTACAAATAATATAGAAAAGGATAGCTATATGTTTAGACTTGCGCTTGAAACACGCGTCGTAATCAAAATTAGTACAATTGACTTAATTTTGCCGCCTCAGTTTCCGCGCGCTTGTGCGACATCTACCTCATATAAACATATAATATCATTGGGTTTGAGCTATGTGTTGACAGACCAATCAGCCCAGGTTTATTTTATGCTAGCTGTGCTCCACGGCTTCAGCCGCGTGGTGATGATTGTGATGATAATGAGCCTATGCCACTCACAAATAACGTAGCTTTTTTTTTTCTCAGCCATTTGCGTCCACTGCTGGACGTATGCCTCCCCCATATAGGGGGATTTGCCAATACTCGCCACGCTTGGCAGGCGGGTTGGCGAGCGCAGTATGATTTCCGATCCTCAGAAGGCGCTGCTACCCACCTCCTGGTACGTTATCCCTTAGCCGACTATTACGGCACCCACGGGAAGAGATGGGGGAGTACTATTCTAGGCCGGTACCACCACGGCCGGCAGCTTTTTATTGGTAAAACAATTTTTAAGATCGGTTCAGTAGATCCCAGAGATAGAGAGAGATTAAAATCATAACCATCTTTAAGCCAACCTTTTAAATGTTATTCCACATTGTGGCTGTGGCCATCAATAGCAAGATAACGCTCGCTCACTTTTGTATGCTAGCTGTCTTCCCCTATAGTTATAGTGACACTTAGCATTTGTGATATTATAGCATTTTTTTGTTTCTTGTATCAGTGTACATTATGTTGGGGTTCAAATAAATAGATAAAAATGAATAAATAATGATATATTATTTTGCAACAAGGTTTGCAAAGATTCTGTGAATTTCGCCATGCTAAATTGAAATAAGTCAACATGGGCAGATTGACTGATTGACTTGACATATGGTTCTTGACAAGGTGGCATATTTAAGATTATTCTTCGCTGTCGGGAAACTAAGCATCGTAGGGCGTCGTAACATTACATATTCATACAGTGCGCGCAGCTGTAACTCTGCTAGCACATCCAGGTGGTGCACCAGGTCTTATAGTACTGTACAGTAGCCACACGTATTCCAGAAGGTCGACATCTCTCCTCACCACCAGTCGATGATACCCGACCATGCCTATGAAAAACAAACTCGCGTAAATCTTTTTTTTTATTTTTTTTTATTTATTAACTTTCACACAAGGTCTTCAGGTCCCAAACTAGGCAGAGCCTGTGCTATGGTAACCTGATGACTGATATATATACTTATATACATATACACACCCAGACACAGGTCAAACAGACATGTTCATGCACACAAATGTTTGACCTGTCCGGGAATCGAACCCGGGACCAGCGGCTCAGAAGGCAGAGTGCTACCAACTGCGCCAACCGGCCAATCAATGGGTAGTAAGTACAGATGCCAACATCAGTGCGTCGCAGCAAAGTGGCATAAAACTATGTTACACTATGTAAGTTTCAACCACTTTTTAACCGACTTCAAAAAAGGGGGAAGTTCTCAATTCGCCACGTATGTTTTTTTTTTATGTCTGTTACCTCAGAACTTCGACTGGGTGAACCGATTTTGATCGTTCTTTTTTTATTTGAAGCTGGTGCTTCCCGTGTGGTCCGTGTTGTTTAGATGACATTTAGTCAAATAAAAAAAGAATCATTAAAATGGGTTCCCCCAGTCGATGGTTTAGAAGTCAGTTTTGACGGTCGCCGTGGCGCAGTGGTCAGTTTCAGTGACTTCTGTGTCTCTGGGACCCTTCCCAGGGTTCGAATCCTGGCAGGGGCAAACAATTGTGCGATGAGTGTAGATGTTAGTCCCGGGTCTTGGTTGATTGTGTGTGTCCATGCCTCCCGCGACACAGGGAATCCTAGCGTGGGGGTCTGAGTGTGTTTAAAAAAAAAAGTAACAAACACAAAATAGGAAGGTCAAATTGAGAACCTCCGCCTTTTTTGAAGTCGGTTAAAAATTGTGTATTTTGTCATATATTCCTAACTGAACAAGAAGGCCTTTTAGCAATAGGAACATAGGTACACAGTCCACTGATTACCTACGCTATGTCACCATTATTAAAAATGTATCGCCTCCATTCCTGCCAAACAAAAGTTCCCTACAAATCCGAAGCGTTCTGCGCATGTCACGTTCCCTACCAAGTCTACCAACATGAAGGGAAGACAATGCGGTACCTACCTACTACGGGTTGCCAGTTCTAATATAGATATATGTAAGAGGTCGATGACCCCGCAGTAGAGAAGAGTGCTCGAATTTCCGCAAAATAATGAGATTCGCGCAATCTGTCTGGGAAGGTTTCAATACGGATGAAAAAGGCTTTCAAAGGAGGTACGATAGGTAGGTGGCTGGAGGTAGTTAGGTACCTAATTACGAACGCATGCATTCTTACAAATAAGAATTAATTATTATGTACCTAACCTACCTACATGAAATCAAATTGTCTGTATTGTATAAACAATCATACCTATTAACATTAAGCTAAGAAGTACCTTTCCTCTTAAATGCAAATTTAAAAGATCGTAGGTACCTAGGTAGGTAGTATCTACTCGAGTACCTAGGTAGGTATCGAAAACGTCATCATACGTATAATAAATATATAATACCTACCTAAATATATAATACGATCCCGAAAATAGAGGTTTTCCCACAAACCAACCCAGTTGAATTTGCACCCTAGTGACATAAGCCGAAAGGATTGAAATCGCGTTACTAGAAACAACAGAGTTCGTCGTTGTTATTTTATATCATTTTATCATGAGCAAAATCCGCGTAATTTAAATCTGGACATTATAGCTAACTATCTAAACTAATTTTATTTATTTTATCATTGTATTATTTGTATTTGTATTGTTTTATGCTTACACATAGCACAAATTTAAAAAAGTACGCACCCGTGGACCACGCCTTGGAATTACTACCTACTACCTTGGCAGGTACTTTATTTTGACCACGGCAAACAAGACTTTATGTTATTAAATTCGATAGACGCGTTAATATTTTATAACTAAAGCAGGTATATATACAATGTACCTATGTACCTAACCACATGAATAACTAGTTACATATGTTAATTAAACGCAATAAACGTAACCATAATAAAAATATGTGATACCAAATTCGATAAATAAAACAGCCGTTATCACTTTATCAACAACAAATAATAGTAGTTTTGTACTCACTCATACAATTAAGATACTACTACATACTGAAGTAAGTACCTACTAAATAACACATAGGTAAGACAGGGTAATTTTATCTAAATTAAATTACTTACTATAAAATAGCTAAAACGCGCTAACACGAGACAGAAGTCCAACCTATTTAGACTAGAATTTAGGTCAATTTTAATCCCACTCACTCAACCAACTTGGCAGGTCACGCTCAAAACAATTTAAAACAGAGCAGCGTGCTATTAAATGAGGGTTTCAAAGTGGGTTTAATTTTAACGACTATCTTCTGGGTGAAGTAGTATTTTTTTTTATGCAATTTTAAAACTACAGGTGTGTCTTACCTGCAAGTGGATTGGCACCTTCTTTACCGGGGCGCTGGTGGTCATTTTCACAAATACACTAATGCACAACACAAAGTTTATTTATAAATTAGTGTAGGCGTTCTCGTGGCTGTCAAATTTCGCAAATTGTTCTCGTAAAACAGCCGTAACGCACGGGATATTTCTCTATCGACAAACGGTCACTGGTTCCTTTCATTGAAGTTTACTACAAAAAACCCCCTCCACAGCGCATGCGTAAAACTCGCCCTTCGTTACGGTTGGCTGTTGTATTTTTACTCTGCCATTCGCTACGATTCGAGTAAGTTCCTGGAAATTCCGGTAGATGTAGGTGGCCATAAAATGCGTATGAGTTATATCTTCCTATGTTTACGTCTTACTGCAAATACATAAAACTCGCCATCACGAACGAATTTTACTTAAATTTATTAGATTATTAACCTTGTGTAAAATAAAAAGTGTATTAAATGTACAGTACTAACGCTGCCTGTACGACTCTTCACTTATTTCAGCATGTATGGTCTAGATGGCGCTAAAAACAATTGAAGCTCGATCATTACGATGGGATGGGGTATGGCTTCACAGTTTATCCCATCAGCCTCTTCAAAACAAAATCGAACCATGCAACGTACACGGACGATGTTTTCCGTGGAAAATATTCGCGAAAATTAAGAAAATCCTTTTTACATTTTTTGTAAGACATACGTGTATAGTGCAGTGAGAGTGTATTGGAAGAAATACCCATGCCCACGTTACATCTGAAACCAGGAATTACGGTAAAAATAATGTTCTATGCGCGTTCTATTTCGCTTCGTATTATTAGACCAGAATTTATTGTGTGAGAATTTAGAGACGTTTGAAATTATGAGGCCACATGTCATCGATTACATCTCTATACGCTATTTGGACTATTTTGAAGTTCGTCAAAATGTAATGTTTCACCTTACGTAGCCACTAAATATAAAAAGATCTCCGTAATCACGAGCATTGTGTTTGCGCGAAGAACAATGCTGAAAGGAGTCCCTTTTGTAATAAAGACATATCTTTTAACAATGGGCTATGCTCGAAGTTTAGCTACGCGATCGAATCAGAAGTGAGGAGATCCGTAGAAGAACAAAAGTCACCGATATAGCCCAGCGGATTAGCAAGTTGAAGTGGCAGTGGGCAGGGCACATAGCTCGAAGAACTGATGGCCGTTGGGGTCGAAAAGTTCTCGAATGGAGACCACGGACTGGCAAGCGCAACATAGGATGGCCACCGACCAGGTGAATAGACGACCTGACTAAGATCGCATGCAAGGGCTGGATGCGGTCCGCTTCCAACCGGTCCTTGTTGAAATCAATGGGGGAGGCATATGTTCAGCTGTGGACGTCCTAAGGCTGAAATGATGATGAGCATTACCAAACCCGAATTCAGAAAACAAAAAGGAGAATAAAATTGACTGTTGCTATGCTAAAGAAAAGTGATGACTTTCACTGTACTAGTCATGGAATTGAAGCAGACTGTCAAATAGATCAATGTCTTTATAAACTGATTGCGTATTTAAGTACATACTTAATTATAGTCATGTATATCTATGTCTAAACAAAACAACAACCTGTATATTGAGTTGCCAACGGGCCTAGACAAGATGCATCGCTTCATAGCTTCATAGACGGTCGCCGTGGCGCAGTGGTTAGTGCCAGTGACATGACTACTGTGTCTCCGCGACCCTGGGTTCGAATCCCGGCAGCGGCAAACATTTGTGCGATGAGTGTAGGAGTTTGTCCCGGGTCTTGGATGCTTGTGTGCTGTGAATGTGTGTGTCCAAGCCTCTCGCGATGCAGGGAATCCTAGTGCAAGGGTTTAAGGGTGATAAAAAAAAAAGCGATTCTCTTTCTCTAACCGCTAACGATAAAGAATCGTTTTTGTTGATCGCGTGATATATCGCTTCGAAGTGTCAATGTCATATTTTTTTTTGTTTTCTCTCATGGCCAGATTCACAGTCGCGAGTTTACTTTCCAGCAAAGGCGTCTTTGCATCGTAAGCTTTGAATAACCAAAGTATACTTTGAACTTTTTAAATTTCAGAGACAAATCCTACACTTTCCTTAGAAATCTCACGTCAAATCGACATGAGGTTTCGAGTTATATTCAAACCATAATAAAATGCCTTTTTTTTACATTTTATAAGTTTGCGTTTGACAACTGTCTCACCTGATGTTAAGTGATGACGTTGTCTAGGATTTAGCACGCAAACCTAGAAGGTACCTATTCACTCGCGATTTGAAGACTCCAGGATTGTACATATCGGGAAACACAGACTCGGGCAACGAGTTCCATTCCTTGGCTGTACGTATTAAGAAAGTGGAAGCGAAACGCTTCGTACGTATAGGTGGTATATCTACCATATAGCGATGGAGAATTGCCGTAAGTCGAGTCGACCGATGATAGAAAGGTTGTTATTTGATATTAGATTAATTAGAAGGACTACATTATTTATAATAATAATAAATAAAATGTTTTTATTGCGTTCACAAAAAATACATTGTATTCACTTGGATGAAATCTCCTTTTAAGTAAAAAATACTTGTCATAGGCGATTTCGCTCTTGCCCAGATCTATTTCTATTCTTTATTATTTAAACGCATAGTAACGCAAACTTTACTTTGCATCGTGATTATCCACTACTTTGACTTTACTAAGCAAAGTATAGTTTTTGAAAGTAAAGTAAGAGCTTGACAGGACTATGAAATATATTTTTGACTGAAAGTAGATCTTTCAATCAAAGTAAATTCATAGTGCGGTCTGTGAATCTGGCCCTCAGTGCAGCGTTACCGCTCGTAGAATGTTACTTTGTCTAGGCTAGGCCTACGCCCGAGTTTCCGCTTTTATCGAGTATTGCCAGCTAAGTGACTTTTTCGGGAACGGTTAAATATCTACTTTCAAGTATAGAAAATTTACTTTTGAAACAAAAATGAATGGGACTTAACAAAAAAGAACAAATTATAATGCACTAAATATTTAAAATTTTAATGTCCTTCGTATCACGCTCTGGTGGCAATATTTGCATATCATTTGGTGAGTTAGAAGCATACCGTGGTTTCACTCGTGTGGAATACAATTATTACCTTGAACATTTTATGGAACAACTAGTAGCGCCCCGCGGTTTCACTCGCGTTGATTACTTATTCCGGGATAAAAGTAGCCTATGTGTTAATCCAGAGTTTAAACTATCTCCATACCAAATTTCATCCAAATCGGTGAAGCCGTTTGCGCGTGAAGAAGCGACAAACATACACCCATGCACACAAACTTTCGCATTTATAATATTACTAGCTGCGGCCCGCGGTTTTACCCGCGTGGTGATGATTGATGATGATGAAAAGAGCCTATGTGTTATTCCGGGACATGAAGTACCTACATACCAAATTTCATCTAAATTCGTTTAGCCGTTCTAACGTGATTAAGTAAGTAACATCCATCCATCCAAACTTTCACATGTATAATATTATAGTGGGATTAGGATGTATCAGTTCTTAGCAGCGTACTAGGATAGCCTTGTGTTACGCTGCTAGAATGGATGGTTGAATGAGAAAGACCACGTGACCATATCTGACCCTTCACGGTTTTCGCTGTTAACGTAGGTACTCACCCTTTTATTATATAGGTAGTAAACTGTCTGATGGTTTCTACAAATCTGTGTTATACTCACACTACTTATGTAGATTCTAAATAATTCAGTTGCCTCGGTGATAAGATAAAAGACGTAGGTACATATTTGCATGGTTCTATTCTAAAATATCTTGTTATTGTTGTAAGCAAAGAAAACTTTGTGCGCAAAATAAATAAGTTTATTGCCTTGGTAAGATAGCGTTTGGGTGTTCGCTGCAAACTATTACCTTATTTTTAATAACTTACCTGACACTTAAACTCAGGCGTAGTCTTCTTGATGAAGGCTTCTGATAGAAGCCAAAATATTTATTTGTGCGAAACAATTGCCGAAACTTTTTTTTTCGAAGCGATGACAACTCATTGGTCGTAGCCTCACTCACACTTCTCTCACTTCATCCAAGCTGAAAATGAAAATGAAAATGAAAATTGGTTGTCTGTAAAGTCGGTTTACGGACGATAGATTTACGTGATAACGTCATAATCATTTATGACTTTGACTTTAACTTTGACTTTGACTGACTTTGACTTTGACTTTGACTGACTTTGACTTTGACTTTGATTATTTTATGTAATACAAAACTCAGGTGGAACGTTACGCGGAACGTTACTATTTTTCATGAGTGTTGCTAGTATTCATCAATTTATAAAACGTTATCACGTCAAAAAATATTTATTTCAGCCTTTAGACAATACAGTGTAAAAATACAATTGAATTTGTATGAGTCACACTCAAAGCTGTATCTAACAAACAAAATGGTGTATTATCTAATGCTGGGAAAGCCTTAACATTTAAATCGTATGATCTTGTGATCTTCCCACTAGGCAAGCCTGTAACGTGGAGATGTAAATACGATTTCCTATTTAAATTTAACAATTTACTGACACCTTAGTCTAGCTTAACTAACTAAAAAGTAACGAAATTGAGTATTTCTAAAATATTTATGCAAAAGGTGAATTATAATTTGCTTGAACAAAAAGAAAGTGTATATTTGGCAGCTATCAGCTTTGTAAAATCCATTCAAGTTCCGAGCAGTTCTAAAACCTGGTTTAAACCGCTTAGTGTAAAGTCATACCATCACCACGGCATCACGCTCCTTTAGGTGAACGGTTCGAACCTTGATATCCTCAAAGGTGAACGGTTTATTTATTTAATACTAATTAAGCAACTTAATTAATAAGCAATAGTAAGGCCACTGGCCCATTCTTCCTCAATCTGATTTCGGAACGTTCGCCTAAGCCTTCCTCTTCCAACACTACCATTAATTTCATCCATGTATACCTGCTAAGTCAATCTCCTTTCATACATTCTCTCTACATGAACGAACCCTCTTAACATACTTTTAACCGACTTCAAAAAAGGAGGTTACTCAATTCGATTATATATATGGTTTTTTTTATGTGTTTTCGCGGATAACTTCTTTGTTTATGAACCGATTTTGATGATTCTTTTTCTGCTTGATAGTGTATACTTCCGTGGTGGTCCCATTTAAGTTTCATCAAAATCGGACAAGCGGTTTTTGAGTTACACTCCGATATCTGAAAAGTGCTTCACTTGACGATATTATTGTCGCGGTTGAAGACATCGATGCACATACACAATGACAAATTGATCGCGTGAGTAGAAAAGGTCACTGAAAAGGGTGAAAAAAAAATTTTACCAAAAAATGGAACCGATTTCAACACTCAAAAG
This sequence comes from Apeira syringaria, assembly GCA_934044485.1. Taxonomy (NCBI): domain Eukaryota; kingdom Metazoa; phylum Arthropoda; class Insecta; order Lepidoptera; family Geometridae; genus Apeira; species Apeira syringaria. The sequence goes on along the minus strand of OW203672.1, from coordinate 7,335,089 downwards.
TGAGAAATAACTTGTCGAAGTCGGTACCATGAGCACAATATTGTGATGATAGTAACTTTCGTAAGCTGTCGTGGTACCGACTTCAACAAGTTATTTCTCACTTTTGAGTGTTGAAGTTGGTTCCATTTTTTGGTAAAGAATTGGTTGTCTGTAAAGTCGGTTTACGGACGATAGATTTACGTGATAACGTCATAATCATTTATTACTTTGACTTTGACTGACTTTGACTTTGACTTTGAATTTGACTTTGACTGTGACTTTGACTGACTTTGACTTTGACTTTGACTTTGACTGTGACTTTGACTGACTTTGACTTTGACTTTGACTGACTTTGACTTTGACTTTGACTTTGACTTTGACTTTGATTATTTTATGTAATACAAGACAGGTGGAACGTTACGCGGAACGTTACTATTTTTCATGAGTGCTGCTGGTATTCATCAATTTATAAAACGTTATCACGTCAAAAAATTTTCTCAATCTTAGTCACAACATCTTTGTTTACATCACATTGCCTTATTTCTATTCTTTACTCTGTCACTTATATACGCGGACGTGTTGGCATGCCCAGGGCTGCGTTCAGGAGCGGCTTCAGCCAAGCCATATCTTGCTCTGACAGCCGATATGGGGCGTTCACGAGCTCAACTAGAGCATCCACCCAATATTTGATCATGACCGTTCACGTCAACCTGTCAGACCAAATTATGGTCGACTAGACCATAATCTTTCTACCTCTAGAATCGATCAAATCTTGATCGGCTGTCAAAAGTGACATATTCAGTGGTAACTATCACGTGATCTATGATCAATGTAAGTGACTTCTTCTTCTTCTTCTGTGACATGCTATGGTGTAGCCGTTCGTGAGACATCGATCAAATATTGGTCGATCAATAGTTGGCCGAAGCCGCTCTTGAACGCAGCCCAGAAGCTATTGAAATAGCTTTAATATCGGAGTAAAGGATAAGTACAGTATATTTTGAACCTCACGTGACATTGAACCTTATATCTGAAGCATATCTTATCTTTACAGTGTCACAGATTCAATTATAGTTACTACTGTATCATTGAACGAAAGCTTTTGCAAATAGAGATAAGGCGGAGGGCAGCGGGCTCGATCGATAAATTCTATTAACTTTATGATGTTGTTGAATAAAGGTTTTATGGTATATCCCCTACGGACACGACTCATAATTCTATTTTATTAGATTAGGTATTACATTGGAAAGACAACCTTGAATATGCTTGGTGTTTATGTATATCATTCGTGAACAGTTAGGTAGGTAGTAGCTAGCCTAGCTATCTTCTTGGGTGTGGTACCTATCTGTCATTGCGTCATACATCTTAGAACGAACAGCACACCAATGATATTATATGTTTATATGAGGTAGATGTCGTACAAGCGCGCGGAAACTGAGGCGGCAAAATTAAGTCAATTGTAGTCATTTTCATTGCGACGCGTATTTCACGCGCAAGTCTAAACATGTAGCTATGCTATTCTATATTATTTGTACCGTATTATCTGTCGCAGTAAGCATGTTTATGTCGTAAAGGAACAAAATCTGAGCACCGCGCAGTATGAATATACGTCATCTTTAGTAAAACATCATTGATTGGGGGCTATAAAAGCCGTGTTTATATTATTTGAATAGGGCGACGCGCGGCGCTGGGTGCTGAGTTAATTGGATTGGAAAGTGTCCTTTCAAGGGACACGCTTCAATGATCGTTTGACCCAATTGCCAATAGATGCATGTGTACCAACTACATATAGGTAGCTAGGTACCTACTCGTAAAGATCTAATAAAATAATGCAATAGACGGGAATGTCAAAAACAACCTTAGCATATTTATATCTTAATACTAATATATAGTATTACTTACTTCTCAGCAATTGGATATCCACTGATGGACATATGCTCCCCCATATAGGGGCGATTTGCCAATTCTCGCCACGCTTGGCAGGCGGGTTGGCGAGCGCAGTATTATTTCCGATCCTCAGAAGGCGCTGCTGCCCACCTTCTGGTATGTGATCCCTAAGCTGACTCTTACGGCACCCGCGGGAAGAGATGGGGGAGTACTATTTTAGGCCGGTACCGCCACGGCACTATAATTATAGTATTAGGATATACATAGATATTTTTTTTTAATTTTTTTTAATTGACAATCCTATTGATATATCCTAATTGATATATCGTATTCTAATCTATGCTAAGATTAAAGAGTCTAAAGTCGAGACTGTAAATTCGATGTTAACGAGAACCCGAGAACTTTTAGTGGATAGCGTTTATCTATGTGCCGAACGAGGCGCATCGAATCGAATCGCTGAATTATACCTTTATTTTGATTATGAATTTGCCATATTTTTGTAAAGTTTTAGGTACATAGTACATACATTTTTAGAAATGTATAAGTAGATACCTAAAATTTTTTTCTTCGCTGCTTTTAACTCAAAGAAATTCTTGGCAAAGTATTATCTGAATGCCCATAGGCATCCACACGCACAGTATTACCGATATGTTTTTTTTTAAAATTATCATATGCTTGCGTTTGACCACTGTCTCACCTGATGTTATGTGTTGACGCGGTCTATGATGGTTATGTATATATGTTGTATATGTAGGTAACATAAACATACAACAGATCCAAGTCAGGCGACCGATAGTCGCCACGTCGCCTCGCTCGCCCGGCGTCTATGAGATGCCGCTATAAACATACATTAAGAAAATCTTTTTTCGGGTAAAATTCCACTTTCACCAGGAAAGGCTCCTTTTGTAAATAACCTTTAAAAGCATACACTATAAATGTATTAATTTGTATGAAAGCTGTTTCAGATATATCAGTAATAATGGATCGTTTCTTTATGCTGTATAGATCTAGCGTTTGACCACTTTCTCACTTGATGGTCAGTGACGATATGGTAGATGTTATCACGCTAGACCTAGAATGCCTACTGGCTGTCAAGGACTGCTGCCTGAACACTTTATGTGTTTGGTAACAGTTTCTTTAAACTTGAGGGTGGTAGCTAGGCGGGTACTCGAAAGTACTCTACCACCATGCTAAAAATTTGATAACAGTGTTACCTTCACTGGAAGCTCAAACAAACAACTCAATTGGTGGGGCTCGAACCAGCGTCCGTTAGTTTGCCGGCCGAACCCTGAGCTACCATCGTTTCAAAATTCACTACAAAAGTCTGCGGCGATAGGACATCCAGCCATTTCATGGCTCTATAGAATCCTATTCTAGTTTAATTTCCCATTTAATAACCTTTCAAAGGTCACGGTATGTCACTTTATCTTCAGAGAAAATCGATTTCCGCTCATTCTTGCCATAAAAGCTTTATGTATATCTCATAATATTATGTGTTCAGTATATGTCCTGGCTTCGTAAGAAAGGTGTCTTAGGTCTACGAATAAAGTATTTATTCTACTATCGATCTATCTATTCGACTGGTCGGTTGGCGCAGTTGGTAGCACTCTGCCTTCTGAGCCGCTGGTCCCGGGTTCGATTCCCGGACAGTTCAAACATTTGTGTGTATGAACATGTCTGTTAGACCTGTGTCTGGGTGTGTATATGTATATAAGTATATATATATAAGTATATATATCAGTCATCAGGTTACCATAGCACAGCCTCTGCCTAGTTTGGGACCTGAAGACCTTGTGTGAATGTTGTCCCATATTATATTATTATTATTATTATATCGATCTATCTATTCGACTGGTCGGTTGACGCAGTTGGTAGCACTCTGCCTTCTGAGCCGCTGGTCCCGGGTTCGATTCCCGGACAGGTGAAACATTTGTGTGTATGAACATGTCTGTTTGACCTGTGTCTGGGTGTGTATATGTATATAAGTATATATATAAGTATTTATATAAGTATATATATCAGTCATCAGGGTACCATAGCACAGGCTCTGCCTAGTTTGGGACCTAAGACCTTGTGTGAATGTTGTCCCATAAAAAAAAAGAAAAGAATATGGTGCAGTGATTGTATAGTGCGTTTACTTGTTAGGTAAGTAAGTGGAAAATTTATATTTCACACCTTATTTTACCCCATTCCAACTAGCTAATCCGCTTGGCTATATCGGTGACCTAAGTTCTTGTACATAACTCTCTCATTTTGAGAATCGTAGAGATATCCCAAGTATATCCCGATTTGAAGCTCGCTGTGCTTACCTTACGTGATCTCCTTGTCTCCTAACCTTTAAAAAATGCTGGTCATCATCAAAATAGCTAATCTTCTAAACAATGTTATCTGCAGTTTGCACACTATCATACGCCTACTCAAACAAACGCCGGATTAACCGAAAATAGAATGGGAGCAAAACTTTCCATACGTTATCCACATTATTGCAATCAGATTTCAGCAGACATTAACCTTAACGATGACATAATTATTTTTATTAGGTGATGGAACAAAACAAGCCCACAGGACTTTAAGTGGTAACCTGTATCTCCGGGACCCTGGGTTCGAATCCCGGCAGGAGCAAACATTGGGGGCGATGAGTGTCGGTGTTTGTCCCGGGTCTTGGATGTTTGTGTGCTGTGATTGTGTGTGTCCAAACCTCCCGCGATACAGGGAATCCTAGTGCGGGGGTATGAGTGTGATAAAAAAAACAAGAAAAAAGACACCTTTGTCTATAATAGATAGAAAGATACGTCATCACTTAACATCAGGTAAGACAGTAATAAAACGCAAATTTATAATAATCATTTAAAAAAGATACAATTCGTAAAGACCTACACTGCGCTCGTCACCCTGACACATAAAGTTGGTAAGTCTCATGTGCCTGTAGTTTCACCGGAAACCTTACCCTTCAAACTGGAACACAGTAATGCGAACACTACTGCCTAGCGGTAGAAATAGATATTTTTATTTTTATTTTATTTATTATTATTAAGAAGACTATCGACACATAGCTTAACTTAGGTATACAGCATTGAATATGAAAAGAGTCATTAATAAGTCTCCACAGATAGAGATTATCTGTTTAACAAAAATCACACACAATATATTAACATTCTCAATCCAAAATTTACACTAAAGACTTAGAAAAAATTAATTTTTGCACACAATAACACATTTTTATTTTAATCATTTCCCATTTTCACCTGCGTTGAACCAAAGAAGGTTTGGCTAAGTTTGGCCTTGATCGATGAAAGGCTGGATGTGAAAATATCGATATCTAAGTTGCTCTGCTTGTTGTAGTCGTTAAAAGTTTTGCACGCTCGGTATATATATGTATTTTGGCGGTAGTTTGTGGTAAAAGAACAGTAGCAGAAGAACAGAACAATATGGTGGCAGTACTTCCCCGGGCAAACTGTCACATAGTGTCACACTCTTCATAAATCTCTAAGTACTCCATATTTTTGGGACTCTAATAACTTATGCGTTATATATGTATATTTATCAATACTCATTTATGCTTAGAAAGGTTCCACGCACCTACACATTTAGCTTCCTTATTCAATGCTCACGAATTAAACCTAATGCAGCCATTGTCAATTACACTTCAGTAGTAATATTATTGTTTTCAATGATGTTTTACTAAAGATGCCGTATATTCATACTGCGCGGTGCTCAGATTTTGTTCCTTTACGACATAAACATGCTTACTGCGACAGATAATACGTTACAAATAATATAGAAAAGGATAGCTATATGTTTAGACTTGCGCTTGAAATACGCGTCGTAATGAAAATTACTACAATTGACTTAATTTTACCGCCTCAGTTTCCGCGCGCTGGTGCGACATCTACCTCATATAAACATGTAATATCATTGATTGTTTCCGGTTTGTCAATTGTTGCGTCATTTACTCATTGTTCATAGAAACTCAGAGAGATAGAACTTGAATACATTTATTTATTTTGAAGCCATGATAGCTCAGCGGTGGTAGTGTTGGCTATCAAACTGACGAACGCTGGTTCGATCTCCAACAACGGCTTGAGCTGCCGGTGAAAGTAACGCCGTTATCAAATTCCCAGTTTGGGGATAATAATTGTTTTGAATGCTATCAATCTAGCGATTGACGACAATCTCCCTTCATAGTCATGACGATGTGGTCGAAGATCACGTTAGACCTAGAATGCTTACATTTTCTAACGGACTGCTGCCTGAACACATTATCTGTTTGGTAACAGTTTTTAAACTTAAGGGTGGCAGCTAGACAGACTGGTACTTGAAAGTACCCTACCACCATGCTGGGAATTGGAAAACAGTGTTACTTTCACCGGAAGCTCAAGCCGTTGGTGCAAAACGACCCAGAGTCCGTAAGTTCGACAGCCGACGCTCCCACCGCTTAGCTATCATGGCTTCAAAATAAATTGCGGTGATCGCTTCCCATCAGGCAGTTTTTCTTCAGCTCCGTTTTTCTTTCCACATCCACAGAGTAAAGGAAAACATTTTTTTTTATAAAGTTAAGATATAAATATGAATAGGTAAGAACTATAGGTTGTCGCAGTGGCATTTTCAACTGAGCGCTTCTGTGCACGCTCAGCTGTCGAAGTGTTGTTGACTTAGAACAATATACGTTGGGGTCTCAATGCACCACAAAAGGCCACTACTCTTTTCAGCTACCGGTCGTAGATTTCTGACTACATCTCTCTCCCTAAGAGGAAGAGCCTAGAGCTCCACCTCCCACTGCTGGGAACTTAATGACCTGATTGTGGTTTATGTTTCCAGATGGCACGCTACAAGAAGACTGGTCTGATGGACGATGACGCCGGCAGCGTCAGTTCCATACAATTGAACGAAGGGGTCAGGTCTGGAGGTACCCACATTCGATATCATATGGTGAGTTTTCTTGTATTTGATAAGAAAATATATTTACTAAGCGTTTTATGGTTTATTGCATTAACAACATGCTAGGCGGATCTTACGTTCAAATTATATGAAGGAAAGTAATTGGCTGCTAGTGGGGCGTGTGTGCTAGTAGCGAAGAACAACATCCCCTCAGATGTTAAAAGGAGGGAGAAATTCGGTCGCTAGTGGTAGTGGCTGCTATAGCTTAGTTGGACAAAGCGACAGGACAGTATTCTGTAATCGTGGGTTCAAGTACCACTAGCAGCCAAATTTATTCCTTCAAAATACTTGAACATATACCTATGTTTACTCGTACTATTTATTTAAGCACATGACGACACGGGTATGAATTGTATAATACTGCTGTAAGCTTGAAGCGCCTGCTTCAGTCCAGCATATCTTCGTGCAGCACGTGGAACCGGTTATGCAAGGGTAGCAGCAGTCACCGCATCCACCGCAGTAACCTCCAAAGCATATAATTCATACACGCTCTCTCTGTTACATTTATTTATACACTGTAGGTAATCTGGCAAATTGCACAAAAATTCCTTATTAAAACTATAACAGCACAAATGAACCATACAAAATTGAAATGTGATTAACGAATTATGTACTTAAAGGGTCCCTACTGAGGGTCATGCCAATTGAGGACGCAAGCCAGTTGGCGGGGGACGGTCGGCACGGGCCGTCCCTCGGAGTCTCCCTTTAGGAGTCGACTTATGAGACTCCATAAGCCAAGTAATTAAGATGTATCGTGATTAAGTTCAGATCATAAGTATGTAGAAAAAAAAAACACTGAAAAAATTATTTCCCTTGTCATATAATATTAAGATGACAAAAATGTGGCATTATCACACAGCTACAGTAGTCGCGGGCCGGGCCTCTGCGCCCGGATAAAAAAACAAACCTCCAAAGCATGGACCGGAGCCACCGCAGCCACCTTCTTCTTCATGCCCTATTCCTAATTAATTTAGGGTCGGGCCTTATTGTGCTTCTGCCAGGGTATCCTATCGTGGGTTGTCACTAAAGTTAAGTTGTGCTGCATCAAATCTCTCGCGTCACGACAGTGATCCACCAAGAGGCTGGTGTGGCCTGCCCCTTGTTGTATTTTTGGTTTTTGTATTGAATAGGTACTGTTTTCACTGAGTTGCTATCTTCTCGTCTCATAATGTAATTAATGACTGGCCGGTTGGCGCAGTTGGTAGCACTCTGCCTTCTGAGCCGCTGGTCCCGGGTTCGATTCCCGGACAGGTCAAACATTTGTGTGCATGAACATGTTTGTTTGACCTGTTTCTGGGTGTGTTATGTATATAAGTATATAATATCAGTCATCAGGTTACCATAGCACAGGCTCTGCCTAGTTTGGGACCTGAAGACCTTGTGTGAATGTTAATAAATAAATAAAAAGAAAAAAAAAAAAAAAATTTTTTTTTTTTTTAAAAATAAATGTGTCCATACCATCTTGGTCTTGCTTCCTTGAGTTTATGGGTAATTGGCGCCACCACCGCACATCATTTTACTGTATTCTCCTTTTTTACACTCCTCCTCCTCAGTCGTTCCCTCATTGATGAGGATCGTGACTTTTCCCACGAAGTGCGATGGATTTCACTGCGGCCCTCCACTTGTTCCTATCTTTTGCTTCGTGGAGTGCTACGTGAACACGCTTGTGAACATAACACATACGAACACATACGTTCACATTTTTTACACACTAACCCCCTTACTTATAAACGTTCAATAAGCTGCGAATAGTAATTCAGTGTTTTGTTCCTTTCTTCCAACGTCAAACTGTCATATAAGCGACAAAGACAAAACACTGAATAACTATTCAGAGGTTATTCAACGTTTTTAAGTAAGGGGGTAAGACATTTCACAAGCCATGCAGCAGAGGTGACTGAGATGAGAATATACGTAGCATCAAAATTGAAATAGTACTAAGATGAAGAAACAAAGTCCACTATCGATGGGTTTTTGGAAAGGATTGGAATGATTTTAAAGTAAAATATAATAATGAAGTAGTTTTGAGAACGGCTTTATAATAAAACCGTGTTCACTTGGGAGCGCTTCGAGACCACCTGCTCGAATATTAATAGCAATTTACCTGCGTCATTGCTGCTAGTCCATTCCTCGCGGGCGCTTTTGTTTCAAATTTGCATTGTCCCTGTTCTATTTGACCATTCGTCCGTCCTCTGTAATGAGTACTCGTTGTTACTTGAAGGAGAAGAAGAAGGGGCTACCATTATTGATTACGCAATAGTCACTAGTGCATTTTCACCTTTTTGACGTGATAACGTTTTATAAATTGATGAATGCCAAAATGAAAAATAGTAACGTTCCGCGTAACGGTGAATGGTCAATGGTCAATGGTCAATGGTCAATGGTCAATGGTCAATGGTCAATGGTCAATGGTCAATGGTCAATGGTCAATGGTCAATGGTCAATGGTCAATGGTCAATGGTCAATGGTCAATGGTCAATGGTCAATGGTCAATGGTCAATGGTCAATGGTCAATGGTCAATGGTCAATGGTCAATGGTCAATGTCAATTTCAATGTCAATGTCAATGTCAAAGTCAAAGTCATACATGATTATATCGTTATCACGTAAATCTATCGTCCGTAAACCGACTTTACAGACAACCAATTTTTTTTTAATACTGTATAGATCTAGCGTTTGACCACTTAGAATGCTCACTGGCTCTCAAGGACTGCTGCCTGAACACACTATGTGTTTGGTGACATGTGATGGTTTTTTAAACTTGATGGTAGTCAGGCGGGTAATCGAAAGTACCCTACCACCATGCTGGTGTAACCATCACCAGAAGCTCAAGCTGTTGTTACAGGGGATTGAACTCGTGTCCGTCAGTTTGACAGCCGACGCTCCCCCCGGTGAGTTATCATCGCCAACCTTTGACAGCCATTATAGTTTTTATAGCAACAGGTAAAATTGCGTAGATTGAGATCTTGTCGACCATAATTTCATGTTTAATGCTTGACATAAACGGGCACGATAAAATCTTGGGCGGAGCAAGTTTTGGTCTAATAAAATGATCCAACGCAGCATAATTTCGCAAATAAGAGCAAAAAATTGGTTGTCTGTAAAGTCGGTTTACGGACGATAGATTTACGTGATAACGTCATAATCATTTATAATGTCATAATCATTGAATTTGACTTTGACTTTGATTATTTTATGTAATACAAAACTCAGGTGGAACGTTACGCGGAACGTTACGCGGAACGTTACTATTTTTCATGAGTGTTGCTGGTATTCATCAATTTATAAAACATTATCACGTCAAAAATACCTCGCTTGTCCGATGAATTTACGCACAGTCAGATAATACTAGCTGCTCGGCGTTTTTACCCGCATTGACTATGGCGTCGCCATTACCCCAGTCCCTACAGAAACCGTTAATCTTTGAAATAAAAACTTGCCTATGTTAGAATAAGAATAACTTTATTTCAGCAGTCACAAAGGTATTAATATAAAAACAATCTTCACGTAAGTACTAATCTAGTTGGTAACACTAGTGGCTTAGATTCTGGTTTCCACACTAGGATTCCCTGTGTTGTGGAGAACAGTTCCACAAAAACATAAATAATAGCGAGGTAGGTTGCGTTACAAGTGGTGTATTGATGATTATTATGTTCTATTCATACTAATAATAATAAAACTGTCACAAATTGGCTTCAACTCAGTATGATTGTGGTACTATATATTTTTTTTACACTTAGACCCCTGCACTAGGATTCCCTATGTGTGGATTGAACAAGGCCATATTGAATTGCAAGTTGCTGATGGGTGATTCTGGCTACTAGGTTATGCCTGTGTAAATATTATTATTATTATTATATTATTATCTTTTCCTCAAAATATTTCATCACTTGCCAGTACTACAGCACAAGTAATTACATATAATGATTTAACTAAACTCACGTTCATAACGTTCACACCCGAATACTTACGTACTAAAGTGCGTTCCAAAACCCACAATATTAGAACTGTACTTCAAATAATTATATTTACATACAAAATATTCTATTTGCACACTGATGTTTGCGGAACTGATACTGTCACGAGCAGACAGACAGAACATTCGCAGTGTTCTCATTAGCGGCATCTGTTTGTTTTAATGTTTAGATACTATACAAATCCATATTGTTTCTGAGTATATTTCCATTGGTTACCTAATTGGTTTACAATACTATACTTTGAAGTGATTTATTTTATTTAACAACATTTACACAAGGTCTTCAGGTCCCAAACTAGGCAGAGCCTGTACGATGGTAATATGGTATGGTAACCTGATGACTGATATACATACTTATATACATATACACACCCAAACAGACATGTTCATACACACAAATGTTTGACCTACCCGGGAATCGAACCCGGGACCAGCGGCTCAGAAGACAGAGTTGCTACCAACTGCGCCAACCGGCCAGTTTATCTGTATGCTTGGATTTAAACTATTGTGAAGCGATGATAGCTCAGTGGTGAGGGCGTCTGTAAGACCAAAAAAAATTTTATCACAAAATGGAACCGACTTCAACACTCAAAAGTGTAAAATAACTTGTTGAAGTCGGTACCATGATAATTCAAAATAACTATGTATCATCAAAATATTGTGCGCATGGTACCGGTTTTCTCCAATAATGGAGTGTAACTTAAAAACCGCTGGACCGAAGCAGCAGCTTTCAAATAAAAAAACCGGTTTACCCACCCAGTCGAAAGTTAGTCATTTTATCTTATTTTAAAGTCCTACTAAGTCCCTTTTTAAATTTTCACCACTATTTTCCCTGATGTTAAGTGATGATGCGGTCTAAGATGGAGCACGCCTGAAGATACCTATTTAGTCGTGACTCGAAGATACCCAGATTTTATTTATGCGGAAACACAGATATAGACGCCATCGTGACACATGACCACAATCACCAATCCTCCCCGTCCTGGGTACAGGCCAAGCCGAGGTCCGAACCTAAGAGGTGCCCTTGCGCTTGTCGCCAGTCCCTCATCCTCTCGTGATGCGTTGCGTCCCCGCCTTCTGCGCCCGCAACCAGCTCAGGGCCCTCACCACTCGGCAAAATCCAGTGACATAATCTCTCACGTGGCAAACAAAAAGTAAAACATATAAAATAAATGATGTTTAACTAAAGATGACGTATATTCATACTGCGCGGTGCTCAGATTTTGTTCTTTTACGACATAAACATGCTTACTGCGACAGATAATACGGTGCAAATAATATAGAAAAGGATAGCTATATGTTTAGACTTGCGCTTGAAATGCGTCGTAATCAAAATTACTACAATTGACTTAATTTTGCCGCCTCAGTTTCCACCCGCTTGTGCGACATCTACCCCATATAAACATATAATATCATTGTATAAAATCATATTTTATTTATATCAGTCAGCGGTGATAGAAGTGCTGTAAGCAAAGAAAACACAAAACGGACCGAGGTGCTTATCGTAACAACATTGAGTGCGTGTAGTGTTATTTACGTAGGTACGCACTCGCGTAGGCGTGACGTCATTCCAAGAACAGATTTGTGCTTATTTACATTTAAAATTTTACGACTTTGTTATTTTTTTTTGAAGCATTTCTACTTAGGTAGGTATTAAAATTCAAATCACTTGTATAGAGATCAAATACAGTAGTGATTCCCTTGTACAAGTAAACTTAACGAACATCCTCGATGATTTAATAGGTTTAATTAATTTTAATTAGTTCACACATTAGTTTCATTAGTTCACGCGTCACACCAAATTAGTGTGAAGCATGTCAATAAGCCAGTGCCGTGGTGGTACCGGCCTAGAATAGTACTCCCCCATCTCTTCCCGCGGGTGCCGTAAGAGTCGGCTAAGGGATCACGTACCAGAAGGGGGGCAGCAGCGCCTTCTGAGGATTGAAAATCATCCTGCGCTCGCCAACCCGCCTGCCAAGCGTGGCGAGTATTGGCAAATCCCCCCTATATGGGGGAGGCATATGTCCAGCAGTGGACGCACATGGCTGAGAGAAAAAAATGTCAATAATAACGATTGTCTACGAACTTGTGGTTGAATGTTTGCTTCAGAGCAAAGAACATCGGCATCAAGTTGCTTCCCTATCGATATTCTCTCGGATATATTATTATCACGGATAACTCTAGCGTGATTTACGCAGTCAGCGTATTTGTACAAAATAATTCGCCAACCCGATTGATCATCGACCAGGATGCCAATTCTCTTTACGCAATTCATAAACAATGCAATAGTAATACAAATATAATAATAAATAAACGAGATACAATTTCGATTGTATCTTGATTGTGTGTAATTATAGTGATGTTCTGAATATACATATCCGTATCCACGGATATCCGAGGGATAAGAAAGACCTGTATCCGTTACTTTACTCGCGGATATTTTACGGATCCTTTACCTTATTAATGTTCAATTCATAGGATGAAATGCTATATAAAGGTGATTAGGTAGAGTGCCTACACCGATTGAGTAAGAAAATAAAGATCCGTAGAATCCGTATCTGCGGGTCTTGTCATCGAATATCCGTATCCTCGGATATTACATTTTTAACGATCCAGCACATCACTAGTGTGTAACTTGAGATGTGCTTGGGAGAATTGGTACTCTGGTGAGCTAGAGGTCAAAAGAAAATAAAGTTCTACTGAAGCGGCAGGGGTGAATCGCGCGAGTTTCAGTTTTTTTATTTTTTATTTATTCAATACAAAACATACAAAATACTGCCAAACTGCGTAGCAGTTTGTAGGCAGACAATAGCTCTCATAAAATTAACAATATTACATGTGTATGTACGAGTAGGTAGGAATAATTAAATATGATTATAAATAGAAAAAAGGTAAGTAACTGATGTAAAATATTTCTGTACTTTACATCAGTTTTACTGAATTAAATCAGTAAGTATCTTCGTCTATGATTAATTGATTTGTCGTGGGCCGTGGGCCGTGGTGGTACCGGCCTAGAATAGTACTCCCCCATCTCTTCTCGCGGGTGCCGTAAGAGTCGGCTAAGGGATAAACAACCAGAAGGTGGGCAGCAGCGCCTTCTGAGGATTCGAAATCATACTGCGCTAGCCAACCCGCCTGCCAAGCGTGGCGAGTATTGGCAAATCCCCCCTACATGAGGGAGGCATATGTCCAGCAGTGGACGCACATGGCTGAGAGAAGAAGAACATTACACTTATGTAATACATTTCTTGGAAGCAGATACCTATTTAAACGTTAAATCATCACCATCATCATCTCAGCAATAGGACGTCCACTGCTGAACATAGGGACTCCCCCATTGTTTTCCACAAGGACCGGTTAGAAGCGGCGCATTCCAGTCCTTGCCTGCGATCTTATTCAGGTCGTCATAGACGTTAAATAAGTATTATAATTTTTAAACTCAATCATATAATGAAACTTAAGTACTCGTATTTAGAAGACAAATTGACTCTTAATGTGAAGTTAAGTATTAATTATTGTACAAGGTGTACACCTATTTGACGTAGCAGCATGACTATCATTAGATTCCTTCACACTTGACCCTGAAAATGATATAATACACGCTGAAAACTATACACCTCGTGTAGAGATAATGTAGATATAGGATGTTTAAAATTCATCATCGCAAAACTAGCAAAAAATTAGAAAATGTGCGGCATAATTACGGGACTTTTTATCTTGTGTTTGCCGTTCTTTTGTCTTGATTACGCCTATTTATAGATTATTCAATAGATAAACCAACCGTATTCGAAAGACGGTTAAAAAAAATATTCGTATACAATGCTTAGATAGACCAAATGTCTATCATATCATCTATAAATGTGTGAGAATGCAAGAAATTCGTACGCAATTCTTTCCAAAGATTTTAGATTTTTTTTTTTTTTTTTTTTTTTTTTTTAACATTAACACAAGGTCGTCAGGTCCCAAACTAGGCAGAGCCTGTGCTATGGTAACCTGATGACTAATATATATACTTATATACACACCCAGACACAGGTCAAACAGACATGTTCATGCACACAAATGTTTGACCTGTCCGGGAATCGAACCCGGGACCAGCGGCTCAGAAGGCAGAGTGCTACCAACTGCGCCAACCGGCCAGTCCACTATTCATTATATTCATAGTATTAATTGCACTATGTAACAATGAAATAGATGGCACATAATTACAGTCTGTAAACTATAGCTCGATTCATGTTACAGCTATCAGCATGAGATGCGTAGATCTGGGACTGTCGATAAAATTATGGATATATTTCGATAGTACAATTACAATAAGCGTTATTTCAACTAAATCAAACAAAAAGAACTCAGTCAAAATTTTTAGGAGTTCCATTAATTAGTAAAAGTGCACTGCCCAAATCGTCGTCATCATTAAATTTAGGTTCGGGTTGCAGAATTCTGATCATTAATTTAAGTAGATATTATTATTATGATGGGTAACATGACATTAACAACACCAACTTGTTAAAATAAATCCCTGTTTCCCTAGAATACACAATAACTTAAGAACGAATTAACCGATTTTATGTACACTCTAAGGCTTTCACGGCCGGCGTTGCATGTTGTATGTATTGCTTCCGGGCTGTTTGGCCGTGGTCTATGTGAAACTTTTGTTCCAGACGTTTCGTCGATCACTGCGGTCGACATCTTCAGTGGTTCAGGTCCGAGCGGCGACAAGAGCGTAGAACTCTCCTCCGCGGCGTCTTCTCTGATACTGATGATCAGTATCAGTATCTGATACTGACTCACTGACAGTATCAGAGAAGACCGCCGCAGTGATTGACGAAACGTCTGGAACAAAAGTTTCACATAGACCACGGCCAAACAGCCCGGAAGCAATACATACAACATAACCGATTTCAATTTTCCATATTTTTTGTGACATATGTATTACTTTGTAGAAGATTCTCATGGAAAGAAAAACTAAAAAAAATGCGCAAAACACCATACAATTCCGGTGAAATATATGGGCATGAGAAAACCTTAGTCTACGTGGGCGGAACCGCTAGTAGTACTAGTACCATACGTTAGTCGCTTAGTCGATAGGTCGACGGACGCCGTGACTCAGTGGTCAGTGACATGACTTCTGGGTCTCTGGGACCCTGAGCTCGAATCCCGGCAGGGGCAAAAATTTATGTGACGAGTGTAGTGTGTTTGTCCCGGGTCTTGGATGTTTGTGTGTTGTAATTGTGTGTGTCTATTTCATCCCGCGATACAGGGAATCCTAGTACGGGGGTTTGAGCTTGAGAAAAAAAAGAAAGAAAGAAAAACAAGGTAGATTATCGTATATTGGACGCTGGTTGTGGTAGCCTGGTCGCCATGTTAATTTTTTTTAAATATCAAAAAATGAAACCGACTTCAACACTCAAAAGTGTGAAATAACTTGTTGAAGTTGGTACCATGATAGTTCAAAAGTAACTAATATCAAAATATTGTGGTACCTACTTCGACAAGTTATTTCACACTTTTGAGTGTTGAAGTCGGTTCCATTTTTTGGTAAAAAATTTTTCTTCACTCTTTTTAGTGACCCTTGTTACTCATGGGATCAATTATTGTCATTGTGGAGTAGGTATGTTCACCGATGTCTTCACCCGCTACTAGAATATCGTCGTCTAGGTATAAGCACGCACTTTTCAGTTATTGCATTGTAACTCATAAACCGCTTGTCCGATTGTGATTAATTATAAATTTCATCACACCAGAAGCACCATTTTTCAAATAAAAAACATAAAGAACGATCAAAATCGGTTCACCCAGTCGGAAGTTATGCGGTAACATACATAAAAAAAACATACGCCTCGAATTGAGAACCTCCTCATTTTTTTGAAGTCGGTTAAAAATTAAATAAATTAGTACCATGGTTGGCACAATCGTTGACACGAGCTCTCTTTTTCCCTCCATGATGAAGAACGTGGACATCCTTCTTAGAAATAACAATGTACAAAACTCGGGATAGTTTATATTTTGGCCCGGATTGTTTCTTCAATTGTTCAGTGTTGCGACTGAAAAATATTTTTAACGTTTTTTTTTTTGTATATGTACGTATAGGTACCTACTGTATAGATCTATCGTTTGACCATTATCTTATTCGATGGTCAATGACTATGTGGTCCAAGATGTTATCACGCTAGACCTAGAATGCTCGCTGGCTCTCAAGGAGGCTCTTTGGGGGCATTTTTTAATGAGTTGCCAAGTGTCAGCCTCAAGGTTAAAGCCCAAAAAAAACATGGCCCAAAAACACGACTTTCGTGGAACAATTTTACCTACGTTTATGTATTTTTATAACAGCCTGTATAACCATGTAACTACACGAGATAAAAAGATATATAGCTTAGTCTTCGCTTGAATCTCTATTCAATTCCGGATTGCGCACGCGATGCTCTTATTATGTTCTATTCCTAATTTGAATTGAATTCAGTCTCGCGTTGGCCCTTGCCGATATAGAACGCGTGGATAAACATGAACCTATAAATAGAATTGTATTTAAACGGTTCTTCAAATACAATAATCAAATTTTAATAAGAGTTTTAGAAAATATGTGATATAAAATAGTGTGTAACAGACCAAATTTCCAAAAATAAATCTCTTCATACTTAGAATAGTACTATAATTTAAATATTTTGTAATAATGAGAATTGGTTAGGTTGTAATATAATTGAAAGTGTGTTATCGTGTAACCCGGACGCTGTTTTATACAATTAAAAGGTCGTTGAACACAATAAACAATTGAAGATCCCCCAAATAGGAACACAGTGATAAGTCGGACGAATTCCAACAACTTCATATCAATTTGGCGCCAATCCAAAATAACATGGCGTCTACAACCGAAGTCCATACACCAGACACGCCGGATAGCGCGTCATCACCATCAGTTGAAGCCGTGACCAAATTCAACTTCCTAAAGCAAGCAAAAGCAGCGAGATCAAACCCCTTCGTGAAACCGAGGGCGTCGCTGACAAGAGAAAGTTCAACAGCAGAATTGTTCTCTCGAGAAAATTCGAATAATGACTTCTTCCAAAATTCCAGATTGAATTTGTTTGAGACTGCTCCAAAGCCAGAAGTTACCTCGCAAGGATTTAAAAAGGTCAGATTTCCAACGTTATATGGTCGTTTCGACTGGCAAGCGCAGCATAGGACGGCCACCGACTAGGTGGACAGACGACCTGACTTAGATCGCAGGCAAGGTCTGGATGCGGGCCGCTTTCAACCGGTCCTTGTGGAAATCAATGGGGGAGGCCTTTGTCCAGCAGTGGACGTCCTATGGCTGAGATGATGATGATGATGGTCGTTTCAGTCTACAAACAAAACGCGCGGGCTGAGGTCTCAAAAAAGTTTATATTGCGTGTTAGGTTAGAATAGATACTCGGTCACAATCACAATTTTTGAAGCGATTAATAGCTCAGCGGGGGCAGCGTCGGTTGTCAAACTGACGGATACTGGTTCGATCCCCAACATCAGCTTGAGCTTCCTGTTAAGGTAACACCGTTATCAAATTCCCAGTATGCTGGTAGGGTACTTTCGAGTACCCCCCTAGCTGAGTTTACCCTCAAGTTTTAAAAACTGGCGCCAAACACATAGTGTGTTCAGGCAGCGTCCTTGAGTCTGTGAGCATTCTAGGATTTCTAGGTCAAGCGTGATAACATATTCGACCACATCGTCACTCATGAAGTGAGATAGTCGTGAAACGCTAGATCTATACAGTAAAAAAATATCACCACAGCATTGCATTCCTGCACAATAGATCTGCGGTAGCCCCCTAACTAAATTATTAGTTGGCGCGATGTCTCGTTAGTTAATGGATAATCGAGTTATTTTTTTTACTAAAATTGGAAGACCGACATCATCTGTTTTTTTTTTAAATCTTGCTATTATAAAACTATGATCCTATTTTGTATGCAAACGGAACCATCTCGGAGGCGTACCTACTCTTTCAAAAACAAAGGAATTTTCAAAACCGTTGGCGAAGAAATCGGTGAACATACATAAAATAGACACTGGAACATAGAACCTTCTCCTCTTTTGAAGTTGGTTAAAATATGACTGGTTAATCGAGATCTTGTACACCGGTCCACATCGGCAATGCCAGGCCAAAATGCAGACACTATTAAATTGGAAACTTGCAAAATATTTCTTTCCACCCAAATTTATTTTCAGATTTGTTTGTTGGTGTGTTATCGACATTGACGTGGGTTGTGACCTGCGGGCTTACCCACGTGCCCGCAACGGTGAATCTGAGCGTTAAGATTTCTTCGTCTTGATGTTCTTTTTAACCGACTTCATAAAAGAAGGTTACAAATTCGAGCGTATATATTTTTTATGTGTGTTCGCGGATAACTTCTTCGTTTATGAACCGATTTTGATGATTATTTTTTATTTGATAAAGTATACTTCCGAAGTGGTCCCATTTAAATTTCATCAAAATCGAACAACCTGTTTTTGAGTTACACTCCAATAACTAAAAAGTGCTACGCATACGTCGACGATATTATAGTTGCGGTTGAAAAAATTTGTTCTTTTTTTTTTAACAAATTTAAATGGGACAACATGGGACGCACCAGCTTTCAAATAAAAGAATATCTAAATCGGTTTAGCCAGTCGAAAGTTCTGAGGTAACAATGGTAACAAAAAACCAAAAAAAACATACCGGTCGATTTGACAACCATTTTCTTTTTTTGATGTCGGTTAAAATACTATGGATGTAGATTGATAGATAGATAGAAAACTCTTTATTTGCACACTATTTAAAAACTACACACATCAAGAAAACAAACAAATATATATACAGTGATACAAAGGGCGGCCTTATTGCTTAAAGCCATTTCTACCAGGCAACCAAACACAGGATGTACGTACTAGTACGTAGATTACTTTCTTCGGTTTACCAACAGCCCTCCCCTACACGATTCATCAGTATTTACCTTCGATCAAGTATACAACTGATCGAAGGTATTTACTATATTTACATATTAAATTATGACAGTTATGTTTTATTCTAATTATTTGATTTGATTTATGTATATATATATATTACTTTTAATTTTAATTTACATTTAATGTTACGTAATGAATTTCTTGATTTTGTTTATTTGATTTTGCAGGTACTTGCAGTACCTACCTAACTATATTTTTGACGTGTATTTGTGTTACCAATAAATGATTATCTGACAGCAAAAGTGAGTTTAGAACAAAAATGTTCCGAGTATTTTTCCCATAGAGTTCCGTAAAGTGCACTGACCGTAATTATAATGACATTGCTGACCAATCTAAAAGTTGAAAAGTTGCAGATACATACTATGTAACAAGAATGACGCATTCCGGGTAGCTTATCATCCGGTGATGGAATGTGGCACAAGTTGATTGCCGACTTGCCGTGCGCTGTCTGACGAGATGACCCATTTATCTGTCATTCGGGCCGCGGTGCCAGCTCAAAGGGTGCCCGGTACTCTTTACTATAGAAGGCACCCGTCACACAGTGGTCTAAAACCTACAGATTTTTTTGTATTCCTACCGATATGGGCTTTTCTACCAAGAAACCAAAACGTCACGATTACAAACAATAATTATATAGAAATTCCCGATTTTTTTTACCGATTTTACCATTCTCAGTTAAAGCAAGGGCTTTATTGATTAAATACTTTAAATATAAATAAATTACGAACTGTTTATTTTTTACATAATTATGTAGTAAAATATTGTTTAACACGGTATACGCACCATGATTTTGATTGAGTTCCCGATATTTCGGCGCGGTTCCAAGAACCATGATCACAGAGAGACTGTCTCTCCGTGATCATGGTGCGTGGAACCGCGCCGAAATATCGGGAACTCAATCAAAATCATGGTGCGTATCCCGTGTTAAACAATATTAATATTATGAAAAGCCATTAAAGTTTAAAACAATACATAATTATGTAGGTACATTACTTACATGTAAAATCTGATAATTAAGGATTGTGAAGCATGCAAGTTCCGGATTATAGAAAGATGCGTTAACAACATTTTTTTTGTTTCATTGAAACGATTTATTTCAGAACAACCTTACGGGTTTCAACTGGATGTTTCAAGGCATTCCAAAAAAAATCTATTGAAACTAGAATCGGGGTATAATTTTTGTTTTAGGTAAGTACTTAAAATATAAAGTTTCCACAAGTAAGCTTAGAAGGGTCCGCAAAAAAAATATTATTAAATGTAAATGTCATTAAGTGGAGTACCGAGTATATGCATGAGTGCAAAAAATGACATGAAATTATAATAAATAACGAAAATAATATGTTTTTATTGCGTGTTCAGAAAATATATAAGTAAGAAATATCTGTCATTTGAGACTTCGCTCTTGCCCAGATATGGTTGTTTATTTTATGCATGAAAACAAAGTGTGAGTGTGTGAGTATTGTGTAGTTGGGTCAGTGTTTGGATATAGTGTGTGCGTTTTGGGTGCGCGTGTGTATGTGTGAATATGTGAAATAGAGAGTGTCATTGTAATGAAAAAAAGTCAATGATGACGATGAACGAAATCAATTCAAAGATTAAAGGGTATCGCAGCTATAGGCAGAGAATGTTGTTATATCCTAAAAATAGAAAAACATTTTTGGGGTCACTTATAAAATAAAAGAATATATGTAAAAAGTACGTACCTACGTAGAAAGTATGTTTTTTTTATTCAACTTGATAGAATATTGTTTTTATATCATCTACTGATTTTGAGTTCAAATATACCGATTTTTGAGAGCAACTCTACCGTTATCCCTTATTGATATTAGGGAACACTGCGGTTAGTATATTACGCGAAGCAGATTTGTTCTTCTGTTATCAGTCAGACACCGAGCTCGGCGGCGAGCTCGAGGCAAAAACATCCTGGTTAGATTCTCTCCAAATAGTCAAAGAGCAAACATCCTTAGGGCCCACTTACGGACCACTCTGGTACCGGGGCAAGTCGATCCGATAACTCCCTGTCCTGGCGACAGCTCAAGCCGAGGTCCGAACCTCAGTGGTGCCCTTGAGCTAGTCGCCTCGTCCTCTCCTAGTGGCACAGCGCCGTCAGCGCTAGCCTCACTAGGCGGTGCGCCTTCTGCGACCGCACAAATACCGGGCTGAGCACCATCTGTGCTCGCCCCCCCTCCGGTGAAGCTGTAAATGCCGGTAGAGGCAAACGGCATTAGTCCGTTAGAAAAAAAAAAAAAAAAAGTTCTTCTGTTTGCGCATACTGAAAGTGTTATGAGTAAGAGAGGTAGAACGATGCATCAAACGTAAGCATGTGAGCGAGACAGTAATACAGGCATCGTGCCTGAGTTCATTCAATAATCTGTGCTACACGGTTGAAAACTTGATCGTAGAAACAATTTGAAGGTGCTCGTTATGTTTTCAGAACTGTATGTGTATTATACATAGCTTGTTGGGCCATTTGCGTCATTGTGTGTCAGAGATGAAAGCCAGCGCCGTGGATTGATTCGAGCCTTATTACCTCAGATTAATAAACCAGTATACTCAAAGCTTATTACTGAGCCCCGACACTTTCTGGCACTACTGCATAAGACATCGGTCTGAGATGCGCACTGATTTGCTTCTGTTAAATTTTTTATAACCGTTTTTGTAAAATCAATGTCATTATCTATCTTTTTCATATTCGATGTTGTTGAGTGCAGTTCTGTCCAAATGTAATAATTTTCATATAATTGAATTTTATTTTAATTCAATTTACAAGCAATATAAAATGAATACGCTTTAATTTTATACTGCTTATACGGGTATAATGTGACGCGTAGTCTATATCTCGATTGACAATCCGAAGATCGGCTTCAATCGGCTTCTATCGGAGAGAGAACCCGAAACATCGGCTTCTATCGTTCTATCTAAGCCTTCATCAGAATCTTGAGTGGTCTTGAGGATCTCGAGTCGGTCAGTGACGATGTGGTCGAAGATGTGGTCGCGCACTTGTGCGCCCCTCAAGTTTCGCCCCTGATGCCTAAAACGTACATTTTCGACCCTAGAAAATAAAAATGGTCCCGTTCGCCCTCTATTACGAAGTATGTCAAGGTACAGTCATGACAAAAACTTATGCAGTAATGCACTGGATTTACTACGAGTCATGTAGCTGTCATCATTATACATAATTTGTAAGATGTTATCACGCTATACTTAGAATTCTTGTCACCGAGCTAGTGCTCTCAAGGGCTGCTGCCTGAACACGCTATGTCATTGGTGACAGTGTTTCAACCTTGAGGGTGGTATCTAGCCAGACCGAGTACCCACTCGAAAGTGCCCTACCATCATGCTGGGAATATTTATTTATTTATTGGAAAACCAACAGCTTATGTACAATATATTAAATACTTATGTTAACTATAGAAAGCCTTTTACAGGTTTTCACGGGTAGTTGTAATATGGGTGATGGAACAATGATGACGACGATATGAGAACGATGTTACCTACACCGGAAGCTCAAGCCGTTGGTGGAGATGTAACCTGCGTTCTTTAGTTTGACAGCCGACGCTCCCACTGCTGAGCTATCATCGCTTCGACCTTGTGCTGGCTGAGAAGAATATGTAGGTCACGCGATGTCGTGGAGAAGCTGATTAGTTTGAATACACGGAACTAATTAAAGGAATCATGTACCATTATTGTCTTACAAGATAGGCGCCGCGTCTATTACTTGTGTATAAATAGGTAGTAAGGGCATTCAGAGACTTATTGCTATTATAACTACGCATTGTTACAGATGACAATACCATACATTGACTCAACCACTTGAGTCACTTGACTGGCCGGTTGGCGCAGTTGGTAGCACTCTGTCTTCTGAGCCGCTGGTCCCGGGTTCGATTCCCGGACAGGTCAAACATTTGTGTGTATGAACATGTCTGTTTGACCTGTGTCTGGGTGTGTATATTTATGTAAGTATATATATATATATATAAGTATGTATACATATAAGTATATATCAGTCATCAGGTTACCATAGTACAGGCTCTGCCTAGTTTGGGACCTGTAGACCTTGTGTGAATGTTGTCAAAAAAAAAAAAAAAAACCAATGATATTAGAAAAACAGGCAGATACGGCACTGAGTCAGGCGTTGCAGATAGTTAGCACATATGGCTCTCACTAAGTATTTTTAATAATTATATAGAATAATGCCATTGCTTTCGCAAGATAATAAAATCATAAATAAATTCATAATAAATTTATTCCAAGCCACATTTATGCTTGTGGAACACACGATTTCTGAAAACTTAATGCTATCTCTCTCTCTGAGCCATAGGGCGTCCACAGCTGAACATATGCCTACCTCATAGAGGGGGATTCGCCAATACTCGCCACGCTTGGCAGGCGGGTTGGAGAGCGCAGTATGATTTCCTATCCTCAGAAGGCGCTGCTGCCTACCTTCTGGTACGTGGTCCCTTAGCCGACTCTAACGGCACCCGCGGGAAGAGATGGGGGAGTACTATTCTAGGCCCGTACCACCACGGCACCTTAATGATATGCTGTAGATTAAATTGCATGTAACGCAAAAGGCTGTTATAATGCATATAATAATTTATGCAGACATGAGACTGTCTAAATCAGAAACTAGGATAACCTGTATGCTCAGATTTAGTTTTAAGCAATGCACAAATTGCTCGTGAAAACTTAACAACTGGGCGTGCGTTTGCAATTTGCACGAAGTTGTGTCCAGCGCAATTGTTACGTATCTAATTCTTATAGGTAAAATTTAAATTTCATCAAAATCAGACAATCGGTTTTTGAGTTACACTCTAATAACTGAAAAGTGCTTCGCATACCTCGGCGATATTATAGTTGCGGATGAAGACATCGGAAAACATACACACTGACAATTGATCCCGTGAGTTAGCAAAGGTCACTGAAAAGGGTGAAAAAAACTACCAAAATATGGAACCGACTTCAACACTCAAAAGGGAGAAGTAACTTGTCGAAGCCGGTACCAAGAGGTGCCATATTGTGATGTTATATGTTTATAGTTACTTTTGTGAACTATCATGGTACCGTAAAAATTTTGAATAAGCACCATTTTTTATCATTCATTCAGATTATGGGCCTTCTGAACAGGCTCAGAGTCGCACAACGAGCTATGGAGAGGGCTATGCTCGGGGTTTCTCTACGTGATCGAATCAGAAATGAGGAGATCCGTAGAAGAACGAAAGTCACCGATATAGCCCAGCGGATTAGCAAGTTGAAGTGGCAGTGGGCAGGGCATATAGTTCGAAGAACCGATGGCCGTTGGGGCCGAAAGGTTCTCGAATGGAGACCACGGACTGGCAAGCGCAGCATAGGACGGCCACCGACTAGGTGGACAGACGACCTGACTAAGATCGCAGGCAAGGGCTGGATGCGGGCCGCTTCCAACCGGTCTTTGTGGAAATCAATGGGGGAGGCCTTTGTCCAGCAGTGGACGTCCTATGGCTGAGATGATGATGATGATGATGATGATGATTCAGATTACATTGGTAAACGATATGGTAGATTCGGGCCACAAAACATTGTGTTCGGGCCAAGTGCGAATACGCAGCTAGTGTTGTAATAGTACCTACACGGTTAAATACGGGCTAAAATTGGTGGTCTGCGTTCAATTTAGTTCTTGTCAATGGGCTTTGTTATCTCCTAAACGCTCCGAACTCACATCTGCTTCGATAAACAAGCCACTTTGTGTTTAATGGACACAGTGTAGGTACGTAACAGATTATCTGGTCCCACTATGTATTTAGTGTGTGGCTGGTAGAGTTTAGAAATGTCCCTGTAACACACCGTGTATATACAGTCTATTTTCCTTATTAGGACCTTGTTAGGACATTTTGGGGAAATCCGGGCTGCGCTCAGTAACTCTTCCATTGTTCAAACAACGACTAATTTTGATTGAAGTCTCGGGAACGGCCACTCCGTTAACATCTAAGACAGAGAAGAATAAGATGATGACATATTCATCGATAATGGATTACTTTACAGTTTCTATTGCATTTAATTATGACAGGCGATCAAGATTTGATCGAATATAGAGGTAGAAAGATTTTATGGTTACGTCGAGCGTAATTTGGTTTGACAGATTGA
This sequence comes from Apeira syringaria, assembly GCA_934044485.1. NCBI lineage: Eukaryota > Metazoa > Arthropoda > Insecta > Lepidoptera > Geometridae > Apeira > Apeira syringaria. The sequence goes on along the minus strand of OW203672.1, from coordinate 7,309,220 downwards.
CTTGAAACGTTAAGATTTAATATTCATTATCATCTCAGCAATCAGCGTCCACTCCTGGACACGGGCCTCCCACATTGATTTCCACAAGGACCGGTTGGAAGCGGCCTAAATCCAGCCCTTACCAGCGATCTTAAAGTCCTAAAAGTGGCAGTTCACGGTGGCGTTTTTAACAGTTTGCACGAATATAGAACGGTGAACGAAAGCAGTTCACAACGCCCCCTATGCCAACACCAACGCCAAACGTGATCATTTTAAACAACCAGCCTCGGACATGCCCGAAACCTAGGTCAAACCTTCGACTATAAACGTGAGTAAAGCCGGAAAATACATTTATGTATAATAATGTGTCCAACTCACGAGAATTTCCAATAAAAAATTGGTTGTCTGTAAAGTCGGTTTACGGACGATAGATTTACGTGATAACGTCATAATCATTTATGACTTCGACTTCGACTTCTGACTTCTGACTTCTGACTTCTGACTTCTGACTTCTGACTTTTGACTTTTGACTTTTGACTTTTGACTTTTGACTTTTGATTTGACTTTTAACTTTTGACTTTTGACGGAAACGGAAACGGAACGTTACACGGAACGTTACTATTTTTCATTTTGGCATTCATCAATTTATAAAACGTTATCACGTCAAAAGGAACGGAAAAAGAAGCTTGATATAAACAACGGTATACTAACTCAGTATAGGTATAGTTACTTAATTATGACTAACACTCAGCCGATCTACCAATCAGAAACCATCCTACACAGATTGAAATCGTCGAGTGGCACCAAGAATAGACCAACATACTAGAGAACTACAATATAATACGTATGCGGTATTTATGCCGGGAGTTTGAGGTGTCAAGGTTGAAATTTGTTATTGTATCCAAAAATATTTTTCGCAATAGCAAACTTCATAGAGTACCACGTAAATGGTCATTATGGCGGGAGATTAAGTGTCAAGGCTAAACTATTTTGTTTCTCGTTTGCATTGTAATATTATCTATCTATTACCGTGTCCTTAGATTTCTTTCTCCTCGTAATACTAACCACTCAGCCGATCCTTCAATCACAGACCATATTGAATTGATTGAAATCGTCGAGTGGCACCAACATACTAGAGAACTACAATATAATACGTATGCGGTATTTATGCCGGGAGTTTGAGGTGTCAAGGTTGAAATTTGTTATTGTATCCAAAAATATTTTTCGCAATAGCAAACTTCATAGAGTACCACGTAAATGGTCATTATGGCGGGAGATTAAGTGTCAAGGCTAAACTATTTTGTTCCTCGTTTGCATTGTAATATTATCTATCTATTACCGTGTCCTTAGATTTCTTTCTCGTCGTAATACTAACCACTCAGCCGATCCTTCAATCACAGACCATATTGAATTGATTGAAATCGTCGAGTGGCATCAAGAATGGCTGAACAATAGCATACAGATGATACAGACTAATACAGAGATATACTTACTATAAATAAACGCATGCGGTGCTTATGGCGGGAATTTGAGATGTGACCGTCGATTCAGGAAAATTCGTAATTCATAGTCGAAACATTTTTGTTTACGAAATGAGCGTTTCATTGTGTATAATAAAGTTATAACGTAACTAAAAACTAACGCGACAAGGAAAAAATGCAATACAAAAAACCTACCACTACATCTACCTACGTGTTTATCGCGCCGGTTTCAGGGTTAGCCTAAAGATGGTTAAACCTGAAACCTCTTCGAACATTATACTGAATATATAGAGTAATATAAAGAGAGTATGTATATATCTATATGTCGAAGCATTTACTTTTTTTAAGCTATCGCATAGCTTCTATCGCGGGCCTTGAGCGATGCGTAGAGCGTTTTAGTTATGCGTGGTCTAAGATGTGGCAGGAAAGCCTATCGGGTACCCTTTGTCTCGTTAATTAAATCCTCCAGGATTGTATCTATCGGGAAATACAGACTCAGGCAATGAGTTCCATTCCTTGGCAGTACGCATTAAGCAAGTGGAGGCAAAACGCTTTGTACGTATAGGTGGTATATCTACCATATAGCGATAGCGCATTGCCGTACGTCGAGTCGACAGATGATAGAAATTAACTTTTCTCAATCTTATTTTATTATGGAATTTTGTATGTGAAAATATTTGCTCTCTGAAATACTGGTAAATATTACTCTGAGTATATTATTGATCTTGCAGTAATTTTATACAGTTACTAAACTTTATTTTATGCCGTCATTGATTTAGCTTTTTAAAATATGTATATCAATGATTGCCGTGTATTGTTGAAGTGTCAGTGGGCAGGGCACATAGCTCGAAAAAACTGATGGCCGTTGGGGTCGAAAGGAATGGAGACCGCGGACTGGCAAGCGCAGCATAGGACGGCCACCGACAAGGTGGACAGACGATCTGACTAAGATCGCGGGCAAGGGCTGGATGCGGACCGCTTCCATCCGGTCCTTGTGGAAATCAATGGGGGAGGCATATGTCCAGCAGTGGACATCCCATGGCTGAGATGATGATGATGATGATTTATTGCCGCTAGTCTAACTGTATTAACATTGTTTCAGGGGATGACCTTCATCGATTGGCGTTCACGGACGACCTTAGAGAAAATCCTTCTAGTGGTGTGTGGAATACTGATCCCCGCGTTTCTGGTGACCATAGCCTTGCAGCTCACTGCCAATTCGCCAGCCATACCGGTGTTGCCATGTTACAAGCCGGAAAAAGGTACAGAAAACAAAATCTCAAAATTACATATATTAAGAGTTTTATCGGCTTTTTAATGTATTTCTTAGTGTCATTAAAATGAATATGATAGCCCAGTAGGCCATCTCATATGACTCCCCCAAGAATAAAGATTTAAAAAAAATAATCAAATGTATAAGTATTGTCTTCCTTAGACTTAATGTACGCGCAATAATTTTAAATAAATAATTTTACATTGTAATCTTAATAACATATCCCACAAATATAATAAAGGCGAAAGTTTTTGTGTAAGTTTGTATGTTAATTACTTCTTAATGCTCAAACGGCTCCACCGATATCGATGAATTTTGGTATGGATTTAGTTTTTAGACCCTAGATTTAATGAACCCATAGGCTACTTTCATCCTGAAAATAATCGCTGTTCCCGTGGGATAAACAAATAATTCAAAACCTCCTTCACACTCAAACGGCCGTACCAATTTCGATGAAATTAGTAAGGAGATAGGGTTACACCCTGGAATAACACATATGCTACACTATCCCGGGAAAAGTTTAGTTTCCGTGAAGGAAAACCGTAATCCACGCGGGTGAAACTGCGGGGTGCTACTAGTTTTAAAATATGGATAAAAATGCCTTGAGGCTGATGCTTTGAATGATAACGTAGGTGGTAGCGTATTTTCAAATACCAGCCTGACTAGCTACCACCTTCAAGTTTGAAAAACTGTTACCAAACACATAGTTTGTTCAGGCAGCAGTCATTGAGATATTCTAGGTGATTACACCTTCGACCACAACGTCACTGATCATCAGGTGAGATAGTGGTCAAACGCACATAAAGTTTAAAACTAAGTTACAGTAAGTACATTTTAAAACATGGTGGTAAGGTACTATCGAATACCCGCCTGGCTAGCTACCACCCTCAAGTTTGAAAAACTGTCACCAAACACATAGTGTGTTCAGGCAGTCCTTGAGAGCCAGTAAGCATTCTGGGTCTAGCGTGATAACATCTTCGACCGCATCGTCACTCTATATAGTATAAAAAGAAATATTTTTTAAACGTAAGTATATTTTTTTAACTTATTGCCTTTGGCAACTGTCTCACCTGATGTTAAGTGATACATCTTAGTATTGTTTAACATATACTATGACAAACATTTTTCTAACTCTTTCCAGATTCTGACGTCTGCCTCTCAGGGTCCTGCATCTACACCGCCAGCGAAGTCATACGGGCGCTGGACGAGACCAAAGACCCTTGTGACGATTTTTATGAATTTGCCTGTGGGGGATGGATCAGGAACAACCCCATGCCTGAGGGAAAGTCAACTTGGGGGATCTTCAGCAAGATTGAGTTGCAGAACCAGCTTAACATCAGATACGCTCTTGGTGAGATTTAGTATTCTCTTTCTGTAACTAGGACTTGATGAATCAAAGCAGCATGTTTTTTCTATACGTCAAATGACGACTTAAAAAAAAAGGTTGAAGCTTATTACTCGTACCTCATAACTACGCAGTTTGTGAACCGTATTAAAAAAAACCGTTGAGGTTCCGGTCTAGAATAGTACTCTCCCATCTCTTCCCGCGGGTACCGTAAGAGTCGCTTAAGGGATCACGTACCAGAAGGTGGGCAGCAGCGCCTTCTGAGGATTGGAAATCATATTGCGCTCGCCAACCCGCCTGCCAAGCGTGGCGAATATTGGCAAATCCCACCAATCGGGGGAGGTATTTATCCAGCGAGATGAGATTAAAAAAAACAATATTTACGCTACTAACGATGCTACTGTCATATTGGTCGCGCTCGTCAAAAAACGCAATTTTATTTTACGGTCGTCCTGGCGCAGTGGTCAATGGCATGACTTCTGGGTCTGCGGGGGCCCCCGGGTTCGAATCCCGAACTCTACCTAAATGTTAACAAGCACAAAGAGAAAAGATTTGGCACATGCATATGGGAGTATGCTTTATTGATCTACCAACTTCAGAAACTTTGTTGCCAAACACACAGCGTATCAGGTCTTTAAATGTGTGTCTTCTATATAGGTTCTAGCGTTGGAACATTGGACAAAATCGTTACTGACGATCTTCTTCTTCTTTTTCTTCTTCCTGTACTTATTCCACACTAGGTAGGGGTCGGCACAACATGTTTTTCTCTTCTATCATTAGTTATATCAGTGCTCACTTCCCACTAATATTATAAATGCGAAATTTTGCAAGTACCTATATGGATGTATGGATGTACATATGTTTGTTACTCTTTCATGCCTAAACGGCTGGATGGATTCGAATGAAATTTCGTATGGAGATTAAGCTATCTCCATACGAAATTTCATTCAAATCCATCCAGGGCTTAAGCTAGTCCTGGATTAACACATACGCATATTTTCATCATCACCACGCGGGTAAAACGGATTTGGATGAAATTTGGTATGTAGATACCTCAGGTCCCGGAATAAAACATAGGCTACTTTTGACCATCATCATCAACTAATTGGCAGTTTAAGTTAAAATCGAAATTCCTTATTGGCCTGAAGGCTAGATTGTAATTTTAATGTGACAACAAAAATGGAAGCACATTTAAAAAAAAAATCATCATCAATCATCACCCCGCGAGTAAAACTGCGGGGCGCAGCTAGTCTTTTATAAACAAATCATTCTTCACACGATTCATTCATGCCTTCTTCGGCTATCAAGTGATATGTATTTAAATGCTAACTAAACGTAAAAATAACAAAAAGGGAATAAGAAGAGAGAATAAATAAATATACTACTTGTATGTATACCAACTATATTCGTCAAATAATAAATAAATAATACTCATGTGATGAGAACAAGAACATAATACAATTCCATTCAATTCACACAAATTCGCAATTCAAAATCCCGCTAATAAGCTTACGCATGCATAACCAAGTTTACATTTCTTGGTGTTTAGTGTTTACATAAAATTCGTACTGAACCATTCCTATATACAATGTATACAATAACATATATACTATACTAGGCAATCATGTGTTACCATATAATATCATTGGTACTAGGTATATCTTCCACATAGGCAGTTTACAAACCATGTCTTAACAAGAATATGCTAAAGAGATCACAGTTTGCGGGACTAATATACCAACCTCTTTGTCGCAAAGACATTTATAGGAAAAATGTAAGCAACTTGTGCATTTTGATTTATAATAAACTTTCAAGTGTTAGATGGTAATACATTTAAGAATAATTTGAGTGATTGGTTCTAAGGAAATGTTTGATACCGGGAGTACTCAATTGGTAGATTTTAGGCTATAAGAATTTAATATACCTATTTGCACGTCTGCTTGCAGGCTGAAACTTGTACAGTAAATAATCTGAATTTATAAGACCTAAGATATGACATTGTTTTCTTGCAAATAAACAAATGATGAGATGATGATGATGAAAATCTGTGGTAATTTATGGTGAAAAGCGAGTAGGTACCTATTATGTTTGAAGTTAAATCTAGTAAAAAGTATTTCTTTGAGTCTAAGTCAATACGTGCGGATATATTAAGATCTTAGCATAAATATAATATAATTGTACCACAGATTAATAATAAAACGTTTCGGAACAGTTCATATGTTATGGCTCTCTATGTTTACAATAGATTACCTACTGAAATAAAGGTATTAGACAACGAGCTGTTCCGGCGTAAATTAAAATCGTGGCTGATCTCCAAAACCTACTATAATATAAAAGAATTCTTTAATGATTATTCTCGGTGCAACTGTAATATATGTAATTGTGATTAGGTATAAAATTTTTGTGTGTAAGTAAATATGTATAATTAAGTAGTATAATTAAGTAGTAGTAAAGTATGTAAAATTTGTAACATTTATAATATAGCATTTGTATATAAAAAATATAATATTAAAACCACTATTGAATGCTCAAACTGGGCAGGCTGTTGAAACTATTTTATATTGTAACATCTTTATTTTTATATCACACAGTTGTTCAATAAACATTTCTGATTTCTGATTTCGCACAATATATTTATATTGCAAATTAGTACATTACTGTTAATCTATCCTATATCGTTTATCGCGTTTTTATAGGTATGAGAAAACGTTTCGGTACGCTAACTCGAACCTAATATATTATTGTATGCTTAAAGTTTGATGTCCACTCGATTGAGAGTAAGATGTTATTATGGCTTCACGTAGCTTTACGTAGCTTCTACGACTCCTTGTTTTAGACGCGTGTACTCAATTTTTATTCTGACATGTCTTCAGGGGACTTACTATCAGCTTTGTAAAAACCATGCAAGTTCCGAGCAGTTCTGAAACCTGGCTTAAACCGCTTAGTGTAAAGTCATACCATCACCACGGCATCACGCTCCTTTCGGTGAACGGTTTGAACATTGATATCCTCAAAGGTGAACGGTTATTGTTGTCTCTGGCATGTTTTAGCCAGGTTTTACATCTGCTCGGAACTTGCATGGTTTTTACAAAGCTGATAGTAAGGTCCTTGGTCCCCAGGACTCTGGGTTCTAATCTCTGTAGAAGCGACGTTTAATGGATGGTACTTTACTGAAAATTGACAATGCGCTCCCTGAAAATATAAAAACGCACCTAGCTTCGACTCTTTTCTCCATAAGCTTAAAATCCTACTTGGCGACAAAGCATATTATGACTTAAACGAGTTTTTTGCTGAACGGTTCACTGATCCACCCTAATTACTTCCGATGATATGATAGAAGATATTTTAAAAAGTCTTTGTTAGAATACCGATAACTAAGTACTATGATATAATTTTATTACTTATATTTAAGTTCTCGTTTAAGTACCTTAGTTATGTGCTTTATAAGTAAAGAAATAAATAAATAAAATTTAATGTGACTTGTAAGATAATTCTTATTTATAAATGATGATATGATATGATATGATATGATGAACACGAAAGTTTGTCCCGGGTCGTGAATGTTAGTGTGGTGTGATTGTTGTGTCCATGCCCCCCGCGACACAGGGAGTTCTTGTGCGGGATTGTGAATGTGATAGAAAGGTACTTAGAAACAAAAGATATAAAAATAAATTGGAAACACCTGTTCATGAACTGCATGTTTTATGGAGGGCATTGTGGCATGGGTCCGTAAATTTTCAACTATCGTGGAATCGGAAAGTGTGATTATTTTCAAGAACAAATTGTTCAACTTATTAGTATTTAAAAATATTATAATATAAAGGAATTTATTAATGATACATGTATACAGGACGTAACGTCTTGATGCATTTTTTTAATACATACATTTAGATAATTTTCATCTTAACTGACAACAAAACAATTAATAAATTAATGAAGCAAATATTATACGTCATCATGGTCGTAACTGTTGAAACAATTATTGGATATTTTTTAGAACTATAAATATATACACACAGTTAACAATAAAATACATCTGAATCTGAAAGTAAAACTGAAAAATAAATTAAAATTGGTCTGATAGCTATGTTATCAAATTTTAGCTAACACAGTGGAGTACCACCCTTATGATTTCATTATTGCTTATGCAAATCGATTCACAAAAGTAATTCTTCACGAATTGTGGTTTTCACATTGGTTTTGGCGTTGTTTACTCAATTACATTATGTTTTATTTATACAGTAGTATTGAAAGTTATGTGCTTAGGGAGTTTTTTACAGTCAGTGGCGATGTGATCGAGGTTGGAATCACGATAGAACGTGTATACCTAGAATTATAACTTGTTCCCAAGAATAGCTGCATATACACACTGCGTGTTCCCAGGAATCTTTTCTAACTTGAAGGAGATAGCTAGCCAGGCGGGTAAACTGAAATGCTGATTTAGTAACGATGTTACCTTCACCGACAGCTGAGATAGTTTACTGACAGACAGAGATAGTTTAATCCCTGGATTAACAGATATAACACATAGGCTACTTTTATCCCGGGAAAAGTATAGTTCCCGTGGGATAATTTCATTGAGGTAGCGTGCAGATCATAATCTACGCGGGTAGAATCGCGGGGCGCTACTAGTAAATAATATAAGTATTTATCTAGTTTTATTTTGTACAGAAAATGTGAACATCACCAACCCAAATGACGCCGAAGCCAAAGCCCGTATCTACTACGACGCCTGCATCGACAGCAATGAAACCATTGAGAAGCTAGGAGAGAAGCCCTTGCTCAGCGTTATCAAAGATATAGGTGGCTGGCACATACTACCCAGCACTAAAGTGAAGCAGAACAAGTGGGATTTGCAGCAGTTGATGCAGGATGTTCAGAATAAGTAAGAAGTGACTTGACTCTTACCATTATTTCTGCCTATTTGACTATCTTTGGTTTCTCATCACCGTCATCACAGTCATCTTTATAGTGTTGATTAGATTTTTTTATCGATGACAAGGTCACGGGCCGAAAGGTTCTCAAAGAAGGTTCTCAAGTGAAAAGTATAGTCTATTTTATGCAAGATTTTTACTGAAAAGGTGGACATAATGATAAACACAGCAGGTGCCATCTGGATGCCGGTCACCCTCAAACAGTCCTTAGGGAGTTTTTTTAGTTTATTGCATTAACATCATGCTATGCGGAACTTAAATACAAATTTTTGAAGGAAAAGATCGGTTCCTTAGAATAAGGGTGTGGTGTCTTCGCTTGATACGATATCAACTGCCATGTTGGTCTATCAGTCCTAGCCATAGGTCATACAATTAAACATAGATGCCGCTAAGAACAATATCCCCTCAGATGTTAAAGGAAGGAATAAATTCGGACGGTTAGTGGAGTGCTACTATAGCTTAGATGGCAAAGCGATGGGACAGTATTCTGTAGTCGTAGATTCAAATCACAAATCTAGCCGATTTTTTCCTTTCAAAAATTTGAACGTATGTCCTTGGGGCGTTCAATGATGCATATTTCGTCCAATTGCTAGATAAAAGACAAGATAAAGAAAACATTTATTTCATTAAAAGCCATATGCACTATTGTGTTACATTCAATTCATTTTCATAATTAATCAAACCTATACTATGTTCATTTCACATTATACTCAGTGGATCCTTTATCCAAAGAGCAACTGACTCACAATCTGGTTTAGAAAAACTGTGTTTTGTGAGACAGTTTTCCAAAGGTTACCAAAAGCAATGATAGCCCAGGACGCTACGAATACTTGCTGTAAATTATTGCTGATATCATTGAGTCTAAAAGCTGAAAGAAAAGAAAATTGAGGTAACGAGAAAACCGTAATCCCCGCGGGTGAAGCCGCCAGGCGCTACTAGTTATTTATATAGTTAGATGCGGATGTAACTAAAATAAAACAATAAATTTCAGATACAATTTGGGAGGCTTATTCAACTGGGCGGTCACCGAAGATGACCGCAATTCTTCCAAGCATGTTATTGTTGTAAGCATACATAAGTATATTTTACAAGCTTTTCATTAACCTTACGAGATAGTACACTTTGTTCCAAATATTTGTATCACTATAGACTCATCGTACAAACAACTGAATGTCGCATCTATTGCACGTACAAACTATAAATTCTCAAAATTCTGTAAAATTTATGCTAGAAAATATGACAGTAATAAAGTCAATTGTTTTGTGTTCCGAAACATCTGCACTACGATTGTGATAGTTATATCGCACACACAGTTACTATCCTAACAAGTTGAAATTCCACTTCTTTGGTTCTTTTATGGCAGGTAAGTCTCTGATATTTCACCCAGAAAGGGCTCTAAGCGAATGAACTTAACTGTATGTTGATGATAGTTAAGTTCATTGCTGTATACACATTTAACTTTGATCATGCGCACAATATTTTGATAATGCATAGTTACTTTTGAACTATCATGGTACCGACTTCAACAAGTTATTTCACACTTTTGAGTGTTGAACTCGTTTCCATTTTTGGTAAGAATTTTATTTTACTTCGTAAGTCAGGCGTAGATTTTTTCAGAGATAGTAACCCTACAACGGATTAACTGTGCCAGCGATTAAAAGCTATGCTTATATTAAGAAGTAAGGATATCGCGAAGTTGCTGCGGGGAATGTCCATAACGACATTGCAGGGCCCATAACCTAACTCTAAATAACTGACGATGATGACGGCCGGTTGGCGCAGTTGGTAGCGAGTGCTACCTTCTGAGCCGCTAGTCCCGGGTTCGATTCCCGGCCAGACATTCAAACATTTGTGTGTATGAACATGTCTGTTTCACCTGTGTCTGGGTGTGTATATGTATATAAGTATATATATCAGTCATCAGGTTACCATAGCACGGGCTCTGCCGATTTACGTGATAACGTCATAATCATTTATGACTTTGACTTTGACTGACTTTGACTTTGACTTTGACTTTGATTTTGACTTTGACTGACTTTGACTTTGACTTTGACTGACTTTGACTTTGATTATTTTATGTAATACAAAACTCAGGTGGAACGTTACGCGGAACGTTACTATTTTTCATGAGTGTTGCTGGTATTCATCAATTTATAAAACGTTATCACGTCAAAAACTAACAAGATGAGTCTACATATTAAACTTTCTTTCTTACCAACTTTATTGTTCGTTTTTCCAGCTCGACCAAGGCGGTCTCAATCTACCCACACGAGACAATTATCTCAACAAAACAGCCCACAAGAAAGTCCTCGACGCGTATTTGGATTACATGACACGGATATGCGTCCTACTCGGCGCTAATAAATCAGAAGCCAGGGTTCAGATGAGCAAGGTCATCCAGTTTGAGACTGACCTGGCCAACATTACTACGCCTTCTGAAGATAGGTCAGTGTGATTTTAAATAATACATATTGTACCGCTTTATCAATGTTCGATATGAAAATATTTACATTCAAACTTTGAACATGCCTTTTAAACGTGTAGGTACCCCCTTAGAGAGGTATTGATAGGGATATTTTTTTATACTGTATAGATCTAGAGATTGACCACTATCTCATTTGATGGTCAGCAACGATGTAATTGAAGATGTTATCATGCTAGACCTAGAATGATTACTGGCTCTCAAGATCTGCTGCCTGAACAATGTGCTTGGTGACTTTATCAAACTTAAGGGTAGCTAGCCAGGCGGGTACTCCTAATACCTGGAATTTTTTCACAGAATATTTTCTTGCTTTATACAAAGACTCCCTTGTTTTTCTCAACCATTAACATATGAAATTGACTTAATCAAGGTGGGAACGTTGCGAAACGACTTTGACCCTAATGTCAGTTTACATCTACGAGTACATTTATGAGTAAATATATTAAATTTGTAAATGTATCAATTAACATTTATGTTAAAAAGGGCCTTACCCTAGAGTCTGCGGAGAGTAATACAATACATTACAAAACACTTTAAAACCAAAGGACAATTGGCGGCTTTATCGCAACGATCTCTTCCAGACAGTAAAGTTTTAATAAAAAAATTGGTTGTCTGTAAAGTCGGTTTACGGACGATAGATTTACGTGATAACGACATAATCATGTATGACATTGACATTTGACATTTGACATTTGACATTGGACATTGGACATTGGACATTGGACATTGGACATTGGACATTGGACATTGGACATTGGACATTGGACATTGGACATTGGACATTGGACATTGGACATTTGACTTTGACTTTGACTGACTTTGACTTTGACTGACTTTGACTTTGACTGACTTTGACTTTGACTTTGAAGTTTGAAGTTTGACTTTGAATTTGACTTTGACTTTGACCTTGACCTTGACTTTGACTTTGACCTTGACTTTGACTTTGATTATATTATCTAGATCTAGATAAAACTTAGGTGGAATACAGGAATGTTACCGTTACTATTTTTCATTTTGGCATTCATCAATTTATAAAACGTTATCACGTCAAAATACATACTCACAAAATGTGTCACATTTATTTATTTATTGTGATAAAAAGTGCAAGTTTGCAATTATAATTACCACATCAATTAGAATATTACATTAAGTACACAAAATTATATATAAAGTTACATAAAGCAAAAGATCAAAAAAACACTAAGTCAAAATTAACAATTCATCATACATATAATGTAGGAGTGAATTACTGTGTGTCGTCATACGTCATACGTCAATAATCAAGATTATTGACGATTCAAATACTTTTTTTTTGTTTTAGGAGAGACGAAGAGGGGTTATACAATCCTTATACCATTCGACAGTGGCAGAAAGAAGTACCATTTCTAAATTGGACTCTGTTTTTCAATGATGCATTTAAACTGGTGAACAGAACTGTAAGTATGGAATTTAAATTTGGTCCTTTGAGCCAGATTCAAGTAACATAAAAATAGAAACATAAATAAAGTCTCCCTCGGTGTGTCTGTTTATATAACCCACAAACCACCCAAAGTTTTTAAAAAGGATTTCACCTATATACTGATACTGCCACGCGTAAGTACCACGTTATACCCTTAGAAACAGTGTATTGTGATACTGTCTCGTCTACTGATACTGCCACGCGTAAGTACCACGTTATACCCTTAGAAACAGTGTATTGTGATACTGCCTCGTCTACTTATACAGCCACGCGTAAGTACCACGTTATACCCTTAGAAACAGTGTATTGTGATACTGCCTCGTCTACTTATACAGCCACGCGTAAGTACCACGTTATACCCTTAGAAACAGTGTATTGTGATACTGCCTCGTCTACTTATACAGCCACGCGTAAGTACCACGTTATACCCTTAGAAACAGTGTATTGTGATACTGCCTCGTCTACTGATACTGCCACGCGTAAGTACCACGTTATACCCTTAAAAACAGTGTATTGTGATACTGCCTCGTCTACTGATACTGCCACGCGTAAGTACCACGTTTATACCCTTAGAAACAGTGTATTGTGATACTGCCTCGTCTACTGATACTGCCACGCGTAAGTACCACGTTATACCCTTAGAAACAGTGTATTGTGATACTGCCTCGTCTACTGATACTGCCACGCGTAAGTACCACGTTATACCCTTAGAAACAGTGTATTGTGATACTGCCTCGTCTACTGATACTGCCACGCGTAAGTACCACGTTTATACCCTTAGAAACAGTGTATTGTGATACTGCCTCGTCTATTGATACTGCCACGCTTAAGTACCACGTTATACCCTTAGAAACAGTGTATTGTGATACTGCCTCGTCTACTGATACTGCCACGCGTAAGTACCACGTTATACCCTTAGAAACAGTATATTGTGATACTGCCTCGTCCTAGATTATCCTCCAGGCTCTTGGAGTATACAACCCGACCCAGGTTGATTCATTTATCTGAGTCCAGGCTACTCTACTTGTATATTTTAGGGAGCATTTGGATGAGTACACATAGCTTGGTGGTGGAGTCTATTAATCGTTCATCCAATTAAATAGTTAATATTATTATTAGTTTATTTAATAGTTTTATCAGCGTTGATAAATTTACTGTGTTTAATAACACCTAATACGTGCTATATAATATATTGTGAATGTACAGTACTTGTTAACGCTGCAAATAAAATATGTTTCATTTTCATTTTATGAAAGGTAGATGGCGCTAAAAACATCCCTTCAAATGTAAAAGGTAGGAATCGAATCTGACGGCTTGTGGAGTGCTTTAGTTACTATAGTTTAGATGGCAAAGCGACAGGACCGCTTTCTGAATTCGTCGGTTTAAATCCCACAACTAGCCGAATTTTTCCTTCAAAAATTAGAACGTACAAGATATCATAGGTTTTGAGAGGTCACCTCAGTCATAGGACATCTGCTGCTGGACATACGCCACCCCCATTGATTTCATCAAGCACAGGATGGAAGCGGCCCGCACCAAGCCCTTACTTACCTGCAAATTTATTCAGATCGTCTGTCCACCTGGTCTGTGGCCTTCCTATGCTGTGCTTGCCAGTCCGTGGTCACCATTCGAAAACCTTTCGACCCCAACGGCCATCAGTTCTTCGAGTTATGTGCCCTGCCCACAATAGATGATATCTAACTGCCAACTGCCACTGCAACTTGCTAATCCACTGAGCTATACCGGTGACTTTCATTCATCTACGGATCTCTTCATTTTTGATTCTATCACGTAAAGAAACCCCGAGCGGTAGCCCTCTCCATAGCTCGTTGTGCGAGTTTGAGCTTGCTCATAAGGCCCTTAGTCACAATCCCATAGTCAGAGGTCCATAGTTGTGAATCATATACGGAACTAATTAAGAAATAATTTACAGATATTAGACACGGAGAGAATAGTTGTCTACGCACCAGAATATTTTAGGAACCTCACCAAAGTTATAAGAAAGTATAGCAAGACTGAAGAAGATCAAAGGTAAGAAAGACAACAGATAAAGTAACCCTTTTATTTTATAATTGTTACATACAGTAAATATGCAATATCATAATTAAAGTAAAAAAATTGGTTGTCTGTAAAGTCGTTTTACAGACGATAGATTTACGTGATAACGTCATAATCATTTATGACTTTGACTTTGATTTTGACTTTGACTTTGACTTTGACTTTGATTATTTTAAGCAATACAAAACTCAGGTGGAACGTTACGCGGAACGTTACTATTTTTCATGAGTGTTGCTGGTATTCATCAATTTATAAAACGTTATCACGTCAAAAAAAAACCATGGGTTGATGTAGATGGGTCACTATGGGCAAGTTTGATACTTAAAAAGACATACAAAGATTTGTTTTTAAAAAGAATGTCATCGATTTAAAAAAGAAAGATATTATCAAACAATATTTAGTTTCCATCCCGCGGCTTTAAATTATCCAGGCTATCACGCATCGCCCTCCCTCCCGCATAAATTGCATGCAGGAAATCTACAGTACGGCATGCACATGCAATCTTCCGTAACTGGAATCTCTTATTAACACTAAATATTGTTTTTAATATCTTTTTGCTATGGATTTAAGTTTAACACCGCAAAGTAACGCCCGAATCTATAAGCTTTCATCGATTTTAGTGAAAAGAAACCTACATTCATAGAAAAAAAAAATACTCAGTTCGAAAATCGAACTCGGTCATATTAAAGAACCATAAACATATTGTAAAAAAAAAAACTATTGCCCATTTGCACTCTAATGCATTGGAATTACACAATTTAATTCCACCTTCTCCATCCTATCATCGGTCAACCAGACGTTCGACTATGCACCACCGCTACATGGTAGATATACCCCGTTACGCACGAAGCGTTTTGCTTCCACTTTTATAATGCGTACTGCCAGAGAGTGGAACTCACTGCCTCAGTCTATGTTTCCCGATACGTACAACCCCGGAGTCTTCAAGTCGCGAGTGAATAGGTTCCTTCTAAGTTTGCGTGCTCCACCTTAGACTGCATCGTCGCTTAACATCAGGTGAGAATATGGTCAAACGTAAGCCAATCTTTAAAAAAGATATCAAACAATATTTAGTGTCCATCCCGCGACTTTAAATTATCCAGGCTATCATGCAGTGCGCATCGCCCTCCCTCCCGCATAAATGGCATGCAGGAAATCTATAGTTCGGCATGCACATGCAATCTTCCGTAACTGGAATCTCTTATTAACACTAAATATTGTTTAATAATATCTATGGATTTCGACAAAGTAACGCCTGAATTTATTCATCGATTTTAGTGAAAAAAAAAACATGCAGATTAAAAAAAAAATTAGTTAGTTCGAATATCGATCTCGGTCATATTAAAGAACCACAAGAAATCTGTAAAAAAAAAAAAACTTTATTGCCCATTTAATATTAAGAAAAATTTAGAAAGTTGTAATATTGTTTTCAGAACTGTAACCAGTTACATGATGTGGCAAGTGTCGCGGTCTCTCTCCACTTACCTGTCGAAGTCTTTCCGGGATGCGACCAAGATATTGCGGAAGGCTCTGTTCGGCAGCGAGGGCACTGAAGAGTCGTGGAGATACTGTGTCACTGACACTAACAACGCTATTGGTAACTCTTTCGAAGCTTTTGTGTCTAATTTAATTCTTCTACTACATTCGATAGAATTTTTCGATAAAAACAAAAACAATAATCATCATCATCTCAGCCATAGGATGTCCACTGCTGGACATAGACCTCCCCTATTTTTCATTTATTGTATTCATTAACATTCACACAAGGTCTTCAGATCCCAAACTAGGCAGAGCCTGTGCTATGGTAACCTGATGCTGATATATACTTATATACATATAGACACCCAGACACAGGTCAAACAGACATGTTCATGCACACGGATGTTTTACCTGTCCGGGAATCGAACCCGGGACCAGCAACTCAGAAGGCAGAGTGCTACCAACTGCGCCAACCGGCCAGTCAATATGATATATTATTGATTTCCACAAGGACCGGTGAGAAGCGGCCCGCATCCAACCCCGGGGACTGGGGGCCTGGTCATCACAAAAACAATATTGAGTTCAAATTTAAATTTCGATAATTCAAATAATGTATTCATCAAAAATTATTACTAATAGATATTATCCTAAGTTACAATGAGTGTTAATTTCGTGACTTTTTAACCGAATTCAAAAAAGGAGGTTCTTAATTTGACCCGTATGGTTTTTTAAATGTTTGTTACCTCAGAACTTTCGACTGGGTGAACCGATTTTGACCGTTCTTTTTTTTGAAAGCTGGTGCTTCCTGTGTGGTCCCATTTAAATTTCATCAAAATAGAAACGGCTTAATTAGTGAATTTAGCTAAAATTAAATGATTTTCACATATACAATAAAAATACACAAGTAATAATATTAAACATACATTTATGGGAGCAAATGTTTATAATAAGTTACCGGCCATTTTGAATAATGTAAACTCAATTCAAAACTCAATTAACTAAATATCTCATTGCACACCATTCACTTTTATGCAAATAAGTGCATTAAATGAGTCAAAAAAAGTATTAAAAAAATATTATTAAAATGTGACATGATGACGAGCGTGCCTATATCACTTAAATTGCATTTTCAATTAGGTTGCTATGTCTTTTTTTAAGAATGAAATGTCTTTACTGTAAAAAAATATATTCCATCCTGAAGAAATCATCAACTGGTTCTGATCTTCAGGGTTCGCGGTGGGTGCAATGTTCGTCCGTGAAGTGTTCCACGGTGAGGCCAAGACCCAGGGGGAAATCATGATTGACAATATCCGCAACGCCTTCAAACATAACTTGAAAAATTTAGACTGGATGGACCCCGAGACCAGAAAGGCGGCTGAAGTTAAGGCTGATGCTATTACTGACATGATTGGTAAGGAAAAAAACCTGTTAGATTAAAAGCCTTTGTATATTTTAGAGAAAATAATTTATTTGAGCTGCTTATTGTACAGCGTTCAAAATGGAACAGACCATCGACATCAGCTAGTGATGTGACGGTGTAAAAGTGTTGTACTTATAATACTAGACTATTTTACATCATCGATTAGATTTTTCTTATACTTAATATAGATAAATATATCAAATTATTTGTGTTCAATTATTGATTGAACATAGTAGACCCCCGACAAAGATGCCATATTTTAAATTCTTAAAATTGTACTCTATATTTGTATAACACTATTTTTAAGTTAAAGGCAATGGACACAATTTATTATATGATCGCAGATACGTTTTATTATTAGGCATCTTTATCTCAGCAAATTATACATACTTAGTCCTCATAGGACGGCCACCGATAAGATGGACAGACAACCTGTCTAAGATCGCAGGGAAAGGCTGGATGCGGGCCGAATCCAATTGGTCCTTCTGGAAATCAACGATGATGAGTCTTCATATTTTGAATATTCGTCTTTATTATTATCCACCAAGGAACTGGCATTCGAGCTTTGCGCTAGGACTTCCCGCTTTCACGTTGAAACGTTGAAGCAGTGCCATCTGCTGTTAAGTTACTAACTGACAAAACAGATGGCGCTGTTGTCTCAGAAAGATTTTCTAAACTAACAGCGCCGTTTGCCCGTTTATAATATTTATTTTTCTACGATAAAGTTACGTAGGAAAAGTATTTTTGATGGGAGAACACGCTGAAGATTCACTACAAATGAAAGAAAGAGAGTGATTTGGAATTCACAGAATATAGGAAAATATATAACTTATAGTGAGACTACTTTGGGTTTCTTTGCCCTTAGGTTAGCAATTTATCGTGTGTTATAAAGGCATGCAGTAGCCTTAAGGTTTTTTTTTAATATTCTCAGGCTTCCCTGATTACATCCTACACAAAGACGAGCTGGACAAGCAATATGAAGACCTGGAAGTGAAGCCTAACGAGTACTTCGAGAACAACATTGCATTTAATGTCTTCAGCTTGAGAAATGACCTGAAGAAGTTGGACAAACCTGTTAATAAGACAAAGTGGGGTGAGTGATTGAACACAATCTTGTAGATCTTAGACATAACAATACTGGTTCAAACCGGATTCGATTTTTTTAATCTCTGAAACAGTCTTGATGTTAAATTTTCCTTTTTGTTTTTTTATACTCCGGATTTGAATCCATTACTAGTACATAACCTCTTCTGGTTTTATATCTATATCATTCCACAAGTAGTTCTTAGTATTCGTCGATAACAGGGATATATCATTCTAGCGCTATCTATGGCAAATGGTATTCGAAGCGATGATAGCTCAGGGGTGAGAGTGTCGGCTTGCTTTGAAACTGATGGACGCTGGTTCGATCCCCACCAAAACAGCTTGAGCTTCGGGTGAAGGTAACACCGTTATCGAATTCCCAGCATGGTGGTACTTTAGAGTACCCGCCTGGCTAGCTACCACCCTCAAGCCAGTAAACATCTAGGTTTGGCATGATTACATTTTCGATCACATTTTCACTGACCATCAAGTGAGATAGTGGTCAAATGCTAGACCTATAAAATATAAAAAAATATTCAGGCGACCGATCGATAACATGATAAGCGATAATGTTGAACGGTGGTACCCCTTACACTATTAAAAAAACTTGACAAATTGTTGCGGGAAATGTATACAAAAAAGATTTAAGTTAATTATATGTTCTATTTCAGTAGGTAAATGTAAATTTAAATGGAAGAGGGGGGGGGGGGGGGGGGGGGGTTTAAGCTGAACATTTCGCGTAATTAATGAACGCCCCTTGCCTGCGATCTTAATCAGGGGCCTTACTATCAGCTTTGTAAAATCCATTCAAGTTCCGAGCAGTTCTAAAACCTGGCTTAAAAATACCAGAGACAACAATAACCGTTCACCTTTGAGAATATCAAGGTTCGAACCGTTTACCTAAAGGAGCGTGATGCCGTGGTGATGCTATGATTTCATACTAAGCGGCTTAAGCCAGGTTTTAGAACTGCTCGGAACTTGAATGGATTTTACAAAGCTGATAGTAAGGCCCCAGGTCGTCTGTCTTTGGCCCTACCGTATACTGTTATACTGTGCTTGCCAGTCCCTGGTCTCCATTCGAGAACCAGCAAGGAACTTGCAAGGCGCACGACGGGAAGGATTATTTCACAGGCTTCTTTCAAGGCTTTCTTTCTCTCTCATTGGGCGGCAGGTTGAGATTAGCTTTGTCAGGGGGCGTTCTCGAATTTTAATAACTTTTTACTCACTTGTAAATAAAATAGAAATTTCCAGTCAGTTAACGATGAGAATAATTGACAATTGACAGCTAGTGTGGTGACAATGCAATTCGCCTCTCAGTGTATGAGTATTTTTATTCCAGGAATGACTCCATCAACCGTCAACGCGTACTATACCCCTACAAAGAATCAGATAGTGTTCCCAGCCGGAATCCTACAGTTGCCGTTCTACGACGGAGAAAGTCCCAAGAGTGTCAACTACGGAGCCATGGGGGTCGTGATGGGGCATGAGCTGACCCACGCTTTTGACGACCAGGGACGGGAGTATGATAGGTCAGTGTTCCACAAAATGGCAATTCTTTAAGAGGATTCTATGACAAACACTGTTTTCGCGGTTGTAGGTATTGCTATCTCATCGATTCTGCCAACCCCCTATGTAACTGAGAGAGAAAGCTGCTGCTCGTGAGATTTATAGGAAAATTTATTGATAGAACTTACGTTCCGGGGCAAATCTTTTTTCCCTCTCTAAATTGTAACAACAAGATTTGTTATTGATGTCGATCGTTTGAGTATGATGTATTGTAGGCTTTACCATTTTCTAAATAGACAATTTTGAGTATTTTCAGCTTATATTGTTGCAAGTCTTACATGTCTAATAAACTTTAAAAAATTCCACTTATGAGAACAGTTCATGAGGGTTAATTCTGATGGAACAAAATTTGATTACATGTGACAGTATATTAGAGAAAAATTATTCTCGGGCGACCTTTATCAAATTTTTCGCGACTACGCCAAATGCACTTGAACTGTGTCCTACACCACAAGAAGGTAAATTAAAATGTGATTAATATACTTTTTGGAAGCTCGTTTTAAGCGGTCATCTTTTATGCATATTTTTGTTCATCAGGATTTGTCCCTCCCCCCCCCCCCCCTCTGCCTGTAAACACCCGCGTGCCTCTGTAATATGATGATGATTTTTATACCAAATGATACTACTATCTTTTAATGTGCTTTTATGTGGCTTAGTTTAGGTTAGATTAAAATAGATTGAAATTGATAAATATATCGCATGCAAAAGTTTCCCACCAAGCTTAAAATAGCTTCTCTGTCATGTCATGACACTGTACAATCTATATGCGAAAACTGTTAAGCCTTAGTGTATTAAATCTCTGCTTGTTATACTATTGTTCATGATTGCTGTTTGTTTTCTAACGAAAATAAAATAAAAAAATATAAAAAAGACTTGTGGCACTCGGGGACTGCCGCGGTAAAGGTATTGCATAGCATTTTTTATCAACTTATGCAATTAATATATAATTAACTTATGCAGTAACGCCGATACAACATATGTCACCTAGAGGCGAGTTGCTGAACTAAACAGACAAGCGTGATATTTCAAGTCATTGAAAGTTCTGCTATTCATCGATAGATGGCAAAACTAAAATGTATCACCGCTATGCCGGTCGGATTGGGGGGTGTTAGGTTATTTTCGTTACGGAATTTCTGGATTCCGTCTCCACTCTCAAGGCCCGCGATAGAAGCTATGCAATAGCTTAATAATATCATCGGCACCTGCAGGTGTATACTTTTTATGCCATTCAAGCATACCGACCGCCTGATGGTGTGCGATCACCGTTGCATATGAATATCTGTTCCCTAGGCTTTACGATACGCTGTAAGTCCCTTCAGATTTTATTCATTCTCCTTCTTCGAATACCATATTATAGCTACTTGGTAATGCCGTAGGAAGAAGCTCGGTATTCTGTCTATCCGTTAGTGGGCTATTCTCGTAATAACTGACGTTTTATTTACAGATTTGGCAATTTGAATCAGTGGTGGAATAATGCTACCATAGCGCGATTCAAGAAACGCGCCGAATGCATTCGGAAACAGTATTCTTCTTATACCATGGGAGGGCAACATTTGAACGGCAAGCAGACTTTGGGTAAATATATGAAATATATTTATATTATTAAATATATTTGATAATATATATAATTTAAACGTGGTCTCTGACTATGGGCTTCGTGAGCAGGCTCAGAGTTGCACAACGAGATATGGAGAGGGCTATGCTCGGGGTTTCTCTACGCGATCGAATCAGAAATGAGAAGATGCGTAGAAGAACAAAAGTCACCGATATAGCCCAGTGGATTAGCAAGTTGAAGTGGCGGTGGGTAGTGCACATAGCACGAAGAGCTGATGGCCGTTGGGGTCGAAATGGAGACTACTGACTGGCAAGCGCAGCATGGGGCGACCACCGACAAGGTGGAGATATTACCTAAATAAGATTGCAGGCAAGGGCTGGATGCGGCCATTTCCGTCCGATCCATGTGGAAATCAATGGGGGAGGGCTTTGTCTAGCAGTGGACGTCTGAAATGATGATGAACATTACGATTAACTCGTTTTTTTCGTTCGTTATAAATTCATACATCTTTAAACAAAAACGAAAATATACTTATTGTTGTAATTTTATTGGTTGTGCGGCAAGAACTAACTTTCTATACACCTATTAGAAAATCGAACAAATAAAAATATGTGTAAAATGTGACTATCATTACCTATTTTCAAAACTTTGACGTTAGAGGCACCACACTGCACGTGAAAATAAAACATGGTGACGCAAAAAAAAAAAGGACAGGCAATAACTACATTGTTTCGTGACCGGCTATCTGTCGCGTGCCACTCACTGTATGTATGCTATGTACGTGACCTCACCAAATCCAACGGAAGACCAGCGTTGGCTAGCAGCCAACATTATGCTGAGTTGGGGCCAATTTGTGACATTTGTAGTACTTTTTTAAATCCCTTCATAACTTATTTTTTTTTTTTTTTTTTTTTTTTTATGGGACAACATTCACACAAGGTCTTCAGGTCCCAAACTAGGCAGAGCCTGTACTATGGTAACCTGATGACTGATATATATAATTATATACATAAACACACCCAGACACAGGTCAAACAGACATGTTCATACACACAAATGTTTGACCTGTCCGGGAATCGAACCCGGGACCAGCGGCTCAGAAGGCAGAATGCTACCAACTGCGCCAACCGGCCAGTCATGTTGTTGTTATTGATTTCACTTATTGTTGTGATGATTATTTGTACAAAATTGTGTACGTATGTTACAAATAAACTATGTCTTTCTTTCTTTCTTTCTTTCACTGGGAACTCATGTTATTATAGTTATATAATAGTGTACACTATAGTACTGTAAATATAAAGAAATAAATACGTTTATTCATGACATAGGCAACACCACAACAGTAAAGAATTTTAAAAAAACACACAGTACATAGACTAGATAAAAACATACAAATAATAACAAATTTATAGTACTAAGTATTAGCCATATTTATATCTATGTTGTAGTGTTGCGCGATGCCAGGAATTAGTTCCAGCATTATGCTAAGGTTGAATCACCGTCGCGCTGATTTTCAGTAGGAACTCAGACTGGCATCACGAACGTACAAGTAACATGGTGCAACATGGGAATAAAAAAATAAATAAACAACATACAAACAAAAAGCATCAAATAGTTAATTATGGCAACCTAACTAAGGGCTTGCTTGAACGCAGCATTGCTGCTATATTGTCTATGGTCAGCTAAGCTGACAGCCTGGCGCCATGCCACGTCGACGTCGCTGCTTGACCTAACAAAAAGAGAAATCTATCACAGAAATCAGAAATATATATTTTCAAACCAGACTTTAAACCATCTCTGGAATGCACTACCAGTCAAAATTTGACAAGCACAATCACCCAACATTTTTTTATTATATATGACACACCACCCTCCTAGATCATCTATTGTTTATTCTCCATCCAAAGGTTGTCTGGAAGTGAGCTCTTAGCGACAAGACCGCTTATTGAACATTACATAAAGTTAACATTTATTTATGTAAAATCTGTAATTTTGTGTCGATAAAGTGTGTTTGTATTGTATTTTATTGTATTAATTTCATTTTCAGGGGAAAATATAGCAGATAACGGTGGACTTAAAGCTTCATTCCATGCTTACGTTAATTACAGCAAAACTGCTAAGGATAAGCTGACTTTGCCAGGACTCAAATACAATGACAGGCAACTATTTTTCATATCTTTTGCTCAGGTATGTAAGATTGTGTAATGTACCTATGTTATTATTTTCATCCTCTCAGTTTGTGAGTGAATGATCAATCATTTTTAAAACTATAAAGACCTATCGTTTGACCACTATCTCACTTGATGGTCAGTGACGACTTGGTCGAAGATGTTATCACGCTAAGCTTAGAATGCTTACTGGCCCTCAAGGACGACAGCCTTAACACACTATGTGTTTGGTGACAGTTTTTCAAACTTGAGGATGGAAGCTAGCCAGGCGGGTACTCGAAAGTACCACCATTCTGGGAATTCGATAACGGTGTTATCTTAACCGAAAGCTCAAGACGTTGGAAGGCATCGAACCAGCCTCCGTCAGTCAGCCGACGCTCCCGCCGCTGAGCTATCATCGCGAAAGCATATGCTATTGTAGCTTATGTGTTATTCCAAGGTCTATATAATATATATTCATTCATCGCAGCCATAGGATATGCCTCCCCTTATAGGGGGGATTTACTAATACTCACCATGCTTGGCAGGCGGGTTGGCGAGCGCAGTATGGTTTTGCTATCCTCAGAAGGCGCTACTGCCCACTTCCTGGTACGTGATCCCTTAGCCGACTCTTGCGGCACCCACGGGAAGAGATGGGGGAGTACTATTCTAAGCCGGTACCACCACCATATATATAAGTCGTCTTTATCCCAAATTTCATTCAAATCAACTCAGCCGTTTCAACGTGAAGGATTAACAAACATACAAACGACAAACTTCCGCGTTTATGATATAATATAAATGTGATACAACATGTCAAAGTTTTGCTAATTTAAAAAATAAATCTTACAGGTATGGTGTTCAGCTATGACAAAAGAATCTACCAAGATGCAAATAGAAAAGGATGATCACACAGTAGCCAAATACCGAGTCATCGGCCCAATCTCAAACTTGAAGGAGTTTTCGGAAGAGTTTAATTGCCATATAGGTTCAAAAATGAATCCTACAGAGAAATGCGAAGTTTGGTAAATGTAATGAAAATCGATTCTGCATAGTTACTGAGACGATTTTCGATGCGATGTTAGAAGTGGAATCGTTTAGGTGTAAAAGCTTAGGATAATCGATTAATTAACGATTGTTCACGATGAAAACCAAAACAATCAACCAAAGCCGAGTATTTTAATTGATCAATCAGAAACAAACCGAATCTGTGCGACAAAGCTGGATCGAACATATCTTTATCTAATCACATACTGAAATATAAAGATTAAAAAATCAAAAACAGAACTTGAATTGACAGTCTTTATAGACAATACTTATATCGAAATAAATTTAAAAAAATTGGTTGTCTGTAAAGTCGGTTTACGGACGATAGATTTACGTGATAACGACATAATCATGTATGACTTTGACTTTGACTTTGAATTTGACTGACTTTGACTTTGACATTGACATTGACTTTGACTTTGACTTTAACTTTGACTTTGATTATTTTATGTAATACAAAACTCAGGTGGAACGTTACGCGGAACGTTACTATTTTTCATTTTGGCATTCATCAATTTATAAAACGTTATCACGTCAAAAGTTAAAGTTTCGATGTAACTGTTCTATGACAACTGTATCGTAATGTTAACTGTTTTACCATTAAGATACAGCTTCAGCTGGACCAAGAAGGTTGCAATGCAGTTTTTCTACATATAGTCTGTGGACGCGGCGCAACACGCATGCGCGACCAGCAAATGGATTTTGGCGCTAAACGTTTAGAAATAAATGCAAACATATGCTGTGATTTTACGTTTATCTCATCATCTATTTTATGAGGTTAGATACAGTAGTACATGAAACTGCACATAATTTGGTCTTAAAACAGTCGTGTAATGCTATAAAAAACTTAACGTTTTTTTAACTTACACTCGTGTTTTAAGAACCCTATGATGCAGTTTCATAAAATACTCTTCAAAACAATAATGATAATGACAATGTTATTTCAATGTTGACAGTAAATAATCACCGTATTAATGATTGACCCATTAAGATTCTACAGATATCTGTAAAAACATATAATAAAACAGAATTTGTTGATGTAAGCAAGAATGGCTTATTTGTGTGATTTATCGACTGACGATTGATCAATCGTTACGCAATGGATTGATGAATTAGATCAATCGTTTCGGAAATGATGCGATTGAAAATCAATCGTCGCTCTAAGCTGGAATGGATCCTGTCGAAACCGACTTATCAAATGCGCTTGGTGTAATATTACCTAATTGGGTTATTGCGCGAATACGGCGGCGCAACATGGCGGCCTCCATCAAGATTTAAAAAAAAACACGTGCGGGCACGTGATTTTTAATCAGGCCGTCTGGGTATGTGGGGCTACTAATAATATCTATTTTTTTTTTCATTGCTATGATAAAGTGAGTGTATCGAGGAAATGGCTAAAATGCTTTGGCAAAGTGACGTTTACATTATTACTGTACCTAGATAGTAAAAGAGTTGAAACTTAAAGTGATAGACAATAAAATACATCAGACTCAAATAGCAAATAACGTATTTTTAGCCGACTTCCAAAAAGGATGCAGTTATAATAATATGTGCGTTTGTTTCATTTATTTTGCATTCATTAATATTTCTTTCAGCTGTGGTCTGATTTGTATTCTCACACTCAAACCTCATCGATTTAAATAAAAACGATTAGCTTTGGCGATAATTGGATAATGGTGGTCCTACCATCAACTTCAAATGCATCATTGGGAACGAAACAACTGTTTTTGAAGTCGGTTTAATTTTTACTGCTACAAAGTTTTACATTTTTATAAAATAAATTTTGCACGAACTTAACTCATTCTTTGGTAAATCTTACCATACCTACTTTACATCTATCATATCATTTCGGGCTGTGTTTTTTTTACCCTGTCAGGGCGCGTTAACCCGGTCCGCGAGGAAGCTTACAAACTACCTCCGCAAAATCGGGAGGCTCTGATTACTGTTAGTCTGTGTTTGCCATTTTTCTTTCATACCAGTTCTCACTAGTTTTCATCCTTTCATGCTTCATACTATTTCTTTGTCTAAATCATCGTCTTTCTTGTCTAATCTAACTTCATGCTATTTTTCTTACTTCTTCTTGTGCTGATTTTATTTTTCCTACTACAATTTTTATTTTTTGTGCTTATATTTAGAGAGAGAAAGAGCGTGTATGGTTATTTATTTAAACTTGCGAATAGAGTTTATTTTCAAATACGATTAAATGGGTTAAGCGAATAACAACGACGGCGAAATTATTTCGCAAGTGTCCATTGTGCATTTCTCGAGTATTATTTGCATTTAAATTTCCATAATTGGAACGGCTAGTAATTGTAGATAAACTCTGTTCTCTACTGAGCTTGATTATAATATAGGTGCCTCGCTCACTCGCTTACGTTTTATGCGTCATCCTATCTCACTTACTCACGAACACATACTTATACGCTTACTGTGTTTGTTGACAAACTTTTTTCATGAGTAGATTCGCAATTTTCTGCACATGCGCAAACGTTCGTAGAGCCTAACCTCAGAACGACAAAGATGTATTTTTTCTACTATATTATAAATACATATACCTATGAGAACACCTCTGTTTTGGAGTGTTCTAGAAAATTGGTGATTACAGACTTGATGAACTAGTTTAATCTACTCCTACTTAAGTATCACTTTATGATTCAACTTAATTTGATAGACATAGGGCAGTTTATTTGTTGGCTTATATTTTACAAATCTATAAATATATAAAGTACGTATATCCTATTTTCATGAGCTTAGCATTGTTGCCATTGAATTGAATTTAGGTTTATTAATATTGTAAATAACGAAGAATATGAAAAAAAAACTAAGGCCCACTTAGGCGAACCAAATTATCCGAGGTTTTCGAAGAAATCTCGGATAAATCCAAATTTGCTGGCAAAAATTGTCATTTGATCCGAGAATGCCGAATAATTTGGTTGGTGTGAGTAGGCCTAAGTGTTTTTGAAGAATTTTTAGTGTTTATTGTCATAAAATAAAATTACGGTACTTACAGTAGTAATAAATTAATACAGTAGTTACCAATTTAGTAGTGATACTTTTAGCCATGTTATATTAAAGTCATAAGTACAAAATAGCCATCGGTACCTATCGTAATTTTATTACTGACCTTAAATTCTGCTTGCTATAAGTGAAAATAATAATCTTTTATTATATTTCGTAGTAAATGTTTATTGCATATTTAGATTTTATATTTAGGTATAATCACATAGGAAATACAAAACGAAACAATGCAAATATACCGGGCTCTTGCTCTAAAACATTCGTTATTGCCAAACATTGGGCGCAATCACAAACTGAAAATTAAATCGGTTAGAACACACACGAAGTACAACGTTTCACAACACGAAAATGGCTAAATGTAGGTTTTTTTTAAAGCTTGCGTTTGACCACTGTCTCACCTGAAGTTAAGCGACGACGCGGTCTAAGGTGGAGCACGCAAACTTTGAAGGAACCTATTCACTCGTGACTTGAAGACTCCGGGGTTGTACGTATCGGGAAACACAGACTCAGGCAGTGAGTTCCACTCCCTGGCAGTACGCATTATAAAAGTGGAAGCAAAACGCTTCGTCCGTAACAGGGGTATATCTACCATGTAGCGGTGGTGCATAGTCGTACGTGTGGTTGACCGATGATATAATGGAGATGGTGGATTTAAATTGTGTAATTCCAGTGCACAATCGCCGAAATGTATCCGATAGGTAGGTATCCATAAAGAAATGTATTTTACTTAAATCGTAGACCATACGAAACTGAAGCTAAGTATAATTATATAATGGACTTAAAAAATAAGTTTTTTTGGTCTAAATTGTCATCATAAATCATAATGGACAACAAAAATTCCTATCAATTTTTTTTTGCATAAACGTTCGCCATTTTTATTCGTACCCACCTGCTGTTAAAATGTAAGGTAAATAATGTAATATAATAAACTAACATTGCATTGCATTAACATCATGATAAGTCTAACTTACGTTCAAAATTTTGAAGGTCAAACTTCGGCTATGTGACCTATGTCTGTCGATGCAGTCCCATTAATAGTTCAAACAATCAAAGGAAGATGGCGCTAAGCAAAACCTCAGATGTGACTAAAATTAAAAGAATAAATTTGGACTTGAAGTTCTAATATAGCTTAGATGGCAAAGCGATTAGAGGGTATTCTGTAGTCGTGGGTTCGAATCCCAGTAGTAGCGGACTTTTTCCTTGAAAATGTGAGCGCAAGTAGTGTGTTTGTAAGTTATTATTAGATAAAACAAAACATCGCCAAACGTCAAGTACTTAACAGTACATAAATTTGCGTACAAATTCCGTACAATAAAACTTCCATAGTATTCCATAGTTATATATATAGGTGAGGTCCTACTTTAAATTGATAATTAAAGTACGTAATTTTTGCTAGCATTTTTAAAATACAAGAAATAAGTACCTATCCTTTTTGTTTACTACATATTAAACATAATGAGGAATTTATCAATATTAGTATTTTCTTCATAAGATTCGCATAGGAGCCAGTTATTGATGTATATTTTTATTATTTAATTTAATGTGGTTTACAGTCATTTTTAATATGAAAAACGGGTAACATTTGACATAGGGAAACAAATATATTAGTCACAACTCCAGTTTCAACCACTTAGAGTTTTAGTTTAATTCAAGGAATGTGGATGGCCGTTTCACCCATAGATCAGATAGAATACATACGTTTCACCTTGATTGCTTAACAATAGTTGAAACCTAGCAACTTGGCTGCGTTCGGCAGCTGCTTATGCCAAATATTCACACGATCACGTGATACTTACAACTGCATATATCACTTGTGACAGCCGACCACATTTTTATCAATCCTAGAGTTTTAAAGGATAAAAGGGGGTTACGGTTTGAGCATAATTTGGTTTGATTGACGTGAACAGTCACGATCAAATATTGGCGGCGCTAATAATGCTCAAATTTAGTTCGTGAACGCTGCACATCCGCTGTCAGAGCAAGATATGTCTTGACCGATGGAGCTGCCGAACGCACGCCGCCGGGAGTGTCTGTTTATTCATACTAAAACAATTAATATACTTATATCTTTTCTCGTTAGGTGTTAGTAATTTAAGTAGACATATATGTTTAAGTGTGATAATATGTGTTTTTGTATATCGAGATTGTTCTATTTATCTAATGTAGCTATCTAATAAACCAAAATTTAATCTTTGTGTATCGTGTGTTAGGATCATAATCATAGATTCAAATAATTTTATTAATTTATGAAGTACCTAGGTTCGTATTTTTAAATTTAAATTTCACTATATTTAATTTATTTTTCTGAATTTATTTATTTTATTAAAGTCTTAATGTGTACTTAGTATTGTTTAAGTTGTCAATGTCAATAGTAAACGCTTGTGATGCAGATGTAGCACCACTGTAATAATTAAAAGTACGTGGAATTATGCGGCAAAATTGTCTTTAATTCTTATTTTTGTTAGCTCCGGCGTGGAGTTCTCATTTGATGGGAGAATTACTTACCCAAGAAAATCAACATGAGCGTCTCATGGCAACCACTCTTGTCGATATCATAGTTATAGAATATGTACATACTACGGATGATATACTCTCATCTTACGTTCATATCATTCATTCCATATTCCTTATGATTCGTTCCCTATTGAAAATTAAAGAGCATGCAAGGAACGAACAATAAATGGAATGTTGTATGAATGATTAGAAATAATGATGAATGAAGAAGTTGAATGGTGAAAGTAGATACCAGCACGTCAAGTGATTCTAACTAGGTACTTGCTTCTCAATAAAAGTATCCATTTATTCCATCATTTTTTGAAGATAAATATTTTGTAGTTATGGGTTCAAATCCCACTTGTAGCTGAGTTTTTAAGACAAAAATCTACTCAGATTTATCTGCAATTGAGGCTGGTAGCTAGCCAGGCGGGTACTGGAAAGTACCCTTCCACCATGCTTAGAATTTGACTACGGTGCTGCCTTCACCAAAAACTCAAGCAGTTGGTGGTACAGAAACAGCGTTTGTCAGCGTTTTCCCTAAGTAATCTGTGTCTGTGAGGTTGACAGTCGACGCTCCTTCCACTAAGCTAACATCACTTCAAATGCAGAAACATGGAACCGAATCAATTCATCTCACTTTTGATAACAAAATCACGCAATCATTTTTTGTTATTAAATATAAAATGTTAAAATCACCCAATCATATTATAGACCAGAATCAATGATTATTTTAATTTTTACAACTACTGTATCTGTTGGTCACATTGATAAACATGTTAATTTTAATAACTGTATAAAGTGGTTTATTTGGACTGATTTGTATTTATTTTATGAGAATAAATCTATGCATCATACTTGTTTTATTTTAATTGATTTAGATATTATTCGACCGTGGAAAGGAAGGAATATGGAAGACAAATCAGAATCACAATTAGAATCAGAAAATGTTGTAGAGAACTTTAACATTTTTTTTTTAACTTACACTAGGTATTTTTGCAAGATGGTATTGCAGGGGAGTCATAATCATTATGCATAACGGGCATTTAGTTTTTTATTTTTTATCATAATTAATTTCAACATTACTAAGTATTAATATATTACGCTTTTCATGTTTGAAAAGCAATTTATCGTGCAATTTTACATGATAGAGTTCGTATTATATTATTAGAACAATGACAGTTTAATAAAATTTGAATAGGTTATACCTATTATAATCAGTGTTTATTGAAGCATCATCACCCAGTATCAATAAAGTTGGGAAATCTATACTCTAGGTTGTTGACCATTACGTCTACTTAGGAAAAATAGTCCAATTAGGCAAGCCAACTTTGAGAAAGAGGTCAATCATCGAATCCAACTCGGCTGGGCAGCGTTCGCAAAACTCCACAACATCTTTTCGTTCAAAATACCGCAATGCTTGAAAACGAAGGTCTTTGAACTGTGTGTATTACCAGTGATGATTTATAGAACTGAAACGTGGTCTCTGACTATGGGCCTTGTGAACAGACTTAGAGTCGCACAACGAGCTATGGAGAGGGCTAGGCTCAGGGTTTCTTTACGCTATCGAATAAATGAGAAATTCGGTAGAAGAACGAAAGTCACCCATATAGCCCACTGGATTAGCAAGTTAAAGTGGTAGTGGGCAGGGCATTATAGCGCGAAGAACTGAAAACTTAATGAAACCCTTACAAAGACCAGATTTATTATTTCGTACTTTGTGTGTTATAATTTGCGCTAATACACTGCATAAACATTTACTTATTTTACACAATGTTTTTCTTTTTATAAATTCACCGTTTCTATTCTAATTATTTATGATATTTGATAAACAACATCAACTTGATTCTAATATCTAATGTGTCTATATATGTGATGTCTATGAGAAGTAGGTATCGATAAAGATACTTTTGTTTTCATAGCAGCCATTAAGTATGCACGTTTAGTTTGCAGGTATTTTATATCCTCTGGAATGTATACGGCAGCGGCTTCGGCTAAATATTGATCGACCAAATATATATGATCGTTGTCTCACGAACGGATACTGTATAGTATGTTACAGAGAAAGAAGAAGAAGTCACTTACATCGTTAGTGGATCACGGTATAGTTACTACTGCATATGTCAATTTAACGTAAATCCACTAGCAAAGTTCACGTAAAACAATATATGTAATTCTAGAAGATAGCTTTAATTTATAACTACTTGATGACGACTAAGTACGTGTACATAGTAACATGTAAAATGATAATTTTGCATGTTTTACAGACAAAATACAGCACTAGATGATTTAAAGTCACTATGAATAAGCTTATTAAACGTCGGAGGGGTAACGGGTAACGTCTCATTGCTCCGTCTATGTACCTATTGTGAATTTTGTGATACGATTACGTCGCCAGAGGTGTATTTTATTTCTGTGTACTGTGTAGTGTAATAATCTGTGTGAACGAAACCGGAAAAATGGCGTTCGGAACTCGTGTCTTGCTCAAATTTTATTTTGAATCTGTATGGATATAGCATCTTTGGAAAAAATAATTTTTTTTTGTGATTTGCGATGGTTTTGGAACATTGCTTTTTAAGTTTTTACCGCCAATGTTGAATTGAATTTACTATTGATTATTGAATTCTGGAATTAATTTAAAGTGCAAATGTATGTACTTATAAGATATTTTTACGTAAGTTACAATTTTATTATTCTATCGAGCTATGACTATTTCAAATTAACTTAAAATTCTATCTATGCGCGGTCCATTTGTGCTGGACAGGATGCAGAATTCAGGATACGCTTGTCTCCACTAACTGTAACTGCTAACAATTTCAGATTCTCATATTGGATATTGATAATTAAATTTGGGCCTGGACCTTTATTATAAAAAAACATAATGATATCTAATTACAATACTGCAGCTACTACAATAACATTTAAGCAATCGACTAGCTATTGTTAGCCTATAGATAACAAATGAAGTAGGTATTGAATTGTGTTTGATGCTGGTTGCTTGAAGTATATTGGGAATATGAAATAGGTATCTCCAACTTTTAGGAGTTCTATCTGTTTATCTTCTACACGCGAGAGGCCTTGAAATAAATTATTTAGTTCCCAAACTTCTTAATTACTATAACATGAGCATTATATGCTTCTGAGACTTTGATAAGTTTCATATTCTGAGAATAGGTTGCCCTAGACATGACTATGTAAGTACCTACTACACTGAACATAGATTGCAGACATTGCAGAGGTCAAGATACTGTTGCAAGTTATAGGGTAATCTTGCTGGACCTCTGAAATATGAATGTGCCTATTTTTAACTGCATATTGAACCAAATATATATCTAAAATATTTAGTTCAGATTCTGCAGCGGGAACTTCAGATTGACACAATGAATATATTCTTGATTTTGCAGATTTACATATAGTTTTAACAAACAAAATGGATCAAGTTATGATTAAAACTGAAGTCCAGAGTAATGGAGAAATTCTGCTTTATTATATTGATGGTAAGTAATTTATTTTTATTCATTTGGAAGCGATTTATCAAAATTTATTGAAATCTTTGTGTCAGCTATATCTATTTAGTGAACAGGAAAAAGCAATTGGTAGACCAATCTACTAGAGCCTTAAGTAGTGTGCATACAAGTGACTATCGAAACAGTGCCTTAAAAAAGTACATCTTCCACTCTCTATCAGCCAACAAATCAGACACACCCTTCTCTCTCATATCATCTTTATATAATCCATCCATCTTTTCTTTCCTTGACTTGTCTGATGCTAAGCAATCAACATCCTTATATAGAAACAGGAATTTAGGTTCTCCATGTCAATATTGTTAGCAACATTTAGTAGCCTTAGTGGCTATTAAATATTGCTGAAAATATTTGTAGCATAGTTCTTTACATTTAAGTTGAATTTCTAATGATACATAGATTGAATTTTCATTCAATTTATGAAATATGATCATTCAAACTGAAACATGGTCACTAATTATATAAGCTCAAGGTTGTTCAGTGGTCTAAACTGGGGGTTTTTTCCACGCAAACAAATCAGAAATGAAGAGATTTGTAAAAAATTAAAGTTACCAACATAGCCCAGTGAATTAGCAAGTTGAAGTGGTTCATGCCAGGGCTCATAGCAAGCAGACTGGCAAGTGCAGTGTAGGAGGTCCACTGACATAGTGACAACAACAGACAACCTAAGATTGCAGGAAGAAGCTGGATGCAGACGGTTTCCAACTGGCCCTAGTAGAGATTTTTGGGAGAGGCATATTATGTCCAGCTGTGGACTTCCTAAGTCTGAGATGATTAGAGGATATACAATGAATAATAAATATGAATAACCACAAACGTTGAATACTCTAACGAAAAGTCTAATTTCATCATTGTTTGAGACAACATAGCTTCAATAGGCTATGGACCAGCTACTTCTTTATTATAAAAATACAGATGTTAATGTATGACAAAATCATGTTTTTGCAGAAAATGGACACAGCCAAGAGGGAGTCCTTACTACAATAGAAAATACTGAAAATGATTCAGAACAACCTCAGGATGAAGACACCTCATACATGCTGGAAAGCTATGAAGATCTAGTTGATGACCCACCACCCTTAGAATGTCAGATAGAAGAAGAACTTCCCTACCCTTGGTCTGATGAAGATACCAAACGTTTACTTCTATTTTTCAATGACAATAAAATTGCATTTGTTTCTGGATCCACCCAGAAAAGACACCTCTGGGCTGTCGCTTGTAAAACAATGCTAATAGGGAAAAATCATCAATTATGTGAAGAAAAACTTGCAGAGTTAAAGGCAAAATATTTAGAAGTACGTGACTACATGAAAAAAGGAGTTCAAATAAAGTGGTCATTTCTAGACCTGTGCCATCAAGCGTTCCACGATGATCCTTCAATAACAGAACCATATAATAAACAGGTTAAGGTAAAGCCAAAACCAGTACAAGAAGCTAAAGTTGTAGTTGTAAAGCAGGAAATAGTATGCGAACCAGATGGTGTCCTATCCATTAAACAAATGAATGCAAAACCTCCTGATCAACAAGTAGAGAAGATGCTTAATTCATATTTAAAATATAAACATATCTTTCAAAGGGAACACTGGAGGCGTGATCTTTGGCAAACAATTGCAAAGGAAGTGGGAGAAAAAGATAGTGAATATTTACAAAAACGGTTTCTCAACTATAAGCAGCATTATATAACTATGTTAACAAAGAAAAAGGAAAATAGTTCGAGTAATGTCAAATGGGCTTACATGGAACTATTTGATAAAATATATTGCGATGATGCTGTTTTCCATAAAAAATATTTCAATGTAGAACTAGAGAGTCCAGTAAGTCCAGAATGCCATGCAATACCAAAGCTTGAATGGTCAGAGACACAAAACACAATATTAGCTAAATATTATTTTGATTGCTATGATGAATTTATAGATAACACAATTCCTAACAAATTTCTTTGGACCGAAGTTGGGAGATTGATAGACAAAGATCCCGAAATATGCCAAATTCGATATGAAATACTATATAAAGAACATTTGGAGAAGTACATTGCATCTGATTATAACATTCAGAAACGTCAACCAATTGCTATCATATTTGACAACATCATAGCCAGGGATGTTAAAATTAAATTTAGCAATATGGTTACTGTTATCGATATTAACTATGGTCTGTGGAAAGATAGTCAAGTAGATGAATTGGTGCAATTCTTTTATGACAATACAAATGTTTTTAAAGATCGACAATGTCATTTTGTTTGCTGGGCAGCAATAGCTCATAATCTCAAGAAGAGTGCTGAAAGCTGTAAGCAAAAATGGGACGAATTAGTGGTGGCATATAACACTATACTAGATTGTAAAAAGGAAGACTCGGAGGTGCAAATTGACTGGAGATACATCGAACTTTTTGATCATATTTTTGATTATGGTATAGATGTGGATCTACTAAAAGGATACAGTACGAGCATGCCTCAAATTCCAAACACAGTTGAGAAATTTGCTGGTAAGTTGTTAAATATAAATAATTTTGAGGATAAAATTTGCATGTGATTAAAAGAATTAAAATGGTGGGTAGAAAAACTTACTTTTTATTTTTACTCAAGTATTATTTTTATTGTTATTGCATTTAATCACACATTTATTGCACCTAGAGACATATTAGAAGGATGCTCATTTATCTGTCTACTGCAGTGATAAATGCAAATGCATTCACATTCAAACCCTGCACTACAATACCCTGTGTCGTTGGAGGTCACACATAATCACAAGACACTAACATCAACACCTAAAAACAAACATCTATGCCCATCACAGAAATGTTTGCCCCAGCCGAGATTCGAACCCGGGGTTGCGGTTCCAAAGTTAGTGTTGCTGATCACTGAGCCACAACAACCGTCAAAATGTGATAAATATTAAAAAAGGAAAATACAGGGTTAACTCGGGTCTCCATTTGAATTGAATTAGTTACTTTAAATTATTTTAAAGTTATTTGAGGAAACAGCCAGCTTAAACTGCAGCATGAAGCACAGAATACTTAAACTATTACTTTGTCTTCATCCTTAAAAGGCGCTGCTGTCCAACTTCTGGTACGTGATCCCATAGCCGACTCTTATGGTACCCTCAGGAAGACATGGGGGGGGGGGGTACAATTCTACCCACATACCCCACGGCAAAAATATGATATCCGGACCTCATAACAATTGGTTGGTGCAACTGGATCTTAAAAGAGAAATGAATAATTTCACTGTATCGCATGACCTTTACCTTAATTCGTCAATTTCAAATGACCCATGAAAACGCTATGAGGCTAAAATATACTTATCCTACCTACAGTGAAGTTTTACAGAGATTTTAAAGTTATTTCAGGAAAATAGCCAGCTTGAACTGCAACATGAACCTTCACAGAATACTTTACTATTACTTTGACAGATAAGCTGTAGTGCACTCCACAGACCAGTTATTATTTTATTTAAAATTGTTCTGAAGCAGTAGCTCTCCTGACATGGGCCTCATAAATTATGTTCATGCACCTATAAAATTAATGCATCTCATTCTCTTTTGTACTGTTTGTATGGTTCTCATTAAATATTGTTATGAATAGGCAGAAATAATGCCATCACATGTTTTTACAAAGTCCACAAATAGGTCTTGTAAAATTTACATCTGTGTGTGCATTTGGGTGTATAAAAGTACAACTAGATCAACACGTTAAATAGATAGACTAGAGGAATCTTGTCCAGTTTTTAATGACATGATCTTAAAGCGGATCCTATATTCCTTTTTTCAAAATTAATGCAATTGATTTTAATGATTTAATAAGTTTACAGTGATTTATACCAGCGACTGAAGGCTATGCCTTGTTACATTAAGGAGTTAGGATGGCTTGGGTAGTGGCTGGTGGGGTGAATGCATGAAACACCCCATGCGGGAGTGCCTGCACTCCCAAATCGAATAAGAACAAGTGATTTAATGGCGTTTAATGTCTACCCCAGATTCGCAATCATTGAAATATCAATTTTTTTAAATTTCAATGTATAGCAATTGAGAAAATTCTAGAAAAGATAGAAAAATTGATGGATATAAAAATTTTTTTTAACAAAAAATGCAACCGACTTCAACACTCAAAAGTGTGAAATAACTTGTTGAAGTCGGTACCATGATAGTTCACACAAAAGTAAATATCATCACAATATTGTGCTCATGGTACCGACTTCGACAAGTTATTTCACACTTTTGAGTGTTGAAGTCGGTTGCATTTCTTGTTAAAAATATTTTTTTTCACCCTTTTCAGTGATTTTTGCTACTCACGGGATCAATTAATTGTCATTGTGTGTTCTGCGATGTCTTCAACCCCGACAATAATATCATCAAGATACGCGTAGCACTTTTCAGTTATTGGAGTATAACTCAAAAACCGCTTGTCCGATTTTGATGATGAATGGGACCACCACGGAAGTATACTCTATCTAACAAAAAAAAATCATCAAAATCGGTTCATAAGCGACGAAGTTATCCGCGAACACACATAAAAAAAAAACATATATACGGTCGAATTAAGTAACCTCCTTTTTTTGAAGTCTGTTAAAAACAGAAAGAAATGAACATCTACTTATTTCTAAGTATCTAATTTATGTATTACTAGCTGTGTCCCGCGGTGAAGTTACGTGGTTTTCACGATTTTTGTGTCTTCTCTTCCTCCCACGGGAACGGTCAATATTTTCGAGGAAAAAGTATCCAATCATCATAGCCATGATGTAGATTATATAACCTATGTTTAATAGTGGTAATAATTCTGTTAATCACTTAAAGTAAGTAAAATTGTTTAAAATCAGAAACCCTTTATTCTTTAACGCTAAAATTCAACATTGTATAACAATGTAAATGTATACTTTCCTTTTAAGCGTTTGCGGGTAATTTTAGTCCCCACGAAATTATATGACTATTTTTTAACATTTATTTCTTTACTCGAAATAATAATAATAGTAAATAACCTAATTTTACGATCGTGATTCATAACTGTTTTACCAATTTCAACTTTATCGCTAATAAATAAAACTCCCATTTTACACAATTTTAGCTAGTTTGATTGAAACAACATAATCACTACCATTATCAATCATTATAAATGTATAAAACACGGGAGTTACTCACGTAATAAGTCAGAGGGTTCCGACTATAGTTTCAACCACATTCGGTGGTCTTTTCAAGGAGAATACGGGGCGCTCGCGGACGCGGTCGCGATTCGCCTAGTACTATAGTCGGAACATTCTGACTTTTTACGTGATTAACTCCCGTGTTTTATACATTTATAGTTATCAATCATTGTTTTTGTCACTTTGACTCAGGTGAAGGTTGATCAATGAATCCTTAATTTCAGTTAAGAAGGTAGTTATAAAAGAGGATAAGGACTTGAAGCAAAATGAAGGAGCGAAGTGCAATAATACCAAAGCTGATGAAGACATTCAAAACGTTATTAAGCCCCGGACAGATCCCCGTTCTGCTGAAATATTGGAACATTATTTAAAGCATAAGGACCAATTTGACCATGCACGGAACAAGTTGGCTTTATGGGATCCATTAGCAAAACAGATTGGTATGAACTCGACCCAATGCGCTCATCGATTTCGATCCTTAAAGCAAACGTACACAGACTATGTTCAACAAGAGATAGACAATCCGAGAATACCTATAACATGGCCTTATTACGGTCTGTGTAAAAAAGTATTTGGATACAGATTGCTCAAAAACAAAATGAAACAAGGGCAGAAGGACACAAATAAAGACGATTGGCTCGCCAGGGAAATAAAATTATTGGTATCATTCTTTTCCAAAAATTTTTCAGAGATCTCGGACGACGTTGAAAAAGTTTCAATATGGACTCCGCTAGCCAAAGAGTTAGGGAGAACTGAAACAAATTGCAAGGAAAAGTTCGTCGAATTAAGGAAGTGTTACAGAAAACTGAAAACGATGAGATCGAGAAATCCTGATGTAAAGATTTCGTGGAGTTACTTCAATATGTTTGAAAGAATATACAATTTATGCGGTAACGATCCACTTCACGTAGAACCTGTGGATGAAAAGCATTTGGAAATGGAAGGAGTAGAGGAAGTTGAAGGAGGTAAGTTTATTATTTGATCCTGTATATTTTAGTTATGTAATTATAAAAAAAAACAATTTAAAAAATATAAATGTATATATTTTTGAACTTTTGGTCAGATAGAGTTGCCTGGTCTTGATGCAGCTAAATGAAGTAAAAATTATCAAGATAATAATAATAAGCAGCCCTAACCACCGGTATCTTGGGCCTTTCCCCGCTGCTGGCAAAACTCTAGGTTTAGGTTTTTATAATATCTCTGTTAATTTTTGTTTTTTATATTGTAAAAAAACTAAGCCTAAGAAAGAAAGAAAATTAAGAGACATAATAATATTAATAATAAAAATATCATTAAAACAACGAGCCCATAATAGTGCAAGTGCCACACCGAGAACATAATTATAGTGCAGCTCTGGTTTAGCTATATTTTTTTTTTTTGTGAGCTTAAATTTCAAAAATGTACAAATACTATCAAGAAAAAAAAGTAGAATGAATATTTATGTATATATATCATATTTTTAAATTTAGCCATAATCGATGTTCTGCGTGATTCCAGAAAATAGTCAATATCAAATCGTAACACTCGGTTTAGTATCATGCTCATTGGTATTCGCTCGCGTTATTCATGGCAAAAGCTCCAAAATACCGTGAGCAACTATTGTAATGACATTAGCATCACCATCATACCTATTGAACGAGAAAAAAGAGGGTAGACCGTTTAGTCTGCTATTAAAAACCTACCCGCAGAAACAGTTTACTCGTGAACATGGTACAAGCAAATGGGACGATATATCGCGAAGTAAAAACAAATAAAATATATGGTTAATATCCCGATAGTAATCTTAATTCTTGTATACAGTCTTGGCTAGTACTGGAAAAGGTGCTCACAAAATGACATCATTTTAGTGATAATATTATCATCTAAATAGATAAATCTTATGATCTAAAGTATATATTTTAGATCATAAGACTGCACCACTTATAAATATAAAACAGTGTATTCAAAGTTACTTAATTAAAAAATATTACCAAATCAATTATTGTGTAGATTGCAGGTGAATAGGAGAGGCATGTTCTGCTGTGAACCTCCTAATGTACTGATGAGTGTCTCAATTGTAAATTATAGACTTTTGCGATTGTTCGAATCGCGAAAGTCTGAAATTTACAATTTGTTAATATATCGAACGGGGCTTGATCGCGTGAAACCTCGAGAAGACTCGTGACGACGGTCAATGCAACTTGGTCGGAAAGTCGAGGTCCATAAATTAGTAAATGTTTTAAGTCTTTACGTAACCATGCGTGACTTAAATGCTGGCAGATATTTGGCTCAACGATTCGCTCAGCATTGCAATTCAATGTGGCAATGCTGCCAACTGGTAGCGGGTTACAGCATTCGAGTTATCTATAGGATGACATTAGCTAGTGCATTGCTCAAATCTTATTGTAACTGCAGTATTGTAATCAGTTATTAGTATTTTATTTTAATAAAGGGAAAAGTCTGCAACTTGGTCGAAACGTCAAAGTAAAAAAATACTACATTTTTGAGTTTTCTCGTAACCACGACCATGCAACTTGATCGAAACGTCGAGGTGAAAAGATTACTAAATGTTTTTCACGCGATCAAGCCACGTTATATTTATTATCAGTGTCTATGTAATGTGGGCTAGTTTACATGTATAATACAATATTTATATATATAGTTAACATTAAAAACACATTTATTACTTTTCAGAAGATGATTATCAATGCATCATTGTTATGCAAGATGGGCAAGATATAAATGAAATACAAAACCTTCAACAAATATCCGAAGCAATTGACAGTTCTGAACTTATTCCACAAATAACAGACATGCCACATGTGGAAGAAAATTTGAGTTCCGCGACAAACGAAATAACAGACATACCCCATGTAGAGGAAAATGCGCGCTCCGCGACAAACGCGTTAAAGTGGACTAAACACACAAAGAAACGTTTGATCATCTTATATCTCAACTATATCAGATCTCACAGAAACAAGGAGATAAATTCTAAGAATATGTGGACAGAAATAGCATCAAAGCTCCCGAATAAATCCCCGGTAAAGTGCCGAAAGATGATTGCAAAAATGATAAATAGCTACAAACAAGCAGATGATACTGTCAAGAAAAACAGTCCCTTAACTTATTTACTAGAAAAAGTCTTAAAACTGAATAACTTTGTAAAAGCTGTTCAAAGTAAACAACGAACTTACAAAGATGTCTCTATGTCATCGGATAAAGTCAATTTAGCATTGGAGTATTATTTGGAACATGTAGAAGAGTTTGTCAATCCAAGATTTCAAAAGAGATACTTATGGAGTCAGCTTGCTAATCACATATCAGAACCTGTTTCGAAAATTTATAACAAAATCAACTATTTAAAACAAGCACACAGTGAATCAACAAAAGAAATCACTGGGATAGGAACAGACTCTAATAAACTACTAAAGGAACTCATTGCTAAAGAAGGTGCGGTTAAAGCTATCCTCAATGTCCATCCAAATACAGAGTTCCATGATGATGGAAACGTATGGTCTGATGATGAAACAAAACGGCTTCTAATCTGGTATCTGAGTAACTTGGCCAAGTTCACAAACCCGAAGTTTAACCGAAGCTATCTTTGGTTGGAAGCCTCGAAAATACTTGGCAAAAGTCCATTGGTTTGTTCTAAAAAAATGACAGAGATTCGTACACAGTATAGAAGTATGGTAATAGAAAATCCTAAGGGATTACATGGTTGGATATTTTATGAACTTTGCCACAAGATTTATGGGGCTGGCAAGTAAATAATTACCGGATAAGTTACTAAACAAACCGATTGTGAAGTAATTGGCCCTAATTCAATTAATCACTTGAACTGTCTAAAATTCACTAAAATTCTTCAAAATGAAATAGTGCGTATTCTATTTACGCTAAAATTCAAATTTGTGTAACGCCGTAAAACACTATCTCTAATATTAGACAAGTTTTATTCAATTGTTGGTCAAATGCGGGCAGTTTTAGTCGGCATCAAATAAGTTGCGACTTATTTTACCTTAAACTACCCGCAATTTTAATAAAAAGATCTAAATTTAATGTTTTTATTGATAAGTGTTGTACTAATTTGGACTTTACCGTAACCACATAAGAACTTATCTTTCTTATTTTCTATAATTTTAGTTTTGTTTAGTTGAATAAGAAAATTACTACCAATATTTATTTTTTGTGGTGCAGTAAGGCTGAAATCGATAGAACGTACTTCGACTTTGGTCAGTATGCTCATGAGGATCTTTGATAAGCTAATGCTCAGCAAATACTTAAGTTTCGATTTTATATGCTGTAATGCTAAGCATGTGCAAAGTGTGAAAGCAAAGATGAGGTAGAAACATTTCGATATTGATCCATTCGTTAAAATTTCTTTCTTTGATTAAAATGACAACATTCATATAAGGTCTTCAGGTCCCAAATTAGGCAGAGCCTGTACTATGGTGACCTGATGACTGATATATATACATATACACACCCAGACACCGGTCAAACAGAAGTGTTCACGCACACAAATGTTTGACCTGTCCGCGAATCGAACCCGAGTCCAGCGGCTCAGAAGGAAGAGTGCTACCAACCATCGGCACCAACCGGCCAGTCAATAGTAATGTATATAAGAGATAAATGTTGGTACATATTCAAATCCCACTAATATTATAAATGTCAACGTTTGGATGGATGGATGGATGGATGTTTGTTACTTTGTTACTCAATCACGTCAGAACGGCTGAACGGATCTGGATGAAATTTGGCACAGAGATTGAAATTTGTCACAGAGGTAGATTATAGTCTGGAATAGCACATAGGCTACTTTTTGTACCGGTAAAATGTATGGTTCCCGTGGAATAATTGACGTAGCAGAAAAACCGTAATCCACGCGGGTGAAACCGCGGGGCGCTACTAGTAATATTATATATGTGAAAGTTTGGATGGATGTATTGATGTTTGTTTCTCAATCACGCCAGAACGGCTCGACGGATATGGATGAAATTTGGTATGTAGATACTTAAGGCCTCTGAATAACACCTAGGCTACTTTTATTTTTATATAAGGCATTAATCTGTAAAAGTTTAAAGCGTTATAAATAATATCGCGGGTCTTGTAATTTTTGTATGAACAAATATCCGAATAACTCAAATGTTGATCATTGACGTGAAGTAATTTAAATTAAGTGTCGTGTCACTTTGACATTTAGATAATTTTACATGGCAGAGTAACG
This sequence comes from Apeira syringaria, assembly GCA_934044485.1. NCBI lineage: Eukaryota > Metazoa > Arthropoda > Insecta > Lepidoptera > Geometridae > Apeira > Apeira syringaria. The sequence goes on along the minus strand of OW203672.1, from coordinate 7,264,543 downwards.
TTTGCCACGTCAGCTAGATACATTATATGTAAAATAGACGCGAGCTGAATTAATGAATTAGATACTTAAAGATAATGTTATAGGAAGATCTATTCTATAACATATTATATATAATTTATTTTTCGTATTAGTTTTTTATTTTTATAGACATGGGGGCTCCCCCAGGTCTATGTATTAAATATGTTTTTATCTATATATATAAAAATGAAACCCGTTTTCCGTTGTCACGACATAACATGAAAACGGCTTGAACGATTTAGATAAAATTTGGTATAAAGATACATGGGACTTTGGAGAAGGACATAGGCTACTTTTTGTCCTGGAAGAAGTATGGTTCCCGTGGGATAACTGAGTCAGCGGGAAAAACGTAGTGCACGCGGGTGAAACCGCGGGGCGCAGCTAGTTATTTATAAATGTCAAACAATTGCAAATAGGTACTTCGATGTGTTATGACTGAAAATGAAAACATAAAGAATTTACTGTGTTTAATTTTATATATGAGATCTGTTTTTAATAATACATATTTTTATTAATATCGTAATCAATATCAGAAAAAAAGAAAAATCACCGAGAACTCAGTCTAAAATTATTAACCAATGTACAGCTGGGCCCTTAAATCTGAGAAGCCTAAGCTTCGCTAAAGACCGAGTTAAGTACAAGCAGCTATGTCTTGAGAAGGATCGGAAGCATGACACCGATCAATATTTTTTTTATATCACACTCAAATCATGGCAGTAGGATTCCTTGTGTCGTGGGAGGTATGGACACACAAACTAGCGATGATAGCTCAGCGGGAGGAGCGTCGACTGTCGAACTGACGGACACTGGTTCGATCCCTGACAATGGCCTGAGCATCCGGTGAAGGTAACACCGTTATTAAATTCCCAGCATGGTGGTAGGGTTCTTTAGAGTACCCGCTTGGCTAGCTACCACCCTCAAGTTCAACTGTCACCAAACACATAGTGTGTTCAGGCAGCAGTCCTTGAGAGCCAGTAAGCATTCTAGGTCTAGCGTGATCACATCTTCGACCACATCGTCACTGACCATCAAGTAAGATAGTGGTCAAACGCTAGATCTATACAGTATAATAAAAACCAAGACCCGGGACAAACACCTACACTCACCACACAAATGTTTGTCCCTGCCCGGATTCGAACCCGGGGTCCCGAGAAGTCATGTCACTGAATACTGAGCCACGGCGACCGTCAATTGAGTTGATGAATCCTGATACTAATATTATAAATGCGGAAAGTTTGTGTGTGGGCCTGTAAAAACACTGCGCATAAATGTCAACAAATTTGCTTGAAGTTTGGTATAAACCTTAGACCTTGGAAGTATATTTATGATTCTTAAATAATAAACAGCTACTGTAACGGGAATTTCGGGCGAGTAAAACTGCCTCGTATTTTTATGAGCTTGAGTTTGACCGCCGTTTTACGTGATGTTAAGTGACAACGCGGTCTAAGGTGTAGCACGCAAGGTTAAAAGGTACTTATTCTTTCGTGACTAGAAGACTCAGGGCTTGTACCTATGGGGACACTAGGGCAGCAAGCTGCACTCCCCGGAAGAACCCATATAAAAGTGGAAGCAAAACGCTTCGTTCGTAAAGGACCACTGTCATGTAGCGGTGGCGCATTGCCGTACGTCTGGTTGAGTGATGATATAGATTAAATATTTTTTTACGAGAGGTACCCTTGCCTCTATAATCATAATCTACGTTCGTGACACTAGTGAGGAATAAACTCATTCATTGATTCTTAAATTATATGTGTTGGGTATGAATATTGAATTTTCAAGGTGGTACAGCGGCGAATTCCCGCATTTACCGCCAGGAGGCTAGTTTTTAGGTGTATTTCTAAGAAAAGCTTAATCCTGTAAGTACCTAATGATAAGATAAGGTTACCTCTAAACTACTTACACAATATGAACAAAGCTTACACATAATAATTATCAATTGGAAAACTTTTAAATACTTTTTTGTACTGGTAGCTTAAAAAAATATGAATAATATTCCTATAATTTTATAAAATGTATATATGCTAGCATAGCATTAAGGTGCCGTGGTGGTACCGGCCTAGAATAGTACTCCCCCATCTCTTCCCTTGGGTGCCGTAAGAGTCGGCTAAGGGATCACGTACCAGGAGGTGGGCAGCAGCGCCTTCTGAGTATAGAAATCCATACTGCGCTCGCTAACCCGCCTGCAAAGCGTGGCGAGTATTGGTAAATCCCCTCTATATGGGGAGGCATATGTCCAGCAGTGGATGTTCTATGGCTGCGATGAAATTAATTGAACCATGAAGTATAAGTCGACATTTAAGGAGGTACCTACACCATAACGCGTCTTTTTATTTATTTCTGAACGACAAATAAAATTTTGGAGTAAAATTCGCCGCCCCCAAAAACTGCCACCCTAGACTTGCTTTACCAGCCTGCTGGTAAATCCGCCACTAGTTGTTAGGGTACTTTTTAGTGCCCGACTTGCTAGCGCCTAGCACCCGCACGTTCGAAAATCTGTCATCAACCAGTATGCTCAGGCGGCTGTCCTTGAGAGCATGATCACATTCTAGGTGTAGCATAATTTCGCCTTGGAGCACACTGTGTCCAATTAAGTGATAATGTTATTCAACATCACTAAATATCTACAAATTATATAAAAAATGTATAATTAATTATGAAAGAAATCGATTGCTATGTCTTTCCATGCACATAGCAATGTCTATTGGTATCACGAACTCATAACAATTAGTTGGTGCAACTGGATCCAAGAGGAGAAAGGATTAACTTCACTATATCGCATAACCTTCTGAGAAAGGATAAATTTCACTATACCGCACATACCTAACCTTCACCTTAATTCGCCAATTCCAAATGACCCATAAAAACGCTATAAGGCTAAAATATACTTATCCTATCTACAGTGGGGTGGGGTTTTGCAAGTGAAGACCTCGCGCGACTGCCCGCTCGCACGAACAGGTAGGTAATCTTGTTAGCGGTTCCTATTTTATCGGATGTAGGTACGGGGTCGGAGTGAAAGCGATTTTATGCCACCTTTAATTTCACCTAGATAAAGATACAATTTCATGTATTGCCTTTAATATTAGCACTTAATGAGGTGTACAAAGGCAACAATTGAAACATTACATATAAGGCAACAGGGTTATGTTTAGCATATGCAGAATTTCAATTCACCAGGTGAAAATAGACTGCGCTGTTAGTCAGCATATCCCTGCCCGTGTAGATGTTTGCCGGGATACGAAAAATGAAATTGTGTAAAAGGCGGATCATACACGGCTTTAACAAATTGCAGAAGACTGAAATGGTTCTTGCTACAAACAAAGGTCTGGAGGACTTGTTAATCTAATATAATATAATAAAATTACAATGAACTATAACATAATATGAAAGTAACCATAAAGATTTTGCAGAATAGAAATAAAAAATATTCTTTGAAAAAAAGACTAAAAACTTATTGATAGTGTATGGAGTGTTAAGGTGCGTGCGCGCGCGCATGCGAGTGTGTGTATGTAGGTAGGTACCTAGCGCAGAGTGGTATCGGTTCCAGTATGGGTATCGGTGTATTGTTTTGTATTGAACAGTAAGGCTAGTGTCTAAATCGGATTTCTCATGATATTTATTGTTACTACTGCCTTTGTATCTTAAAATTAGTTCGAATAGGTAGTCTCTTTTTAAATAATAATTCATAGGTTTCGTGTTTGACTGCTACATATAGTCAGTGACGATGTGATCGAATGTGAAGTATTGTAGATATAAAATTTTGTGAATATTGGGAGATACTCTAGTCTATCGGTCTTTTATCGGATACATTTCGGGGAGTGTGCTCTGGAGTTGCATAATTTGATTCCACCATCCCCATTCCATCTTAGGACGACCAGACGGACGGCAATGCGACATCCATACATGGTGGAAGTTCCAACTTGTCGCACGAAGCGTTTTGCTACCACATTCCTAGTGCGTACAGCTAACGAATGGAATTTATTGCCTAAATCTGTGTTTCCGCAAACATACAACCTGGGTATCTTCAAGTCACGAGTGAATAGGTATCTTCTAGGCAGGCGTGAATCCACCGTAGACCGCATCATCACTTAACATCAGGTGAGATAGTGGTCAAACGCTTGCCTATTCCCAATTGATAAAAAAAAAAAAAAAGATACTCGAGAGAGTTAGCTTTCTAACGCGGGCCTATAATTAAACTTCGCGTTCGGTAAATTACTTATAAAAAAAGAAACTGAACAACTAGAAGTTTTAGATGCACTGGTAGTGGTAATATGGACAGAAATATCTGAAGAAAAATTGACATATGATGGATCAGGTCTGAGCTTAATATCTCAAGTAAAAAAGAAACTATATCTTGGAAAGCAGCAACTCAGTAGTAACTTTTTCCACCACTACCGGCATTACCTTCAGGATTTCCACTCTTGACGGACTGGCTTGACATCCAACCGCTCTCCGCTTTCGCTTATCGCTAGTCGCTTTATAAACCACCACAAGCTAACTAAGACAGTTCGCACAATACCAGTTTAGTATTACCTCCTGACTCACTTTTGTCTATCGTTTATTGTTTAAAATAATAAAATGTATAAATTTGATAAAAAAAATATCCATCGCCGTTGCGTTCAAATCTGCTTTTGACAGTTAATATATCAACTATTGAAATAAAAATTTGAAAATGCAAAATAAACGGGCGTTTTTGTGGGTTGAGTGAAGCTGGGGATTATTAATTTTTAAATTAAAAACTATAAAGGTACTTTTATACTTATTATTATTACATAGGCGAAGTGACAGTGAATACCTGTAATTCTAAGGCTAAGCGTACCACTTAGGTAGGTACTTACATAAGACCATCGCTCAATATATGGTGAGATAATCGCAATATATGGTGAGATAATCGCAATCTAAGGTGAGATAATCGCAATCTATGGTGAGATAATCGCAATATATGGTGAGATAATCGCAATCTATGGTGAGATAATCGCAATCTATGGTGAGATAATCGCAATATATGGTGAAATAATCGCAATATATGGTGAGATAATCGCAATCTATGGTGAGATAATCGCAATCTATGGTGAGATAATCGCAATATATGGTGAGATAATCGCAATCTATGGTGAGATAATCGCAATCTATGGTGAGATAATCGCAATCTATGGTGAGATAATCGCAATCTATGGTGAGATAATCGCAATCTATATAAATAAACATAATTTCTATCTATCCTACTAATATCTTGGGCGCCCAAGATACAGGCTATGCCTAGTTTGGGGCCCGTTCCATAGTAATTAAATTAATTCTGTTACTTTAATTTTATAGAATATGTTTATGTTATTTGTATATTTTGTGTTTCTGGGAATAAATGATTACTTACTTACTTAATATTATAAATGCGAAAGTTTGTGAGAATGGATGTATGTTTGTTACTCTTTCACGCTGAAACGGCTAGACGGATTTGGATAAAACTTGATGAAACTTCAGGTCGCGGAATAGCACTTGGGCTACTTTTCATCATCATCAATCATCACCACGTGGATAAAACCTTACATTTAGGAAGTCATTTTCCGTGTCTGTCTGTTTAACCACTACTACGAGTAGGTACTACTAGCTCCTAAACCATGCAATGGATTTTGATATTGGTTACAGATCATGTAGCTGTGCCTAAGTCCTTAGATTTTTTTTCCGAGCGGTATATTATTTATAGATGAAGTTAAAATCACCATCTTAATTCGTATGAAATCTAAATTAAACCTTTGCGCAGCCGGGCAGCGTCGGGTTGCTAGTAGTAAAATTAAATATTTATTTGTGGGTGATTTAATATTTTCTGAAATTACCTGGTAACTTTTCAACATAGTTATGGTAGAAATATAAATCCAAAACGAGTAAATAACATTTTAAGAATCGTTTCGCCGCGGTGCTTTCCCGTAGTTACGTAATTAGTGTTAATTGTATCAAGGTACTTTCAAATAGGTTCCTTCTAAGTTTGCGTGCTCTACCTTAGACCGCGTCGTCGCTTAACATCAGGTGAGACAGTGGTCAAACGCAAGCTTATAATCTTTACAAAAAAAAAAAAAATACTCCTATTCTTTAAAGACGACAAACGCTATGTTATCACAGTATCGCTATATCACCCCGATCGCTGGAACTGTTTTCGACAGTAGATAGATAACACTATTGTATAAGTACCTACCTACGTCAATTTATAATTATATTTATAAAATAAAATATTAACAAATACAAATAACGTTGCACAATTCGCTGTCTTATCGCTAAGCAGCGATCTCTACCAGACCAGTATATACATAATATATAATATAGGTACAAAATAAGGTCGTCAGTAACACAGGGCTGACCTAGCAAAGCTGTCGATGTAGGTACATAATTGTACCATATGCATGTAAAAAAAATGAGAGCAGCGTTGTCTAACAAGTACGTACTGCCAAGGAGTGCTTTTCCCGAGTTTGAATTTCTGATAGGCTTAACCATGAAGTCTCCCAGCCAGGAGTGAATAGGAAGCTTCTAAGCTTGCATGCTACGTAATACGCTCGTGCGAAAATGTCATCACTTAACATCGGATGAGATTGTGGTTAAACGCAATTAATCCTTAAAACATGTTTCAGTTTAAGTTACTTATCATCATCATATCTGCCATAGGACTTCCACTGCTGGACATGAGCCTCCTCTATTGATTTTCACAAGGACCGGATGGAAGCGGCCCGCGTACGGCCCTTGCTTGGGATCTTAGTCAGGTCGTCTGGGTGGCCGTCCTATGCTGCGCTTGACATTGCGTCTCCATTCAGTTCTTCGAGCTATGTGCCCTGCCCACTGCCACTTCCAACTTGTTAATCCGCTGGGCTATATCGGTGATTCGATAGCGTAGAGAAACCCCGAGCATAGCCCTCTTCATACCTCGTTGTGCGACCTTGATTCCGCTCACAAGCCCCTTAGTGAGATACCACGTTAGGTAGGTACTTATGTAATGTGGTAAATGACATTCACACTATATTCAATTGTGTATTATGTGAAGCCATAGTGTGTTTATCCAAGAGTATGTACAGTGCAGCCGCCTTACTTTACGGATTATACCTATTTCAATACATCGTATTTATAAAACAAGTGGAATATATAGTCAAATTTCAGGATCACCGAAATAGTTTTTTAAAAACACAAGAAATTTAATTTTAATTAATATATTTTTAATTGATGTGCGATACATTCAAGAGTTGATTTAGAACTAACTTACGTGACTAAACTATATATAGTGAGCTATTTATTATTATTTTATTTCTTTCTTAGGTTTAGTTTTTTAAAGTATAAATATCAAAAACAAAAATTAATAAAGATATTATAAAAAACCTAAACCTAGAGTTCCGCTAGCAGCGGGGCAGGGCCCAAGCTACCGGTGGTTAGGGCCGCAGAGTGAGGAACCTCCGGACAATACGCGCCGTTTCAGGAGTACCGCCTTCTGCATCTGACCCTTGACCCAACCGTCTAGCGAGAGCCTCTTAAGATGTCGAGGCTCTTCGCTATTAAGCCGTTCGTCGAAACGACTATCGGGACAATAATCGTCGAGTCAACATCCCACATGGCGGTTACCTCATGAGCTAAGTCAAGGTACTTGCTGAGTTTGTCCTTCTCAGCCTTTACGAGGTTCTCGTCATGCGGGATGGTGATGTCGACGAGCACTGCCCGGCGTTGAGACCGGTCGACCAAAACGATATCAGGCTTATTGGAAACAATAGTCCTGTCCGTGATGATAGAGCGGTCATTATTATTATTATTTATTAACATTCACACAAGGTCTTCAGGTCCCAAAGGCAGAGCCTGTACTATGGTAACCTGATGACTGATATATATACTTATATACATATATACACCCAGACACAGGTTAAACAGACATGTTCACAAACACAAATGTTTGACCCGTCCGGGAATCGAACCCGGGACCAGCGGCGACCAATTTATAGCCTTATATATATTAAATATAAATATTTGTATAAAATTAACCTTATCAAATCTTTCTGTTTGTTAGAACCCTATAGACCTTATTAGTTTTTACAGTTACAACATTAAAGCTTGAAAAATATACATCTTTAAGAGATTTTATTGTGTATCGCATTAACGCTATGCTAGGCAGAACTTCAGTTCAAATATTTGAAGGAAAAAATTCGGCTGCTAGTGGGACTTGAACCCACGACTACAGAATACCGTCCTGTCGCTTTGTCCAACTATATATCTTTATTTAACAAGAATAAGGTATGTTTTATTACTTTTTGTGGTAGGTCCAAGGTTCGTCAACTTGTCATAGCATGTCTTCCTAGTCATTTTAAAGTTATGTAACTAACTAAGGCTACTGGTCACCAACATTTAAACGTCCGGTTATCAATTAACCGTCGGTTAAATGTATTGCAAAAACTGTTTGACCGACGGTTAAATTACAACCTATATTTTTAAGTACGTTTACAGAGGTCACTGTTGTTATTCATTTAACATTACTTCTAGCAATCATCATCATCATCATCATCTCATAGGTCTTCCACTGCCAGACATAGGCCTCCTCCATCGATTTCTATAGGTACTGGATTGAGGCGGCCCTCATCCAGCACTTACCTGCGATCTTAGTCAGGATCGACTGCCCTCCTTGTCGGTGGCCGTTCTATGCTGCGCTTGCCAGTCCGTGGTCTCCATTAGATAACTTATCGACCCCAACGGCCATTAGTACTTCGAGTTATGCAGTGCCCTGCCGACTGCCGCTTCAACATACTAAACCTCTGGACTATGTCGGTGACTTTCGTTCTTCTACGAACCTCCTGATCTGTGATTCGATTTGGCAGAGAAACCCCGACCATAGCCCTCTCCATAGCTCGTTGTGTGACTCTAAGCCTGCTCATAAGACCCATTCACTTCTAGCAATGTGTACTGTGTACCCAATCTTAACTTGAAGATTCATTAATATTCAAAATATTAAAAAAACAATTTGCAGCGTCAAATTGTATATACAGCCGTAGCTGTGATGTGTACAATAATCATAAAAATACTGAATTTATTATAATAATATTAATATTTAATATTAAACGCCTGTCTATTAGTCTGTATCTAGTATTAATTTAAATTGCGCTTCCAAATCTAATTGCCTAAGAATATTAAATTTGTGCTAAATAACATAATGCTCTCATGTATTTTTTCTGTTTTTCCTTGTATTTTTATTATAGTATTTTTTATAGTACTTAAGTTGTAATACTTTTTAAACTGTTTAGATAAAAGTCAAAACTAATTTAGATAAAATTTGGCATAAATATAGATGGGACCTTGGAGAAGGTCATACACTACTTTTTGTCCTGGAAAAAGTATGGTTCCCGTGGGATAACTGAGTTAGCGGGAAAAACGTAGTGCACGCGGGTGAAACCACGGGGCGCAGCTAGTATACCTATAATTTACTGATCAAACATTATAATGCCAGATTTAGATTCTCACTCTTTAGATTTGGTAATGCAATCATCGAAATTTTAATGTCACATGTATTAGGTATACTTTAGTTGGAATACATTTCGGCTCCAATGAAGTAATGTGTGAATTATTGTAAATTAAGTATTGTATTGTAATAAATAATTGATGTAAATTTATTTATCATCACCATTATTTTAGCCATAAAATGTCCAATAGACCTAATCTAATTTCATTTCGAAATTTAACTTTTATAGAAATTCGAGTATAAGATTTACTTGGAAAATATTTTGTAGTGAATTAAGATCAAGTTTAAAATGGTTTCTAAAGTGAGTCTGAGTGTGATACTGTCAGTTTTATTGACATTATTCAAGAATATTGATGGAGGGAGAGTGCAAGCCGCTGTCAGCTTTCTGTAAGTATTTTTGTCATTCATTATTAAGTATTTTCAACCGCCTTCCAATAAAAGACGATGTTCTCAATTCGATTGGAATTCTCATGTGAGTACTTCAGAACTTCGTAATTTACGGAACGATTTAGACATATATATTTTCTAATTCCAAATGATATATTTTAAAGACCTAAAATTTTTTTATTCTTGTCGGTTTCGTACCGAGTTATTTCCTCTTTATTTTCAATGAAACTTTGTAGCGTGCTACTTTTATCCTACTGATATTATAATTAGCGAGCATTCTAGGTCAAGCGTGATAAAACATCTTCGACCACATCGTCACCGATCATCAAGTGAGTGGTCAAACACTAGATCTATACAGTATAAAAAAAAATTGAAAGTTTGTGAGCATGGATGTATGTTACTCTCACGCCTAAACGGCTGGTTGGATTTGGATGAAATCGGGTATGGAGATAGCTTATACTGGATTACCACATAGGCTTACTTTCATCATCACCATCATCGTTTTTCATCACCACGTGGGTAAAACCGCGGGGCACAGCTAGTGATACATATTCAAAGGGACTTGACATTACCTGTTGTTATTTTTTTAACCGTATTCATATTCGCGTCATTCAGTTAAGTTGTTTATTCTGTTGGCAATTCAATGGATTGTTTATTTTTACACGATGCTCTAATTACAATAAAAAATGTATTGCTTTTGCAATATTGCTTCTTATAATATCAGCGTATTTTTATTACCAGTCCGAAAAAGGAGTTTACAATGGTAATTTGGTATATAGAATTTGTACACTTTGATTCTTCGCTGTATTTGCGAGGTTGTATTGTATGTGTGTAAAGAAAATGTATTTCTTAAATGGTCAGTTTAAATTTCGCCGCGCTCCACACCGTCGGTAAGGTGGTGTAAGATTGTAGATAAAGCTGTATAGGCTCCACACCGTCGGTAAAGTGGTGTAAGATTGTAGATAAAGCAGTATAGGTTAGGCCGTGATGGTTAGAAAAACAAATGGAGTTTTAGTTTTGTGGTGTGATTTAAAATTTGGATTGAAAGTAAAAACAAGCGTCTTAAGGAATTGACATAGTAAAGAATAACCTTTAAATGTCGTTTCTTTGTTTACAGGTAGGAGTTGCGGTTAATTGCGTAATAAGCGTAGTTTGATATGTAATTGAACTAATGAAATAAAAACTTTGTTTACAGAGCAACACATCATAGTTTATTTGATTTTCAATTGTCGATCCTTATAAAACGACATTTAAAGGTTATTCTTTACTATGTCAATTCCTTAAGACGCTTGTTTTTACTTTCAATCCAAATTTTAAATCACACCACAAAACTAAACCTCCATATTGTTTTTCTAACCATCACGGCCTAACCTATACTGCTTTATCTACAATCTTACACCACTTTACCGACGGTGTGGAGCGCGGCGAAATTTCAACTGACCATTTAAGAAATACATTTTCTTTACACGTAGGTAATTAAGTTAAAAAGCGACCTAACAATAACATTTATATTGCCGACTAAGTACGGTACTAATAGTTTTGTTTTCTGATTATGAACCATATCTGAACTATGTACTCTGTCCAGATACACATAACATTGTTTTTTGGTCAATGTCAACCAATGTATTTAATTAGTATTATGAATGAATAAACACAATAAAAATACGCTTTTAGTAAAAAGCATTGTGATTTTAAAATTATAAACATACACTTCAATTTTATTTATTTGTGCATATATATTCTATTTACGGGGAAATTCTAAAGATGACGCAGATGACGCTCCGTTTGTCTGACTTGACTCAACTAATACCCATTCTGTATAATGTGCTTTTTGATTACATTCTTCTCCGCTTTTAAATACATATTTAATTACAACCATTATACTCATTATTAAAACTCATGTTCATATTAATTTTATAACATTTATGCAGCTAGTGAAAACTTACGTGAATCCCACTTCAGTAGGCCTAGACAAAGTTATATTCTACGAGCGGTAACGCTGAGAGTAAATATAAAAAAATTATGACATTGACACTTCAAAGCGACTGTCACTTGATCAACAAAAGCGTATAAAAAATTGACAGACAATGTACAATGCGTTTATATTCTCCCTAGCGCCGAATCCATACAAATTTGTAGACAAATGCCACTTTGACAAGCGTTAACGACAGGTTTGAAGTGGAAGAAGTTAGAGAAAGAGAATCGCTATGAAGCGATGTATCTTGTCTAGGCCTATCAATACTTGTACAGCTCCGTCCTGAACCTCCTCTTTTGGAGTTTGGTTGATAATTTAATTCGATATATTCATAGTCTTCATAAAACAACTCTGAAATTTCTAGAACAAATGCAACATACCAGGAGATTGAAATGAAATCGGAGTCGAGTTTGTCTCTTCAGGATATCTTGCCCGAGAAAGCGAAGTATTATGACAAGAACCGAGCCCCCAAGCTGCTGGGTCAACCCACCATAGTATACTTCCACGTCACAGTGCTGTCTTTGGACTCTATCAATGAGGAAAGCATGGTGAGACGCATAGAATTAAGATACTTATCATAATATGACTGGCTGGTTGGCGCAGTTGGTAGCACTCTGCCTTCTGAGCCGCAGGTCCCGGGTTCGATTCTCGGACAGGTCAAACATTTGTGTGCATGAACATGTCTGTTTGACCTGTGTCTGGGTGTGTATATGTATATAAGTATATATATCAGTCATCAGGTTACCATAGCACAGGCTCTGCCTAGTTTGGGACCTGAAGACCTTGTGTGAATGTTAAATAAATAAATAAATAAAATACTTTCTGCGTGCTAACTGACGCTGTGGAAATTTTGTAGCAATATACATACATGTTGTATGTATTGCTTTCGGGCTGTTTGGCCGTGGTCTATGTGAAACTTTTGTTCCAGACGTTTCGTCGAATATATCATAATACGTATCTGTAATAGGTGTATTACCTGTAATCACCTTTCTGGATACAAATATCTTAATTTTATTTTTATACTGTATAGATCTAGCGTTTGACCACTATCTCACTTCATGGTGAGTGACGATGCGGTCGAACTGGCTCGCCTGGACTGCAGCCTGAACACACTATGTGCTTGGTGACAGATTTTCAAACTTGAGGGGGGTAGCTAGCCAGGCGGGTATTCGCAAGTACCCTACCACCATGCTGGGGATTTGGTAACGGTGTTACCTTCAACGGAAGCTCAACCTGTTGTTGGGGATCGAACTAGTGTCCGTCTGTTTGACAGGCGACGCTCCCCCCGCTGAGCTATCATCGCTTCAATATTTTTCCATCTATTTAAAATGTAGGTAGTGTTCTCCACTCTTCTTCTTCATTCTTTCAGACGTACGTAGCTGACATATTCCTAGCCCAATCTTGGCGAGACCCACGCCTTCGTCTTCCTGAGAATATGCACGAAGAGTACCGTATCCTGGACGTGGACTGGCTAAACAAGATCTGGAGACCAGACTGCTTTTTTAAGAACGCGAAGAAGGTCACCTTCCATGAGATGTCCATACCAAACCACTACCTGTGGCTTTACCATGACAAGACACTTCTCTATATGTCCAAGTAAGATACCATTACCTCATTAAATCTTTTTTTTTTTTAAATTTATTAACATTCACACACGGTGAATGTATATTATATATTATTATCTTAACCAATAAGGTCCGAAATCACAAATATTTATTGAACAACTAGAATAAAAATAGAATAATTCAGCGGTCACTAAAGTATTTATAAAAAAAAAATTATAACGTGGCCATAGAAAGGCTTATCCACCCTCAAGGTATACGACTGAAATATTAGTTTACTACGAATAGCCCCCTGTGCTTACCTTTTTTTGTCGTGTAGTGCCATCTGTTGTTGAGTGGCTAATTTAAACTTTTTATTACCATTTTAAAAAAAATAAAAACTATGCGTCAAAGTAACGTAAATTTATATGTACCTAAGGATGTGTTACCTGTCGTAATGTATGGATCTGAATATTGGACAGCAAAAGAGGTGGATGAAAGAAAAGTGCATGTGGCAGAGATGCGAATGTTGAGATGGATGTGTGGTGTGGCTAGGATGGATAAAATAAGGAATGAGTAATCAGAGGAAGCTTGAAAGTACCACCAGTGACTTATAAGTTGAAAGCGAATAGGTTGGCTCGGTATGGGCATGTCATGAAGAGGGATGACAAACGTATAATAAAAAGATGTGGCTGGATATAAAGGTAGAAGAAAGCCGTCGAAGGTATGGATGGACTGTGTGAAGAATGATATGTTTATGAAAAGCCTGAGCACTGAGACGACTAATGATAGAAGAGAATGGAAGGAAAACATGTTGTGCCGACCCCACCTAGTGTGGGATGAGGACAAGAAGAAGAAGAAGTAATCTAAAATACTTAGTTTATTATTGTACTCAAAGCACTGAGATAACAAATGATAGAAGAGAATGGAGGAGAAAAACGAGTTGTGCCGACCCTAGCCAGTGTGCTAGGACAAGAAGAAGATACCTAAGAATGTGTTACCCCATTTAATCACAGAAATATTTCCATTTCAGGCTTACTCTGGTACTGTCTTGTGCAATGAAGTTTGAGACCTACCCTCACGATACTCAGAGTTGTTCAATGATGATTGAAAGTTGTAAGTTTCTTTGTTTATTATTCTTTAATTCATTTCAGAACCACTGTTACTCTGCATGTTTCCACCATTCAGGGTTGCGCTCAGGAGCGGCTTCGGCCAAGCCGTATCTTGCTCTGACAGCGGAAAGGCGTTCACGAGCTCAATTAGAGCATTATTTGCTCCACCCAATATTTGATCATGACCGTTCACGTCAACCTGTCAGAGCAAATTATGGTCGACTAGACCATAATCTTTCTACCTCTAAAATCGATCAAATCTTGATCGGCTGTCAAAAGTGACATATTCAGTGGTAACTATCACGTGATCTATGATCAATGTAAGTGACTTGCTATGGTGTAGCCGTTCGTGAGACATCGATCAAATATTGGTCGATCAATATTTGGCCGAAGCCGCTCCTGAACGTAGCCCAGACCCTCTCGTCGTATTGTGCCCCTTTCTCACTATTTTAACTTTTTATTAAAAACTTTCAAAACAAGGGATTTTCAAACAAGTTATTTTTTGACAAACATTGGAACAACTGACTTCACTCACCTGTGGTTTTTTAAAAATTTTTCCTCGATATCATAAAAAAAAGAACACCGATTTTGATAAAATTTAAATAGGACCACCTCAAAAGCGCAATCTTTCAAACATAAAAGAATTTGCAAAATGGGTCAAAAATATATGATTGGAACATAGAACCTTCTCCCTTTTTGAACGCGGTTTAAAATTTATATGTTGTGTTAGAACAGAACTTCGTCATTTTCGTAAATTATTTCATCTGAAAGTTTCGAGCATTTATTCTCTAAGCCTGTAGTGTAGTGTGGCTTTATATTTCCTTAAAAATATCATCAACAACGGCTTAGTACATCTCTATCTCTACTTTCAAAAATATCTTGATATTCTACTTTAAGCAGAGAGAGTTGGTTTGTATATCCATAAAACTACGAAAGCATTTAAATTATTCCCAAGTTTTTTCAATTTCAGTATCCCACACTGTTCACGACCTAGTTTTCATCTGGAACCTGACGGACCCCCTGGTGGTGAACCCTGAGATTGAGCTGCCTCAGCTGGATATCTCCAATAACTACACCAGCGACTGCACTATTGAGTATTCTACAGGTAAAGTATACATATATATATATATATATATATACACCGCATCATCACTTAAAATCAGGTGAGATAGTAGTCAAACGCCTGCCTATTGTGAATAAAAAAAAAATCTAAGTAAATATATATAACTCAAAGGTGACTGACTGACATAGTGATCTATCAACGCACAGCTCAATCCACTGGACGGATCGGGTTGAAATTTGGCATGCAGGTAGATGTTATGACGTAGGCATCTGCTAAGAAAGGATTTTGATTAATTCTACCCCCAAGGGGATAAAATAAGGGATGAAAGTTTGTATGAAACTTTGTCAATTTTAAACTGATCGGGCTGAGACTTTGCATGCATAAAGCTACTATGACGTAGGCATCCCCTAAGAAAGGATTTTGAGATTTCCCCTAAGAAAGTTTGGTTCCTGTGGGATAATTGAGGTAGCGGCAAAACCGTAATCCACGCGGGTGAAACCGCGGGGCACAGCTAGTATTTAATATTTATCTTGTATTTAGAGTTATTGAAATGAAACGAAGCGATGATAGCTCAGCGGTGGGAGCGTCGGGTGTCAAACTGATGGACGCTGGTTCGATCCCCACCAATGGCTTGAGCTTCCACCGAAAGCAACAGCGTTAACAAATACCCAGAATATTGGTAGGGTACTCGCCTGGCTAGCTTCCATCTTACTTTCCTTCCCAGGAAGTGGAATTCACTGCCTGAGTGTGTTTCCCGATAGGTGAAATCACGGAGTCTTCGTCGCGAGTGAATAGGTTCCTTCTAAGTTTATATGCAACACCTTAGTCCGCGTCGTCACTTAACATCAGGTGAGACAGTGGTCAAACATAAGCTTATAATCAGTAAAAAAAACCCCTAAAGTTTGAAAAACGGTCACCAGACACAGCTGTCTTTGAAAGCCAATCAACATGCAAGGATTAGTAAAAAAATTTGGTTGTCTGTAAAGTCGGTTTACGGACGATAGATTTACGTGATAACGTCATAATCATTTATGACTTTGACTTTGATTGACTTTGACTTTGACTGACTGACTTTGACTTTGACTGACTTTGACTTTGACTTTGACTTTAATTATTTTATGTAATACAAAACTCAGGTGGAGCGTTACGCGGAACGTTACTATTTTTCATGAGTGTTGCTGGTATTCATCAATTTATAAAACGTTATCACGTCAAAAAGAAGAAGGAAATATACTTACGTTTATTTATGACATGACACTTATGTAAGGAAAACAAGCCCTTACCTGGGATCTTAGTCTGTCCTGTGGATAGACTAAACTTTATCCGCACGAATATTTATGAGATTTCAAATATATCTTAGTACTTCGGTATGTATATTAGTCACTAAGGAGTTCTACATTCACTTTTTAAATGAGTAATTATATATGTGTATATTCGTGCGTGACGTCACTTGCCGGTCCCAACGGAAGACCAGCGCTGGTTGTAGTAACCAGCATTTATGTTTAGTTGTGGTCGGCTTGTGGAAAAAATCTAGAGATAAATAGTTTTAATTTCACATCATCTTTATTGTCATTTTATGCCACAACAAATATGTCTATGTTATTCCAATAAAAGGCCGGGTTCCGAAAAATGGACTCTAAAATACACTGTGCCGCGCTCCCACCCGCGTGGACTACGACGATAAAAAGTAACCTATACTTGAGATTGATGTCATTTTTTTTAAATATTTATTTATTAACATTCACACAAGGTCTTCAGGTCCCAAACTAGGCAGAGCCTGTGCTATGGTAACCTGATGACTGATATATACTTATATACATATACACACCCAGACACAGGAGATTGACGCGACCTTTAGTACCCAAGAATTAATCAACATTGGTTTAGCGGTTAAGGGGTGAAAGGTTATTTTCACATTTTTAGGTATTACTGTATCACAGAGGAACCATATTTTAATCAAGAACTCTTTGCCCGAGTCTGTGTTTCCTGATATGTACAATCCTGGAGTCTTCAAGTCGTGCACGACTGAATATGTACCTTCTAGGATTGCGTGCTCCATCTTAGACTGCGCCTACACTTAACATCAGATGTGACAGTGGTTAAGCGCAAGCTTATAATAATTTAAAAAAGACGTGTGGCACTGCCGCGGTAAAGCGCGGCATAGCATTTTTTATCAACTTATGCAATTAATATATTAATAACTTATGCAGTAACGCCGATACAACCAATGCCACCTAGAGGCGAGTTGCTGAACTAAACAGACAAGCGTGATATTTCAAAAAAGTCATTAAAAGTTCTGCTATTCATCGCTAGATGGCAAAACTAAATAGTTTTACCGCTGTGTCGGTCGGAGTGGGGGGTATTATTTTATTTTCGTTACGGAATTTCTGGATTCGGTCTCCACGCCTAAGGCCCGCGATAGAAGTTATGCAATAGCTTAAAAAATTTAGCCCATGCCCAAGTTATAAAATAACTATATTCCGATCTTCATTCAAATCTATGCAGCGGTTCAGGCGTGAAATGATAACAAACAAACAAACACACATATATTTTTTATTTATTTTATTAGTGTGATGGAAATTTTCAGGCAACTTCACTTGTCTAGCCGTGGTCTTCAATCTTCGACGGCGTTTAGGATACCACCTGTTCCACACATACATACCATCAGCTCTGATTGTAGTGATGTCCTGGATATCATTCTGGATCAAGCCTGAAGCCATCCCTGCTCGGGTCACTCTGGGAGTCACCTCATTGCTCACCTTGGGTAAGAGTGAGAAAGAAGACACTTATGCCTTCTCTATCTTAAGTTATACTAGCTGCGCCCCGTGTTTTACCCGCGTGGTGATGATTGATGATGATGATGATGAAAAGTAGGCTATGTGTTATTTCGGTACCTGAAGTATCTTCATACCAAATTTCATGCAAATCCGTCCAGCCGCTAAAGCGTGAAGAAGTAACAAACATACACACAAACTTTCGCATTCTATCCTACTAATATTATAAATGCGAAATTTATGTGTATGTGTATATGTGTGTATGTTTGTTACTTCTTCACGCTCAAACGGCTACACCAATTTCTATGGAATTTGGTATGGAAATAGTTTAAGCTTTGGATTAACACATAGGATACTTTTATCCCGGAAAAAGTATAGTTCCCGTGTGATAATTGAGGTAGCGAGAAAATGGTAATCGAAGCGGGTGAAACCGCGGGCGCAGCTGGTGATTAATATTTTTGTATTTTTTTGTTCACAGCCACACAAAATACGCAATCTCAACAAAGCCTGCCACCCGTATCTTACGTCAAAGCCATTGACGTTTGGATGTCTTCTTGCTCGGTCTTCGTCTTTCTATCTCTTTTCGAGTTTGCGGTGGTCAACAATTACATGGGACCGGTAGCCACCAAGGCCATGAAGGGATACTCCGATGAAGATTTATCTAGAGATATGGACGCTTTCAAGGTAAATAAAAATTTTACCAAATAACCCGCCTTCTTTCGCAGTCGGGTAAAAATGGAACCGTCTTCAACACTCAAAGGTGTGAAATAATTTTTGTCGGTACCATGAGCACAATATTTTGATAATAGTTACTTTTGAATTTTCATGATACCGACACTGACAAGTTACTTCACACTTTTGAGTGAACATTTTTTTTTTCACTCTTTTTAATGACCTTTCACTCATTACTCATGGGATCAATTGTGATTGTGGTGTAGGTATGTTCACCGATGTATCTGTATAGTATCGTCTAGATATAAGCACGCACTTTTCAGTTATTAGAGTGTAGCTCAAAAACGGCTGGAATTGGTAAGTCCCCTCTATATGGGAAGGCATGTGTCCAGCAGTGGACGTCCTATGGCTGCGATGAATGAAAAAAAAAGATCTCTAATGAGCTAACTGCAGCCAGATCCATGCGACTGAAGTTATTAAATGCGTCAAACTCTAACTGTCGCGTCGTTCAACTTATACTGGCCTGTTGGCGCAGTTGGTAGCACTTTGCCTTCTGAGCCGCTGGTCACGGGTTCGATTCCCGGACAGGTCAAACATTTGTGTGTATGAACATGTCTGTTTGACCTGTGTCTGGGTGTGTATATGTATATAAGTATATATATCAGTCAACAGGTTACCATAGTACAGACTCGGCCTAGTTTGGGACGTTAAGACCTTGTGTGAATGTTTAAAATATAAATATAAAAAAATATACTAGTTTTCTATTTACAGCACATATTTCCTACGCCAGCTGATCCCCGAGCGAGCACATCAGCTTCAATACCCCAGTATGACACCTTCTGCAACGGAAGAGAGACAGCTGTATACATTGATAGGTTCTCTCGTTTCTTCTTTCCTTTCTCATTCTTTATACTGAATGTGGTCTATTGGTCTACTTTTCTTTAAGATTTAAATTGTGCTAGAATAATTAGTTATTAAAATATAGCATTACGTTTATTGTTTTATTTGATAACTATATCAATTTGACGGTCGCCGTGGCGCAGTGGTTAGTGTCAGTGACATGACTTCTGTGTCTCCGGTCGTAGATGTTTGTCCCGGGTCTTGGGTGTTTGTGTGCTGTGATTGTGTGTGTCCATGCCTCCCGCGACACAGGGAATCCTAGTGTGAGAGTCTGTGTGTGATAATATATAGTTAGTGTCATAAATCGGTAGTTTTAACAGCGTGGTACTAGCGGTTTTACCGTAAAATCTGATTTCACACGGGAACAGCACATTTTTCCGGGAGTCTATCTATGTGTCATTGAGATCCGTCGTACCATTCTGGCGTGATTGAGTGAAATTCATTATTACAAACTTTCGCCTTTAATAATATGGAGGTGAATTTTATGTAGGGCTAATTCGAATGTACCAACTTTTTCAAGTAAAAAACCGGGTAAATAAATGACATAGTACCTGCTGAGGTAACAAATATACAAAACAGCATAATACAAACGCAGAGCCAGTGAGCATTCTAGGTCTAGCGTGATAATATCTTCGTCACTGACCATCAAGTGAGATAGTGATCTATACAGAATAAAAAAACACAATCTAAGAACACTATTTATGTAAAATATAATAAAACAGATAGCTTACACAAACAAATCCTGATGTACTTTTGTTCTATAAACTTTTAGTTACTTGTACGTTCGTGATGCCAGTCTGAATTCCTACTGAAAATCAGCGCGACGATTATCCAACCTTAGCAAAATGAAAACAAAAAAATATCTTTGGGGACTCGATCCTGGCATCGCGCAACTAAAAGTATATCCTTCTTATAATTATTTTCTGTATGAGCGTTTAGTTTTTTGTTGCAGTGTTGCTTATGTGATGAATAAACGTGTTTCTTGTTATTCTTCTAAATTTTACAATGGCGGCATCTCTTGTTCCCGCCAAAAAGTGGCGCAGCGATATTCACCCACAGATTAGATCTGTGTATTTACCATAGAAGTAATATGTACTAATTCTATGGTATTTACCTCTATCGGTTATTTAATATTGCATAGACTATCTACGCATATATTAAATAACAATGCGTTAAGCTTGGTTCGTTCAGATCGCAAGATAGACTTGTAAAAATATGTTCCAAACCGGACAATAGTCTGGCCACTAATTTAGGCATGCCATGCAGCTTTGTTTCGAGTCTAGATATTCGCGCTGTTTGTTAAGGCGATGGCGATGCCATTTTTTAATGATCAATTGGGCTTACCACGCTAGCGCGTGGCGTTCTCAACAGAAACCTTTCGTACCTCGGAAGGACGTTAAGTTCTCGGTCGCATTTGTCTTAGTAGGATAGGATGAAGAGAGCAGTCGGGCGGCCTGAAACTTCGATATTGCGCTGGCCATTATCATAACGGTCAACCCACATTGGCCAGCGTGGTGTATTATATTCATTTAAAATAATAATAATATAGATAATAATAATCACGAATTTTGTCCTGACGTGACTTTAACATTTTTTGCCCATACAAAAGTGCACAACGCCGATAAGGAAGTTTTCACTTCAAAAATAATAAAAAAAATACTTAAAAATGAGTAAAATAGGGGAATTACTCACGTAGTAAGTCCGAGGTTTCCGTCTATAGTTTTCGCGGACGCGGTCTCGGTTCGCCTAGTACTCAATAAATTACTTCGACTTAACTAAGTGCCCGCCACTGCATACCAACAGTTGCCAAAAATACAATGACAATGTAATCAATTTGCATAAAACATTAAATGTCTAGACTGTACGTGAGTCGAATTGCAGTTTATGACTGCAGGTTTTAATAATGCATCGGATATTTGGGGATCGATGAACTCTAGGTTTTGCGCCAGATATAAAGTTTTTTGAAGGCATAATAACATCGCTCGATGATTTTACCATCCGGCTTGAATTTTCGGTGAATTTATTGTCTGGATTACAGCTGTCAAGTGTGAAAATCTCTCAACAAACATACAGTTTGTTCAGACAACTGAAATGTGCAGATTTCTGTTAATTCTTACCCAGAATGGATTTCGTTCTCTAACCAGATAAGGCTAAGAAGTCTCCGTAATGGGATTGGAGGCAGATTCCAAAATTAGGAACATTTTATGGTATCGGGGGGCCCATCCGCTTCTTTGCCTCCTAATGCATGTATATAGGGAAAGAAATAAAAAGAAAAAAAAAGAAAACCTGAAAATATTTTCATTAATTAAATCACAATGTACTTAATTATTGAACTTAATGACATATTCGCGAATGGTTGATGTAGAATATTCTCATTCGAGAATGGGAGAAGAATTCCAATGTATGCGATCGTTATATTTAATATAACGATCGCATACATTGGAATTCTCTACTAATATAAATTATAATTAAGTATAATAATTAAAAAATTAAAATAAAAAAGTATTTCGTTTCAATATGTATATAATGAGTAAACTCAAAAACTACTAGATATTTCTTTTACATTTCTGGACAAATAGGCATAGCAATGTTATCACAGCGAACACTTGCTAAATGTTTATATCAATAGGTCCCAGGGAAAACTATTATGTAACACATTATATAATTTTATTTACGAAATTCTAGTTGTTAATTACAATACTACAGCTTCTACAATAACATGCGAAGAATCCACCGGCCGAAGCCCGCTCAAAGGCTAACTAAATTTTTAGTATTTTATTTTAATATAGGCAACACAAGATAATATAAAATATAGGTAATATTAGTAGTAAAAACTCACACGCCACCCACAAACGTGCAAATATATGTAGGTACCTACCAAGAGTATTTTAGCCATTCTTGCGAATTACTAAAATAGTGTTTACAACCGTTTTACAGGTTTCTTACCCTTTACAGCGTAAGTAACGCGCGTCAAGTGAGCAATAAAAGTTGACATTATTCCAGTACTGTTTCAGAGAACTGTCACAGGATATTATTATACTGTGTACTGTGGAACTGTCCGTAGTGACAGTGAAAGTGTATGGCACAAGTGATGAGTTAATTAATTATTTATCTTTAAGGGGTCAGTAGTCGAGCTTCAGTAATATAATAAACAAACATATAAACATCTTCGACAACATTGTCACTGACCATCAAGTGAGATACTGGTCAAATGCTAGATCTATCTACACTAATCTACACGAATAAAGAAAAAAAATGTATGTTTGTAAGGGAAAAACTCAAAAACAACTTGACCGAATTCTTTCACCACTACACTTCTTACATTATGTCTGATTAACATAGGCCTTATGTTTTATTATATTTTAAGGAAAAATATAGGGTTTCTTACCAAAACTGCAATCATGTAACCGTACAGACTGGCCGCTAGTACGGTATGAAATAAAATAAAAAATACCAAAAAACGGAACCGACTTCCAAACTCAAAAGTATAAAGTAACTTGTTGAAGTCGGTACTATGATAGTTCAATCTATCTATAAAAATATTGTGCGTATTATTTTGCAGCATTTCTGCTGATGATATTACTGATGCTCGCGGGCGTTTACAGAGAGAAGGGTCGAGACAAATCTTGATGCGTGTTGATTTTAAATATGACAAAAATGTATTAATGTATTACTAATTTAATTTTAGTAATAAGTACATTAATATACTACATATTTAGTCGCGGGGTACCAGCTAAGAATAGTACCAGAAAATGGGCAGCAAAACCTGATACTGTTTGGTGTTGTCTATTTCGTTCGGAATATCTTCAGCTCAGATAGGCCTTAGGTCAGTCCACTGGCTGATTAGCCTAGGACACCCTGAGGAGTTCAATTCCTATTCAATTTTTATTCACTTCCTAGGGTCTTAATAATACTATTTCTAATCTTTAGACAAGCGACTGACCGACTGTCACCTTGAGAAATATATTAATTCGCTTCAATCATGATACTTGTGGTCGTATAAGATGTAAAAGTGACAGCAATAAAACTTTTACGGGGCGTTCAGGCGATTTCAAAAGACTGAATACGAGCAACTGGATATTTAACTTATTGACTTTTTGTTATTAAGCATACCCACAAAGAGTTTCTCGGAAAGTAATTATCAAAGGAGGACATGGGACTAGTAAGTAGACATAGACATAGACATAGACACACATTTAAGTACAAGTAAGTAGTTAGTTATTTTTCCTCTCCAATTGGCTCTTATCGACTACTAGGTACTTACTTAATCTAATTCAATATAATACAGGTTGGTCCATTAAGTTGAGCGAATAAAAAATATCATACAAATATATTTTTTAGCCGTACTTGGCCGAACGACCATGATAGTTCACGTACACTCAAGTTTCGTCGCAGCCGAAAGTGTCGGTCATTTTTTGACCGCAACCGAAACTAAGGCCGAAATTGGCCAATACCGAGATTTCGGTCGGTCACTATAAAAAGTTAACATCATTCAAACAGTTTTTCATTTTTTTTCTTCATTTTATAGCCCCCCTCCGGTGAAGCTGTAAATGCCGGTAGAGGCAAACAGCATTAGTCCGTTAGAAAAAAAAGACATGTGGCACTCGGGGACTGCCGCGGTAAAGCTATTGCATAGCATTTTTTATCAACTTATGCAATTAATATATTAATAACTTATGCAGTAACGCCGATACAACCAATGCCACTTAGAGGCGAGTTGCTGAACTAAACAGACAAGAGTGATATTTCAAAAAAGTCATTAAAAGTTCTGCTATTATATAAAACTAAAAAGTATCACCGCTGTGCCGGTCGGAGTGGGGGGTGTTAGGTTATTTTCGTTATGGAATTTCTGGATTCGGTCTCCACGCTCAAGGCCCGCGATAGAAGCTATGCAATAGCTTGACAAACAGTTTTTCACGCGGACCAAGTCTATTAAGTAGTGATAGAATATAAATAACCGGACATACATAGGTTCCATAGGTTAATCATACCCCAGACAAGGTCAGTGATAAATCGATATTCGATTGCCAGTTATATCACAGAATCGATATAACCTTAGTACCTAATTTAGTAATCTTAATGTAGGTCGAATGAATACTGTAATTTGTCAGTTTTTTTTATACCGCATATACCTTTTTAGCATTTAACCATTTTAATTCTAATTAAAATGGTTAAATGAATTGAATAAAATTAATTTTAATTCTAATTTTATGCTCAGTGAAATCATCAAAATCGGTTCATACACGACGAAGTTATCCGCGAAGTCACGTAAAAACAAAAAAACATATATACGGTCGAATTGAGTAACCTCCTTTTCTTTTTTGAAGTCGGTTAAAGATATCTTTTCACACTAATGCGATTCGCAATTAATCCCTTCTCCTTGCTGCACACAATTCATCATCATAATCATCATCTCAGCCATAGGACGTCAAAGACGCACACAATTGATTTCGTGAAAATACTTTATTTAAGAACGTATATCTTTTACGAGTTTTCAAATGAATTATAATAAAATTATCAAACTATATAATGAGAGAAAATAACTATCTACTATAGAAAGCGTGGTATTTATAGATTTTTTGCGATTAGTACGCGTACTCACTAAAGATATTAAAGAAAGATTTCTTAGATATTTTTGCGGTAGCCCAAAAGCTTAACATTCATCATCATCATCTCAGCTATAAGGCGTCAAGTGCTGGATGTAGGCCTACCCCATTGATTTCCATAAGGACCGGATGGAAGCGGGCGGCATCTGGGACTTGCGGGTCAGGTTTTGCTGCGCTTGCCAGTCCGTGGTCTCCATTCGAGAACCTTTCGACCCCAACGTCCATCAGTTGTTTGAGCTATGTGCCCTGGATACTGCTACTTATTTATTACATTAAAACATATTTTTCTTAGATGTTAAATAATCAAGTATATAAATATTGTCATAGAATAATTGTAATATCTATGTACTTATCTAACGTGATGTATATGTATGTAGTTATTAGTGCACATTAAACGTTTTTCTATTCTATTCTACTTCAACTTACTAATCCACTGGGCTATGTCGGTGACTTTCGTTATTCTGCGGATCTCTTGGTTTTTTTCTCTCTCGATTCGATGGCGTAGAACAACCGCGAGCATAGCCCTCTCCATAGCTCGTCGTACGACTTTGAGTCTGTTCACAAGGCCCATAGTTAAAGACCACAGACGTTAAAATATTAATTACAGGAAATTCGTTTTTTTACATACATACATAATACATACCTGTTTGTGTATATTGAAGGCATAAAAGAAACGGATTAGAATATCTTTTTAATTTACTTCCGGCTATTGTACTCAGTTATCTTTCATCTACTGCCAAAATAGTTTGCAAATGCAGACACATAGCGGAGGGCAGTTCTGCTATTTTAACGGACTTCAAAAAAACCAGGAGATTATAATGTACTGTATGTACATTTTAAACATTTTTTTAATGTATGTTTTATTTATTTATTTATTATTAAGAAGACTATCGACACATAGCTTAACTTAGGTATACAGTATTGAATATGAAAAGAGTCATTAAAAGTCTCCACAAATAGAATGTTAGAATAGAATGTTCACCGATTTATTCCCCATTTTTACTGATTCTCAAATTCTTTTTTTGTTTGATAGAGTGTATCTCCAAAGTGGTCCCATTTAAATTTCATCAAAATCGGACAAGCGGTTTTTGAGCTACACTCCAATAACTGAAAAGTGCTACGCGTATTTTGATGATATTATTGTCGCGGTTGAAGACATCGACATCCCGTGAGTAGCACAGGTCACTGAGAAGGGTGAAAAAAAAATTTTTTTACAAAAAATGGAATCGACTTCAACACTCAAAAGTGTGAAATAACTTGTCGAAGTTCGTACCATGAGCACATGATATGTGATGATAGTTACTTTTGTGTGAAACTTTTGTATGAAAGTTGAATGGGACCACAAGGGAAGTATACTCTATCTAACAAAAAAAGAATCATCAAAATCGGTTCATAAATGACGAAGTTATCCGCGAACACACATAAAAAAAAAACATATATACGGTCGAATTGAGTAACCTCCTTCTTTTTTGAAGTCGTTTAAAAAAGGTTGAAGGGACAAGTGTGCCAGTTAACATCGTTTTATCACGTATGCCACTTTCTTTTGTTAGAAAGGTAATCATTGTGTGACAGAATTGTACTCTGATCAAAAATTCAATGTTGTCACTGATTTTTTGATTAAAGTACAATTATTATGTGCAGTGTTGCCTTATAGCAACACCAACGTGCTTTGTATAAGTAGCTTCTTTGATGTTTAAAATCTCCGTTTTAGTTGTAGTCTTACTGTCTAGCAACTACATACCTAATTATCTTTTTTTTTTTTCCTTTTACATAATTATCGTTAAAGAGAATGTATATTTTTTTTTCCCGGACAGGTCAAACATTTGTGCGTATGAACATGTCTGTTTGAC
This sequence comes from Apeira syringaria, assembly GCA_934044485.1. NCBI lineage: Eukaryota > Metazoa > Arthropoda > Insecta > Lepidoptera > Geometridae > Apeira > Apeira syringaria. The sequence continues at coordinate 7,237,179 of OW203672.1, read as the reverse complement.
CTGTGTCTGGGTGTGTGTATATATATAAGTATGTATTTAAGTATATATATATCAGTCATCAGGTTACCATAGTACAGGCTCTGCGTAGTTTGGGACCTGAAGACCGTGTGTGAATGTTGTCCCATATTATTATTTATTTATTTATATATTGCAGAAGTACAACTTACTTGTCTAATGTGAACATCCTATTAATCTCACTAATATTATAAATGTCAAAGTTTGGATGGATGGATGGATGGACGGATGGATGTTTGTTACTCAATCACGCCAGAACGGATGAACGGATCTGCATGAAATTTGGCATAGATATAGGTTATAGTCTGGAATAGCACATAGGCTTTTTATCCCGGTAAAATGTATGATTGCCGTGAAACCGCGAGCGCTACCAGTAAATTATATCTTGCAAACCATAATACGATAGTTAAGCATATGAATAAATAAAGATAATTTGATTTTTTAACATCTCAACTGCACAGGATATGCTAGTATGGTGTGCAGGATTTCTAATATTCCTTCTCTTTAAATATCCCACGCTCAAACGGCTACACCGAATTTGATGAAATTTGGTGTGTAGATACTTCAGGTCCCAGAATAGCACATAGGCTACTTTCATCACCATCATCATCAATCATCATCGCGCGGGTAAAACCGCGAGGCGCAGCTAGTAAAGCAAATGCTTATGTATATTTAAGTATCTTTATTTCGAAGATATTTATCTTAGATTCTATTATATATATGCTTATACTATGCTACATACATCTATTGAGTACAACCCAAATAAAAACCAAAGTAAGCGAATAAGAGGAAGAGTTACCTCTAGCGTTACAACTCGGACTCAGTATGCATCTCGACAATATGCAAAACAAAGTCAATATCTATACAATATTATTAATAGAAAAATTAATATCTACCCTTTAAATAGCTTTTACTGTAAAAAAGCCCTTGAGGAATGGCTATCGATATTAAATTATAACGAAGTTAAAAAACTCCTTCAAATTCCTTCGTAAAACTCATCAAACGTATATTAAATTGCACCCACACGTCCGCTACAAATACACACCTTTACAGACATACACACACTCACACTCCCCCCATACACACTCTTCACACACACATATGCAAGGCAATAAATAAATTAATAGAAGCATAATTTTGTAAATTTTGTAAATTTAGTATTTAGACATAGTTCTTTATTTTGGTTAATACCTATTAGTCTCACCTTTCCTTACTTTACTTTATTTTTATTTTTATTTTATTTACCTACTTAATCAATTATAGTTATACTACTTCGGAAGAGCGGGATCCTCTAACACAGATATTTCCATTTTCCATACTTAAAAGAGGGTCCCAAACAAATTAAATGTAAATTAGATTAAGTTAACTAAATAAATGATTTGTATTTGTATTGTATTTGTATGCTACTAACATATTGGTTTATACTGAGCAAGTGCTATTGGGAGGCCTATGTCCACCAGTGGACGTCCTATGCCTGAGATGATGATGACATGTTACGGCCCTCGGTGCAGCCCTCGAGTGATAATGATTTTTCCTATTATACAGAATGCAAAATATAAATCAATTTAATACGGGTTTATCATGACAGCTTACGCGTTGTCGATATCACGATCGAAAATTGTTTCGGCTTCGTATGAAAGCCTTACTGAAGATCTTGAGTTCGGTACGTTCGACAATGCATAAGTTTTCTCAATAAGTTCCTATTAAATAAGTATTGTAAAAGCATAATGAAATGAGCGTGAGTTTTAACAATATTATCAAATTGTTGAATGTATGGTATTGAATGAATTTGTACGTCCAAACGACTATCACATCTGCATCCTAAAATTAAAGTCCCAAAAGCAAGCTTGATTGTCATGCGATGTACGTACCGTACATGCTAATTCTTGTCTCAAGGCCCGGCTGGGACTTTTTGCCATTACATCGGGTGCAGGCAGACGAGGGCCAGACAGACGGGGAAAGCGTCATACATATTGATGAGACGAGCTCTGAGTTATGAGGAGACGTGTCAATCAGATACATTATTGACACTTGACACATGTTAGAGACGATGATATAACACATTACCTTTTTCTTATTACCTAATACGAAGTAATAATTGCTTGCAAATAGTGACCAAAATTCTGGCCTTCATCTTGCACAATCTGCACTCTGCAATCTTGGACAATCTGCACTCTGCAATCTTGCACAATCTGCACTCTGCAATCTTGCACAATCTGCACTCTGCAATCTTGCACAATCTGCACTCTGCAATCTTGCACAATCTGCACTCTGCAATCTTGCACAATCTGCACTCTGCAATCTTGCACAATCTGCACTCTGCAATCTTGCACAATCTGCACTCTGCAATCTTGCACAATCTGCACTCTGCAATCTTGCACAATCTGCACTCTGCAATCTTGCTCAATCTGCACTCTGCAATCTTACACAATCTGCACTCTGCAATCTTGCACAATCTGCACTCTGCAATCTTGCACAATCTGCACTCTGCAATCTTGCACAATCTGCACTCTGCAATCTTGCACAATCTGCACTCTGCATTCTTGCACAATCTGCACTCTGCAATCTTGCACACATCCATAGCTAGATACTGCTCGCTAACTATTCTATGCAAGCTGTCTTCCCCTATAATTATAGTGACACTTAGCATTTGTCAAAAAGCAATTTTTTTAGTTTCTTGTATCAGTGTACATTATGTTGGGATTCAACTGCTCTGCAATAAATAAACAATGAATTAGTATTGCAATTCAACGTGGCAATGCCAACAGCATTTTGGGAACTTTACCCACTGGCAGAGGGTTGTTAGACTAAAATTATTTTTGTGAAGAAATGTAAATTTTTATAGTATGTTGTAGTTTATATTTAGTATATTATAAATACAAAAGTTTGTCAGTATGGATATTGTATGGATGGATGTTTGTTACTCTTTCACGCAAAATCTACTAAACGGATTTGGATGAAATTTGGTATGGAGATAGTCTAGATCCTGGATTAACACATAGGCTTTTCATCCCGAAAATAAATTCTGTTCTCGTGGGATACGCAAATAAATAAACTGTTACTCCTCCACGCTCAAACAGCTGAACCGATTTCGATTAAATTTGGTATGGAAATAGACCCTAGATTAACACATATGTTACTTTTATTTTGTAAAAAGTATAGTTCGCGTGGGATTATTGACGTAGCGAGAAAACCTTAATCCACAAGGGTGAAGCCGCGGGGCGCTACTAGTAAAATATATAATTATCTTTAGCGATGATACAACGTATACTTGTTAAACATTTTCTGTTGGAGAATAAGAGCTCCAGTTGTCGCTGGAGCTTTTCAATTTGAATTTTGAGGTCTATTACAGGACTACTTAGCTTTTTGCGCTCCGCCTTTTCATCCATATGATTGCTATAACCGATGCTCTGTAGCCACATCTTAACATTTGTTTCGCACAATAATCACGAATCACTATAATATTGCTAACGAGGTCATCGCGGCGGTCATGGCCGACTCGGGATGCGACCCGAATGGCCCCGAGTGATCTAAGATCCCAAGTAAGAATGACCTTCACCAATTTGATAACCAGGTGCGTTATCTATGAACAGATGTTCACGAGCAACGATATACAGACTAGTAGATATAGATACACTCGCAATAAAGTTACCTATAACGTCGGATCTGTGCTTGCATCGCTCTGTAATCCTAATATTATTTTAACAACTTAATAAATATGCCTCCAGTATATTTGTCCAAACAAAAGGTGCTCATCTGATTTCGATAGCTTTGGTTGTATTCCTATACAGAAAATATTTATTTGAATTATTATTTTTGATAAATAAATAAATGTTGCACAACACAAAATAAGTGTAATAAGTAGTAAGTAAGTATAATAAGTATAATAAAGGTCCCTGACTATGGGCCTTCTGAACAGGCTCAGAGTCGCACAACGAGCTATGGAGAGGGCTATGCTCGGGGTTTCTCTACGCGATCGAATCAGAAATGAGGAGATCCGTAGAAGAACAAAAGTCACCGACATAGCCCAGCGGATTAGCAAGTTGAAGTGGCAGTGGGCAGGGCACATAGCTCGAAGAACCGATGGCCGTTGGGGTCGAAAGGTTCTCGAGTGGAGACCACGGACTGGCAAGCGCAGTATAGGACGGCCACCGACCAGGTGGACAGACGACCTGACTAAGATCGCAGGCAAGGGCTGGATGCGGGCCGCTTCCAACCGGTCCTTGTGGAAATCATTGGGGGAGGCCTATGTCCAGCAGTGGACGTCCTATGGCTGAGATGATGATGATGATGATGAAGTATAATAAATAAATAAATAAACTGGCAGTATCAGTACTACGCTACGAGCTACCCATAAACGAATGTTAAGGACAGATTACTTTTTTAAATAACAGGTTAACTATGCTCATAATCTGTGACGGCCTCTCCGGCAGACACATATTACAAATAATAATTGCAACTTTATCATAATTCCAAGAATTATACCTATTTATAACAGGATTCTCTCCGCAATCAAATTGTTATCGTCAAACTTAACAAAGCGTTTATTATTAATTGTCTAATAAATCTTTCATGTGACAGACAGATATGCGTGTATTTTAGTAGTAACAGACAGACGGACGATAAGCATTTAATTACTGTTGCTATAATAGTTTTCAATTTGCTACTCGATTGTAATAGTTGTTTGTCATTACAGATCACTGCTGATCTGATTACTCTAGAATTCAGTTTGAATCTCCATTCAATTCTAATCCGAACCACTGCGAGTATGGATCATCGACTCGATAAAATTCGAAAATAAGTACTTGTTCAGACATGGCGTATACGCCAATCGTGCGGTTCTATTACTATGGATATCTCCAAACCGCGCGGATATCGCCGTGTCTGAACAAGCACTTATTGTCGAATTTTATTCCAATCTCATTCAATATCATTAAGGGGCGTCCATAAATTACGTGAGGTACTTTTAGTGATTTTTCGACCCCCCCTCTCCCATTGGTGAGATGTCGTGAGATTTTGCTAGACCCCCTCCCCCCACCCATAATCTCACGTGAGACTTTTAAAAATACATATTTTTTATGTAAATAAATGAATATGTCCTTGTTTTTCTGGATTTAATCAGGATTTGTTATTTGAGATTATTAATATCGTGGTATAGAACCACACAAAAAATATTTTTACCTAATTTATCCCAGTTTTCTCGCTACGTTACAACGTTCCTTGCGGGAAAAAAATTACGTGAGTATTTGTCGAACCCACCCCCTCCCCCATGTGAGTTTGGGTGAGATTCGGCTTGACCCCCTCCCCCCAGTAAACACCTCACGTAATTAATGGACGCCCCCTTAACGTTACACTCGAACAGAAAGTTAGTTCTCCAAAGCTGTGAAACTTCAATTCAATACACGACTTCAAAGTCGATACGGTTATGTCAAAATCACGGCGAGAGTATGAAAACATGCTTTAAACAATTTTACCAATAGTGGAACCGACTTCAATACTCAAAAGTGTACAATAACTAATTCTTGAAGTCGGTATCATGATAGTTCCAAAGTAACTAATATCTAAATTGTGAACATGGCACCGACTTCGACAAGTTATTTCACACTTTTGAGTGTTGAATTCGGTTCCATTTTTAGGTAAAATTTTATTTTTACTCTTTCAGTGACCTTTGTGACTCATGGGATCAATTGTCATTGTGGTGTAGGTATGTTCGCCGATGTCTTCACCCGCTACTAAAATATCGTCTAGGTATAAGCACGCACTTTTAAGTTATTAGAGTTTAGCTCAAAAACAGATTGTCCGATTTTCATGAAATCAAAAAGGACCACACGGGAAGCACCAGCTTGCAAACAAAAAAGAATCATCAAAATCGGTTTACCCATAATATGATCTGACTAAGATCGCAGGAAAGGGATTCGGGCTGCTTCCATCCGGCCTTTGTGGACAATGGACACTTTATAAATGGTTTATGTCCAGCAATGGACGTCCTATGGCTGAGGTGATGATGATAATGATCTTGCGTATGACCACTATCTCCTTTGATGGTCATTAACGATGTCGTTGAAGGTGTAATCGCACTACACTGAGAATGCTTACTGGCACTCAAGGATTACTGTCTTAAGACACTTTGTGTTAAGTGACAGGTTATGGCAACTGCGTACGAAAAAAGTAAATGGCAAGAGATGGTGGAGGCCTTTATCCAACAATGGACAGCCCTAGAAAAATAAGGATACAAAAGTGTCATTAAAAATAGCTAAGCAGTTAACTATTATTAAATTTTATGATTAGGTATTAAGCATAATTGGCATTTGGCTGGCCGGTTGGCGCAGTTGATAGCACTCTGCCTTCTGAGCCGCTGGTCCCGGGTTCGATTCCCGGACAGGTCAAACATTTGTGAGTATGAATATGTCTGTTTGATCTGGGTGTGTATATGTATATAAGTATATATATCTTAGTCATCAGGTTACCATAGCACAGGCTCTGCCTAGTTTGGGACCTGAAGACCTTGTGTAAATGTTAATAACTGAATAATGTTTTATGAAAGGGAAATAAAGGCTATTTTATTTATTTAAGAGTGGCAACTAGCCAAACACTGGAAAATACCCTACAGGTTGCTGTGAATTTGATAACAATCTTCACCGGAAGCGCAAAGCGTTGTACGGGATCGAATCAGCGTCTGTATGTTTGACAGCCAACGGTTAAGCTGCTAGGCTATCATCGCTTGAAAATAGAATATAATTAAAAAGAGTAGTACATAAGCTCATTTATATCCCGCAAAAATGTACGGTTCTCGCGAGACACCTAAGATAATTGGAAAACCGTAAGCACGTAGTGCGTAACTAGGTATAAATAAAGGTTTGATATGAGTTCTGTGTGTTCTTTTTAATGTTTTTCTAGCTATTCCAGCCAGAAAAACATTAAAAAGCAAGACACACCTAGCATAGATAGATAGATAAACACTTTATTGAAACATCACAAAAGAAGAATTTACAAAATATTTATATAAGACATATCTAGGTGTAACATCCCCCCTATATGGGGGAGGCATATGTCCAGCAGTGGATGCACATGGCTGAGAGAAGGTGTAACATAAGTGGTCTTATCGCTCAGAGCGATCTCTTCCAGACAACCGAATCAAAATACATTTCTGTAGGAGATTTCGGTGAAGCGAGGACGGTGTTTTAATGCTAATAAAAATATTAATTAAATGACTAGAAATTGAAACATGTTGATTACAATGATATTATATGTTTATATATGAGGTAGATGTCGCACAAGCGCGCAGAAACTGAGGCGGCAAAATTAAGTCAATTGTAGTAATTTTCATTGCGACGCGTATTTCAAGCGCAAGTCTAAACATATAGCTATCCTTTTCTATATTATTTGTACCGTATTATCTGTCGCAGTAAGCATGTTTATGTCGTAAAGGAACAAAATCTGAGCACCGCGCAGTATTAATATACGTCATCTTTAGTAAAACATCATTGGTTGATTACGTAAAATACAGCTAGGTATATTGTCGTATATGACAATATACGAGTATATATAAGACTATAATATGTATTATCAAAAAGACTACAAAGAAATAAAATAACAATGACAATGGAATTTTGATAAAACTGACGAGGTTTTGACACATTATGTATGTATAAAACACGGGAGTTACTCACGTAATAAGTCAGAGGGTTCCGACTATAGTTTCAACCACATTCGATGTTCTTTTTCAAGGAGAATACGGGGCGCTCGCGGTTCGCCCCTCTAACTTATTACGTGAGTAATTCCCGTGTTTTATACATTCATAATGACAATACAAATAAAACTAATATGTAAAAATGGTCAAAATTTGACTAACACTTTGTGAGATAGTAGTTTTTAATTTATAGAGATTTGCCCTAATTCTGTTAATCACACGAACTAGCTAAAATTCACTAAAATTCTTCAAATTGAAGTAGCTCGTATTCTATTTACGCTAAAATTCAAATTCGCATAACTCCATACAGTGCTCTCACTAATATTAGACGAGTTTTATTCCATTGCTGGCCAATTGCGGGTAGTTTTAGTAGGCACCAAATAAGTGGCGACTTAATTTCGCTAAAACTACCCGCAAATTTAATAAATATATTTAATTTTAGTGATGTTATTGATAAGTCTCATACTAATTTAGACTTTATCGTAACCTTATAAAAACTGGATTAGATTTAAAACATTTTAGTTTAGTTCAGTTGAATAAGCGAATCACTACCATTCTCTGCCATTTATGTATGTATACAAAGTTTAAGTCATCATTTACCTAATGATAGAGACATTGTGTGTGGGCGCGCGCCCGCATCTCTAATAATCAAGGGCTTTAATGTGATGTCAATGTCAACAATAGGGGTCAGGTTTCAGACCACACAGGGTCACATCCTGATCCGACCTATCTACCATACTTCCTGTGAACGTCATGTCACTTTTTTTGTACTAGCTCCGTACTACTCCGGTCGATGTCTTTTAGATGTCAAATAAAACATTTAAGTTTCTTTGGAGAGTGCAGGAAAATGGAAAAAAATGACAATCAATCTTCGCTGCTTTACTTCTGGTATATTATCTTCTACTAAATTATCAAGAAGTGCCGACTAATTTAATTTGTCAAGGGATAAATGGTAAATCCAGGGTTTAAACTATCTCCATACCAAATATCATCGAAATCGGTGTAGCAGTTTGAGCGTGAAGAAGTAGCAAACATACACACATGACACACAAACTTTCGCATTTATAATATTAGTAGGATGTATGCATTGTTACTTTTTCGCCTGCACGTCATGTGTTATCCATATTATGTATATGTAGTCGTGTTATGGGCAAATAAATTATTCATATTCTTATGTTTTATGTGAAACTCACATCCACGATTCTCGCTTGACACATTTTAAAATAGTGTTCTTAGAATTTTGTGGTTGTTGACCATTATAATTTAATTGTTAGTATAAGTAAAGGTACTAGAATAACATTAACATGGTATTTCTCCCAAGATTCAAAACTATAAACTTATTGCGGGACAAAATAGAATAGAATAGAATAATCATTTATTCAACACACACATAACAAGGACAAGGGATGGGTGATGTCACTATTGTATACAATATATGTAATTATAGAACATGAATTAAAACATTACAAATGACATTGGATCTTAAATTTAGTGAGGTTGAATAGGAAATACTAACCAAATCCTACAATAACTAAATTAGTGAAGCAGTCACGTTATGATTTGATGCATTAAAACTAGTAGTTGAACCGGATAACGAAATAATCAAGTAATAATTTAATGGCAATAAAATAATCCTGAATATAATATTATTTATATCTTTATATAATAATAATAATAATGTGGGACAACATTCACACAAGGTCTTTAGGTCCCAAAATAGGCAGAGCCTGTACTATGGCAACCTGATGACTGATATATACTTATATATTTACTTATATACATATACACACCCAGACACAAGTCAAACAGACATATTCATACACACAAATGTTTGACCTGTCCGGGAATCGAACCCGGGACCAGCGGCTCAAGCAAAGGCAGAGTGCTACCAACTGAGCCAACCGGCCAAACAAATGATTGATATTGTATCGGGAGAAACAAATAGTGAAAGCTTGTTTTATTTAAAAATGATGGCAGCATTAATTTCCAATGTCTGGAATTTACCTTAAACTCGATCAGCTGCAGTTCTGTATGACAGTAGGGCTGGTCCACATTATACATTTGATTTACTAGGGTTGCACCCGCGCCGGGTAATTACGTTAAATTTTGTTTTGGTTCTTCACTAACCTCGCTAAGCTCACAGCTCACACTATTTTTTCAAGAACCTGTAGCAGACGTATTGAATTAATTTGAATTGGATTTTGAGACATATTTTAATAATTTAGGAAGTTTATAGAGGTTATTGGGTATATTTGATCGAAGGTTGTTGTAGTAATCTTTTGAAAATATTTGAAATAACTTGTCGCTTTAGTTAGTTATAACATATTATAAAAGTTGCGCAAACATTTTTTTGCCTGATTGACCAATAAGAAAATGTGTGAGAAATTTGCATTCGAATAGCTTGAAATTAGATATTTATTTTTTAGCTTGCAATAATATAATTAGATGTTGTTATTAAATCAAACGGGGCTTAATCGCGAGAAAAACATTTAGTAATTTATTTACCTCGACGTTTCGACCAAGTTGCATTGGTCGTGGTCACGAGAAGACCAATGCAACTTGGTCGAAACGTCGATTACGAAATGTTTTTCTCGCGATTAAGCCCCGTTTGATTTAATAACAATGTGTTCGAATCGCGAAAGTCTAAAAATTACAATAATTAGATGTTTATACTATTATATTTTGTAGCTTGCATTTCAGTATTAAATTTATGTTAATTATGTATTTGAAGACTACAAAGTAAAGTGTGATAAAATCTTCAACCACTTTGTCACTGACCATAAAGTGTCATATTGGTCAAACACTGGATCTAAAAAAGTATAAAGAAAAGTATTTTGCAAGTCACGCTAATATTAAGGCAGCAATTTTGGTAGAGTGAAAAAATGTTTGTTTGTTTGTTTATTTTGTAAGAGTCAACCCTAATCAGCAATCTGCGCGAGCGCGCCGGATGCGCATGTTGTCCTTCGCTAGCCTTGGCACTTTATCGCGATCATACGCATCAATCAGGGTTGGCACATGCGGGTGCGGGTTCAATCTGGCATGGTCTGCCAGATTGAAATATATGACCGACAAGGGATTAATAGACAAGGGCTGGTTGGTAGGTGATTAGATTTATTGGTGGGGGTTTGCTGATACTGTTCTAAATGTGGACGGTCGTCGTGGCTCAGTGATCAGCGACACTGACTTTGGAACCGCGATCCCGGGTTCGAATCCCGGCCGGGGCAAACATTTCTGTGATGAGCAAAGATGTTTGTTCTCGGGTCTTGGATGTTTGTGGATTGTGTGTCTATGCCTCCCGCGACACAGGGTATCCTAGTGCGGGGATGTGTGTGAAAAAAAAAAAAATTGTACTTTTTTCACTAACAAGAAGAAGAGGATTGGATGTGGAACAATGAATTAATTAAATTTAATGAGACGTGTTAACAGTGACTATTAATTTTAAAATTTTATATTTTCAAATTGTTGTACCTAGGTACCTTCAAAATTAAGAGTTAATTAAGTAACTTTTATTTTATTTAATGACATTCATAATGCCTCTCCGGATGTCATGTGCGTCCGTAACACGGAAAATTGCAAATAAGGTTTATTTATGATTCCATCGTCGTTGTGACTTTTAAATCCCACTATTATTTATTTATTTATTATTAAGAAGACTATCGACACATAGCTTGACTTAGGTATACAGTATTGAATATGAAAAGAGTCATTAATAAGTCTCCACAGATAGAAATTATAAATAATAATTATTATAAATATTATTCATGTAATAGAACCTCACTGATTATAAATATGAAAGTTTGGGTGGATGTTTGTTACTCAATCACGCCAGAACGGCTGAACAGATTTGATTGAAATTTGTACTTCAGGTCTTGAAATGACACATAGGCTACTTTTCATCATCATCCATCATCACCACGCGGGTAAAACCGCGGGGCGCAGCTAGTGAAACAATAAAAATAATTTTGACATTTCGAGTGACCATAATTTCACTATAAATTAATATCTTTATAGCTTGCTTCCAAATCTTATTTTATTATTTATTCATTTTATTTAATTTTTATTTTAGTTTTAATGCCGTAGGTACTAGAAAGAATGCCTATTATAAACTTTGGATAGCTATTTTCCCAGAATAATATTGATTCCAGCAGCTAAAAGGCTAAAAGATAAAATAGTGAGTAGTGAAAAATAAAAAGTGACCCCCTCCCCTACACCGCGCTGTCTTGATTAACTCCGACGAAAATAAACGGGGCTGCGTTCAGGAGCGGCTTCGGCCAAGCCATATCTTGCTCTGACAGCGGATATGCGGCGTTCATGAGCTCAATTAGAGCATTATTTGCTCCACCCAATATTTGATCATGACCGTTCACATCGACCTGTCAGACCAAATTATGGTCGGACCGTAATCTTTCTACCTCTAGGATCGATCAAATCTTGATCCGCTGACAAAAGTGACATATGCAGTAGTAACTATCACGTGATCTATGATCAACTTCTTCTTCTTCTTCTGTGACATGCTATGGAGTAGCCGTTCGTAAGACATCGATCAAATATTGGTCGATCAATATTTGGACGAAGCCGCTCCTGAACGCAGCCCGGAGGAGGTTCTCAAGTTAACGAGCATATTTTTTTTATACTAAACGATTCTCACGTACGTTCAATGAAGGTACACCACATTGTCAACTGTGAGCCCCAAACGTTTATTCATCAACGTGACCACTTTAGCTATCAATATAAATCAATCAATTTATTCTTGACCCGAATTCTGCCGTCCCAAGACTCGTTGACCCATTTCTATACAGATGCCTCATCCTGTATACATGTTGCAAAAAAAGAAGGGGGTCAAAGACCCCACTCTGCCATTGGTCGAGGATGGCCAACGACCATCTTGCGTTATTGTTTAACGGGCGGATAATGGGAAGATTGAAAAATACGCACATAATTAAAAATGATTTGTTGTTGGAGGGGGAATGACCCTGTTTCACAATAGTGATGGGTTGAGTTTTATCGATACTGGTGACATTTTTACATGAGAATTGAGAAGTAAAAGCATGTATGATTTCTCTTTTGTCTAAGTGTGGGCTTTGATTGTGGCGATCGCTTTTTAACCGACTTAAAAAAAAGGACGAGGTTCTTAATTCTACCCGTTTGTTTTTTTTTGTAGTAATATACAAATAAACTTATGATTCTGTACTCACTTACATAAAGATAAGGTAATGTTGTACATATTACCAAAAAAATATACTTAACAGAAAAAATGTTAAGGTAAAGTATGTTTTTAAATTACATATTGGCTTTATTATGACGTGTATGTGCATGGTGCAATGGCTGCGGCATTGCAATTCAACGTGGCAATGCTGCTAGCATTCTGGGCACGCTGCCAACTGGTAGCGGGTAAGAGCATTAGAGTTATCTAGACGCTGACAATAGCTAGTGGATTGCTCAAATGTTTTTGTAATAGCTGTACTATTCTCGCTCCATTCTCGCCACCCTCATGTTCATCTTAGGTCATCAGATAACTTACTCCTTAACATACCGGAACACAACACTGTGTTCTACGACACATTTTTTCAGTACAGGCGGTCCGTCTCTTGAATGCACTACCAGTCACAATTAGACAAGCACAATCACTCAATATTTTTAAAAATCAAGTCACAAACTTTTAACTTTCTTCTATTAGCTAAAATATCTTTATCGTTCTGAATTCCATGTTATTTGTGTACAAAATTTATCATATTTATTTTTCTGAATATGTATGTATATATATATATATATATACGTATATATATACGTTGAATTGCAATGCCGCAGCCATTGCACCATACACATAAACACGTCATAATAAAGCCAATATGTAATTTATATAAATATATATATATAAATAAATGCTGTATAATATATATGAGGTATGTTTAAATATTTTTTAAAATTATATTTATGTGAAATTCTATTTAATATTTTATATGACACTCCATCCAAAGGTTGTCTGGAAAAGATCGCTCTTAGCGATAAGACCGCCTATTGAACATTTCTTGTTGTAAATATTGTTTTTTTTAATTTCTGTTTTTTTTGTTTCAATGAAGTGTACTTGTACTGTATTGTATTGTACTATTATTAGTATTACTGTATTATTAGTATTTTATTCAAATAAAAGCATCGGTCCGTTAAAAAAAAGGTAATGAAATGATCATACATATTAAGATGATGTAAAATAACCCATAGAAACAAGCAAACAATAAGATAACTTTTATCTAGTAAACGTTTTTTCTTGCTTATTATTTAATTACTATAATAGATAAAAGCGTTTATGTACGAGAGCGAGACAAGTAATATTTAATATAGAAATGAAAAAGTATGCGCGCCAGGCAAACATAAAGTACGATAATGTACATACAATTACGTATATAAAAGTAGGTACTTCCCAAAAATATTTTTAATGTCTTTCTTTTGTTTGTGGTGCCCTGAAAAGAAATAAACGCTAAATGGATTTGATTAAAATGTCACCATCATCACAGCCATAGGACATCCACTGCTAGAGATAGGGCCATTGATTTTAATAAGGACCTGATGAAAGCGGTCCGAAAGTACCTACCTGCGGTCTTAGTCAGGTCGTCTGTCCACCTTGTCGGTGCCCATCCTATGCTGCGCTTGCCAGTCCGTGGTCTCTATTCGCGAATCTTTCGACCCCAACGGCGATCAGTTCTTCGAGCTATGTGCCTTAAATTACAATGTAGTTTGAGATCACACACATAGTCAATTCGTGAAATATTTCATCTTGTTGATTTGAAATTCAGACAAGAGAAATTCCTGAGGCCAAGACCTGCAAAGTTTTAAAAGCAAATGTTCACACGTTGTCATAACGAAAATCGATATTGAAAAGGATAATAGAAGAGTAATATTTAGAGATTGATAGACATAATCATCATCATCGTCTAAGCCATAGGACGTTCATTGCAAGACATATGTCTCCCCCATTAATTTCCACAAGGACCGGTGAAAAGCGACCCGCATCAATCTCTTGCCTGCGATCTTAGTCAGGTGGTCTGTCCACCTGGTCGGTGGCCGTCATATGCTGCGCTTGCCAGTTCGGTTTCCCCATTCGAGAATCTTTTGATCCCATCACATTATTGATAGACATACAATAGTAAAATATTTTCAAAAAGTGTATCGGTTTAAAGCATGCCACGCAAGTAGATCATTCTACTAATATTATAAATGCGAAAGTTTGTGAGTAGGTATGGATGTATGTTTGTTACTCTTTCACGCCTAAACAGATAGACGGTTTTGGATGGAATTTGGCATAGAGATAGCTTATACCCTGGATTAATACATAGGCTTATTTTCATCATGACCATCATCGCCTTTTTTCATCACCACGCGGGTAAAACGGATTTGGATGGAATTTGGCATGTAGATACTTCAAATCCCGGAAGAACACATAGGCTCTTTTACATCATCATCAATCATCACGTAAATATGTCTCTAACAATAAAATGACCTTCCGTAGCACAGGAGCGTGTAAGTAAAAATGTCTAACAATAAAATGACCTTCCGAAGCACAGGAGGTTTCAAGTAAAAATGTCTCTAACAATAAAATTACCTTCCGAAGCACAGGAGCGTTCAAGTAAAAATGTCTCTAAAACCGGTATTACCCACCGGGTACAACCGCGGGCCGCAGCTGGTCGAATATAATTCCAGGTAGTCGCATTGACGTAGACATACGTTTGAAAAAGCTGAAAGCTATTAAGGAAACTTACACACATTACATGTGAATCATGTAATATTTACAACCAATTTGAACATAAAATAAATAAAGTGCCAATTGTGAGATAAAATGTGGATCTGGAAGGTATCTCGTTGAAAGATCCCGTCTTTTCAGCGGGCTTAAGTAATCACCATAACTCCACCTATCTGCTGGTTACTAGGCGTTCAAGATTTACTTCGGAATCGCTATCTATAAATTTAATGTGAATGTTTGTATGCTTGTGAATTAAAGTCATTGAATTTCATTAATTTTGCAGTGAAGAGAATGCAATGATTTAAATGTACAAACATACATTCTTCTTAATCTTTCAACGAGATACCTTCTGTTGCATGATAATATTTGTGATTATAAGAATGCTTGCATAATTAACAATTGATAAATTGTATTTTTATTTTATTCTTTTGCATTCCGGTGTTCTGTCGGAAGTATGATGGGAAAGGTTCAACGAACTCCTCCGACCGGCACGCCGACAAAATCGGCATCGGAATCAGATAATGATAATAAAAAACAACGCCTTACTCAAGAATCACTAGTAAAAGACCCTGTACAAATATTAACTGCTCGTCAAAGGCGCAGACGTGCACAAGAAGACGAAAAATGCGACTGCGCCTCGGCCAGCGAAGGGATTAAAATGATGATAGCAGATATGATGGCAAAGCATAATGAACGTATGGACAGACTGGAAAACCATCTAAAAGACTTAAAAATTCAAGGCGAAAACGACTCTAAGGAGATCAAACGCCGAGTGGATTTGGTACAAAACTCTAACAAACACATCGAAGAAAGCTTAGAGTTCCTGACTGACCAAATTAACCTTTTTGACGGCAAAATAGAAGTCCTAAGCGTACAATATAATGAGATGTCAAAACAAGTGCAACACCTTGAAGAAAAATGTGCAAATATGGAACGTTTTTCTCTAAAAACAGCTGTAGAAATTAGAAATGTTCCTAAAAAGCCTACGGAAACCAAGGACAACCTTCTGCAGACTGTTCAATATCTGGCCAACTCACTTAACACAACTCTCGAGAATAGCGAGCTAAAGGATATATATCGATTGCCTGGCAAACCTACGAGCCCCACATCTGCTATCGTCGTGGAATTTACCAATACCTGGTCCAAAGGACGTTTTTTAAATGCTGTTAAACTATATAGGAAATCAAAATCGGACCAACTAAATACCACCCACTTAGGTTTCAAAGGGCAAACCAACCCAGTGTACATCTCTGAACGACTGTCAGTGAAGGCAAAAAGACTTCATTTTTTAGCGCGTGAATTAGCCAAAAGTGAAAATTATGCCCACTGTTGGGTGACAAACGGTAAGGTATTCTTAAGAAAACAAGATGGCGCGCCCTATATTATTGTCAAAAGCGAAGACCACCTACACTCACTAAGGACAACTCAAGCAAAGTGACTAGAAAATATAATATCTATTACAACTTACTGGTTGATATATTATGTTGTATGTTGCAGGAACTCTCACTTAAAAACACAAACACTCACATTAGCACTTCACAATGTTTACTCGTACACATCTTTCCATATGAATTGGCCTCCTATATTATACACTAAGTTAAATAATAAACCTCGCCCGCGGGTATACACATCTACTCCCAAGGCCACGACGATTATAACTAAACGTCATTCATCACTTCGCCTGAGCCTGCTAATATTAATTCCGCTGCAATACTGCACTAATCCTGCCCTTGAACTTGTCAGGTTACATAACTATTATCTTATCTACATAAATAGAACAATAGGGGAAAGGTCGGTAGTTTGCTTCTTATTTAAGCGCTATTTTATTGATGTATGTTTTAATTTGGAATACTGTTTGTATTTTGTACCAAAGAAATTGTTTAAGATTAACTCTGAGAAATTAATAATAGCATGGCCCCAAGGTTTAACATTAACTGTCATAATTATGGTTTACTTACACGAATTTCTAAACGTAATTATATATATTGTCAGATATCTATGTAATATTGTGAGCAATTTTTATAAATATAAAGTATACATAGTGATGATTTCTTTATGCACTGCCGCGCATAAGTTGGTGTTATGCCATATGTCAATCAATAAACAAATCTACTCGAATTATACTTTAGTACAGATACTAAAAAAATTGATAATATATTTTTTCATACTAATTCAACTAAAATACAATATAATCACTATTTTATTCCTATATTTGGTAAGCATTATAGGAAGCTATATTGTTTTAACTTGCCCAACTCATGAACTTTTCTTAAAATTTACCAATTATAAAGATGGATAATATTTTATATATAAGTAATAATGTTGACAACATAGTTTCATCACAATCTCAACTATGTACGCCAGAACAGTGTAAATCAATTATTACACATCCAAATAATCAATTAAAAATACTAACACAAAACATTCGAAGTGTGTCTTGTAATCACGCTGAATTTTTAACACTTCTTGAAAGAATTGACGTTCTTCCTGACATCATTATATTGACAGAGTGCTGGCTTGCATCTTGTTCAATTGTACCCTCAATATGTGGCTACAGCTCACATAGCACCCAAAACAATAGTAACCAGAATGATGGTGTTATTATGTACTGCAAAACTACTATATCGTTTGAAACTTATGAACCCGTAAACATCAAAGATGCAACGTGTCTTATTACTAAAGTTTATAATAGTATTGTCATAATAGCCATTTATCGGTCTCCCGCGATTAAAAACATTTTGCCCTTCTTAAACTCACTAGATGAAATATTAAACTCATTTAAAACATTTAAGAATGTTATCTTAACTGGCGACTTGAATATAAATATTTTAGATGAAACAAGCAACAGCCATGGTTCTCAATACCTAGATTTTACAGCAATGCATGGTATCCTTCCTGCTCACACTACACCGACTAGACAAAATAACTGCCTAGACCACATAATGTTGAGGTCAACATTTAATTGTCAAACACTAATAATACAAAATACTGTAACAGACCACCACACCTTGTACTTAATAATGAATAATGACCTAAACAATTTACCCAGTACAAAAACTGTCACTAAAGTAAACTATAATGAAATTGCAAGCACTCTAAGCTCTGAAGATTTTTCCAATATATATTTAGCCAATGATTGCAATATTGCTACAGATCTATTTATTAACATTATGTCTAAAATCATTCTTAGCAATACAATCACAACTATTGTACCAAAGAGAAGAATACCTCGAAAACCCTGGATTACAATAGGTTTAATTCGCTGTATGAAAAATCGCGACAAGATGCATATGAGACTTCGTCAACAACCACATAACACCATTTTACAAAAAACGTACAAACGTTACAGGAACTTTTGCAAATCGATACTGAAAAAAGTTAAAACAAATTATGAAAGAAGTCTACTACAAGCAGCTAGTAAAGAAAATGATTTGAAAAAAACCTGGAAAGTAATTAACGAAATCACAAACTTTAAAACTGTACCTAAACCATCACATGAACTTTTGAGCTTATGTGGATCCCCTAATAGTTCAGTTGACAAGGTCAACAACTTTTTTGCAAATGTAGGTAAATCACTAGCAGAACAAATTGCACCGGACTTGGGTTTCAGTGAGGCTAACAGTATTTCATCTCAGGAAAATTCTTTTGCAATGCTGGATACAGATACCGCAGAAATTTTTGCTATTATTAGTTCATTGAAATCAAACTCAAGTGCAGGTTGGGACAACATTCCATCAAAAGTCTTTCGCCAGAGTAGGGATATATTAGCTCCAGTCATAACTTATCTAGTTAATCTCTCTCTCAACACTGCTTGCTTTCCAAAAGCTTTAAAACATGCTATTATAGTCCCAATCCACAAAAATGGTGATAAGAAGCTGATTAGCAACTATCGCCCGATCTCCATTTTGCCAACCCTCTCAAAAATTTTTGAAAAAGTAATTAATAAAAGAATTGTAGCTTATCTTGAAAAAAATAATTTACTTTCTCAAAATCAATATGGTTTTCGTAAATCTAAATGTACTGCCGATGCTGTTTTAAAGCTTACGAATTTTATCGTTAACCATCTTGATTCAAAAAAGAAATGCTTGGGCATATTCCTTGATCTGGCGAAGGCGTTTGATAGTGTACCTATACCTCTTTTGCTGAATAAGCTGGAGAGGATCGGTATACGAGGGCATCAACATAAGCTTATCAGTGACTACTTGCAGGATCGGACTCAAAGCACGAAAATAGGTGAATATATTAGCAAGCCTGCCATAGTGAAGTTCGGCATTCCTCAAGGTAGCATACTTGGTCCAACCTTGTTCCTGGCTTATATAAATGACTTATGTGACCTAACCATAGATCAAGGCTGTATAATAACTTACGCTGATGACACAGCCATTATATTCCAGGGTGAAGATTGGAATGGTGTTACTCAAATTGCTCAGAACTCATTTAATAAAATCTCAATATGGTTGAGGAACAATCTTTTGACACTTAATGTCGAAAAAACAAAATATATGCCTTTTTATCTAAGGGAACCTCCATCGGATGATGGATTGTCAATTATAGGGCATAAATCAATATGTTGTACCAACACTACACCACCTAAATGTAGTTGCTCTACTCTGGAACGAGTCAATATGATTAAATATCTAGGAGTAATGATCGACGAAAAAATTACCTTTGCACCTCACATTAATCAAATTAAAACACGAGTGAGAAAGCTCACAGCTGTATTTAAATCCATACGCGATAGCGCTGACTGGGACACTATAAAACTTTTATATTTCTCTCTTTGCCAATCCATTATATGCTATTGTATAGTTTCATGGGGGGGTACCTTCAAAACGCACATGCTCTCACTCGAACGAGCCCAAAGAGGACTCCTCAAATGCAGCACAAAGCGTCCCTTTACTTACCCCACTGCAGATCTCTATCGCGAGTGTCGGCTACTCACTGTTCGGCAACTTTTCATAGTACAAGCTCTTCTATTACAGCATAAGTCTTACGAACATAATCGTGCAATAGCATGTAAGCGATCATCTCATTGTGTTTGCACTGTACCCAAGGTAAATACTACTTTTGCAACAAAACATTTTAATTTCTTGGGGCCTAATTTGTATAATAAAGTAAACAAAATCAGTAAAATTTTTTCATTAACATCCTATGAAATAAAAAAGATTCTTTTTAACAAATTAATTGAAATGAATTATAGTCAAACAGAAGATCTGATTACCTCGGTACTATGAACCTCATTTATTTTAACTTTATATATATATATATATATATATATATATATATATATATATATATATATATATATATATATATATATGTATATATATATATGTATATATATATATATATATATATAATATATATATATATATATATATATATATATATATATATATATATATATATATACTGTATATGTATGTATATATATATATATATATATATATATATATACAGTATATTATCAAATATGCACCCTCATTCATGTTCACACACACACACACACACACACACACACACACACACACACACACACACACACACACACACACACACACACACAAACACACACACACACACTCACACACTCTATATAAATTATCAAATGTAAGAAATTGTAATAAATCTATATATATTAAATTGTAAACTATAAATTGTAAACTGTAAATGTTTTTTAACCTCCTGTCATCGACGGAAGAGTCCTGGAACTCATATCACGGGCTTTCACGAGCCTAGTTTGGGAACCAGGTGATTCCTTTCACGTGATTTGTATATGCTTTACCTGAATAAATGATTTATTATTTTATTTATTATTATTATTATTATTATTCTCGCAATTTATTAATTTTTAATAAAGTGGCAGTGGGCAGGGCACATAGCTCGAAGAACTGATGGCCGTTGGGGCCGAAAAGTTCTAGAATGGAGACCACGGACTGGCAAGCGCAGCATAGGACGGCCACCGACCAGGTGGACAGACGACCTGACTAAGATCGCAGGCAAGGGCTGGATGCGGGCCGCTTCCAACAGGTCCTTGTGGAAATCAATGGGGGAGGCCTATGTCTAGCAGTGGACGTCCTATGGCTGAGATGATGATGATGATGATGATTAATTTTTAATTATGAAAGCGCTCTTTTTCTCACAAATATTGTCATGCTACACATGACGTAAATATAAAAAAATATGTAGGTATGATTTGGTGTACTCTAAAGTATATTTAAAGAATGAAGATATTTTTGATAAATTTCACTTTATTAAAAACATGTGTCAAAGTGTCAAGTAAGATTCGCTCAAGGTATTAAATACCTAGTTTTCTTCGGTTATACTTATAATTAGTTATTTCTCGTAATTTTTCACTAAACCATAACGTTGTAAAAACGTTCAAGACCGACATCTTCTATACCTACTTGGGGGGAATGATTTAAGAGAATAAATTACTGAAATTATTTTTGTAAAAATTTACATGTTTACATGTATCAACAACCCATCTCGTGTGGTCCCATTTAAATTTCATCACAATCGGACGAGCACTTTTTGAGTTACATGTCAAAAACTGAAAAATGCGTGCTTATACCTACACGATATTATACCGCATAACTTCCGACTGGGTAAAACGTTTTTTATTTATTTGAAAGCTGGTGCTTCCCGTGTGGTCCCATTTAAATTTCATCAAAATCGGACGAGTACTTTTTGAGTTACAAGTCAAAAACTGAAAAATGCGTGCTTATACTACACGATGCGGGTGCGGGTGCGACGTAGCGGGTGAAGACATCGGTGAACATACCTACACCACAATGACAATTGATCCCATGAGTAACAAATGTCACTAAAAAGAGTAAAAATCCTGTGCTTTGGCAGGTCATTTTATTGTTAGAGACATTTTTACTTGAACGCTCCTGTGCTTCGGGAGGTAATTTTATTGTTAGACATATTTTTACTTGAACGCTCCTGTGCTTCGGAAGGTCCATGGTATGCTATCTTAATTTAAAATTTAATGCAAATCCGTTGAACTGTTTCAGCGTGACGCAGTAACAAACATTATAAACGACAAACATTCGCCTTAACAATATTAGTGCGATTCTGTGTAAGTGTGCCAAGCCGTAGGCTCGCACTAGTTATGTTTCCAATATTTATTTATTGATTTAATTCTTGTTGTGGGCGCTAGATGTATTTAGGTCAGAAAAAGCTTTATGTCTAGGATGTAGTAAGAATTTTATTTTACAGCAAGTAATAAATAACATGTACCGTGGTGGTACCGGCCTAGAATGGTACTTCCTCCATCTAGGCGGCTAATTATTGTCTTAGCGCTGCAGCAGATTTGTCTTACATTTAACAATGAAATCGTTCTAGTTCGACGTCGTTTAGAGCCTTGTGTTTGTACTGTCTAGTTGGACGACTAAGTATTATTTATAAGTGCTGCAGCGGACTTTACTTCACACTCTTGCAAAATGAAGCATGACATTAGCTTTTGATAGCTCCTCTATACGCAGTAATAGAACCTCAGTGGCTAAAAAAAAGAAATGTCGGGTTAGCTATCCTGATGTTATTTTATAGATGTGCAAGGGACAATGAAACCTAAAATTTTAATGATCTAACCCTGAGTTTACAAACTCTACATTTATTTATTTAACCTGACTATGCGTGCAAGTGGGCCTTACTGCGACAGATAATACGGGACAAATAATATAGAAAAGGATAGCTATATGCTTAGACTTGCGTTTGAAATACGCGTCGTAATCAAAATTACTACAATTGACTTAATTTTGCCGCCTCAGTTTCCGCGCGACATCTACCTCATATAAATATATAATATCATTGTTTGACACCTACAAACCTACTTAACAAGCAACATAAAAATTTAAATTTTGTTGCCTAACTTATTATAACTCATCGCCTCATCGATGAGGTTTGCGCGCAGCACTACTGTCATCCCTCTGCCAGTGACCGGCTCATCCGTTTGCCGTGGGAATGGACTGTTTTTTGTGGCCTCCTTACTTTGAACTGCATTCCTGGATCATGTCACAAAACCGAATTACATTGATCCATAATTTAAGTTTACATTGATATACATTATATTACATTTGGCCCTGCAGCAAAACAAAAACGAGAAAACTATAGGATAAGCTAATACTAGTTTCCTGGGCTGCGTTCAGCAGCGGGTTAGGCCAAATACTGATCGACCAATATTTGATCGATGTCTCACGAACCGCTACACCGATTTCGATGTAATTTGGTATGGATATAGCTTATACCCTGGATTAAAACATAGGTTTATTTTAATAATCACATAATCATCATCATATTCATCATCATAATCATTACCACGCGGATAAAAGCGCGGGCGCAGCTAGTATTAAATAATTCCGGGAAATAAGATCGGAGGGTTAACTAGGACCTCCACGTCTCCAAACTTAAAACAATTCCCCAATTTTGATTGCACTTCAATGACGTTTTTAGCACCGAATCATCAGTCAGTACTATCGCAACCCGCAGCGGTGACTTTGAACCGACGATGTACCACCACGATAACAAATTTAATGCCACTTTCAACATCTTCATTACTTTCAAATGGCGTCCTTATAACTTTGAAATAAAGATCTCTTTCCCCAATAGCTTGTTTCTGATGATATGATTAAATTTGTAGGGGTCTGTGCTGCACCGAATTGGTCCTAATTGTTTAATGTATGTGACGAATGAGTGATCCCATATGTTCTCGTGTGTCAAATTTGGCACCGGTCGATCATTGATAGCAATATTAGCTTAAGACTTGACCATTGGCTGAAGATATAATTTTGAGTCCTTTCAGCTTATTTTGTTGAAAATCTTACGATGTCTAATAAACTTGATAAAATACCACTTAGGTGCCATCCATAAATTACATCACACGGATTTCATGACTTTTTGAACCCTCTGCTTGACAGGTTGTCACATTTGTGACTAGCGCTATTTCCTTGTGTGACGTCACACACTAAGCAATTTATCTTCTCGAAATTATTGGATAAATCTTTCGATATTTTCGGATCTAGTTTTGACATATAAGTATTGTTTCCTGAGATACATTAAGTGACGTACGACTATGCGCCACCGCTACATGGTAGATATACTACCATTACGCACAAAGCGTTTTGCTTCCACTTTTATAATGCGTACTGCCAGAGAGTGGAACTCACTGCCTGAGTCTGTGTTTCCCGATATGTACAACCCCGGAGTCTTCAAGTCGCGAGTAAATAGGTTCCTTCTAAGTTTGCGTGCTCCACCTTAGATCGCGTCGTCGCTTAACATCAGGTGAGACAGTGGTCAAACGCAAGCTTATAATCTTTAAAAAAAAATAATAATTTGAAAGTTTGAATTTTTCGCCATGGATTTTATATCGGCGCTTACCGACGGGCGCTAAACCCGTAACAATGTGACGTGTGACGTCACAGAGCTTAAGACTCCCCCACCCCTTGTCACACGATGTCACACTTTGCTGACCCCTTCCTCCCCCTAAAGGTGTGACGTAATTTATGGATGGCCTCTTATGAGAAAAGTTTATGGTTAATTCTGATTGAGCAAATTTGGATTTCATTTGTTAATTTATCAATTTACGAGCGATAACATTTTTCCATGATCAAAAATATTCGCGACATCGACAAATGCGCTTGAACTGTATCTTACTCCAGAAAAAGTAATAGTGGTAATAAGTAGTAATATTTATTTTCAGCCCGTAAATCATCTGTAAAGTGTAATAGTAATTTGTCACATGTTAAATCAACACCCATCAGGATTTCTCCCGCCCACTCTGCTTGTAAACACCATTCTCTGGGTGCATTTCATTTTGCGCTCACAGTGCATACGTTCGTACATAAGCATTTAGCTGTTCCGAGATGAATTTAGTACTACAGTGCTGACGCTCGTAAGCAAATCGGAACGGATTGTTTGTGTGAAAGTGCGCGAAGGCTATAAATGCCAGTTCCCATTAAATTCATATTAAATCATTCTCTTTCGTACTCCACGGTCACTAGGTCTTTTTTCTGAAAGTTTAAATTGCGTTAATAATGTTTTGTGGAGGGATTATCAATTTTTCGATAGATTCTCTAAACAGATTCAGATTCAGATGATTTATTAACCATTTCGTTACATTGCATAACATTGGCACGTCAAGTCAGTACATAATTATCACACGACATTAAGAAATTAACAACATTTATTAGCATTATTTTAGTTTCTTGTATCAGTGTACATTATGTTGGGGTTCAAATAAATAAATAAATAAATAAACGTTTAGAATTTAACAACAATATTCAATAACCTATTAACCTAATAGCTGTTTTTAGGACATTACCTCTTACCAGGTTATATTACAAGCTATATATCAGAAAATGGCTCATGTACTCATTTATATTATAAAAAGGGTGACATCCGAGGAATTTCTTAAGCACATTCTATGGGTAAATGGGTTATTTCTAATGGCAATTTATTGTACATGTCAAGTTTTAAACATATTCCTTGTTTATAGGTCTTCGCTAGTCTCGTTTTTGGTACATGTATTTTTTCCTTATTTCGGGTATTATAATTATGTAATTGGGTTTTCGTTGGAAATTCATGTTTAATTAAATGTATTTCTATTAAGCAGGTATATATAAATTGGGAAATCACTGTTAGTATCTTGGATTTTTTAAAATAAGGTTTGACAGATGTTAACCGAAAACAACGATTAGATGTACCTAATCAGATCAGCGCTCACACTGCTCTACCTCGTAGTCTCACGACTACGTCATCGTACTCCGTCATCGTGAGCGTTCTAAGCACAGGACGATGACATCATATAAATTTTGTGTGCAGCTATCAGTGCATTTCGGAATGACTCTAGGCACGCTATCTGTGCTCAAACCGCTTAAAGCGCAAAAAGAAACGCACCCTATGCAATGTCAGCGGCACCTGTTAAGCCCTTAGGTAAAGGTACATTTACGGGCAGGGCACATGTTTATCGTATTTTTATCGCCTTATAACATTATATAAAATTCTGGTATCACAGTAGTTACAAAAAAAATGGTCATCGAATTTTATATTTTTTTGTGTATATTTGGTAGGCTTGAGAAAAGGTCAGTATTTTTCACCCTCCTAAACCCCATTTTTTTACCGTGATCCTAGTATTTTTGTATGAACAATATTCATTGGGCAAAACTTTAGAATTGGGGCGCAGGAGTACGCTCGTACTGCACCCGCAGGAGTGGCGGCGGAGCCCCGCACGATGGAGCGCTCCAGCAAGTCCACGCATGTGATGGCCCCCACTGTCTACAACAAGCTGCCTGAGCAGATCACCGCGGCGCCGTCCTTAAGTAGCTTTAAGTTGCGACTCAAGCGCTGGCTTATCGGGCAATCGTTCTGCAGTTATGATCTATTTTTTAAATTAATATTATTGTGATTTGACGTGTAAGGACTATTACCAATAAATTGAGTTTGAGTTTGAGTTTAGAGTTTAGGAAGAGGATAGGGAAGGGGCTATCCATTATTACCATAGGACCAGAACCCCCTGACTTATTATGTGTATAATTCCCGTGTGTTATACATTCATAAAAATACTTATTCTATTATTTATATAAAACATAATCACAATGGTAATCGCTTTAGCATCGGTCGACTCGACGTACGGCAATTAGCCATCGCTATATGGTAGATATACCACCTATACGCACGAAGCGTTATGCTTCCACTTTCTTAATGCGTACTGCCAAGGAATGGAACTCGTTGCCCGAGTCTGTGTTTCCCGATATGTACAATCTTGGAGTCTTCAAGTCGCGAGTGAATAGATACCTTCTAGGTTTGCGTGCTAAATCCTAGACAACGTCATCACTTAACATCAGGTGAGACAGTTGTCAAACGCAAACTTATAATATGTAAAAAAAAAAAAAAAAAAAACATCAAATCTTAAAATAAATAAGGTAGTATTGAATTGGCGCGATTGTAATTTTTTCTTGTGTACATGTTTTTTATTTTATGGAGGAATATTTGATCCGCCAGCAGAAGACGTCAACACAATGAACCAAAACACTATCGCCTAATTGAAAAGTACAATAATTGAAATTGAAATACATTAATTGAAAAGACTTCTATCTTCAGACACAAGGGCACAAAAATTATAAAGGTCACTATTACTATTGAATGGAATTCGCTGCAGTTATGCAATTGAGACAATAAAATAAATCGATCATAGGTTGTTTTGATAGAATCATTGCCACTTAAATGGGGGGGAGAGATGATACCTATCTTGCACTCTTGACATTATCATAATGGGTAGGTGGTCACCTGGCGGTTATATCCTATCCTACTAATATTATAAATGCGAAAGTTTGTGTGTATGCAAGTGTGTATGTGTGTATGTTTGTTACCTCTTCACGCTCAAACGGCTACACCGATTTCGATGAAATTTGGTATGGAAATAGCTTGTACCCTGGATTAACGCATAGGCTAATTTTCATCATCACCATCACTGTTTTTCATCACTACGCGGGTACAACCGCAGAGCGCAAGTAGTAAATATATATACAGGCAATTTAAGAAAGCTTCTCCTGTTTTTACAAGTCGTTTAAAAAAGCTAATATCATGTTACATAGAACTATCCAACCACGTTTACTCTTTCATCGTTATACTCCTTCTCTGAAATTGTGACAGAAAATAAGTGTGTGATTTAAAAAAAAACGTTAATGGACACGTTCTTAGTAGGTACAGTAAATTTAGCAAGTTAAGTCAGATTTGACTGGCCGGTTGGCGTAGTTGGTAGCACTCTGCCTTCTGAGCCGCTGGTCCCGGGTTCGATTCCCGGACAGGTCAAACATTTGTGTGTATGAACATGTCTGTTTGACCTGTGTCTAGATGTGTATATATGTATGTATTTTTTTTTTCTCAGCTATGTGCGTCCACTGTTGGACGTATGCCTCCCCCATATAGGGGGGATTTGCCAATACTCACCACGCTTGGCAGGCGGGTTGGCGAGCGCAGTATGATTTCCGATCCTCAGAAGGCGCTGCTGCCCACCTCCTGGTACGTTATCCCTTAGCCGACTCTTACGGCACCCGCGGGAAGAGATGGGGGAGTACTATTCTAGGCCGGTACCACCACGGTACGGCGGCATATAAGTATGTATACTATAAGCATATATCAGTCATCAGGTTACCATAGTACAGGCTCTGCCTAGTTTGGGACCTTGTGTGAATGTTGTCCCATATTATTATTATTTAAATTACCTATTAGTTTTTTTATACTACATCGTAATAAGTATATTTATAGGATGCATATTTATAAATGTAAACTATATTTAAACAAAAGAAAAATTGTTCAGAGTGCGAAGGATGGGAGGAAAGGGAGGTGCGAAGGATTCCATGTCATCGTCGAATGTAGCCAAGAGGGATGAAGCCAAGAGAAGATAACTCTACAGATGGACAATAACGGAATCTCATTCACACACTCACACCCTCGCACTAGAATACCCTGTGTCTCGGCAGACTCGGTATAGACACACAATACAACACATAAACATCCAAGACCCGAGAACATTCATCACATATATGTTAAGTTGTGTTTCTCTGGGTTTAGCTGGATTGACTAAGCAGGGTTAGGTGAATAGTACTGTTGGAAGAAGCATTCTAGGTCTAGCATGATAACATTTTCGACCACATCGTCACTGACCATCAAGTGAGATAGCGTTCAAACGTTAGGTCTAAAGAGAATAAAAAGGCTTGGGCGAATCTGAAATCAGATTGAGGAAGTTCTAAGAAAGGGCCAGGTTAAGATTATACTGTAAACTGACGCTCTTATTAACTGTTATTTGTACAATAATTTGTTTATAAAGGGCTGTGGATTTTGTAAATAAATAAATACTGTATATATTATGAAAAATCTGATGACCGTGGATAAAGCGAAATAATTTTGGATCGTGACAATTGGAAGGCTGTTGTCTCTGCCTACCCTTACAGGAAAGAAGCGTGAATATATTTATGTATGTGTGTAATTATTATTTAATAGAGATTTATTTATTTATTTACTTATAAAGCACATAACTAAGGTACTTAAACGATAAAGTTTCTTAGTAACAAAGTTATTTAACTAATAATAATACCTAAGCAATGCACGTAACATGAATAAGGTCACATCGAAACTTCAAGCTAGGAATAACCTGTGTTATGATGTTCGATGGTTCCCGTCGAACGTTAGTGTACAGTGGTCGGTAATATTCGGAAACTTACTGCAAACAAACTCTAAGTAACAATAATAATAAAAATATCAAAATAAAATATACAAAAATGTACTTAGTGATACAGAATAGCTTAATAGGAAATAGTTCTATTGTGTACGCATCGGCTGTAGTGCCCTAGAGATAGTACCGGCTTCGGATCAAGATTTCCACGGTGTGTTAAAATCGTTTATTATAAACCAAATCGTCAAATATGAGGTCAATGATCATGTTTTAATGGCAGGGTCATTCACTACAATTCATGAGACCAGATTAACCTACAGCTAGTATGTACGGGATATCTCTATTAGATACTATGTAGTATATAATCTGTGTCTTGGGGCCTGCCAGGATGCACGGCATTGACCTTTGTGAGAAATATTGTCGCAACCAATGAAAAGGTAGCGATTACGGCTTCTGAGATTATTGTCCTGCTGGAGATGTCAATAGGTATATCTACATGTATGAATGATACATCTACTCAAGCTGAATTCGGCGACTCGCTGTAGTGCCCATGGTCCATCTTAGATATAGGATTACCAAGAAATGGTTAGCTCGATACAGCAGAAAGAATAACAATTGCCGTTCGCCCAGAACTGAGGCCATACCGATTTCCCCACATCTAACACATTCTTGATGTGTTTGAAAAAATCTTGATCTCAATAATAGTACAAAACTTTATAATATGGTAACATGTATTGAAATGTTGCATAATTAATTTTTTGGTAATGATGAACTAGTACATAGTTTTTATTATAATTTAATTAAAACCTTTACGTGCCTTAAGAAGTAGTTTCAATTTTACATTTTCAATTTGCCCGCTAAAACGCGCCACCGTGATGCATTTGTTTTTGTTCTATTTTTGGCTCCGCATTACGTATACATTTAGAAAGTTTCAAGTATCTTTAAGATTATTTACATTAGGTAAGGAAATATACGCTAAAAGTTAGCACAACGACCAACGACTCGCTTCGTATCGTATCGTATATCGTATCGTATATCGTATCGTATATCGTATCGTATCGTATATCGTATCGTATATCGTACCGTAAATCGTATCGTAAATCGTATCGTAAATCGTATCGTATATCGTATCGTATATCGTATCGTACATCGTATCGTTATATCGTATCGTATATTTGACTAGTCGGTTGGCGCAGTTGGTAGCACTCTGCCTTCTGAGCCGCTGGTCCCGGGTTCGATTCCCGGACAGGTCAAACATTTGTGTGCATGAACATGTCTGTTTGACCTGTGTCTGGGTGTGTATATGTATATAAGTATATATCAGTCATCAGGTTACCATAGTATAGGCTCTGCCTAGTTTGGGACCTGAAGACCTTGTGTGAATGTTAATAAATAAATAAAAAATATATCGTATCGTATATCGTATCGTATACCGTATACTCGATGTAACTTTCTTTAATGAGGTAACTTTAGTTTTTAAATAGAACCACATTGGTAGTGTTTATTTTGTTCAACTAAACCAAAGTACAATTCTGGAAAAAATAACATACTTATGTAAGATAAATTATTCTTATGTGGCTAGTCACTGCACTTGTGAAAATGTGGCAGCGTAAACTTACCTGATTATGGGCATCGGACATGCCCGAAACCTAGGTCGAAGTACTTCGACTATAAGCGTAAGTAACGCCGGATAATACATATGTCTAGGCAGGGACAATAGTATTCTGACTGCTGACGCCATGTTTTTCACATTGTTTCCTGTTAATTTTTCCAAGCCTACTATTTCTAGTAGGCACATGTACCTATACCATATCTTAAAATAACAAAAAGGTATTGTTTACACTTTCTCAAAGATAAGAGCATATAATAACAATATAGACTAGGTAAGTAGGTAAATAATGTAATGCAATTACAGATATACATAAATAATTATGAATCATGGAAATCACCAGCTTTCGTCGCAATAATATTATGTATATAAGTATAAATAAATGGTATCATGGAAAGCTTATTATTTGGTTTAATTTAAACATTAGCTGAGTCGCTTGCGGCTTCGCTTGCGTGGTCTACAGACTCTACAGGTACCGTGTACCTGTAAAGTCAGTCATCTAATGTTCGGATAAATAGACGATGCTAAGCACTCGATGAAAGTATGACTTTGTAAAGTGCCACTTTGACTTAGCAAAGCAAAGGCATTTTGATGAACGTTACTTCGAGAATACTTAGCTAAGTACGGCTTTGGCTAAGCCAAAGTTGCTTTCAATCGTTGTGTGTGTATTATAATTAAAGAAGCGTTCATAATTAGTGGATTGTATTTCGTTGAGAATTTTGTTATCTGAGAATTTAAATCAATCATTTCATTCATTTTATGTCCATATATTATTTGTATTTTGGTATTTAGATCGTAATAATATATGGAGTGATGATAATTATATGCTCTGTGGTAATAATAGCTTTAAAAATAAACAAACAAGAGTTGACAGTGACCGCGTCAGTAATGTGACAAACGAAAAAAGAGTACCTGTACTACTTAAAAGCCATAAATTGAAGAAGAAGAAGAGTAAACTACGAAAGCTGTAAAGTTTATCTAAAATAATAGCTACTAGCTATATATATCAGCTATAATTTAAGAAATTTCTCCAACCAATCACCCACCTTAAGCCAGTGCTAAGTCGACAAGAATCAAGACTCTGCGATTGCTAAGCAATAGGTTGACTTTCATCGAAAGTACGATGCTAAAGTACTGTCTATATAAGTGAAAAGCGTACTTAGCACGGCCCGAAAGTAATACTTTGGCTTAGCCAAAGTAGAGTAAGGACTATTTATCTGGATGATGGAAATCTCTGGCTGAGATTTCATGGTAAAGTATACAGGGTATTCTCAAGCGTTATCGTTTTTCCTCCATTACCCACTTTTATCGATTTCTATGCACAACTCGATCTTGGCAAAAATGAACGCTCCTAAATTTAGCCCGCAAAAGAGATTCAAAAACAAAATTCAAATGCAAAATTGTATATAGAAATTATTCAATACAATTTTGCATCTCGTCCGCTGGTTTTGGTTTTCTAACATTACTCAGCTCATCATCATCTTAGCCATAGGACGTCCACTGCTGTACAAAGCCGTCCCATTAATTTCTAAAAGGACCTGTTGGAAGCGACCCGCATCCACTGTGATCTTAGGTCGTCTGTCTACCTTGTCGGTCGCCGTCCTATGCTACGGTAGAAAATAGGTTTTTCTCTTTGTATGGACAAGTACGCAGTATATAATCCTCTTAAAGGTAAATCAAATCAAGTCATTTCTTGTGCAATAACAAATAAGTTAATAACGGTCAAAAAAAATCATTCCACAAAAAAACGATCTTTACCTTTGAAACTCCCGCCAAAATGTTTTACTCTCTTAATATTTTCTGATCAATTAGGTATTGTAACTTTTTTCCTGGACGAAATATTGTATTTAATTACCAATGTTTTAATCTCATAATTTGTCATTCGATGATTTTAATGTTTATTTCTAATTTTTAATCTGTGCATTCAAATCTCTAGAGTTTCCACAAAATCTAAAGTGTTTCAGTCTGAAGAAAGTTGCTTACACTTATCTTTGTTTCTTGTGCTTACATAGGAGGAGATTTGGAGTAATAATTCTGCTGTTTAGACTCGTTGACTAAACGCAGAATTATTTTACTACTAAACAGTATATGTAATGGTTTTAGTGGAATCCTTTTGTTTGCTCTTGAGTATGAGTTGATATCATTGTCAATTGAGGTGGCTGCACCCTGAGCTATCGTACATTCTCTAATTAATCGAAATACTAGGACAATTGCTCACCACTCGTTTTAGCTTCAAGAAAGTTCCACTTTTTACCACTTTGATCGCCGCTGGTACAATTAAAACAAATTGTTAAGTGAGAAAGGTAAATTTATTTAGCAATTACTGAACCTCGAATATATGTCTTAGGATGAGATTTGCAAGGTCGATATTGTTTTTCGTTCATGATTCAATCATCCCGAACGCAATCCCACGCGATTTGGTTCTCTACCGACTTGCCCGATCTTTTCAACGCATCAGTTTGATACTGGCCGCTAAGGGGCGCGCGCGTGCAGGTCTCACAATGGAATTGGTACTATTCGCGAAAATCGTTTTCGGCATAATCGCACAGCATTCGAAATCGATATTGGATTGGGATTTTAAAAAGTTTCGGTGATCAAGTGTCGGTATAATGGTTGGTTTTAGTTGTTTTCTATTTCAGATTCCTGGTGAGTAATTTATTTGCTTTTTTAACTTACATTTTAGTGCATTTTTTTTTATTTGTCGAAGTTTGCGGTTACAACAGTTGAATTTATTAAGTTATACTTAAAGTAGAAACGTAAATCGTTTATAGGTATAATTGAAATATATCTTAAATCAAATAATATTTTGAATAATATTTGTCCAAAAGGAACGTTTGAAAAAAAAGAATTATACTGAAGACCATACTGTCTATATACTACATGCATTTTGAAGCGGTGGTAGCCTTGGGGTTGCACTGGAAAGTACCATGGTACTTTCCAGAACCGGCCTGCCTAGTTACAGCAATCAGGTTTGAAAAAACAGTGTATTCTGGCAGCTGTCATTGAGAGCCTATTATCTTGCGCGTTTCCTTCTTCGACCACATCGTCACTGACCATTAATAGAGATTGTAGTCGTACGCTAGCCTTATTCAAACTAATATTATAAATAAATATGTATTCAAGTAACTATGTCTTTTACGTGTTAACGCTTTAGCCGCGGAGCCAATTTCGGCCGAACCAGTTCGAAGACTGATGTAGCGGGAAATCCGTAATCACGGGTAAAATTGTAGGGCACAGCTAGTATACTAAAAAAAAAACAAGCAGTAGAAATCTAGTAACTGTACTAATGATATCATATTAAATCATTATACAAGATATATCACGGAGTATTTTTTTTTACTTTTGTACGCTTAAACAATTATATGATTTTTTTAAACGAAGCAACATTGTTTTGTTTTATTAAAATTCAAAGTCGATGTAACCGAATTTCATGCAAGCAAAGTTGCGGGCATCGTCTAGATCAGAATGAAAAACATTCAAACATAAATTCATGCCCGTTTCCCGGATGGGTAAGCATAATTATGACGGACTTGCCGGACCGGACTTGACTGGCCGGTTGGCGCAGTCGGTAGCACTCTGTCTTCTGAGCCGCTGGTCCCGGGTTCGATTCCCGGACAGGTCAAACATTTGTGTGCATGAACATGTCTGTTTGACCTGTGTCTGGGTGTGTATATTTATATAAGTATATATATCAGTCATCAGGTTACCATAGTACAGGCTCTGCCTAGTTTGGGACCTGAAGACCTTGTTTGAATGTTGTCCCATATTATTATAATATTATTATTATTACTTTCACTTGCTTTATTCATGGCGTATCTCGCTTGCTGCCTTCTCTCTCAACAGATTTACGTCCCTCTCTTGAAAGTACTCATGTGGACTATTCCAGAACTCAAAATATCATACAATACGCTTAAGTAGAAAGTTAATGAACGACTAAAAATATTTCATCCTGAAGACCGGTTGAGGATGTTAAGGACAAACTATTAAAAATAATTGCATTATTATCAGTTCTCGATAAGTGTGCAAAGTTCCAGTACCAAGCGAATCGCGACCGCGTCCGCAAGCGCCCTGTATTCTCCTTGAAAAAGACCACCGAATGTGATCGAAACTATAGTCTGAACTCTCTGAATTACTACGTGACTAATTCCCGTGTTTTATACATTAATAAAGAATGTTTTCAATTAAACCGATATTTCGAAGGGGGTAAAAATCACCACATTAAGCGTGGCGAGTATTGGCAAATCCTCCCTATATGGGGGAGGCATGTGTCCAGCAGTGGACATCCTATGGCTGAGATGATGATGATGATGAAAAATCATGATTTACATAAATAGGTCAAGCTAATAAAAAAAGCGTGTTAAAAACATACAATACCGCTTGTCTTACAAACTAATAAAAACTTTGTTTTCAGCTTATAAAAAGATCTTCTCATTCCTGACCTAAGTGGGGTCGCCAAAACATGACGTGATCGTCTCTCACTTTGTACTGTCACCTGTCACCACACCTTTGATACTCATTTTTTTTTTAATGATAATACGGCTTTGAATACAAGTCCTTTAGCCAAAACTTATTTTATCAGTCAGTGTCAACTTCATTGGCTGGATGTGTGTATTCTATGGACTGGATTCAATGATATTATATGTTTATATGAGGTAGATGTCGCACAAGCGCGCGGAAACTGAGGCGGCAAAATGAAGTTAATTGTAGTAATTTTCATTACGACGCGTATTTCAAGCGCAAGTCTAAACATATAGCTATCCTTTTCTATATTATATGTACCGTATTATCTGTCGCAGTAAGCATGTTTATGTCGTAAAGGAACAAAATCTGAGCACCGCGCAGTATGAATATACGTCATCTTTAGTAAAACATCATTGACTGGATTCACTATCATCCTTTGTTGTTTGTTTTCTGACTGAACTTCGAAATTCAACTCAATTCCATGCCGTTCTGTTGCGATACTACAGTTTTTCCACTGTAGAAGTCACATAATTAAATAATGCGACAAAGGTGTCCACATTGTTCAACGTGTCTTGAGGAGGCGGGGTACATCAGGAGTAACATCAATAAGTTTCGAGATCATTATTAATCTTTGAAGAATTGATACTCGTATCAGTTAGGGTTGCCATCTTAAAAGCTAGGATCTGCCTACCAGGACAAGAAAAGTGAAAGCCCCGGATTTTGGAGCTTAAAACCCTAGCAATTCAGCAGAGTTTTTTTTAGTTACTCACCGGACAATTAACACTAAACATAAAACCCTATTCGGACGCTCCTCGGACGCCCTGTATACTAGGACAAATTCGGGGAAACCCGGCCGGATGGCAACCCTATTATCAGTATACACAGACTTTCTTTGACCTTTCTCTGTCTTTATATCCTTTTACTTATCATACTTGTATGACATACATACATACACAACAGTTATTCAGGTATGTGGTTTTCGTTCATTTTTATCATCATCATCTCAGCCATAGGACATCCACCGCTGGGCATAGGCCTAACACCATTGAATTGCATAAGGACCGGATGGAAGCGGCCCGCATCCAGCCCTTACCTGAAAACTTAGTCAGGTCGTCTGTACACCTAAGCATCATTAACTGTTTCTTCTGTTTTCTGTAAATTAAACATTAGCAAATGAGTATGATTCTTTATAACCTTTCGTCCACAGTTAACAAATAACTAAGTGTTGTCTAAATGTGCCCATTTACTTTAAAATCAAAATATTATCAAAGTAAGTTCCATCGAAATTGTTAAAGCCACTTCCAAGATAACCAATGCACATTATGTGGATAAATAGCCCAATTTACTTGTCCGTTGCTGCATACTAAAATTTTTTTTTAATTTTTTTATTTTATTGGGAATAGGCAAGCGTTCGACAAAATATTAATATCAAAATATTCTCAGAAAAAAAATTCTCCGAATGTCTCCCAATTATCATTATATACTTAGGTGCTTATAAGATTACATTGCACTTTGATAAAAATAGGTACCGTGCAAATTGTTTTGTTTGTTTTCATTTCTCTATAAATTTAAACATATGATAACCCTGTATTTGTGGCAAATGGAATGCATGTCAGTGTCTGATAATGTTTATTTGGTAGTTTGGACTTTAATATTATAGAGGTTAGAGTACAGTATTGGAAAAACGCTGAGACCTTGGTGAACAGATTGTCTATGAAACATACCATCTAGGAATATCGATTAACACGCCTATGTACAGTTACACAGATAGATTAGATCTATATAGCAAATAAAAATAAAAAGTATTATTGCTGACTTTGGAGCAAACCCCAACCAAATCTATAAAGCATAGTCAGAGATGTATTTTCGTATAAACACCGCGGTTACGGTGCACGAGCGCCATCTATTGATCAGTCCAAGAAGTGTCTTTCTACTAATAATTTATTAGTGTGAGTAGAACTCAAATTGGGACCTGAAGACTTTGTGTGAATATTTAAAAAATATATTATATACTTTTTTAACGTAGATGGGCAGGTGTTTAATGCTATCACACTATTAATTTTAATAAGAATAATTACAATTAATAGTTATTAATAAAAATATGTTATATTTCATAATTTTAATACTTTTAAAGCACATAGCCATTTATGCACTAAGTGTGGAGTTCATCAAAATTTAAACATCCGATTATCAATTAAGCGCCGGTTAACTGTAGGTATGGTAAAAACTGTTGGAAACTGAAACTGTTAGCCTAACAAAAACATAATTTTAAAAAAAGACAAAAAAAATGGCGTCCAAGGGAACTTGACCACATATTCGTCACGTCTGGCCGTTTGACGCAGTTGGTAGCAGTCTGACTTCTGAGCCGCTGGTCCCGGGTTCGATTCCCGGACAGGGCAAACATTTGTGTGCATGAACATGTTTGTTTGACATGTGTCTGGGTGTGTATATGTATATAAGTATATATATCAGTCATAAGGTTACCATAGCACAAGCTCTGCCTAGTTTGGGACTTGAAGACCTTGTGTCAATGTTAATAAATAAATAAAAAAATAAAAATATATTATGAAGGTCATAATAGATACACTTTATTGAACACTAGTAGCGCCCCGCGGTTTCACCCGCGTGGGTTACGGTTTTCCCGCTACATCAATTATTCCAAGGGAATCATGCGTTTTACCGGAATAAAAAGTAGCCTATGTGCTATTCCAGACTATAATCTATCTCTGTGCTAAATTTCATCTGGATCCATTAAGCCGTTCTGGCGTGATTGAGTAATAACATCCATCCATCCAAACTTTGACATTTATAATATTAGTGGGATAGTAAACAAACAAAATTAACAATACAATGTTAACATAACAACTGTATTAATATGCGGTCTTATCGCTGTCAGCGATCTCTTTAAGACAACATTTTGATGGAGAGGAAAACTAACGGATGGCGGCGTAATGAGTTTCAAGGATAATATTTTTTTTGAGTGTCACCACCAATTTGCATTCCTTATCTACCAATCAAATAATTTATTTTTAATTATCATTATATATAACTCTATGTCATACATTAATGCAGGATCTCAAAACATAAAAATGGGTATATAATGCATGCATGCATGTTTCACCTGAGAAGGCCTACAAATATGAAACGAATAACATAATAATGTCATACCTTCTCCTTTTTTTGAAGTAGGTTAAACAAAATTACAAGTCTTGATACTAAGTGTTAGTTCCGCTCATTGATTAGCCTTACTGAGGTATAGAATTTTCTGGAAATCTTTTGTTAGTAAAGGTCTAACTGAAATATACCCATAACCTAAGTTGTCGTATTGTAATTGCCACAGATACTAATAAATTTATCAAAGTCTGGATATTTCTGCGATAACGGACGTTTACGAGAATATATATAAAATAAATGTACATATATAAAATATATGTACACGTACTCTGACCTCAGGACTTCGAAATTTGCAGACAGGGTCAGAGACTATCAACTTGACCAGAAACCAGCATTTATTTTGGCGGTGAGTCATCTAAAGGAATGCATCCAATCAAAAAGGTCTAATTACATAAAACTTACAACAAACTAAATACTAACTATGCCATTGAATACAGCTTTTTGTCTTTCCCTCCGTTTTCTCAATTTTATTTTTGGAATATGGTATCATCGATGTGAAGAAGCTTAAAGTTAATAGACAAACCGATAAAATCTATGCAGAAACTCATCAACATAGGCTTCATTTTTTTTTTTATTCACAATAGGCAGGCGTTTGACCACTATCTCACCTGATGTTAAGTGATGATGCGGTCTACGATGATTCACGCCTGCCTAGAAGATACCTGTTCACTCGTGACTTGAAGATGCCCAGATTGTATTCATGTGGAAACACAGACTTAGGCAATGAGTCTGTGTTGATTGATGATTGACGCAATCATCACGTTAACGTTAAGGCAGTTCAGCTTCTTGACCAGACTGATCTGGTGAGAAGACTCAAAAGAACCAAACCGTTCGAGTTAATGTAACTATATGTTCACGAGTGAATAGGTACCTTCTAGGCGTGCCACATCCTAGACAATGTCATTACTTAACATCAGGTGAGACAGTTGTCAAACGCAAGCAAGTAAAAAAGTATTTTATTGTAATGTGGTTAAAGCAAATACTGCAAATACTGCTCCTAGAGAACAAAGTGTCTCCCCCTTAAATTGAGACAATAAGGAAAGTGTTAATGGACACATTCTTAGTACAGTAAATTTAGCAAGTTAAACTTCAATTATTTAGTAAATATATTTTTTTTAAATAGGTGTCTCACTCCTGAGGAAATGTGAAAATGTAATAAAAACAAAATTATTACATACGCAAAGAAAAAAAGCACATATTTTCCTAAAATTTGATTGTAGCACCCGTTTCGTATTTAAACTCAGTATTTGGCCGTCTTTGAGGCCTCCAAGGAAACGTTCATACGACTTTATAATCTTATGGTCCTGATAAATAGACGATGCTTAGCACTCGAAGAAAGTACTAGTTTATAAAGTACTACTTTGACTTAGCAAAGAACAGGCATATATAAATAAATGTTACTTTCGACAATATTCAGCTACGCACGGATTTGCCTAAGTTAGAGTATTCTTTCAATTATTGTTGTCTATGAATAAAGGAGCGTTTATAATTAATTGATTTTATTTTATTAAGAGTTTTGTTATCTAATCATTTAAACTAAGGCTATTTGATAATATTTGGGCTTAAGGGAATTATTTAAATGATTTTATGTACATATATTATTTGTATTTTGGTATTTAAATCGTAATAATAGTTTTAAAAATAAACAAACAAGAGTTGCCAGTGATCGCGTCAGTAATGTGACAATCGAAAAATGAGTATCAATAGTAAACTACATAAGTTGAAAAGTTTATCTGCATTAATAGCCACAGAAGCCATAACTACAATTTTAACCAACCAATCACGAACCTTAAGCCAGTGCTAAGTCGACTAGAATCAAGACTGCCTTTGCTGAGCATTAGGTCGACTTTCATTGAAAGTACGATGCTAAAGTACTGTCTATTTAAGTGAAAGCCGTTCTTAGCACGGCTCGAAAGTAATACTTTGGCTTAGCCAAAGTAAAGTAAGGACTATATTTTATCTGGACATTAGTATTGAAATTATATTCTAGCTTCGAATTTCAGCTCAGTGGTCCGTGCTCTAGGCAAAGTAAACTATATCAGTCCCGATTGTTGTCTTGCGAACACGGCGCCGAAAAATATTTCTATATCTTTCCCCGTCCTTAGGCAGTGAATGGTGAGTCATAGGGCGGTTAATGGTCAGTCATAGGGCGGTGAATGGTCAGTCATAGGGCGGCGAATGGTCAGTCATAGGGCGGTGAATGGTCAGTCATAGGGCGGTGAATGGTCAGTCATAGGGCGGTGAATGGTCAGTCATAGGGCGGTGAATGGTCAGTCATAGGGTGGTGAATGGTCAAGTCACTAGCTGAATAATTGGCTCCGCGTCATCGGATCGACCATAACAAAATACTCTTTTTTTTAGAGAAACACCAGAGTACAATCAGTGGAAACCAATTGGCTAATTATGTTATTCGAGAATCGCTTAAGTTGAATTATGAAAAAAATATTTGGAACTATGTAATAAGATTCGTCATATTTTCTTAATTCTTTAAATCTTTAAAGTAATAAAGTCTAATTTCTTTAAATTTATTCTAGTTCAGGAGCCTATGGATTTCAAAAATGGAATGTAATATTTATGTCAATAAAATATTTTGTATTTTTGTATTTGTATATGTATAAAAAAGGGGGAAACATATGTATTATCCGAAGTTTATAGTTAGAACGCCATCGAAATCGTTATATGAGTAGTACAACGCTCTATTCATATAATATAACATATTCTTTTAAACTTACAATAAAACCTCTTTTGGTTTCGTAACTTTTTCATCGCCCGATGTACTCTCTGATGTCATGTGGCACATTTACCATTAGGATACGTATGTGTCTACTAACTATCTAATTGATCTCAAAGCGACAGTTTAGTACTAAACGTTGTAATAGGTCAGGCATAAGGAATATTTTTTATCTAAGTAAATGAATGAACCTCTGTTCATTTCAAGTTCATGTCTGTTTAATAGAATAAAGAAGCGCTTCATATAAACTAGGTCTTAAATTATATAAATATTAAGATGGAATTGTTGTAATCATATACTTTGATAACTACTTCGGTAAGCATATAACGTTTTATACTTTCGCGAATCGAAATCATGTTTAGACTTTTTTTAATAGGTTTTAAAAATATGAGACGATTAGACAAAAAAATGACTAAATGCATTAAAGTGTTAATATAAATCCATATATTTAACTAAATATTTTGTTATGAAGGAAAAATAACCGTGTTTTTATGTAAGTTCACTTTATTTTCCAGATTAACCGATTTTGATGATTCTTTGGTAGCTGGTGCATTTCATGTAGTCCCATTTAAAATAGATCAAGATCTGATAGATTTTTTTTTGAGTTATCATTAATAATTCTCGTTTTATTAGAGCAGTCTATGTTTTCTTTTTCTACTAATGCTGTTTGACTCTACCAGCATTTACAGCTTCACCGGAGGTTTGCCCGAGGAAGTACTACCACATGAAGTATTTCTACCGCCAGGCTAATATTTGAGCAATCCACTGGCTATTGTCAGCCTATAGATAACTCAAATGATCTAGCCCGCTACCAG
The DNA here is from genome assembly GCA_934044485.1 of Apeira syringaria. Lineage (NCBI taxonomy): Eukaryota > Metazoa > Arthropoda > Insecta > Lepidoptera > Geometridae > Apeira > Apeira syringaria. The sequence goes on along the minus strand of OW203672.1, from coordinate 7,194,773 downwards.
TTGGCAGCGCATTGCCACGTTGAATTGCAATGCTGATCCGTTGAGCCAAATATGTGCCAGCATTTTGGTCACGCGTCGCATCGATCAAACGCTCTAATAAGTTTTGGAAAATCCGATGAGCTCCCGGTCCCTACGGGCCCAATGTCTCGACCCCAAACGGTTTAAATACCAATAATACCACTACCCAGGTTAGCATAGCCGCTTCAATTTCTCCGCCGAATAAGCCGAATAACTTAACAAAAATATCATTACATTTATAATGTATGTGTGGAATATCGCAACAGTAGTATACAATAAGGTAATAAAAAACAGTGAGTACCTTCAAATTCAACTAAAAGTTATGGTTTTACAAAAAATATTCCACATTGAACAGTACATCTGGTAGTGTGCATAATATAAACACTTCTTTGGCAAGCATTATAATTTATATTGTAGGAAGGATAAGAGGCACGCCCCCTGCGCCCGCGCAGCCTATCAGCAAGCACGTTGACACCCATTTGTTTACTTGAAATGTTTTATGATTGTGCTACTGTAAACAGGAATATTTTGATTAATAAAGTAATAAATACATATATTTGTTTCAAAAAACGTTAGTATGTCTCTATGATTGTGTAATAAGATTATCTCATATTCCTTTAGTGTATTTTTAACCGACTTCAAAAAAAGATATAGTTCTCTGTTCGACTGTATGTATTTGCTTATGTATGTTCACCGATTTCTCCCCCATTTGAGGACCGATTCTCAAAACTCTGTTTTGGTTAGATAGAGTATAACTTCTGAGGTAGGTAATCCTATTTAAATTTCATCAAAATCGATCCAGCGGTTTTTTGAGTTACACTCCAATAACTGAATAGTGTTACGCCTATCTTGATGACTTTTTTTTATCATCGCTTAACAGGTTTTTTTTATACTGTATAGATCTAGCGTTTGACCACTATCTCACTTGATGGTCAGTGACGATGTGGTCGAATGTTTTCCATAATGACGGAGAATGACAATCGATCCCGTGAGTAGCAAAGCAAAAGGGGGAAATTTTTTTTTACTAAAAAATGGAACCTAGTTTTCTTTGAAGTCAGTTCCATTTTTTGGTAAAAAAATATTAACATATTTTGTCATACAGTAGGTTAACTGTACATACCTAGTACTACATGAACATCAGAACTACATGATGTCAATCGAGAAAAACAGAAAATAATTTTTACATAATAAAAATAAAAAAGCATTGACATCGGGTAGCTCTGTTCCATATCTATTAAAGTTGTTATTTACGATTTTTTGTTCAACTGTGTAGTTATTTTTGTTGAATGTAATGACATCGCAGATTAGCTATTGAAATACGTGAGGTACGCATAACACGAACATAAAGACGTGAATTTATGAATGTAGAGTTTAATAATGCTAATTTTGAGATATTCTTATCTAGCTGTGTCCCGCGGTTTTACCTGCGTGATGATGATTGATGATCATGTTGAAAAGTAGCCAATGTGTTATAACGGGACCTAAGTATCTACATTACCAAATATCGTTCAAATCCCATTTACCCGCGTGCTGATAAAAAAGGGTGATAACGGTGATTATGAAAACAAGCCTATGTGTAAATCCAGGGTATAAGCTATCTATGCTCCAAATTTCATCCATATCCGTTTAGTAGTTTTTGCGTGAAAGAGTAACAAACATACCTCCATACTCACAAACTTAATTGCAGCTATTAACGTTGTCACATATCTATCAATGTAAATATTTAAATGACACACTCCCTAAAATTGTATTATTGCCGGAGAGTTAGTTATAAATATAATCTCGCAAAACATTCATCATGAGCTGGCTGCACAAGCAAAATATCAAAACTTGAAATAAGTTACACGCAAATTAATTTGGGGTCGAGACATTGGGCCCGTGGGGACCGGGAGCTCATCGGATTTTCCAAAACTTATCAGAGCGTTTGATCGATGCGACGCGTGATCAAAATGCAGGCACATATTTCACAACGGATCAGCATTGCAATTCAACGTGGCAATGCTGCTAGCGTTCTGGGTGACAATAGCTAGTGGATTGCTCAAATGTTTTTGTAGTAGCTATAGTATTGTAATTAGTTTTTAGTATATTATTTTAATAAAGCATCGGCCCAGTAAAAAAATTATGAAATTAGATTATTATCTAATGTACTATCGACACCGGAATTACTACTAGGTACTAGTGATTGTGAATTTATAAAAGTGTTATTATCTATAGATAATACGTAACACTTTTATAAATTCACACAATATGATGTAACTATCACACTTATATTATAAAGGCGAATGTTTGTGTGTATGTTTGTTACTCCTTCACGCTCAAACGGCGATACCGATTACGATGAAATGTGGTATGGAGATAGGTTAGACACATAGGCTACTTTGTATCCCGGAAATTGATAGATTGTTCCCGTGGGATGAAGGGAAGACACAAAAAGCTTCAATACGACATACCATTTCACCGCGAGTAACACCGCGGGGCACAACTAGTCTCCAATAAATTAAAAAAAAGAAAAAAATTATTTATTGCCTCAAAGTAACGGATTTCAAGTAATGCTGGCTTTACATTAAAAATAATCTTACATGTACAATCTTAAATATAATTTAAGTACATAATTGTCCCTACTTATTCCATGTTAGATGTGTAATAAAAGATCATACGAGAGACGCTTGAAACACATATTGCGAAAAAGATTCTCAACACTAAACTTATTTGAGCCAAAATCCTATGAGCGAATCGAGCAACGTTTAACGTCATATATACAAACGAGGAAATTTCTCCATGACAAGATCAAGACTTGCAGCATCTGTTAAACGTTAAATAGACGTAGGAACTTAATTCTAAACATTCGACGAAGGATTTATATACAACCATTCAAAATATTCCGCATTCTGTATACAAACCTGTCAAAATAGTCCAATTTCAACGCGGAGTAATTGGGCGGTGGTCGGCATGGCCAGTGGGCGGTCGACCTTAAATTTGGATGAACGAACTTTATATTTTTAGACATTTCTTTAACACCTGTACAATTTTGCAAACATTTGATGTGGCAAGGTGCGATCAGCTGCCGACGATTTAGAGATATAGTGCTGGAGCAGAATTCCTTCTTAACCTTATCTTGGTAATGTTTTTGGACGAACTATACAGTTATTTTTTTTAGTTCATTATTATATATATGTGGTATCCGGCTTTACTCACGTTTATAGTCGAAGTTTCGACCTAGGTTTTGAGCATGTCCGATGCTCATCCTCAGGTGAGTTTACGCTGCCAGATCGCGGCGACGTCCGCGGGCCAACCTAGGTCGACACTTCGACTATAAACGTGAGTAAAGCCGGATACCACATATATATAATAATGTGTCAAACTTACGAGAATTTCCAATCAATAATTAGTTGATGTTTGTACTAATATCTTATTGATGTCTTGTCGCTTAAACCATCATGGCAACACCGTGTTTTCTATCCGTACAAACTAATACTTTAAAAATACTGTTTTTGAACAATAAATATTTTTAAAAAAATCTTAATCCAAAACTAATTAATCATTTCGTTGATGTGCTTTAAGTTAAAGCATTAATTAATGTTTTGGTTACTTACTTTGTCTTAAACTTTGTATAGTTATGTACACTTTCATAAAAGTTAGGTTTTTGAAGAGAGCTTAGCGGCTTCTCTTTGGCACTTTCGCATTTGAAAGACTTTCTTCCCTTTCAGAGTCAGTCAACGTTTTAAGTCTAGGGTGAGCCTACCTTCGTCACTGACCATGAAGGTTGTTAAGAAATGCTATGCCTACAAATTACATATGCATCAACAGAAAGTGCGAAGCCAAAAATAAAAGTAAAATCAAGTACAGCGCTTACCGAGGAACATAATTACTTTTTAATTATATAGGTAGTTACTTTCATTATGAGTAAAGTGACATAGTACTAAATGCTTTGCACTGTTATAAAAATAACCACTTATCAACAGTCGAGATAAAGCCAGCGCCTCTCTGTCTGTTACCATGTTTCTAAATGTGTATACATATTTATAATATACATGATAGGTCAGATATTGAAGCGATGATAGCTCAGCGGTAGGAGCGTCGGCTGTCAAACTGATGAAAGCTGGTTCGATCTCAACGGCTTGAGTTTCCCGTGAAGGTAATACTGTTATCAAATTTCCAGCATGGTGGTAGGGTACTTTCGAGTAGTACCTGTCTGGCTAGCTACCACCCTCAAGTTCGAAAAACAGGAACCAAACACATACTATATTAAGGCAGCAGTCCTTGAGAGCCAGTAAGCATTCTAGGTCTAGCGTGATAACATCTTCGACCATATCATTAGAAAGAAAGAAAAAAAGAAAAACATATTTATTTACGATTATTATAAAAAAATAGTACACAAAAGATAATAAATATTACTTATACGGACACATTTTACTTGACATAAGAAAAGAAAGAAGGTACAATGTAATAATCGCAAATCAGCCCCAGATCAGCATACTACTGGTTGGGAAGCCAGTGCATTCTGATGGTCTTGATGGTCATTCTTCTCTCAGCCATGTGCGTCCACTGCTGGACATATGCCTCCCCCATATAGGAGGGGATTTGCCAATACTCGCCACGCTTGGCATGCGGGTTGGCGAGCGCAGTATGATTTACAATCCTCAGAAGGCGCTGCTGCCCACCTTCTGGTACGTGATTCCTTAGCAGACTCTTACGGCACCCGCGGGAAGGGATGGGGGAGTACTATTCTAGGCCGGTATCACCACGGCACACACCACGGCACTTGATGGTCATTACTGACCATCAAGTGCGATAGTGGTCAAAAGCTAGATCTATACAGAATTATAAAAACAAAAACATATATGTTTTTACATACAAAATATATAATGTACAACAGCTTATCAGCTGAACAGGATGTTTCCTTGTATAACAAATATTACACCTTATACATAAGATGTTGCAATAGGTCATAACTTGTCGCACGAAGCGTTTTGCTTCCAGATTTATAGTGGCACTAAGGAGTAGAATTCATTGCCTCAATCTGTGTTTCCACATGAATAACTACAATCTGGGTATCTTCAGGTCACGAGTGAATAGGTATCTTCTAGGCAGGCGTGCCTCATCGTAGACTGCATCATCACTTAACATCAGGTGAGATAGTGGTCAAACACTTGACTATTCTCAATTTAAAAAAAAGTTTGAATGATGTCCGTTATCAGACAAATATTTTTCTTAAATTAGTTATGAATCGTCGCTACTGTCTATATTAGTAAGTAGGGACTCTCAAAAGTGTGTTATGTACGTCTGTCTCTACGTGTGTATATAGTTCGTATATATCGTCTGTAGAACCCAAAAGTTTAGAATACCCTTCTACCGCATTGCCAAATATGCTTGCACACTAGCAGTCTGATTGATATTTTTCTCTTTTGATTTTAATACTCAAGTGGTTTACTGAAGTTCTATAACAACTTTATAATTGTCGTGAAAACTATATTTACAAAATCATGATGTAAATAAATTACAATTAGAAAATTTATTTTATTATTTATTTATAAAACATGGTTACAAATACATATATGTAAGCAGATTTTAAAAATCCTTCAATAAATGACATTTAAAAAAATAAGAAATAAAAGAATCTTTTTTATTTTTACAGGTACTCAAAATCTTCCACGGCGGCGCGGCTCAAACCACAGAACATGCAAGAATTCAAGATACTATCAATAATATATTTAAAATAAAAACTAATTAAGTATAGTAGTAAAAACGTAATAAAAATATTTTTGAATAAATTCAATGATTCTACAATTATTAGCATGATGGAAAGATATACTTCTGAGTAACATTCTAACATCAAAAGAACATAATTACTGAAAACATTACTGACGTGTGTATTATAAATAATTCAGCAATAAAACTAACGTTACTATTTTAGAGACTGAACGGAAATACTTTCAGAATTGTATTAAAGAAAGTTTGGAAACGGTATACAGAAGTATTAAGTAAACAACGGTACAATAAGCATTTGCATTTTACTACGTAGGTCTAAAAGTATATTTTTTTTAATTTTCATGTTCATTTCATTATGTAAGATGATGGATATTAGAGGGTGTTCTATGGTGATGGAGCGCTGAGTGGCGGCTTGGTGAACCATTTACTATAAAATGCTAGTTTGTAAGATGAATGTGAGAGATTGGAAAGTTCATGAGAATTGGAAATGATATAAAAAAATGGATATATCTAAAAGCAATGAAAAACACGCAAAAATAAATAGATTTGGAGGTGATTCGGTAGTTTCTCAATGTGGCTGTTGTAATAGAACTTTTAGAAACGTAAGGTACTAAATATAAGATGAAACGTAGGTGGACAGGAAGCGTTCAGGCAGGTATATAAAAATAGATACTTGACGTTCAATCTAGATTAAGTTTGGGGCATCGAACTTTCAAATAGCTGTACTAAAATTATTCCGGAATAATAAAAATGTCATACGTGAAAGATTTACGTCACTACTCACAAACGTGCTTTGTACGACAAATATATAATAATAATTTTGTATAACGATACTCATTAATGTTCACCATGAAAGTTTTTACAACGTTTCATATCAATTCTTTTTAGTCTAAGACGATTTTTAATTTCGATTCTTTTCTTATGGTTACAGACACAAGGCGGCATAGTCACTTCAAAGGCCTGAAAGTCATCAACTTCCGCGTCACCGACCAAGTCATCCAAAATGACCTGGACGAAGCCGTCCTTAACCTACACGTCCAGGAGTTAGAGAACAGAAACACCACCTTCGACCCTGAGGAGCCGTTCACAATCAACTTGCAAGTTAGCAGGGTTACCAGAAACAGCCAAGGCAGTAAAGCCTCAGTAGCGTACACTGACAACTCAGTGAAAATACCAAGAAAGGATTTGAGGACAGGAAAGTGGTTGAAGATCAACGTCACCACGATGGTGGCAGAGTTCTGTAGCCTGCCAAGAGAAAATTTAGAAATAGTAGTGAGAGTACAAGACTCGAATAATAGAATGAGTTTGGTTGTGCCGCATCCGAGCTCAGAATCAAATAACGCTTTGGTGAGTAGATCTCCTCTATATGGGATATTATTCTTGCTGTTTTGATTAACAATTTGTTTAGGATTCCCAAGTACAATACAGATGGCGACTTACTTTAAATTTGAGGCACTGTTTTGAGATATATGACGTAAACAAGTTTAAATTGCGCAGCAAGCGCAAATAGACTAGTCCTTTTATTCAGTCGCTAAACAGGTGATAACATTATAAGCTGCAAACAAGCAAGCTCAGTACCCAAAAAACAACACAAAATAATGATGCAATGTATGTACACGGATATAGGAATTCCACTTAAATAATTCCAATATCGACAGAAGGAAACAATATTGGAATCATCGAAATATAAAAACATAAAAGTGTGCCAATCTGCCAATGACCAACGCCTACCGTGTCAAGAGCAAATCTGTGCATTATCTACTTAAAAAGTGGGTCGAACAGCTGAGAACGTACTTTACGTTTCATTTAAACAAAACAGTCGGTGAACATGTAGGTATAGAATGGACTGAATTAGAAAGAATCAAGGTTCATTTTGTTGTTGCTAGGTACGGTTTCTATTTCGGACAGCTACTTGTAAGAATTTGCCACAGAATACGTGAAAATCAGAGTTAAGTTCCAAAGATTCTGATAACATTTGTTAACTGGTGGTGAACCACCGTTTCACTTAATAACCAGTGAACATGTTAAAAGTTTTAGGCTAGGCTAACCTACAATGGAGATTGATTCTTAAGGACATTGCTGTTGATTGACTTCTATTTCCATTCTACCTGGAACATGTATTCGTAAATTGATATATGGTAGAATTATATTTCTCTTCGTATATAGTTCACGAACATATTTAACTTTGTTTTTGAAAGTTTCATCATTTCACGAAATTTATAATTGACTTTCACCAGCAGTTTGAACACTTTCTAAATAAATCGATTAGAGGATTTTTTTCATTTTAGTGAAAATTTTCTTAGGTCACCTTTTAATTATTTATTGCCCATATTTTTTATTTAATTCATAAGTGTAGAACAATACATATTACTTACCTAGATTTGTACAACCAAAGTCACTTTCGAATTGGTTCACAGCATATTTGTTAAAACACCTGAGTATAAGATCACTCATTAGGGGGTGTCCATAAATTACGTGAGGTAGTTTTAGCGATTATTTAACCCCCCCCCCTCTCCCCTTAGTGAGATGTTGTGAGATTTTGCTGGAACCCCTCCCCCCACCCATAATCTCACGTGAGACTTTTGAAAATATATATTTTTAATGAAAATAAATTAATTGTACTTGATTGTGTTGGATTTAATCGATTTGTTATTTTAGAGAACCACACAAAAAATATTTTTACTTAATTTAACCCAGTCTTCTCGCTACATTACAATGTTCCTTGCGGAAAAAAAAATCGTGAGTATTTGTCGAACCCACCCCCTCCCCCATGTGAGTTTGGGTGAGAATCGGCTTGCCCCCCTCCCACCCGTAAACACCTCACGTAATTAATGGACGCCCCCTTATCATCGTCATCTCAGCCATAGGACGTCCACTGCTTGACATAGCCTACCATTGATTTCCACAACGACCGGTTGGGAGCGGCCCGCATTCAGTCCGCCTTAGTCAGGTTGTCTGTCCATTAGATCACTAATTCATTCTTTATCTCATCATTACAGATGCCATACATAGAAGTAAGTCTAAGAGACAGTCTGCACAAACGTACGAGACGTACAGTCGGAATGGACTGTACAGAAAACTCCAAAGAAGCGCGCTGCTGTCGGTACCCCCTCGTCGTCAACTTCGAGGAGTTTGGGTGGGACTGGATCATCGCCCCCAAAGTCTACGACGCCAACTACTGCAGCGGAGAGTGTCCCTACAGCTTCCTACAAAAGTACCCTCATACACACTTAGTACACTTAGTCGCCCCGCAGGGCAGTGGCGGCCCTTGCTGTGCTCCAAGAAAAATGAGTAGCATCACCATGCTGTACTTCGATCACGATTATAATATAATATACGGGACTATCCCAGGAATGGTGGTCGAAAGTTGTGGCTGCTCATAGCAATCGCTAGTATTTCTGATAGGCTCCAAAGATTTACATTTTGGTCTTCCTTATAAAAAAAGTTTATTTTATCAGTGTACAACATATTAACTATGTGTTTTATATGTATTACTTTCAGAGTTTGATTTCGTCAAGGTGCGTAATTAACTAATTTAAAGAAAAAAAACAGTGAAGATCCATCAATTACACGAATCATAAAAAAATATTGACTTTTTGACCCCTCCCCCCTGTTTGTCCACAAGTTATCACTTGTGAGACCCCTACCCCAGGTGTGACGTCACACACGTGCAATTTTGTATGTTAAAAATATCTAATTTTTTTAGAAATATTTTTTCATCTACTGTCACAAACATCGTCGCTTACCGACGCACGCAAAATGCGTTCTTTTAAGTGTTAAAAGAAGAATTTTATGTGACGTCACAAAGCTTAAAGAATCACCCCACCCCTTGTCACACGATGTCACACTTCCTTGATACCCTCCCCCTTTTGAGGTGTGACCTAATTTATGGATGGTCCCTAAAGCTGCACTTCTCTTTCTTTTACACTGACTTCAAGTTTCATATTCTTTTTGTATGTGTTTTGTAGTTTTTGTGTCTTTTGTTTTGTAATTGTAAAGGTGGTGACTCTCCCATATAATCGTCTTTCTCCTCCCCTCCTCATGTTCTAATTTATCACTTCTCTACACTCCTTCAGTTTTACCATCATACGGCGTCGATTAAACGTAACTGAATGTCAATAAAATGCATGTTTTTTACATTCCTGGCAGTAGCGGTGAATTTGATTACATTGTCCACAGTATGCTCATTTCTTATTTTAACCTCCTCAGACGATAAATTTCGGTTGGCACTGACAAGTCTTTTCTTTACAGATAAATTCTAACTCTTGTTTTAGCTTACCTCACATATTTCTTTAAAAAATCTCCACTTTACATACGTGCTGACGAAATCAATCTTTGCTAGCGCCGTAGCAAAAGGTAAACTCAATTGGGAGCCGTTTAAAGTCATAAACTGCTAAAGTTATAGAAATTTAGCAGTTTATGACTTTAAACGGCATCAACAAAGACAGACAAAAATAAACAGTAAATTTTAATATTCCGATGGTAGCAACTGAAAGATTTGTGAAAAATATTTTCATACAACAGTAGTTTTGGCATTTACAATTTACCAACAACATGGATGTCGTCAAATCTGTTGGTCACAACTTTTCTCTCTAGATTCCAATTTTTGGAGCCTTAAGTGCAGTGATTGGCTATGTGATAATTCGTTTGAAGACTGCAAACCCTAGTGTTGTGTGTCGTGATTGTGAACATGATTATTTTATTTTACGTTTGTACCTACGGCTAGTTTTATGTTTACTTTAATCTTCAACATCAGCAAAACGCATCACCTATATCTATGGAAAATATTGGACACGGGGCTTTTTAGAAACGGTTCAGATACAATTTAAATTCATCTTAATCGGTTTCGATATAATATTTCTGTACATGTCGGCTTTCCGTTGGGACTGTTTCTGAATTTGCTATTTTAATAAATTTATTTAACAGTTAATGTTTTAATGGTTGCACAATCTGCTACAGTTTGAATGTACGCATTTTGAGTATCAGTAAGCGCGGCCTTCGGTTAATAGCCTCGTGTAAATAATCTCATGACATGTTCTGTGAATTCTTTATCATTTGAATGTGGAGGTACCTATTAAATCGAATACTTCCTACTTATCTTATCAACTTGACAACTAATGACCCTACATAGATTTTTTGTTGCTAAGCAATGTTGACGATGACGTTTGATAGTTATGTTTATTTATTTTAATTCCTAAAACAAATCCATCTCCTATCAGTGATGTTAATAGAATTTTAATTTTCAATAATCTCAAATATTTTAAACGATTCTGACCGTTGACATTTTTTTTATTACTTGACGATAAATGAGGTTACAAATGTTATCACTACTTTTTATGCAGCAACGTGTTATCAACGCTTTAATTGAGATACTCCAAATGGCATTTATTTTTCTACATTAACTCTTAAGTCCTAGGCCTTAGGTATTTTTATATAATTTTCTCATGTAATTGTATTTTTAACATTATGCGGGCACATTATTGTCTTAATTACTTAATCTTTCTTGATAAATCCAAAGCATTGATGTAAAACCTTTATGAGTTTATCTCTGCGATGATGTAACTACGCATTACTTTTTATATTCGGATACAATTATCTCTTATCCACGAATGTACCAGAAAGGCAGCGGTACGAGACGAATGGCGACGGATTATCATCAAGACGTGTGCCAACACTCCATAAAAAACTGATGTGACGACCACTCCGTCAAGAGTGTAGCGAAAAAGAAGAAGATCAATTATAACAAAAAAAAAATGGAAACATATGGCTGCTAGCTATTGAGTGTTCTATTATGTGTTGCAATAGATATGTCACTTTGAATCATAGATACAAATCCCTATTTCATGTCGTCCGTAAATGTATTTCATACAATATGACTGTGCCTTCACTCTCATTTCACTTAGCATAATTAACATAATATCATCCTAATTTTAAGTAGGTAGTGTTATGTAATTCGATGTTTAATACGTACTATTGAAATTTCTCTTTTTACATGGTTTGGATCTCGTTGAAAATTGCAATTTTTTTGAAAATTGATAATAGATTGTATAAGAATATAGCGGGTGGTGCTTAAATAGTTTCCCTTATTTATGTGTCACATTTTTTTTTTTAAATATCAGTACCTACCCTTACGTATTATTTGGCGTGATTATTATGTCATAATTTTAGAATAATTAAGGTTTAGAAAAACAATTTTGGAGGGCGTTGAAATATCAAACTTTGGATCTCATGGAGGCAGATTTTGTGGCCTTTTTAAAAGATCTCTCACGACTTTGGATTCAAATTAAAAAAAAATATATTTAAAAATGTATTTAGATTAAGATTTGTGTTAACAGTTTGCCTGTGTAACTTGATTTATTATTTTTCCAAACATGAACTAACATTTTCTTAATAAATTTGAAGTGTTAAAACATAAAATGCGTCTCCCGATTCGTATTATTTTGTGAACGTAAATTCTTTTATATGCAAATATACTTATGTCTATGGAAGTCATTTGAATGTGTACTTTTTGCATATGACCTGTCTTAATTTAGTGCCGTGGTGGTACCGGCCTAGAATAGTACTTCCCCCATCTCTTCCCGCGGGTGCCGTAAGACTCTGCTAAGGGATCACGTTCCAAGAGGCGGGCAGCAGCGCCTTCGGATCGGAGATCATACTGCAGTCGCCATCCCGCCTGCCAAGCGTGGCGAGAATTGGCAAATTCCTATATATGGGGGAGGCATATGTGCAGCAGTGGATATCCAATTGCTGAGAAGAAGATAATATTAGTGTAGATGACTTGGCAGACGGTGCTGCCGAACGCACGTCTGGAAACATAGGTTCCTGTAGGATTCTTTTATGATCACATAGGTACACAAACTTCAGAAATTGTTAAAATATGGTTACATTACATGCAGAAGCTGATGTTAAAAAAAAATACCTTATTCATTTTGCCATTCTCTCAGAACAGCCACTCTTTATTATAAACTTTAATTGTATTTACAATTTCTACTTTACATTTAACATTTTTGACAATTTTTAAAAATACATTTAAACAAATAAAAAACAAAACTCACAATTACTTTACAGTTTCCTAATACTTAAATAGTGGGAAAATATAGATCGACTAGTATTATCTAATTCCGAAAAAAAAAGAAATATCCCACATATAAATTTATCAGTAATTTTCATAGAAAAGTATTTTATAAATTCCGGCCATATACATTCTATTTTTTTAAATAAATTATTATATGTATGAGAGTACAAAGTGGCCGTAAATTTATTAAACACTTTCAGTCTATAGTTTAGGTATTGCTTTACATCTTAATTATACATGAAAATAAAAGTATAACTCCAAGAAGTCCCAACATAATTTATTTACTACAAGTGCCTGCACCACGAATGATTAACAAAGTTTTCGTATCGTCAATTGAATAACGCACCTATTTTATATAGAAACTATCAATTCTCTGTGTTAGATATGAATTATAAGCACGTTTAGTTTTATAAACGCATCTCATCAGATTACGTATTCCATACTAGTGATATAGGTACCTACTGTGACATGACAGTTTGTAAGTAAATTGTTATACATTGCGATACGCTTACGTAACTTCTCGATAGTGATTCGTGCTCCGGCAAATGCTTGCATCATTTGTCAATTTTGTAACATGTATTTTTCAATGGAAAATAAATTAAGGTAAGTTAGAGCAGGTAGAATAACTGTATCTGGTTTTAAATTAGCAAAGACGTGCAATTATTTTATAGAGTGTTTGTCTATTACAATACAATTCCAAAAGGCATAACATTGCTGAAGTAATAACAATTCAAATCGGCCATAAATATGTTTCAATGAATATAGCATTCTATGTGAGATAATATTGAGCAGAAAACGATGCCTGGAATATTCTACTTCTGTAGTAGAAGGGCATGCAGTGCATTTAGGGCAATGTCAAATAAAATGAATATAATTCTGTTGCATTAAACAACAACGCATTCGAGTCTGCTAAGGACTTAGAGATTAAAAAAAAAAATTCGTTTAAAAACCGGCTTCTTATCTACTTCTCCGAGGAAAACTTTCTTAAAAATGTTATGAATTTCATTGAACTAATTACATTTGTATGGATTCAATCTATTAATCTTTTGAATTGCCAGATTTATTTAATCGGTTTAAAAAAAAAAACGACGTTCTAACGTATCATAAAAAAAAAGTATACACCCGAAAAGAGAAGCCTTATTGTTTGAGAAGTCAGCTGAAAACGCATCAACTTCAATTATGGATTTTTTAACCGTAAAAATATTTTCAGATCATTTTATTATTTTTTTAAGTTTTTTACATACAAAATTGACAAACTACAGTAATTTGTACAGATGTAATAAAGTTCAAGATTTAACACTAAATTCTAGAAGTGTGCACAACTGTATTAGGTGTCAGTCTATATAAGTTACGGATGGATTTTTTTGGAAAATTATAAATTAATTGTATATAATTAAAAAAGCTGCTGTATAGTATTAGTAAATAAATATCAAAACTACACAGATAGCTGTTCAAAATTGGCAGTGTAAGATTATACAGTATCCCAGAAAGTGAAGACGCCTTATTATGACATATCATTAAAAAACATCGTGTTATAAAAAAAGCGAACAATTTGAAAAATGAATAGCTTGCAGATCTCATTTTTATAAAATTATAAAGTTCAACTAGTATATACTTACAAGTTTATACTAGTTGAACTTTATAATTTTATACCCAGTAAACTGCTTCCAACCAGTCTTTGTGGCGATCAAAGGTGAGGCTTTTGTCTAGCAGACAGAGAAACAGAGAACAGATGATGATGATCATGACCCCACTGATTTTCCCGTTATCCATCCAAAACTGAGAGGAAACATTAATACCTAGAATATTAACCTTTTCAAGATAGAAATTCGAACTATCCGATCTTTGCGAAAACCTCAGCCCCGGCAGTTCAGTGGTTTGCGGTATATAAAGGTCGATCATGGTTAATCACGGCTTCCTTTAACGTATTCAGATGTTATAAGCAACAGGAAAAACAGATTCTAGGGTTTACATGACGCAAATTTATGGTACTGTGGCCAAAAAAGTTTAATTACTTTACACTGTTTTTTATGGGTACAACGTGGTACTTACGCGTAGTCGATATCACGATCGACAATTGTTTCGGCTTCTTCCGGAAACCTTCATCAGGATCTTGAGTGCGGTGCGTTAGTCGTAAGTTTAAAAATAGCTACAAATAGTATTTAGGTTGAAATGTGGCCTTATCGCCGCATGCTTCAAATAAGCTGAACCGATAAGATATCAAACGTCGAAGTCCTCAAAAGGGGAACATTGACAAGCCTACTCTGGTCAGAACCATCAAAAGTCGGATATCTGGGACATGTTTTGCGTCATGAGCGCTACCAATGACAATGATGATGGGAAAAATTGATGGCAAAAGAGGCGTTGGCAGGAGAAAATTATCGTGGCTGCGGAACATAAGGGAGTGGACAGGGATCAAAAGTGTTGAAGAACTGTTAAGGTTTGCCCTGAACAAGGAAAAATTTCAAAAGCCGCCGACGTTCAGTGATGGAGAGGAACCTGAAGATGAAGAAGTATTCAGTCTCTCAGTTTTATATCATATCTATTGATAAAAGTTGAATCACTACCTGACCCAACAAAGGCCTCCCCTCTCTAGATGACTTCACTTTTTAGGACAACCTGTATATCAGTATAAGCAAACATAACTTAAAGCATTATATTCGAGTTACAACGTCATTACTTAAAACAATATAACGAGTCAAAACTATAAAACAATTCCAAGTTAATTTAGATAAAATATCTGATGTGAAAAATCTGCCTAATGGTGTAACAGAAAGCGTAGATTAGACTTTAAGCGAACATACATTGTTCCATGTAAAGTTACTAATATGAAACTCGACGAGATACATAATCACAGAGTCATAGTACAAATGTATTGACAGTATAGAAAAATGCATTTTTGAAACGAGGAAGTTAAAAATTAATTTGTCGACACAGTTTCCCACATACCTAAAAATTTTTGACGTGATAACGTTTTATAAATTGATGAATACCAGCAACACTCATGAAAAATAGTAACGTTCCGCGTAACGTTCCACCTGAGTTTTGTATTACATAAAATAATCAAAGTCCAAGTCAAAGTCAAAGTCAGTCAAAGTCAGTCAGTCAAAGTCAGTCAAAGTCAAAGTCATAAATGATTATGACGTTATCACGTAAATCTATCGTCCGTAAACCGACTTTACAGACAACCAATTTTTTTTAATAACAAATTATCACTCAACAAGCCTTATAATTATAGTTTTTGACGTGATAACGTTTTATAAATTGATGAATGCCAAAATGAAAAATAGTAACGTTCCGTGTAGCGTTCCGTGTAGCGTTTCGTTTCCGTCAAAAGTCAAAAGTCAAGTCAAAAGTCAAAAGTCAGAAGTCAGAAGTCGAAGTCGAAGTCATAAATGATAATGACGTTATCACGTAAATCTATCGTCCGTAAACCGACTTTACAGACAACCAATTTTTTTTTTAATATTGCATAGCTGGCGCATCAAAAACACATTAAACATTATACATTTGAGTGCATATATGCTCATTGTTCAGAATAAACTTGCTTAGCTCTGGCCCATGTTCTCAACTTATGGGCAGAAATACGTGGCATCAGGTGAAATAGTGACCAAAAACATACTAATGTACTGGTCAAACTCACCTACAATTAAGGCGTACACCGTTACACCGCGTAAGTGATTACGCGGAAAAACGCGGAAAATACCACATCCATAATTTTTATAGCGTGTAAAGAACTGTGCCGACAGTTATAGCAAGGACACAGTAAGGTATTACAATTCTAAGAAGTTTAGCTAATTCCTAAGGTATTTATACAAAATTAAAATGCTCTTTAAATCGCCGTAAAAAAAACTCGTGGTCGCGACTTCGAAACTTGAGCTTTATATTAGGATCACAGTGGAAAGTGTTAAGTTTACACGCTAAACTATAAATACGTTTTTATACCTAAAAAGTCCACGTTATGGCAAGGTTACTACTATAAACACTATTTCACTATAACGCTATTCTACATTTCATAGAAAAATGTTATCACTGTACATAACTCGTTCTAAACACACATCATAGTCCATTGCACTTAAAAACTGGGCTGGGATACAGTCCTAGGGTTTCCACTTTGAGACTGATAGCCTTCGTAGGAGTTGTGGGGCTCCAAATGGCAGACCACATTGTTCTCTCCGTTCAATACAGCCGCTAAGGCTCTCATATTCTCTGGAGGCTGATGATAAGGATGCATCAGCCTTCCACTTTCATAATGCCTGGGATCGTAACGCTCCAGCGTGTCCCATTTCCCATATTTTCCATAATGTTCGTCGTGGTGATGCCTTTCACCTGGACTGTAGGAAATCAACGGACGATGGTCTCCAAAAAACTTAGAGCTGGAAGACCCGTGGTGTCCAGGATTTTGGCGACAATTATCCGGTCCAGAGTTATCGTCTGACATATCTGACATTAACGTCTCATTTCTTTCAATCTCCTCATAAACTGGGTCGTCTTGTATGACTCGAAATTCTTCAGAGCCTCGTCTGTACATACGACCTTGCTGTGCTGCTATCTCTGAATAAGTATGATTAACGTTTTGACTCCCGTGATGGTGGTGGTGCTTTCTACGATCATCTTTGTACTGCTTCCGGAATATCATTTCCTGACTGCCTGGAGAATGTTGGGACATATAAACGTGTGGGTTTCGAAAATCATGGTTGTAACTTCGAGTTGTTTGATATCCTTGATGATGGAGAGGGCTCTCCTCGTCCTTCATATGGCGAGGGGAGCCTGGCGCTATGGGCTGGTCACATTCGTAAGGGCTGAGATGGTTCTGTTGAACCATTTGACGAGATAATGTATCGTGATGGGGGAGAGTCGAAGAGTTCCCGGGGTGGTGTTTAGAAGAAGTGTTCTGAAATTGGGGAACAATTATTAGATTTAGATATTGTAAGTCAATTGTATTTTATTATACCATTAAAATTTAAAATAATTCGAAATTTGATTACCAATAATGCGATAGAATAAAACGGTGAACATTTTTACAAATAGATATCCATTTAATGTAGACAGCTCAATTTCTTAGTGCTTAACGATATTGAGTTTTCAATATTTTTCATCTTTACTTTAAATACGCGAAACTGTAGGCCCAGACAAGTAACATTCGACAAGCGTTAACGCCGATAAAAATGTATGAGATCACTTCAAAGCGATATATCGCTTGATCAAAAAAAACGAATATTCATCGTTAGCGGTTAAGAAAGCGAAGCAGTGCATCTTGTCTAGGCTCGCAGTAGCTGTGATTATTGGTATCTGACGTAAGAACGTGACGTCACCATTATAGTAAACGGCAACTTGCTCATAGCTAACAGCACAAACCTTCATTTGTTTCGTATTTGCTGACGTCATGAACAAAAACAGGCCCATTCTGGCCACAATTTATCTTACAATGTAATTAACTTTTTATACTTATAGCAAATAAGTCACCATAATTGGCGCCCAACGCGGGCTCATTTAAAGAAATATCTTTAAATGGATTTCTAACTTCTCACTTTCAGTAAAGAAGTTTTTGACTGACTGCACGTAGCATATCCAACTATTTATAAACAAAAAGGATGTGCTGCCTGTTTTTTTTTTAATACAATTTATCACCCACGCGACGTAATAATGCAATTCGTTCTACACTTTTATAATGTTTAGCACTAACTCAGAGACAAAAAAATGTCACTGTGAACAATAATTGCACGCTGTCGGACCAATGACGTCATGCAAAAGTATATGTAGCTACACACTCAAAATTAAGACAGTATGAATGATTTTGATACTTGTAATTATAACAGTATTATTGTGTACATATTAAAGTGTCTAAATCTACCTGTGTTATTGATAACTAGTGCTAGAAGTGTTAGAAATAGAAGGAGATGGGTAGGGCTACTGAAAATGTATTTACAAGAATGAGAGTCAATGATATCATGCAATGTCTTCTATGGTTAAGATCCATGCAGTTTGTGATTAAAGGTTCAGAGAGATCTCGAGTGTTTTAACGTCAACCAGCACCAATGTATACAGTGTAAATATGAATAATTAACAAATACTTACATTAAACGTGTGTAAAAGGTAATTTCCGGAATACTCCATCAAATATTTGAGCTAATTACTATTCAGTAATGAATAAATAAACAGATATGACTAATTATTATGCTGTCATAATGGAAAAGATTCAAATAGTTGCAAGGACTTTCTGAGCTCGCCAACGTATACATTTAAGTAGTACGCATGGAAAAAGTCTCTTACTCCACCAAGACTTACTTATTAATGAAATTGAACAAATTTTTTTTTTTTTAGAAAAGTCAAGAATTAATAAGAAAAAAGGATTTTATAAACAAATGTAGCCTAAAACAATACATGTTTAAGCCGAGGATTAAAAATAAGTTGATATTTACTGACATTGTTTCCACACACACAAGATATAACAAGATGAAGGTAAAAAGGTAACAAATAAACATCGATGCAGGCAAAACCAACACAAGAGATCTCACTAAAACAACGATAAACGATAAACCACTCTAACAGTGCTGACATACAAGCCAATTTACAGCCCTCCCCTCACCTTCCAAGCATTGCCACCGGCGTTCGCCATCACTGTCCATTCGTTCGCGCCAATCGACGCCGCCATTTTGTTAGAAAAACAAGATGGCGACCGCGATCTCAAATTCTGATAATCGTTTGGAACATCTATATTGTTCCTGTAGCTATGCATTGATGCGATACTTTGAGTATGCGATGAACTGTGTGGTATATTTTGTGGCGTTGGTACACGCATAGATCTTGCATCATCCGCCGGCACGTATATTGGTGCCGTTGGTCGAACGTTCCATCTTGCCAACTCCGGTTGTAGGTTGTAACTCTGTTTTGTGTAAAATAATACATACATAATACGCAAGTACATAAATAAAGACTATAAAGCTAGATATGCATACGCATCGGTCTAGAGATAGGATATTATTCGTAAACGGATCAAGATTGTTTATGCTTGATACCGTTTGGAGATGCAGTTAAACAATTCTATAACCACCACACCACTAAAGAGAATGTTAGAAAGAATTGAAAAAGAAATTCGGTTAGTAAAGCATTAGTTTCAGTGAAGAGATTGACAGATATAAAAAAATGACTTACCGTCAAAGTGCGTTTCGTTTCACGCAATTTTCGTCCGTTTTCGGACTAAATATATGTTAAAATTTACACAGCTATTACAAAACACAAATAAATAAAATGTTAAACACATAATAAATTGAGCTGTCTTTAATCAATTAGTCACAAAAAGCCGTGGTGTTTTAAGGTGGTTGTTTAATTTTGAAAGTTTACTGAGAATCCTATCTCTATAGAAATGCGTACGCACCTTGCTGTCCGTTTTGTCTATAGCCTTGAGGATATCGGCCGCTGCCTGTATTGATAGGGTTTCTTAGATGAGACATCGGGGCTGGGGGTTCTCTCTCTATATTGTGTGGGAAATTCCCCCCTGTCGCATTGAGACTAGGTCCAAAATTGCTTGGGAAATTTTGGTTTTCTTGCGACGTCCGCCTATTTCTATTCGAATGGTAGCTATGTGCTGCAGCGGCGGCTGCTAAAGACGCCACAGCGGCATTGTTGATTACGTTATTGTTGTTATGATTGTTGTTGTTGACAACAACGTTCAACGTGTTGATGACGAGGTGGTTTGTTGATGACGCCGACGCGGAAGGTAAGCCGGACGTACTTGCTGTGTTCTGCTATAAGTGAATTTGTATAGTGAAATACTGGGATGTGTGTTTTTTTTGTTAAATGTGTATTCTTTTTACCCTAAGCGTTAATAATATACCTTTTCCAATTTATATTATACCATCACCTCAGGCAAGCCGTATCATCAGTTTTTATATTCAAACATGACGGGTTATTTATGCAATTAACACGTATTTAGGGGCCTCCAATCTAAATATTCGGTCAAAAAATTGTCAATTGTTTTTTGAACAACCATGGTTTAAAAGACCAAGATCAAGATGATCAACAAACAACTTTTGAACAAAAACTTAAACATCAACTATTTTACGATAGCTCAATTAATAAATATTATTAATGCAGCCAATTAAATTAGCTTTTTATTTATTTGATGCTCTTTAGCAATATCGAAACAAATCACAGAAATTCTTTCATCAATTTAATTTAATTTCTCAAAGAAAAACAAACGAAGTTGGCTACATCAATATGATTACCAGATTGAACCTAAGCAAGCCGTTATCAAATAATTATCGAGAAATGATTTGTCTTAATGTGTCAATATGCAAGAGAATCGCTGAATAAGTTGTATAGAGTAAAGGCCCCAGAAAAAATTAAATGAATATACTTATTGTAATCAGTATAATGGTTAGTCCGGATTACTAGTTAAAATTAATTATGATACTCAAACGCATCTTGATTATTTATACAATAGGTTTCTTATTATTTCTTTGATTACGGAGGCTAACATATTAAGCCATATTTTAATACTCTTTCGTATTCAGTCAGAAACTGTTAACCAAATCTTTTCTGTTAAGCGAAACTGCGGTTCAAATCGAACTGACAATGAAAAAAAAAAACTATATACGCTTAGTTGCTGAAAATGTAAACTTGGTTAAAATAAAAATAAAAATAAGGGTCGCAATAGTATAAACAATAGAATAACATCATGTAATACCGTCCTTACAAACTATTATTTATCTGTGTTACAGGTGTACTAGAGAAATGACAGTTAGTTCTGAGTTCAATTGTTTCTCGGTTGCGCTCCAATAGACGTCACAAATGCCTTTTTATAGTAGTATGTAATGAAGAAGATTTTGCACATTATGAACCGACCGTAAGCATCCAGTCAGCGCAAACAGAGGATTCCTATGCACAATTTGAACCGCAGCACAAACAACCATTGATCACCATCACCACATAGCACCCCAAAAACATCCCAAAACACCCCTTATCACCTCCATAAACTCACCGTAACATCCCTAGGGTCGACCACATCGTCCACGTCGGCCGTACTCTGATGGTATCTTCGGCTCTTTACTGACGGCTGCCTGGCGTCCAGGTGGTTGGTGGAGGAAGCCGGTGGAGGCTGAAGAGTTTCTGAAGGCTGGCCCGTGAAGTGCAAACAGCAGGAAAGCCAAGGATGTCGGCGGCCAACCCGGGCGCAGTAATTTCGGAACTGGAAGAAAAAATATAAGTTACTCGCAAAAAAGTTGACAATTTTAAAATAAGTTTAGCAGTTATGAAGCGGCCTTTTCTCGGAGATATTTTATACTGTATACATACGTTTGACCACTATATCCCTTGATGGTCAGTGACGATGTGGTCAAGATGTTATCACGCTAGACCCAGAATGCTTATTGGCTCTCAAGGACTGCTTCTTGTATACACTAGCAAGCAGCTCAGCGGGAGAGCGTCGCCTGTCAAACTGACGGACACTGGTTCGATCCCCAACAACAGCTTGAGCTTTCGGTGAAGGTAACACCGTTATCAAATTCCCAGCATGGTGGTAGGGTACTTTCGAATACCCGCCTGGCTAGCTACCACCCTCAAGTTTGCAAAACTGTCCTCAAACACATACTGTGTTCCGGCAGCAGTCCTTGAAAGCCAGTGAGCATTTATGGTCAAGCGTGATAACATCTTCGAACACATCGTCAGTGACCATCAAGTGAGATAGTGGTCAAACGCTAGATCTATAAGTATATAAAAAAAATAGTTTGTACTACATATTCTATTGTAATGGTGCCATGGTGGTACCGGCCTAGAATAGTACTCCCCCATGTCTTCCCGTTGGTGCCGTAAGAGTCAGCTAAGGGATCACGTACCAGGAGGTGGGCAGCAGCGCCTTCTGAGGATAGGAAACCATACTGCGCTTGCCAACCCGCCTGCCAAGCGTGGCGAGTATTGGTAAATCCCCCTATATGGGGAGTCATATGTCCAGCAGACATCCTATGCCTGCGATGAATGAATTAATGAATTCTATTATAATTAAGACATCTGCCTATAGAAAAAAATCATTTCTATACTAACCTTATCGTTTTGAAGACATTGGAAAACGAAGATCACCAGCCCTTGAAGAGAGTTGAGGATCGTGAAGGCGTAGGCCATCACCAGCGTTTGTTCGTTCAAGTAGAGCAGTCCGAAGGTCCACGTCAGACCCAGCAGAAACGCCAGCACCAAAGAGGTATTTAGCCATACCCTGAAATGATACAATCAGTTGGAATGAAACTTAGACAAAAATAGTTTAATAATAATAAAAATACAGAACAGTAAATTGATGTAACTTAACTAAAGTAGACTAAATATAACGTACAATATAGGATACAAATTTATAGTAATAGTTTCATGTTAACACACAAGAAAGCACTTTTTATATAGACATTGTTTAAAAGAATCAAAAAAAAAAACCCTGATCTCCACACTAGGATACCCTGTGCTGTGAAGATCAGTTATCAGTAATATATTTTGTTCTTTTGTGTTCAGACGAAATGATAATAACGTTTCGAAAAGCTGTCAGTGAAAGCAGTATGTTCTGCCTGATGATATTATTTTATAACAAGCTGCCACAATGTATTCTAAACGTAAATATAATGTATTCAAACACAGGTTTAACAATTTTTCATCCACGACACATAAATAAGGTCGTTCTTGACGTGATAACGTTTTATAAATTGATGAATACCAGCAACACTCCTGAAAAATAGTAACGTTCCGCGTAACGTTCCACCTGAGTTTTGTATTACATAAAATAATCAGTCAAAGTCAAAGTCGAAGTCGAAGTCAAAAGTCAAGGTCAAAGTCAAAGTCAAAGTCGAAGTCATAAATGATTATGACGTTATCACGTAAATCTATCGTCCGTAAACCGACTTTACAGACAACCAATTTTTTTTATTTAGAATAGGCAGGCGATTGAGAGATTTTGTAAATATTGTTTTATAATTTTTCTTATAATAATGAATAAAAAGGGTAGATACCCCATCGCTCGAAAACGACACCGTCAAAACAAGGCATATGCCTGGTTTTGCTCTCAGTCGCGTGTGACCGCGCCAATAGTGCGACGTGTTGCGATACCGGTATGAGAGTCCAAAAAGGTATAGTTGAAAAACTCTTACTGATTAATTGAAACACACTACGTAAACACCTTTTATTATTCATCTTTTCACTGTAAAGAACACAAGAAGCGATACGGTACGTTCAACTCATCTACCTACAATTCGCGAAACACAACGCTTGCGCGTTTTAAGATTGCCCCATCGCCATCTAGTGACAGTTTAAATAACTAACGTGAGTTCAGCTTTACCGGTGGATTGAACACTTACACATGTTTTACAACACTATAGCTAGGGTGTTAAGGTTCATTATTAAAATGAAACGATATCCGCTTGTAGACTATTATGTTAGCTGGAGAAGTGTATGTTAACACTGGCGAGGGGACACTTTGGACAGGTTTGATTTTCACAGAGAATTTGTATCTATACCATATTTGATTAAAGCTTCTAGACATTAAAAATGGGAAAAACTGTGGTTATATCAATCTCACCTGATCTTATATCGCTTAGCGTCGTCTTTAGCCTTTAGCGAGACGGTGGAGTGCGTGCACATTAAGTAAATCACCCAGCCGAGGCAAATCCAATTAGCCTGTAAAATAAAAACAGTTATAATAAGTAAAAAAAAAGTTTTGAATCGAGAATGTTCTGGTGGTGACTTTCGAATACCCGCCTGGATAGCTACCACCCTCAAATTTGAAAAACTGTCACCAAACACATAGTGTGTTCAGGCAGCAGTCCTTGAGAGCCAGTGAGTACTCTAGGTCTAGCGTGATGACATCTTCGACCTCATCAAGTGAGATTGTAATTTTTAGACTTTCGCGATTCGAACACATTGTTATTAAATCAAACGGGGCTTAATCGCGAGAAAAACAACAACTTGGTCGAAACGTCGAGGTAAATAAATTACTAAATGTTTTTCTCGCGATTAAGCCCCGTTTGATTTAATAACAAAATCAAGTGAGATAGCGATGAAACGCTAGATCTATACAGTATAAAAAAAAAAAAAAAAATACAGAAAGGTGTGAGCACTGAGACGACTAATGATAGAAGAGAATGGAAGGAAAACATGTTGTGCCGACCCTACCTAGTGTGGGATAAGGACAAGAAGAAGAAAAGAAAAATAAATCTATTAATTACATCCAGCTTAAAGTATCGACATCAGCAAGTATCATCAAGTATCAGCACAACATCCACCTGGAAAGTTGAAAGACAACTCACCACCAGCACAAACGCCACTGGTCCCACGAAGCTCATGACGAACATGCGTTCCGTAGAAAGCCAGCAGTGATGCGGCGTGCCGTAGCCGGTGGGGTACACCGCGGCCGATATCGCCACCACGACTGCAGGTGCCAGGTAAGCCGAGGAGCAGTACCAGCGGCCCCGAGGGTGTTCTGGCTCGAACACTTCCACCAGCATCGCATATAGGTGGAAGCCTGAAATGAAGAGATTAATTTAGATGTTCAGTTATTGCAGTTATGGGTGAATGGTTTGACAAAGTCAAAGCTTAAAAGTCCATCATTTTTTTTTCTAAAAATGCGAATCCCTCAAATTTTTTATTATGTTCCAATGCAAACTTTTCAGAAACAAGGATTCATTGCTGGTGTTAAACCTACTAATATTATAAATGCGAAAGTTAGTGAGTAAGGATGTATGTTTGTTACAATTTCACGCAAAAAATACAAAACGGATTTGTTTGAAATTTGGAACACAGATAGCTTATACCCTGTAATTAACATACAGGCTTATTTTTATCATCACCGTTTTTCATCACGACGTGGGTGAAACGGATTTAGATGAAATTTGGTATGTAGATATTTCAGGTCCCGTAATAACACATAGGCTACTTTTCATCATCATCAATCATGACCACGCAGGTAAAACCACGGTAACACAGATAGCTTATACCCTGGATCAAGGCGTCGGCTTATTTTCATCCACAACATCATCACCGTTTTTCATCACCACGTGGGTATAACGGATTTAGATGAAATTTGGTATGTAGACACTTCAGATCCCGGTATAACACATAGTTTAGGCTACTTTTCATCATCATCATCATCAATAATCACCACACGGGTAAAACCGCGGAGCCCAGCTAGTGTAGAATAAACAATAGAAAAAAAAGTTCGTTGCGAATTAGAAAAAAAAAATCGACTAGCCCTTTAATTGAAAATTTATCGAGTTGGGGCTTGATTTAGACAGCGACTTAGGACTCAGGAACTTACGTTCGCACTTTTCTGCATTCTTCTGAAAGAGTACTATTAGTTACAGTCAAGTAGTCACAGGTCAAGTCAGTGTCTATTGGAGATAGAAATGGATGGCTTATTAATAATAGGTGGTAATGACACGTGACTGGTAGCCTGGTTTCTAGCCGGAGCTACTTCCATAGAGCATGATTTATCTGGCATTCTGACTCAGCGCGCTTTTTGCATACTTTCCATATCACCAAAGCTTTTAGACCAGTCTCGTTTGGTTTATTATTTTTAGTTTATTTTCAAGGATTAACAAGCAGTTTCACAATATTTTAAGAATAAAACTTAATTAGTAACAGAATGATTGTAAGACCAACATCGTCGACCATAGATTACATTCACTGTAAAAAAGGGGTTTCTATGTGTTTTTTCTTACACAATCAGCTCATCACTGTTGGGACATAGGCTTTCCTTTTAAATTGGAATCTTGGCTATCGGAGATCTTATTATTATAATCTCTAGTTTTATACATCCTCTAAAGCACGTATATGCCCTGAGTTAAAATCACTACCAGTATCATTATTAGTGAACGCAAGAACTGCGATAATCAAAGTCTAAACAAGTTGATCGATTGAATTTGAAATGATTCTACTCTGGGCAAGCGTGGCGTATAGGACTAAAATTTACTAATTTTTTTTATATTCTCATTTACACAAGGTCTTCAGGTCCCAAACTAGGCAGAGCCTGTGCTATGGTAACCTGATGATTGATATATATACTTATAAACATATACACACCCAGACACAGGTCAAACAGACATGTTCATGCACACAAATGTTTGACCTGTCCGGGAATCGAACCCGGAACCAGCGGCTCACAAGGCAGAGTGCTACCAACTGCGCCAACCGGCCAGTCAAACTCATTCGCGACTTGATTGTAAATACATACCTTCTAAGAACATCCAAGCGAAGGCGGCAAGGAAGAAGTAGTGCAGTATGCCAGCTATGATTCCACACAATACTCCATTCTGAGTTTGTTCGATGCCCACCAGGAATATGATTTCAGCGATCAGCAGACACACGCAAAGGTTCATATGGATAAGGGCTCGGTCGGACTGTGGAAGAGAAGATACAACCTAAAATATTGGTTTATTGTAAACACTAAAAGCGCAATTGATAACTGATTAAAGAGTTGGGAAGTTTGTATGTATGTGGTATCTCACATGGTGGTAGGGTACTTTCGAATACCCGCCTGGCTAGCTACCATCCTGAAGTTTGAAAAACTGTCACCAAGCACATGTGTTCAGGCAGCAGTCCTTGAGAGCCAGTGAGCATTCTAGGTCTAGCGTGATAACATCTTCGATCACATCGTAACTGACCATCGAACAGGTGTGAAGGGTCTTCACATAGGCTATGACTATACATGCCTAGACAAAATTGATTCGATCTGTGGAAAACCATTCCATGGTGACTCAAGTATGGCGCATGCAATTATGCAAAATATCAAGAATTAAAACATAGATAAACACATTATTAGTACCCTACCTACCTTAGTTAATTCTAGACATCATTATAAAAAGGTACCATTTTGAAAACTGTCGCAAGTTTCTTCCATAATTGTAATCTACAAACCGGCTAGGACACACCGGAAAATTACTCTCCGACCAGTTTCGAACTTATTTGCAGTTCTTCATCTGGGAGTTATGATCGTGCCAGGCGGCGGACGCGATTAATTAATTAATTTAATTATCTGGTATTTACCACGTGAGTCCTCGTCCGTTTGTAGATTACAATTAAGGTACCATTTACCCAATTGTATTGTGAAATGTTTTGTGACCTAACTCATTTTCGTTTAAGCATTACCCAAAGGCTCTGAAAATCAGGTTTCAAAACTACAAGTGTTATTTTAATTCTTGAATACATCATAAAACTTTATAATTTCATAACTCAATGTGACTTTGCCTTTTCCGTGTAAGCACCATCCAAATTCCACCAGCCACTGTTTTTCTTTATACTGTATTGATCTAGCGTTTGACCACTATCTCATTAGATGGTCAGTGACGATGTGGTCGAAGATATTATCACGCTAGACCTAGAAAGCTCACTGGCTCTCAAGGACTGCTGCCTGAACACACTATGTGTTTGGTGACAGTTTTTCAAACTTGAGGGTGCTAGCTGGCCAGGCGGGGACTACCACCATGCTGGGAATTTGATAACGGTGTTACGTTCACCGAAAGTTCAAGCTGTAGTTGGGGATCAAACCAGTGTCCGTCACTTTGACAGGCGGCGCTCCCCCCGCTGAGCTATCATCGCTTCGATGGACTGTTTTCATAACCAGGCTTCAAAACTTACCTTTCCATTCCTAAAGCACATGAAGACAAACAGTGCGGCAGCCAGTGCCACCGTGGATATACCACATCCGATATACGTGATGGTCTGCAAGGCCAGCTGGTGCGCTGGACTGATGCTCACGCCGTGGACATCCATTAGGATTGCAAAGTTCGTCAAGTGGGAACAGGCGCAGCCGGTGTGGCTCTCGTTGGACCACTCCACTTGGCAACCTTCCGGAGACCAGCCGCTGAAGACAAAAAAGGAAGTTGTAGGTGCATATACAAGTATCTATTATCTTTGAATTCTTGTAATATCTTTTTTGAAACTTCTGCATTGGTATCACACAAATAATGTTAGGTAAAATGAGAATGAACATTTATTCATAGTAACAAGCTACTTGTCAAAATTAAAAGTACTTAATACTTTAATTAAAAGTACTTAATACTTTAATTAAAAGTATATATTTATATACTTCCGGGCCGCATCCAACAGGTCCTTGTGGAAATCAATGAGGGAGGTCTATGTCCAGCAATGGACGTCCTATGGCTGAGATGATGATGATTTATATACTGATAGTAGCGGACCCGACAGACGTTGTCCTGTGTGCCCACTGCAGCGCCATCTGCCGGGCTGATAAACCATCCAGGGCGCCACCCAAACGCATACAAAAAATCAATCAAATCGGTCCAGCCGTTTAGGAGTTCAGTGACATACACACGTACAGTAGAATTATATATTATATATATATAAAGATTATACATATTATTGACCATATTTTTGCACCACTATTATTAATTTTCGTTTATTTTACTATTGCACCGATGAAGAGGGACATATCCCTCTAAGGACTGGCCTGATTTTTAAAACTTTGCCTATTTTTTATGCATTCTATTTTGCCTCTTCAAAGCTTATCTTAGAATTCAAAACCCTGGTAATATACCTTTTCTCCCTCTCAGAGTTGATGCTGGTAGTAGTGGTAGTAGCAAAGTCTAGTTCCCGTGGGATAACAAACCCGTGGATATCTACCGTTAGACATTCTATGGCTGTGATAATGATCTCAAAAAAAAAAATTGATTAAAATAAATGTACTTTCATTTTTCAGCTTCTTCAGCATTTTTCATTGTTCAGCATTTTCATCTCAGCCGTAGAGTACTCACTGCTGGATATATGCCTCCCTATGTATTTTTAGAGAGGTATGCCAGTACTCGCCACGCTTGGCAGGCGGGTTGGCAAACGCAGTAGGATACTCGATTCTCAGAAGGCGCTGCTGCCCACCATCTGGTACGTGATCCCTTAGCCGACTCTTACGGCACCTACGAGTATGAGGGGGTACAATTCTAGGCCGGTACCTCACGGCACAATGTACTTTGCTAACTAACTTTCCAAAATGTATTTTATGTTGGTGTCTTCTCTAAAAAGCAAGCGACGATACCAATATTCATATATTTTCTTGATATACAGCGCCATCTCTTACAACTCTTAGTACCAAAAATATCAAACACGTTATGAGTATTGTAGTGAAAGATCATTTAGTTTATTTTGTCTTAAGAAATATAATAATATATTTGGATAAAGTACGAAAACTTACTGTAACGTGTAATCCCAGAAGACACAAGCAGGGTTGGTGACGTTTTCCGTCTTCAAATGTTTCATTGTGACGTGGACCATTTGAGACAGCTGGATGTGGCGTCCATTGCCGAGACTTGCTGATATCACCTGTTAAAAAAACATTAAAATAAATAATAATAAAATTAAAAATACATACATTAATATGAATAAACATGGGTAGTCAAAAGTTACAGATGGTAATATCATCATCGTCATCATAAGACGTAAACAGCTGGGCATAGGCCTCCCCGCAATGATTTCCAAAAAGAGCGGTTGGAAGCGGTCTGCATCCAGCCTATGCCTGCGATCTCCGATGTCTCAATTCGAGAAATTTTCGACCCCAACGGCTATCAGTTCTTAGAGCAATATGCCCTGCCCACTGCCATTTCAACTTGCTAATCCGTTATTTATTTATTTATTTATATCGGTGACTTTCGGTTTTCGTTTTTTAATCTTGGGGTGGTAGCCAGGCGAACACTAGAAAGGAACGAAAAAGGTAGAAGGTATAGAGGTAAACCATCATCATCAAGCCGCAAACAAAAATACAACATGGCCCCTCAACGCAGCCTAATCTTAACTTATCAACCAAAAATCTCAGCTTTAAGCTCACCTCTAAGGCGTAAAGTCGTACATCAGGTAAAACTGAAACCTTCTGCTATGTCGTGATTTTAAAACTTTACCAGTTGTTTATGCATTCAATTTTGCCTCTTCAAAGCTTACCTTAGAATTCAAAACCCTGGTAATATTCCTTTTTTCCCTATCGGAGTTGATGCTGGTAGTAGATGAGGAAGAGTCGGTCTGGTAGGCGGCGAAATGTGGGGTTTTACCGAACGTCGGCGGTAGGATTTCTTCTAAACGATCGAAGGCAAAGAATACGATGCGGACTAAGTCATTTTGGCGGTTGTCTGTAAATGAAAAAGAGGCAGTTGATAAAGGGGCAATTGATAAAGGGGCAATTGGTAAAGGGGCAATTGATAAAGGGGCAGTTGATAAAGGGGCCGTTGATAAAGGAGCAATTGATAAATAAAAGTGAGCAATAATGGCTTCTTTTTTTGTTCCACGACCAATAGATACGTTATCGAGAAGAAGCCGTAAGTCACTCAGGGGCATTGCTATCATACATTTTTATTAGAAAGAAAGAAAGAAACCACATTTATTCAAGACACTCACAACACACATTACACAAGAGATACATACAAAAACAATACAGAACAGAATAATAATGATGTTGTGTCATTTATTACACTCCAACCCCCGCACTAGCTTTCCCTGTGTCGCGGGAGGCATGGACGCACACAATCACAGCACACAAACACCCAAGACCCGTGACAAACATTTACACTCATCGCACAAATGTTTGCCCCTGCCGGGATTCGAACCCAGGGTCCTGGAGGCACAGAAGTCATGTCACTGAGCTACGACGACCGTCAAATATGACTATTAAGTTATCTGAACACCTTGTCGCTGGAAGCCCTGTATTTCCTTGATAATTATGCTGTTATACGTTGAAATATGGCGTCATTCCGGTGCTTCAGTGGATCTAAACACTATATTCGTGGAAGTCTGACAAATTCGTTGTCCTATGTTTAGGCGTTGGACTTGAACAGAAACAAAAGTTTATATACGGCCCGTCTGTAGAGCATTTTCTTTTGCGTACTAGTTTTATTTCAGTAGGGTTGCATTTTCAGTTTTTACTTATTTATTTTTATTTTACTTATTAATTTCGCACATAAGTAGTATCCACTCAAGGATCAATAAATCAAATGATATTTCAGGGCAACTTATATCTTTATATTTTGTTAAATAAGGTGACATACCAAGCAAAGCCGCCTTTGGAATGGTGATGGTGTCTTCCGAAGACTTCCACTGTTCTTGTGCGATGAGCGACGGAAATGTTTCGTCTTCTACGTTTTTGACTTCTAAAACTCTCACTGACAGACCTGTAAATATAATTATGTATGTTTTAAAAGTAAATTGTAAGTTGATTAGTTAATTATTTTATACGGATATTTTTAGAATTCTATATAAGATATGAATAAGCTTGTAAGTTCAAATGAAAAAAGCTATTATTAGCGTTAGAAAGCATTGGTTTTTTAAAAAAGTTCTGTTTTGTTGTTGTTGTTGTTATACACACTCAGACCCCCGCACTAGGATACCCTGTGTCGCGGAAGGCATGGACACGCACAATTACAACACACAAACATCTAAGACCCGGGACAAACATCCACACTCATCGCACAAATGTTTGCCCCGGTCGGGATTCGAACCTAGGGTCCCCGGAGACACAGAAGTCATGTCCCTGACACTGACCACTGCGCCACGGCGACCGACATTTTATTGATAACATTCAAATAATGAAATAGAAACTTGTTTATCGTAAGATCTGCAAATAAATATATTATGCTGAATGGATGTCGATAAGCTATGCAAAAGATATGCAAATTTTATAAATGTCTTACAAATTCAGTCCGTTAATATGGGAAGAAATATTATGGGACTTACAAATATTTTTCACAATTTGCAAGATGGTCTTCTCTTTAGTAACAGCATCAGCAAGAAGGAACGCGTTTTCTTCTAACTGTGTCAACAATTCACTTGCTACTCTGTTCTGTGCTTCTCTGCTTAAGTCGGCCCAGGAAGCTCGCTGGCTGTCTTCCAGAAGGTTAGATCCTGTAAAAGAATTATATATTTATAACGAAAAAAATGCTTGGTCCCTTGAAATTCGTTATAAAGAGTTACCAGTGTAAATGTTTTAACATAAATATTTAGTTAGAGCCAGTAAGCATTCTAGGTCTAGCGTGGTAACATCTTCGACGATCGTCGATAACATCTTCAATCGTCACTGACCATCAAGGGAGATCGTGGTCAAACTCTCACATCGTACAATCTAAACAGTATAAATACAACATTTTTACCAAAAAATGGAACCGACTTCAACACTCAAAAGTGTGAAATAACTTGTTGAAGTCGGTACCATGATAGTTCAAAAGTAACTGATATCAAAATATTGTGTAACTATTATTACAAGCGAGAGTCAATTTTGCCCAAGGCTATCAATCGACTGGCTGGCTAGTTGGCGCAGTTGGTAGCACTCTGCCTTCTGAGTCGCTGGTCCCGGGTTCGATTCCTGGACAGGTCAAACATTTGTGTTTGTGAACATGTCTGTTTGACCTGTGTCTGGGTGTGTATATGTATATAAGTATATATAACAGTGATCAGGTTACCATAGTACAGGTTCTGCCTAGTTTGGGACCTGAAGACATTGTGTGAATGTTAAAAAAAAAAATCGACCAATTTCAGGTCATATATCTCCCATATATACCCCATTCACAATAACTTATATATCACAAACTAAACTCCACAACTTACTTAAAGTTAACGTAAATAAGCAAACTATAACTTGACATTTAACTCATGCCCCGTTTCACATCCAAGTCGGCAGAATACTTACCAGTTTTGATAACTCCAAGAAGCATATCGGTGACCATGGCCTCCCGGTGCCGAGGGTCAGGAAACTGGACATTCTGGGCCATTCTCTGAGCCAGTTTCTTCATTATCGTGGTAGTTGTGGTCATGTCGCCACCGTACAGGGTTTTTGATGATGTCACCTGGTTCAAAAATGATGGTAGTTTTAGTAAGTACAGTATATAGTATATATACAGTGTGTATATTATATAGTGATATATATAGTATATACAGTGTGCTCTGGAGTTACATAACTTGGTACCTCCTTCCCCATTCCATCTAAAAACGACCAGACGGACTGCAATGCGACATCCATACATGGTAGACGTTCCACCCTGTCGCACTAAGCGTTTTGCTTCCACATTCATAGTGCGTACAGCTAAAGAGTGGAACTCATTGCCTAAGTCTGTGTTTCCACATGAATACAATCTGGGCATCTTCAAGTCACGAGTGAACAGGTATCTTCTAGGCAGGCGTGAATCATCGTAGACCGCATCATCACTTAACATCAGGTGAGATAGTGGTCAAACGCCTGCCTATTATGAATAAAAAAATGCGCTAATGTGATTTAAGGTGTGGTTAGGGAAGGAATAAATTCTTAGGAAATAGAATATTGTTTTCTATTATATATTTAAAAAAATTGTTTAGCTAATCAGGGCTTGTTCAATCATTTCACACAGCACAGCCAGCGTATAATCTTATACTATTCTATTCGTATACCATCCTAAGAAGTTTGTGGACACAGTATACATTACAGAGAAAAAAATATTATCAAGTGCCTACCATAAATTAGTGACAAATTCAGAAATCAATTAGCACTTTGTAGATCAAAGACAAGTTTTAGTGTGGAAACTATTACTAGTTTCTTCATTTATTAATATCTAAGAAGGATGACGAAATCATCCATAAGTTCCAACATGGAAAAAAAATAGAAAGTTTGTGTCAACCTACCTGTGCCAGATCATTGCTGATGCTGAGAAGAGACTCTCCCTCTCTTACTCTTGCTTCGAGGCTGTTCAGCCAAACGGATCGACACTCGCTCAGGTCTGGTGTAGCACCATGCCATTCCGGTATTGTGTCTGCTGTGAAATAAACATTTATTTTATGCTCGTTAGTACTGTCATTAAAAAACAAAACATCAGAAATTCTAGTCGCTTACACCACTATAGACCTACAAGAATCCTCTTCAGTAGCTCAAGTAAAAGAATGAAATGGGCAAGCAACATATGGTGCGGTCATACCTTTGTAACAGTCGTTAGGCCACGTCAGTGGCCTTCGTGCGGTCTCAAACTCTGACATTGCGCTGCCCATTATCTACTGAGCAGAGTGCAGGATTATGGGCTTTGTGAGAGGAAGCGTCCCATCAGTGGAAATTTAATGGGGTGATTATGTTGTCAGACTTACTGTAAATATTATCATCGCTGTGTGGAACAAGGCTAGAAGGTACAGGGTCGGAGAGGCCATTAGTCCGATAGTCTTTCAATTCTGGTGCATCTCCGTCACGACCTGTGACAGACATCTCATTCAAATACTACCTGATATTGTCATTTGAATTATAGCGCACTGCTGTATAAGCATTTTCAATATCATAGATTAAGAATCCAAGAAACACTAATTTTGGAAAAAGAAATAATTTTAGAAAAAAAGCTAAACCCTTAAGAATCCTATCAAGACGCTACATAGTGTTTTAGAAAAAGTATTTTTTATAATTCAACATAAGCTAAGATTGTTTATGTCTCGCTTTTGTAGCCATAAGAACTGATATTGTGGTCCTTCTAAAATCGGGATTTTGGATTTTAGAAGGACCACAATATCAGTTCCTTCGGTTGTAAAGAAAAAAGTACAACAAACCTTTCAGCAGAGCTTCGGAGCCAAGTCTCCTTATTAACTGTAGCTGCCTATCACTAGGCTGGTCTAACCCGAGGTCATGGTAGTTTTCTCCCGATGGCAGACTGGTGGCTCTTCTTCTAGGTCGGTCATCTTCAGTGTAATGGTGAGGAGTTAAGGTGCACCTGAAATCAATGATTGACCATTGCATTTATGGAACTTCTTAATTCGATATGATGACAAAGAGCTTTTGTTATGTTTATACTTAGACGATTCGAACAGATTCTACAATAAAGTACTAAATGTTTTTAACGCGATTAAGTCCCGATCGATTTATTAACTTCAAAAAACCTGACATTTGCATCATTTACAATTTTCAAGCATGCTTAAGGAAGATTAGCTTCAGACCAGTCTCCTTTGACGTTGGCACATTTAATTATGGAAGACCTAGACCAACAAACTCTGAAATGGAAGCTGACTTAAGGACGGTCTTTATCTAGATACCAAGCTACATATATGCCTTGTAGAGGCTCACCCCAGATTCAATCTCTCCTATTCTCGGAAAATTTATTAGCATGAAATCATCTGGTATCAATGCTATTGTAGCACTAAACCCACATCTTGACACTGAGAAGAGTCAAGCCAAGCGAAGACGCTTCCCTCAAAATACTTACTTCCACCTCGCCAATCCAGTGGCTCCTCCAGGGCAAGGTTGAACTGCGTAGCTGCTAGCCAGGGTCCAATTCCAATGCAAGCCTCGCGCAGTGGTCTGCTGGCAGTAGTATCGTCTACCCAGATTCGGCGTGGGGCTTGTTACTGGAAAGAAGAGTTTATAGTGTTAAAAATAGACTTTTGAGAACTATCACTGAATGATAGTCGATTCTTATAGGTGTCAATGATGCATGCAAAGAAAGACAAGTTTTAGCTAAGAAGCATTTTCATTGCTTTAGCATGTTACAAACAGCCTAATTCGACGAAAATGCTACGTTACTGAGCTAGTATTTAAAATTGGATCCTTATGCGTCTGTTTCTGGAAGAAAAATTTTTTTCTTCCTTTCAATTATGGCTACATAAAATTCCAGTCAGAAACTGTACTGATTATTCAAAATACATCCTTATTATCATTATTAGGTATTGTAGGCCACTAAAAATGATCAGAACCTAAGAGCTGTCTGGCGGATATAAGAATTTAGATAATTTCTATCTACCCTACTAGCATCTGCCTCTGCCTTTTGCGTGTGTTCTGACAGTAAAATCATTGAAGAAATGTTTTCTGT
This sequence comes from Apeira syringaria, assembly GCA_934044485.1. Lineage (NCBI taxonomy): Eukaryota > Metazoa > Arthropoda > Insecta > Lepidoptera > Geometridae > Apeira > Apeira syringaria. The sequence continues at coordinate 7,158,212 of OW203672.1, read as the reverse complement.
AGAAGTTAACACATTCAAGTTATCTAAGTGAGAGAGCAATAGGCGCGGAAGAGTGCAAAATTTGTTATATTATGAGTAACCTTTAACTTCACATAAACAAAATTTGCGAAAGGCTGGACCAAATTGTTTATACTGTAAGGGAATACAGATAAATATCAATAGACGAAGAAGAAGAAGAAGAAAAAAAAAGCTTTATTTGTGACATTACACCAAAGTTCAGACACATTCAAGTTATACACCAGCAAAGAAGATAGCGATAATTCAGAAACTCATCAGGTGTCAATGTTCCTTTTATTACAGTACCTACTTCCCTTTATATATTATATATATGTATTGGCCGGTTGGCGCAGTTGGTGGCACTCTGCCTTCTGAGCCGCTGGTCCCGGGTTCGATTCTCGGACAGGTCAAACATTTGTGTGTATGAACATGTCTGTTTGACCTGTGTCTAGGTGTGTATATGTATATAAGTATGTATATCAGTCATTAGGTTACCATAGTACAGGCTCTGCCTAGTTTGGGACCTGAAGACCTTGTGTGAATGTTGATAAATAAAAAAATAAAAATAAAAAAGTAGTTGTGTATAGCCACTGGAAAGCAAATGTAATGCTTTTACCCTCTGAGAGCGGATAATATATCTTAATGTAACAAAACAATGGAATCAAGTACTTTCGACTTCTCATAGGTTGCTATAATAACCTCTTAAAAGCAAAATCCTGGATGGATCTAGAATTCAATTTCCACTGGCAGGTTTTGAAATTGCCTTATCAGATAATGGCCCTAATTCTGTTAATCACACAAACTAGCTAAAAATCACTAAAATTCTTCAAATTGAAATAGCTCGTATTCTATTAACGCTAAAATTCAAATTCGTATAACTCAATTCAACGCTCTCACTAATATTAGACGAGTTTTATTCCATTGCTGGCTAATTGCGGGTAGTTTTAGTAGGGACCAAATAAGTGGCGACTTAATTTCGCTAAAACTACCCGCAAATTTAACAAATATATTTAAGATATATTACAGTTTAAGTTACATTAAGATATATTATCCGCTCTCAGAGGGTAAAAGCATTACATTTGCTTTCCAGTATAGCTATACACAACTACTTTTTTATTTTATTTTTTTATTTATCAACATTCACACAAGGTCTTTAGGTCCCAAACTAGGCAGAGCCTGTGCTATGTTAACCTGATGACTGATATACATACTTATATACATATACACACCCAGACACAGGTCAAACAGACATGTTCATACACACAAATGTTTGACCTGTCCGGGAATCGAACCCGGGACCAGCGGCTCAGAAGGCAGATTTAGTGATGTTATTGATAAGTCTCATATTCATTTAGACTTTATCGTAACCCTATAAGAATTGATTTAGTTTTCCAACATTTTAGTTTAGCTCAGTTAATTAAGCGAATCAGTACCAATAGTAATTTATGGAACTGTTTCATACGAGTTCTGTAAACACGAGTATAAGTAACCTACCCTCAATGCGCTACCGACCATTAACGACTCTGCCTCATTTACACCCTTAAAAGGGAATTCGTTCTTTTAAAGGAGTGTAGGTTTGACACTGACTGAATATGGAAGCTCGATCAACATTTTAACTTCCTTACTTTATTTCCCTCCAAAAGTTTAATTTATCAAAATCTAAACACTCACTATAACTTCTATCATAATCATCAACAATGACGGTGTCTGCTGGTCGATTCTCCTTCGAAGGTTGATGGACGGATACAGTGGGATCCAAATCATCATCTCTTACAGCCGGCCAGTGCATCGTCTCTTCTGTTACTGCTACTGAAATAGAAGAAAAAATGCATACAGTAAAACAAAGGTCAAACCCGAAAAGTATTACGAAATTTATTTATTTACTCTAAAGCATTATGTAATAGGTGGATATTTTATGGGCCTTATACTATAGCCACTACAATACCTCATAGCTGTTGACAGCGTATAAATAGCGGAAATATTCTGGCAGGGCAGAATACTAGCAGTATAAACCTATACTGCTAGAATTCTGACCTGCAGGTGCTGATCAGTCAAACCAAATATGTGCCAGCATTTAGTAGAAAGTTTTGGAAAATCCGAAAACCACCGGGTCCAATTTCTTGACACCAGATGGCTCAAATATGTACATTCTAGGAATGCACTTATGTCGGTCAATATTTTCTACAATCGCTTTATTAAATGTCTTTGCAAAAAAGTATTCAAATATCAGTATTTAACAACCTGTTAATGCTGTTACATTGCTTATCTGCTCGTCAATAACGCTTTGCTGATCTAATATCTTGATAATGCCTATACACTTTGATTATCTCTCACTATAACATACTCGATCCTTAAAATCGCCCTAATAATATAGAACCATACCTGCCCAACCATAATCTGAAAAACGTTTCGCAAAATACAACTTTGGATATTTGATATGCAGCCTGTAGTAGGTAACCAGTACTAGAAAGACCAAATACTTACTGCTGTCTTCTTCTTTCATCGGCTGCTCATTCTTCGGCATTTGTTCCGTTTCAGCGATCCTGGGAATCTCATCCTTGATATCGGGAATACTGTCTCTTGGACTCTGTGGCGGTTCTCTTACTGATGATGAGTCTGGCTGTCGCGTTGTCGTCTTCTGGAAACAGTTTTTTATTATTATTTTTATTAAGTTAGCGGCAGAACCATGCCACTATGTTGACATCAATGAGACACTCTTCTTCTTCTTCCTCTAAAACAGCGGAATGTTGGAAATAATCTGCCACGCTGACACGCGGGCTGGCAGATAAAATAAAACAAATACTTTCACTGTCACCTCTGCACGAGCATTCCATGTGTTGCGGGAAGCATGGGCACACATAATCACATTACACAAACATAAAAAGATCCAGGACAAACTCTCTACATTAATGTTTGACTCGCCCGGGGTTCCAATCTAGGGCCTCGAGACCAGAAGTCAGGTCATTGATCACGGAACCATGACGACCGCAGACAAAATAAACAAAAAACCGGCACTTAGCAGCAGCTTAGTAATGCATTTTTTTTAGATTATTGTATCAGTATGCACTATGCTGGGGTGCAGGTAAATAAATTACGTAATATTACTATTATTTCGAAGCTTAACCGCATCCAAAACTGTACCAATTCTTGTAAATGAACTGTAATATATATCTAAAAGTAAATAATGGCTAAAAATTCAACACATAATTTAAGACACCGAAAGAACAGTAATTAAGCACACAGTCATTATGACGTAGGCTACCTTTTAGGTTTTAACAAAAAATATAAGAAATATTTTTTGTTAAAACTCAATTCGCATTCTCTTTTTATAAGGCATTTTGTGCGGGCGACAGTGAATATTGTAATTAAAATGTCTAATTTTTGTTGCTCTTGGATTTGCATTATGCCTTTTTTTGACGTGATAACGTTTTATAAATTGATGAATACCAGCAACACTCATGAAAAATAGTAACGTTAAGCGTAACGTTCCACCTGAGTTTTGTTTTACATAAAATAATCAAAGTCAAAGTCAGTCAAAGTCAAAGTCAAAGTCAGAGTCAAAGTCAGTCAAAGTCAAAGTCAAGGTCAAAGTCAAGGTCAAGGTCAAAGTCAAAGTCAGTCAGTCAAAAGTCAAAAGTCAGAAGTCGAAGTCGAAGTCGAAGTCATAAATGATTATGACGTTATCACGTAAATCTATCGTCCGTAAACCGACTTTACAGACAACCAATTTTTTTCTTTTATACTCTATAGATCTAGCGTTTGACCACTATCTCACTTGATGGTCAGTGACGATGTGGTCGAAGATGCTATCACGCTGGACCTAGAATGCTCACTGGCTCTCAAGGACTGCTGCCTGAAGACACTATGTGCTTGGTGACAGTTTTTCAAACTTAATAAATAATAATCACAAGTAAACATGTAACTTCTAAGCAGGCGTAATTTACACATATTATATTTCAACTTTCTCAACTTTAGATAGTGGTCAAACTCCTGCCTGTCTGAAAAAGATAAATTAAAATCGACTCCAAACATTTCTTACCTTTACACCAACATCTCCAAGTCTTACTTCAGGGGGTAGCGTTATGTGAGGCCTAAAGGTCGGAGGTGTGATCACAGTAGGCTTCTTCCTCTCATTCTGCTGGTTCTGCACTGGGTTCTTCGGCTGTGGCGGAGCTGTAGACCGCCAGACTGAGGGTTGAGAGGTGATCAGCCAGGGTGGTGACGGTCTTGTTGTAGTGCTAGTTGTAGACGCTAGAATAGACAAATAGGCACGCATTTGAAAATATTCCAATTCATCCTTTTAGATATTCCTCCGGATTCGTGTTTTTTTTTTTCGTTTTCTAACGGACTAATGCTGTTTGCCTCTACCGGCATTTACAGCGGGCCCTAAGGATGTTCGCTCTTTGACTATTTGGAGAGAATCTAACCAGGATGTTTTTGTCTCGAGCTCGCCGTCGAGCTTGGTGTCTGACTGTATCGGATTCGTGTTTAACCGACTCCAAAAAAGGAGGAGGTGCTCAATTCAACCCGTATGCATTTTTTTTGTTTGTTACCGTATAACTTCCGACTGGTTGAACCGATTTTGATAGTTCTTTTTGATTTGAAAGCTAGTGCTTCCCGTGTCTCATGTAAATTTAATCAAAATCGGACAAGCAGTTTTTGATATACACTCCAATAACTGAAAAGTGTACCACTTGTCGCGGTATGTTGATCAGAAGCCCCAAAATTTCTATAGCAATGGGATCATGTCCCTACATACAAGATGGCAAAAAGTTATCGAACAAAATGGTACCTACCTACATACTTTAGTTAAATGTAAATAAACTATATTAAAAAATGTTATGAATTTTCTTAAATATTGCGAACAAACTTTTTCCCCAACCTATAATTTACCAGACAGGGACTGGTGTATGTAAAATAAAATGTGGTAGACACATTTCATTTACATAGTTCGGTAAAATGTTTTTAGCTACGTACCAGGTACACACTGGTAGTGCGCTTCAAGGTACTTCAGCGTGTTCGGACAAGGGTCTTCGAACATCGTCGTGCTGGCCAGCACACTGCAATTCTGATGCATACTACATCTGTAAGAAAAAATTTTAAAAAAAAATAAGAAAAACTGGATATTATTGCATAGGGTTTTTTTTAGCTCTGAGCATATCCCATATAGGTAATGCTTGAAAGCAATTTAACTAATATTATATAGGCGAAAGATTGTATGTATGTGTGTATGTTTGTTACTCCTTCACGCTCAAACGGCTGTACTGATTTCGATGAAATTTGGTATGGAGATAGGTTAAGGATTAAAACAGGCTTAATTTCATCCCCACCATCATCACCGTTTTTCATCACTACGCGGGTACAACTGCGGAGCTAGTGTTTTTAATAAAAAAGCATGACAGCTTCAAAACATGAAAAGTTAAAGTTTGTATGAAAATATTTATTACACAGAAAATCTTACAACTTACAATAGGCAAAATTTTGGACCAGACGATTTTTAAATTACATTATTATTATTATTATTTTCATTTATCACACTTAGACCCCGCACTAGGATTCCCTGTGTCGCGAGAGGCATGGACACACACAATCACACCACACAAACACTCAAGGACAAACATCTACACTCATCGCACAAATGTTTGCCCCTGCCGGGAATCGAACCCGGGGTTGCGGTTCCAACGCCAGTGTCGCTGATCACTGAGCCACGACGATACAAATCTCTTTACTTTTTCGATAATAAGTCGTACTTGGGCATCAGACACAAGTAATTGTTACAAGAGTTACTGGTTAACTTGTAACAATCAATCAAATCAAATAATTGTTTATTTTTCACCTCACAAAAGGGTTTTTAAGCTAAACATACAATTTTGTGGATACAAATATAAAAACATAGCTTGTTAATACATTCCTAGTGAGCTCATTTTGAAAAAGAAAAACACTAATTCATATTTGTAATGCAACAAATCGACTAGGACTCACGTGGTAAACACTGGAAAATTAGAAGGAAGAAAAAAAAAAAATTGGTTGTCTGTAAAGTCGGTTTACGGACGATATTTGTGATTTTGTTATTTACGTGATGACGTCATAATCATTTATGACTTCGCCTTTGACTTTGACCTTGACTTTGACTTTGACCTTGACTTTGACTTTGAATTTGACTTTGACTTTGATTATTTTATGTAATACAAAACTCAGGTGGAACGTTACGCGGAACGTTACTATTTTTCATGAGTGTTGCTGGTATTCATCAATTTATAAAACGTTATCACGTCAAAAACAAAAAACTTAAACACTGGAAGAAACTCGCGATAGTTTTCAGACTCAAACTAATTCATATGTTAATTATTATTATATATCTAATAAAGTTCCGCCATTACATGAACAACACTTCTTACAATCTAATCTATGGTCTAACAGCCAATGTTGCCAATATAAACGTACAAAACTGACAGGACTGGTGCCTGAAATAGGTTATAAAAATCTGTGACACAGATTACCAGGCTACCTCCCGCGGATGGGATAATAAATGTAGTGAAACCTCACGAAGATCGTAAAAGTTAAATGTGCATTATTACAGGTTGACGGTAATTGTGTTGGTGGGTAAGTTTACATTTACATGGTTGTAGTTAGGCGGTGACACTGTAACGTAGTAACACTACGATACAATCACTTTACTTTTGACGAGATAAGGTTTTATAAATTGATGAATACCAGCAACACTCATGAAAAATAGTAACGTTCCGCGTAACGTTCCACCTGAGTTTTGTATTACATAAAATAATCAAAGTCAAAGTCGAAGTCAAAGTCAAAGTCATAAATGATTATGACGTTATCACGTAAATCTATCGTCCGTAAACCGACTTTACAGACAACCAATTTTTTTCGATAATAATTCGTACTTGGGCATCCGAAAAGGATTACCGTGCGAATTCGTTTAATCTCATTCCATCTAATAAAATCATCCCAAATTATTTACATTTGCGTTTAGAACACGCAAAACGGAACATAAACAGAAAGTAACGTAATAGGAGATCGTTACCGGACGACGAGTGTCGAAAATTGCCGAAAATTAAATATTCCCGACGCCCAAGCTGATCGCGTTAGGTCCACGAAATTGGCAATAAACCTTCACGGTACATGAAAAAATAAAACTAAAACCAACCTTATTAATAAGAGGAATAAGGTGGATGATATATTAGATGCTTTCTGATTTACCGCTTTGGGGCCCTACCTCGGTCTAACTCATGCAAATGATGGCCAAATTGATAGCCGACGTGATGTAGCTATATTTTTAGAGGAATACGCTTAGAGTGTGAAATATGAACGATTTACTTCGATTTCCACTTTAGAAAATAATTATGAAAATATTACTATACTGACTGGGCCCCGCGGTTTTACCCACGTGATGATGATGGTGATGATTAAAATAAGTCTATGTGATAATACAGGGTATAAGCTATTTCCATGCCAAATTTCATCGAAATCGGTGTTGCCGTTTGACCGTGAAGAAGTAACAAACATACACACAAACTTTTGAATTTATAATATTAGTAGATAATAGGATTTTACTCCACGGACTTCAGGGTCAGTGCCATTTTTTAACATTAAATTAGATGTCATGCTGTATAAATATTCTTTAGATAATCGTATCTTCAAAACGAGAAATGAGTTTGACTGATATATGCTATATTAGGGGGCGTCCATTGATTACGTGAGGTGTTTACGGGGGGGAGGGGGTCAAGCCGAATCTCACCCAAACTTACATGGGGGAGGGGGTGGGTTCGACAAACACTTACGTAATTTTTTTCCGCAAGGAACATTGTAATGTAGCGAGAAAACTGGGATAAATATTTTTTGTTTGGTTCTATACTACAATATTAATAACCTCAAATAACAAATCCTGATTAAATCCAACAAAATCAACCACATATTCATTTATTTACATAAAAATATGTATTTTCAAAAGTCTCACGTGAGATTATGAGGGATCCAGCAAAATCGCACATCTCACCAAGGGGAGATGGGGGGGTTGAAAGACGCTAAAACTACCTTACGTAATTTATGGACGCCCCCTTATTAAAAAAGCAAGATAGGGCTCTAAGGTCACATAACTTGAAACTAAGACTAGACACAACTACAGGCAAACGGACACCAGTTTCTTATTTTGTCAAAGCACAGGAAGGCATCAGATATTTCTGAATAATTATAAAAATATTTAGTGAGAACCAAACGTGCTGCCGGCCCAATTGCAACTAAAGCAAATTATGTGCATGGACCTAATTTTTACGGTCCACGCTCGAGGATCTAATGACCCTCTTTTTGACGTGATAACGTTTTATAAATTGATGAATGCCAAAATGAAAAATAGTAACGTTCCGTGTAGCGTTCCGTTTCCGTTTCCGTCAAAAGTCAAAAGTCAAATGTCAAAAGTCAAGTCAAGTCAAAAGTCAAATGTCAAAAGTCAAATGTCAAAAGTCAAGTCAAAGTCAAAGTCAAGTCAAAGTCAAGTCAAAGTCAGTCAGTCAGTCAGTCAAAGTCAAAGTCAGTCAAAGTCAAAGTCAAAGTAAAATGTCAAATGTCAAAAGTCAAAAGTCAAGTCAAAAGTCAAAAGTCAAATGTCAAAAGTCAAATGTCAAAGTCAAGTCAAAGTCAGTCAAAGTCAGTCAGTCAAAGTCAAAGTCAATGTCAAATGTCAAATGTCAAAAGTCAAATGTCAAATGTCAATGTCAATGTCAAAGTCATACATGATTATGTCGTTATCACGTAAATCTATCGTCCGTAAACCGACTTTATAGACAACCAATATTTTTTTATTGTATCGTTGGATTTCACATTTGCTATTTACAAATGTAGCAGACTACAATTACACGTCATTAACTCTTAATAGTCATATTACAAAATGGAATTTCATTAATTACATTTCCAAACCTGTCACGCACGTAATTCTAAATGAAATACGAATAGATGAATATAATTTAACTCGCAGCTAAATAATATCCCAATTAAGACCCAAATTTGGATTATCGCGGACAAGCGCTGATTTCTGAATATTAATTATACATGGTTACCTACCTCAGGTAATGTTTCGTATATTTATATAAATAGTCAACACAATACAATAACTCTTTAATATCAGTATCAAAAATATAAATAAAATTTGTTACAAAAAACTAATCTTATATATCCGGTGGTAGTAAGACCGGACACGTGTATGTTTTTGTAACTAATATTTTATTACTGTTAACCCTTTGGTCAAGGGAAACAAACAAGTACTTGGAAATATACACACGATTCGCCGAATTACAAATTAGTGTTATTTATTTTGAACGGGTATAAATGGGAGATTTTTCCAGCCATCATGTATTTTGTGCAGATATACACACTGGTATTGATAACTGACGCAAAACTTCTTAAAGGTGACTTACGGTTGCCTCTCCACTTTTGTTAGGGTTTTTGCCGAGGCCCTCATTTATAGGCCATGCTTCGCAACAGTAGGTACTTACCCGAGAATATAGACGTGAGGAATTTGGATCATAAAAGTTAATACATTAAAGACTATATTCAACTAGATTATTTTAAATAAGGAACTAGTGTTACCACTCACCTGCTATGCAATACCCGCAAACTCTTCGTGCTCATGCAGTTTACGCTCCAGTCAGTGTTGCCATGGTCATTACATATCGTTATAGAGAATCTCCCATAATTCGCTCTAATGAGATGTACCACGGAGCCCTCTGCGCACCCGATTTTAAGGGTCTTCCCTTCGCACGCATATGCTGTCTCGTATCTTGGTTCTGGAAAGAGAGAGATGACGAGATTAGTTGGAAGAATTATATATTTAATGTATTTAATAACTAATTAGCCTATCAGTTAGTATGTTTGATGGCAGTTTTTTATACTTACGGGTACTACGAGTGTTAGTGAGCTCAGTGTGAGAAAATACATATTATTATTTTTTTACCTTTGGATTTAAATCAACGATGTATCCAGCATCGGAAACCATCTGATATTTTTAATTACAAAAAAATAATTAAAGAGAAGTGATGACTGTCTAGCAATAGTTTATACTATAAAATGTAAATCCTTTATTTGGCTGTAAGTTTAGATTAATTATTCAACAAATATTAAATTAAGAGCTGTGGATTTTGTTAAGTAAATAAATTACAATAGCCAGGCGTTTGACCACTATCTCACCAGATGATAAGTGATGATGCGGTCTACGATGAATCATGCCTGCCTAGAAGATACCTAGATTGTATGTTGCCGACTAAAACTATTCGCAAATGGATAAAACTCGTCTAATATTAGCGTTTTAAGATACGAATCTTAAATATATATAACTCAAAGGTGACTGACTGACCGACTGACTGACATAGTGATCTATCAACGCACAGCTCAATCCACTGGACGGGTGGGGCTGAAATTTGGCATGCAGGTAGATGTTATGACGTAGGCATCCGCTAAGAAAGGATTTTGATTTTATTCTATCCCCAAGGGAATAAAATAAGGGATGAAAGTTTGTATGAAACTTTGTCAATTTTAAACCGATCGGGCTGAGACTTTGCATGCATATAGCTACTGTGACGTAGGCATCCCCAAAGAAAGGATTTTGAAATTTCTCCTAAGAAATTTTGGTTCCCGTGGGATAATTGAGTTAGCGGCAAAACCGTAATCCACGCGGATGAAAACGCGGGGCACAGCTAGTTTTAATATAATAAAATTTCGATTTTTTTAGCTAGTTTGAATGAGTAAAAGAATCACGGCCAGTGTCATAAAGCATATACTTCGAATAGGTCAGTAGGGGAGCTTCGATCGAATAGCAACCTATTCATTCAAAGCTCCCCTACTGACGTATTCGAAGTATATCCTTTATGACATAGGAAGTGATTGGGTTCTCGGAAGTCCCATGAGATAAAACAATGGAACCCCGTGTAAGCACTTTTACCGCGAACTCATTGTATCCGTATCCCCCCCCCCCCCCTCCTATAGTGTCGAAGAGGAGTATCCATTGTCTACAGAAAACCACATAATAAAACACTTTTTTTAAAATACTGTATAGATACGTTTGACCACTATCTCTTTTGATGGTCTGTGACGATGTGGTCGAAGATGTTATCACGCTAGACCTAGAATGCTCTTTCACGTTTATACTTTACTATAGTTCGGCAGCCGAGAGAATGATTTTCTTTTATTTTTTATTTGTTAACATTCACACAAGGTCTTTAAGTCCCAAACTAGGCAGAGCCTGTACTATGGTAACCTGATGACTGATATATATACTTATATACATATACACACCCAGACAGGTCAAACAGATATGTTCATACACACAAATGTCTGACCTGTCCGGGAATCGAACCCGGGACCAGCTGCTCAGAAGGCAGAGTGCTACCAACTGCGCCAACCGGCCAGTAATGTGTTTAACATTACGTGTTTGCTTTATCGTTTTGGCTTTGAAATAAAGTAAAATATGGTTATTTATGCAAATATGACTATATGTGAATAAATAAATAATAATAAATAAATAAATAATATAATAAATAAATAAATTAAAAATAAAATAAAAAAACATGTGAGATTGATATATTAGGGGTTTAATGCATATGAAAAATAAAACATTATTTTTGAATGGAGTGCGTGAAATATCATAAACATAGCGTATGTTTATGAAAGGTTTGACCAATGAGATAACGAGTGATAAGCAGTAGGAGGCAAACGTGTTTCCCGACCCCACCTAGCGTGGGGTAAGGAAAAGAAGAAGAAAATTTTAAACCCTGCTTACTCTTTCTGTACGTTTGTTGCCACTCAACACAAAAAAAGACAAGACGACCTGACTATGATCGCAGGTACCTAAGGGCCTGGATGCGGGCAGCTTCCATCCGATCCTTATGGAAATCAATAGAGTAAGCACATATCCAGCAGTGGACATCATATGGCTGAGATAATAATGATAATGATGATGAATCCGAAAAAAATGTTAGGTATAGGATAGATTTTTATGTTTGTTTATTAATAGATTAATTGTATTTAAGGGACTATTGAAAAGGTGGCTTACTCTTAATTTTGATTGCTCCGCTGTGAGTAAAAACGGGATCAATGGCTAAACGTGCCGTCCGAAGCGCAAAAGCGCTTTAAAAATGTCACTAGTGGGCACCCATCCAAGCTGTGACCGAAGAGAACGTTGCTTAACTCAGTTAATTGTTGAAATTGGACAGGCGAGCACCGCTATGAGTGGTTCATTCACCATAAACAATCAAGAACTGATGTCTGATTCACTCACGTAATATACCTACTATCACCCTTACTCATTTCAGTGTATGACGAAGCGAAATAGCATAAACGATCTGTCAGATGCCATCATTAATTTGGCCAGATTTATTATGGCTCCAGCCTTATAATGTGCATTCTTCACACCCCGGTTGATGTCTAGTAAAATCTGGCAAAATCCCTTGTTAGTAGAGTCTTGCCGAAATCGCTCGTCACGGTATGGCTTGCAGTTTTTGTTTGCGAATCAGATTTTGAGAGTGAGTTTTCGCGATCAATGTTTCGTACGCTGCTCATAAAAAGCTAGTCGTATTCGATTACGTATCTGTTTTTAACCGACTTCAAAAAAGGAGGAGGTTTTCAATTCTACCCGTAAGTTTTTTTTTTTTATGTATTTTACTTCAGTACTTTCGACTGGGTCGACCGGTTTTTGATGATTTTTTTTTTTATTTAAAAGCGGGCTTCCCGTGTTGTTATATTTGAACTATATTATATACTATTGATTTGAACTTTCATGGTACCGACTTCTACACGTTATTTCACACTTTTGAGTGTTGAAGTCAGTCCTAGTCTTTGGAAAAAAAAAATTTAACTCTTTTTCTGTGGTTGCTGCCCACGTGATCAATTGTCATTCTGTATGTGCACCAATTTTTTACCCTCAATAAGGAAGAGATCCAAGGAGACGTAAGACTTCAGTTATTGGGGTGTAACTCAAAAACCGCTTGACCGATTTTAATGAATGGGACTACACGGGAAGCAGCAGCTTTCAAATAAAAAAAGGTTCACCCAGTCGAAAGTTCTGAGGTGACGAATAAAAGTAGCCCTTTATTCTAGGGTCTAACCTATCTGCATACCCAATTTCATTCAAATCGGTACAGCCGTTTGAGCGTGAATGAGTGACAGAAGTTTTTGAATGACTTGCTAATCCAACGGAAACAGTAATTATTTTCGGGATGAAAAGCAGCCTATGTGTTAATCTAAGGTTTAAACTATATCCATACCAAATTGCGTCGAAATTGGTGCAGCCATTTGAGAGTGAAGGCGTAACAAACATACACACTTACAAACTATCGCTTTTATAATATTAGTGGGATTTACCTATCTCATCATTCGAAAGGTATAGTTATAACTGATTTGATTTCTACAATAAAAAAAAAAACAACCGGTTGCACTTCGGGAGTGTCGACAGAAGTGAAAACGTGCATTTTTGAATATTTTGGAATGGTTATGGAATAATTTCGCACGAAACGCTTTATCACTATAAAAGTACTGTCATTTATGTGGTAAAATACAATATTCATTTATTGCGCTTTCGTACATAAACATGACAATTTATATTACATTTTGTCTACTCTCCATTCGTCTTCGTCGACGACGTCGATGACGTCACGCGTCTTACGAATTTTCGATCAGTGTCACTTGTCCTGACCCGAGTTTAAAATTCTTTCACCATACTTAACTGCACAACGCCGCTAAATAAGTTTTCACTTCAAAAATCCATACCGATTTAATCCTACTAATATTATAAATGTGAAAGTTTGGATGGATGGATGGATGGATGTTTGTTACTTAATCGCGCCAGACCGGCTTAACGGATTTGGATGAAATTTGGTATGTAGATACCTCAGGTACCGGAATAATACATAGGCTACTTTTCATCATTATCATCATCATCTTCAATGATCACCACGCTGGTAAATCCGCGGGCGCACCTAGTATATAAGTGACAATAAACTGAAAACATCCATTGCTTCTCGCCAATGAAATTCAAAATATACATTCGTACACAACCTGACGTGTATCGATCTTAATACGAAATTGACACATTGATTTACGTCATTGGATAAAGCGCTTAACATTTTTCACGGAAACCGCAATAATCGTACGAAAGCTTTGGCTATTAATCAAAATGTAACGGAGAAATTTATTGTACGTACAGATTAGAGATAAGCCCGCTGTCCCCACGATATATTGTAAAGTAGGTTGTATACTTTTTATGATATCTATGGGGCAGATTATACTTAAAACTTACACGTAGTTGCTGAGTGTTACCTGTTAAAAATAAAGTGAGAAGTTTTTATTGCTGTTTTCTGTTTGCTTTAAATTCGATAAGCCACCCATGGGCACATTTAGATAATGTATTTTTTTAAATCAAAATCTCTTTATTAGATTTGGCAGCCATTAGTTATTACAACTATTAATGTAATCCTTTCTCTTTTGCCAAACTTCTAATTAGTAACCCTTTTGTCAGTTTCTTTTGGTCTATCTTTTCTAAACGTGTAATTAACTCAGCTCACTTTATATCTCACATTTCACATATTTGTTTTTTATATAATGGCCCTAAGCTAAAATTCAGGGTTATGTCACTGACACTAACCACTGCATAAGCCACACCCATACCATACCATATACTATGGGCCTTCTGAACAGGCTCAGAGTCGGACAACGAGCTATGGAGAGGGCTATGCTCGGGGTTCTCTACGTGATCGAATCAGAAATGAGGAGATCCGTAGAAGAACGCAAGTCACCGATATAGCCCAGCGGATTAGCAAGTTGAAGTGGCAGTGGGCAGGGCATATAGTTCGAAGAACCGATGGCCGTTGGGGCCGAAAGGTTCTCGAATGGAGACCACGAACTGGCAAGCGCAGCATAGGACGGCCACCGACTAGGTGGACAGACGACCTGACTAAGATCGCAGGCAAGGGCTGGATGCGGCCGCTTTCAACCGGTCCTTGTGGAAATCAATGGGGGAGGCCTTTGTCCAGCAGTGGATGTCCTATGGCTGAGATGATGATGATGATGACTAACCACTGCGCCACGGCGACCGTCAAATTGACTCAACAATAAAAAAATACTGAAACCAAATCCACTTAGCTTATCATTAGCACTAGCTTATATCGGCTTGCGGCCTTGGTCGCGTGGTCTACAGTAGCCCTAGCCCTAGACAAAGTGACATTTTACAAGCGTTAACGCTGAGAAAAAACATAAAAAAATGTATGAGATTGACACTTCAAAGTTGTATATCACATTATCGACAAAAACGAATAGAATATTGGCAGACAATGGACAACACGCAAAACGAAACGTTTCTATTCTTTCGAGCGCATTCATCTCTTCAACGAAGAGAATGACCGATCGCCGAGAACGCATGACGTTGTCTACCAATCGGTAGCGGTTCGATAAAGAGAATCGCTATGAAGCGATGCATCTTGTCTACACCCACTGAGTAGCCTCAAGCAGCAATAACATACGCTGCGTGGCGTGTATTGTTTTTTTTAAAGGTTGTAAGTTTACGTTTGACCACTGTCTCACCAGGTATTCTGCGTGCCAGGAACTTTAGTATTTCGTACCCAAATTTTGTGTGAGTATTCAGTAATTATACTTTAAGAAATATCATTCCATCATATCTATGCTAACGTCCCGTCGTCGTACTGATTCAAGCCTCAGTGTAAGGAATCAGCCGTCAGACCGTTGCTGGTTTGAATCACACGGGCTTCAAGTTTCACTGAAGGCAGCATCGCGTCTAAACCAACCACACATGGTAGATAATACACAGCAGTTGCTTATTCCAGAGAGGCTAGCTTCTTTCAGCTTAAAAAACTCTGTCACTTTGAATGGTCAAACAGCTGTTTGTGACTTCCAAATCATCTCCACCACATCGTCATTTTCTAATTTCATCAGTTTAATTTGATCGCAGGCAAGGGCTGGATGCGGGCCGCTACCAACCGGTCCTTGTGGAAATTAATGAGTGAGGCCTATGTCCAGTAGTGGACGTACTATGACTGACATGATGATGATGAATTAGAGACCTAAAAAGATTATATGTAGTTTCCAAACTTTAGAACTTCAGGTAAACTTTGCAGTGATACGATCAAGACGCCCCCCATACAAAGTCTAATGAAACTTTGACACAAAGTCTTGCCACTAAGGCTTTTATTTTTAGTAGACCACACGCAAATCTGCACTTATGGATATATACCAAATAATATAAACTATTTTTAAGTTTCATGAGCACCGTGAGGGTTGAAATCGCTGGTCACCCCTTAAGGGGGGGTTGGAGGGTGGATAATAAAAATGATTTATACGATATGCCCAGTCCTGCCCACTTGTTATGAAGGGTAGAAAACAATTTACAAAGGTATCCTTCAGATGGGGTTTAGTTTATTTTTTTGGGAAATTATCAGGTGTACCGTACTTATGAACGAAAGCAATTGGGTGTGTTTGAGCGGCTTTGAAATATGTATGGTTTTGTTTTTGTTATTCAAAATAGAAGCATTAAACTAAAATTTCACTTAACGGCCAGTGACGATATATAGATACACTCAAGGTAAGCTTGAGTGTATCTATATATCGCTAAAAACACTAGCATAGAATAGAATTGTTTTCTTTTTATTATTTTTATTTATTATAAGCTTGCGTTTGACCACTGTCCCACCTGATGTTAAGTATTGACTCGGTCTAAGAAAAATCCTTACTACCTTTCTAACTACATTATTTATTACATAAAGTGTACAATCTGCGTGGTGTTAAAACTCAGAAAAAAATACTGTTTCAACTGCGAAATATTAGACGACTGTCATCTAATATTTTGCACTTGTTTTGTTATTATTGTATAACAATCTCACAAAAATAAACCGGTCTGAAAGCACTAATGTTTTAATGTAATCAATTCAAACTTCAACCTTAGTACCGGTTGCTGATCTACATTGCTTTAAAAATGTGGCAGTTCCATTAATGGCCACCCTAACGTTTAAATTTGGAACAATCGTAACAATAATACAATTACGTTAACGTGTTTTACACATACCTACCCTCAACTTCACACAAAATTCAATACACACACTCTAACACACACATGCGCAATATAATTACGAACCCTACATTACAATTCCTTTTTCAAATGCCATAATTACCTCGGTACGTTTCTCAAATGAATCCCACGCGAGTGATTTCCGTCCACCCACAGTCTTATTTATAAGGAAATAGGGATTAAAATGGTGTGACACAGATGTAAATGCAAAATAGGACCGTATTATGGTACCTCGTTAGCGAATACATGCGACTGTCATTTGATAGCGGACCGCTGAGTGGCGTTCACGTAGAAATGTATCCGCACAAAAATAGTCATTATTTTGCACACTGCAAAGTCCAATTTGAGCCAAATGTTTTATATTGTATATGTACGTCGGCCACAGATGTCCCAATATTGGTTTCCCGGTGAATTTAATTTCGTCTGTCATTAATCGAGATCAGTAGTGGTATACTAAGGGATTATTCCGGAATTTTATCAACATTTTACGGTCGCCGTTATACATTTTTGGGGAGCCTGTAAGGTTTATGACAATGGAGGTAAACATGACCGTTTGATTCTAATATATTGAATAGATGATGTATGTTGTCATTTTTTAATAGAAACTTTTATAAATAACTAGCTGCGCACTGCGGTTGTACCCGCGTGGTGATGAAAAACGGTGATGATGGTGATGATGAAAATTAGCCTATGTGTTAATCCAGGGTATAAGCTAGCGGCTGGCGATGGGGCTGCTACATCTGGCTCATCGCAGGGGACCATGAGCGTCGGATGTGGGTAGTCTGGGGCACTGTGTATTTCCTGGGCTGATGCGGCCGTGCTCTTGGTCCAGGTGCGGTCGAGAGGGGAGGGTCATACTGAAGGGTTCCGGAAACGGACGGCTGTTGTGGGGGCGCGGTATGCAAACGTACACCGCGCTCCCTCCGTTATAGCAGCAAGACGGACGCCGTGGGTATAGTCGGTAGTGGACCCTGGCTGCTGTGGGTACAGTTAGGGTTGGGAGCCGCCCAGGCCCCCCAGTAGCGGTGGGTCGCAGTGATGCGATGCTCGAGCGAGCCCGATACACCCCGACTACTCTCCAGGTAGGCGGAAGTGCGTGAATGCATTTTTCCGAGGTACAAAAAAAGGGTATAAGCTATCTCCATACCAAGTTTTATCAAAATCGGTGTAGCCCTTTGAGCGTGAAGAGGTAACACACATACACACATACAAGCTTTCACATTTATAATAAGTATTGGTAGGAAAATTTGAAATAACTAGCGTAGTTACTAAAAATATAATACCTGCTCGTATACTATTCTTCTTTTTTTTTCTGGAAACCGTTAGACGGTAGAATTTTTGTTACTTATGTCAAGGTTCTAAGTGAAAACAGGTTATTCCCAAAGTTCTCCATTGTTTTGTAATAAAAAGATAAGGATTCCACAGATTAATTCTCGACTACGCAATATTAACGTTAGCGAATGAAGAGGTTATAAATTTATAGATGACCTACCTGTTTGCTGTGGTGACAAATTGAAAAGGTCTTTTTTATGACATATTTTACGAGGAAACGGCGCACGTCGTGTTTTAGTGTTTCCTTATGAACAATGTGTGATGGAAGGGCAGGCGTGTTGATCGCTTTCACCTCGAATATTAAAGTAAAATGAAATATCAGAGATATTAAGAAGGGGGGGAATGGAGAGAGAGGATAAGTGACGGGGGAAGGGAGGGGGAAAGGATCTCGAATGGAGATCACGGGCTAGCAAGCGCAGCTAGGGTGGATACCGATAACGTGGATAGGCAACCTGACTAAGATCGCAGGTAAGGGCTGGACACGGGCCGCATCGAACTAGCCCTTGTAGAAAACAATTGGGGAGGCGTACGTCCAGCAGTCTACGTCTTATGACTGAGATGATTATGATCAATATCCATTCAACATCTATAGACGTTGTCTCTTTATAACTACTTCACACCCGAATAACATCATGATAATACATTCAACTTTACAATATTTAAAACATTTTGACATGAAAACTTATGCATTGTTGATATCACAATCGACATAATTGTTTCGGCTTCTGCGCGAGACGGGACGTTACGACGCGACGGAAGCACCGCACTCAATTTTGCCAAATTTTAGATTACATTATTTATTAACCTTATAATAGTTAGGTATGTCAATTTACAAGAGATAAATAAAGTAAATACGATAAGGTATTAATGTTAAAAGTCTGCGACCTTTCATGAATACAAATACATAAATCATTTATACAGTCTACAAAGAAAATGGCCAACCAGTTCTGACCAAAGTTCAAATTATCACAATAGCGATTAGGTTGAACTAAGCAACTGATAGTATATTATTGTACGGGAAAATCAACCTTGTTGTTTTATGTTGTAAAATGATCTTCAATCGTAGCGTGGTAGACGATAAATTTGTTTGACAGTACATACGTATGAGAAATTGTTTTTTGTAATCCTCTTTAAATATTAAACCTAAATAAATGAATCAAATCTAAAAAGGTATATATGAAAAAAGTCCAAACATAAAGCTGTCGGGACTTCAACGGCACGGGAGCGATTTAATTACACAAATTTGCATATTTTCGTCCAAACTCCGGACGCGGCCAGTAACCGGGCGTTTTACCCTACCTTTTTGATTTGTTGATGTCCACTTTTTGGGGTATGTTGATGACTTTGTTGGATACTTTGACTTTTTATAAAAAAAAATATTTTATATTTTTTATGAGGGTAATAAGGCGTTTTCTAAAAAAAGGAAACTAGTAGTAACAAGAGTTCCATAGATAGCTATATATTATTATGTAGTTTGAAATCGTTCTGCCACAGCTGTCAAGAGATCAATAACCATTTTTTCTCTTAATTGTCTATGAATTCCGAATTTATTTTTCATTATGATTGCATTTTCGATCCTGGAATATTCTCGTGTTACATGCTTCTCTTAATTAACTTATTTTTTTAAACTGTTCTCTCAATTGACTATGGTACAGGTACATTTTTATGACACTAACGCCATCTAGGTGGCGTTTACGAACTAGTTCTTTTTTTTTTAAGAAAAAGCCTCATTGACTTATATTTTTTTACACACCTATCTAGTTTGTAAAATGCATCAATAGTGAACTGTCAAAGTTTCCAAAAGTTGCTCTTATTTTGTTGGTAATCAGGTTGCTACTCTAAATTATATTTACAAGTAAAAACACAAACACAAACATCACAAACTTTTGCCTTTATAATATTAATGGGATATGTTCAGTATGTGGTATATATATATCTACCATCGCTATATGGTAGATATACCACCTATACGCACGAAGCGTTTTGCTTCCACTTTCTTAATGCGTACTACCAAGGAATGGAACTTGTTGCCCGAGTCTGTGTTTCCTGATATGTACAATCCTGGAGTCTTCAAGTCGCGAGTGAATAGGTACCTTCTAGGTTTGCGTGCTAAATCCTAGACAACGTCATCACTTAACACCAGGTGAGACAGTTGTCAAACGCAAACTTATAATAATAATAAAAAATAATTGTAATCAATATTTTTCATTGCCAATGACAGAAGATCACAAGAATAGTTAAATGTTCGTTTGCTTTTTGAACTCTATACTCAGGAGCACTTGACAAGTAATTTTTGGTATGCAAAAAGAAGTCTGGAAATTAGCATGTTCAATTTTTCAATAAAATCTATGCAGCCAGCGGTACACCTTCCCAAAACGTTGCACATTTGAAATGTAAAAGATAGATCGGCAGTAAAGGCAAGATACGATCGATTCCGACACCGGAGACGTTTTACTACCGCCTTTACGACGGGAATCGAACCCCGATTTGTCGACGTTAGGTTGCGCTACACTAGTCCAAACCTTGCCCGTTTTAATAAACCCTACTCGCATATCCGCATCTTTCCCTGAAACCTGAACCACAAAAAAAAAGCACGAAAAGCTTTACGTACCGTGCGATAATCATTTTATTTATTACTAGTTCCATCCCGCGGTGAAATGGTACGTGGTATTGACGTTTTCTGTGTCTTCCCGTCATCCCATTGGAAAAGTAAAATTTTCGGCATAAAAAGTAGCCTATGTGTTAATCCAGGCTCTAACCTATCTCCATACTAAATTTTATCGAAATTGGTTCAGCCGTTTGAGCGTGAAGAAGTAACAAGCATACAAACAAACTTTCGCCTTTATAATATTAGTGTGAATTGATGTATTTGAAATATAGAGGATCTGTAATTTTTAGACTTTCGTGATTCGAACACATTGTTATTAAATCAAACGGGGCTTAATCGCGAGAAAAACATTTAGTAATGTATTTACCTCGACGTTTCGACCAAGTTGCATTGGTCGTGGTCACGAGAAGACTCTAACGAAACGTCGAGGTAAATAAATTACCTAATGTTTTTCTCGCGATTAAGCCCCGTTTGATTTAATAACAATATAGAGGATCTGTTAATCTATCGCCACATTTTAACACCAGCTCCTAAATGATTTTCTACGTTTTGTTATTCGTGAGATAAATACTATAATACTACTCCTTTTAAACTATCCTTAAGAATTTATCTATCCCAGCGTTTCCTTACACGATCCAAATTTAAAAACTTTAATTGTTTGAAATATAGAAGTCATGAAAAGATTGCCCGTTCTAATCATCTCTACCAATCTATCCTCATCTTTATCCTTTCCAGCCTTATGAGCTTCTACTATCACATTAAAACCATCACAAAAAAGATTTCCACGAATCTTTTCATCCCTAGCAAATTCCTGTCAGTCTTGGTAAATATTTCCCTACAAGCCCATAAAATGAGCATTTAGGTTAGTAAATAGTCTATCCATTTATTGTTTTTGAGATCTCAGTGTGTGCCCAACCTTTTTCGGTTAAATCGGGTTGCCAGATAAAAATAAACCCCAGAGATTTGTAGCGTGGGGCTTCGATACTTTTACTAAACAGGCACTGTTTGAATGAGTAATGTTTGCATGTTTAATGTACGTGATTTATCACTTTTGGCTTAGATTTTTAGATGAGACACAGAAAACATTTCCTTTTGTTTATGTTTTAAGATCTTAGTTTCTTGTAAAGATGTGAACTAAGTATTCCGATGGTACTAGAGCGATTCGGCAAATCATTTTACAAGCCACTGCTAAGAAACTATTTCTAGTAAGTATACCCTATATTGTTAGGTGTTAGATCTTTTTCTACTAGGAGTGAAATTGACCGATAGGATAATGATAAATACACCACGCTACTGTCAGTGACGATGTGGTCGAAGGTCATACTTGACCTAGAACGATACCTCAAGGACAGCTTGTTGTGGACTTATTCTTCATTTATTTTCTACCTTTTCTGAAGAAAGAAAATCTAACACTGCAATCAGGCAGTTGTATTTAAAAAGCAGTCATTTTTCTAGATCTGGCATGATTCCACCTTCAACCACAACGACCATCAAGTGAGATATTACTCTATATTCATCACTATCATGTCAGCCATAAAATGTCCACAGCTGGACGTATATGCCTCTCCCCTTGACCCAAAAGGATCAGTCGGAAGCGGCCCCCATCCAGCCTCTCCTGCGATCTTGGTCAGGTCGCCTGTCCACCTTGTTACTGGACGTCCTACGCTGCACTTACCCGACCGTACTCTCCACTCAAGAACTTTTCGACATCATTAACCACCAGTTTTACGAGATCTGCAGCTTGATCTTGTAAAAGACCACAAGCATAGCCCTCTTCATAAGCCTTTATGCGACTTTGAGCTTAATTACTTACTAAAACTCTACATTAAAAAAATATTTTAAACCCATCATCGTTGCTCCGGCTGCACCGATTTCGATGGAATTTGGTATGGAGATAGTTTCGACCCTAGATTGACACATAGTTACTTTACCAAAAACAATTGGTGTTCCCGTGGAATAAGAAAACAATTAGAAAATTTCTGTTACTCCTTCATGTCTTAACAGCTGTACCGATTTCGATGAATTTGGTATGGAGATAAGTTAGACCCTGTAATAATACATAGGCTACTTTTCATCCCGGAAAAGGTATAGTTTTTTTTTTTACATATTATAAGTTTGCGTTTGACAACTGTC
The DNA here is from genome assembly GCA_934044485.1 of Apeira syringaria. Taxonomy (NCBI): domain Eukaryota; kingdom Metazoa; phylum Arthropoda; class Insecta; order Lepidoptera; family Geometridae; genus Apeira; species Apeira syringaria. The sequence goes on along the minus strand of OW203672.1, from coordinate 7,135,065 downwards.
TCCAAACCTGTCCCCAAACCTGATGTTAAGTGATGACGTTGTCTAGGATTTAGCACGCAAAACTAGAAGGTACCTATTCACTCGCGACTTGAAGACTCCAGGATTGTACATATCGGGAAACACAGAATCGAGATAGGTAGATAATAGTTCCCGTAGGATAATTGAGATAGCGGGAAAACAGTAATCCACTCGTGTAAAACCGCGGGGCGCGACTAGTTATTTACTTTTAAACCCAAAAAAAAAAAAAAAAAAAAAAAATTTAAACCCATTATCAATGCTCCCACCCCATCGATTACGATTACCAGTGTTTCTACACAGTTGTCATTTTCCAACAAGATTACTCCTTTCAACAGGACACCGGAAACTAATAAAGAGACTATACACTTGCACTCAACTTTTACACACCACATTCAACTATGTCACTTAAAAAATAGAGTTAAAATTTGTATGCAGTTTACATGTCAGACTAAATTTTTTGAGAGCCACTTGAAGGGGCTTGTGAGGGATGAGGGGTGAATGAATTGAACCCTTAGGGCTTTTTTAACAGTTTTTCTGTCGATATATGCACCCCCGGTCACGTAGAGTATGAAGTAGCATCCTGTATAAGCGGTTTCATTTTTCTCTTTTTTGGATTGTATGTGATACAAAAGCGTGGAGATGGAAAAAAATCCAACTAATATTATATATGCGAAAGTTTGTTAGTTCTCCATGCTCAAACGCCTACACTTATTTCAATGAAATTTGGTATGGAGATAGCTAATACCCTGTATTAACACATAGGCTTATTTTAATCATCACCGTCATCACCGTTTTTCATCACCACGCGGGTAAAACCGCTGGGCGCAGTTAGTAAGGATAATATGCGTGATTAGCGACAAAGCTTCGATTGGTCTCCGGAATGTAGCGGTATAAAGCTACTTCAGTTACATCACGTATTTCCTTGAAATTAATCTGTATAGTCTCGTGGGATATCGGCCTAGAATTGTACCCCCCATCTCTACCCATCGGTACCGTGAAAGTCGGCAAGGAATCACGCATTAGAAGGTAGGCAGCAGCTCCTTCTGCGGATAAAACCACCATACTCCACTCGCCAACCCGCCTGTCAATCGTTGCGAATACTGGAAAATCCCCCCCTAAAAGGACACGGGGGCGGCGTATGTCCAGCAGTGGATATTATATGATGACCTGAACGAACTGAATCTGTATAGATTGAAGAAACTTAAAATACAAAACAAACTTATCAGAGTACAAAATTAGATCATAATGTATAGATTCACAACAATATTACCTACATAAAAAAGCAACTACGATAAGGATAATTATAATAATAACGCAATTTAAATAACTTTTGTACCGTAAGTAATTTTGATCTGCCTTACAGTATAGAAACATTACTAAATGTATGAGCATTTAAATAAATGAATTAAATTGTAAATTCTATAAAGTAATTGCTTTTTAGATAACATACATTAACAAACTTGCCAGTACGACACAAAGCAAAGGGATTTGCTATTGGCCCTTAAAACTCTGTTATACACAAAAACAACCCAATTTTAGTGATCTATCAAAGTCTAGACAACGTTCATCTTATCTAGATTTCTAAGACATTTTTAACGGCCTAGCTCGAATTAAATAAATCTGAGAATAGCCAGAGACACAAAATGTTGGAATCCATTATCAGAAGAGCTTGAAAAAAATATGGTGATTTATGAACGTCTAAGAGTTCTTTTCAGATTAATTTATAAAGAAGTATCTATTTTTTACCTTTAAATTTGTTTTCGTAATAAATTAAATATTTTCAGAGAAAAAACATAATTAAATGGGCAAACGCTGATTTGAGGTAAAATGAAATAAAGATCGCCAGTATTTATTTCTATTTCTTTGCTTTATACATTACATATATGCTGTATTATGTAAAATTATGTCTCAGCGTAACGCGTAGCATAATTAAAAAAAATTACCAACAATCATAGTAGAACGCTGACCTGAGGTAAAACGACAACTAATTATGTCTATACTTGCTTTATGCATAAAAAAAGTCTCGCCACAAGATTTTATAAGACTACCCATCGACTCAACGGATAAAAGATTTCTTTCAAGTTTTTTGTTTGCGATGACGTTTGCTTCGATATAATAATAAAAAGCCTTCTCCACACTTTTCCAGTCGTGCATTTCGCACACCTCTCGCATGTACGCGTTCAAAGGAGGGTAGGTGCGAATTGCAAGGGCTGTCAAATAAGATTTTTTCCTCAATTTGGGGACGCGCCCCCGGGTCCACGTCCGGTTCGGTCGCGCCGGATAGGTACCCGGTTATACAATTTGGTGGATTGCCGGATTGGTGCAGGTGAAGTAGAGAGATTAGAGGAGAAAATAAATGGGCGAGGAAAGGTTTTGATAGATATATTAGACAGTTCCTTTTCAATAATGTAGTGTTACTCAGGATTTACATCTTAAATAGGCAGATTTTTTCGACTTGCGCGCTTCAAGCCCATAGTTGAAATTTCTCTTAACCTCAGCTCATACACGTATGTAATCATATAATTGACACATGGGATTCACACACGATGCAATGAAACCGATAGTTTTTGCCATACACCTACAGTTGTAATAATAATAATAATTTGTAGATATGATTTTCAATTTTATACCTCTCCGCGTTCATGAGGAAAGGGATAGCAAGTTTAAAATTATTAAAAATATTTTTATTGTAATATATGATGTAACTAAAAGTTTGTGCGTTTCGCAATTTTTCCATTACCTATCTGTGCTAAAAGACGTTGTTTCGTATCAAATTTTAAGATTCCGAGTTCACGGGAAGTACCCTGTAGGTTTTGATTCCCTTGCGAATATTGTAAATTTGCAGCATAAACGGCTGTATCCTTAGATTGCGTTGGCTTAGAAGTTCGATTTTTTCACAACTCCAAGGGACAGTAGACCTGAGTATTTGATACGAACTTCATTCTGATACTTCCCTACGTTCTTGAGATAATGGGTCTTGACAGACAGACAGATGGATAACAAAGTGATCCTATAAAGGTTCCGTTTTTCTTTTCGAGGTACGGAACCCTAAAAATATACGGAACAATATTTTCACAATATTATCCCTTACAAGAAATATAAAGTCAAAATGAGAGTTTTGTTTGTTTTTATTTTGTGAAAGGATATATATTATGGATGTGAGAACGAGTAACTTGAGTAGAATGATACCTGTTTGTGGTCAGCCCTTGTCATTCGCTTGGCTTCTTCGCATACTTTTGCAGAAATTATTTCATTAAAAAGTAACTCAATAACATATAGAGGTTAATATTATTAAAACTCACATTAATAATTACTTTATACAGTTTCTACGGGTATAACGTAGTGCTTACGCGTAGTCGATATCACGATCGACACAAAAGCGACGAGCGCGCCACTTTCGAGATCCTGATGAAGGCTTCCAGATGAAGCCGTAACAATTGTCGAGCGTGATATCGACTACGAGTAAGTACCACGTTATACCGATGAAGAACATTATGAATAGAAATATTTTTTCCTAGGTACTTATGTACTACTAATATAATTATATTGAATTACATAAATAGCATGTCATTGTTCTGACTGGAAATTGACTTGTAATAAATATTATGAATAAAGTTATGTCTATGTCTATGTGTACCCGTAGAAATAGTATATAGAGATATTTATGCTCGGACTATTATACGAGGTCTGGGTGTCATCCGACATAAAATATTGCGATAGTTTTCGACCTTCTTTCCGTCTTTTCGAAAGCTACAACAATTCACTAATTGTTAATAAATTGTATGATTAGTTTATTACACACACACACACACACACACACACACACACACACACACACACACACACACACACACACACACACACACACACACACACACACACACACACACACACACACACACACACACACACACACACACACACACACGTTTATTACTTAAAGGCCACAATTTATTCAATTCATCCTCTGGGACCTTACTTTACTACGACACAAGAATCATTTCTTAGTGTAGATTCTGAACGTCAATATTTAAGTGGAATTTGTATACTTTTTACGATAGTAAATTGAATTGAATAACGAATTGAATTAATAATTAACCGTAGCTATCTTCAGTCCAAAATTCATGCAAATCTGTTCAGCCGTTTCAGCGTGATCGAACAACAAACATACAAACGATAAACTTTAGCCTTTGTTTCGCGGGGCGCTACTATAGGTGCAAAAAAGGTGATGTTAAAGCTTTCCAAAGTCGCCACGAAAACGCGCTGACAATAGTATTTTGACACCTGCTGCTAAAAGTTCCCCCAAGTCTCTTGAAATTTAGTGGAAAACATTGTATCGGGGGTAATTCCACCGCTTATTTATTGGTAGGGGAATTTGAGACTTCAAATATAATTCAACCTACGGGATGGCGCCTGATTTGTGGTACCGTAAGTGGAAACTGGAAGCGGGTGGTTGAAATTTGGGGTGTCGCAGATCGGCGTATCAATGTATCGATCAAAAACCCTGTTTGAACCCCTATTTAAAAAACACAATTATTTGTTAACAAAAACAAGCTTACGTTATAAAACAGAGACTGTGGTGGCAACTTTTTTAATTCTTAATGGACCTAGCATTTGCCCACTAACTCATTTTTTTATACTGTATAGATATAACGTTTGACCACTAACTCACTTGATGGTCAGTGAGGATGTGGTCGAAGATGTTATCACGCTAGATCTAGAATGCTCACTGGCTCACAAGGACTGCTGCCTAAACACACTATGTGTTTGGTGACAGTTTTTCAAACTTGAGGGTGCTAGCTAGCCAGGCGGGTAATCGAAAGTACCCTACCACCATGCTGAGAATTTGATAACGGTGTTACCTTCACCGGAAATTCAAGCTGTTGTTGGGGATCGAACCAGTGTCCGTCAGTATGACAGGCGACGCTCCCCCCGCTGAGCTATCATCGCTTCAAAAATGACGGCTCTTTCGTTCCGACGTTCGCCGAGTTAATCGTTTGCTGATTATTGATATCTAGTAGTTTGACCCGCGTGGATTACGGTTTTCTAGCTACCTTAATTATCCCACAAGAACTATACTTTATCCGGAATAAAAGTAGCCTATGTGTTAATCCAGGGTTTAAACAATCTCCATACCGAATATCATCGAAATCGGTGTAGCCGTTTGAGCGTGAAGAAGTAACAAACATACACACGTAAACTCTAAGGCTTTCACGGCCGGCGTTGCATTGTATTGCTTTCGGGCTGTTTGGCCGTGGTCTATGTGAAACTTGTGTTCCAGACGTTTCGTCGATCACTGCGGTCGACATCTACAGTGGTTCAGGTCCGAGCGGCGACAAGAGTGTAGAACTCTCCTCCGCGGCGTCTTCTCTGATACTGAGTCTTTTGAAGAAACCGCTCTGGAATCAGCTACTAAGAAACCCAAGGTGTGGTTTCGTTATGTGGATGATACCTTTGTGGTATGGAGTCATGGAGACACAGAGTTAGTAAAGTTCCTAGAGCACCTGAATAGCATCCATCCAAACATTCAGTTCACTATGAAAAAAGAAAACAACGGGAAATAACCATTCCTAGATGTCTTAGTGTCCAGAAAGGAAGATGGTAGCCTTGGCCACCGGGTCTATCGAAAGCCCACACACACAGACCGCTACCTACAAACATACACACATACACACACACTTTCACATTTGTAATATTAACAGCGTTACGTATTTAATATTTTTCTTTTTTTAATTATTTTGTTTGCTCAAATGTTTTTGTAGTAGCTGTAGTATTCTAATTAGTCATTGATATTTAATTTTAATATTTTTTTTATAAACACACTGTATTTAGTATAACCACAATCTGACATGCCCACGTAGTCTACCTTGCCAGTCTAAAGTCCGAAGCCTGCAGTCTGACCGCAACCGGACGAGCGCGACCGCGGGCTGGTGTAGTGTTTCGACATTCGACACCCCCTGTATAATGATAATGACTGGTATCATGTAACGTGTCGCTGATTTAAATTTCACTTAAGCCTGAGACCGCCGCAAATTAAAGATTTTATGTTAGGAAATGACTATCTAAATGTGGCAATCGTCACTCGAATTGCTAACCCTGAATTGAGACCTCGTGATACACTAACTTCTACAATTTTATTTTAATTTCATGTTCAAAATTAATACGATCATTGGCTGTTATTCTGTGAATCAGTCGATAGCTAAAACTAACTAATACTCTGCAAAATGAAAAAAAAAATACCAAAGAATGGAACCGACTTCAACACTCAAAAGTGTGATAGCTTGTTGAATTCCGTGCGATGATAGTTCGAAAGTAACTAGTATCAAAATGTTGTGCCATTTTTTGGTATTTGTTTTCACGCTTATCAGTGACTTTTGTTACTCACGAGATCAATAGTCATTGTGTAGTACACCGATTTCTTCACCCGCAATTAAAATGTCGTCCAAGTATACTAAGCACTTTTCAAGTATTGGAGCAATGATATTATATATTTATATGAGGTAGATGTTGCGACATCTACCTCATATAAACATATAATATCATAAGCTAATAGTCAAGCGCGCGGAAACTGAGGCAGCCAAATGAAGTCAATTGTAGTAATTTTCATTAAGACGCGTATTTCAAGCGCAAGTCTAAACATATAGCTATCTTTTTCTGTATTATTTGTACCGTATTATCTGTCGCAGTAAGCATGTTTATGTCGTAAAGGAACAAAATCTGAGCACCGCGCAGTATGAATATACGTCATCTTTAGTAAAACATCATTGTATTGGAGTGTAATTCAAAAAAAGGTTAACCGATTTTGATGAAATTTAAAAGGGACCACACAGGAAGCACCGGCTTTCATGTTAAAAAAGAATCTCGTATTCTATTTACGGTAAAATTCAAATTAGCTCATCTCTAATATTAGACGAGTTTTATTAAATTCCTGGCCAATCGCGGGTAGTGTTTAGTTTTGTTATTGAGTCATCCTAATTTGGACTGTATCGTAACCATTTAATAGCTTATTTTGCTTATCTTAGTTTACAGAAATAAGTTGAAGAAGAGAATCACTACCATCGTGAACTTATTGGTAATGAGAGTGACCGGAAGACGTAGTAGTAGGGCAGTCTTACTATCATGGTGCCCGTTACGCTATTAACGGATTTCAAACTTGGCAGTAGGCTGCCAGATGGGCAGTTGAAAGTACCTACCCAACTAACATGAAGTGGATTGGGAGTTCAAGTCCGGGATGGGGATCCATAGTCTGCTTGACGACGGACACTTACCCAAAAGCTGTCATCATATGCATATACTTTTCCAAGAACTTCTTTGTTTGCAGTGGGCAACTTACACTAAAACTTAGTTTTTTCTCCAAATACTAAACAATTTTTTAATATTTCGTGGTGTCTTTTCTCTCAGTGCAGAGTTAATATTAATCAACTGTATTATTCTAAGCGCTAGAAAATACTGACATACATTAAAACAAATATGATTTCAATATATTCCTATATTGAAATTATAAACCAAGACCCAGTAATAAAGGTTAATAATTATTATTTAATTTCCACTTCATCAAGCTGGGAAATAGGTTAACCTAGTCAATTCTTGCCAATTCCTATAAAGTCCCTTGTTACCTCATCCCTAGATTCGATCGTAGTTACCACTTTTACTTTTCGCCTTACAACGTGCCCTTAGGGCGTATTGATACAATATATAAACAGTAACACAAGTACCTACACAGTTATATTAATATATTAAATCTTGGTTAAGGAAGCATTGTTTTGAAATCTACAGCATGGTGGTACAGCAGGTTTTTTCTAGCGCGCTTCAGACGAACGCCGATTTTTTCCGACAGTGTCCAGAACGTTTTTTGATAATTACTGTTCGAAAAACGAACTAAAGATTAACCCCCTAACTTATAAACGTTGAATAAGCTGCGAATAGTAATTCAGTGTTTTGTTCCGTTCTTTCAACGTCAAACTGTCATATAAGCGACAAAGACAAAACACTGAATAACTATTCAGAGGTTATTCAACGTTTATAAGTAAGGGGGTAATTATTTTCGTCAGAATGTTGCGATGATGACATTTAATGTCTAATTTTTTACATCATAAGTGTCAAGTAAGAGTGGTAACAGTTCATTTCGGTTACAGTAGTTGCGTCTAAAACGGAATATGTGTGTAAAAGTACCAAACTAAATTTTTAAAAGTCATTGCGAATGGAACGCACCCTAAGAGAGAAAAGTATCAAGTTTAATATGGGCCGATTATTCTTGAGGCTTTCCTTTAGAATTTTTCATCCTTATGACGCAGATTGTATATTTAAAGAGACGGAACAGCCTTACTGTTATATGGTTAAGGTAAAACCAATTGAATTACGGGAATGCGTCCTATGTGCGAATATTCGGTGACAATCGCCCGCGGCATCCTCTACACCGAAATATTATTTCATACATTAGGCGACAAGGGGAATTATTCCCTTTTCCCTATATCCTGCGGGATTTGTAGGGTTCCGCATCAGATGAAGAGAACCGAACCATTTTTACAAGAAATATGATATCTCACTCGTCTTACTTGTCTAACAAGTAATCTTCTTGTTATTAAATCAAACTGGGCTTGATCGCGAGAAGAACATTTAGTAATTTATTTACCTCGACGTTTTCATCGACGTTCAGTCTTCTCGTGACCATGACCAATGCAACTTGGTCGAAACGTCGAGGTAAATAAATTACTAAATGTTTTACCCGCTATCAAGCCCCGTTTGATTTGATAACAATGTGTTCGAATCGCGAAAGTCTAAAAATTACAAGCAATCTTCTTTCTCCAAAAGCTCGTAGCAGACTCTGCGGTTCTACTACTCTACTCTAGGATAAGTGACCTATGGGCTTAAACCTTCTTAAAACGTATGTTATTCTCTTTAGAGTCAGTACTCTCTGACTACTACTCTCTCTCCGAACCCGTATCAGAGCAGTTAAGAACCTTATGAATGATTACACTAAACAATAAATTCTTAGAAATATACATTATTTCAATGTGTCGATGGATACTCAACGTAAGACATAACGTATATTATAAGTTTCCACAACAACGAAGGGCTTTGGCATCTGAAATACAGTTTAATTACTAGTTCGGATGTCAACGGATCCTGCGTAAACAAATCACAACCATACATTAAGGTACATGCCTATTATACTACCAAATAATTAGTCTGTTAAATATGTGTGAATTTGTTAGCTATGTCCTGTCATTTATTGTCAATAAAATATATTTCAATATTTCAATTTCATTATAAACATATAATAAGATATATAACAAACTGAAGTCATTTCCATTAAATATCTGTTTTCATCATTCTCTTTTCTCACGACTTTCAAACACATTATTCTATAATTCTAAATAAATAAATCTAGTGGTTCTACATAAGTATGTAAAAACAATCCGATATATATACAGTCACGGAGCAGAAACAAATTCGTAGATTAAACTACTGTCTCTCTCGCTCCTGCATAAATAAATATACTGCGTCCCGCTCGCCTTGACCGCCGACCTAATAACATAAAACGTATTTTTTCTGCTCCGCGACCAATGATATTATATGTTTATATGAGGTAGATGTCACACAAGCGCGGAAACTGAGGCGACAAAATGAAGTCAATTGTAGTAATTTTCATTGCGACGCGTATTTCAAGCGCAAGTCTAAACATATAGCTATCCTTTTCTATATTATTTGTACCGTATTATCTGTCTCAGTAAGCATGTTTATGTCGTAAAGGAACAAAATCTGAGCACCGCGCCGTATGATTATACGTCATCTTTAGTAAAACATCATTGTCCGCGACCTTATTTGAATACACTCCATTTCACCCCAAAGATAATATTAAAATGTTTCAAAACCCAATCCGATTTTTGTTTCATTTTAGCTTCAGATGGTATGTGCTGCATTGTGCATTTAACTAGTAGCCATTGTAAAAAGTTTCGCTCTATCATATATTAATAAACTAGTAGCGCCCCGCGGTTCTACCTGCGTTGGTTACGATTCCCGCTACATCAATTATTCCACGTTAATCATACATTTTACCGGGATAAAGCCTACGTGCTATTCAAGACTATAATCTATCTCTGTGCCAAATTTCACCAAGATCCGTTCAGCCGTTCAGACGTGATTGAGTAACAAACATCCATCCATCCATCCATACTTTGACATTTATAATATTATTGGATGGGATAGATACATAACGCTATACGGAACTCTGAGAGCACCAGATGTGTTCTTGGCCCTTTTTCCTCACGATCACGGTTGGGTAAACACTGTTCCGGGAAGGTGAAGGTGATCGGAAAATATGAAGCGTCACAATACATACATATACATAAACAACACCTACACAGCATTGCTCGGAAGCGTTATAAGAATTTGTGTACCTACCCACCGTGTTTGTGTGTTGTGAGCTTTGAATAAAATATGGGCAATGTTTTCAATTTATGGCAAGAAAGGTGTGAGAAATATACAAGCTGTTTCTTTAGCTATGTCTACCAACGGCTTTCACTCAATGTAATCGTTTTCAAAATCGTATCCATTTTGGCGACATATATCTACTGTTACAGGTTGTTTATTTAACACTAAATGTTATATGTTATAAATTCGAATTCATCTAATTTAAATCGGATTTCATTTAAGAACTTTTTGAACTTTAATGATAACTTTTTATTTTATTTCCGACTAGTAGCGCCCCGAGACATCACCCGCGTGGATTAGGGTTTTCTCGCTACCTCAATTATCCCAAGGGAACTATACTTTTTCCGGGATAAAAGTCTAAAAAAAAGCCTATGTGTTAATCCAGGGTTTGAACTATCTCCATATCAAATTTCATCGCAATCGGTGTAGCCGTTTGAGCGTGAAAAAGTAACAAACATACACACATAAAGACAAACTTTCGCATTTATAATTTTAGTAGGCTTATATAAAGATGTGTGTGTGATGTGTAAATGACTTGCCAAGCACGACGCTCATAATTGACGGTCCCGTGGCGCAGTGGTTTGTGTCATCGACATGACTTCTGTGTCACCGCAACCCTGGGTTTGAATCCCGGCAGGGGCAAACATTTGTGCGATGAGTGTAGATGTTTGTCCCGGGTCTTGGATGTTTGTGTGCTGTTATTGTGTGTGTCCATGCCTCCCGCGATACAGGGAATCCTAGTGCGGGGGTCTGAGTGTGATTAAAAAAAAAAATTTAAAAAAAATTCTAAGGTCGATAAATGTATATGTTTCTAATTATTTAACTTAAAATATTGGACATTTTTTAGTTCTCTCTGTATTATAATAAATTTGTTACCGTCTAAAACGACTGAAAATTCGTCAGAGCCTGATATAACACTTAGAATATTTGTGTTCCAAAAATATATTATAATTGTTACATCAGGGTCTGGTTTATGTTTTTAAATAATGAACTGATTATTGTAGGTAGGTATATAAGGTGTTCAAGATGGAGATAACGAAAAATCGTATTCCACACGGGTGAAGCAACGGGGTACAATTAAGTATTTTATACGTTTTCTCATAACCCTATTTGCGCAGGCTGAAACCTTTATCACCATACCGAATTGTCATACAAACCTATCTAGTCATAAATTGGAAAACAAAACATGACGCAACTCCCGAGCGATAAATCATACGAAAAAAACTGCTTCTCTGAGTCCTTTGCTTTTGATCAGATGTAAAAAAATTGGTTGTCTGTAAAGTCGGTTTACGGACGATAGATTTACGTGATAACGTCATAATCATTTATGACTTTGACTTTGACTGACTTTGACTTTTAAATTGACATTGACCATTGACCATTGCCCATTGACCATTGACCATTCACCGTTACGCGGAACGTTACTATTTTTCATTTTGGCATTCATCAATTTATAAAACGTTATCACGTCAGAAGGTTATCAAAGTTCAGTTAACGTTATAACAATCAGAAACAATGGTATTCTAAGAAAAACTATATTTCAGTGCAAGTTATAAAATATAATAAATTAATAAGTTTATTAGAATAATTTAAAAACCAATAATAATAGTAATTCGTAACTAGAAACATCCCGGTACTTCGACGTACCTATCTACTCAAAAGGAAAACACAAACTTGTCTAAACAAAGTTGCCAGGCTCTGCGAATAGCTGCCCATCAATTACAACACTAAAATAGTGTTAAATACGTCGGCTACGTGACTCGATAAAACCGAAAACTCGATTACGTATCGTTAAAGAGAAACCGATAGGTCGAAACTGCGAAACCGATGTTTTCGATTGTGGCTAACTCACTTATCGTTTTGTTGAGTCGACCGTCATTTATTTTAAAACCGCTTCGTTTCAACTCGATACTAATTAAATTAAAGACAGACTTATTGTTATTATTTTACTCTTGCTCTAGTCTGATACTGATTTTTATATTCACTTCTGTCAACTAAAACTTTATTCGTATACTATATCCTATATATTTCGAGGTTTTTTTTCCGTGGTGACTTTAAACAATTGTTGTCTACAAAACCTCTTGTTTGCAACAGCAGAGAGGTATTTAAAAGAAAGCAATTTAAATATCAATGCGATACTATGTGTAGGTAGTAAGGCATTGCCATTAATCACCACAAGATCTTCCTGTGATTATTGATAATCTTTTCACTAACTTCATAAGCTGTCATATCTGTTTGTGGTACAAATAGGTAACTTTTAGGTCCCCCATAATTAGGTCTACGTAATTTGTGGCTGTGACCTCTGTTTTAATATGCCAAGTAAGCCGCAGAAATGTTATTCATGTAGCACTTGGTTTCTCAATCAATCATTCAAAGTAAATGCTTAGTCAACTCGAACAGGACTGAGCAGTGTGTTCAGAAAACTTTACTAAAATTGTCTCGTAAACTGAAAAAAAAAATTCAATTGTATTTACCAAACTCCTCATAATTTTCACAAAACTCGAAGGTTAAATAGGGACTAACACACGAGAATGTTGAATCTACTAAGCGAAAGAGTTGTTAATCAAAAAAACAATTTAGTAGATGGCACAAAAGCTAGATGTTCACATTAATAAAAAAAACATTCTGTATTATTTACGAAATTCGAGGGTTAAATATATAATATCTACATAAGAAAGTTTTGTATTAGTTGACCAATTCAATTTTGTAAATTCAAGAACTTATGTTCTGCCAAAAATATTAACACTTTCGTTGATCCAATAGTTGTGAATGTCGATTTTACTAAACCAAATTCAACCTACGCGAGTTTAGTAAATTTGACATATTTTTTCAGTGATCAAAGATCTAAATGCCCAAAGGTTACAAAATTGGCAATGGACCTCATAGATAAGCTCATTATACCACAAAGCATAGCAAATAAGTTGTTTTTATAATCTACGTTATAAAAGAACTTACAATACTCCACTTCCATCAAAAACGCTCATATAAAAGTATAGATTTGTCACAGAAATCTTCGCTGGAAATATTCGAGAAAATACGTTCATATCCAAGATTTGTCTATACGAACCAATGTACGTGACTTTAATCGACACGTCCGTGTGCTCTCAACAAAAGATGAATTCCAACATGGCGGCTTGACATGTCAAAAAGTGGCGGGAGATGTTCCCGCCACTTGAGTTACTTTTTTTGTTTTTTTTTTTAACCGCACACGCAATTTCCTGCTCTTTATTTTTCGCTATCCCTCCATCGTAGCGCCTGGCTTTATAAATGTTATTTTGGCTTCTGTAATGATCACTTAATCGAGGTGAAGGTAAGTAATTTGCTTGAGGCAATTTTTCGGGCATTGTGTTTATACCTAATACTAGACTTTGTTGAAATATGAGCGTGATAAGAGGAATTTCGTTTGCTATAATTATAATAGTCGTAGAGGTTATTTATAGGGTAAAAACTCGTTATGTTTTTAATGGTGACCACTATATTACTGCGAGGGCGTGACTGGTCGTTATATTAGAACTACCCCCATTTTATAGTCAAGCATTTATTAGTTGGATTACATTTACGTACCATGTTTTATTTTCATAGTAATAGTGTAATAAAAAAATAACGTATCTGGACTTACGTGATTCCTTTTTTTTCATTACCTAATCATATATTTTCTTGCGTAAACATATCGATGTGTTTATGCTTAGGTAAATTGCCCATAAAAATCATTATTTTAGCTGTAGCTATTAAAAATCTAATATTTGAGTTTAAGAACTCAAGGAAGTTTCGTCCCACATTATTATCTAAGCACCTTTGGATAATAATAAATCAAATTTAACAATTAACTTTTTTTTAATATGAAACTTCCCCAGCCCTAGAATTTCATGTCCAACGGAAGGAATGGACATACGCAATGACATCACAACGAACAACCAAGATCCGGGACAAACTTCATCGCTCATCACATAAATGTTTGCATCTGCTGGGATTCGAATCAAGGGTCCAGAATCGGGGACCAGATATCTTGGCACTGACGTTCGAGCCAAGACGACCGACAATTCTTTGAAACGTTTAAGGAAGTTTTCAAATGTATAAGCTTATAATGTTAGACATCAATAACCTCTCTATTTTGTAAAAAGAACTCAATATAAACATTTAATTAAACAGCGAATTTGTGAACCATGCGTTTAATAATTAACTGCCATTTCCACACTCAACCGAAGCAAATTAGCAAATAAACAAGGAAACGGTTTTAAAGTAGCAAATACAAATAAATTAATCAAAATAAATTCAAGGTACTGAAAAACAGAACGCATTAATCTCTCGATTCTGTAACATGCAGCATTTTGAAAGTTGCACCTCCACTTCAGGTCCAAACAACGCTTAACTTCCACCTCTCTCCCTCCCTAATGACTGTCTCTCCCCCTATTTCTCCCTCGCCGCAATCCCGTTGAAAACAGTAATGATCACAGGCAGTCGGATGTCGACTGATGTCTTTAAAGCTCTTCCGGTCGGGAGATTTTTGTTGTCACTTATCCAAGAGTTTTGTTATTCGATTCTCTTATAATCGAGTTTATGTTTCGATTTTGCGGAAGACTAAGGGTATTGAAGCTAGATATTAGAAATTGCTGTAATATCTAATGCTATCAGTAAAGTGAGATAAAAGCAATTTTATCGAGACTATGTTGAAAACGGATACATACATCAATTTGTGAAGTCAGAACTAAATATGATAAGGGTTTCCGATTTATATCGTATTCGGCAACGGTACAAAAATGAAATTATTATTTTCTATAAGACCCACTTGCGCCATCGAAATCATCCGACATTTTTGCCTAATTCTCGGGTTAAATCACAAATCTTCAAGCAAAAATTGGGATTTAATTCGTGATTCTCGGAAAATTTGCTTGGTGCAAGACAAGCAAGTTAAGTAGGTAAGTTCGCCCAACGTTATAAGGTTTTCTTTTACGACATTTTAAGCCCCTGAAAAACATAGCTTAAGCTTGCTATAGAGATATCGTTTCCTTAATTTTGACTAGCAGATTCAGGTACAAAACTTGCCAAAAGTAATGTGAAACCGATTAATGTTCGAGAATTTTATAGCAGGTCCTGTAGTGATATCGTTGTAATAATAAATCAGAGCCACACACATCCGAACAACCAATCGCGCTACCACAAAACATACCAATTTCAAAACGAATCACTCGAATTCGATAATAAACGCTCTTAAATCGAACGAGTTCGATTCACACGTGACAGATCCCTAGAGAGACGTTCGCAACAATCCGATTCGTTCGATTTTCAAACGTTTGGCGCGAACGCTGTGTCAAGATGGCCGCCGCAGAGGACACCGATATCGCGCCAATTCTTTTGTGCCAGTGTCTAGGCAGCCAGTTCAACGAATATATCTCTTGAATTCGTATTTGAATGGACAGACTAATCTCGATATCACTATTCAATTTTATTGGATATTTCGTTTTGTATTCTTATCTAATTCGGTTTCCTAGCTGGGAAAGCGAACACGTTTTCCAGGGGCATTATACCTGAATTGTTCAGCTTACTGGAATAGCGTAATGTAAGTTCTATTTTTATTGTTATGTGTGTTGATATTGGTATAGTTTTTCAAATATTTGCTTGTTAGTAGTTAGGAATTTTATTTAGTGGCTCTTGTTTTCTTTTTGTACAAGATAGACCGATGTGTAATTTCTTTTGGAGCCTGCGATGGATCACACCTTGTCGCTTGATGCGTTTTTCTTCCACATTCATGTGTAGTGGATATCATGGCTTAATTCTGTAATTAAGTATAGATACAATCTGTAATCTCAAGCCGAGTAAATAGGTAATTTCTAGGCAGGCGTGGTCTATCTTAGACCACATCATGTTATCACTTCACATCAGGTGAGATGGTCAAACGCTTGCTCGTTTGGTATAAAAGCACCTGCCTAGAAAGTACATTAAAAATCATGTTCATTTCTAAAATCTAAATTGCACACGACTTCTTGCATTCCTGACTGATACTCGTTAAAGTACAGCCTTAAATTTTAGACAAATTTTGGACTTATTTACTGTATTTGGGTTTTTATAGAATTACCGCATTACAATACAAACCGCGGAAAAAAAAACATCACAAAAAAAGGTTTTCTATCCTTTATTTTCCTCGCCCAGAATCTTCAAATATTTATGGAAACATTTAGTCCCAAAACCCTTTCGCTTTCAGTAAAATTGAAATTTATTATGTAAATTACTGTCCTTGTTACCTAGTTACCCGTAACTTCGTAAAATATCTTTGGGCAACTTTAGTTCTACCCTCGGTATCGATATGAAAGGTTTATGACACAGTTAAATTTAGCTGTCGTAAATAAACTTTGTTGGATATTATTATCTTCCAGATAATAAGATTGGTATATCTTCATTTTCTGAGACCAATAAGGATCAAAGCAGAGCAAGTTTTTTTTTACAAAAATTGGAGCAACCGACCTTTTGACCTGTATTTATTTAAAATTATCATCGATTTTATAAATAAATACTAAATCAATAACGATAATTAATAAATTTAAATGGTACATCTTCGGAAGCTTAAGCTCTTTCAATCAAAACAAAATATAATGGGTCATCAGTTGTCGGAGAAATCGGTGAACATACATAAAAAACACACAGAGGAACATAGCACCTCTTCTTTTTGTGAAGTCGGTTAACAATAATACAAAAAATAGTTAAATATTCAAATTTTAATCATGATTACGGTACCAATAACGTCGCCTAAGAGGTTGAATCAAAACCCGCCAGACACGTCTAGAGGATGAATTGCTTTTGCAATTTCAAGTTTGCAGTTTCAAGTATTTACATTATTTTTTTTATCACACTCATGTTTGCCCCTGCCGGGATTCGAACCCAGGGTCCCGGAGACACAGTAGTCATGTCACTGACACTAACCACTGCACCACGGCGACCGTCAATTATATTGTTTAAAAAAAACAAATTACGTCCTTTCGAAGTGTTCAAAAAAAAAAACGTGTGGCACTCGGAGACTGCCGCGGTAAAGCTATTGCATAGCATTTTTTATCAACTTATGCAATTAATATATTAATAACTTATGCAGTAACTCCGATACAACAAATGTCACCTAGAGGCGAGTTGCTGAACTAAACAGACAAGCGTGATATTTCAGAAAAGTCATTAAAAGTGCTGCTATTCATCGATAGATGGCAAAACTAAAAAGTATCACCGCTGTGCCGGTCGGAGTGGGGGGTGTATGTTATTTTCGTTACGGAATTTCTGGATTCGGTCTCCACGCTCAAGGCCGCGATAGAAGCTATGCAATAGCTTAAAAACAAATTATCATCCTCACAACGAATTTAACAACAAAATAACCATAAGCCGTCCAAAAATAGGCGATTACACTAAAAACACAAATCCGTACGATAACAGCATTCCCGACGCATGTTCCGAGCTCGCGTGACTTGGACGAATAAAAAATGGCGCGGCGAACAAATTTGATACAGCCAGTACTTAACTCGACATATCTTTATCTACCTACTGCGTACGATAAACAAGGAGACTCATTTTTACACGACTAGCGATGATAGCTGAGCGGGGGGAGCGTCGGCTGTCAAACTTATGGACACTAGTTCGATCCCCAACAACGGCTTCAGATTTCCGGTAAAGGTAGCACCGTTACCGAATTCCCAGCATTGTGGTAGGGTACTTTCAAGTACACGCCTGGCTAGCTACCCCTCTAGTTTGAAAAACTGTCACCAAACACATAGTATGTTCAGGCAGCAGTTCTTGAGAGCCAGGAAGCATTCTGGTCGGTCTAGCGTGATAACATCTTCGACCACATCGTCACTGACCATCTAGACAGATAGACTAGATCTATACAGTATAAAAAACACAAATATCCCTGCATTTTTGAATATTTTGGAATGGTTAGGGAATAATTTCGCTTTATTTTGCTTTATTTCTCAGTATAAAAGTACTATTATTAATGTGGTAAAATACAATTTCCATTTATTGCGCTATTGTACACAAACATGATCATAGGTATTCAAGTTTATTGATTTTATTTACCTACACATTATAATGAGGGCGATAGAGCATACAGTATTTTTTTTTTTAAAGATTATAAGCTTGCGTTTGACCACTGTCTCACTTGATGTTAAGCGACGACGCGGTCTAAGGTAGAGCACGCAAACTTAGAAGGAACCTATTCACTCGCGACTAAGTATTAATAAGTGATATTAATACTATTTGACTAGTATAATTAAGTCAAAATCAGCATGTTAAACGGGCGAGCGAGGTGAGCGCGGTCTGCTTCAAAAAGGTAGTATTATTCCTACTAACAAACGAAAACGTTTTCGTCACACTTTTAAGTTTATATTTCTCTACGCTCCCTCCGTCTTACGCGAGGTGTCCTGACGCGAGTTTAACAATTTCTTCCCCACACAAAACTGCACAAAGCCGCTAACGAAGTTTTCACTTCAAAAATAAAAAAATAATTAATTTAAATCCACGTCCAGCACAGTTAGCATACAAAAAATAATAATGACTAATATTAAGTTTCATATTATTCGTAACACTTTATCACAAAATTAATATATTTTATTTCAATTATGACGGATTCTTCCAAGTTCAAATATATTAAAACGCCTTTGTTGGAAACTCTCATTTAAGATCATTAAAAAACTCTTCAACCTCTTTTCAAACTTCGGATAATCATTATTAGTTCATATTTCAAAATAAGTTCTAACATCAATGAAATAAGGCTCACAAAAGCAGTTCAAAGGCGCGAAGACAGTGTTATTGAGTTTTAGAGGAAACTCTTCTGTTTTTTCCTCGCTTAGGAGGTGCCTAATGGAGCTTACGAAGGTTCGATTTTAGGAGTTTGCAGTTATTAAGGAAATAAATTACGATCGAGAATCAGCTCTGTCTATTTTAAACCGACTTCAAAAAGAATGAGGTTATATGTTTCACTGTATTTTTTTTTGGTATGCTCACCGATTTCTCCTTCATTTTTGGACCGGTTCTCAAAATTCTTTTTTTGTTTGATAGAGTCTCCACCTACAGAGAGACCAAAGAGACCTCCAAGGTGGTCCCGTTTAGAATACATCAAAATCGGACCAGCGGTTTTTGAGTTACACTCCTTGTGTACTCTTTAAATGAAACCACCACGGAAGTGCACTCTATCAAACAAAAAAAGAACCATCAAAATCGGTTCATAAACGACGAAGTTATTCGCGAACGCACATATATATATATATATTTATATAAACGGTCCAATTGAGAAACCTCCATTTTTGAAGTCAGTTCTGAACTCATAATAGTAGTATCCAATCAGACGTGCATATAAAAAGCGCCATAAATGGTACTGACCAATATACGTATAGCATGTTTAGATTCGACCAATCAGAGCGCGTTCTATCTTTACTAAATTAGAAATTTATAACAAACGAAAGCCGTTTTTTTAGATTTGTTTCTACAAAAGACTACATACATTAAAAATATTTTACCTACGAAGCGTGATGGCGTTTATTTCACACAAAACTCCACGATTATTTGTATTAAATATAAATGAATACTGTAAAATAGTATGTAGGTTCACATGTTTCAAGAAGAAGATTTTTCCAACAGTGCGTTGAATAGAAATGACAAATCAAAACATTTTTGCATAATATGAAACTCAAGCTGAAATATAATTTGATAATATGGATACAAATATATTCTTTGTAATTATACTTTTCACCGCATTACTAACCAAATAAATTGTAGTAAGTACGATTTATTATATACGAAATAAACGAGAACAACTACAAAAAAATATTTATATTATTTTTGAGCATAAATAAAATATATATTATTTAATCGTACTTCTGTTTTATATCAGACATTCACATTTTATAAATCTAAAAATAAGCTAGACTCAATAGTATTAAACAATAGTTAAGTAGCTATTATTCGATTTGTAACTCTTACACTATATCATTGCTACGGCTTTGTTGTCAATGAGGTCGGTATAAAAGTTCAATATAAGTATATAACAAAAAAAAGTCGATTCGATGAATAGAAACGAAAATCAAAAGAATGATACGAGTCTGTCGAACATATAAAACAAATTTGGTTTTACCTGCATCGAGATTTTTCCCAAACAAGCAGGTCAGAGTTTTCAGCAATCTCTTCTATGTGATTAAATTGTACTTATTAATATTTCGCAATAAAAGCCATCAAATTTCACGTTCTATAGACACTTTATATTTTTTGTCACGTAATAAAATGTACCCGAAAATCCAGTCCCCAGATCACATAACTACATAAATAATAACTAACCTAAATAAATGAACTGCACAGAACACCATTTCGAAATAATAAAACGCAACTAACTAAGCCATTTATGAAGCAGATTTAAAAAAAGAATTGTTCAGTTGAACATTCGCAAAATAAATGTGCAATTCTCGTAATTACCATCTTCAGGCGAGATGAAATTGAAAGAATAAAAAAGTAAAAACAAAATGGCGGCGATTCTCTCTTCCCGCCGAACCGGCTGCCGACGTTTGTCTCTGGTCACGGAAACCATAACCACAGTAAAAATCTAGTAGAACATGCATACTTTTTTGTTTGATGCTGATAATGGTCTACTTTGTCAAAATAGTATAGCTGTAGAAAATAATATATTTAAAATGTAGCAAGTCTGATTATATTGTATCTTGTTATCGCCATAGTGATTTTTATGGTAGGTATACGTTGAAAGAATAAATTTATTAAAATTGGGTCAAAAATGCTTAATTTGATTACTACAGTGATAGGACGGGAGGAACAATTTTATTTTTATTTTGACGTGATAACGTTTTATAAATTGATGAATACCAGCAACACTCATGAAAAATAGTAACGTTCCGCGTAACGTTCCACCTGAATTTTGTATTACATAAAATAATCAAAGTCAAAGTCAAAGTCAAAGTCATAAATGATTATGACGTTATCACGTAAATCTATCGTCCGTAAACCGACTTTACAGACAACCAGGAGAGAGTAAGAATTCTGTTGTTAGATGATTAAAATATGCATAGCCTCCACATTTTTCTTTCAATTCTCTGTTGACAGCTGTTTCAAATTTTAAAAATGGATCATTTTGTCAATTGAATAGTCATTATAAAAGCATGTAAGTAGTTATGTATGTATCTATTTAAGTAGAAATTGCGGTGATTTGCAGCCCCTTAAAATTTATGACAATTCCTGTATGTTTGGTTGCCTGGAAGAAATTGCTTTAAGCAATAAGGCCGCCCTTTGTATCACTGTATCTATATTTGTTTGTTTTCTTGATGTGTGTAGTTTTTAAATAGTGTGCAAATAAAGAGTTTTCTATCTATCTATCTATAAAAGGCTAGTATAATTATTATAAAAGGCTAGTTTCTTTGAGTATCATGCTGATTTTGTGTAAATAAGCACAATTGTGTCGAGCGTAAAGACACTTCCTACTGAAACTCATTGTTGTGCTGTGCGCTAACGTAGAAGCGTGCACACGTGGTGTGAAAATGGGATATAATTTCGTCGGGAATAATCAAAAACCGGCTCGCGTGCCCATTGGGCATTAAGCGCCCTACCTAGACCGGGCCACGTTAATGTTGCCAGCATAATCGCGGTATGTATGTAATGAGCCAAAGAAAATTGTGTTGCCATAAAAATAATTCCGTTTCCCCGTTCGTCACTCTAACCACTACTACGGTTTACTGTGATTTCCATAATATTAGTTAGAATCGACACGTAATCTTTGCCGTTTTTAAATGACTTTATTATGTATCCAAAGCGCATTTTCTTGGCATTTATGTAAATGAAAGTCTAAATGACTAGGCATTGATACTAACGAAGTTAGTAGGCGAAGGAAGCGTGTTTCATGAATTATTCATAAGTCTTGGTTTACAGCATTATACGTGCAAACCCTAGGTAGCTGTAACGTTGGGATAAATTTAAGATATGACTTCATAAGGTAGGTACTTAAAGGTAACTTAGGTACTACACCTAACTGCAAGAGTAGCTTATAATCCTACTAATATGATTAAATACGAAAGTCTGTGGGTATGGATATGTGGCTGTATGTTTGTAATTCTTTTACGTCGAAACGGCTCTATAAATTAGGATGAAATTTGGAATGGAGATAGCTTATACCCTGGATTAATACACAGGCTTATCTTCATCATCACCACGCGAGTAAAACGGATTTGGATTTAAATTGGTTTTAAATATATTATATATAGGCAGATGTTCTTGAGTGCTCTTGAAAATTCCAGGTCTAGCGTGATGCGTCCTTCGACCATGTCGTCTGATGATGAGGATAAGTAGCCTGTGTGTTATTCCGGGCCCTGAAATAACTATGTATATAACAGACATTAAATAAACAGTAGGTATATATAATATATACTTACTGTTTATTTAATGTCTGTTTCAAGCTTGAGGGTGGTCGCTAGCCATCGGGCCCTGGAACGTATCCTATCAAGTGTTATTACCATGTGTTATCTACACCGAATGGTCTTCGCCAGTTCAGGTAGATTCCTATTTCAAACAAAGTTTAACCCACTAACTTATTTCAGATGAACTTAGCCAACGGCTATTTTAGTTTCAGAAGACCTCAACGGAATCCAGTTGTACCCTCTGAATATTTTATTTGAATGAGAAACATGGCTTCTAAAAATAGAACATGTAACAAAATTTAATTCTTTCATGTGAAAATGTGCGTATGCTTATTAATATGAGTGGCAGCAGAAAAATAAACCGAATTTAAAAACAAGTAGGTTAATTATTTAGAATTGTTTTTGTTACTTCAGGAGGTCTCCATTCTAGAATATTTCAACCCTAACGGCATCAGTTCTTCGAGCTACATATGTGCCCTGCCCACTGCCACTTCAACTTGCTAGTCCGCTGAGCTATGTCGGTGATTTTCATTCTTCTACGGATCTCCTCATTTCCGATTCGATCGCAAGCATAACCCTCTCCAAAGCTCTTTGTGCGACTTTGAGTTTGCTTATTTTTCAAGGCCATCGCTAAAGACCACGTTTCGAATTCATATGTCATCCTAAGTACAAGAGTAGCTTATAATCATACTAATATTACTAAATGCGAAAGTCTGTGGGTATGGATATGTGGATGTATGTTTGTAATTCTTTCACGTCGAAACGGCTGGATAGATTTGGAAGAAATTTGGAATGGAGATAGCTTATACCCTGGATTAACACATAGGCTTATTTTCATCATCACCACGCGAGTAAAACGGATTTGGATTTAAATTGGTATATACATAGTTATTCAGGGCCCGGAATAACACACAGGCTACTTATTAACCGGGTGCCGTGGGGTACCGGCTATGAATAGTACCCCCCCATCTCGACCCGTGGGTGCCGTAAGAATCGGCTAAGGGATCACGTACCAGAAGGTGGGCAGCAGCGCCTTCTGAGGTTCACACATCATACTGCGCTCGCCAACCCGCCTGCCAAGCGTGGCGAGTATTGGCAAACCCCCCCCTATGATAGTGCAAATGATCAGGCCCCCAGTCCCCAGCAGCTCCGCTAATGCTGGCTCTGGTAGCGGCCAGTGTCAGCATAGGACGGCCACCAACCAGGTCGACAGACGACTTGACTAAGATCGCAGGCAAGGGCTGGATGCGGGCCGCTTTCAACCGGTCTTTGTGGAAATCAATGGGGGAGGCCTATGTCCAGCAGTGGACGTCCTATGGCCTGAGATGATGATGATGATGATGATGACTTATTAACACACACTGTTCGTAGACCTTCGTTTTCAGTTCGAGTTAATTTTGTTTACCTCGTTTTGGATACAAACAATAGTAGTGGTATTTCTTATACATCTTCGATTCTTCGGATTTGCTTGCTTGGTTAAGCATCGGCCTGACATTTACTGATACGTTTACAAGCAGAACAAACATTCGCCTTTTATTTCAACGTACAGACGTATTGTTAGTATGTTTGTTTGGGAGAATTATTCGACTGGAAGTCTGGTTTATTGAAAGAGTTTACGTTTGTTTATGTGATGAGAGATTGAGGGTCGCTTTCATGGCTTTAACTCGCTTCAGTCAATGTTTGAGCATTGGAGTAGTAAAGAATGTTGCCGAAACAAACCTAAAAAGGAATTTATTAGGAATGATTGTGTAATTTATTCCCTGAGTCATAAAGTTGAAGATTGTTCATTTGTTTGTTTTGTGTCATTCTATTTTAACACACTTAAAAGGGAGGTTCTGCATTTCTCTGTCTGTATTTATGAATCGTTGTGTTTGGAACTTCGTTGTAGATGTATTGACAGTTATCGATAGACATACCTTTGACGCATATCGATTACTAGCCGATGTCCGATAAATAATTTAAAATAACAACGGTAATTACTCAGTTTAAATATATTCATGAAAGGTATTCATAAATATTTGAAAATTGTACTAGATTTTCTGCAAGTGAAGCTAGTTTAAAAATATATGTCCTTCTCACCTAGATAACTTCTTCTTCCTCTTCTCAGCAATTGGACATCCACTGCTGGACATATGCCTCCCCCACATAGGGGGGATTTGTTAATTCTCGCCACGCTTGGCAGGTGGGTTGGCGAGCGCAGTATGATTTCTGATCCTCAGAAGGCGCTAGATAACTTACAGGACAGGCCTTTATCTAAGCCGAACGACGCGCATGCTCACTGAACTTATTTTTTGATCCCCGCACACAAAATATTTTAAAACAACGCTTAACTTTAGCATATTGATGGAAGCGTGCGGTTCGCCGTGTATGCTTACTTCTTTGCGGTCACTGCTACGATGGGTGACCGCTTTCGCTATTTTCAACTGAGCGCTATCGTATTTCGCCGTCGGGCCCCAGTTAGTATTCAAGCACATAAACACGCATTGGGGCATCTAAAAATGACATTAGAGAACATACACATACATAGGTAGGTATATAACGCCACAATAGACCACCCACAATAAAGTGAACATTGAATCTATAATTAAAAAATTGGTTGTCTGTAAAGTCGGTTTACGGACGATAGATTTACGTGTTAACGACATAATCATGTATGACTTTGACATTGACATTGACTTTGACTGACTTTGACTTTGACTGACTTTGACTTTGACTGACTTTGACTGACTTTGACTTTGACTTTGAATTTGACCTTGACTTTGACTTTGACCTTGACTTTGACTTCGATTATATTATCTAGATCTAGATAAAACTCAGGTGGAACGTTACGCGGAATGTTACCGTTACTATTTTTCATTTTGGCATTCATCAATTTATAAAACGTTATCACGTCAAAAAGATTTTCATTTTCTTCTTAAAGAAATACCTTTTTCTCAAAAGGAGTCATTCATTTAGCAGGTGAAATATAAAATTACCCGTAATTTAAAACATTTGAGAAACGAAACTAAAATAAATAGCACTTATTTGTTTAGCTACAAAACATAGTGGGTAAACAGTAGACTAAAAACTAAATCCAAAAGTCCAACCGTGGAAGAAAAGTTCCCCAGAATGCTGGCAGCATCGTCTGTGCAAAATATACTACAAATATACATATGTAAGTAAATGTGTGTAATTTATCGAACCATAGAGATAAGAAAACAATTAATTTTAAATATAGAACAATGGATCAAAGCAACGTGTAATGTATTATAATACATTTTCAAAAGTGATACTTCAATCTACTTGTACACATCGGTATCGACTAAGACGAACTTCTGCACGTTACGTCACCTATTTCCTTTTTATATTTAACATAAAATTAGTCAAGTAAATGTATGTAAGTTATCAAACTATAGATCTAAAAAACTATTATTTTTAAATATAGAACAATTAATCAAAACATTCCAAAGATACTTCAGTCTATTTGCAAACATCGGAATCGACTAAGACGAATTTTGGACGTAACGTCACCTATTTCTTTAAAAATTTAACATAAAATTAGTAACAACACTATATGATGCAGCGTATCACGGGATCCGACTAAATTGCTGGAAAATTCCAACCGGCCGGCTAACTGCTTCCTATGATCCGGTTATCTCGGCGTAAAGTTTCGATATTGCTATTTTGGAACAGATGAGATTGAGTTTCATCTAATTTTGCGAATATTAATACTTGACTTTTCATGTAGCTTTCAGTTAAGAACCGCTTTACCTATCCAATCTTATCCCGGATTAGCAACTTATTTGCCAACTCTGCGGTCACAATTTGGATAAGAGACATCTAGTGGAGGTTTACGTGAGCGTTTTTAGGATTCAGGTTGGGATACGACGTCGGTCCCAATTGTGGTATTAGATAACTAGCCCAGTCGAATTAGCTGAAAAAAGGGACCAACAATGCAAACATTATTAATAGTAAAATTCCTAAAATAAAATATCCCCAGCAAAGAAAAATGCACTAAGAGTGTAGAAAATTTAATTTCAAACAAGTTTTGTTCTAAATATTTTTCGTGTAAAATTGAAAATAAACGAGTTATTCAATAAACCAAAATTGACCCTAACGCATGACGCAATGGTTCTGGTACCCCGGGAAACTAAAATCAGACTGTCCTGCAGTTTAGGCAGTCATAATCCGAACTGCCGGGAATAAAACTCACTGTCCGATTCTGTGTTTCCAGGTACATAGAACTCCGAAGTACTCAAGTCGCGAGTAAATAGGTATCCACCTGCTAAGTTTGTGCTACACCTTATGCCGCGTCGTCACTTAACATCAGGTGAGATAGTGGTCAAACGCAAGCATACAATATTTGAAAGATTAAAATTTAAAAAAATACAATTTGCACGACCACCCGAAGAACTTCGACAACCTAAAATTAATTAATAACAGTAAGAAAAACTTGTTTGGCGTGACTTAAGCAATAACCATTCGTGACAACGATATCACGGTATAAGACCAATCATCGCAGATTATCTAATAATTATCTCATTTATGTTCCCTTCACACAATCGACTTGTCCTAGAATGCAGATTTTAACTAATCACTTTAATACAATCTTAATTAAACGCTTAAATCAGACGTTCAATTATAGCGCCTAACTTTGTCCAAAACCGAAATGAATTCCAATAACTAATAACAGTTATAAATACCTAAATTGTTTTCGGGATATTTGGTCAACTTCGCACTGGCGGTTTTCGTATAGAAATTTTTACAGTACACTATCTTGATACAATTATGGACATGTACGCTTTACATTTACATAATTACTAGCTGATCTGGCAAATGTTATTCTGCCACATAAATTATCGACATATCAATGTGACACATCAATGACTGACCGTAAATGGATTATTATTTTTTGACAAAAATGGGAATATCCGGATTCAATCGCCTTAATTCGTTTACTTGGATGACGTGTTTTCTCGGTTATTTTGATATCAAAACCAAACCAAACCATAATTGGCGGAATTATCGCGTAACATTGACGCGTAACAGTCGAATTGAGAATCTCGTCCTTTTTGAAGATAAGGCACCATGTCACGAGTTGCCGAATGAAACCTATATCTTGATTTGACCTTTTTCTATATATTTAACCACATGTGTTTTTACAGCAAACTTAGGTACTGTATTTATTAATACGAATCAAAACAAGCAGGCTTCGAGAGTCAAAGCTGTGGTATCTAGTTATATTATCTATTCTATGTCAAAACTTGCAATAGTAACAAATTACCGGGCAAGTTGGTCTAATAAGATGTCCTGCGAGGATTGGTGGTCGGTCCGTTCAGAAGGTAGAACCGCATTTCTATACGTAAAATTACTTTAATAAACTTGGACAAACTAAAGGATTTGGATTGAGGTTTCGAGTAAGATTCAAATAAACCGAGCGAAGCGAAGTTCTAAATGGCAGGTTGGACAAATCCGAGCTTGTTTTGATACTTATTTGTTCGACAGTACCTATCATACGAACGGTAATCTGACCATTGTTTTTTTTAACACTGTATAGGTTTGTCCACTATCTCAGTTGATGGTCAGTGACGATCTGGTCGAAGATGTTATCACGCATAATTCTAACTGGCTCTCAAGGACTGCTGCCTGAACACACTATGTGTTTTGGCGACACTTTTTCAAACTTGAGGGTGGTAGCTAACCAGGCGGGTACTGGAAAGTACCCTACCACCATGCTGGGGAGTTTTGATAACGGTGTTACCTTCACCGACCAGTTTGACTGCCGACGCTCTTACCGCTGAGCTATCATCGCTTCAAAACTTGATAAAGCCAGAAAGTAGTGCATATATTTTGAAGTGACACTTCTTTAGCGGTGCTGTGCAGTTTTGTATGGGGAAAAAATTTTCTCGCGTCAGATCGTAAGATCGTCAGATAGTCATGACCGCTGTTGAAATTTAAACTTAAATGTGTTAAGAATAAGGAACATTTTCGTTCGTAATGTAGTGGTAGTTTTATTTGATAAAGTCGATTTGTCAAAAGTATTATTGAGCTCGGTTATCAAAACGCCGATATTATAAAGAGGAAAGATTTCATTGTTTCAAAAAAACGTCATGTTTTATACTATGTGACGCACTAAAATATTATAAATCTTAAAGTTTAAATAGATAGATGGATGTATAGATTCTTATTACTCAATCATGGCAAAACGGCTGAACGGATTTGGATTAAATTTGGTATGTAGATACTTCAAGTCTTTCATCATCATCATCAATCATGTTCAAGTTTTCACTTCTGCCGGCACTCCCGGAGCGCAATCGCCCGTTTTTTAAATATTACCTAGGTACCTATTTGATCTGTATCATTTATGAGTTTGTGATGATATCAGTATTACACGAGCCGATAATATTTGAATTGTAATAAGCTTTTACCTATCATACGTTGCTTGGGAGATCGGTAGTGACATTTTCAACTGAGCGCAAACATTTTAACTTAACAAGTTCCACGTTATTTTATCAAACTCACACCGCTGCACTAGGATACTGCATTGCTTGAGGTATGGACATACACAATCATCGAATACTCGAGAAGGAACACAAAAATGTTTGCCCGTGCCAGGATTCGAACCCGGGGTCGTGGTTCCAAAGTCAGTGTCAGTGTTCACGCCGCGACGACTGTCAATAATTATGATAGCTATAAGTATGGTATATCGGTGTATCTGTGAATGTTATTTTTCTATGAGAAATTAATAATTAATAATCTATGAGATTTGTTCATGAATTAACGATTTAGCTGATGGCATACATTTTTCAACACCATTACAATACTTAAATACCCTATGTATAATTAGAATGAGTAATGACGCGGGGTGTAGCTATTTTAATATAAATTGGCATTAATTGACGCCTAATCGGCATTGTCTAAGTTGGACGCGACGAATTAATTAGCATCTATTAAAATTTCATTACAGTAATGGCATTTAAAGTGTAATTAAAAAATTGGTTGTCTGTAAAGTCGGTTTACGGACGATAGATTTACGTGATAACGTCATAATCATTTATGACTTTGACTGACTTTGACTTTGACTTTTACTTTGACTTTGACTGACTTTGACTTTGACTTTGATTATTTTATGTAATACAAAACTCAGGTGGAACGTTACTATTTTTCATGAGTGTTGCTGGTATTCATCAATTTATAAAACGTTATCACGTCAAAAAAAATTTGGTTGTCTGTAAAGTCGGTTTACGGACGATAGATTTACGTGATAACGTCATAATCATTTATGACTTTGACTTCGACTTTGATTATTTTATGTAATACAAAACTCAAGCGGAACGTTACGCGGAACGTTACTATTTTTCATGAGTGTTGCTGGTATTCATCAATTTATAAAACGTTATCACGTCAAAATTAAATGTTAGGAAAATTATGTAATACATTTTAGTTATGTTGTAATATTTGCAGACTAATATCAAAATGTCCTTTAAATATTACATTGTTTTTATTATTTTCAATTGCAATTAATTTCTTTCTTCTTTTCTCAGCCATGTGCGTCCACTGCTGGACGTAGCCTCCCCCATATAGGGGGGATTTGCCAATACTCGCCACGCTTGGCAGGCGGGTTGGCCAGCGCAGTATGATTTCCGATCTTCAGAAGGCGCTACTGCCCACCTCCTGGTACGTTAACCCTTAGCCGACTCTTACGGCACCCACGGGAAGAGATGGGGGAGTACTATTCTAGGCCGGTACCACCACAGCAATTAATTTATTAATCATTAATTATACTGCTATTTGTAATATTGTTCATATTCTACAAAATAAAAAAATATTATTATTCTTCAAACATCAATCAAAAAATAAATACATATAATGTAAAGCACTTATACATTTTGAACCCCTACGCAATAATATGGGTGTTATAGGTTGGTCGTGTATGTGTGTGTCTGTGGCATCGTAAACCCTAAAAATTGTTTAACAAAAAATGCAAAAATTTTTAACAAAAAATTTTTTGTTAGCTGCGTTAGGGATCTCACATAATGGTTACGTGCTACACTTTCAAACAGATGTACCGATTTTGATGGGGTGTTTCTGTTTGAAAGCTTGCGTGTTCAGGCGTTTCAAGGTCATCCGCTTATTTTTAAACGACTTCAAAAAAGAAGGAGGTTACTCAATTCGACCGTATGTATATGTCTTTTTTTTATGTGTGTTACAGATAACTTCGTCATTTATGAACCGATTTTGATGATTCTTTTTTTGTTAGATAGAGTATACGTCCGTTGTGGTCCCATTCAACTTTAATTAAAAATCGGACAAGCGGTTTTTGAGTTATACTCCAATAACTGAAAAGCGCTACGCGTATTTTGATGATATTATTGTCGCGGTTGAAGACATCGACATCCCGTGAGTAGCACAGGTCACTGAAAAGGGTGAAAAAAAATTTTTTTAACAAAAAATGCAACCGACTTCATCACTCAAAAGTGTGAAATAACTTGTCGAAGTCGGTACCATGGTAGTTCACACAAAAGTAACTATCATCACATATCATGTGCATTTTTTGTTAGCTGCGTTAGGGATCTGACATAATGGTTACGTGCTACACTTTCAAACATGTCTGTGACCTAGCATCTGTAACAGCCCTATATGCTGGTACCATTGAGCTACTCAGATAAGGAGTTAGATGGTAGCAGACGAAATCCTGGATTGCCATTAAAAGCGAACTCTAAAAATCTACAGCAAAAGTATGCCTAAAACGAACTTGAAAACTCAATAAAGTGATTTCGCTGCGTCTAACAAAGGATATGCTTCAAAGTGAATAATTTATTTTCCCCCCAAAAGCAAACAACGCCCCCTATACTAAAAGCACTAGAACATAATCACGGGAATAATTATTAGGAAAAAAATACTCCATCAGACGAAAAATTATACCCCCAAAAACCATTACATCACATGCGGTGCATTCAAGCAAAGTGAAGTACGTAGGCGAAGTACTGGGGTGGAATAGGGATGGTACAAATACTGCCGAGAAATAACGATATGGTATTCAAGTATCAATATATAATTTAAGAATTATTAAGTATCGATAATATATATAACTGAAATGTGTTGTTTTGACGGTCGCCGTGGCGCAGTGGTTAGTTTCAGTGACATGACTTCTGTGTCAAACAGCAGGGGCAAGCATTTGTGCGATGAGTGTAGATGTTTGTCCCGGGTCTTGGGTGTTTGTGTGCTGTGATTGTGTGTCTCTATGCCTCCCGCGACACAAAAAATCAAAAACAGAACTTGAATGACAATCTTTATAGATATTGTATCGAAATAAATTTAAAAAGTTAACATTTCGATACATTTCTTCTATGACAACTGTATCGAAACGTTAACTTTTTACCATTAAGACATAGCTTTAGCTGGACCAAGGAGGTTGCAAGGCAGTTTTTTTTCAAATAGTCTGTGGACGCGGCGAAACACGCATGCGCGACCAGCAATTGGATTTTGGCGCTAAAAGTTTTCAAATAAATGTAACCATGTTATGCTGTGATGTTACGTACATTTTATAATCTATTTTGTGAGATTAGATAAAGTACTGTATGAAACTGCACATAATTTGGTCTTAAAACTATCGTGTAATGCTTGTTTAACTTACCAGTTTCATACACTACTATATTTATTTACCAGCTGCCCCGCGGTTTGACTGCGCAGATTTCCCTAAACCTCTCGTGAGAATGATATGACTCAACAGGAACTTCGGTTTTTAGAACAAACGATTTGACGGTCCTCTTGGCTCAGTGATCCGGCTCGACCCTGGGTTCGAATCTCGGCTAAGACTGCCATTTCTGTGATGTTTGTGTAATGTAATTGTGTGTTTCCATACATCCCGCGAAACAGGGATACCTACCCTTGAACCAGGGTAGGTATGCTAGCGCGGGAGTGCGAATGTGAATACAGCTACGAACAGAAAACGCACAAAGTGAAATACTTAACCTCGGTATTGGTATACAAAGCACCGGGTATGTTCTACACTAAAAAGTAGATAGTATGAAAACAAGGAAAAGTATTATTATTCATCTCTAGTAAGCAGACGCGAATGGAAGGGGGATGCAGGGGGGAATAATCCCGTAATTATCGGCTTAAGTCGAGACGACATTTGCAGGTGGGAACTGCAAACGCTCAGGTGTGTACAGTCAAGAAAATAAATGTTCCGATGATAAATTACTTCAGAAAAGAAAAGGATGTGAACATTGCAAGACACTAATGGCTTCGTTGTAGACAAGAACTATACGAGTTTTCGGTTTAAA
Organism: Apeira syringaria; assembly: GCA_934044485.1. Lineage (NCBI taxonomy): Eukaryota > Metazoa > Arthropoda > Insecta > Lepidoptera > Geometridae > Apeira > Apeira syringaria. Next base: position 7,101,965 of record OW203672.1, on the reverse strand, counting down.
GATATTTATTTCTCAACAAGAAATTACATTTCACTTATGTGAGAAACTAATGCTAAGTAGGTATTTATGCTTCGACATAGTACATTACATTACTTAGAGTATTAAGTACCTTTACAATCTCGGTATGTATATTATCATATAAGGAAAATAACAATTAAAATCAAACCTAGGGTATTTTAAAATGTGTTAAAGTTATATGTGACATAATATTTTTATGCACAATCTATTACATCGATTTTGTATGCAAAAATTGCGTGTTTTAGTATTTTAATACGTTGGAACCGTTATAGTAGTATGTAGTATTGCGATACGCAATGCTACATTTTTTTTATCGGACACTTTTTTTTTAAATATAAATGTGTAACTTAAAAAATTATAATTTAATTATTAGTTTATTCTAAATTATTTATGTTCAAAAACGGCACAGATCTTGGAGTCTGTGAAATGTTTTAATAATTTCAAAAGCCCTTATACATCTGTTAGCTAGAAATGTATGTCTTGGTTCCGGGTAGGTGGTAATCGACACTCAGACGAATCGTTGAAGTTAATGAGTCAATATATAAACAACTGACAGAGGTTAAAGAAAGGTACAACCACTAACAAAAGTCTTTACAAGAAAGGTTAAAGTTGATGTGTAAAGTTCTTTTTATAGTAAATACGTGCTCCATACAAGATGCTATACTTTCGAAGACATTGTAGCGAAGAGATAAAGTTGACCTAAACCGGTTACATGATTGAAGTTTTAGTAAGAATTCCTATTTTTTTTTTCTTTTGCCTAAAAGCGATATGTTACTAGCCTATGTTACTCAGGGATAATGTAGAATTGTAATAGTGTAAGAATTTTTGAAATCAGTCTAGTAGTTTTTAAGCTATTGCATAGCTTCTAACGCGGGCCTTGAGCGTGGAGACCGAATCCAGAAATTCCGTAACGAAAATAACCTAACACCCCCCGACCGGCACAGCGGTGATACTTTTTAGTTTTGCCATCTATCGATGAATAGCAGAACTTTTAATGACTTTTTTGAAATATCACGCTTGTCTGTTTAGTTCAGCAACTCGGCTCTAGGTGGTAGGCTCTTGGTTATATCGGCGTTACTGCATAAGTTATTAATATATTAATTGCAATTCTTTCAGTAGTTTATGAGTATTCCAATCAATTCTACTTTTACGTTTACTATATCCTAACAAAATCATACATTCTAAGAAAATTAAGCAAATATAGGCTTCAGGTCAAAGTGGCATCCACTAAATGTCGAAGTAAAATTCAAAATTATTTATTCAATTTCAGCAGCTCCATCAACCAAGATAGCAGATACATACAGACAGCAGATGTCCAGCGTTCACGTACTTCGAGAATTATTAGAGCCGCCAATATTTGATCGTGCCCGTTCACGTCAACCTGTCAGACCAAATTATGCACGACGAAACCATAATTGCACGTGACTCAGTCGTCAGTGGCTTGACTTCTGGTCCGCGGGGACCGTGGGTTTGAATCCCGGCAGGGGCAAATATTTATGCCGTGAGTGTAGGTGTTTGTGCCGCGTCTTGGATATTTTTGCGCTGTGATTGTGTTTGTCAATGCCTCCCGCGATACAGGGAATCCTAGTGCGGGGGTTTGAGTGTGAGAAAAAAAAGAATAAAAATAATAATAATCTGTTTTTAGATTCCATCCTCATCCTCCTCAAGGCATATATGATGGGCGTTGGGGTGGAAAAGTTTTCGAGTGGAAGCCACGGACTGGCAAGCGCAGCATATGACGGCCACCGACCAGATGGACAGACGACCTCACTAAGATCGTAGGCAAGGGCTGGATGCGGGCCACTTCCAACCGGTCCTTGTGGAAATCAATGGAGAGGCCTATGTCTAGCAGTGGACGTCCTATGGCTGAGATAATGGCGATGATGATGAGATTCCATCAAGTCTTGGTCGGCTGTCAAAAGTGACAAATGCAATAGTAACTATCACGTGATCCATTCTCAAATTTGCCTTCTCAATAATTCAGTGTTTATTGGATCGCTATTTTTTTTCGTTCAGTACCTTTCAATTTCCATACGCTACCTCAGGGCTTTATTGCGAGAGCAGACAGATAATTGATTTATAGGGATTTTAGGTTGCAAGGGTGCAGGGCTTAGATAAATTATGTTTGAAACGCGATTACCTATCAACCCTTTTGGGATTCGAGTTTCACATGATTAGGGAAAGTAGGGGTGCACTTTGTTGGAGTTTTTTTTACTATTTTCTGTCAAAATACAAAAGGTGGTCAAGATACGTCCAAAAAAAGGGGCGGTCCTCAATTTAGCTGCATTTGTTTTTGTGTTTGTTACCTGTATTACATTCATTAATTCGATCTGTTTAAATTACATTACACTTATTTGGGTTTTTTTGAGCTACATGTAGTTGACAGTCGTCAACATAACAACAACAGTATACAGTAACATTTATGTTAAATCTACATCTACACTACTAATATTATAAATAGGAAAGATTTGTATGTTTGTAACGGATAAACTCAAAACCTACTGGACCGATTTCAAAAATTCTTTCACTATTACAATTCTATATTATCCCTGAGTATCATAGGCTATATATTGCTTTTAGGCAAAATAAAAAAAAAAATCTTACTGAAACTTCTATGTAACCGTGCGAAGCCAGGACGGACGGAGAGTAAGATTATAAAGTTCTCTTGCAGTTAATGAAAAAGAACTTTTATCTATCAAAGAGCAAATTTTCAGACATTTCCGTCGTACTAAAACTATCACCAATAAACCCTACCAAAACAAGCTCTACCAGGATCAACGGCCCAACTTCTCCAATATCCAGCGTCAACTCAGTCCGCACAATAAGCCTCGATCGATGGCTGACCCGGCCTGGGTTAAAATCATACATTCTGGGAGACTTCATTTATGAAACGTAAACACTGTGCGGGTAGTTCATCATCCTTCCTACATCACGGTAGTGCTGTCAAACCAGTAACGTTTTATTAGTGTGGGTAGATGAAAAACATTGAAGAAAATTACATTTATTTTCTTAAAATAGTTGGTAGGTATGATTATCATTTTTTTTAAAAATATTCATGGTTGTGCTATGCTTAACTAGTAGCGCCCCGCGGTTTCATCCGCATGGATTACGGTTTTCCCACTTCATCAATTATACAACGGGAATCATACCTTTTACCGGTATAAAACCAGGTACCCTATGTGCTCTTCCAGGCTATAATCTATCTCTGTGCCAAATTTCATATAGATCCGTTCAGCCGATCTGACGTGATTGAGTAACAAACATCCATCCATCCAAAAGAGCCGAGTCATCAATCCATCGAGCCGTTTAGGCGATTTGGATGAAATTTTGGTATAGAGATAGGTTAGACACTGGATGAATACATGGCCTTATATTCATAATCACCAACATCACCGTTTTTCATCACCACGCAGGTAAAACCCCGGGGCGCAGCTAGTTTAATTTTTATCCCAAGTCTTACAAGACATCAAATCCCCAACACTCTTGTAGGTGTTTGGTAAAAGCAAACAATTCTGAACCTTAAATTTAAAGGTCATTGCTTAGTTAGAAATCGTTAACAACTTTAGTTATTTCGGGGCATTCCCAACATGTGCTTGTGACAAGCGCTGAACTAAATTATATCTCAATGACTAGTCTAGCAAAACCTACATTGAACAATAGTTAAATCCAATTTGTACAATTTGGAACCAATCGCCCCTCTCGAACCAATCGCCCCTCTCAAACAAACACATTCTAGGAAAAGTATGAATGTGCAAAGTGACGCATGCGAATTGCCGACCCCGGTGTGCTTATACAGCATAATACAACATATTTATATATTGAATACATGTACATACAATCTCTTCTGACAGATAATATTTAATATACTTCTACATAATCTGATTAATTAATTTTGGCGAATGTGCAATGGAATTACATAATTTAATTCCACCACCCCCATTTTATCATCGGTCAACCAGAATAACGGTAATGCGCCATCGTTATATAATAGACATACCACCTATACGTACTAAGCAGTCTTCTTCTACTTTCTTAGTGCGTAGCTACCAAGGAACGGAACTCTATTTTTTTTTTCCTAAAAAAGTTTGCGTTTGACAACTGTCTCACCTGGTTTTAAGTGATGACGTTGTCTAGGATTTAGCACGCAAACCTAGAAGGTACCTATTCACTCGCGACTTGAAGATTCCAGGATTGTACAGGACTGCCTGAGTCTGTGTTTCTCGATACGTACAATCCTGGAGTCTTCAAGTTACGATTGAATAGGTACCTTCTAGGCTTGCGTGCCTAATCTTAGACCGCGTCATCAGGTGAGACAATGATCAAACAAAATTTTATAATTTAAAAAAAAAAAAGTATGTAATCAAGCCTAGCCAAACCAAATCAAACTAATTTGCAAAGAAATATTTTTAGAAAACACAGACTAATTTTGCGGACAGTAGATATTAATAATTCTGTTCTGCAATTTGTAATAGCCTTGAATGATCCGCCTTTTACACAACTTTTCTTTGTATCCCGGCAAATATCTATCCGGGAAGAGATATGCTGAAAAACAGCGCAGTCTATTTTCACCCAGTGAATTTAAATTCTGCACATGCTGAGCATAGCCCTTTTGCCTTACATGTAATGTTTCTTTCATGTCTTTGTAATTGTGTTGTAATTTGTGCTAATATTTAAGGCAATAAATGAAATTTTATGTTTATGTTTAATAAAAATACTACCATTTAAATAAAGTAGGCTTAACTTGATATAAGTGGCATCGACCTGATGCTGCTAAATTAGGGCCTCACCACATAGGCAGGTGCTTGAGACATGGCAACACGCTGTCTTCTCCCTTAAAATAGAGACATAAACTTGTGGTGAAATGAGATTACCACAAGAAGTCGAAGGAAATTTAAGTCTGACTCGACTCACTCGAATCAAACACGACTGGTGAATCGAAAAGAGTAATCCTTCAAATATGAGTCTCATAATGAGTCTATATCAAATGATATCAGATACTCATCAAATAACTGGTAAGATTATTTAAGGATATGGAAAAATAAAGATGTTTTATTTAAAAATTTTTTTTATTTTACAACTAGCAGCATCTTGCGGCTGCACCCGCGTGTTGATGAAAAACGGTGATGATGGTGATGATGAAAATTAGCCTCTGTGTTAATGCAGGGTATAAGATATCTCCATACAAAATTTCATCGAATTTGGTGCACCCGTTTGAGCGTGAAGAGGTAGCAAACATACACCCATAAACGCATACACACAAACTTTCGCATTTATAATATTAGTAGGATAGGAAGTAGGACATAAAAATGTAGTACAAAAAGAAAAAAATACCAAAGAATGGAACCGACTGCAACACTCAAAAGTATGAAATAACTTGTTGAAGTCGGTACCATGATAGTTCAAAAGTAACTGATATCAAAATATTGTGCTCATGGTACCGACTTCGACAAGTTATTTCATACTTTTGAGTGTTGAAGTCGGTACCATTTTTTTGGTAAAAATTTTTTTTTTCACTCTTTTTAGTGACCTTTGTTACTCATGGGATCAATTGTCATTGTGGTGTAGGTATGTTCACCGATGTCTTCACCCGCTACTATAATATCGTGTAGTATAAGCACGCATTTTTCAGTTTTTGACTTGTAGCTCAAAAAGTGCTCGTCCGATTTTGATGAAATTTAAATGGGACCACACGGAAAGCACCAGCTTACGATCAAGCTTCGAGCCAACGATCAAAATCGGTTTACCCAATCGGAAGGTATTGTCCTTAAAAAAGACCACCGAATGTGATCGAAACTATAGTCGGAACGCTCTGACTTACTACGTGACTAATTCCCGTGTTTTATACATATATAAATTTTTAAACAATTATGTAAAAATAAACTAATAATAATTGTAGAAAAATCAGATATGGCTCAGATATTTATAGTGATATATATTTACTATATCATATGATTTAATATCGAAATCTCTCTTTTTACAGGGAAGTCTAGAGTGGGGTCTGAGCGAAATAAAAAAAAATTGGTTGCCTGTAAAGTCGGTATACGGGCGAAAGTTTTACGTGACAACGACTTTGAGTGCCTTTCACTTTTTATGTCTGTCTCTCTCGCTCTTAGGCGGGCTAACCATGCCCGAGTGGAAGGGACGCGTGCCTCTCACTCGCTCTCATTGTGAGCGCATAACGTGAGCGGAGCGTAACGCAGTTTCTTGAAGTGTCACCCGGCAAACCAATTTATAAGACGTTGTCACGTCAAAAAAAAATTAACGTATTCATCCATCTAATCGTTCGTTTTAATCAATCATTTTATTTATTGTTTTATATTCTTATACTTGGATTACTACTACATCAATTATTTATATATTCCTAGATTTTGCATGTACCCGACACGTGGTAACACTCATATCAAACTAACGGGAGGGTAAGCAAACAAAATCATTTGTAGGTTTACAACTTGGCAGACGCTCTTGACAGCCGCTCTACACAAAAGTGTTTGAACTCAATGTTGTGTTGCAAAGTTGCAAACAAAAATTGCAACATTAAATACTCAAAAATTATAATTTATTGAAAACTAGCGGCCCGTCCCGGCTTCGCACGGGTCGACATAAGATTTTTTTAATTTAATCAATCAATCAATCAATCAATATTCTTTATTTCGAAAAAATGGTAACAATGTTGTCCTCATTTATAGTTACATCTACATACGTAATTAACTTTTAACACGTAAAAAGTGGTTATTGTGTCATAACGTTAAATAGTTTATTTACTTATTTATTAACATTCACACAAGGTCTTCAGGTTCCAACTAGGCAGAGCGTGTGCTATGGTAACCTGATGACTGATATATATACTTATATACATATACACACCCAGACACAGGTCAAACAGACATGTTCATAGTTGGACATATAGTATCCCGAAGTTTTTTGTGGATATTGATATTATGTTCTTTAATATTGAAGAACATACTTTTGTTCTATCATCAGTAGTTTCCGCAGCGCATGCGACGAATGACGTTTTAGGGAACTTTTTACACGTTCGTTACTTAACTTTTATTAAGGGTTCCTAATATTTTCTAGCAATAATTATAGCCTATGTTACTCAGAATGAATGTAATTTTCCAATGGTGAAAGAATTTTTGAAATCAGCACAGTATTTTTTAAATTTATTCATTACAAACATACACACACAGAAATACAAATTTTTCCTCTTTAGTATTAATATTAGGATTGTTGCGGATGCGGGCCGCTTCCAACAGGTCCTTGTGGAAATCAATGGGGGAGGTATATATGTCCAGCAGTGGACGTCCTATGGCTGAGATGATGATGATGATGATTAATATTAGTGTAGATGTAGATATGCAAGCTTGTATATATTCGCTCATAGATTTAATCGATGATTTCTACAAAGAGCATAAGGAACAAACTGAACTATAATTAAGCAAAGCAACTCTGGACTGTGGTTAAATAGGTTTACAACTTAGCAGACACTGCTGACAGGGATAAAACGTGTCCTCGACTGTTGAAAACTAATGCTGGTAATGGACTGCGAAACTTACCTTTAGATTTATGGAGCACTAGTAGCGCCCCGGGGTTTCACCCGCTGGGTTACAGTTTTCCCGCTACCTCAACCATCCCACGGGACCTATATTTTTTCCGGGATACCAGTAGCCTTTATAGTCCAGAGTATACGCTATCGTCATACCAAATTTCATCGAAATCGGTGTATCCGTTTGAGCGTGAAGAGGTAACAAACATACACTATGTGTGTATGTTTGTTACCTCTTCACGCTCACACTTACACACATACACACAAACTTTTGCATTTATATTATTATTACATTGGTGCATGTAATGCCTACTTGTCTTACCCTCATTCTGATAAGGAAAAATGATACTAGAATTAGTTAAATACGGTCTTAAAATTAGAGGTTGACTATGCTACAATTATATTTATTTTTTTATTAGTGTAAGAAAATAGATTGTACATAGATTTAGGTTTTACAGAGCGGCATATTAGCATTAGCGAAAAAGCTCTTTAAATAAAGAGAAAAACGTAAGTTATAATATTAGTAGGAGTAGGATTAAACTGGAAATAATAATATGAAAAATAAAATGGATTTAGACCATGTTGCTTATTTACTATTCAAGCAGCTTTAGTAGTTCCTTCAATAAGTTTAAAAATTATAAGGTTTATCTGAGGTCAATGCTCATATTTAGCTTATAGGGTTAATCGAAGATTTCTACAAAAAACATAAAGAACCAAGCGAATGCAATGGACCATTTGAATGGGAGCCGCTTGCAACCGGTCCTTGTGGAAATCAATGGGGGAGGCATATGTCGAGCAGTGAACGTCCTATGGCTGAAATGATGATGATGATAGACAGTTTTGTGGCAGAGAACTGCAAAACTAAGCATTTTGTAATCAATTTGTTTTATGTAGCTTAATTTCAAGGTTATGTTTCGTAAGTTTTTTGCCGTAAATATAGATCTTTCTAATCTATAGGTATATAGATATATTTCAGGACAGAACTCAGACCTCAGCAATATTGAGCGCTCATATTAATGTCTGAGCATCATATTAGGTATTATAGACATTATGGAGTATCTGGTCGCTCAATATGGGTAACAAAATTAAGCTTAAAGTCCTACACCGAGCTGATGCGGAAGGGGGAATGTTTGCGGGGTTTTATTTGTGGGATATTCGATATGAAAAGTTCCATGGACGAACGAATATCAACGTCATACCGGTGTACATGTGTGAGTGACAGTCGACAGAACATATAGATGAAAAGAAAACACATTTATTAAGAATAACACGATAAGGAGGAAGAAAAGAAAAACTTGTTGCGTAGATCGGATATGACTGATGTCTGACATCGATGTAAAGTTATTTTCAAAGGTTGGAACATCAAAGTAGGTAAATCCAATGATATTATATGTTTATATGTCGAAACTGAGGCGGCAAAATTAAGTCAATTGTAGTAATTTTGATTACGACGCGTATTTCAAGCGCAAGTCTAAACATATAGCTATCCTTTTCTATATTATTTGTACGGTATCATCTGTCGCAGTAAGCATGTTTATGTCGTAAAGGAACAAAATCTAAGCACCGCGCAGTATGAATATACGTCATCTTTAGTAAAACATCATTGAGGTAAATCTCACTAATATTATAAATGTGAAAGTTACGATGGATGGATGGATGGATGTTTGTTATTCAATAACGCCAGAACGGCTGAACGGATCTAGATGAAATTTGATATGGAGATAGCTTATACCCTGGATTAACACATAGGCTTATTTTCACATAGGATTATTCATAGTCACCATCATCACCGTTTTTCATGACCACGCGGGTAAAACTGCGGGGCGCAGCTAGTACAGGATAACATATAAATATTTACAGTTGCGGTCTGAGATAAAAAAGTACTTGTGCCAGGCTTGGGTAAAATTATGGTTACACCAGGTTGGACGAACCAAAAATATTTAACCCTTACTAAGTAATGTAGTTTATTGAAATTGTAATTCATGTTTGATACTTTTTGGAATTCTAAAAGAACTGGCTGCATTCTCAAGATGAACTTGTAAATACATGTTTTTTATACTGTTTATATTATCTCACTTGATAGTCAGTCACGATATGGTCGAAGATGTGATCACGCTAGGAATGCTTACTAGCGCTCAAGGACTGCTGCCTGAACACACTATGTACTTGGTGACAGTTTTTCAAACTAGAAAGTAGTAGCCAGCCAGGTGTTTACTGGAAAGTACCATACCACCATGCTGCGTGGCATGCATGAGCATCGACGGTCAGTTTGACAGCCGGTGCTCCCATCGCTGAGCTATCATCGCTTTTGTGCAAGGAATGACACAACCCTAGTATGACTCGAACCACGGTTGCTGTTTCATTTTAAAAAAGATTTTGTTTTGTGTTGATTTGGACTTCATGGTTTGAAAGTGGACGCTAAGGATACTGAAAAGGGTAGAAAAAGTATCGTACGTATCTGTTGTTCTATGATTTTCGTAAATTTGTCGTGGAACATACTTTGTTTAAAATGGGAAAACTCCATAAATACCCGAGCTAATGATTTTTTTTTTAAACCTTTTTTATCACACTCAGACTCCCGCACTAGGATTCCCTGTATCGCGGGAGGCATGGACACACACAATCACAGCAGACAAACATCCAAGACGCGGGACAAACATCTACACTCATCGCAAAAATGTTTGCCCCTGCCGGGATTCGAACCCAGGGTCGCGGTGACACAGAAGTCATGTCGATGACACAAACCACTGCGCCACGGGACCGCCTAATTTCTGCCGATTTCTGCTCTACGGCATGGCAACAAATCAGACAAAACATTTCGTAGGTTACAACTTAGTAGAAGTTGCCGACAGCCCTAATTTGTTGCTAATGCTGCAATGCTACCAACTAAACTCGACAATGACGGTTTGTGCGTTGTTTTGTACTAAAAACTTCTTAATTTTATAAAATCAAAGTGTACCGATATTCAGATTTTCAGAAAGTTTTTAGTTACTCTACGATAGCGATAGGGTTGGAAATCGTGCATTAACGAACACAACTCGATAATGAAGCTTTGTGTGTTATTTTGTACTAAAACTTCCTAATTTTATAGAATCGAAGTATGCCTACATTCATATTTTTAAAAAGTTTTTAGTTACTCTGCGATAGCGATAGGGTTGGAAATCGTGCAATAACGATAAAAACTAACTCTAATATGACGGCTTGTGCGTTGTTTTGTACTAAAAACTTCCTAATTTTATAAAATCGAAGAATAACTACATTTTAGAAAGTTTTTAGTTTTTTTTAAAATCGGTTTTGATTAACAAGCAAAACACAGATTTTCAACACCTACTTCTATACTGTTTTGTTTTGCTGCAAAGTAAAATCATAATTGATGGTTTTGTTTTTTCTCAATTAAGTACAAACATTTAAATTTAATGCGGAAGTTCAGAAGCTTTGTTACTGTGGTCTCTGTGGTAGCGTTAGTAGATGATAAAAAAAAATATTTACCAAAAAATGGAACCGACTTCAACACTCAAAAGTATGAAATAACTTGTTGAAGTCGGATAACCACACAGTATCACAATGTTCTCATTTCCGCATATAAAATCCAAGTGCACAGTCTGCATGTAACAGCAAAACAACAACCAAGCTGTCACTCCCGATTTTTGTTCGCAACATTGCAACGTGTTCGCAACATCGGCTCTAAACGTACCCGAGTGCTGTCGACAACGTCTGCCAAGTTGCAAACCTGCGAGCTATTTTATTTTTGTTGGAGTGTTTGCAAATTTATAAGTAGCTAGTCTACCACGCGGTTTCACCAGCGTGGATTGCGATTATCCTGCTACCTCAATTATGCCACGGGATTTATACTTTTCCAGGATAAAAGTAGTCTATGTGTTATTCCAGGGTCTGATCTATCTCTATAACAAATTTCATCGAAGTCGGTACCGCCGTTTATGCGTGGAGGAGTAAGAGAAGTTTTTTTAATTATTTGCTTATCCCACAAGAACAGCAATGATTTTCCGGTTGAAACGTAGCCTATGTGTTAATATAGGGTCTAAACTATCTCCATACCAAATTTTATCGAAATCAGTGCAGCCATTTGAGCGTGACTGTGATAAACATACATACAAACTTTCGCCTTTATAATATTAGTGGGGGTTTCAGAGGTTATAGAGGTGAGATATAACAAATTACAGTAATTATCTAGTTCATTCTGGATGTGAGCCGCTTTTAACCAGTTCTTGTGGAAATAAATATTGAAGGATTCGTTTCAGGAGCAGACGGAATTCGGCTATTAGAAATAGTGTACGTGTAATAATTTAGATAAAAACAATTTTCACGGAATTTATTAGTTTGCGTCAGCCGAGAATAATAATAATAGGTGTTAAGACCATCAAGTGAGATAGTGGTCTAACACTTGATCTATAAAAAAGTTTTTGGCATACAGCACCAGCTTTATTATATGTACATACAGTTATTAAATTTATTAGTCAGCCTACAAATTGTACAACACATAATTATTTATGTTGTGTGTGAATAAATCACATAATTTTATTAAAACCGAACATTAAATTAGTCACGGATTAAATACCGAATTGAATCAACAAGATTAATCGCAAAAGAATTTTAATCATTATTTCAAAACCACCAAACACCATTTTATTATATCAACATAATCTGATTAAATGTAAAACCGATATAAATACCACTCAATTTAATCTATACGGCGGAGTCCACAGCTAAAACGATTTTCATGTAACCCAGTGGGATAAAGTATGGTCGATCGAATTTTAATTCCGGATTTACCTACGCTGTGTCTTTATGTATGGCAAAACAGTAACAGATCTTCCACGATAAGAGACCTCACTCGCTAGACTTGAGGAAACCTAGACAAAATTTAAAGGTAAATTGGTCAGAGCATTTGCTACATATATGTACTAGATAACATGTAATAAATATATAATTAGACACGTTTTCAAAAGTAGCGTGGATGAATAGACAATTATTTAAACAGATATTTGTAAAAATTTGTAAAAGAAGAAAAATTTTCAGTAGTGTAGATGGAGTATAAACGAAATTGTTTTAATTGTGATTTCAAGGCTGCTTTTTTTATTAATGTTTTATGAATAATGTTAAGAAATTAGCGAGCAATGTTTTTTGTAAGATCATCTCGAATTGCATCTAACAAATAAATTAATAAATATGATATGATGATGAAAATTGAATAAGCCGCGTTAGAAAAAGTATTAACGTGGTTCATTCAATTTTCCATAAACATTGTTTGTTTGATATTTACACGCATTCGGTATAAGCGATTAGCGAGATCTCAAATACGAAATGGACTATGCATATCTGTTATCTGAAAGTTTTTTTTTTAATTGAAATACTTACACCACATTTTATATACTTAAAAATCAAAATCTTCGCTACTGTCTCGATCAATACTTGGTGACTCTATGGTAATTGTCGAACGTGGGCGAATTAAAGCCTTAAATTGACTAAGCGTAGGTATAAATTCCAATGAACGCCAGTTTAATGTGCAGTATAGATTATTTTAAGTGGGTCATCTCTGCTAAGATCGTGCGAAAGGGTATATATAAAGTACGGTTTAACATGCACTTCTAGAATTTGTAATATAAAACAGATGGCAACATTATCTCAAGATACTATGAAAATATTATTTAAATTTGTACTATGTCATATTTCTAATAAAAGGAAATAAGTTGCATACATTTTCGGCAACATAAAAGGTGGCAGACGGGTCGCCTGATGGTAAGCGACCACCTTCCCTGTATATATATCTGTAACACTGGGGTCATTACGATACGTTGCCCATATTTTTTAAGACTGTCAACTTTTCTTTTGATGAATCCCATATTGTGGAATCTATACAGCTATTTAAAAACACCGAGGGAGGAAGCTCGTTCCACATTTTGCAGGTATATGCAAAAAACGATCGCTGTATGTGACTCCCATGAGTACATTATGGTGTGGATAAGCTTGTAAGCGATGACGATGTCAAATAGATATAAAGGTTAAAAGGGGTTTAAACTATCTCTTTACCAAATTTCATCGAAATCGGTGTAGCCGTTTGAGCGTGAAAAAGTAACAAACATATACACAAACTTTCGCATTTATAATATTAGTAGGATTATCTACCAGGATCTATTAGGACATCATTCATCAAATTCGCGTTTAAGTAATACCTGATTTGTATGTTCCGCTTTATATTATAAGGTTCATAATGCAAATATTGAAAAGAATACGTTTAGCATCTGTTTTCTAACGCATTTATAACGCACACTGAAAATTGAACCTTAAATGTCTCGATACAAAGTACAAGTTTACTCAACTCTTTACTCCAACCGTGTAAATCAGACGTAAGACTGAATACCCAATACAAAGTAAAACCCAAGACCTCTTCACAATGTACTAGTAAATTCACTTAGCTTATCTGGATGGCTTATTATGTTGGCACTATATAGGCCTCTGCAAATGTTGCATCTCCTTACCTGTAACAACACATAAATTACAATTTATTTTGGTATCTTCAATAGGTAGATAAGACAGTGTTGCCAGTTTAAAAATCAAACGGATTGAGGATAATTACGGCGGGCAATTATTATGTTAAGATCGTAATATTGCAACTTTACGGAAATAAGTGTGTCTTCGAGTATTAAACTATGAATAAATAAAATTGGTTGCCTGTAAAGTCGGTATACGGGCGAAAGTTTTACGTGACAACGACTTTGAGTGCCTTTCACTTTTTATGTCTGTCTCTCTCGCTCTTAGGCGGGCTAACCATGCCCGAGTGGAAGGGACGCGTGCCTCTCACTCGCTCTCATTGTGAGCGCATAACGTGAGCGGAGCGTAACGCAGTTTCTTGAAGTGTCACCCGGCAAACCAATTTATAAGACGTTGTCACGTCAAAAAATAATGTTAACGAATGCACAAGGAATTTGTGCGACAGTAACCGAAATTATATAAATTTACCAATGTAGATAGATAGATAGAAAACTCACGGAATTTAATGGAATAAGCTGAATTTTTGTAAAGACCTTTACTTTAGCATTAGAAATTGTAATGTCTCAAAAGTCACATATGCCAATGTGACTTTTGAGACAACATTGACATTTGTAAATTAGGTGAAATGACAAGTCTATATGTTTATTGCTTAAAGAATAGTTTATATATATAGGGAGAAACAAAAGGCGACTAATTAACTGTCAACCTTTTGCTTTGGAGGATTGGAATTAAAAGTGTCGGTGGCATGTTTGCACTTAATGAACAGTTCATGTAATCATCAGTATTGTATTGGAAGATAGTAGTATCTAAACTTGTTAGTTCCTTTCACGTCATAAGCCTTTGACAATTTTTAGGTAGAATTTATTTTTCGTCATAGTATTAGTGCATTCATACAATTGTAGTGGAAGGCATGTTGGTGTGTAGTGCACCGCCGCGCGAGCGAACAATTCTTAAAAATGAACGAAACGTGTTCTAACAACAATCAATGTCGCTGGCGCTGGGTCTGATCGTGCCATCCTTGTCTGTTCTACAGTGTTGGTTTTCGCTATGTTCCAAAATAATTGAATGTATATGTTATAAAGTAATCAGGGCACTACAGCCGATGCGTACACATTAGAACTATTTCCTCTTAAGCTATTCTGTATCACTAAGTACATTTTTGTATTTTTTATTTTGATTTTTATTATTATTGTTACTTAGAGTTTGTTTGCAGTAAGTTTCCGAATATTACCGACCACTGTACACTAACGTTCGATGGAAAGCAGGGAACTTCATAACACAGGTTATTCCTAGCTTGAAGTTTCGATGTGACCTTATTCATGTTACATGCATTGCTTAGGTATTATTATTACTTAAATAACTTTGTTACTAAGAAACTTTATCGTTTAAGTACTTTTGTTATGTGCTTTATAAGTAAATAAATAAATAAAAATTTTAATCAGACATAAACTAGATGATAAAATATCAATGTATTTTCTCGTGTAATTTCATAAAGCGTTAAGTCTCACCAAATAAGATACGTTGCTTAGGGTACAGTCAGTACAACAATTAAGCAGTTTAAGTTTACCGCTTTCTTGTTCCATCGTTTTCGTGTAAAAACTATAATACGACTTCAAGCTCTTTCTTGAAAATGAAGAGATGTTGGGAAGGTCTATATCCCGCAGTGGATGTCTTATGGCTGACATGATGATAAGATAAAGTAAACTATTTCAAATTGAATAAACATTTTTTTATTAAGCGATGCAGGTGTAATAGTTGAATTACAACTGCATAGTTTAATAAAAAAACATATAATAATTATAACGGAATTGATGACCTGTTTCGTTTTTGAGTCGATTACAATCTATAATATATTTTGATTATATGCATCATATTATCACATAGCCTGGCTTCTATACTTTCTACTTAGTAAAAAAAAAGTGAAGCATTATTATTAATCTGGCTATACGCATAACTGCCCATGATTATGTTTGAATAATGGTTTAGACAAAGCATTTTGCTGTTGAGGGCTAATGTTTTACTAATTAATCGATACATACGTCAGTTGTAAAATATCAATTGTGTGTCGATTGATACGCAAATGAAAAATGACATCTGAGAAATAAGATGATTACACATTGCAAATTTTACGCGTCCTCGTCGCGGGAGGTCACAATACACAAATATCCAACACCCGACATCATACACCCATACTCATCGCAGAAATGTTTGCCCCAGTCGAGATTCAAACCTGGGGTCCCGGTTCTAAAGTCTGTGTCCCTTATCACGAAGCCAAGACAACAGTCGAATTTCTAAAGAAAACAAATAAAATCAAATAGAGCAAACGTTCAAATTTTTAAACGACACAATTGTACTAATGGGATTTGAAACAATGACTGCAGAATACCGTCCTGTCGCTTTGCCATCTAAGCTGTTCAACGTAAGTTCCGTCTAGCACGATTTTAATGGAATGACCCATAAAGATATAATACGCTAACGTAAAAAAAATATTTATGAGCATAGAGCAGCAATGCTTATCAATAAATTCCAACGAAATAACTCTGAATCAAACATAAAAAACAAATCGTTAGATAAATCAAGGGATAAGAGGATGCTTTACACAACTATCTGTGTCAGACATCACAATAAAATTAGAGATACGTTATTTATAAATGGACGCGGCATGTCTGCATCTTATTCGGGGATATGCGATTGTATCGAGCTTTAAGGGCTTAACAGGTGCTGATGACATTACTGAGACTCGCGGGTGTTTACAGGCAGAGAGGGCGGGACAAGTCGCGAAGCGTGTTGCTTTAAAAGGTTACAAATGTACTAGGCGAACCGCGACCGTGTCAGCGCGCGCTCCGTATATACTACGTAAGTGATTCCCGTGTTTAATACATTCATAATGTGTCCAAACCACGTCAGTTTTAATAACAACATACCTCACAGATGACCTACAGGCTCCAAAAATACAACTCATCATGTTTATTGACTTTCAATTTCTTTTCTTCTGGTATAGGAGACGGTTTAAGCGCATTAGTCGTTACTGCGAGAATTTTTGATTAAGGAAAAATATGGTCACATGAAAATATGTTTTTCACTAATAAATTAGCAAATAAAATCAAATTTTGTTCAATCAGATTTAACCTATATAAACCGTTTTCATAAGTAGCATTTTTTTACGTTTGTGAAACATATTTTCAACAAAATAAGCTCAAAATTGTCTATTTAGCGAATGGTCAAGCCTTAACATAAAATTGATAGTTACAGATAGTTAATAAAATTGTGAATTTCATATAGACGGGCTATGGAGTAATGAAACATGATTATATGAAATCTATATACTATCTATATTTCATATATTTCATATCCACCATAGAGCCTACTATCCCACTAATACTATAAATGTGAAAGTTTGGATCGATGGATGGATGTTTGTTACTCAATCACGCCAGAACGGCTGAACGGGGTTTGGATGAAATTTGGTATGTAGATACTTCAGGCCCCGGAAAAACATATAGGCTACCTTGCATCATCATCATCATCAATCATCACCACGCGGGTAAAACTGAGGGGCACAGCTAGTTAATTATATAAAAAAATATGGTAGACGTTCCAACCTGTTGTACGAAGCGTTTTGCTTCCACATTCATAGTGTGTACAGTACCCACGTCTCCAATCTATTCTAAATGCATTTGCCAAGGGCCATCATTTATTGACTTATAAACAGTACTTAAGTACTGTTAATAAGTCAATAAATGATGTTATTAGTGTTATAACAAAAGAAAACATAAGAGAGCACAAGTGAAGCAAAATATAAATGTTCATTTGATGCTAATGACAACTAATTAAAGCAACTTAAAAATGCAAGAGTCACAAAACATTATCCTCTGTCCATATTAATGTTATTTTAAAATATTAATATAATTCCAATCCTACCTTTTTTGGTAACCGTACCGTGTTGAGAGCAGCTATATATCAAAATGAAGTATGCTACCTCCTTCGTCTTTCATACATTATTAATTACAAAGTGACAAAGACAGATACATGAAACGATTAGTGGCAGAGTGAGATGGGTAGAGATAGGGATTGACCAAGTCGCGCTTATGGGCATAAGTTTCCGAAAGTTTCGGGTTCGGACAATAAGGCCGAAATGTGGTGACACACAACTTATGTGCTTTCCTTATTAGATTGATGGTAAGTATTAAGTGTGAAATTTAGATGCGGGACGCAGAGCTACGGTGTAAATTACTAATTTTGGGAACTTCACCATATGAAACGTAAATTCTGCTAGCAAGATAGAATCCTAGCTTACGTAAGAGCAATTACGAAAAGTAATGTTTGCAACAGCAAAAGAAATATTTCCTTTTCAACAAAAAAAAACATTTGACGGTCGCCGTGGCGCAGTGGTCTGTGTCAGTGACTTGACTTCTGTGTTTCCGGGACCCTGGGTTCGAATCCCGGCAGGGGCAAACAGTTGTGCGATGAGTATAGGTGTTTGTCCCGGGTCTTGGGTGTTTGTGTGTTGTGATTGTGTGTGTCCATGCCTCCCGCGACACAGGGAGGCTAATGCGGGGTTCTGATAAAAAAAAAGGTTCATCATAAGCTCGTCTTGACCACAGAGTAGTTCGGTTCAATGTATTTATAACCAACATCAAAAAAGGAGGTTGGAGTCTATTTAGTATTGATAATTCTTACCACCGACCCTCATTTGAAAACGTTTTTTTTCGGATTGGTTTTACATAGATCTATTAATTTTAAGAAAGCGCTAAAAATATTGCACCTTATGTATTACCGCTTTCATTGTTATCATTCTGTTAACTGAGACTTTCGGTTGGAAATCATTTAACGATTTATTATTCCTTAGAAAATTTATACATTTCGGCTTCAAAATATTATCATTTATATTTCATCATCATCATCATCATCTCAGCCATAGGACGTCCACAGC
Source organism: Apeira syringaria (assembly GCA_934044485.1). Classification (NCBI taxonomy): domain Eukaryota; kingdom Metazoa; phylum Arthropoda; class Insecta; order Lepidoptera; family Geometridae; genus Apeira; species Apeira syringaria. The sequence goes on along the minus strand of OW203672.1, from coordinate 7,082,961 downwards.
TGGACATAGGCCAACATTTTTGTATTTATATATTGATAAATAAATATGTTGATTAATGTTTTAAATAGTTAAATAGCATCATTTGGCAGTTCGCAAGCGCATCGATAAGCACGTTCAAAAATATTTTCTAAGTAATTCTCGGTTGGCGGTGGACAAAGATGTGGAGGTTAATAAAAAGATGCATTAATATTTATGGCGTTTTCCTGCCCCGGCGGCCATCTTTAATTTTCCGGTATTAATAAGACTTATGGGTTAGTTATTTGGCGTAATGTCATATGTTGGAGATATTTATGGGCCGTTGGTACCAGATGAACAAAGAGCTCATATTTCCTTATTTTGATTTAATTACCCATTTTCTGATAAGGTATTTTTGTCATATGGGTAAGGCATTGGCATTTTGGTGTGTCTATGTTAGAGACAGATTAACTTAAGTTCAGACAGGGAATGCCACCTTTGCGTCTGTACCTTAATTCGATCGATCAACATTTTTAAGAGCATTTTTAAGAAATCAAAAGTAGGTATCTGGAGAAAACTGCCACCTTCAAGATAAAGACACTCGCTATTCCAGTCTTGCGTGATCATTTCTTTTTAAACTGTATATATCTTGCATTTGACCACTATCTCACTTGATGGCAGTGACGATGAGGTCGAAGATGTTAGCTAACATAGCAACATAGAATAAGGCAGCAAAGCTACCGCAACCAGCGCACTAAACTTGTTTTGACAGTTGAAAAATTTTAAGGGTTAAAGAGTACCCCAAACTCAATAGGGGTAGGCAAACCAAAGTTAAAAAAAAATCCGCTGCCAGTCGATAGTATATCCAAATATATTTACTAATAGTAAACCTAGTAGTAGGTACCATTGTGTCGATCAATTGCAATGGTTATTAAACGCACCAGCTTTGGCCACGCGTTTGATAAATAGCGACATCAGACTTTTTTATAAATTTATAAAAACCCGCATATGCATCTATGGGGAATCTCTAAATATATCTCTTCATATACGAGGGTTGGGTTCACTCAGTCACTGTGACCTGGTTCCACCCTTAGAACGAAATAGAGCGTAGAATCACTGCCTCTGTGGACAAGGGTTAACTGGATACTGTGGAAACATAAACAGTACGACAACTTTCAATATTTACTTCTGGAAAGTAAGTTATATTTTTTTTTTCTTTTTATTTATCAATATTCACACAAGGTCTTCAGGTCCCAAAATAGGCAGAGCCCGTACTATGGTTACCTGATGACTGATATACATACTTATATACATATACACACCCAGACACAGGTTAAACAAACATGTTCATACACACAAATGTTTGACCTGTCCGGGAATCGAGCCCTAGACCAGCGGCTCAGAAGGCAGAGTGCTACCAACTGCGCCAACCGGCCAGTAGTTCTATGCTTCGATCATAAGCACCAAGTAGTAATGGTCAAAAGTGCTACAAAAAAACTGCATACAGCATAAATTTGGCATATAGTAAAATATAAGTATAAAAAAAACAAGTGATATTAAGACATACGCTTCTATATTGAGAGGTTGCAGTAAAATATGTAAAAATTTTCCAATCAATCAAATCAAGCGTTGCCTTTGAACGGTTGAAAATGACGCGAGCAAAGTGTCTAGTAACAGCAGTCCAGACTGCATTGGGTTAAAGCAACTCTGCTTCTTTTTGTTTAAATTTAATAGCCGACTTGGACGGTAGTCGTCGCTGAGTGATCAGCGACGCTGACTTTGTAACCGCGATCCCGGGTTCGAATCCCGGAGGCAAACATTTCTGTGATGAGCATAAATGTTTGTTCTCGGATGTTTGTGTCTTGTGATTGTGTGTCTATTCCCCTCGCGACACAGGGTTTTCTAGTGTGGGGGTGGGTGTGAATGTGTGTGCATTTGTTTGTTTGTTTATTCTAAAAAGGAGGTTATCAATTCGTTTGTATTTTTTTATGTCCGTTTCCTTAAATTTTCGTCATTTATGGACTGATATAGATACATATTTTTTATAAAAAAATTGTAGATGAAGCTGTTCTGTACTTTTCTATATATTATCATTTTTACACAGAAAACGTTAAAACTCTCCACTTCTGAGTAGTGCCGGATTTCATAGATAGTCTTCAAATTACACAATTATATTATAACATTAGCATCATATATGTAATTTGTGCATTATAACGACCTCATTCTTAAATCGAGCAACAAAAAAAAATTTTAACAAAAAACGGAACCGACTTCAACACTCAAAAGTGTGAAATAAATAAAAACCGAACAAAATCGGTTCACCCAGTCGGAAGTACTGCGGTAAGAAACATAAAAAAAAACATACGGGGCGAATTGAGAACCTCCTCCTTTTTTGAAGTCGGTTAAAAAAGTATCAGGGTACCAATTCTCTTTTATATTAGATCAAGCAATTCATAAACAATGGAAAAGTTATTCAAATGTTTTAAATAAATTTGGTTATTCGACTAAACTAACAATTATATCTCGATTGCATTCTGGGTTATTGCATAGAGGTATAAATTACCTCTGTGTAGCCATTACAAATTATACCCCCAAGTAAAATACCAAAACTAGGAAAAACGACGGTTCAATAACAATTTATGACCAATGTGTTAGTAGAATTGATACCCTGAGCTTTCCTACTGCTTGTGTTTCTACTGTGATAGATGTATTCATAGACAATCTAGTTACACAGAGCATGTTACTGCTTTATTGTGTTTATTACTGTCTTACTAGGTTTTCCTTATAACGCTACCAAATGTCAGTTGCTGATTTATACAAAAAAAATAATTAAGACACTACTTTGTTCTAAAAATAATTACGTAATAAAAAACATACAGAATCGATCTTTATAACACTAGCGTTGACCGTAATTCCACTTTATGGTCAGTGACGAGGTCTAAGATGTAATCAAGCTAGACCTAGAATGCTTATTAGCTTTCAAGTCTGCCTGTACACTATTACTACACTTTATTTACTACACTACTATACATAGTGTATGTATTTAGTGACAGTTTTTCAAACTTCAGGGTGGTAGCTAGGAGGTAGCTAGGCCATGCTAGGAATTGGATAACGGTGTGATACCGGAAGTAAAAGCCGTCGATGGGGATCGAACCAGCGTCCGTCAGTTTGACAACCGATGCTCGCACCGCTGAGCTATCATCGCTTCAAACTTTTGCTGTCATTTAGAATATTTCCCTGAAAATGAAGAAATGTTCTGAACTAATATTGTTGAAATCTGTGAGATCAATCTTTATAAAGTATTATCCTTACAAATAAAAAAAGATATTTTAGGAATAACTTTTTATTTTCATAAATGACGAACTTAAGTAACAAAACATAAACTCAACAGAACCTTTTCCTTTTTTTTGAGGACAGTTAAATACTTCATCAAATATGTACAAAAATCTACAAAAAGCTAATAACATACCACAGTGCAATATTACTGAAATCTAGTAGAAATGTCAAGCATGAAAAACCGAGCGTTTTTTAAATCCCCCATTCCGCTCATAAGAATGCTAAGATGGCAGCAATGTCATTGGGTTCTTTTCATTTTATTTATTACTAGGTTTTACCCGCGTGGTGATGAAAAACGGTGATGATGGTGATCATAACAATAAGCCTATGTGTTAATCTAGGGTATAAGCTATCTCCATACCAAATTTCATCCAAATCCGTCCAGCCATTTGAGCGTGATTGAGTAACAAACATCCATTCATCGTAACTTTCACATTTATAATATTAGTGGGATAAGCTTGCGTTTGACAACTGTCTTTTTTAATGACAAGGAGCAAGTAAAACAACTATGCAAAATAACCGAATGTACCAGATATCAAGCCAAGTCAATTCATAATCTTAGGGTGGACCCATGTAATACGTCATGATCATGACAGACGGCACTACAAGTCGGAAATCCTTTACTGCCTTTGATTTACTGCCGATCGAGATAACTTGCTGATACAGACATGCGCAGTTGCTGTTGAATTGTAAGCTATTTTCGAAGCGTTTTGAAATATATTGCTACTTGTGTTACTGTATTATTTGTTTATGTTGCGCTCATAGGAAATAATACTCATTTATATGATCTTAACCGGTGAATACGCAACTTGGTTAGATGTCATTTACTTTTACAGAAGAAAGGAAACTGGGCGGCTTTAAATGCAATCTCAAATGGTTTAATAAAATATATAAATTATAAATATGTCGGAGTGTATTAGATATTGGAGTGTGATAGATGGCGTTGACTATAATGTAAATGTGTTGCTAGTGTCGCATAAGATATGATAGATGGCGTTGTCATAGCGTTTTGGATGTTTAAAGTAGATGGCGCTAAATCTAAAGATTTAGCTAGTACTTGATTGGTTAACTAAATGCAGGGAGGAAACACGTGATATTCTATTTGGCCAATAAGAAGTTGGTTTTTGAATAGAGTAGAGCTGGTAATAAACTCAGTCCCAGCGAACAGTCTAGTCGTGTAAGCCATACCGAACGGACGTGTAAGTAGTACCAGGGTACCTGTGTTAATAGTGAAGTGAAGTTAGTATCGCTATCCAACGGGAGTCTCAAGTCGCCATACTGAGAGACGACGGCTGGACGAGCTGGAGGAACTAAGGAACCGGAAGTGAGAGATAATGTTATTAGAATAAGATCGTTATTAGAACAGGAATGTTAATGTGTGCTTCTTTTACAGCTATACTATGATTATGTTACCGTGATACCATCCTGACCGCGCTTTAGCTTTTAGACCCGTACACGCCGATAAATATAATACAAGGGATTATATTTATAAAATTAAATACATATTTGAAATTATATTCAAATTAGCTATCGCGCTGCATTAATACTAATATTGCTAATACTACTTCTGATTAAAAAAAAGTCTACACAATACAATACTACAAAGCTTATTTGAACTATTTTTGGATCACTCTGAGAGCATAGATCTATTTCAAATTGGTCCCATAAAAATCATTGAAATTAAGTTTTGCAGTAAAAAAATATATTAAAAAAAAGGCGAACTGCGACCGAGTCTGTGAGCGCGTCGTACTTTCCTTAAAGAAGACCACCGAATACAGTTGAAACTATAGTCGTTACCCTCTGACTTATTACGGAGTACAAGAAAATTTTAATTTGAAAACTATCGCGATTTTCTGGTCAGAGTACCTTTCCAGAAAATATTACGTGAGTTCTAGTCGGTTCTTACGTAATAAAGTCTAAGAAAATAATGTTGAGGTTGAAAGCGTTTTGTTCTAAGGCTAAAATACATTTGAAAACCTTACCGTGGTAATAATTCAGCGACACTTATGTATTCTACGTCCATAAGAAACAAACGACTAACATTTGGCCTCCGCGTCGGCGTCACCTCCCGGAGGCACTCGCGGCTAAATTACTCACTGAATTCAAAATTCGAATGCTGCAATAAATATAACATACTATTCTCTTAGAAGAACGATAGTTTTACAGTGGCTGTGAAACGTCCAACAATGCGTCATAAAATTTTAAAGTTTTACGCTCGTGATATCGCTCGCCGGTTTTTATGGCTGTGTGTCTCATATTAGGACTTTAATGGTGATGTAAAATTTGTCATAGAATCTTTAGATGCTCGTACTGTTAAGTACAATATTAATCCCAACTTTTTTAGCACTTGTCGTTCTAATTTGTTGACATGCACTGTGAAGGACAATTTTTACAATGCGTGTCTAGTTATTATTAAATAAATACAGGTTTCTGGTCCCCGCATCCATCATCATCTACAAGAAGTCGACTGCTGGATAGAGCCCCCCATTAATCTGCGTAAGGACGGTTGGAAGCGGCCCACATCCAACACCTCCCAGCGATTTAAGTCGGATCGTCCGCCCAACTTGTCGGTGGACATAGTATGCTGCGCTTGCCAGTCCATGGTATCTATATAAAATTAGATCTATTTATTAAATTGCGGTATTAATATATTAATTAAGGGAATGTATTTAGGTGGCATTAAAATAGTTACATTATTATAGAAGTGAGGTAATCATGACTATGGAAGATACAGCATGCTGATTAAAACAGGTCTTTTAACAGAGCATTGTAATCTTACCCTAAGAAATGAGGGTAATTAACTATCTCCAAAAGCCACACAGCTTCCTCGTCATAATTAAAACAATCTCTTACTCCTAAAATACCCTAATTTCCACCATTACGCAAGCCTTTTGAAATCAAACAAAGCCCGTACCCACGCGTGCCCATTAAGACATGCCATCGAGGATCCAGCTCCAGGTGTTAAAGACACTAATGCACAAATTAATTATCAGACAATACTCCACAAAAGCAACCTGTTCTTATCAGATGCCCATTCACTTTCCAGGAGTTGGGAGACGAAGAAGCGAAAGTTGGGCACAATGAGGGTTGGTGCGAATGGTAGGGAAAATTTATGGCGTTCGCTGAACAAAGGAGGGATAAAGGCACGCCCGGGGGTGTCGGAGATAGGAATGCAGTGGAGGAGGCATGGACCTTTCTAGCGAATAATATGACTGGGACTTTACTTTGGCATTGACATTGACAGTTCTATTCGTCAATGCATTTATACCTAAATTAAAATAGATTAGGAAAATAAATTGTTAATTAAACATTATTGGACATTGAATTGCAACTAACTCTTCAGAAATTCTGTCAACCTTCAATAAGACCGCAAATAAGACACCGCTAATGTTATTGCTATATATTGTGTCCATTAATTACTTTTTGTGGTTTCATCAGAGGTGGAATCAGGTTTCAAAGGATCTATAGAAGAAAGATATCACCGGCGTAGCAGACATATAATAAATTTTAGTGGTAGTGGGTAGGTTACATGGAACTACTAATGTGATCGAAAAGCTAAAGTGTATAGTAGTATATACATGTAAGACACCCTACGAAAACCAGATGATTAGAGAAAGATAGCAGAAGAAAGCTCACAGCAGGTCACTTCTAACGTGCATCTTGGAGGAGCCTCTGTCAATCCATTGTCAATATAAGATTTCACCTCACCCTGATCGCATTTTTTAACTCCGTGCCATCTTAAAACCAGAAGTACTATAATATGTAATAATTTATCACCACATCCAAAACACAAGGCTTCCTACATCCTGAAATCGACCTTTCAGCGAATGCCTTAATTTCCTGTAACATTTACAGTGGCCTGTTTCAGACAAAGATTTGTGTAGCTCTATGCTTTACACCTAAATAATGCTTATTTGTGTATGTGTATGTTTGTTTATGTGGGTGACTGTTCCGAACCTAATAGGAAGCCTAGGGCAAAACACATACCGGACATGTTGAAATGAGACAGTCTAAGTTGAAGAGGTTATGGCCTCGAGGCAGTTAGTTAATCGGAATAAAACCCCACCAGGGGCCTAAGTCTACTATTCAATATGGCAATATGATCGGCTCACAATGGCCGATTTTGACAGTTTTGGTGGTCTGCTATTTATATTATGTCCATATTGAATCAATCTCGATTCAATTCTAGATTCAGTGACGTAGCACGGCCTTTTTTCGTAGCCTGTTAGCGTCTAACTTATCATTTTTTTACAAAACCGACATAGGTTCAGGCCGCTATGAATTTAGCAGACTACGGATTTTTGACGCTATCTTATTGGCATCGAGTCGGCCTCGCACTGGACTTAATATGAACACGAAATTAGTAGACTTGACACCCTGGTTTAAGTTTTTGGTAATGGTAACATCGTTATCAAATGTACATGACGGTGAAGGGTAAATAGTTAAAATCATATATTATATTAAATTTAACCATGGAATGAAGATAAAATAAGTAATTAACTGGCGATACATAACAAAATTATTTAGAAACACTGCCGAGAGGAGGCAGTGCAAACGAAAATGTAGTGAAGATTAGTTAAGATACTAAGATTGAGATAAGTATGTTAAGATGGTTTGGTCACTCAAGAGATAATGAACGAAAGAAGATTGACTAAGCAGGAAACCATGGGTGAAATGAATGGTAGTGTTGGAGATGTAAGAGATCCGAAATCAGGGGCCTAAGTCTACTATTCAATATGGCAATATGATCGGCTCACAATGGGCGATTTGGACAGCTTTGGTAGTCTGCTATAAAGGATAACTTTCAATTAACTATAAAATAAATTTAAAACTTTTCTTGATTAAAAGAAAAGATTTCACAGTTCAACACCCGATTCAAAAACAACTCGACTAGAAAAACATTTTGACGTCTCAAAAGAAACTTCTAACAATCAATCAATTCACCCTCAAGGGACCCTAAATGAGGTCGTTCACCTCAGTCGTGGGGGTCCCGCAGATTTAGGATTAATTACTGGTGAATGCAATTCGTTATATCCGCTTTCGGTGATGAGACAGATTGCTCAAAACATTTATTGATAGATGTTTAGGGAGTTATTTGACAGTTATTGTTATAGAAATGACAAATAAATCTGCTTGCAATTTGAGTAAGAGCGGGGATAAATTTTTTTTCAGCATTATAATCTTGTATTTGACCACTGTGTTTATAGGCGACGGTAATCGCTTACCATCAAGCTTGTCTGTTTCTATTATTTTTTTAACACTCACTCCCCCGCACTAGAATACCCTGTGTCGCGGGAGGCATAGACACACACAATCACAATACACAAACATCCAAGACCATCAACAAACATCTTTGCTCATCACATAAATGTTTGCCCCGGCCGGGAATTGAACCCGGGCTCCCGGTTCCAAAGTCAATGTCGCTGATCACTGAGCCACGACGACCGTCATTTTTTTTGCCGCCTATTGAATTAAAAAGAGAAGCCTAAATAATTATATCATCATCTCAGCCATGGGACATCCTCTGCTGGGCATATGCCTCCCGCATATAGAAAGGGCTTGCCCCATACTCGCCACGCTTGGCAGGCGGGTTGGCGAGCGCAGTATAATTTCTGATACTCAGAAGGCGCTGCTGCCCACTTTCTGGTACGTGGTCCCTTAGCCGACTCCTACGGCACCCGCGGGAAGAGATGGGGGAGTACTATTCTAGGCCGGTACCACCACGGCTTATAATTAATTAACATAACCAAAAGAACATCCTATTAATTTTATCTTCCTGAATCTAGGCTACAAGGTAATTACAGTTCGGTCAGGCTACAGATGGCAGTAAATCTTTCAGACATATCGCGTGAGCTCAAGGGCGGTTACCACTTGCCACTTGTAGTTATAAATCAGTCGAGTGTGGAACTAGGGGCAAGATCGGGGTATAGTTTGAGCCTGTTGACCTAAGTATACATGTCTTAATTTAAATTTGCCTGAAAACGAGGGTCTTCGAACAATGTGTGTTACCAGTGATGACTTACGGAACTGAAGCGTGGTCTCTGACTATGGGCCTTCTGAACAGGCTCAGAGTCGCACAACGAGCTATGGAGAGGGCTATGCTCGGGGTTTCTCTACGTGATCGAATCAGAAATGAGGAGATCCGTAGAAGAACGAAAGTCACCGACATAGCCCAGCGGATTAGCAAGTTGAAGTGGCAGTGGGCAGGGCATATAGTTCGAAGAACCGATGACCGTTGGGGCCGAAAGGTTCTCGAATGGAGACCACGGACTGGCAAGCGCAGCATAGGACGGCCACCGACTAGGTGGACAGACGACCTGACTAAGATCGCAGGCAAGGGCTGGATGCGGGCCGCTTCCAACCGGTCCTTGTGGAAATCAATGGGGGAGGCATTTGTCCAGCAGTGGACGTCCTATGGCTGAGATGATGATGATGATGATGATGATGATGATGATGATGATGAATTTAAATTTAAAACGTAGAGCTGTTTTAGAAAACAAAACAAAGACATTACGTGCCTGTCATTTGTGACTGGCTGACAAACCAACTTTAAGTCTCAGGGTGACGGGCGCATTGCAGAAATCAAGAAATATTTATTGAACAACTGTGTGATATAAAAATAAAGATGTTATTATATGAAATAGTTTCAACAGCCTGCCCAGTTTGAGCATTCAATAGTGGTCTGTAAGTATTATATTTTATATACAAATGTTTATATTGCAGTTCTTTACGAATTGTATCTATCTATAGGCATAGGTTATCACTTAACATCCTGTGGGCCTTTTGCTTGTTTCGTCACCTTATTCCATAAAAAAACATATCTTGTCGTCTGTTTCGATAGAAAATATTTTCATATTTATAATATCACTAGCTGTGCCCTGCGATGCTAACCACGGTTCTGTGACTTGGCATTCTCAGTTTATATTTATTCTTATTTTATTTTTATTCCTATTTATATTTATTTATTATTTTACTTTTTGTACCTTTCCCAAACTCATATAGATGGAGATTTTTTCTGACAAATAATTTAGTAAATCTATAATAAAATTCGACAGTAAGTGCTTGTTCAGACACGGCGACATCCGCGCGGTTTGGCGATTTCCATAGTAATAGAAACGCGCGGGTGCCGTACGATTCGCGGGTACGCTATGCCTGAACAAGCACTTACTGTCGAATTTTAACGAGTCGACGACGAGACGAGTCCCCGCTCGCAGCCCTGGTAAGCCTACAAAAAAAATTAGGCAATTTTTTAGTTAAAACGCTTAATATGTCCTGAGGGATAACCTCTAACCCCAAACAAAGTAGGGCCCATAAACCAGACATAATTGAAATGTACATTTTTCATGGAAAACGGTAAACTTGGTTTATGTCTAGGCGTGGAAGCGTTCAATATTGAGTAGATAATCAGGTAAATTGAATATTAACACACATGGTCAGTTTACTGCAGGGACGTTGCCTTTAAGGGTTCCTTACCTCAAAAGGAACAGACAGAACCCCTATAGAATCACTTCTTTGTCCGTCTGTCTGTCTATCAAGACCCTTTTTTTCAGGAACGTGAGGAAGTATCAAGCTGAAATTCATATCAAATACTCAGGTCTACTGTCCGTTAGAGCTGTCAAACGACGGACACTGGTTCGGTCTCCACCAACGGCTTCAGCTTCCGATGAAGGTAACACCGTAATTTAATTCCCAGCATGGCGGTAGCATACTTTCAAGTATACCTTGGTACCTACCACCCTCAAGGGGGTTCCCCAGGCCTACTCGAACATAGAGTGCTACATCTCTTAACTAATACTCTTCAAGTTACTTTTTTATATATTGTTAAGTCGATCATACTAGTTAATGCTCTTCCTTCTTTCGATGAAACAAGAAATAAAACTGATAGGGACCTCGACCTACTCAGAACCGTCACCGATCTACCACTAGGAATCGCTAATTAGTGTCTCTGGTCTTGCCATATCCGCAATTCGTGCTCGTCTCCACCCAGTGCCGTTGAGACTAGCGAGTGTTTAAAATGTAGGCGATAGCGGGAGAGATTGAGAAAATAACATAATTTTATGAATGTACCCTGTAGTGCATAATTTTGATTGACTAAGTCGGGCATATAGGCGCCCAACCTGATGAGAAGTTGTAACCACCTCAAAGGTTGTCGAGATGAGATCGCTAACAGCTATAAGATCGCCTATTATTGCAGTTGATGTCATAAATAGCTTTTTAAATTATTATTTTGTTTCCTATGTTCGCTAAAGTGTACATCTGTCATCTATGTATATTATCTATAATATTCTTCTGTAAGTGTGTAAGTAATTCAACTTATTCTAAAACTAATATTACTATATATTATTATATGACTGGCCGGTTGGCGCAGTTGGTAGCACTCTGCCTTCTGAGCCACTGGTCCCGGGTTCGATTCCCGGACAGGTCAAACATTTGTGTGTATGAACATGTCTGTTTGACCTGTGTCTGGGTGTGTATATGTATATAAGTATATATATCACTCATCAGGTTACCATAGCACAGGCTCTCTGAAGACCTTGTGTGTATGTTAATAAATAAATAAAAAATATTATCGAAAGAAATTATCTTTCGTGTTATTCTAAACAATCTTAAAGAAATGGAGCACCATATATTTTCAAAGAAAGATATATTCATTTATTCCAACTTGTATTAGGCTACTAATTGGATATAGTAAGCATAAGGCACGGGTCAAACACCTTGACCACTTAGCTACCTATGCATCCGACCTTCCCTCGCGAGACCTAGTTTTCTCCTATTTCACATAACACCAGACGCCCAAATTTTATCATTTGAATCACTCCTATCTATCTCACACACGGAAATATAACTGTCCAAACGTTTTCGATCTCCGACACTACATTCATCTCCCCTTATCCACTTACAATGTCGTCCTGAGAAGAAGGGGGGGGGTGTGTCAAGGTATGTTGGTTTATACATCTTTGGTTATCGACGTGGATTGAAAGCGTTGGAACAAGCTTGTCACTAGAGAAGTAGAGATGTGAGATCCGGACACTTTGTAGCCGGATAGCCGACAGTTTGCGATAGTTGCGAAATGGGACAGCGATGGAAGCGTAAAAAGAAGTTTTGTATGATCGTTACAAAAGAGGCGGACAAGAGTTCTACTTTTAAAAAAGCAGTTTAAATACCATCAAGTCATAATGCGTTGGAACGCCTTCGAGGATATACATAGTTAAGTAATGAATGAGATGGCGCTAGATTTTTTTTTTAAATTCATGCTCATATCCTTACGAAGCGCAAGTAGCAATGAGCAATACTGATTTCTAGTCTACACACTCGGATATTGAAATCGTATCTTTCGAAGCGATGACAGCTCTGCGGTGGAAGCGTCGGCTGTCAAACTGACGGACAATGGTTCGATCACAACCAACAGCATGAGCTTTCGGTGAAGGTAAGAGCGTTATCATATTCTCAGCATGGTTTTAGGGTACTCCCAAGTACCCGCCTGGCTAGCTACTACCCAAAAGTTAGGAAAACTGTAACCGAACACACCGTGTTGTAACTTTAAATCTTTTTTATTGCTTTTCAGTTCTTTTCTAAAAATACATATAAACATATATGTATATAAGTATATATATCAGTCATCAGGTTACCATAGTACAGGCTCTGCCTAGTTTGGGACCTGAAGACATTGTGTGAATGTTAATAAATAAATATAATTTATGTCTGTCATGCGTTTATAAGCTGAATTCAAACAGCCTTTAATCAGTTCCTGTAAAGAAGAACTGAGGGTCGGCCATATGTAAAATTAGAGGAAGCTAGATACCGGACACTTTCCGGTCTTCTTACTTATCAGTCTTTGTGGAGATCGATGGAGGATTTATGTACGTTCTATGGCTCGGATGGTGGTCTCCGGTAAAACCATAAATGCGACATCTCTATAACGCTTCAAACCAAGCTCTTTACTTTGATGAGTTCATGTAATGCGGTGTCAATTAATTTATGTTTCTTGTATCGGAAGTGAGACAAATCAAATCGCGGAACATGTGGTTGATGTAGACAGTATGTAGAAGAGAATTTCCTTTGAAATATTATCAATTTAACTGAATACCTCTTTGGCAGAGAGAACTAAATAGAATTTACTAGGGAATCCAGTATGCAGATCTTTCGTCATTTCCCTTTATAAAACTAATAAATACTTGATCAATTATAATAACAATTAAATACAATGAAAATAACAACTGGAACAGGCTTAAACGCTTTCGTTCGTTTGCCGGGCGTGACCGGACTGAAGACAAAAGCCGCTCGACTAATAGAGTCTTATCTATGAACGCGCCTGTTTTCCAGCGTTCTAATTTTAAAATTAAACATGCAGGTAAAGTGTCTTATCTATGCACTGGAAGCATGCCACTGTTCTCCAGTGTTCTAATTTTGAATTTTTTTCTTTTTCAATAAACAATTTTAAAAGTAGTTCTTCTTCAAAAGCAACTATGCCGTCGTTATATAACTCTATGCGATCGTAGATGCAAATTCGTAGGAGATTTAACCTCGTTTTAGAAAATGAGTGTTTCTTATGTTCATGTGATCGAAAGTAGACATGGTAATGGACTATGTCTACTTTTGATCACATTGGTACAAAATTGAATTTCCTTCAGTCAGCTTTACCATGCCCTATAAGAAGTACATTCAAATATCGCGACATTTTCGCCCACGTGTGGTTCTACCACGAAAAGGTTAACGGTATTCCCTTGAATATCACCTAGTTTATTTGACGGTTTGAGAACCAGTGGTAGTTTTAGAATTTCACATACAATAATTCCACTACTAAACTGACCCCTACTACTTTGTAGAGGATTTTCGTACATTTTATTAAAAATACTGAATTAAATGAACGGTTTGAAACAACTAGACGGTTTAGTAAGCATATAGTAAATTATTAGGCCATAGTCACAAATGTACAAATATATCTATGTATTTGGAAAATAACAAGTTCAAAAAGAAGAGATAAATAACGTAACATTCACACAGGGCCGAAAAATTGTGCCGTAAATAATGAGACAACTTTGCCAATTATAATAGTTTGATGACACTGAAAGAGAGAAAAAACTGGCAAAAGTTGGTCTTGTAGTTGTTTCAGCTTTTGGACCAAATGGAACTAATTTATTTTTGGCCTTCAGGAGTTTTATGTTTTACGCTATGTCAATTCAAAATAAAATATGTCTACGTACCAAAAATACAGCAGTCATTATTATCTTTTATAACTTTGATGGTCGTCGGTGGCATGACCTTCTAGTCCCCGGGACCCTGGGTTCAAATCCCGGCAGGAGCAAATATTATACGTACTACTACATATACGATGAGTGTAGGTGTTTGTCCCGTGTCTTGAATTTTTCTGATTGTGTGTGTCCATGCCCCCCGCGACAGGACATCCCAGTGCGGGGGTTTGAGTGTAAGTAAAAACAAATAAAAAACCTGACTACAAATAACTAAGTGGTGTTCAAACTACATAAAACGATTTTGTTAGGAAATCGATCGAACCAAAATACTTTTGAGTATCTGCCTGGCTAGCTGCCACTATCAAGTTTGAAATCGCCAAAATACATAGTGAGTTCAGGAAGCAGTCCTTGAGAACCAATAGGCATTCTAGGTCTAGCGTGATAAAATCTTCGACCACATCGTCACTGACACACCAAGTGAGATAGCGGTCAAACGCTGCATCTGTACCTACAGTATAAAAAAAGTTAATATATTACAAATAAAAGGTATAAATTTGTAGAGCCTCGTTAGTATCAATTGCATCTGCAGAAGATGATTATCAAAAAACTGGCAGCGGGCAGATCAATCAAATATGTATAGAATTTATAAAACTAGACAAAAAGATATAAAATAAAAAATATATAATTTTAAAAGCAGATGACACTATTTTTCCCAAATAATATATTACACTTAATGGAGACTAGAATGTTGATTAGTATTAACGACACTTCTATTTCTCGCAAAGAAAATTCCCAAACGTACGATAAAACACTTTTCACGTTTTAACACCCTAGTAAAGAGCTTTCCCGCGTTAGTTAAAAACAAAATTAATTTAAATATGGACGACGCGTGGGATTTAACCGCCACAATTTGTATTTCGAACGCAAATTGAATTTAGAACTAGTGAGAAACACGACAGATAATTTAATTTTCTGCGTCGATTCGTCTCTATGTTGACATTATTGTCGATACAACAAGGTTGAAATTGGAACAGTTTTTATATAAGAGATGGAAAAGGGATTACGCAACCGCCTAATTGTTAAGAAAAACACATGGGGTCCCCTCTGAGGGTTTCTAATACAATTAATATTAATTTGCACACCCGAAAGGGAAGTTCATTGAAAGATTAAATTAGAGAAATGTTGGACTCCACTGTTTTTTTCTACCGGTAAAATAAAAAAAAGTAGGCGGAAAAGAAAATACGGAAGCATTAAATTTTATAAAATAAGTCTACACCTTTCCTCCTATTTAGTGATATTGAGCGAAACAAAAGCTCGCGTAACAGAGAGAAAAAAGGTAAAACCGTCGTGACATTTGCGAAGAAATAATTAACAAAACATACAGAAATGAACCGAGAAGAAAGTGCGCCGACGGAATCTAATTATTTTCGCCGCCATGACAGGGAGATTCCCGCGCTTTTGGCGCGTCCAAAATGGCGGCCTAAAAGAGGCCGAGATGTCAACAGTACAGCTCCGTTATGAGGACACGATTGTCGACAGCCTCTGAGCCTTCGAGCCTCGCTTATTTATATTTAGAAGCGAGAAAATAATTATAGAGGTTCGCCATGAAATTATTTTTCATTTTAAATTTGGAATATTGTTTAATTTCCAGCTTCGTTGGTTTCGTTTTCAATTACAGATTCTGATGTCCGCTCGACTATGATGAAGATATTTTTTGTCTGTTGTTCTTAAATATTTTAGATGAAATTGCAAAAAAGAATACCAGGGTCGAGAAAAGGTTATTTCTCCAATGATTATTAAACAATAAATTAATATACTTCAGTTAGATTTTCCAATTCTGACATATTTTTTTTATAACGACAAAATATTTTTTTTAATTTTATTGAAATAGGTCATAAGGCAGATGTGCGAAAAAAGCATGAAGCCTCTCAATAAAAAAATATGTGCCGAATGTACACTCTTCCAAAGAAAAAAAATAAGGCAAAAATGAAGCTTTTCAAATGGATATTATTTTTTTATATTGACAAATTACAGAGTATACTTAGTATTAAACAAAAAAATCCAGTCAATTGAGAATTTCCTCCCGTTTTTAAAAACGAAGCCAGGTTTACATAATAAGAATAATTTATATTATAAATACTTAGAAACCAACAAATTGTTGATAAGCAATACAATTATAATAATAGCATAATTTCCCGCCAATTGTAAATAAGATAAATAAACACACCGTTCTTGGAGTCCCTAAAGAGTCTTCGAACGCGTAGCGTCGCCAATCGCCAAGTGCATTAATATGTATGAACCCGGTGCCGATTGTTTAGCGTGCCAACTTTATAAAGCCAATGACTTTATAGCTTGACAATGGAAGCAACGTACGTTTTTAATATGTTGGTACCAGCGTGATATTCGAAAATCGAACGAGTTTTAAATTTATAAGAACAATGGTTTGCATCTGCGTAGCGAGTCTTCTGACTCGATAAAGGTTTTTGTACGTTGAAAACTTTTCATTGAACTAAGCGAATGCGCACCTCCGCTTTGGTTTAAATTAAACGTTTTGAAGGCATTAATACTTTATTTAAACGATTATTCTTTTATATTATGATGTCGGAAAAACGGATTTAACCATTTGAATAAAATTTGTACTGAATGTTTTTATTCAAACTAGTTCATGGTTTCATGTGTCTTTTCTGGAAAAACTAATCTAAGTTACAAATACCCACAATTATACAAAAATATAAATATAAGAACTGTCATATCGTCATAAAAATGTTATACCAATTTGGATTTTACCTCTCGCAGGTATTTAGAGGAAGAGAGGGTGGGAGAAATCCTGACTCATGTTGATTTGAAAGATTACAAATATGTACTTTATAGATGACAAGTTCAAGAGAAAATACCACTAATCACATTTTTAGACTCTTTATTTCTTTTCTTCTCGTGTCAGTTCACACACACAGTTCAAGTTCATTTATCGTTACTGCGATAATTTTTTATTAAGGAAAAATATGGTCGCTTGTAAATATTTTTTCACTACTAAATTAGCAAATAGGATAAATTTTGTTTAATCAGAATTAACATTCATGAATTGTTCTTAAGTTTATAAGATCTGTAGGACTTTCAATAAAACAAACTGAAAAGACTCAAAACTCTCTATTTAGAAAATGGTCAAACCTTAAGTAATAGAACAACTGATATCGCGGCTTGTCAGATACAACAGTTTCCCTAGCATATGAAATTACGATGTCACAGCCAAGTCTGACACACTTGAATACAATTTCTAAGTAGGTATTCACTTTGTATGCTATACCTGTCATGAAGTCGGTGCTAAAAGCGAGAAGGAAGCACGCGATAGTGTCGACCTGGGATAGCAGTTTAATCCGATGATTGTCTAGTCTCTATGTATGTCATCTGTCAGGCTCATATGACCTACATCATCGTCATACGTCATCAGTCACATATAACTAAAACATACACTGAAAAAATTTGACACCAACCAAGTGGCATTTTGACTTGGTTGGCGATTTCTTTATTGAATTAATCACAACTTGATCAAATTTACCACGGACAATAAGATTATAGCAATATAAGTTCATTTGATTAAACGCTCAAACATGTTTGTTGATCATTTTTACAATGTCACATTGTACACACACAGTTCAGACAGGACAGAAAACAAGTCTTAACATTGTTCAATCCAAACAAGTTTGTTGATCGCTTCAATCAAACTTCTTGCTAAGGTTAATAGTTTTATTTAAGATTGTTTACAACAACCACTTTTCTACTTGGTTACCACAACTAAGTTTTGTGATAGCATCCACAAAAACTCCGTAATCAAATAAAAGTAGTTAATGCAACCAATGTCGGGTACATTGGTTGCAGCAACTCGTAAGCTCGTATTTCATTAGGCTGCATAGTCACACATTCAAAAAAATGATTGCATCAATCACTTTTTTTTCAGTGTAACTGTAAACTTCTACGAATTACGGTTTCGGTGCTACCTGTTATTGCCTGTGTCTTTCTTCAAGGTCCCAAATGTTTTAATTGCATTGGATTAAATAAGCATTATAAAAATTTGACTTATATTTTAAATTTTCATATTATTTTTATCCAAAGCAAGTGAACAAAGCACTTTAGTCAGATTCCTATGTACATCAATCAAAGACTGCCATGTTCCCTAGTGCCTAATTAACACCCTGTATAAATGCATCACTGCAAATGTACCATTAGTGAACCCCCCTGGATTGTTCCCTTCGCTCGCTCTTGTTATTTCTTTTACGTTAATGACACATTTTGGGATTTCATTTATGTAAAGTGCTGCAGAGCTTAGCCCAACTTTCACTCAGCGGAAAAAAAATGAAAATTTTGAATATAAACCATGTTTTTGCAACACTTATAGAAATACTCAAAAACCTTTCACTCTCAGAGCTCAACACTCACAATTATTTAGTTTGGAATTTGAGATGAAGCACGGTATTAAGGAGTAAGTAGGAGCTAATTTCAAATGCTGTTCACATTTTAGCACTTTATTCTTCCTTCACCCATGGTTAAGAGTTACAACATGGATTACATATGGGAACATACTACTTATTGCTTTTTATGATTATTTCTCGTGTTAAAAATGTGACTGTGCTACGCACATACTGTACATAGAAGTATGCTTATAATTCTTTTCAAAACCTTGATTATAATCAAAGTTTGTTTAAATTTTAAATATTAAACTTTAATTAAAATTAAAATTACTACAGTATAATATTAATTATTACAGTTACATGACAATTATCATTATCAGTTATCATCGCGATATAAATAATTTTTAATCAAACAGCTTTACAAATTCTGGACATATTAAAAGGGCATTCCACAAGGAGTACATCTCGGCCCCATTCCAAATAACTGACGCAGAGTCCTAACAAATGACACCCACAATAATAACTACCCTTTTGAAAGTCCAACGGTGTAATAACACTAAAAACAATAGCATAGAACACCTTCCCAATGACTCACACAAAATCCCACACCTTTAAAGCGGGAGCGTAGCCAAAGACGATGTCAAAAGCCTCCCTAAAATCTACGTTCCCCTCATAATTAGTAGAGTATAAATGCATTTGAGGACTAATGGACGCTTTATACCACCCTCTCGAGTGACCGGGGTTGCATTAACTACCCCGCTTGAATTGATGGTTTATCATTGAATAGAGTAAGTGAATTGAGTACCTGTAATGGAGAAAGTGAATTGAGTACCTGTAATGGAGAAAGGAAATCTCGGTTTATGTGATTTAATTAACAGAGGGGTTTTTACTTCCAAACGCTAGTTTTTTGCACCACGCAGTTTTAAATGCAATTCAGACGATGCTACATACATAATCTGGTATGTACTACATAAACAGTCAATAGATTTTTTTCTTATTAAAACTGACGTGGTTTTGACACATTATGAATGTATAAAACACAGGAATTGCATTGTATTTGATTGTCAATGGATACTTCTAGATAATAAAAGAGCATTACAAATTAATTCATCATACGGACGTCTGCGACTTAATGGTAAAATCTGGGTCGTCAATTTAGACAATGCGTGTTTCAAACGATCGAAGTCGATATTTCTCTGTCTACTAATGTCAAAAAAATATAAATGTTTTGTGTTTTTCACAACACAATTCACAGTACTGATTTCATTACTAAAACCCCGTTCATAATAAGCTAAATCACTTTTAGGAAAGTGAATAAACTACGGAGAATAAATATTTTGTCTGTTTTACTCTCGAATTATGTATGAATACACAGCAAGCCGTAAAGTCGTAGCAATTAATAATCATATTTAATATAAAGTAAACGCGTGAAAGTTGAGCAATCGAACCCTTAACTTTGGTAATAATTTGTCAAAATTTGCCAAATGTAATTAATACGTCAGGTAAAGTAGGTAAGGTACCCCACGCATAGTTACCAACCCTTTTGTTATGTAGGTGTGAGAAAAATATGGAGTTCGGTGTTTATCAATAAGTATTTTTAATGATTTATATTTTAAGTCGGAGAGACATTTTCTAGCGAATATCACGTGAGTCCTAGCCGGTTCTAATGATGGACTAATCTTTCCAGGTCAAGCGTGATAGCTTCATACTAATAGCATGGTTTCAACTTCGAACACATTGTCACTGACCGTGAAGTGAAATGATCACCGAATATTTCACTTCAAAGTCATCGTGGGTGGCGTTAGTGACAGTAACCGCGACCCCAGGGTTTGAATCCCGGCCGGGGCACACATTTCTGTGTGATTGTGTGTGTCCATACCTCCCGCAACACAGTATATCCAGGTGCGGGGTCGTGAGCGTGAATGCGTTTATATTTACGTTTAATACACCTACAATTGTATAAAACAAAGCCTGTAGTTTATAAGATTCTTTCAAAGTATCAATTCTTCAAAGCCCCTTTTCACTTTACACGCACAAATTCTTTGAAGATAAAGCCTAAAAGCCCTAATTATCACATCAAAGCTTTGCCTTACATTCGGAATTTCCTATTTCCACATCTACATAAGCAATTAACCTATTCTACATAAGTAAGGAGCAAGGGTTGGAACCAATGGCTTGGGCCAAGGTCTTTGGGCCAAGGGTCATTCTATAAACCGATAGGCCCAAATAAACAAGGATACGTAATTAAATTAACTGCGAAGGGCAATCAGTGATTTGCGCGGTTCATAATTTGTTTTGAAGGTAAGGTCACTTTTGGATATCAAAGGAGTATTGGAAGTTGACACTTAATTAAGGATTCGTAATTAAGTCTCAATATCGATGGAACTGATGACTTACGGAACTGAAACGTTGTGTCTGACAAATGGCCTTGTATGTAGGCTCAAAGTCGCACAACGAGCTATGGAGACGGCTACGCTCGGGGTTTCTCTACCCAATGGAAAATGGGCCGTTTTACATTTATCGACAAGTTGAATGTATGACATGATACAGATCACAAGAGACATCTAGATGCAGGATGCTAATAATCAATCGTTTTGAAGATCAATTGAGGCCTATGTCTAATTTGGCGACGTTCTTTGGCTGATAAAAAGACCAATAAAGAAACACACACCAGACAGAAGAAATCATTTTAAATAATAATAATGTGACAACACGAGCGAATAAAACTAGCTAAATCAATAATGACCAAGAATAATTTACTACTGCAAAAAAATATATTACAAGACATTCTTAAATTGATTAAATAAGTATCTATGGCAAATAGGATAGCACCAGCATGTGTTACACTGTAGAGACCATAACGCTGTTTTTCAGCCTACCCCTAAGCTCTGATTATGGTCATGGCCGCGATATATACGAAGAATAGATTTTAAAGTAAGCTACAAACAGCAGCATAACAACTCCAGAAAAGTTAATTACATTTTACAAACAAAACAGCCTTTGTATTGTTTTGAGTGAATAAAACAAACGGATAAAATAAAACAAAGACTGCTGATGTACATGGTAAAAAATATGGTACAGTCAGCACCCAAAGCAAGTGTTGTAACAAAGATTCGTACAATGTTACTAGTGTGACCACATAACTGGAAGTAACGAGGCATAATCTAGAGACTAACATGTGGCGGGCTCGCGATCTGTCACTGCTCTGATTAATGAATGGGCACCCCAAACCTCTGACATCCTATAATGATAGACCAGTAAGGGAACTCTAGAAATTAGCTTTAAGGGGCAAAAATATACCAATTTTCTCAAGCTTTTAAAATCATCAGCCTACATACTTTTTTATACTTTATAGATTGAGCGTTTTACCACTATCGCACTTGATGGTCAGTGACGATTTGGTCGAAGATGTTATTACGCCGCACCTGGAATGCTTACTAGCTCCTAAGGACTGCTGCCTTAACACACTACGTGTTTGGTAACAGTTTTCTGGCCAGGTAGCTGGCCAGGCGGGTACTCAAAAGTATCCCACCATGCTGGGAATTTGATTTCGGTGTTACTTTCGTCCGTTAATTTGACAGCCGACCCTCCCACCGCTGAGCTATCATCGCATCATCCAATAAGAGATAATCCTCAGACACAACTAGTTCGACCCGTTGTCTGAAGTTTTAGTTTAAGAGGTCACAGTGAGAGCCAGAAAACGATTTTATTTTTAACTGCGTCGCACGACGCTAAAATCGTTCTCTTAACGGAGTTCATCGAAATTAACTCATAGACTACATACATACACACTAAACAAGTTAAACAACACATCAACGTAAACATTGACACCTGCCAAATCTGATACCTGAGCTGCAATCAAAAATCTCCTTTATTGTTGCTTTAATTAGATTACTAGCTGGGTGCCTGATTATTGGAACGATTGAATTATTGAAATGTATAGAAAAAATCATAGGTTTATATTGAAAATAGTCCCAGGTTGCCGTTTTACCTGACATTTTTAGCTATTTTAAACTTTAAAACAACAGATAACAGATACGTACGTGTTGTTCTGATAATTTTTGAAGTTATACTAATGCCGGTGTGTGACAGTGGAACGAGAGTAAAAAGAAAAGCGTGCGTGATTATTGGACGTACGGCCCTTACTGTACATAGAATTTACTTATAAAACACTTCTGAGTGCTAATGCTGTTGTTAAAATCAAGCTGGCACAACGGTTGCTATGAATGCATGCTATGAAAGCAGCTGTATTTTGAGATAAGTTGTAGGTATATGTCTTACTGTTTTCCACTGTACTTCGCCAGTGCCCCATGGGGGCGTGAACCCCCTCTATATCAGATTGTAACGAGCACAAACTCCCATTTTGACGTCGGTTTTCAAATTTCCTTAATAACAACCCGGAATCGGTCTGGCACCCTAGTTAGAGGACGGCGTGTGATGAGAATTCATAATTTGTTTATACTCGTACTAACCTCTTCTTTATTTTGCGGGTATTTGAATTTATTTTTGGACACTTAATATATTTACATAATACTTTATAACTTGGAATCAATATTTAGAGTTTATTAGAAATATTTGTATTCGGAGTACATACCTTTTCTTTTAATATTTGACACCACATTCACGTATCAATTGACATTTTATTTATTAAGCTAGGAGAGTGCAGTGTGATCCAGCATAGGTCCGACGTTGACAGTGGTCACTGTCAGAATGAGCGAGAGGGGAGGGGCGTGGGCTAGACAGCTGAGGTCACGTGATACTGAGCGGCACTACAAATTAGAAGAAATTAAATCATGATAAAAAAGTCATGGATATATGAATATAATCAAAATCGAAAACGTTTCTAGACTATGCCGTTACCTACCCAACAACCTAAGCTTTGTGTGGATATGATTATTGCTATGAAATATATACGTTTATTGATTTTTTTTAAAAACCTTGATATTTGAAAAAATTATCTATCGAGAGAATTATATCTAACCGTGTTTTGGACCCTAAGTATGTCTTTATACTGAACTAAATATGGAAAAATCAAAGCTCTACCTTTTACTGTTCATTTTGAATTTCTTTTCAAAAATTTAGTTTTGTCACCCGGCCTTAACTTAAGCAGGTTAAGAAAAAACTTATAGAAAGTTGACATTTAATGAGATTTTAAAAATAAAGTAAGTAAGTGGATAAGCTAATTAAAACTGTGATTAAGCTCATTTCATGTAATACCTATTAACTTGTTCCATGATTGTACCTTGTAGAATCAAATAGTCTAAGATCCCGCTATTAAACGACCTTCACCGAGCTGGTTAAGGGATGAAAAGTATTTTTATATTCAATTAAATATGTGAATATATATATTGCAAATGGGTTTTTTTTAAAAAAAATCAGTTCAGTATATGATGAATCAGAAATTTTAGGTTTTTTTAAACATTTCACTGTTTTGGTTAAAAGACAAATTCCATACCAATCGAAAGTATGAAGCCCATAGAATATGCGAACATTAGGTTGACTATTTTTTCCTGTCACAACTCTTGGGTAGGCAGGACAGGTAAAAAAATCGATACTAGTAACTTGCACCGGTCTGGTTTAGGAATTAAATTTTTGATTTATCATATTCGGACTGAAATTTTTAAGACAACCCATTTGCAATATATTTAATTATATATAAAATAATTGAATATAAAATACTTTTCATCCATTAAACCAGCTCGGTGAAGGTCGTTTTAGGGTGGGATCCTATACTATAAGCTCTGCTGGTGTGGAACATTCACACACCACAAAGGTATTAATCACGCCCAGTGTTTCCACCCTAAACCGTATTCAGTTAACTATTGTTCCAATCAGTGTTGCCACCGCCGAAAATTGGTGCTGATTTATGTGTCTGCGCAGTTTACCCGGTTAAATCTAGTTTGCGTTCAGTTGTAAACGGATAATAGCGATGTAAAACTTTTTCTGAGAAAATGTAATTTCGCTCAATTGCACTTCCAGTAAGTGCAAGTTTTATCAAGTTTTAACATTTGTCAATATGTATTCTTTCCTGTAAATATTACGCCTAATTCAATGAAAAAAACTTGTGGCAGAAACTGCGTATATAATAGTAGATGTTAAATTATCATGTTAAACAAACATCATATATATTAACACACCACATGGAAGTGCATACAGGATGAACATTATAGCAAGGATGAGTTAATTTGTATTTACTAGATATGACTCGGCCAAGTACCAACTCGAGGCTCTTGAGTCGATAGAGAGACGAGCTAAAAGGCTCATCAACAATGACTCTCTGGTCGAGAGGAGACTCCAAAGCCTGCAGCACCGACGTAAAGTCGCTAGTCTATCAGTCTTTTATCGGATACATTTCGGGGAGTGTGCTCTGGAGTTGCATAATTTGATTCCACCATCCCCATTCCATCTTAGGACGACCAGACGGACGGCAATGCGACATCCATACATAGTGGACGTTCCATCTTGTCGCACGAAGCGTTTTGCTTCCACATTCATAGTGCGTACAGCTAACGAATGGAATTTATTGCCTAAATCTGTGTTTCCGCAAACATACAACCTGGGTATCTTCAAGTCACGAGTGAATAGGTGTCTTCTAGGCAGGCGTGCTCCACCGTAGACCGCATCATCACTTAACATCAGATGAGATAGTGGTCAAACGCTTGCCTATTCCCAATAAAAAAATAAAAAAAAATGATATTATTATGATAAAATAACACATCTAAAAACTTGATAGTTTCATATTTCCTCGGCGGTATTGGAAATCGCGTCTTTTGACTCAGGAGACAAACTTTAACATCATAGACATATGTCTATGTCTACGTCTATGTCTAACTTTAACATCATGATCCCAGAAGCTGAGTTGGTTTTATTACCATGATTTTTATTAGCAGTCTTAGAATGAACACGACACTTCGGGATTGCATTCACGACGCATCTGATTTTGCGTTCATAACTTCTTTTAAAAGTTATATGATTCGACAACTCACAAAAGCATCCATGGTATATTTTATAAATTATTTTCACGAAATCTATTGCTCGCAGAAGCGGAGAGGTTGACAACGTGATATATAGAAATGTTTTTTTACAATATTCTTATTAAGACGCTTTGACAGCCTACCTCTTATCTTCCAGATGTTGCGGCGACAGAAACAGCTAAGACGACTGGTAAAAGATAACCTGACACTCAGCCTACCTAATAATTTTCCTTTTCTCGATTCCATTTCACAGATGTAACATTACATACTGTTACGTACCTGTAACAAAATAAAACAAAATTAGAAAAAAATAATTATTAATTTACCAATTAATATTAATAATTATCATAAAATGAAATTAACACAATATCGATGATTTTTTCGTGGTCCCTAACTAATATTGTATAACATTTTTCACAAGTCTTATTTAATTTAAATTCAATTAAGGATTTTTAGTCCACCCTAAATGATTAAACGACTAAATTCAAATTTAATATTTTTTTTAAACGTGGGTTACCCGCATTTCTATAGGCAAACTCTAATTATAGGTTTGTCGTTCACTTAATGATTTTGCCTATTTCAATTGTTATGGGTTTAGTACACAAAATAAGACCATTATTCTTTTTTTTCATTTATTTAGTTTTATTGAACAAGAGAATCCACGAAGAAAAAATCTACGAAGCAAAATGCTGTCTAATAAGAGACATAAACCAGGACCATTAGCATAACAGATGTTCTTAGATTTGGATTTTTCTCGTAACTGAAGTCTCAAATATCGAGACGAGACTTGAGAGATATATATCCTCAAAATATTTTTATTTAAATTCAGTCGTAACTTACGTTCAAAACTCCCAATTATATTCTCCGCTTTAAAATATCGAAGAATTACATAAAAACAAAATTTGCAACTGGGACATCGGTAATTCAATATGGCGTTCAAAAATAAAAATGGCGAAGCGTCCGTCCATGGAAAATTGGTAGTGGAATTCTATTCTGTATCTCCTTTAATTATCTACGAAGCTATGCAACGTTGAGCGACGGGCAAATAATAAACATACCTTTTTTATTTGCTTTCGGCGAGATATTTTGAGCGGTTACATTTGGTTTGGAATAACTAAAAATATTTGTATATTAAAGCTTTGAAGCAATGTTACACGTATTCGCAATCACAGTGCCAAATATTCTGACTCGAGTAGTTTGAAGAGCACTGAAGCATGTGAAACTATTGAGCGAACGAGACTTGAGAATCGTGGTAACGAGCGTGAACAGTAAGTGCCGAGTAATCATTTGCAAAAAGGATTCATAAGCAATCGAATATCGCACCAATTCCAGTGATATTAATTCATAAAATTCGAATTAGTTAATTGCTATTTATATTACATTTCATTCTCAAACTTCTTTTTTGAAGTTGGTGTACTTAGCAGAGTTTCCCCAAAAAACGATTCCATATAATAGCATAGAGTAGATGTGTCCATAATATGCACTTGTTACGACATCAACAGATGACGCGAGAGAGAAGACTATTTAACATAATCCAATATGTTGGTTAATAGACGTAACAACTTGTGATCTCATAATGTTTATTTTTTAAACGTAGTCCGACAACCAGCAGTCAAAATATGAATAATTGATTTATATTCTTAACTAAACAAAAAGTTTTCATCAATTTGACTTGGTAATTATATTTGGTATAACTATAGTTGACTATGGATGAAAAAACTAGTCGTAAGATAGACATGACCTTAACCACTACGCTGCAAGTTATTGGATGTAAATCATGCAGAAGTGGCAATCGGCACTGCCACGTTTTGGTGAATTAATAAGAGCGAAATTAAAACGCCTATATACTTAGTACTACATAATTGGCTTATATACTTGGTATTATACGTCAGTATAATACCAAGTATTATATTATACTGACGATTAAACCTATATCGTAATAGAAAAGTGAGTTTTAGAAGGCTGCGCATCACATATGTGAATTTTGTTTTGACGTAGATTAAGTTTCTCACCGGGTTGCTCATTTTAACAGGAAAATAATAGGAAAACAATGCTGAAAACTGAACGTAAAACAAATGATATATAGATATTTATGTTGGTATAGGTATTTATGCCACAATCAGAATGATACCGGATATATGAGATGAGCTGAGACCTGAAGTTGTACAAATGCTCCAACTTCTGTCGGAGTTCCCCTTCAATTTATCTGTCTATAATTTCAATTGTTTGTATGGTTCTAAAGTTAAATTAATTTTAAAATATACAAGCCGAGAATTATTGTTTTTTTTATTAATAGGGTGCGAGTTGGTTTCTTTTTCACCTATGATTTTCCGCTTTATCTTTCAAAGTACTGGGAACATTTCTGTTGGGTAAAAAGGTAAAAATCCGTCCTCTGGTATTCGATTTGGGAAACAGGAAATACAATCATCATCTCAGCCATAGGACCTCAACTGCTGGACAGATGCCTCCCCCATTAAATTCTACAAGGACCGGTTGAAGGCGGCCCGCATCCGGCCCGTGCCTGCGATGTTAGGTCGTCGGTCCACCTTGTAGGTGGCCGTCCTAAGCTGCGCTTGCCATTCCGCCTGTCTCCATTCGAGAATATCGACCCCAATTGCCATGGGTTGGCTGTCATAGAAAAATGTAATTAATAATAATAATAATGTTTAATAATATTCAGAATTTATACGCCTGCTAAGGCAGAATTTTGATGGATTTCTACTAAGCTATAACATCTTAGCACAACTAATGACCCAAAATTCTTTTAAATAAACATTTCTTTTCACATTTTGTTTCAGTAACGTTACGTCAGTAATTGATAAGAATGTGAAAAACATGACATGTCTTTCGCATGATAGTGATAGCCAGTCTGCCCATAACAGTAGCTAATGTGTAATGTTCAAAGTCGCCTGAAAGACATCTGTGAGTGAAATAGCCAAAAGTTGAACACATGTGATACTAATCTTACATACGTACCCGAATCGAATCACCCTAATAACGACCCAACATTAAACCCAAAATAATCTTTATTACAATACCGATAAGAAACAAGAAAGCACGAGCGTTAGGGGCACAATTCGAAATCATAATAATTAGAAGTGGAATAAATTTGGTTAATGGAGTAAAACAGTTGGATGCAATAAAGCGGAATTATCCTCGGGTATACAATTTTGATATTGTGATCGTCGTTAGTTTACTATTATCATTTTAACCGACTATAAAAGGAGGAGGTTCTCAGTTCGACTAAATATTTTTTCGTTCATGGTGTTGGCCAAAATCCACCACGTTGGCCAATGCGATTTGACTGAAAAATTAGTGGCCAATACAATGTTGGAGTTTTCGAGCAGCCCAAGCGTCTCCGACATGGCTTGACGATTGTTACCCTAAGGCAATTAATTCACTAGCGGGCACCCATCTCAGGTGTGACCGAGCAGTATGTTGACTAACACAGTCGATCGGTTAACAGTTAAGGTAGAGATTAAACTCCGCTACGAACGTTTATGCGGCAACGCATCTAAAGTATAGTACATCATTATCTCAGCCATAGGACGTCCACTACTGGACATATGCCTGCCCCGTTGATTTCCACAAGGACCGGTTCGAAGCGGCCCGCATCCAGCTCTTGCCTTTGATCTTAATCAGGTCTTCTATCCACCTGGTCGGTGACTGTTCTATGCTACGCTTGCCAGTCCGTGGTCTTCATTCGAGAACCTTCTTAAAATCTAAAGTAGGTACAATGGTATTGCAATTGTCCATAGGCACCAGAAACCCCTTAAATCAGGTGGTCATGAATCTTCTTTGTTACTCATCAAATTAATTAAAAATATACGATATTCTAATAAACTTAGAGTTTATTATCGAATTTTCAAATATTCCTTCAATGTACCTTTGTAATTGTTATATCAAATTAGACGAAGACAATATCTATAAGTCTTTGTTCAACACACGAGTGAAGAAAATAATAAAATATTCTGAAGAAATTTCGTTTATAGCTCGTACAATCTTAATTACTGTATATTAATGATTTGCTAAATGAAAAACAAATTAAACCCTATGTGCGAGCGTGTAAGGTCGATAAGAGAAAAGGTCGTTGAAGATATATTCAACCCTAGTTGATCCGGCGTCGAGGCATTTCATCACGAAGGCAATAATGTACTGAAAGTGCTGGTAAATTTTAATATTATTACATTTTATTTTAATAATGAATTAAAATGAGTCTGGTAGTGAAGAAAATAGAATACTAATAAGTTTGAGCTTACAAAGGTTTAATTGTTTCGAAAATTATATAACAGTGTTATTTCGATGACTTTGACACTTGTATTGTGAAATCATGACAGTGCTCGCAGGAATCAAATTCAAATCGTACTAATATTCTAAATGCGAACGTTCGTGTGTAGGTATGTATGTGTGTATGTTTCTTACCTCTTCACGCTCACGGTCACACCGATTTCGATGAAATGTGGTATGGAGATAGCTTATACCCTGGATTAACACATAAATTTATTTTCATCATAGCCATCATCACCGTTATTCATCACCACGCGGGTAAAACAGATTTGGATTTAACTTACTATGTGATACTTCAGGTCACGGAATAACACATATGCTATTTTTCATCATCATCATCATCAATCATCACCTCGCGGGTCAAACCGTGGTAACACAGATAGCTTATATCCTGGATTAACACATAGGCTTATTTTCATCATCACCATTGTCTAAGCACCGGCTAGACATAGATTTGAGTTATAGGGACAAGTACGTGCACTTACTTGATTATTTTTGGGTATAGGCGAGTCGATCGCGCACGCGTTTATAGAACGGGTGCACAGCGCGCGGTGGGTAGTTTTGGACTCGCCTGAATTGTTTGTAATGGCGCGGGCGACGGTTTCGCACCCCTTTCCCCGCGCCATCCCCTGTCATAGACTTGCTGATACTCTTGTAGGTAGATTTGGGTGTGCATAGATTATGTACGCGCTGTGGTGCGCGTACAACCATCATCGCCGTTTTTCATCACCACGCGGGTAAAACGGATTTGGATGGAATTTAGTATGTAGATACTTCAGGTATTGGAATAACATCGGCTACTTTTCATTATCATCATCACTTTTAACACGCGGGTAAAACCGCATGGCGCAGCTAGTTATGCATATATAGTTTGTTCAAACAATGTTAGTGTTATTTTTGTCTAATATGTATGTGGTTTTATGTTATTTATATTTTTGCAAAAGAAGTATGAACGTAATAAAACTTTAACCAACCCAATAACGACTTTAATGGAACCTATGAGCGACATTTTGACGCTGACCCTTCTAACCGTATTATATTTTCCATTTGGGGACGACGTGTTGCGAAAATATGACTGCACAGTTAAAAGAAATTATGAAGTCTGGAAATATAAATAATATTTAAAATATAACAAATAAGCTTTACAAAAGGCAATCAATCAATCATGTAATTTCTTTCATGTCATACAAATTTATAAAACGCAAATATTATTAAAAACATTACTCACATTATAAAAATACAATTAATTAGAATTACAATTGGTTAGAACATTTGAGTTACCTATAGGCTACCAATAGCTAGTGGATTGCTCAAATGTTATTGTAGTAGCTGCAGTATTGTAATTAGTTATTAGTGTTTTATATTAATTACAAATTACATTAACATTATGTAAAAGTAATTATGCTTTGAATACAAAATAGTCTTTACTTCATTTCTCAAGATAATATTTCAGAAAGCAAATATATATTCATAATTTCATCTGCAGTTTCACCGGAGTGGACTACAAATACCTTTCAAACCTACCTTGGTTTATTGAAAATTTAATCACACAGAAACTGTTTAGGTTTTAAGAATAGAAAAAAATTGCATGCTATTCCGGGATTTAAGAAATTATCGTACCAAATTTCAAGTAAAATATCCGACCAGCCATTTTAGTTTTACTTACAACACACACATTTTCTCATTGCATATTTTTATGAAATTAAAATATTAGCCAGGAGAAAAACAAGACGATAAAAACTGATAATAATTTACATACAAGCGGATTAATGCAAAGTTTGGCATTTAAAACTTGAAACCATTGAAATAAACTCTAAGATAATAATATTCTTACTCGACACGCTTGCGAAACAATGAGTTAAAAATCAGGCTATCTAAACGAACTGCTTTTCTATCAAATGTCATACAGATGAAATCAAGACTTTTTGATTTATTGTAGACGTCAGTGCTAGCTTTTTTTTAACTTTTTAGCTGGAACTTATGAAACGACTACTAAAATATTATCCGAAGTTTTCCTTCAACGGTTCTCTCCAGGGTTTCTCACTCTAAGTGACTTGATACTCCAGTATTTCGACCCAACGCTCGCAGAAGCTGCAATACCCTAGAGCGCCTAACAGTTACGGGTAACGCTGAGGGTATACGCCTAAGAGAAAGAAGCCCCAGAGGATGGACAAACCAGGTATCTGAATGCCTAGAGATCCCAGTCAGGGCGGTTCTCCGTCTGGTAACAGACAGAAACCGATTGAAAAAAGCGGTGAACAGGCTTGATGAGGAACGACGGAAGGAGCTTTTCTTCAAAAAATTGAATGTAATTTTTTTAAATTTTATTCATTTAACTTAAAATAAAAATTACCTTGGTTTTACACAATTTGGTTTTTGTATAAAATTGCCTGTACCCGTTTCCAAGGTCGTATCGTTCTAAAATAAATTAATCAAAAGATTTATTTAAAGTAACGCAGCAAATTCTGTAATCGCCTCATACAGGTCACGAAATTATGATAATTTGATTTTATACTTGCACTCAAACCCCCGCACTAGGATTCCCTGTGTCGCGGGAGGCATAGACACACACAACAACAGTACACAAACACCCAAGACCCGGGACAAACATCTACACTCATCGCACAAATGTTTGCCCCTACCGGGATTCGAACCCACCCTGGGTTCGAATCCCGGTAGGGGTTCCCCCCGAGACACAGAAGTTATGTCACTGACCACTGCGCCACGGCGACTGTCAAATAAAAGATCATTTTCACTTATTTACCAAACAAGGACCATTTTTTTTCAAAAATCCACACTTCATTTGCTTGCCTCCATTAGAAGACATTACTTAAAACACAGTCGTTATCAAACGACGGTCCCCAAACAAAATTAGCCACCCACAGTACTGTAATCTCAAATGCAAATTGCACAAAAGAAAAAAAATGGCCGCAATCTTAGACAGGGTGGAATACAATGAGGGAAGCTTCCCACAATGGCTATGTATTGAAGTTTAGGGACTTCAAATAATGCTGATATAAATGTGGGTTTTCTTCAGGTGTGCTAAACACGCGGGCCATTTTTTTTTAGCGGACCGAGGTTATTATTTTTTACTTAAGGTACTTCTTACGAAACGTATTAGTGCCCATAAACACAACTGGGTTATGATGTTTCATGTCTGTACGATAGACTAGTAACTCATTAATGTTTTAAGGGAATAAAATACATTGAAAGTTCTTAGTGACGTAATATTTAAGTTAACAACATATTCTACAGCTTATTCAAATCTCAGACCTCCGATTTTCCCTGTTTCAGTTCGTATTAACAAATGAAATTACAATATACGCAACAGAAAAACATAGTACAGGCATATAACGATAATCTTTTATTGAAAGTTAACGAATGAATGGAATTATGGGATCTGGCGATAGATTTAAAAAAATAAACATACACATACACAACAGAAACACAAACACAACTAGCTAATGATTTTTCAATAGCTTTTCAATAAAAATAATGTTCACCTCAAAACTCTTATTCCATTACTCCAAAATCTTATTCCACACGTGAGAAATAAGTAACCGAAAAAATGCCATATTTTTATTTTTGATGGATTTATATATTATTATGAATTTGAGAATAATTGGTCTAAAAATCTGCCTATCTTAAGCTCCTGCGAATAAAATGATTCTTGAAAAACTATTGCATCGGGCCACACGTGTGCCTATCTTTATCACATTCGTGCTTTCTTATTAAATTCCAAATTTGATTGTTGTTAATATGTACATACAGCAATAGTGCGAATTATTTAGTTCTTACACATTTCAGCTTGACAACGAAGTAAGCGACCCCAAATAGATTTTCTTGACAACACTTGCCTCATTCCCAAAGGCTATCATTTTAATATCGGTTCTTTTGACGGTTATGGGTATAATCATCATTGTCTCGTGTTTAAGTAATGGGAGTGCCCGTTTTCCCCCATTTATTTCAATTCTCTGTTTACGCTTCATCAAAATGGATAATGGAGTCAATCAAACATCTAAGGATATACCTATACTTCATATTTTTTTAAGTACATTTTAGAGGCCTTTGTGTATGTTTTTATATGCAAACGTCATGTAGTTTCTAAGAGATGCTTACTATATTATGGTTATTAATATTAAGGTCTAGTTTTTTTAATCGGATAAAGTGACGAAACAAATAAAGGCCCATCGGATGTTAAGTGGTAACCTTTGTCTATAGACAGATACAATTCGTAAAGAACTGCACTGCGCCCGTCACCCTGACACATAAAGTTGGTAAGTCTCGTGTGCCTGCAATTTCACCGGAAATTGTCAAATAGAGTGGTACTACTCTTAAAGTTTTAATATTTTAGTGATCTGTATTAATTATTATATTATTAATTTATTTTAAAAAAAATTGGTTGTCTGTAAAGTCGGTTTACGGACGATAGATTTACGTGATAACGTCATAATCATTTATGACTTTGACTTTGACTTTGATTATTTTATGTAATACAAAACTCAGGTGGAACGTTACGCGGAACGTTACTATTTTTCATGAGTGTTGCTGGTATTCATCAATTTATAAAACGTTATCACGTCAAAAAAACTTTTATATGACAAAATTTAATTAGGATATGAGTAGGTAGGTGTACCTATGTATTTATATAACAATACTTAGCAGATTATGAATGTATAAAACACGGGTATTACTCACGTAATAAGTCAGAGGGTTCCGACTATAGTTTCAACCACATTCAGTGGTCTTTTTCAAGGAGAATACGGGGCGCTCGCGGACGCGTTCGTGGTTCGCCCGGTACAGTACCACGTCAGTTTTTATAACACACACAACAACAGTACACAAACACCCAAGACCCGGGACAAACATCTACACTCATCGCACAAATGTTTGCCCCTACCGGGATTCGAACCCACCCTGGGTTCGAATCCCGGTAGGGGTTCCCCCCGAGACACAGAAGTTATGTCACTGACCACTGCGCCACGGCGACTGTCAAATAAAAGATCATTTTCACTTATTTACCAAACAAGGACCATTTTTTTTCAAAAATCCACACTTCATTTGCTTGCCTCCATTAGAAGACATTACTTAAAACACAGTCGTTATCAAACGACGGTCCCCAAACAAAATTAGCCACCCACAGTACTGTAATCTCAAATGCAAATTGCACAAAAGAAAAAAAATGGCCGCAATCTTAGACAGGGTGGAATACAATGAGGGAAGCTTCCCACAATGGCTTTGTATTGAAGTTTAGGGACTTCAAATAATGCTGATATAAATGTGGGTTTTCTTCAGGTGTGCTAAACACGCGGGCCATTTTTTTTTAGCGGACCGAGGTTATTATTTTTTACTTAAGGTACTTCTTACGAAACGTATTAGTGCCCATAAACACAACTGGGTTATGATGTTTCATGTCTGTACGATAGACTAGTAACTCATTAATGTTTTAAGGGAATAAAATACATTGAAAGTTCTTAGTGACGTAATATTTAAGTTAACAACATATTCTACAGCTTATTCAAATCGCAGACCTCCGATTTTCCCTGTTTCAGTTCGTATTAACAAATGAAATTACAATATACGCAACAGAAAAACATAGTACAGGCATATAACGATAATCTTTTATTGAAAGTTAACGAATGAATGGAATTATGGGATCTGGCGATAGATTTAAAAAAATAAACATACACATACACAACAGAAACACAAACACAACTAGCTAATGATTTTTCAATAGCTTTTCAATAAAAATAATGTTCACCTCAAAACTCT
Organism: Apeira syringaria; assembly: GCA_934044485.1. Classification (NCBI taxonomy): domain Eukaryota; kingdom Metazoa; phylum Arthropoda; class Insecta; order Lepidoptera; family Geometridae; genus Apeira; species Apeira syringaria. The sequence continues at coordinate 7,047,039 of OW203672.1, read as the reverse complement.
TATTCCATTACTCCAAAATCTTATTCCACACGTGAGAAATAAGTAACCGAAAAAATGCCATATTTTTATTTTTGATGGATTTATATATTATTATGAATTTGAGAATAATTGGTCTAAAAATCTGCCTATCTTAAGCTCCTGCGAATAAAATGATTCTTGAAAAACTATTGCATCGGGCCACACGTGTGCCTATCTTTATCACATTCGTGCTTTCTTATTAAATTCCAAATTTGATTGTTGTTAATATGTACATACAGCAATAGTGCGAATTATTTAGTTCTTACACATTTCAGCTTGACAACGAAGTAAGCGACCCCAAATAGATTTTCTTGACAACACTTGCCTCATTCCCAAAGGCTATCATTTTAATATCGGTTCTTTTGACGGTTATGGGTATAATCATCATTGTCTCGTGTTTAAGTAATGGGGGTGCCCGTTTTCCCCCATTTATTTCAATTCTCTGTTTACGCTTCATCAAAATGGATAATGGAGTCAATCAAACATCTAAGGATATACCTATACTTCATATTTTTTTAAGTACATTTTAGAGGCCTTTGTGTATGTTTTTATATGCAAACGTCATGTAGTTTCTAAGAGATGCTTACTATATTATGGTTATTAATATTAAGGTCTAGTTTTTTTAATCGGATAAAGTGACGAAACAAATAAAGGCCCATCGGATGTTAAGTGGTAACCTTTGTCTATAGACAGATACAATTCGTAAAGAACTGCACTGCGCCCGTCACCCTGACACATAAAGTTGGTAAGTCTCGTGTGCCTGCAATTTCACCGGAAATTGTCAAATAGAGTGGTACTACTCTTAAAGTTTTAATATTTTAGTGATCTGTATTAATTATTATATTATTAATTTATTTTAAAAAAAATTGGTTGTCTGTAAAGTCGGTTTACGGACGATAGATTTACGTGATAACGTCATAATCATTTATGACTTTGACTTTGACTTTGATTATTTTATGTAATACAAAACTCAGGTGGAACGTTACGCGGAACGTTACTATTTTTCATGAGTGTTGCTGGTATTCATCAATTTATAAAACGTTATCACGTCAAAAAAACTTTTATATGACAAAATTTAATTAGGATATGAGTAGGTAGGTGTACCTATGTATTTATATAACAATACTTAGCAGATTATGAATGTATAAAACACGGGTATTACTCACGTAATAAGTCAGAGGGTTCCGACTATAGTTTCAACCACATTCAGTGGTCTTTTTCAAGGAGAATACGGGGCGCTCGCGGACGCGTTCGTGGTTCGCCCGGTACAGTACCACGTCAGTTTTTATAACACTTAGCAGTCAAAAGTTCTGCATTCCTTAGGATATGGATTACGTTCTGCTTCTTGCTGATCGCCGCATTAGAAGAAATCTAAAGCAAATTGCAAATCTGGTTTATTTAAAATTTCGTGCAAGTGGTGTTTCTCTTATTTTATTCATTCAAATAGTCAAAGGTCGCCGCGGCTGAATGGTCGTTGACAAGACTTCTGGTCCCCCGAGGTCCTGGGTTCGAATCCCGGCACGGGCAAACATTTATGTGATGAGCACGGATGTTTGTCTGATGTCATTGTGTGAGTCCGTGCCTCCCGCGACACAAGGTATCCTAGTGCGGGGGTGTAAGAGTGGGAAGAAAAAAAAGAAACATGTAGAAAATATAATCTATCCACTTTCAAACAGATCACACTTTAGTTCGTAAAATAACATCAACGCAAAGCAAAAACATTACAATATTGGTCACATGCTTCCAATTTACTCTACACTGCAAATCATTCAAATACAAAACACGTCTACCCACCAAAAAAATATTAAAAAAACAAACAGGACAAACCTCCCCATGTTAGCCCCACCAACGTAAACCTGGCCAATTCCAATCGGCTAGCGAATTAAAAGGGCGGAGCGATCAATCAAAACCACTGTCTCCCAACATTTATCTTGCGCCGAATATTAAAAGGAAAAACGGCACCACTCCCCCCCTTAACCCTGGCTGTGCGGGAATTATTCATGTAGCGATATGGCTCGAATATATCGTGTGTTAAACTGAAAATGTTAAAGGGTTCAGCATAACATTTTGGTAACGGCCCTAGGCCTTCATCTTAAAACAATATGAAAGTTACTACCAAACCTACCAGAATAGTTCAGCTAAGTAGCTGGTACAGGCCTAGAGAAGTTAAAAAAAAAACAATTCAAATATCTCATCAAGTAACCTGTCGACAGTGGTCGGTCAGTACACACTGATGTTGCTAGCATTCTACGTATTTTACATCGTTGAATTGCAATAAAGAATTTTTGATTGGAAATTATCGTGAGTTTGACTTATTATATATATTCTTGACGATCAGAACCGTATTCAATTTTCAAACAGAAAATACAAAGCGACCTATCAACATTTTTTATTGACATTAAATAACAAAACGCGATATCACCAAACACGATAACACAATACATACCTACCATACCTACTAATGAAAGGATAACGCCAATTTTAAGAAAGCGAAATTAACTAAGTATTTATTAAGTATTTTTCATATCAAATAGCAAGATGAGTTATATTGTAACTTCATCAATAATAAGTTTGGTCGTCAACTTACACTCCTAGTAAAGCTACATGAAAATAATATAATGCTAATGTTTGTAAGTTCAAATCGTAAATTTTCAGGTATTTTGGATTTCATTTTCCACCGCGGATCCCTAATAGATCCGTCGCTAGCTAGCTACGAATGGGCAGAAAGTCGCGGTCACACTGTAAAAATAAATATTTCATTTTTCTGTTGTAAAGGATTCGCTATTTCTTTGTAAGATGTGGCCTTTTTACGTAAGTGAGTTTTGGACCCTTTATATTGTGTGCAATAACAAGACTATTTTATGATATACCTTAGATGTTCTGTTATTTTAGAATAAGAAGCTACGACATCCGTTTGCGTCATTACTCTGAATTCAACTGAGATGACTCGAAACGTACATCTTGTTGCCTGAACACATCAATTGTTAGGCTCTGTTAGAGGAGTTTGGACAGTCTGATCTCTGGTCCAGGATCACGACACCTTGGGCATTAAATCATCAAGGTAGATTAAGGCCAAAACCTTTACATATACTTTCCTTACACTCATGGAGGCACTGACACACATAATGATATCACAACATACATCGAAGACCCGGGACAAAGTTAAACATCCATGCTCATTACATAAATGTTTGCCCCTGCCGGGATTCGAACCCAGGCTCCCGAGGAACAGTAGTCACGCGTTTAGTATTTTAGCAGTACGAGTTTAGATCGCAGTAACAAAAATAGTAAAAGTTCTCAAACCGTAAAGATTTAAACCTTTTATCTAAAAGTATTTCAATTCGCGTGAGAATCACATAAATAAAAGTAGTTAATGTTCTCAAACCACAATAAGTAAATCTGAAATCGTTCCAAACCTACCATTGAGATACCTCCAAGCTGCCGCCTTTCTCCCTCTGTTGTATATTATAAACCCTTTCTAATCCCAGAGACCCCAAACTGTTCCAGAACACGCGACTCTGACATTTAAGTCTTAGCCAATTTACTAACAAAAGCATTAAAAACAAAAGTGAAATTGGATTCATTTATATATCTCCTGTTCTGTTTTATCCTTTTTAAGTCGAGGAGCTTGCGGCGTTTTTTTATAACGTACATTTTGACGTGATAACGTTTTATAAATTGATGAATGCCAAAATGAAAAATAGTAACGTTCCGCGTAACGGTGAATGGTCAATGGTTAATGGTCAATGGTCAATGGTCAATGGTCAATAGTCAATGGTCAATGGTCAATGGTCAATGGTCAATGGTCAATGACAATTTCAATGTCAATGTCAAAGTCAAAGTCATACATGATTATGTCGTTATCACGTAAATCTATCGTCCGTAAACCGACTTTACAGACAACCAATTTTTTTTATATATTATGTCGTACTAAAATTCCGAAATAAAACCTAGCTCACCGTTAACAGGGGCAGTAGGTTAATACCAAAATCATAGCGATGTTTCTTTTGATATAAAGCAATGTTCTAACAGTTCACAATATCAATAACTGACAAATATACCGATAAATATAAAATGAAAGCAGCCCTTACTTAGAGCCTAATAATAAGAAAAGAAATAATGGAATAATAGAAAAGTTTGAAGAGAGTAAAGAGTAAGGCCCACTTGCGCCAGCCAAATTATCCGAATTTTCGCCTAAATTTAGGAATAAATTACAAATTTGCAGGCAAAAATTGTGATTTGATCCCAAATTCTCGGGTCACTTGGTTGGTGCAAGGCGGCCTAAGAAGAATTTATTGTATTGTACTTTATGTCATCAGCATACATTTTGCGCTACTTTTATATTCAACATCATAACAGCTTATTTAGCTTATAATTCAATATAAGTACAAACTAATAATAATATTTTAGGGCTAGTTTTTACATAATAATGTTTTGCTCTGACTTTCTTTCCATTATTGCTGCGCTATAAAAAAATTGTGCATAATGTAAAATAATAACCCATAGCCACGCCCCAACTCATTTTATCGAGTTTGCTTGATATGTTACCATTTTGATTAAGCAAAGTAACTTCAACCAGTTTTATGGAAATATTTTATTACGGAAACAAATTGATCTTTGAAACATATTATTTCAACGTATGCAAAGGAACTGTCGAATTAGTAGATCAAAAAACTAATGTTATCAATTAACCTCTATCAAAGAGTTAACCAGCTCTTCACTCTTAAAGGGTAGACACAAAACGAAACATCGGATATCTAAATTGAACTTTGTCCTGTGACACACTGGCGGTACGTTTAGGGCTTTCATTCGGCAATCAATCAAAACCTGCGTGGTTTTATATTTCCACTTGAGCTGTGGAACCCGGATGAATAGCTTTTTTGCCGAGTAGGTGCTTCGAATATCTGAAATAAGATCTTTGCAGGGATTTATAAGTCAGTTTTTCTGTTTCAATAAATAGGTTTCTTCTCGGCAAGAGTTTCTGAAGAATTATGAAAATGTAATAAGTTCTCTGACACGCTATACCTACATAGTCCATTCCGGCATGACGGCAAGGTTTGATACTAAACCAAATTTTTTAACCGACTTCAAAAAAGGAGGTTACTCAATTCGACCGTATATATGTTTTTTTTTATGTGTGTTCGCGGATAACTTCGTTGTTTATCAACAGATTTTAATGATTCTTTTTTTGTTACATAGAGTATATTTCTGTGGTGGTCCCATTCATCAAAATCAATTCATCAATTTCATCAAAATCGGACAAGCTGTTTTTGAGTCATACTCGTATAATTGAAAAGTGCTACGCATATCTCGATGATATTATTGTCGCGGGTGAAGACATCGGAGAACACACAAAGATGCCGTGAGTAGCAAAGGTCACTGAAAAGGGTGAAAATTTTTTTTTTAACAAACAATGGAACCGACTTCAACACTCAAAAGTGTGAAATAACTTGTCGAAGTCGGTACCATGAGCACAATATAGTGATGATAGTAGCTTTTGTGAACTATCATGGTACCGACAGCAGTGGACATCCTATGCCTGAGATGATGATGATGATGACAAACAAGAATTAATATATCCCGACTATCACTCGCATATTATGCGTAACTAGCATTTTGTCAAACTAATTTATTATTTTAATCATCACCACGCGGGAAAACCGCAGGCGCAACTAGTGTTTCATAAAAGCAAAGAGGATCAACATTTAGAATTATTTTTGACGCTATCGCGATTTAATTTCGTCACCACAAACGCTTTGCTAGAACCGCCTTAACAATGTAGTCATGTATGTATGTATGTGTTGCAATAGCAACCAGCTACAATGTGGGTAGTTGTAACAGAAAATTCTTATTAGGAATGAGTACCGCTACTCTTGCCCGCGTGCATAGAAATATCATATTATCTTGGCCCATATATGCAGTGACAATACTTAAGACAATACAAAACGTTATCACACGGGTTTTATACATTAACTAGCGATCCGCCCCGGCTTCGCACGGGTAAAAAAATTCAAAATTCAAAATTATAATGATCCTACTATATTACGATATATACGATAGGTACCTACTAGCTGACCAGGCAAACGTTGTCATATCAATCATCGAAATGTCAAAGTGACACGACAATACATTTAATTACTTCACGATCGACGCTTAAATTATTTGGATATTTGTTCATAGAAAAAAACTGATGATAGTGGTAGGAGGGTGAAAATACGACCTATTCTCAGACCTACCAATTATACACAAAAAATCCATAAAAATCAGGCAAGCCGTTTCTGAGGTATTCGATAACTAAGACTGTGAGACGAGATTTGTATATTTTAGAAAATGATAATTATCCATCATATTCACGTTGAAACTTGAATATATGGACCTATTATATATGTACCTAGACAATGTGCCCTGCGATCTAGCATTAAACTCCCTGAGGAATATACACGCAAAAAAAATTAACGCCAACCAAGTGGCATCTTTTAATTGGTTGGCGATTTTTGTTTACAACTTGATCAATTTCACCAAGTACAATATGATTACAGCAATACAAGTTCATTTAATTAAACGTTCAAACATGTTTCTTGATCATTTTTACGATATCACATTGCAAGAGAAAACAAGCTAAAACAAACACGACATTCAACAATTTAACATTCTTCAATCCAAACCAGTTTGTTAATCGCGTCAATCACACTACTTGGTTAAATTAACAAAGTTTTATTTAAACTTGATCAAGTCTATAAGGTTGACATATCGTGATAAATACGATGTACTACAGGGTGTAAACAGATCTCTCTCAGCCATGGGGCGTCCACTGCTGGACTTATGCCTCCCCTATATATGGGGGATTTGCCAATACTCGCCACGCTTGGCAGGCGGGTTGGCGAGCGCAGTATAATTTTCAATCCTCAGAAGGCGCTGCTGCCCATCTTCTGGTACGTGGTCCCTTAGCCGACTCTTACGGCACCCGCGGGAAGTAATGGGGGAGTACTATTCTAGGCCGGTACCACCACGGCACCAAGTAAACAGATACTTATCTATATATATAAAAATGAAACCCGTTTTCCGTTGTCACGACATAACATGAAAACGGCTTGACCGATTTAGATAAAATTTGGTATAAAGATACATGGGACTTTGGAGAAGGACATAGGCTACTTTTTGTCCTGGAAGAAGTATGGTTCCCGTGGGATAACTGAGTCAGCGGGAAAAACGTAGTGCACGCGGGTGAAACCGCGGGGCGCAGCTAGTAATATAATAAATATAATATAACGATTAATTTTAGTGCCATGATTTACTTTTACTCATCAAACTAACTAACTTTCATTGAATTCAAATCAATATTCTTAATGTATTTTGTCTAGTATTTAATGTAATCAAACCACATAACTTTCTAGAATGTAATTATGAATTATTTCATTTCCATAATTTTAACTAGTAGATTGTATTGCACCAACAAAGGTTTAGTTTAATTTTATAAAAAGAAAAGCCGCATCTCAAGAGTTCTAAGACACAAGCTTTTTGCTTAGTTTGGAACTCGCTGGACACCACTGTATCTAAAACATATAAAAACTGTTTTTCCGTGATTAAGAAATGTGTATTAATTAGATTAGTTGTATATTGTTTATTACAATAAATTATGATTATTAAAAAAAAAAAAAAACTTGTTTTCTTCTTTTCTACTTGGTTACCACAACTAAGTTTATTGACAGCATCCATAAAGATCCTGTAATCAAATAAAAGTAGCTGTTGCAACCAATGTACCCGGTAGTCTCGTATTTGATAAGGTTACATAGTCACGGTAACCAAAAAACTTGATTGAATCAATCACTTATTGACGTGATAACGTTTTATAAATTGATGAATGCCAAAATGAAAAATAGTAACGTTCCGCGTAACGTTCCGCGTAACGTTCCACCTGAGTTTTGTATTACATAAAATAATCAAAGTCAAAGTCAAACTCAAAGTCAAAGTCATAAATGATTATAACGTTATCACGTAAATCTATCGTCCGTAAACCGACTTTACAGACAACCAATTTTTTATTTCACTGTATTTAATATGGCATATGCCATAGGCATAGGAAATGGCAATCATGACATAGGCCATCATACCCGTACTTGTAACTTAGATTCAGAAATTCAAATTCTAGCGTGAATAAAGCCGGATTATGCATATTTCTAACATAACGCACTCTATTTGATAGTTCGCCCGGGGAAGTACTGCCACCATATCTATTTCTACCGCCAGGCAGTGTTTGCACTACTGTGTTCCGGTTTGAAGGGTATGGTTCCGGTGAAATTACAGAAAAATAAGATTAACCAACTATATGTCTCGGGGTGACGGGCGCAGTGCAGTTCTTTACGAATTGTATCAGTCTATAAGCAGAGGTTACCTCTTAACATCCTGTGGGCCTTTTGCTTGCTCCGTCACCTTATACAATAAAAAATAACTTATTATATTTATTTCTCGAATAACTTTGGCAAACGTTCAAGAACACTTTATAACTTCTTTTGCAACACAATTTTGTTAAGAAAAATGATATTATATGTTTATATGAGGTAGATATCGCACAAGCGCGCGGAAACTGAGGCGGCAAAATTAAGTCAATTGTAGTAATTTTCTTTGCTACGCGTATTTCAAGCGCAAGTCTAAACATATAGCTATCCTTTTCTATATTATTTGTACCGTATTATCTGTCGCAGTAAGCATGTTTATGTCGTAAGGGAACAAAATCTGAGCACCGCGCAGTATGAATATACGTCATCTTTAGTAAAACATCATTGGTTAAGAATGACATATGCACGGTCGCTAAAGGTCCTTAGAATCCTACTTTAACATCGTCGTGCATACTTATTGCCAGTTTACCATACCATTATTGTAACACTGAACTTATAAAACGGTGAGACACGCAGAGACCTAGATATATGGTCCCGTTAGGTCACGAGTATAGAAACACTATTAGGACCAAGACTATTCAAGAGGTGCATTTTCAATATCATGGCAGCACAGTTTTATAGCAAATTTATATCTAGAGGTGGCTAAAATTTTCTCAAGTTTGAAAAACTGTCACACAAACAGTGAATTCACAGTTGTCCTAAAAAACAGTAAACATTCTTTTGCCTCTTTATATTTGATCTTCTTCTTTTTGTCCTTATCCCACAGGTGGGGTCGCCACAACATGTTTTCCTCTTCCATTCTCTTCTATCATTAGTCGTCTCAGTGCTCACACCTTTCATAATTCATAAGCATATCATTCTTCACACAGGCCATCCATACCTTCTTCGGCTTTCTTCTACCTCTATATCCATCCACATTCAAGTTAATTATTCTTTTTGTTATATGTTTTTCATCCCTCCTCATGACATGCTCATACCAAGCCAATCTATTCGCTTTCAACTTATGATTTACTGGTGCTACTTTCAAGCTTCATCATACCTTTAAACTACAGATTAGGCTAAATAAATTGAATTCATCATTTTTACGGTCCTATCTTTGATTCTTCGTCATCGAATTTCGATGCAGTTCGATAAGTTCGAAACTCAGCGTGTTTCATCCCAAAACAACAATTAAGACCTTCACGATCCGTTTAACCAATTCAGTTTTCATCTTTTTCACGGCCCCAAACTTGGACCATATATTTGAAGCAGACAATTCATTTTTCAAGTAGCGGACCAGCGCTGTAGAAGTTTTCCATCGACTGCGAGAACTTTCTCGAAAGTTCATAAAGTTTTGATATTCGCATCCGTTGGTTCTTCGGTTAAATTTCGTAATTCGAACGCGTAAGCCAACGCTCTGTGTGGAGGTCGGAATTCGGAGGTTATGTTTTTGTGATCTTGAGTGAATCCGTCTTTTGTACATTCCGCTGGATTTATCTCGGTCGGTTGTTAAATTTAGTTTATATATTGTTGAGTGAGCATGTTTGTGTATCATATTGTTTGTCTTTGTTTATATTGTTGAGAATTTTGCATGTATGTAATTGTTGAAAAGACATTCTGTTTTATTTGATTATCCTACTCGTATTTACGTACGTACATGTACCTACGGACATGTTTACACTAGACACAAAACATTGCCATAAAATGAAGTAGGCATAAAAATTAATGATATTATGTTAATTTGTGATGTGAAATCTGCGTTTTGTATATTTTTTTATTTATCTGTATAAATATTGTGTACTCCTTAACTGCACAAAAACAAACTCGTATGTACATGCACTGCTAGTGTAAAGCTTAAACAAATTGGTCTACGTCTATCCCTAATAAAAGCCATACCATAGCTACCATAGGTTCATACATAGTTTTATTTCCATTGTACCTTTTGACTACCGCAACCAAAAATATTCTTCTTACAAAAAGATTACCCGAACGTGTCGATCGAGACGCATGAAATTACATTACTTATAGAATAACTAGTAGCACCCCGCGGTTTCACCCGCGTGGATTACGGTTTTCCCGCTATATCAATTATTCCACGGGAATCATATTTTTTACCGGGATTAAAAGTAGCCTATGTGCTATTCCAGACTATAATCTATCTCTGTGCCAAATTTCATCCAGATCCGTTCAGCCGTTCAGGCGCGATTGAGAAACAAACATCCAAACTATGACATATATAATATGTATTAGTGGGATAAAAAGCATTTTAAGCTTGCATTCGCCCACTATCTCACCAGATGATAAGTGTTCATATTTATATATATTATTTTTTTCACACATTCATACCGCCGCACTAGGATACCCTGTGTCGGGGAGGCATAGAGACACACAATTACAATACACAACATCTAAGACCCGAGAACAAACATCTTTGTTCATCACAGAAATGTTTGCCCCGGCCGGGATTCGAACCTGGGGCCGCGGTTCCAAAGTCAGTGTCGCTGATCACTGAGCCACGACGACCGTCAAATATATGTCGCACGTTAGGTTGGTATAATGCGCACATCAAAAGCCCAACCCCACTGAAACACAAACAGAGCAGATAACCAATTGTGTTGGCAAATGTAATCTAATTCCAAGGAAATGTTCCTTACAACCGCACTGGAAACGGAAGTGCAGTAGAAGACAACGACTCGTGGTCACGGGTTGCCACAAGGCGCCGTGTTAGGTCACGATATATACAATGTTGTTTAATTTGTATCAAGCAAATGAAAATTGCTTTGTACGCTAGCTGCTACTGTAATCCCACTAATATTATAAATGTCAAAGTTTGAATGGATGGATGGATGGACGGATGTTTGTTACTCAATCACGACAGAATATCTGAACGGTTTCGGATAAAATTTGGCACAGAGATAGATTATAGTCTGGAATAGCACATAGGCTACTTTTTATCTCGGCAAAATATATATATGATTAAAATTTAAAACCGTAATCCACGCGGGTGAAACCGCGGGACGCTACTAGTAGTTGCATAAGTAATTATTATCGTTAAATTATAACTCACTTAATTTAAAAACTAGATTTAAAGATAAGATTAGAAATCATTTATTCAGACAAGCACTATTCACAACAACATAACAAGTATGTAAACAAGTCAAATCTGACAGCCGTCAGAGTTATATCTCTACTAGCTGCGTCCTGTGGTGTTGCCCGCGATGATGGTATGTGGTATTGACGGTTTTTATGTCTTCCCGTTATCCCACGGGAAAAGTCATTATTTTCAGGATAAAAGGTGCTAGGTGTTATTCCAGGGTATATAAACCATCTTCATTCCAAATTTCATGCAAATCCGTTTAGCCGTTTCAACGTAAACGAGTAACAAACATACAAACTGACAAACTATCGCCTTTACAATATTAATGTGATATGACTCAAATATTTTGGATTTATATTTATTTATTTAAAGTTTTTTTCCATGATATCTATGATATGTCATACTTAAAAGACTGACATATTACAGTTGACAAACAGACCAGTTTTTTAAAATTGACGGTAGCCGTGGCTCACTCGTCAGTGGCTTGACTTCTGGTCCGCTGGGACTCTGAGTTCGAATCCCGGCAGGGGCAAACATTTATGCGATGAGTGCACAATACAATACGATAACTGTTTATTGCACTTACCATTATAATAAACTTATGCATGAATTTACATACACTCATAAACTAAGGAACGTATAATGGGTGATCTTATCGCTTATAGCGATTTCATACAGACAACCTTTGGATGGACAGTAACATAGTGAGTAGTAGTCGGTGGCGCAATATAATTGGACTAAATTTCTATATCCTGGTGAGTGAGTGTAGGTGTTTATCCCGGGTCTTAGATGTTGGTGTGTTGTGATTGAGTGTATTTATGCCTCCCACGACACAGGGAATCCTAGTGCGGGGGTATGAGTGTGAAAAGATAATTGAAACAAGAATGATAGTAAATCCAAGCCTAGTGTGAGTGAGTGAAATAAACATATTTAAAATGCAATTATACCTAGTACAATTTTTCAAATTGTTGTAAGATTTGGAACCAAATAAGTAATTTCAGTTCAAATATTTGAAGGAAAAAATTCGGCTGCTAGTGGGACTTGAACCCACGACTACAGAATACCGTCCTGTCGCTTTGTCCAACTAAGCTATAGCAGCCCATACCACTAGGGCCGAATTACTTCCCTCCTTATTAACATCTTGCGGGGATGTTATTAGCGCCATCTACCTTTAATTGTATGAACAATTAATTAATAGGACTGATAGACCAACATTACAGTTGATATCGTATCAAACGAAGGCGCCACTAGCAGCCGAATGTTTTCCTTCAAATATTTGAACTGAAGTTCTGCCTAGCATGTTGTTAATGCAATTGACTGGCCGGTTGGCGCAGTTGGTAGCACTCTGCCCTCTGAGCCGCTGGTCCCGGGTTCGATTCCCGGACAGGTCAAACATTTGTGTGCATGAACATGTCTGTTTGACCTGTGTCTGGGTGTGTATATGTATATAAGTATATATATCAGTCATCAGGTTACCATAGCACAGGCTCTGCCTAATTTGGGACCTGAAGACCTTGTGTGAATATTAAAAAAAAAAAAAAAAAATGCGATACACAATAAAATCTCCAAATAAGTAATATTTGAACATAAATCTTAGGAACTTGTACAAAAGTGAACCCCATAATCTCAACTGACTCTAAAGTTTAGTTATTCATTCTCATCGTAAATTCAAATTGAATATCAATAAAGACTTTCTTTGGAACTTGTCAGACGAAACCAAAGATTTAGGTACAAATGAGAACAGAAGTCAAAAGTACACCAAAATTGCAGAACTTATTAATATTATTATTATAAACGATGAGGTTAGAGCCAGGGAGGCGACTTGACTCCTTTACGGGACTTGCAGGTCACCTTCACCCTTTTTTATATCTCATTGGATTGGGATAGAGATAAAAAAAAATCTAACAAAAATTACGATGTAAAAACATTATTGATACAAAAGTACATTCAATGTTTATAGCCAACATTGTTTTCTTTGAAATAGTTCAGACCATAAATGTAAATTATATTTTTGTAAATATAAAAAAAGCACATGATTAATTGATGATTACATGCTTAATTAATACTGAGTAATTAAGTAATTCACAGTTGCCTGCGTCCCCGAGCTTTGAGTAAGTGAATTCAAGCGAATAGCTCTGCAACTCGACTCGATGTCAACCCTTTTTATGTATGTTTACACGTGGGTGATGGTATGTTTGTTGGTAACGGCACAAAAGCGCCAACTTTAGGGTGGATACGAAGTACAGTTTACGCAACTTTCTCTAATTAAAGGTACAATCAAGGGTCTAAGAACCATAGTATATGTAATAACTTTGAACAGTATGTTATTAAAACTGACGTGGTTTTTACACATTTTGAATATATAATACACTGGACATACTCGCTCCGGTGAAGCTGTAAATGCCGGTAGAGGCAAACAGCATTAGTCCGTTAGGAAAAAATAAAAAAGCTTAATAAGTCAGTACTAGACAAAACGCGACCGCAAGCGCCCTGTATTCTCCTTGAAAAAGGGCACATAATCTGGTTGAAACTATAGTCGGAACACTGACTTATTACGTGAGTAATTCCCGTGTTGTATACATTCATAAACACACACACACACGCACATACACACACACACACACCCACACACACACACACACACGACATCACGCCAGACCTAGAATGCACACACACACGTGTGTGTGTGTGTGTGTGGGTGTGTGTGTGTGTGTGTGTGCGTGTGTGTGTGGGTGTGTGTGTGTGTATTCTAGGTCTGGCGTGATAACATCTTCGACCACATCACTGACCATCAAGTGAGATAGTAGTCAAGCGCTAGATCTATACAATATAAAAAAATGCTACTCTGAACCTTGAGTAAAACGGAAATTTTATTTACACATCGAAGTATTTTTTTTAATTTTTTATTTATTTGAGTAAATTAATTTACACAGTGCATATTCTTGAATAAGGATAACTTTAACTACATGAAATAATATCATAAAACACTAATAACTAATTACAGTACTGCAGCTACTACAATAACATTTGAGCTATCCACCAGGTATTGGTAGCCTATAGATAACTCAAACGTTCTAACCCGCTAAAATGAAATTGAAAAAACAAAAATAACACACAAGAAAGCACTTAGGATAAATTCAAACATTGTTGTAATAAAAAAACCCAGATCTCCATACTAGGATACCCTGTGTTGTGAAGATCAGTTATCAGTAATATATTTTGTTCTTTTGTGTTCGGATAATGCAATATATTATGCTTTGCAACCTAAAGTCCTTGAGACGAAAGCCTCGCCTTGCACTAGTTCCATACTCTTGATTTTAGCCAAGTTTATCGCAGCTCTCTGCATGTTTACTGTCCATTCCCTGGAAATCCTGTTGTCATAATGGAATGCAACTTTGTATATTTTTCAACGAAATGGAAATATTTCATTCCAAAATGTTGTATTTGAGCGCAGTTTGTGAGGGGACGTTTGAAACATTTTATAGGGCTTCATTGGAATGACTAGTGACTTAGTTTCTATAAATTATGTAATTAACGACGGGCATCAGAGGACAATAAATCAATCAGAAATATTAAAAGCATTTAATAGAACAATTACTAAACGTACTAAACAAAACAATTCATACATCCTACTAAACCACTAATATCATAAATGCGAAATTTTGAGAGTATGGACGTATGTTTGTTATTGTTTCACGCCTAAACGGCTAGATGGATTTGGATTAAATTTGATATGGACATAGAATATACCCTGGATTAACACATAGGCTTATTTTCATCATCACCATCATCACCGTTTTTCATCACCACGCGGGTAAATCCACGGGGCGCAGCCAGTATAGTATATTCCGGTCATTACCTGCTCGCCATAATAAATAACATTCAATACATATAATATAATTGACTATAGGCAACAAAACCAGTAAAGCATTAAATGTCATATGTCACCTCGTAAACAATCAGAATTGCCACAAATATTCAAATTATTACTTACTTAATTCCCATGGCCTTAACATTGTTAACAATGTTTACCAATAAGTAGTCGAATAGTTCCACAAAAGCAGATATAATCTAGAATTAGTTTCCATTAAACTTGACACAAAGTTTCAATAGAATGGAGGACATTTCCAAGAAACAAACAAGTTTCTAAATCAGCGTAACCATGCACGGAACTTTGCCTTAATCCGGTTGCTATACCGGGTTTCGGTCGGCGTAATCCAGTTCAGAGCGGTTTCGTCCGGCCGCTTTCGGACGAATCCGGTTATATCTGATTTGAAATTATAAGCAACCACTTAAAGTTTAGCTGTCCGTCTGTATTGAGTAAATTGAATGGTTTTGTCTGACTGATGTTGTTGGCACAGATACATAACTTTAGTAGTGAAGTTGTTGAAGCAAATACTCAGGAATATTGACCACTGAACATATTCGCTTCGATAAACATGAGCTTGTATTAGTTTTGGCTGACGAAGGAGATTTAGTTATTGTTTTAGATAAGCTTTTCTCATGCATACTTCTTTGGTTGAATGGTAATAAAAATATTTTTATACTTTTTGAGCACAAACAAGAAGCTTAATTTTGCGAAAATAAATTTTAACAATTTTTATTTGTCAACGGTTTTCTTACATTTTTCTTATATTATATTCTATTTGTCAATAAAACATAACATAAAATATTAGTTTCATATCACAAACAGAAACTTTTTTTTTGCAATTTCCTTTGTATTTTATTTACTACATGATATATCCTTTTATTTATATTATTTTATATCGTATTTTTAACAATAAATTAATCTACCTTTCGTGATACCATACAAAAGAGATATTTTGGGTTTTTTAATTTTATCACAGCCATATACAGCACATTCATAGCTTTAAGAAACTAAGGTGAAATATATTTTTTAATTTACGCGTGCTAATTTAATTATCATTTTAAATGGTCGGGAGCCTTAAATCTCCACCAATGATCATAATTCAAACCCTTACAAGAAAGTATTCGAACCGTTTTAAACATACCTACTAATAATAAAATCATTGTGTTCACACAAGAAAGATCTGGAAAAAGCCGGTTCTAAAAAAAATCAAAATATATTCTAGATAATGTTTTACTGTTGTCTAAAATCATTTCCAATATCACGGATGTCAGTAACACCCCATAAACCTCGTTAACTTAACATCCCAATCAGTCGGCAAATAATTAAACAAAGAGTATAGTGGCGAGATAACAATTTGCAAAGATGTCCGATCGCGTTGTCTGTTCGCATACAATATGCAATATAAAATACCGGTTCACAGCTTAAATTACAAGGTTGGGCCAATTAGTGCACGGGCATCCCACACCGTCAGAATGTCCGTCCAATAACACCGCCTAGTGATGTCTGGTGTAAGGTTGCAAAAAAAGCCTCGTTAAATCGACACGATGCACTGTTTTCCTTTTTTTATTAAAAATGAAACTCTTTTAAAATACAAAGATCATTTCGTTCACATTTAGAGTGAATGTGTTATCGGAAACTTTTCGAATGGGTTTTTCCCATTGCAAATCTAATGCATGAAACGTAGTTCTAAATTTGAATTCGGCTTACAGTTTTGGCTCGTACAGCCCGCTCATTCGGCCTCCAAGAAGCTAACAGGTTGCAATGGTGAAGAGTAAGCACTTTATAAGCAGCAGCAAAACATATCACGATCGTCAATTGTTCGCTGAGTGCAAGACGAGATGTTTCGAGGAACGCACGGCACCCAAGATCCTGATGCCTGAGGCTTCAGGAAGAAGCCGAAACAATTGCCGATAGTGATATCGACCACTCACCTTGTATCGAACACAGTTTGGTAATGGAGTTGTTCTCATTTGAGGGATGCCTCCGCTTAGCACCTCTGGCCATCGAGAGAGACGATAGCAAGAGCATTCTGCTTGCTTAGTTTAATTAAAATGATACTTTTTATTTCACTCGGGGTACTTGGATATTTGACGCGAAAGCTTAACGTTGTAACTTCTACTAAAGATGAATGATGATGAGAAGTAATAAAAAAATACAAAATACAAAAAAATACAAAAATACTTTATTGACATAGTTCGTGTAATAGCAATGGTGGTTGTAAAAAAAACGATCTTTGCGTACTCATAGAATTATGTACATTATTATAAAGCTCCCAATGCGAAAGACAAGCTATTTATCATCACAGAAGATAAATTTTAATATAAGTTTTGTTATTAAAACTGACGTGGTTTTGACACATTATAAATGTATATAACACGGGAGTTACTTACGTAATATGTCAGATGGTTCCGACTATAGTTTCAACCACATCCGGTGGTCTTTTTCAAGGAGAATACGGGGCGCTCGCGGACGCGGTCGCGATTCGCCTAGTACTGATTCTAGTACGCGATTCTCCTTGAAAAAGACCACCGAATGTGGTTGAAACTATAGTCGGAACCCTCTGACTTATTACGTGAGTAACTCCCGTGTTATATACATTTTTAATATAAGGTTTGTTATGAATGTACTTCACATCTTTAACATATGCCTAATAGCTACAGTAGCCGGCACCGATTCACTAATGCACTCTCAATTGTACCGTGACTGAAACAGGGTGGATGCCATTGCTAATAATACGTTAACGTTAAACGGTAGCTAGATTTGTCCGGTGCGAACCGGTTATCTAGAAAACTGAGATTATCGTAGAACTGGTTATGTAGTTACACTTTTGAACGTTGATTTTTCATGGCCTAAGGTTGCAGTTGCGTTGTAGGCTTACCAGGAAGGAGGAACAGTAAGTGGGAGAGTGTAAAAGTTACTATGATTAGAGAGACGAAACAAGCTGCATCTACACTCTCCAGTGATAATTGCAGTGCACTGACGTGTCGCTGGGAACTTTAAATCACAACGCTCTAGGCAACACTGCAACAAATTACACATCAGAACTTAACATAAAGAGAACTCATAATTGAAGAAAGCAAGAGACTACTGAGAACATGGGTTTGACAGTTTAAAAATTCAATTTAAAAAAATAACTTTTCTTTAGTTCTATTTATGTGATTGAGCTGTGAAGTATACCCAATCAACTATATAAAACCTCAACACACAACAGTTTATATATAACAAATATTATTGGTTAACAGTATAAGCAAAATAATTCTGAGAGTTAACTGCTAACGTCCAGTTAACTCTCAGCAATGCAGCTCTCAAGCAAAGCCAAATTCGCACCCAAAAAACTTGGCATAACAAGGTAAACCAGTACTTCACGTGAAGACAAAGTCATTTCTACAAAGTGCAAATATGCCTTTACGTCGAGTACTGCTTACATCTTTGAAACGAAGCAAGTGTTTGCTTGAGCCTCTGGATGCATTGCAGTGTAGAGCAATCAGAATTGTCATCGACCTCAAAGTCACCAAAGGTCACTCAACATGCGCAGATTGTATCTCTATGTATTTTCTGCCGTATGTACAACGGGAAGTTTTCTGAACAACTCTTCAACCTTATTCCGGCGTCACGGTTCTGCTACCGTACTAGACGCCATCACTTCAAATCTCATCCCCATAAAACTGATACATTGGAGTCACACACTGTGCGATTCAACCGATTGTTTTTGCACCACAACTACAAAATGTGGAACAAGCTTTTTCTCCAATATTCGCTAAAATATAGGATTCTACAAAAGAAAATTTAACAGTCTTAAAAGAATTGGCATCGTATCATATTACTCCAAGAATTACAGATATCCGTAGGCCACGGTACACACTTACCATCAGGCGGGCCGTCTCCTTGCTTTGCGTTCTCCTTGCCACCTATTGCATTTAAAAAAAGATTAGCGCATTACCACGTATTATAGTATTTCGATTATCAATCATTAAGATTCCTAATCATCCGTGACACGTTGCAACAATGACACCGAGCAAAAAATATGAAGCAGTACTTCCGAGTTAGCCATTTACAAACACTCTTCAGCTCCAGTAATAGCTGCCGTAAGCAGTATCGACATATCTGCTAATGCACCCTAAATTATACCTTAACTGGAGTGAGATAGATACTTTATCTAATTAGACGTGTTTATGTTAAACGGTGTTTAGATTCATCTAGCGCGAACCGAACCTGTTATTAAGAAAAACATAGACTACTCTAAATCCGGTTATATCCAGTTACGTTGAAATACGACTTTGCTGCCGCGCTCTAAACTCTAAAGTCTTGCCTCAACTAAAACGTCATGTAGGGGTAAGCTCTATATACTCTCTATCTATGTACACACGACCAGAAGGACAGCAACTCAACATCCATAATTAGTTGTAACCTATTTATTATAACGGAGCGATTTGATTCAATCCCATTAATATTATAAATGTGAAAGTTTGGATGGATGGATGAGTTTCGGAGTTTTTGACGGTACGCTTAGCCTTTAATATAGTCACGAGTATTAGTAAGTAGATTAATGACTAAAACATAGCCCGTAGGCACCAAATTTAGTTCTTAACTATACACCAACCGTAAAACGATCCGTATCACTCGCAAATTCCATGCAATTATAGACTTTAAAATGAATTAATAGCAGTCTTGAATCCATTTGAGAGTTCAAAGTTAGAGGTCAACATGTAGATATTTATTAGATGTTCGGAGTGGTATAATAGAAACCTTTTTGCGATCGTCTTTTTTTCGATGATATGATTAATTTGAATGATCTCATGAAGCTTTGAAAGGCACCGACGGTCTAGTTGTGATTAAGAATATCAAAATGGTGTGACATGATACATAATGAAGATTGAAGTTTTACAGACCGTAACTGTTAACGAAACTGTGACTTACGAGGTAGGTGACCTTCACAATGAAATGTAAACCAATTTGAAGAACAGGATGATAAAGTTAGTTTGCCTATGATATGGCTACGATTACTGTGTGGGGGAGCAAAATATGCTCGCTAGAAACAAGAATGACATCAGATGCACCTGCGCTATCATAGCCTAATGACAATTCATTTTTCTCACCATGCCCATGATTTAGTCGGTTTTTACTACTATTACTATTCATCCGACTAATATTATAGAGGCGAAAATTTGTATGTGTGATTGTTACTCCTTCACGCTCAAACAGATATACCACTTCTGATTTCCAAGAGTATAAGGGTTCTTAAAACACGAGTGTAAGTTAAAGAACGCCAAGATATTAGGATTGATGACAATTATTCACAGTAAACACTTGGCATGAATGCGTGTGAATGGTACGCCATGCACTATGCGTATGAATCGTTCACGTGCAAACTTTAGCAATCGGATCAATTTCATTAATATTAAAATTCATGCTAACAATGCAGGTATGCTAGACAATGCGATAAACTATTATTATCGAATACCCTCGTGTAAAGTTAACAAGTCCCTTGGCTTTCGACCAAATAAATACGTATAAACAGACGCACTATATCTAGTTAATAAATAAAAATGTGTAGCGTATAATACCTACCGAGCCCGCACTTTTATATACTCTGAAACCACCGTAGGTTGCAATACAGTGTATGCTGAAAATCAGTCTAACAGCGCAGTGCTAACATTATTATCCCTACTGACCCCCGCGGTTTCACCAGCGTGGTGATAATTGATGATGATGAGGAGGAAAAGTAGCCTTCTGAGTTATTTACCGATGGTGTGTGATTCCATTTAATAATAATATAATAATAATAATATGGGACAACATTCACACAAGGTCTTCAAGTCCCAAACTAGGCACAGCCTGTACTATGGTAACCTGATGACTGATATATACTTATATACATACTTATATACATATACTACGAACGGTGTTTTCATAAAATCTATACAGCCAACAGTCGAACTCCAACTGTTTGCAACCATTACTTCCGAAAACAAGTTTTGTTAATAAGAGATAATAAGAGTTCTTAAAACAGAAGTGTAAGTAAAAAAACGAACCGCAAGCGAGTTTTTTTTATAGCATTACACGAGTGTTTTAAGACCAGATTGTGTGCAGTTTCATACACTAAACTAGATAATGAAATTTTCGTAAAATGACAGCATATGTTTGCATTTATTTGTAAACGTTTAGCGCCAAAATCCATTTGCTGGTATGAGTTGCGCCGCGTCCTCAGATTATATTATTATGTAGTAAAAACTGCATAGCAATCACCTTGGTCCAGTTGAAGCTGTATCTTAATGGTAAAAAAGTTAACATATCGATACAGTAAAAGAGCTGTATCGAAATGTTAACTTTTTAAATTTATTTCGATATATTGTCTATAAAAACTGTCATTCAAGACTTGTTTTTGATTTTTTAATCTTTATATTTCAGTATGAGATTACATAAAATACATTATAAAATATTGTATCTATTCCGACATTCCACAAAACTGGAACAATTAATCTTTATATTCCAAATTCCTAATTTGTTTATATTCCAAAATAAAAGCGGCAAAGGCCTTTTCGCAAAATGACAAATACATCTAGTAGTATTCTAACAATTTTAATTTGGAATAAATTTTAAATTGTTTTTGGAATTCTTTTGTACAACAAGAAAGTAATAATTATAGCATCTATATATGCAACCATAACCAATAAAATCAGTTTCTAGATATGTTCTAGACAGTTTCTATATAAATTCTTACATAACCAAGCCACACATCCTCAAAACTCAAATATAGATGACAGATGTTCCCATTCTAATATAATATTGTAGCAATATAATCTATTTGAAAGATGTGGACGTAGTTAGGTGATATAGCAGGGCACATTAACTTGAGGCCCGTATGAATAATACGAACACAACCTAGTATTTATTGAAATAAATTCAGTCTTACTTAGCAGTAAATATTGAGGCACAATTATTACCAATACTGGCAAGCGCAGCATAGAACCACTACCGACAAGGTGGACAAACGACCTAAGATCGCAGGAAAAGGCTGGATGCGGGCCGGTTCCAACCGGTCCTTGTGGAAATCAATGGCGGATGCATATGTCATCCTATGGCTGAGATGGCTCATGGAAACTGTTCATGGTAGTAAAGCACTTCCAAGTGTCCACAACGCTGGCTATCACCATCAAGGTAAAATTCAAACAACCTTTAAGTAAACATCCATGAACTGAGAACATGGACTACACCGTCCGTGATAATGATCAAAAGGTAGGTTTAATTAAAAATAATGGATTGGTTCGATTTGTACAACGTATAAAGTTATGATAATAATATGGTGAATAAATAATCGCTGCACTCGTTCCGTCCATTGCATGTATTATAGGTAATATAAATGATGATGTACCTCGACTTTGCCCCCAAACACAGGTTACCTCCCCCTTACTTAAATCCTAGATACGTTCTTGCAAGACCGTGCCTACATCTCCTATGTCTACTTTTGCCCGTATTGAATTTACCTCAAAGTGGCACAAAATGTAGACGGAAATAAGTATTTCAAGCTGGTACGTATTTCGGGCACTGAATTTTGCTCAGTCTGAATCAATTATGCGCAAGAACTATTGGCGGGGTATCTGTGAGAATTCGCTTGCTTTGAGGTTTTAATAGAAACTACAACTGGATTACAGAGGTTTTTGGATTTATGATTTTATGAAGCCGCTTCGACTAGATACGAATGTTGGAATGTGACGTTAAACACCTATAGGTACGCACATTCGGCCATAACAACGCCTAGGTTATGTTTAATATATGCCTATGTGTATGCCTAGGCTAGGTTAGGTTATGTTTAATATATAAAAACTTATCACACCCATGTTCAAGCAAATAAATAATTTTGACATTGACTAGGGTTTATTTCATAAAAGGACAAAGGTAACATTATATTTCTATCAAATTTCAATGGCTGATCGTAATGTCGACTACGCGTAAGTGCCACGTTATACCCGTAGAGATAGAGACCAATGATGTTTTACTAAAGATGACGTATATGCATACGGCGCGGTGCTCAGATTTTGTTCCTTTACGACATAAACATGCTTACTGCGACAGATAATACGGTATAAATAATATAGAAAAGGATAGCTATATGTTTAGACTTGCGCTTGAAATACGCGTCGTAATCAAAATTACTACAATTGACTTAATTTCGCCGCCTCAGTTTCCGCGCGCTTATGCGACATCTACCTCATATAAACATATAATATCATTGGTAGAGACAGTACAAAGACAAAGGTATATGTATTGTTATTAACTTATTATACATGTAAGCATTCTAGACCTAACGTGACGAGATCAACGATCAGATCGTCACTGACCATCAATCTGTCTGGAGAAATCTAAGGCACTATATAAGTATTAATTATGTAAATTGTTATTAATAATAAATAAATAAAAAAAATTAAAATGGAGATAGTGGTGAAACGAGACACATTTACAAATATAAGATAACAATAAAACTAGATCTATACATAACGTGACCATACGTCCCGCTTTGAGCGGAACAGTCCCGCTTTAAGGCAGACTGTCCCGGTGTCCCCAGCGAAGTCGACATAGTCCCGCTTTTGCAAACAGTTGAAGAGAGAAGAAGAGAAAAAAAAATGGTCACGTTATCTATACAGTACAAAAAAATAATTAAGGACTTTCAACAATATAAGCCGAAGAGATCAAAATTGTTTATTTAGCCAATGGTAGAGCCTTAAAATATTCACTAAGTCTTGACAGTCTTTACCATTAAGTATACACCAAATGGTTTTATACTCACCTTGAACGATTCTTTCCACATTTAATCATTGTTTTTTAGTTATCTGTGCTTCTACCGCACCATCAATTGGCTATTAGGCCATTACAATTAGTTACGGCCCGTCGAGAACAGGTTTAGTGTACCACGAAGTGCCAAGAAGCCTCCGGTTTATTAATAACATGTTTTTGTAAAAAGGCTACATAACATTTTTCAAAGAATCGAAGGCAGAAGAGTGGACGGAAATTGTGTCAGCAGAATTTTTTTCTTTTGGAATTTCAAGTGATTAACTATATAATAATGTGTGGGCATTATTATATAGATGTGTTATCAGTGGTCGCCGCGATCTGGCAGCGTACTCACTTGAAGATGGGCATCGGACATGCCCGAACCCTATTCAAAACTTCGACTATAAACGCTAGTAAAGCCGGATAACACATCTGTATAATAATGTGTGGACATTATTATATAGATGTGTTATCAGCGGTCGCCGCGATCTGGCAGCGTACTCACTTGAGGATGGGCATCGGACATGCCCGAACCCTATTCAAAACTTCGACTATAAACGCTAGTAAAGCCGGATAACAGATCTATATAATAATGTGTGGACATTATTATATAGATGTGTTATCAGCGGTCGCCGCGATCTGGCAGCGTACTCACTTGAGGATGGGCATCGGACATGCCCGAACCCTATTCAAAACTTCGACTATAAACGCTAGTAAAGCCGGATAACACATCTATATAATAATGTGTGGACATTATTATATAGATGTGTTATCAGCGGTCGCCGCGATCTGGCAGCGTACTCACTTGAGGATGGGCATCGGACATGCCCGAACCCTATTCAAAACTTCGACTATAAACGCTAGTAAAGCCGGATAACACATCTTTATAATAATGTGTGGACATTATTATATAGATGTGTTATCAGCGGTCGCCGTGATCTGGAAGCGTACTCACTTGAGGATGGGCATCGGACATGCCCGAACCCTATTCGAAACTTCGACTATAAACGCTAGTAAAGCCGGATAAGACATCTATATGATAATGTGTCAATATTATTACATAGATGTATTATCAGTGGTCGCCGCGATCTGGCAACGTACTCACTTGAGGATGGGGATCGGACATGCCCGAACCCTATTCGAAACTTCGACTATAAACGCTAGTAAAGCCGGATAAGACATCTATATGATAATGTGTCAATATAATAATATAGATGTATTATCAGTGTCCGTCGCGATCTGGCAGCGTACTCACTTGAGAATGGGCATCGGACGTGCCTGAAACCTAGGTCGAAACTTCGACTATAAACGCTAGTAAAGCCGGATAAGACATATATATGATAATGTGTGATTATTATTATATAGATGTATTGTCAGTGGTCGCCGCGATCTGTCAGCGTAAACTTACTTGAGGATGGGCATCGGACATGCCCGAAACCTAGGTCGAAACTTCGACTATAAACGTGAGTAATGCCGGAGAATACATCTATATAATAATTTGATTCTTTTACAAATTTAATATGGATTATTTATTAATGAACATTTTAAAATCTACTAGTGATAGCTAAAAAAGTGGGCACCAAAAATGCGTACCACTATGCCAGATTATCTGAGAATGTTTCATTCACCGAAACCTCTAAACCATGCCAGGTCGTTCGATCTGGCAATTGTGCATAATGTTCAAATATTTGTAACTTTTATTTTCCTAGACCACATTACATCAAAATACTTTTTTGGTCCTGAATGTCACCTGAGAGTGCATTGAAAGGACCCTAAGCTGCACAGCAACCTCATGAACGTTTCAGGTGACTTACAAGGCTGACGTCTCTAAGCCGAAATGTGAGGGCTTATAGACAAAGAGCTAGTAAGCGAAAATGTTACTCCTAGTTATTTATTATTTTATTATGTTTAGGAAGCCAAGATCGGCTGAACCAGATAATATTTATTTTTAAGGATTTTTATACATTTCAGACAGTATTTTCCAAAAATTTAAAGATAGCTGTGTATTCTATCTAGTTCCGACTCCTGTTTTTATGTATATACTTTTTTTAATAGTATTTATTTACCGGATTGCATAATGTATATCCGATAGATTAGCACTAAATTAATTTCAGTAACCGCGATGGGCATGTTTATTAAAAATAACTTTGGCTCGGTTTTCGAATTGTCTAATGTCTCTCCAATAGTACTTATTCATTTATTGTGGATATATTTTGGATGTGTGTTCTGAGTAAATTAGAATTAAGGTGTTTAAGTATTGACTTTAAAAATATACAAAATTCAAATTTCTTAATTGTATCATTATTCAGTTGTAAACTTTGAAGCTGTTCTGTTTGTCTAAGTGGTAACAGCCCCACTGTATTGTCGCCTGAAGCTGCTATCTACTGCCTATAGGTACAAGTTGTAGCCATCGGAGCTACAACTTGTTGATGACTGATGTCACAAGGTTCAAGGTACTGACTCAAAGATTATGACACAATATTGTGTATTTAATATCATTTTGATGTAAATTTCTGCCCAGTAACACAACACAACATTTGGTTTCAAATCAAGGTTTTATTTTCAAAAGATTTTTATCGAAGTATAGATCTTTTATATAAAAAAAGTAATAGCTAAGTTTGATATAATATGAGGAGATTATCAAATAATTTTATTATATTGTAAACTACGTACGATCTATCCTTGTTTCGAGGATACTGTATATTGTGTCTAGGTATGTATATGTATATAAGCATATATATCAGTCATCAGGTTACCATAGTACAGGCTCTGTCTAGTTTGGGACCTGAAGACCTTGTGTGCATGTTATTAAATAAAAAAAAATACGTTTATGATAATTTTAAACATAAATTTCACAATGTCAAAAATCACAATGATTTAATGAGACCTATGTGAGGCTGTTTTATTTGCGTTTAAACACAAAATTTATCAAACTCTATAATATCGCTTTTGTGATTATTATCATCTCATTAAAATATCTAGTTATTTAAGTTTCGTGTAGTAAGCTCTTCGTCTATTAGAAATACATATTACTTCACCGGTCTTATATACCGGGTAGGCGTATAGCCGCGTCAGGACGTGCAGGCGTCGCTATAAAATCAATAGGCAAGACATTCGAGCTCTGATATTATTACCACGGCGTTTCAATTTACATTAGAACTATTTTTTTTTCGAAGTGAAGTCGGTTCCACTTTTTAGTAAAATTTATTTTTTCATCCTTTTCAGTGATTTTTGCTACTCACGGGATCAATTATCCTATTGTGTATGTTCACCGATTTCTACACCCGCAACTAACTATATAGTGTCATCGACATATATGCCTAGCGATTTTCATTTATGTGTGTAACTCAAAAGCCGCTTGACAAATTTTTATGAAATTTAAATGGGACCACACGGAAAGCAACCAGCTTTCAAATAAAAAAAAAGTTCAAAATCGGTTCATCCAGTCGAAAAGTCTGATGCAACAAACATAAAAAATACAATAAAAAATAACAATCATACGGGTCGAATGGAGAACCTCCTCCTTTTTTGAAGTCGGTTAAAAAGATACGCTTAATCCAGCAGTTACGATGACCAATGAATTTGGTTCACCTCGAAAAGGCCAAGGGAGTTTTTCAAATAGCAGTCCTACTTTTCAAATGGCACCCAATCAACACCGTATAAAATCTCAATGATCGCCTCACCACACATTCAGCGCTGGCTCAGTGTTGCCATGTCCTTAGAGAGAATAAATACGCAAATCTACATATTTAGTACGCTACACGGCCATAGATTTGTCTGGAAGAACCAGCGCGCAACCATCCGCAAGTTTTATTGCCTCGTATGCATATACTTTACAGATGCAGCGATGGTAAAGAGAGTATTTATGTATTTCCTCTAGTGGGATTCAGTGCAAATGAATTCTAATGTTTTGGTTGTGCGATTTCACTAGGTATCTAAAAACAATATGGACTATTTTCTCATATCATTTTTCTTTTACTGGGCCGACTGACTTTATTAAAATTAAAATGATAATAAATAATTACACATTACAGCTGCTACAATAAGATTTGAGAAATCCACTAGCCGTTGTCAGCCTATAGATAATTAAAATGCTCTGACCCGCTACCAGTTGGCAGCGTACCTAGAATGCAAGCGGCATTGAGTTTGTATTTTAATTTATTTTACACATTCTCTTATACTAAAGAATATACTATAATTTAATGTTAAATATTTATACTTCAGTTTTGGATTTCACTAGATTTTTTTTAATATTGTATAGATCTAGCGTTTAAAGATATAATTTAAAGATCTCAGAATATTTTTATGCTGACTTACTGAAATATGAGTATTTTTACGGTTTTTTTTCCCTTTTTATATCACACTTAGAACCTCGCACTAGGATTTCCTGTATCGCGGGAGGCATGGACACACACAAGCACCCAAGGCCCGGGACAAACATCTACACTTATCGCACAAATGTTTGCCACTGCCGGGGTTCTAACCCAGGGTCCCGATGACACAGAAGTCAATGCCACTGACCACTGCGCCACGGCGAAAGTCGACAAAACGTAACATTGTACATACATACTTGATTAAAACCGTTCATTACCCAAAATTGTCTGGTCCGCCATTCCAAAATGGTAAGTAATGACCAACTTGTACTATCAACAATTATTATCACGATAATACCATTAATTCTTAAAACAACAAACATGTTGGTTAAAATCTTAAATGATTAAAAATTAAGTGTTGCAAAATATATCTTTGAGAAACCTGAAATTTTACGGTCAAATAAAAATCTCTTTAAAAAAAAAACGGCCACAAGAAAATGGAATTGCCCAGTTTAATTATGTTATAAATCAACTGGGCAATTCCATTTTTCGTACGTTGGCGTACTTTACCCTGTTGCATGTTTTCATGGCAAATTAAGCAGCCTGAGCCAATGAACAAGTCGGCTAAATAGTTAATGTGTTTAACCAGACGAGCAGCTGAATCTTAAAAGGAATAAAAATACAAATTATTTTGGTATAGGGACGTGTAGTTTAGTCAAAGTTCAACAGACACACGACCTGACTAAGATTGCAAGAAAGCCCAACGGGCTGCTCCCAACCGGTCCTAGTGGAAATCAATGGGGGAGGCATATGTCCAACAGTGGATGTTCTACGACTGAGATCATGATGATGATGAATATATTTGTATATTCATTTCATATAAATTGTATTATTCATCATCATCATAGTCGTAGGAAGTCCACTGCTGGACGTGGACCTCCTCCGTTGAGTTTTACAAGGACCGGTTGGAAGCGGCCCGCATCCAGCTCTTGCCTGCAATCTTAGTCAGGTCGTCTGTCCACTTTGTCGGCGGCCATTCTATGCCGCTCTTGCCAGTCCGTCATCCGGCCATCAGTTCTCCGAGCTATGTGCTCTGCCCACTGCCACTTCAACTTGCTGTTCCGCTGGTCTGTATCAGTGAGTTTCGTTCTTCTACGGACCTCCTCATTTCTGATTCGATCGCGTAAAGAAATGTTATTGTTAGTTAGCAATAATAATACACATTCTGTCAATAGCTCAGCTATCTGCCTACCGCGGTTTAAGAGTTACAGCTAGCAGACGTTTGTACGGACAGCAGTCTTCGTAACAGGATTCCATCGGTCGTCGGTTACCTATGTAACCCACATGGGTTACATAGGGCATTGAACAGTACTATATAGTATTTTTTTATTGGAACTCTTTATAAAAATGATTTAACACGGAATTACTTTATTCGTCCCAAGCAAATAATAAATATGTAATACATAACCGTATACCATAAAATCTTTACCTTCTACCACCGCACCTTAAGTTCCATATTAATGTGCATTTGGCGTGCTCGGCCCGCCTTAAGTACAGATTAAGAACAAACTTAGCCATAAATGCAAGTTTCTAATGAAAGGTAGAAAAAGTGATTTATGGCGATGAAAGATCGTGGGGTGATATTAAAGAAAGCCTGTAACCCGGTCTTTATGTATATAGCCTTGCGTTTTATAGCCAGCCATTTAATACCTTAGTAGCTTAGCTTAGGCTTTGATTTAAAAAAAAACTGGATAACTTATAACCTTATTGTCTGAATAGAATGCAAGGTATTTAAAGTTAAATTTAAATGCCTACATAAATTATTAAATTGTAAATGTTAAATGTCTTTTTTGTGCTATTATACTTGAGTACCTAGGCAAGCGAGTTTTTCTCCGTTTTTCAATAATATAAGTAAACTGTATTACATACTGTTACCATAGTACATTTGCTTGGTCTAACCTCAAACCAAACACGCATTGGCTTAGTGTTGTTTAACAACGCCATCTATTGACAAGTAGCTTTAGTGTTGCTTTGTCGGTAAAACAGTTTAGTTGTTGTTTAAGTAGTATTACTCGCCAATGGGAAGAATCATATTCTAATGACATTGTAGCAGTTTTTCATTGTATGAAAACACGGATAAAACGACGTTCTATAAATATGAAACCTAGCTAGATCGATTTATCGCCCCGAAACTCCCTTCATACTAAATTTCATGAAAATATATGAAACTGTTTCTGAGGTTCAGATTATATATAATTAAAAATATATACAAGAATTGTTCGTTTAAATTTCCACGACAATGGCCTTGAGCCTAGTGTGGAGCCGTTGCATTTAAATCCTTGGATATCGCATCCGATTTTGGCTTGTACTGTAAAATATTAAGGTCTTATGTGATGTTTTAGTTATGTAATGAAATAAAAGAATTAAAAAAAACCTTATTCGCCATATCCCAATTATAACCATAACCCAAGGTATTCGTACACTTCAGTCAATAAAACTACGATGTAAATTAAAAAAAAAAGAAAAGTATTAGATTATGCCATTTCAGCTACATATACTCTTCATCGACCGTTTTTCAACCCCTATTGCTTTCAATTGCTAATAACAATTACAATCTAGTCCCCGCGGCTTAAGATTACATTAAACGAGTCCTGATTGCCAGTTTACCCCAGCCTTCCCTCGAACCCTTTCGAACCCTAATAATTACAAAACCGTAATTGTTGGCTTACTTGAAAATTGATAAAGAAATCCTGACGCTGATAACAATGTGTAGCAAATATTGTTAATATCAAGTCGTCGCAAGCAAATGAGTTTCAAGATAGTCTAAAACAAATATAGTTGATATTAGGTGACGATCGACACGCGCATGAATTGTCAAAATGCACAGCTTTGCCGTCTTTGGTACAAAAGAAGTTTTATTTTACTTTAAGGACATATTTATTTAGTTTAATAATTACTTAATTTGTACCTACTTGTAAGTAGGTACAAAACAGTAAATACTAAATACCAAGGCAATTTCAACTTTTCTTTTATGGTAAAAAAAATAGAAAAAGGTTTGAAAACCACCTAAATCGATTAAGGAATAATCAGTCATTGATTCAATTTAATTCAATTTAATTCAATAACCGTAATCGGGACTCCAATCAAGCACAATACCTAAATATAAATAAATAAATTGTTTATTGCAATCCAACAACTTTACATTACAATAAGGAGACTTACAGTTACTTAATATTATTTATATAGATTTATAAATATTATAGTAACAATAAATTTGGCGTTCAGAACCCACACTATCCAATTACATTGGTAGTTTAGTATAAACTCGATTTTATGAAGAATGTATAAATTAACACATAGAACAGAAAAACAATGCACAGGATACACAAACTAAAACAGAGTACACAAAACCAAATCGTAACAAAGCGAAGCGAAGCTAACATTGTAATCAGAATGAAAAATGTAAAGTTTTAGATCACCGCTAGTGGAAAACGGGCATTTTCTCGAGCACAAAAGAATTGTATGAAAAATATAAAGGAAAAAACAAAAACATGAAATACAGGGGAATAATTTAAATATAACCATTAATCTGGCTCGTATACGTTGCTGTCACAAGGCGGTGTACCGTTCGCAGAAACAACGAGAAATATACTATAGAAATATAATAGATTGTTCGTTCTGAGCTGTAATGTAAAAAATATAGAAGACGTTTACAAATGGTCTAAAATTGTTTACATTATTGTTAAAGCTTTATTTTTAAATTTATACGTACAAATAAACGCATCCTACTAAAGTTGCAAATTTAATTTGTGATTTTAATTTTTAGTTTTACTTTGCATGTAGCTACATTTACTCATAGAAAACTTACATGTTCCATACATCACGAAACAGTTGGAAAAACAAAAAGTTAAATATACTTCTATCTCAGATCCAACCTCGTAGTTTCATTTGGGTTGTTACTTTATAATCTTTACCGTAGCTTTATGAGAAGTAAAAAAAAACATGCATAAAATAATACTTGTTCTGAAGTCTTGATACTTACCAAGCAACCTTCAAGGCGCTTAAATTTAAAAAAATGACATACAAGCCAAGTGCTGAAGTAATTATGTAACATAATAATAATACAACCTTTATTATTTTAACGTAAATACAACTGCATGTTGTATACATGCAGTTGTATTTACGTTACGTACTGACAAGAGTATAATCTAGGTCTAGGAATAAACTTGAACAAACTTGACTAGTTGCTTAATCCTTTTTTTGCCAACGTTACCACCCTCCAAATTAAACTGCCTTATTAATAGATCGAGGAGATGCGTCTCTTTTGTCTTCTCTTGCTTGTCTCACGGATTTTAATAGAAAATTTAAACGGGCCTGCGCCAACCCTGATTAAAACGGCTGTAGCTCACACCAGACATTCCCAGACCTCTGAAGTAGGAAACAAGGCCATGGATTAAATCACAGCTGCTACAGACAATTGCCAATTTTCCCTAGTAACTATTATCCAATCAGTGCCGTTGTGGCGTACTTTAGAGAGTTCAATAAATTTGGCAATTCTAGTCTCGATTGCAAATTAAAATCTTAGAACGCGAATGTACGCGTGGTTTGAGGTGCCACAAGTGTGCGTTTTAGTGAGCAATTGGCGCCCAAAAGTGTTGAAAGTACTTTTCAACATTTATTTTGAAGATATCCGATTTAAATAAGAAAAACCACAATATCTTTAATTGGTGAAATTCTATTCAGCGTCATAAGAAACAATTATTTAGTTAATTTTAATTAAATTATTTTATATAGCTGAGTTTATGTGATTATGCTAAAATATATTAGCTGATATGATTTCCACTAAATGATATACATCATCATCATCATCATACGTGTTAATTCCGGGAAATAACACTATGCCATGCAAGAATGCAGTGTGCAGCCTTCTCACGCATAAATTGCCAGGACATCCGAGTCAATGTGTTCTGAAGATGCTTCGTGTGAGGTGAAAACGTTATGGTATAAGAGTTTCCGTTTGAATAAGTTGTATGTTTAATATCTTATTATATGTATATTCAATTTTAGTTTTTTTATATTTAATATTATTTTGATATGGATTTTCGCGAAGTAACGCGTGAATTTCGCACAAATAGTTTTTGTTATTTGGATTATTTTTTCGTTTAAGTTAATACTTTTACTCCACACACACTTTTTTAAAGTAATACTTTTTATTATATATATTTGTCTAAATGTTAGTTTGACTTGTGAGCAGATTCAAAGTCGCATAACGAGCTATGGAGAGGGCTATGCACGGAGTTTCTTTACTCGATCGAATCAGAAATGGGGAGATCCGTTGTAGAACGAAAGTCACCGACATTGCATAGCTCGAAGAACTGATGGTAGTTGGGGTATCAACCTTGTCGAGATCAACGAGTGAGGCCTATGTCCAGCAATAGACGTGTTATGTCTGAAATGATGATAATAAACAGTTTATGGTATTGTTTAAAAACAACCGTATTCTTCTTGAATTTGACCTCACTATTCAGCGCACTTCACTTGAAAACAGGATGTCATCAAAATGAGTCTATTAAAAATGAAACAAGATTCAGCCATGCCGTTTAAAATATTCGTCAGATTTTCCACCCGTGTGTCCACGATCGCTATTTGATTAAGAGATACACTTGTTCAACCAGGAATCTTGTGGCACCCCATAATGAAGGGCTTCCCCCACCTAAGCTCTTAAGCAATGTCATTCGTGTTACTAAGCATTTATTATTAACTAGCTGCGCCCCGCGGTTTCCCCCGCGTGCACTACGTTTTTCCCGCTGACTCAGTTATCCCACGGGAACCATACTTCTTCCAGGACAAAAAGTAGCCTATGTCCTTCTCCAAAGTCCCATGTATCTTTATACCAAATTTTATCTAAATCGGTCAAGCCGTTTTCATGTTATGTCGTGACAACGGAAAACGGGTTTCATTTTTATATATATAGATTTGGGAAATGTAAGGAATTATGGCTAGCTTTGCTGCTATCTCGTTTTTTGACGTAATAACGTTTTATAAATTGATGAATGCCAAAATGAAAAATAGTAACGTTCCGCGTAACGGTGAATGGTCAATGGTCAATGGTCAATGGTCAATGGTCAATGTCAATGTCAATGTCAAAGTCAAAGTCAAAGTCATAAATGATTATGACGTTATCACGTAAATCTATCGTCCGTAAACCGACTTTACAGACAACCAATTATTTTTTTATTTTAAATCACGGTCTACAGTTCCCAATAATATCTACGTAATACTTAATATATTTATTATTATGTATCAGTAAACAAGGTTTTACATTTTCTTATTATACTTTTCACGTATACATTTTCCGTACACCCAATCCAAAAGCTAATGTACATGTCTGATGAGTGTAATGTACATGTCTGATGAGTGTAATGTACATGTCTGATGAGTGTAATTTTTTTGTTTCTTGCACCTTGCATATGTTTCTTGTACGTAATTCATTAAATATCATTGAATATGACAAGTAAAATAGCGGTAATTAACGCTTTTTTACTAGCCATATTCAATCAATATCTTCTTCTTCCGGTGCCTCTCCATCACTGAAGGTCGGCGGTCATCTTTTGATATTTTTCCTTGTTCAGGGCAAACCTAAACCTAAAATTCAATCAATATAAATATATGAAAATATTAATATTTTATAATATACCACTTTTTTACCCACGCTACCGTTTGAAAAATACACACCGCTGAAGTATTTGAAAATGTGCCCCCCCCCTCTTGCAATTTGAAGATCCTCTCACAATAATCACATTAATATTATTAAGGCGAAAGATTGTGTGTATGTTTGTTACTTCTTCACGCTCAAACGGCTACACTGACTTCAATGAAATTTGGTATGGAAATAGTTTAAACTCTGGATTAACACATAGGCTACCTTTCATCATCAATCATCACCACGCGAGTAAGACCGCGGGGCACAGGTAGTTCTTAATAATTACCAACATCTTGAATTTTCTTAAATAATGTAAAACGGGTTTCATTTTTATATATATAGATTTGGGAAATGTAAGGAATTATGGCTAGCATAATAGATGGCTGCATAATACTCAACACGTGTTATTTACAATCCGTTGCAGTTCAATTTTATAAGTGTGTTTCGGACAACTTTTTTTTTTCACAATAGGCAGGCGTTTGACCACTATCTCACCTGATGTTAAGTGATGATGCGGTCTACGATGATTCACGCCTGCCTAGAAGATATCTGTTCACTCGTGACTTGAAGATGCCCAGGTAGTATTCATGTGCAAACACAGACTTAGGTAATGAGTTCCACTCGTTAGCTGTACGCACTATGAATGTGGAAGCAAAACGCTTGGTGCGACAGGGTGGAACGTATACCATGTATGGATGTCGCATTGCAGTCCGTCTGGTCGTTTTTTGATGGAATGGGGAAGGAGGTACCAAGTTATGTAACTCCAGAGCACACTCCCCGAAATATATAAACTACGGGACCTCTATATTCTAAGCATCGAATACTTGCTCATGGCAAGCATTTTTTTTTCATTTTACCTTATAAATTTATATTCCCTTCTTTCACGCTATTTAAGCTAATCATGATCGTACCTGGAACAAAAGAAAATTGAGAATTAGTTTAAATAATGTATAAATAAATGACAAACTGTCAAAATAAATCAACAAAGAGGCAATGGTACAACTAGGCCGCAACCCCCTAAGAATCTTTTAGTTACTGTTGAAAAGTAGTTAAAAAGCGTAAGTGTCTCTACGGTTTTGCTGTGCGCGAAAATGTGAATTACGAAATTCAGTAGTAAAAGCGTAACAAAAGGAAACCTGTACTTAATAATTAAAATTAATAATGTATAAATAAAAGTTAATAATAAATAATGAGACAAGAAGACAATACCATGTAACAATGCATTTAAAATATCGATAACAGAGGATTCCGTACGAATGAACAATAAAATAATTGAAACTCGATAAGCCGAGCGTAATATACCGCGTTTATTTAACACTCAAAGCGTCTCGGCTTATACAAATATTATTTCACAAAAAATTAACATTCCAATACTGATTCCTTTACGATTTTAATCGTCCCTCATTAATGTGATACCGCGGTTACGAGCGGCCATCTTGAATTAATATCGCGCAAAACAAAATGGCGGGCACGCGGAGTGGATATTAATTTTTTTTATTAATCTCAGATGAGCGCTTCAATAGCTTCGCAAAACTCAATGGTATGTACTTATACACGAATAAGTAACATTAATGTTGCAATAAATGTTTTGTTTTCCTCGCAAATCTATACTAATATTATAAAGAGGAAAGATTTGATTGTTGGGGCCGAAAGGTTCTCGAATGGAGACAATGTACTGGCAAGCAAAACATAGTGTGGTCACCGACAAGGTGGACAGACGACCTGAGTAAGATCGCAAAAAAAGACAGGATGTGGACCGCTTCCAACCAGTCCTTGTGGAGATCAACGAAGGGGGCTATGTCCAGCAAAATACGTCATATGGCTGAGATGATGATTATGATGATGATAGTTTTAAATAAATTGGGTATTCTTATAATTTTTTAGGGCGGACCGCTAGTGTTGATAATTTTTTTGAATTGGGAATTACGCCCTCGTCTGAGAATCCGGCTGCAACCCACAGCCTCGTGTGTAATGGCTCACTTGTATCACATTATTTATACGATTTGAATATTTCAAAAATTAACGTGAACGTCAAGATAGCACGCTGCCGGCCAATAGCGGGTTAGAACATTTGAGTTATCTATAGGCTACCAATAGCTAGTGGATTGCTCAAATGTTATTGTAGTAGCTGCAGTATTGTAATTAGTTATCAGTATTTTATTTTAATAAAGGCATTTGCCAAAAAAATAAGAGATTTGTTGATGTAATTTGATTTAAAAAAAAAAACAAAAAATGGAACCGACTTCGACACTTAAAAGAGTGAAAAAACTTATTAAAGTCGGTACCATGATAATTCAAAAGTAAGTATCATCAAAATATTGGGCGCATGGTACCGACTTCGACAAGTTATTTCACACTTTTGGGTGTTGAAGTCAGTTCCATTTGTAGGTGAATTTTTTTTTACTATTTTCTGTGACCTTTGCTACTCACGGGATTAATTGTAATTGTGTATGTTCACAGATTTTTTCACCCTCAATTAGGAAGTCATCGAA
Organism: Apeira syringaria; assembly: GCA_934044485.1. NCBI lineage: Eukaryota > Metazoa > Arthropoda > Insecta > Lepidoptera > Geometridae > Apeira > Apeira syringaria. The sequence goes on along the minus strand of OW203672.1, from coordinate 7,009,401 downwards.
ATAGACGTAACACTTTCAGTTATTGGAGTTTAACTCAAAAACCACTTGACTTTAAACAAAAATGAATGAATGGAACTACATGGGCTAAACCAACTTTTAATTAAAAAAAGAAACATCAAAATTGGTTCAACCAGTCGAAAGTTCGTGACAAACATTTAAAAACAAACCGATGATTTTTTGAAACCGGTTAAAAAAGTTCAAGTAAATCCTTGTTTATTTTATTCCAAAACAGAGCACGTTCCTTTAAATACGACGTAAATAGAAGTCTCACTTCACATTCTAATTTGATGAATAAATCAGTATGTAAAGAGCCATCGATGTATGAAGTTCAAAGAGATCGTATCGGCGAGAGTTAGGTGATACCCCCCGGTTTCGATTACCTGTACACAAACAGGTAGGTACTTCGTCGTTAAAGAAACGCGTTTATTTGTGAATTATGAATGATTATTGGAGCGAAGTCATTGAACTTTGGAGGTAGATTAGAATTGAACTTCTTCCAATAATAATTGTGCATATGCGGGTAGATTGAAGCAATGATAGCTCAACGGGGGAGCGTCCGCAGTCAAACTGACGGACACTGATTCGATCCCCAATAATAGCTTAAGCTTCCGGTGAAGTTAACACCGCTATCAAATTCCCAGCGTGGTGGTAAGGTGCTGTCGAGTACCCGCCTGGCTAACTACCACCCTCAAGTTTGAAAAACTGTCACCAAACACATAGTGTGTTCAAGCAGCACTTCTTGAGAGCCATTACGCATTCTAGGACTAGAGTGATAGCATCTTCGACGTAATCATCACTGAGCATCAAGTGAGATAGTGATCAAACGCCACATCTATACAGGATAAAAAAGGTAAATAAAGTGCATTTTTAGAAGACTTCCAAAAAGGAAGGAAAATTATAAGTCGGTAGTTTTTTATGAACCTATACCTCAGAATTCTGTCAGTTATGTTAAACCGATTAAAACATTTTTTTTTCACTCCATATGTTATATTTTCTGAGTATGTTACTATTTTTTTCTCGGGTCATTAAATGATATTTAATTTGATTTAAATTATTGGCTTTATTATAATATTTTATTAGGGTTTTTAAGTTATAAAATTTACGTTATCAAAATTTTCTTACCGAATGTAGGTAAGCATGACTCAAGTCATATTAGTACATTCGAAATGTATTGTTCTATACGCATTGTTTTATCAAGCACATACGCGGTATCAGTATATCGTAGCTCCCCTTCTGAGAATAAGGTCTGAAATCCGGGAGCAAACCCAGTAAGGGCAATGGCATATACATGATAATGTTCCAGGTTTCGATTACCCCGTAGTCCTTGTACATAATAATCAGATCCTTATTTGCCATCGACACACGTTTATTTGTGATTGATGAATATTTATTGGGGTTGGGTTTATTGAACTCCTTGAAGTGGGATTGGATTTCGTTTTAACATACAAGCCATGCAAATGAACCAGCGACTATTAAGTTGACAACTGACGATACCCAACACACCACCGCTAGGTTATCATCTTTTTTTTCGATCCTCAAGTTTGAGGGTCGTGACGACCTTCATCCATTATCTTCTCTCGTGTGATGTTACTCCATCGTTCTCTGTTGTTGGCTACATGGATAGCATGGTAGATGGAAGTGTCTATAGTAGTACAGACTTGATCAGACTACAGCATCGGGCTCTAGCCACGCGATCGCTTGCCTTCCACTTTGCCAGTGACTACTAGCTTTGCCAGTGACTACTAGCTTTGCCAGTGACTACTAGCTTTGCCAGTGACTACTAGCTTTGTCAGTGACTACTAGCTTTGCCAGTGACTACTAGCTTTGCCAGTGACTAGTAGCTTTGCCAGTGACTACTAGCTTTGCCAGTGATTACTAGCTTTGCCAGTGACTACTATCTTTGCCAGTGACTACTCGCTTTGCCAGTGACTACTAGCTTTGCCAGTGACTACTAGCTTTGCCAGTGACTACTAGCTTTTCCAGGTTGTCTCCGTCTTTTCTGCCAATATGTCCAAAGTAATCAAGGATGCGCTTAAATCAAAGCAATACTAAAGGTTGACAAATTGAAATATCTGTTCACAAATCAAACAATTAAATTGATTGGCTTGCAACATTAAACATAGTTATATAATGATGCCGCCATCCGTCATATACGGATGATGACTACCGCTAGCGATAAATAATAAACAAACTAATTTAAAACAATAGAAATCAAATGAGATAAGCCAACAAATAAACCAATAGACAGTCTTCATTCTATTCTTATTCTTTTCCTAATAGCAATCACTGTCAACTACACCTTTTCTATGTACAGTTGGTTAATATTAAAGGAAATGTCTTTTACTATACTATTTTCTTTGCGTTGACATGACGTGTGACGTAAGTGATAAACTTGTAGCGTGAGAATTTTTTGGCTCCGCACATATTTTTATACATTTGGTCTGTGCCTAGTAAAATCTTTCTAAAGTGTTTAATAAAAATATTATGTCACGGTTGTTAATCAATCAAACGGTGTTTGATCGCGTGAAAATAATTTAGTAATTTATTTACCTTGACGTTACGATTATGTAGCATTGGTCGTGGTCACGAGAAGGCTTATCAATTTTTGAACAATGTATTCGAATCGCAGAAGTCTAAAAAATAGTTATGTATTAAATTATTTAAAAAATAATTATGGTATTTGTGGTTGCTCTCTTTCGAAATGGCTCGACCCATATAAAGTTGTTTTTGACGTGACAACGTCTTATAAATTGGTTTGTTTTTTTATATTTGGGAGATGAGATAGGTCCTTAAGTATTTTTCATTCTCCTACCCCACCCCCATCAAATGGCATAACAACGTTTGCCTGGTCAACACCAAAAGCTGGGTCTGAGTTAACTTCCCCATTATTATATCCTTGAATCAGGAACGTAATTCGCAATTCACTTCAGTATAAAATCCAAGTAAAATTTCAACTTTGCTGCAACAAACTCACTACTTGTACCTAAGTGTTTTGTTTCTTATTTTTATATCTATTTTAATTTAGCTAACATAATACATTAAGTTATTCTATTCTAAGCATGTAAAATGTGCACCTTCTAAGTAATAAATATATTTGTATAAAATTTAAGTCGCTATCGCTCTTGTCTTACACCGCGTATTTATAAAGCATTCATGATACAACCACACAAGTAGTATCGAACTATGTCATTGCACCCATTATTAACCTGTCTTCCATTTTACTGAAAATTCCGCCTTTTAATCATCACGACAAGAATACTATTGTGAATGTTATTCATATTGTCACTTATCTTTACAGAAATATTTTTGTAACAACTTGTAATTGGAGTCCCTCAAGCAATTACAAATATTTACAAAAAGTGGTAGTTATTGACGCAAAACTATTAAATAGCTTTTACTATTAGGAATAAGCGTTATAATAGCGTGTCTCGTTCTCAGCGTTTAAAAGGTCGTTAAATGTTCTTCAATCATGTTTGATTAGTCTATCGGGTCTAATTTCACACATTCGATAAGTTTAATAAAATGTTGACTAAATTCAAAATTAAGGCCTTTTGAACATTGCGTTCATGACAGCCCTTTAGTGCCTTCAAAAAACATAAATTATTTACTTCACTTGGCTACTTATAGATACTTGAACAATACTGATATTTTTTCGATTTTATGATTCATCGAGTACAACTGCGACAAATACATAACAGTTTTGCTTCTACATTCATAGTGAGTACAGCTAATAAGTGAGATTCATTGTCTAAATCTGTGTTTTCGCGAAAATACAATATTTTCAAGTCACGAGTAAATAGGTATCTTCTAGGCAGGCGTGCTCCATCGTAGACCGCATCATCACTTAACATCGGGTGAGATGGTAGGCGAACGCTTGTATAATCTTCTTAATAATAATAAAAAATAACAATTGATAGTTTGTGCATGCAATTCGTCTGGGTATCAATTCTACTAGCACATTGCTCATAGATTGTTAATGAATTGTCATTTTTGCTAGTTTTGCTATTCTATTTAGAGCATGAATTAGAATGGCTACACAGATATTATTCCTACCGCAACACAATTAACTACAATGCAATCGAGATGCAATTGTTACTTTTGGCGGAATACCAAGCTTTATTACGATAACATTTGAATTGCTATTGCATTGTTTATGGATAGCTTGGCTTGATAAATAAGAGAATTGGCACCCTGTTATTCAATTGTTTATACGATGTCGATTTCGATACCAAAACTCTGACACAAGTGATTCGTACTATAAGTTCAGGTGACTGCGATGTTAATGATGGTAACATAGACAGGTGGACTAAAAACTAATTTTGTACTCAGAATGTGATATATAATTATAATTTGTCCCCTTAACCAAAACACCGCACACTACTTCGGTTTTACGTTAAAGTGTATCATTTAGCTAAACGGTTGCCTGGAAAAAATCGGTGCTTAGCAATAACGCCGCCGATTCAACTTTATTATAGTCTTAAAATATATTGTAGAATATTGAAGATATATTGTACTTATATTATAACTACTTATATTATAACTACTTATATTATAAAGAAACTGTAAGTGCAATAAAGTGTACTCTATCTACATATATACGTATCCATATGTTTTACCTAAACAGCTAAGTTGATGGTAGTCCTGTCCTATCTGATTATATATCATCAGTTGGGCATGTAAATGTCTTAAAGCTGCTAAGCTCTAATACACAATTTACTCCATTTAAAAGCCACAACCCACAAGTTCATTCTCTCAGCGGGTTGACTATGATTTGCAGTAATAATGTACGCGAAAAATGTTTATCTCATTACGTAAGAACAGTCTCTTACGTAATGAGATAAACATTTTTCGCGTGTGTCTCACACTCCAAATAATATATTTTCTTACTTCATACACGACGTAATTGTCATCACATGCATAAGTTACTAATTCTGCTTTTTTATGAATAGCATAATTATGAAGTACTTTTCGAGGTAACCTTGAGCAAACCAATATTAAGTCTCTAAAACATTATCCATAACCATTACAATCTTAATTCATCCCCATTGTGTTTCAAAGGCGTCGCGTCGCATCGTCGAAATTAATAAACAATCCTTTAGACGGGACGTGTTTCGAATACTTGAACTAAACCGTTCTAGTGTCCTCGTTTAGGGTTCCTATTTATTGTCTAGGACCGTGCCCAATTTTAATTGGAGTGGAAATTTGTAGTCGTAGCTGTGCCTAGTCTAGCCTGTTCTGGATTTATTGAAGGTCTTCTGTTGTTTTATCTAATTTCTCCATAAAACGATTGGGTGGCATCGGGTTGTACCAATATATTTATATTGTGAGCTTTACTTATCACTCTTATCAGTACCTGCAAGACCGACCTTTGATCGGTTTTTCAATAATATTACTAAACAATTTATTTTCTTGATCTAACCGCAAACCAAACATTCATTGGCTTAGTACTGCTTAACAACGCCATCTATTGTCAAATAACTTTAGAGTTGATGTGTCGGTAAAACAGTTTATAACAATAATAGTATTACTACTTTTCAATAGATGTCAGGAAGAGTCATACGATAATGATATTGTAGCAGTTTTTCTTTCCCCGAAAACCTGGATAAAACGACATTTTCTAAAAATAATTATCAATTTATCGCCCCCGAGACCCCCTAAATACTAAATTTGCAAGGAATAAACAAACATGTATTGCTTATATCGTTATTATAGTAAGATTTTTTTATTTATTTATTAAAATTCACACAAGGTCTTCAGGTCCCAAACTAGGCAGAGCCTGTACTATGGTAACCAGATGACTGATATAGATAATTATATACTTATATACATATACACACCCAGACACAGGTCAAACAGACATGTTCATACACACAAATGTTTGATCTGTCCGGGAATCGAAGCCGGGACCAGCGGCTCAGAAGGCAGAGTGCTACCAACTGTGCCAACCGACCAGTCAAAATTAATTAATACATATACGATTCTGTAAACGGAACAATTCGTGCATGCAATTGCGTTCCTACACTTAGATGTATATACCTACATCAGCACATCTTTGTTCCTATGTATCCTTTGTCCAGTCTGGGCCTGAATTTTAATTGGATGCTTGTGGAAAGTTTTACCGTTGCAGTTCGCAGTCCTTATGTCTACGCTGAATTGATTATTAAACAGTATGTTATACTTAAAAGTAAAGTAAAAATATATTGAATGTAGTAAAAGTTTAACACATTACAGTAATGTAATATTGATATGATCAATGTGCCATAGCCAACCCACTAGGATACCCCCTGTCGCGGGTTGAATATCTCTCTTCCCTTTTTTCAAATTACAAGATTCTATAGCTTAATACGCTTAATGTACGAAAGAATGTACTTAAACATAAGATATTGCATTAATTATCATTTAACAATACCAGAGTTTAGAGTAGAATATGGACATATGCAGTCAGGTGTTTTTTAAGACTGTATAGCTCTAGCGTTTGACCACTACCTATCTCACTTGATGGTCAGAGAATTAATAATAAATATATACATACATACATTGCGGCGGTCAAACGCAAGATCTTTGTAAAAAAAATGTTTTTTTTTTATCACACTCAGACCCCCGCACTAGGATTCCCTGTGTCGCGGGAGGCATGGACACACACAATCACAACACACAAACACTCAAGACCCGGGACAAACACCATATTATTATTGTGTACGATTATGTTCCAATACAGTAAAAAAGAAAACAAATCAATTGAATGTGTTACTGTCACAATTAGATTACAAATACCACATCCATCATTTTACTTCTATAAACCTGTCTTGACGTCATCCATAAATTATATAAGCCCAAATGAGTTAGCTTATGACGGGCTTTACGACAGTATACTTCGTAGTACGCGGGTGATCTGTTATAACGTTGGTAATCTGTTCGAATTTCTAAAAGTCGATGATAGTGGGGGTAGTGACTTCTGCCAGTCAATCAGACCAGCATCACCGTCTTTACCCCCAGCTTGAGTGTGGGGTGAAGGTTTAGGTAACGAAATCATAGCGTGATGGTAAAATACTTTCCAGTGCGTACATGGCTAGCCATCAGTTATGGTCAAGTTCAAAAAATGCGTATCATTTATCAACAACAATATTCAGGCTACATAATTATTTTTTTTTATCACACTCAGACCCCCGCACTAGGATTCCCTGTGTCGCGGGAGGCATGGACACACACAATCACAACACAAACAACCAAGACCCGGGACAAACTCATCGCACAAATGTTTGCCCCCGCCGGGATTCGAACCCAGGGTCCCGGAGACACAGAAGTCATGTCACTGACATTGACCACTGCGCCACGGCGACCGTCAAATGTCGCCAAACATGCATAACTATGTGGTCAGATAGCTGTCTTTTAGTGCTAGTCAGCATACTAGGTACAGGGTGAATTGTGATACGTAATTTTTAAATTAAATATAACATTCAGACGAATTCTTATGCATTTTCTACACTGAGGAGTACTTTATACTTATCAAATCTAGCGATGTATATAGCAAGAAAAAAAAACAGCTATACTTAAAGTGTATGAACTAGCAATTTTATTTAATGGTAATAAACATTTGAAAAAAAGAAATTTGAATTAAAAAAAAATGAATATCTTATGATACGCTAATGACAATAAGATTGCAAGTGCCGCATCCATCGTTTGGAGTGTGTTATTAGTTCCATGGTCACATAAAGCTGTCGCGGTGTCATCCATAAATTAAATAAGGCCCTAATGAGTTAGATTATGACGGGCCTTATAAGAGTCTATTAATTTAGTATTGTACGGGTGGTCTGTCGTAATCGATGGTTTTTGTGTGATCAAATCGATTCGGTACGATCCAGATGTTCATTTGGGGGCCTTGTTTTTTAACCGACTTCAAAAAAGGAGGAGGTTCTCAATTCGACCCCTGAGTTGTTTTTTTTTAAATATATCATAAACTTTTAGACTATACAATAATATGACTTTACATAGGTTTTTTAAACATAATATTTTGTTTAAGATAGGTGGGAAGGCAAGTTTTTCCCTCAAGTGTATTATTAAAGAAAATAGGAGCTCTTAGATTTTTTTGATTTTTTTTTTGACGTGATAACGTTTTATAAATTGATGAATGCCAAAATGAAAAATAGTAACGTTCCGCGTAACGGTGAATGTCATACATGATTATGTCGTTATCACGTAAATCTATCGTCCGTAAACCGACTTTACAGACAACCAATTTTTTTTTTTTAATTGGGAATAGGCAGGCGTTTGACCACTATCTCACCTGATGTTAAGTGATGATGCGGTCTACGGTGGAGCACGCCTGCCTAGAAGATACCCAGGTTGTATGTTTGCGGAAACACAGATTTAGGCAATAAATTTCATTCGATTACCTTTTGTTACTATAAGTAAGTCTCTATCATTTACTTCTATGTTATTAATAGTCGATATTCTGTAGTAGGTCGACAAAGATAGATTTACAAAAACATAGTTTAGGCATAACTTTATTTAATTTATTTTAGGATCTACAAACAGTAGGTACATGAAAATTACGGTTAATTATTCTATTTTACTAATATTATAAATGCGAAAGTATGTGTGTATGTTTGTTACTTCTTCACGCTCAAACGGTTATACCGATTTCGATGAAATTTGGTATGGCGATAGTTGAAACTCTGGATTAGCACGTAGACTACTTTTATCCCGGAAAAAGTAGTTTCCGTTGGATAGATGAGGTAGCGGGAAAACTGTAATCCGCTAGTAACTAGTAAAATATATCTTACTAGTAGCGCCCCGCGGTTTCGGACAACATTGTAATCATAAAATTTAGGATGATGGGGGTTTCGGGGGCGATAAAGCGATCTAGCTAGGTTTCAATATTAGAAAACGTCGATTTATCCGTGCAGCCTCATCAGTTTTCTATTATATAACCGTTATTCTATTGGGTACGCGGGGCGGTGTGTATTTTTTTTTGTATGCTTGACCCATAGACTGCAGATATAGAACGACCGACAGAAAGCTCTAAAAGCTCTTAATGATAAATTTTGCATACTAAGAGCCTGGTGGGATTCTCAAGCATACATCAAATCACTACATAGTATAAAACAAAGTCGCTTTCTCTGTCCCTACATCCCTAGGTATGCTTAAATCTTTAAAACTACGCAACGGATTTTGATGCGTTTTTTAATAATAGATAGAGTGATTGAAGAGGAAGGTTTATATGTATAATAACACCCATTAATTACATCGGATATATATTTTATACCAGTGCGAAGCCGGAGCGGAGCAAGTAATCAATAAATCAAATGACAAACTCAGGGAAGCTAAGACGGGTTGTGATTTCAAGCACTAAAAGCCTAGCCGTGTTCAATAATTTAAATTCGAACCAAATATACTCAGAAGTTATCAGAATATTTCGACGTGTGTATCGAAAAATTTCGACATACATTGATCCCTGAAATATTCTGAGGCTTGAGTGGGAAGTCGAGCGTATGAGGGTAGTCCTCAGTAATTCTAATTATGCAGTGTCTGATACAAGTAGTGATGAAAATTATTTCTTTTAAATTGAATTTCCACTGAGGAGTTTTTCAATTCAATTGTAATTGTTTATTGATTGTTCTATCCGAAGCAGTTTATAGAACTAGAAAAGTATTAGACTTAAATATTTGAAATAACTATAAGGGTTATATTGGCCTGTGAGGACTGGCAGCTCAGGTGTCATTTATGAGCCGATTTCAAAATATATTTTTTTATATTTTAAACGATATTATATTGATATTAACCTTAAATATAATGCGATAACTTTTTTTAAAATAAATGTTATATACCTATGTGTAAGTTTGGTTCTTAATAGTTTAGTGAAAATTATTACGAGAAATGTTATATTTGCAACAAAAAAATAACTACTATTAAACTAATAACTAATTAAAATACTATTTTCGTTATTTTCTTCTAGTCTATGTCTATGTCTATCCTTATATATGAGATATAAACCCAAAAAAATCGCAAAGATTTTCGTTTGAAATCTTCAGATAACTTAAAAAAATGTCTGAATTAATCTACCACTAATAACCTATCTATACTGTATTTTCTAAAGTTGTAAACGGTGTACTTTTTGACCATTCTTTTTAACACGCTGTATAAAAACAGCGGGCGTTAAAAACAACAGCCTGTATAGAAATACAGGGTGTTTTCTTTGCTAGGTGCACATAATGAATGTTGTTAACGGGTACAATAGTGTGGTTTAATTTGTTTTGTGCTGAGTCAGTCTGTTCGCACGCCCGCATTGTTGGCTTGAAGTTTTTTTTTGTAGTGTAGTGAAACAGACAGAGAGTTATTTACAATTATATGATATAAATTTTATTGTAAATTCCCGGCTAATAGCATCTTGCTTGAGTAAGACGTCAAGAATAATAAAATCCCCAATATTATCCGTAACGTCCTATACTAGCAAGAAAAGAAGTCATAAATGATAAAATAATTTAATTTATTTAGGCAAAATAGAGCACTTACAAACTTTTACAGCTTACGTCATTGGCTTTGAAGACAAACTACTCGTACTGGAGAATCAATTATTAGATTCAATGTTGAGCGGATAACCAGACAGGCGTATGTTGAATTTCATAATATTTACTATGTCATATAGTATATGCAGACAGGTATAGATATGGTATTATAAAAAAAGACGTGTGGCACTCGGGGACTGCCGCGGTAAAGCTATTGCATAGCATTTTTTATCAACTTATGCAATAAATATAATAATAACTTTGCAGTAACGCCGATACAACCAATGCCACCTAGAGGCGAGTTCCTGAATTAAACAGACAAGCGTGATATTTCAAAAAAGTCATTAAAAGTTCTGCTATTCATCGATAGATGGCATAATTAAAAAGTATCACCACTGTGCCGGTCGGAGTGGGGGGTGTTAGTTTATTTTCGTTACGGAATTTCTGCATTCGGTCTCCACGATCAAGGCCCGCGATAGAAGCTATGCAATAGCTTATAATATCGCTTGTTATACTTTAGAGTGTCTGATAGTTTTGTAACTCTATCAAATGTTTAGTGTAGAACGAGTTGGTACGAAATTAATGGACTTACGTTAAAGTGAACTTTTACAAAAGAAGTGGAACAGACAGACAGACTCACTTAATAAATGTATCGTTATAGATACTTTACCAACTGATGTGTATGTACCTACCTATGTAATGCATGTTGAGTAGAGACATTCCAATTATTGTATTGCAAATAAAAAACATAGTTGTATAGATTTTAGCCTCGGGTCTAGCGAGTGTTGGCTGTCACGCGGTCGGTTATGGGTTCGAATCCCACTTAAGCCGTTAAGCTCTATGTGTTGTATCATCGTAACCAAAACGTCAACAGAGCATTTTCTTGTGCCTGCATAACTACAAGTTTTAAAATCCTTAAAAAAAAACAAATGCCATACCATTTAGCCAGATAGGGATTTAAAAGTAGTGCTCTAACATTATTCAATCGTACATTCATCGTTTTATTAGTTAAACCGGGTTAAAACCTCGGCTGCCATAAACAAAGATATTCTTGGAAAACCTATGTTTATTTAGGCACATAAGAGGCACACATACTTATAAAATATATTAATTTTTATTCTAAGCTAAGTTATAATAAAATTTAAAATACAATTTAAATGAATGTGACTGTATTGGTTAGTAAGATTGGCTAAAAAATGCTAAATCTAGCACAAAATTTAAAATACAATTTAAATGAATGTGACTGTATTGGTTAGTAAGATTGGCTAAAATATGCTAAATCTAGCACAAATAATATAATTACATTATAAATATAACAATATCAAGTAGTGAAATTAAACTATTATATACATCAAAAGATATACACCTACATAAGCAATTCTATAACATTAAGATGCTCTTTTGTAACTCGTTATTTTCATCGTCAGCCCACTAGGAAAACTCAAGAAACCTAACATCTTTTTCCTTTAATTCCTTATCGTATACACTCTTCTTTTAATCGCCACTACCAGTCAACAGCTTAAATAATTTACTTCCCCGACCAGCGACTCCCTCGGCGGTCATTCCCGTTTCATGCTATGTGCAGTCGGAATAATGTACCTACGGCCATAGTGCATACAGTAGGTGATCTTGCATATATGAAAAAACAAAACGAATTACACAACACGACAATACTATGCCTAAGTGTTCTGGTAAACTGCCGCGAATAGTTGAGTTCGTAGAGATTTGTAAACTGAAATGAACATGAGAACTATAGTAAACGCTGTATAAAAAAAAATGTAATGGAAGAGGGCTGAATAAAAAAGGCCTCTTACTCTATGGTTAGCGCATTACATTTTTAAAGTCTTTCAATGGCGGTTGGCTTGTCACGCTTTGCTTTGCTGTGAATATTACTGTACGATTGGTCTTATATAGATAGATATTTTTTTTTGTTTAAAAATTTAAATAACACATATATAATAATTTTGCATTGGTTATAAAAAAGAGGATGTAATAATAATTTAAAATGTACTATTAAAAGAGGCAACTCTAACATTTCACCGAATAGCCAGATCTTTGAAAATGTCATCTGTTGCTATGTTGCTAACAACAGATGCCACCCTTCAAAATTACTATCTTATACGAACCCTAAAATAAAATTGCAACGAGTTACTATTTTCGATAACCTTCATAAAGATCCTACCGACCGTCTAATTAACCTTCAAACTTACAAGTAAAGAATTTTAATGCACTACCTATGGTACTCACGAGAAATCACATTAGATCCCCTTTTGATATACATACATAATGTACATAATACATATAAACTACCGGACCCGACCGATATTTTCCTGCCTAATATTCCGATATGTCCGACTGCAGCGCCATTTGCTGGGCTGATTTGTGAATCTAAACCATTCAGGGCGCCACCCAAATGCATACAAAAACATCATTCAAATGGGTCTAGCCGTTTAGGAGGAGTTCAGTGACATACACATACGGTAGAATTATGTATATAAAAAATAAGCACCGTCTATAAGTCTTAAACAGTATGGATTTTTTTCTGGGAATGGAACACAAGCGAGCAGATGGCTCATCTGGTGGTAAAAATTACCTTGATGATTCTTGTCACTACAATACGGTGATCTTACTATTTCTGTTTACTGTGGCGCGTAAAGACTAGGGTAGTACAAGCTGATTCCGTATGAACGAATTGGACGTCCCTGTTGATTGTATGACCCAACTTTATTGTTATGGCGCCAGTTCTGGGTGCACCCTTTAAAACTTGTTTTCAATAGTTTTATTTGTTTTTATTATCGACTGCATTATCGCTTTGCATTTTCATATGTCAGTTTTATTAATCCTTGTATTTGATTCCATTCCAATATACTGGCCAGAAGTGTATTTAGGTATATTTATTTAGCGAATCTGTCACTAAACAAATATTTTTTACTGTATTTTACCTCTCACCTTCCCAGCAGCCTTACCGGGGAATATTGCCCATGAAGTCCCTTCGTCTCTGTTCTCTTTGGTGATTTCATTCAGCGAATCTCATTGAATTGCGCTCTGAGCACTGAGTAGCATCAAACCATGAAATAAATAAGCTCCAAGTAAAGGATTTTTAAATTAAAATAAGATGTGAACATTTGTGAATAAAGTAGCATTTATCATTTACCTCCATTGTGCTACAAACTCAGGAGTAGTCATTTGTGCATTCGTGATGTCAGAAATGAGTGTCGACTGAAAATCAGTGCTAGGGGTGATCCTAGTGTAAAATATTTTAAAAAAACTCATTCCTGACATTGGGCTACAGTACATATTGTATTTTGAAGTTAAAACTTCTTTAGCGGCGTTGTTCGCTTTTGTAAGGGGAGAAAATGTTAAACTCGCGCCAGATCGTAAGATCGTCAGATCGTGACGTCATCGAATTCGTTAGACGGAGGGAGAATAGACCGCCGTTGAAATTTAAACTTAAATTTGTTACGAATAAGGAACATTTTCGTTCGTTGCTATTTTTATTTGATTGTAGGTGTCGCACTAAATCTGAAGGTTTGGATGGATGGATAGACATTTGTTACTCAATCACGCCAGATCGGCTGAACGGATTTCGATGAAATTTGGTAGTAGATAATTCAGGTCCCGGAATAACACATACGCTACTTTTCATCATCATCATTAATCATGTTCAAGTTTTCACTCCTGCCGGCACTCCCGGAGTGCAACCGGTTTTTTGTTTCTTGTAAATTTAAATGTATTAATTTGTGTAATGCTGTCCTTTGATAGAAATAATTTATTTTCTTTTTTCAATGTACTGCAAGTTATTTATGGAAAAGTTTATATAAGAGCTCATAGGTACAAATAAAAGATAACCGTGATTTTTTTTCCTTTTTTTTGCCTTCAAATTTCACGGTTATCGTTTATTTTATGGGATATTTATTGTTTACGCGGGTCGAACCGCGGGGCACAGTTAATACATAACGTAACCACTGTGGTGTTTTTTAAAACACTTTTCTGTACGTATTTATTGGCAGTGTTCCATTGGGAGGTGCGCAGTTTTTTCGACAACGCTATATTTGCTAACTTCCCACTGTTATTGCCCTACTGTGGGCATTTGCGGCTTGTTTCTGTGAAGCTGCAAGTTTGTGTTGACAGAAGTTAGTAATGGGAAAACGAAAAATGTGACATGTTTTAATTATTATTAACGTATATCGTAATAAAATTTTATATTTTAATAATTTTCTGATTTAATCATGTATATATGGTACTTATAAGGATTACAATAATAGGGAGGCAGTTCTGCAAACAGCCTAAAACTAAATGCAAGAAAATTTTACGACTAGTTTTAGAAAATTATAAACACTGATATTTGCTAAATTCATAAACCATGCCTGAACAAAAGAAGCAACAGTAGCGTTTAAATTTGAACCAACATCCCCCTTTTTCTGAGAGCCGGTTATAAACAATACGCAATTGTGTCACAAAAAATTCTGATAATATTCAATTATGAATCACGAAAGTGATATCATCATTATTATATAACTTCCAACTTTTTTTCGACTGCTTTCGTCGAATTTTTCACACTACATTAATTCAGAATGGTATTCATTCACAGCTCAATGGATCTAATGCATTAGAGTCTAACAAAGAAAATTGAAAGGTTTTTAATGACATCTTCCATTTGTTTTTAAATTAAATTGAAATTAGCTGAAATTAGATTTAGACGCCATTATTGGCTTGAAGGCTTTCTTAGAAATGTATTGTCTGAAGAAAATAATATCTTACGTATAATGTAATTCAAGGCAGAGAAGTGACGTCTCAAATAATTGTTGATAAATTATTTCCAAGAGTAATTTAGATAAGGTTTGACGTTTGATCGGGTTCGATTTCCAGCTGGAGCAAATATTTGTATGATGAGTAAAGATATCAGTCCCAGGTCTTGTTTGTTTGTGTATGTTAATGTTTTTTGCGAACAGAGAAGTCTTTTTTTTCTTTTACATATTATAAGTTTGCGTTTGACAATCGTGGACAAGAGAAGACCAACAGTCTAATGTGGTGGTACAAGTGTTTGTATGTTTACGGTCCATCTAGAAACATCAATCATTCTCAAATCACGACTTTACCCTTATATCTGAGTTCTCTTAAAGTGTTGGGTCTATGTGTGTCAATCAGCATTGCAAGTGTACATTTCTGAACAAATCATGACACCGTAGTATTTTCCATAACGGAAGAGCGGAGCCTTTTAAGAACAATGTAAGCTTTAGCAATGTAATAATTAGTAAAACTAGATATTACTACATAAACTTTATTAAACACAGTAAACAAAATTATGATTTGAAAAAGAAAAAAATATGATAGCAATAGTAACATTAGGCGGTTTTATAGCTGTCAGTCTCTTCCAGACAACATTTGGATGGCAGGGAAAACGCTAACGCGTAAATAGGTATATTGCGGCATCCATACACATATTAAAGTTTTAAAATACACTATATATATATATATATATATACAGATAATTGATCTCTAAAATGTAATAAATATAATAGAATATACATAAACTATTATTTACAATATCCTTATAAAATATATTGATTAAAACATAGATGTATATCATAAATACGTATAGGTGTTTTCAAAATAAATTACTACTTACTAATACAATTATATAATATTATAAAATAATGATAGTCCTTTCTGTGAATTTGTATATTAAAGAAAAGAAATTTTAAATATAAATAGCAAATTAAAGGTAGAACAAAATCATCATCGCTGTTTTGAAAAAAAATAATACGAAAGTTAGTAGTGCTGTTACGCTGAAATTATGATCATAATAATAAGTCTTTTATGTTCTTGTAATTAAAAACCACTAGCTATTCTATTCATCATAACTCTATCACATATGGTAAAATGACTTTGAAACGATAAAAAACGCTAATAAAAAAACTATTGTCGGAATGTTGTCAATGTGCATGCAAATTAATTCTATGTGATCCTTCATAGATTTCTAATTCATTAGGGATTGTCATAGGTGTTTAAGTTAAACAATAGGGCTGTTAACAGCACGTTTTGCTGAACAGATGTTACCAGACCTGCTGGTGAAAACAATCTAAAATATACCATACTTACATAGAGACGCCGCGCTTGCCAAACAAAAATCGGGTTATTTAATAGGTAATGCTTACCAGCGATATCTCTATAAGCGCAATTATGAGCAGGTTTCCTATCGTTACTGTCGCGACGCGTATAGGATGTTTAAAAAGTCTTTAAGGGTCTGTAATAGAAACCGCAGTCTTTAATAACACTCTCTTGACAACCTATTGTTTCAATCTCAATACTCGATCTTGAGACGCTTTATCTCTTGCAACGAACGTCCTATTGTGCTTCACTTTATATTTTGTATCCAATAAAGTCAATAAACGATATTAAACCTTACGCCTGTATTACAAAGATGATTGTTCTTTAAATTTGTTGTAAATTTTCAATTATAATTTTCTAAAGAGCTTGTTCAGTGTTGTCACCTTTGAAAATATATTTTGTTATATTTTTTATCGTCTGTTCTTTCGGATTATTAGATGTTTTATGGTAAGCGGGATTATCAGAGCTCTGTCATATGGGAAAAGCGTAAGTTGAGATATTGTTAAGCGTAAAAGTGAATATTGGAAAATTGATTTGAGTGTCAATAAAAGGTAGCTTTTAATTTAATTATTTATTAGTCTGGGAACAGATAAATTACGCACATATTTTTTCGTAAAAACACTTTCTGAAGTACTTAGTTAAAACTCCGCCAGAAAACGATGTTTTCGTTTTAATTATTATTAACTAAATCCTACTAATATTATAAATGTGAAAGTTTGGATGGATGGATAGATGTTTGTTACTCTGTCACGCTCCGGCTGGATTTGGACGAAATTTGGTATGTAGATACTTCAGGTCCCGAAATAACACATAGGCTACTTCTCATCATCATCATTAATCATCACCACGCGGGTATAACCGCGGGGCGTAACTAGTAGATATTACATTCCGCTATAGGCCTCCCCTATTAGGGGCGCTATACAAGGAGTGATTGAAAGGGTTATCCATCTAGTTACCTGCTGGGATCTTCATGAGTCTAGGATCTTCTTCACCTATTACCTTATCGGTGGAAGTCCTGAACTGCGCTTAAAACCCGAGGGTCTCCACTTGAGAACCTTCCAACCTCATTAGACATCAAATCTGTGTAAAGCGTGCCTTATCTATTTTTAATGGCTATACTATTTGCTACATAGACAATCTAATAGATTAGCCTTTTCAGATGATTATGTTGAAAGTCGTATATATCTAATTAATTTATTAAAAAACCACTTCTGAGAACAGTTCAGGAAGGTTAATTTTGATTGAAAAAGTTTTCATTTATTTTCAGTGACAAAATTATTTCAAGCCATTATTGTTTTTCATTATCAAAATTCTCGCAATTACGACAAATGACCTTGAACTGTGTCTATAAGTATTTTTATTGAGGCGGTAGGTCAATTGTAAGTACACTTATTAATTATTTGTGTATTTACTTTTGTAACATTTGGAATAAACACGCATCAGGATTTGTCCCACGTCTGCTGCCTGTCAACATCTGCAAGCCACTGTAATGTCATCGACACCTCTTAAAAACTTTTAATGAACAAAGTCGCTAGATGACATCTTTGGCTGTCATTCTCCTAAGGATTATTTCTGATTCGATCAAAGACAGAAACCCGAGCAATACCTTTCTCCATAGCTTAAAATGCGAATTTGTGCTTGCACATAATCTCTATGGTGATAAATCAGCTAATTAAAACAGCACATCAATTAACAAAATAGCCAAAATGGTGCAACCCCGTTCCACTCTATATATTTCGCGATCGCATCCGCAAAACCGGTGTAAACTGGAAATAGAAACAATAGAAAATAGAAACAAAAATACTAAAACAAAGAACGAGGTCACTATGTATGACATAGTCGGAATGGACTATAAAACCTATGACGTTCCTATTCGACACCTGCTACTCGGGAAAAAATGGACGCAAATGAATTTTTGAAAGCGTGTTTTGCAACATCCCGTATATTGTTGAATTCTCGAAAGGAACACAGAATATATCATAGTGGGTTCTGTTTGTTATTCTATTTCGAAATATACAGCGTGTTACATAATCAATAAAACTTTGAAACGATGAGGAATGGCATTAAACATTATGGTAATTCATTAAATCTGCTAGAGACAGTTGCAGTGACATTTCAATTAGCTACTTAAATGCTGTGACTGTATTAATACAGCTCTTCTATGAACAACTGTATCATAATGTAACTTTTTTACCATTAAGAGACAACTGTAGCTGGACCAAGGAGGTTGCAATGCCGTTTTTCTACATAGTCTGCGGACGCGGCTTCATTATCTATTTTATCAGATTAGGTAAAGTAGTGTACATGAAACTGCCCATCATTTGGTCTTAGAACACTCGTGTAATGCTATAAAAAACTCGCCTACGGCTTGTTTTTCTAACTTATTTTATCAGATTAGGCAAAGTAGTGTACATGAAACTGCAAATATTTTTTTCTTAAAACACTCGTGTAATGCTATAAAAAAACTCGCCTACGGCTTGTTGTTCTAACCTACATTCGTATTTTAAGAACCCTTATTATGAAACAGTTTCATAAACTTCAATTAAAAAGCTAAATTATCTTAACATTTTACCTCTCATCCATAATTTACAACAGAACAGGAAAAATACTCCATTGAAAAGAATAAAAAGAACTCACACCATTTCATAATCTCATTATATGGATACATTTACAGAATGTCCTTAGTTTATTTTTTTTTAAAACGAGGCGTGCTTTCCTAACCGGATAACCGGGTAAACAAGAAAAATGGTTTTCTAAATGAAGACAAAAGGGATTCGCCGTGAAACGTATAAAAGCGGGGGGCAAAAAGTGACAAAAATGATATTCGACTCAAGGGTCGAAACACACAGAGCTTTCAGACAGAAAATGATTGATGTCTATAAAATATATTTAGTTACCACAGTTGAAAAGCTCTTGAATTAAGTTCGCGAGTGAAAAGGTGACTCATACTCAGTTTTCTGACGTTTCTCTAAAACTAAATAGACTCTACCTGGGAACCTTAATAATAAGCATGAAATCACCGTCAAATTATAATAAATCGTACTTAAGTATAAAATAAATGGAGACAGACAGACAAATAACATTAGAACTACTTAATATTATTATCGGGATATTTATCATGTATTTTATTTGTTGTATTTGCTCGATATTTCGACTCAGTTTCATGCTTCATGTTCACGAGTAAACTAAAGTTACTGCGGGTAGGTGTTCTGAGCAGACAAATCTGTCTACCCTTTCTTTCACGTGTGTTGGGTTTAATGGTGTTACCACTATCACTTCCACAAAACTTACTCAAAAATCGATTTTGATCCACATAACATGAGTTATATGTGTCGAAATCAAAATGTGCGTATTGAGTTATTTTTCTAATTGTTTTAAAGTATTTTTTTGTTTGAATAGGGTGAAAGATTAAACATCATCAAACCATCATTATTTGGAACACATTTTTTTTTTTAAATCATCGCTATTTCTCAGTGGGGTTTGGCCCTCATGTGACCTAGCAACAGCGTCTACTTTATAACTTTTTCATAATAAACTGCTAGGGCGTAGTTTTGAGAATGAAATAGGCTTCTTTTGTATTTATGTAAATGAATAATAGAACCAAGATGGAATTTTCTATATATATGTAACATAGAAGAGACAATTTAAGTCTTCGTACGGCACGTACCTGACGCTACAAAGAAGAAAATATTGATAATATACAGTCAGAGAACAACATAATACATATGTAAAACAATTATTGTCATAAAGGAATCAAAAAGAAGCAATCTTAAAAATACTTAGACTTAACTTTGTCTAGCAAGCCTGTTACTGACATAGCATAAAACTAAAATCAAAGTCAACCTGACCCACTTTGAAAGCTCAAAACGTTGTATTTAACAACTTAAACAGCGGAAGTTCCGTGGGAACGCATTAACATATCAATTCAGTACTCCGAACGTGTCCGTTCCGCCCCGCGTCCAAGACTCAAATGACTGTGAGAATCCAAGTTTCAATTTATCACCGAGAGATGGCGTTGAATGTATGAATGAATTGAAAGTTAGATTACACAATTTAAATTCCCCCTTCATGCAAAATAGGGATGGAAAAGTGAGGTTTAGGGGGGAATACATTACAGTATGGATAGGTGGGGGTGAGATATTTGCCTCACGGGAGCTAGAGACTGGGCTCGCCGAGGTAAAGCAAAATCTTAATGGATTATGCTATGATTGGACTCAACTTACCTGAAGGTATTTTGCGCGTATTTTCATCGTTCCCTTTGAATCGCGAAGCAATTAGGGAAAAAAACAATTTAATTTTAAGCGAGTGTCTGTGCCTAATCCAATTTGTTTTTTTATAACGTCGGCTTCGCGAATCGATTGGTCAGATGAATGTTTCGTTTTGAAAAGGGTTTTTTAAGGATTGATGGTATTAATTTTTTACAGTTATATCGGGTTATTTTATTGGTCTGGGCTTTGAAGATAATAAATTGAGATGTTTCTACATGCTAATGAAATAAAATGAAATATTTAATACAATCTCATATAATTTGTCATCTGTCTCTTTCTAGGAGTAATGAAGTCGTTTATAAAGCTTCGTGGTTTTTTATTAGCCTCATTTGTCTTTTCTTATAAATTTTACATAAACGTGGCTTCAGTTTATTGCGAAAACTTTCGAATGTATTTATGTTAGAAAACTTTACATTAGGGTTCGTCTTAAAATAGTAAGGAAATGTTTTTATACAATTTAATTATTTTAAATGGCAATATCTTCTAAATCGTATAATTATAATAGTCTAAAAGCCTATTGAAAACGTAGGAATATATCTGTGGTAAATGATATGTCATGTACCGTCAACAAAGAAAATGGTCTACCAGTTTTGACGTCAGCATTAGAATCTGTAAATATTCTTAGCACGGGGGCCTTGAGTTTAGTACTTTATCCATCCCTATGTTTCTATTGGAAGCTGGCTTTTATATTATTCAAACTATCATTAACTAGCTGCTCCACGCGGTGTTACTCTCGATGTAAATATACGTGGTATTAACGATTTTTGTGTCTTTTCTCATTCCACAGGAACAGTCATTATTTTCGGCTTAAAAAGTATCCTGTGAGTTATCGATGTTTCAGCGTTAATAAGTAACAAACATGCAAACGAAAAACAAATTTCGCCATCGCATTATTCGCCTTAATAATATTAGTGTAAAGTTTGATAATGGTATATCAAGAATTTCTTTTTTGCGGCAGCGGTAGTGTTATTTTAAAACGAACACGAATAACGCAACTGTTAATTTTAGCGTACATTTCGCGAATTCACTAAGTAATCATTAAAAAAAAAAACAGAATTAACACCCTCCACAACTTCATCCATTGCGTTGTGGAGAGTGTTAATTCTGTTTTTTTAATGGTATGTAAACACATTTTAGCACGTTTGTTTTTGTTTACATCAGTACCTACGATGTCAAACTTTATGCAGTAAAATCTGTTGAAGAGTATATTTATGAAAGTAACACCGTTATCAAATTCCAAACATGGTGCTAGGGTACTTTCTAGTATCTGCCTGGCTAGCTTTCAGAGAGAATTATGCTTTAGCCTAATTCAACACGCTAGCCAATGCGGGTTGGCTGATATTATGCTAGAGGACAGCGCAATGTCGGAGATTTTCAGACCACTTAAGGGCTTCCGAAATAGCCTAACGACTGTTATCCTAGGAAAAGAAACCGGGTCCGATAGCTAAACGTATAGGAATTTCCAATTAAATAATTATTAATGAAATGTCGCTGAAGGCCTCAAATAGGCTAAGCTTTTATCTTGGGCACAGAGAACAGTTACTTTACTCAAATAGTTGGTTAAGATCTCAGAAGAATTCACTACGAGGGATTCTACATATATAATCCTACTAATATTATAAATGCTAAAGTTTGGATGGATCGATGGATGGATGGATGTTTGTTGTTACTCAATCACGTTCAAACGGCTGAACGGATTTGGATGAAATTTGGTATGTAGATACTTCAGGTCCCGGATTAGCACATAGGCTACTTTTCATCATCATCATCATCAATCATCACCGCGCGGGTAAACCGGGGGGCGCAGCTAGTAAGCAATAAAAACGTCAAATAAAACAATAAGCATTATTCATAAGCTTACTCATACAAGGTAAAACTCATGTGAGGAAAAAGTATGTCGCTAAACGCGGGTTTTTGTTTGTTTAACCTAAGATTAAATTGTAGTTACATACACATTCATACCCGTCTTTGTTCAATTAACACACGTATTAACCTGAATGACTAAGATATCGCTAAACGTTGACTAACTGATGTTTTTGAGTTTCTAAGAAAATATCTAACTTGCCTAGATGAAGTATTGTTAGTTTATATAATTAGACATCTGTCTGCCTTATTACAAAACGTGGAATAAGTGTGGAACGAAAGTACTGGGTTTATTCCAAGGACTAAGTGAAAACCGTACTACAAAACTAAGTTTAGCGTTGATTTGGTCGTTGTCTATGGTCTAAAGATAGCCCTCCGATTACCCTTTAAAGCGAGAGGAGACTTCGAAGCCTGCAGCACCGACGTACAGTCGCTAGTTTATCGGTTTTTTATCGGATACATTTCGGGAAGTGCGCTCTGGACTTGCATAATTTGATTCCACCATTCCCGTTCCATCTAAGGACGAACAGACGGACGGCGACATCTATATATGGTAGACGTTCCAACTTGTCGTACAAAGCATTTTGCGTCCACATTCATAGTGCGTCCAGCTAACGAATGGAATTCATAGCCAAAATCTGTATTTCCGCAAACATACAATCTGGGTATCTTCAAGTCACGAGTGATTGTGTATCTACTAGGCAGGCGTGCTCCATCGTAGACCGCATCATCACTTAACATCAGGTGAGATAATAGTCAAACGACTGCATATTGTAAATTTTAAAAAAAAAAAAATTAGCCGCAGAAAGCCAAGGGATCGTACATAAAATTTCTTCACATTCCACGTTTACAATGTTCTACAAGAAAAACTTCGTAACGGCCAGTAACCTTGTTTGCACAAACTAATATAAAAGTTTGCAAGGTAAAAGTGTGTAAGCAGGGTAGGTATAAAAAAGTACTGAGTATTTACGGAAGAAAGTAGTAAATAAAACACGAAATGAAGAATATTTATCCTGAGATTAGTTCAATTCGCACGATTGATCAACATATATCTAAAATTTCTAAGCATTATTTGATCGCAGTAGGTTTTAGAGGCGCTACCATTGATGTTTTACTAAAGATGATGTATATTCATACTGCGCGGTGCTCAGATCTCAGATTTTGTTCCTTTACGACATAAACATGCTTACCGTGACAGATAATACGGTACAAATAATATAGAAAAGGATAGCTATATGTTTAGACTTGCGCTTGAAATACGCGTCATAATGAAAATTACTACAATTGACTTCATTTTGCCGCCCCAGTTTCCGCGCGCTTGTGCGACATCTACCTCATAAACACCTCATATAAATATATGTTTATATGAGGTAGATGTCGCACAAGGCGGCAATGATATATTATAATATCATTGCGCGCTTACACATTGTCTGTAACTATAAAATGAGACAGTGAAACTAAAAAAAAAAATTGTAAGAGACTTGACTCACCTGAACTTCTGGCTCCACATATCTTCGTCTCCAACCCCAATACTAAACAAATCACTAGCACAGTTTTAAACCTACTCAAGCACCATCTAATTTTATTAAACCTAACACTAACACAGCTCTGATAT
This sequence comes from Apeira syringaria, assembly GCA_934044485.1. Classification (NCBI taxonomy): domain Eukaryota; kingdom Metazoa; phylum Arthropoda; class Insecta; order Lepidoptera; family Geometridae; genus Apeira; species Apeira syringaria. Next base: position 6,985,039 of record OW203672.1, on the reverse strand, counting down.
CTAGCTTTGTCTCTTTCACTTTTGTCCTTCTCATACACATTTCTTTTATACCCTCTGTCTTCTAGTAATGATTTGAGATCTTGGAGCGTGCGGCGTTCGTTTGACACGGTTTTCTCCAGAGGGTCCAAAGGCTGACACCCGAGGGTGTTCATTATTGGGTTGGTAGTGCCCGTCATTGGTGGTGCTGGTCAAATTTCCGTTTCATCTTTTTGGTGCATCTGTAACAAAGAAAATGAGAGATTAGATTTTTTGAAACCTTATGTACAGAGGCTGCGATATTTTTTTAAGCGGTCATTTATTGTAGGTATAACTCCAAGTTATCTCAGAAACGGCTTTGACAATTTTGTTGAACGTTTGTACATAGATCGTTATACTTAACAAGATTAATCCACACAGATAGAATGCTGGGTCGTCTTATATTATATTTTTAATAATTAAATTTAAAATAATTTCGCTTGCAGTAAATCATGACCAAATAACACTCAGTACATAGTTTTAGACACTTCTATGATTAAAAAATCTTAACGGAATCGGTTCATCCTTTCAGGGGGTATGTTTCCACAACCACAGACAACTACAAGTCAAATTTTAAGCACATCTCTTTTTGCTTCCAGTGGAACGACTGAACCGATTTCGCTACAACATGTCTGCTAGAAAACCTGCTTATGAAAAATCCCATCCAAATCAGTCCGAACCCTTGAAGGGCTACGGTGCCACAGACAGACAGACACACACATCATAGTTGTCAAACTATGGCTGGAAAAGGCTGGGTGCGGGTCGCTTCCAACCGGTCCTTGTGGAAATCAATGGGGAGGCTATGTTTAGCAGTGGACGTCCTATGGCTATGATGATGATGAACACAATTCACACTAAGATTAGAGTCTAATGCTTTGATTTTTTTTTTTTTACATATTATAAGTTTGCGTTTGACAACTGTCTCCCTTGATGTTAAGTGATGACGTTATCTAGGATTTAGCACGCAAACCCAGAAGGTACCTATTCACTCGCGACTTGAAGACTCCAGGATTGTACATATCGGGAAACACAGACTCGGGCAACGAGTTCCATTCCTTGGCAGTACGCAAAGAAGTGTACGTGTAAGTGTAGCCTTTTGCTTCCACGAAAGTGGAAGCAAAAGGCTTCGTACGTTTAGGTGGTATATCTACCATATAGCGATGGCGAATTGCCGTACGGTATTATTAGGCAAACGTAATAGCTAAGTGGGAACCATCATCGACAAATTAATAAAAAACACTGACTCGTAAATAGGTACAAAACAGGCTAAGTTGGCGACAATCTAACAAGCAATTCATCAAGAGATGTGACAGTATGTTACCGTGCCGAGTTAGCCATCAGTACAGAGGGGTGACGAGAGGGGGGGGGGGGGGGGGAGCTGGTCCACGACACCTGCGTCATGGGACTTGTGAGCAATAGTATAGGGACTGTTTACATTTGATCCATTTTAGTTTTGTGAAGTGTCCGTATGACATTTTCATTTGCTACTTGCTCAAACAGAACTAATATAAGATGACTGACTGACTAACTGAGTATAAGATGACATAAAATTCGCTTGTAAATTTCCTATTTTAAGTGATACCTATGTCATTAGTTATAAATTCAAATACATTAAATTTAATGCGTAGGCATATAATAAATACAAATTACTGTCAAAACAGAATTGCTATATAATTTCACTAGTACATACCTATATTGTTTAATATACTGTTTGACATAGGTATTGTTTTTCCTTAATGGGCCGATGCCTTAATTAAAATAAAATAATAATAACTAGTAATTAGGATATTGTTACATAATTTAATTGAGTTACTTATGGCTATTTATGTAATACAGAAGAAGCATTTATTTGGCACTCCGTAAGAGGAATAAATCGTACGCCACGAGATAAATCTGCTAGAATTTCTTAAACATTGGCCCAATTGCTGTTAAGTAATAATTCAAACAGGTTAAATTATTTAAAATACTTCAAAATGAAACAGCTCGTTATATTTACGGTCCAGCTGAAGCTGTATCTTATTAGTATTCCACGTATCATGATGTAATTTTTACCATTAGGGTACAACTTCAGCTGGACTAAGGAGGTTGCAATGCAGTTTTTCTACATATAATCTGTGGACGCGGCGCGACACGCATGCGCGACCAGTAAATGGATTTTGGCGCTAAACGTTTGCAAATAAATGCAAACATATGCTGCGAATTTACGTAAATTTCATTATCTATTTTATGAGATTAGATAAAGCAGTGTATGAAACTGCACATAATTTTTGTGCGATCGGGACAAGAAGAGTTGTTATACAGAACAAAATTTGTCCATGTAACATTTTTTTATTGAGAATAGGCAAGCGTTTGACCACAATCTCACCAGATGTTAAGTGATGATACAGTCTTCGATGGAGCACGCCTGGAAGATACCCGTTTACTCGTGGCTTGAAGACACCCAGATTGTATTATTCCATTATACTACCTATATGCCAACACCTTAAAATATTCATACCAAACAGATATACTCGTAGAAGCATTCACAGTTCATTTATTTCATTCATTCAAGTATTTCCCACTTCCTGGTATCACGCAACAAATCCCATACGATTAGCTATAGCAATTTTTTTTATGGCCTTAATACACCCTCTTAACGAATATTTAAATGGGAAGCAATTAATTATCACACTTCATGTGTATCATCATTTTAATGTAACATGAAAACATATGATAAACACCTGCTTAGACTTAACAAATCTTAAAAATGATTAATCGATTATAATTCAGTTGGTTAGTTGTCAAGGGTTTCCTTTATTTAATATATTTAGTTTATAATTAAGGTTAATAGGTAAGTAAAGCTTTTGATATTAATAATATTTAACTAAATGCGTCACAAACATTTGGAATGTCACTATCGTTTCAACATCTGACATTGTTTGTCTATCGGGCAGGTAGCCAGTCGTCTCTATCTACGCCTATATCTATCTCTTTTTCGGCCACCATTCCGTTACTCTAGTCGCGCAGAAACTAAAACATAATCTGTAGTTCAGTCCCAAATCCCGACCAAAACCAGATATCGTCCTCACACTTGCAATGGTAACTATTACAAAATCTGTGTCCTTACTGTTCATTATCTTCATCTGAATGACGCAGATAAAGCTTGCAAGATGAACTTGCTTCTTTTAGATTAACGACAGTACTAGATCACAGAATACAAAATAGTATCTTAGACTCTAGACTAGCACTAACGAGACGGTTTTGTAGGACTTCGTTTTTGCCGATAACGAAGGTACAGTGGAAAGTTGAGAGTTAAAAATGTAGTGACAATATGATAGGTTTAGTTCGGTTATTTTGCATAAGATTCAACATTTAGATAAATTATTGTTAGGAATCTATTATCGGCGACGGTTTGCAAGTGAGAACTACAAAGCACCTAGCAGGTATACAAAATCACGATAAAAATAAATTCAAATCATAACACAGGTCATTGCTAAGCTGAAGTAATTGTGTAAAATTCTTACCGAAACCCAATTCATTTAGTTTTGAATATTAAGCATTTATTCAAATAAATAAGTTAGGTTAAAATTAATTTAGGTACTACTTATAATCAATTTTAATAAAGCCATAAAAATTCTATTCTAAATATAACATAATTAAAATTGACACAACCATATTATTCTCAGAAGCTTCAATTACTTAAAAGTGAGTTTGTGTGTCGTCTGAGATCGGCAAACACAAAGTCTATGCACAAAATACACAGATTATCTCGAACTTACTTGAACTTAGTAAACAAACACACACATTAGTTAGTTTGGACCATAAGTCGGATAGTTCAACAAACACCGTCTAAAACAAACACAACATGAGTTGTAGAATCTAACCCATTAAACTAGACACTTTGGAATTCAAATTTCGAACACAAACCAAATTTTAATTGCAAACTCACCGTGAAACGTATTTAAATATACATTTATCACTCTTGCAGTGGACTCTAAACAATCACATATAAGCCTAAATCCTTATTGTATTTTCACAAATATCCTGTTTTAATCACCATGCAAGATGTTGCAATACAAAAACTGAATATATACCTACTTTTTCATTGCCATAGCACACCATAATCACAAAACTTGAAGAAATCCTTCTCACCCTAAGTTCACTTAATAACTTGTAAAATAACTACAATCATGTTCACTTAAATCATTTTTCGATATTCACACAGTAATAATAACACAGAGAGCCGGTTTCGCTAATAGTTCATCACACAACACACCCGAGCAAAATCGGAGACGCGTTTCGCGCCAAAACACGCGTCCGTCCCTCTCGGCGTAAAGCGCGGCACTCACGCCAAAATGCATACTCGTAAACCCGTAATTCTCGTCTCGACTGACGATTCTGTTCTGTACAAGAGGGAGCTATTACAAACGCCATGACGCTTGGAACTATTACATACTCTGTGGCATTGTACACTGCTCACTTAAATGCAGGCAGTTATTTAACTCAATGGCATAAATAATATAAGGGTGCCGCGACCTTGTTCAGTAAATTCTGAGAAGGGTCATCGAACGTGCCACAGGTATCTGGCAAAGTAATCTCGATTTATTATTATTCCATGTTAAACTGGTGTTAAAATGTTACATAATTCGCCTATTAGCAATTAGCAATATACGCGTATAAATACTCATAGTGTTGGATGATAGCATCTTTTTTTTTCATCAAGCGTTTGGTCTCCATTTCGATCGAAGGTCAGTGACGATGTGGTCGGATCGGAAGTGGAATCACGTTACAGCTAGAATGCAAACTAGCTCTCAAACTAAAATTGCTAATGTATTGTCGTTTTTGCTAGTTTTGCTATTCTACTTGGAGTATAAATTGTAATGGCTAGACATATCTAATTTCAACCGTAATGCAATCGAGATGAAATTGTTATTTTAGAGGTTATATATTGGCTTACATTGGAATTCCTATTTTTTTTGTTTATAAATTGCTTGTCTTAATTATTAAGGCATAAGAGATTGATTATATCCATGCAAACCTTCGAAAGTGCATGGGTAATCTACTTTTTATCCCAGGCATCGGAAAATAAAAAAATGCGGTCAAACTCAAACTAATTATAATTACACTTAACTAGATTTAGTACAATAACTATTTCAAAAAGGGAATGTAAGTATTTTTATAGAACCATTTTATTTATTAATTGTTTTATAGATAACCCGAAATTCATACATTAATAGACTGGCCGGTTGACGCAGTTGGTAGCACTCTGCCTACTGAGCCGCTGGTCCCGGGTGCGATTCCCGGACAGGTGTGTGTATGAACATGTCTGTTTGACCTGTGTCTGGGTGTGTATATGTATATAAATATATATAAGTATGTATATAAGTATATATCAGTCATCAGGTTACCATAGTACAGGCCCTGCCTAGTTTGAGACCTGAAGACCTTGTATGAATGTTGTCCCATCTTATATTATTATATTATATTATATTTTTACGTTTCAGGACACTGGCTTTCCACTCAAAGAGGGTAATAATATACACCACGCTGGCCAATGCGGGTTGGCGGATGGGCTAGTGGCTAGCCTAATGTCCGAGAAAAATGTCATATACATAATTTCGTAAAAGCAGTAATGTATACAAATATAACACTTAATAGTAGACTAGGAGAAGTAAATAAAGAACGATTTCACGTTCTAAACAGAAGGGAAACAAAAGCGAAGCATTTTTAATTAATTACTCGGGATATGAGATCTGACTATGGGCCTTCTGAGCAGGCTCAGAGTTGCACAACGAGCTATGGAGAGGGCTATTCTCGGGGTTTCTCTACGCGATCGAATCAGAAATGAGGAGATCCGTAGAAGAACGAAAGTCACCGATATAGTCCAGCGGGTTAGCAAGTTGAAGTGGCAGTGGGCAGGGCACATAGCTCGAAGAACTGATGACCGTTGGGGCTGAAAAGTTCCCGAATAGAGACCACGGACTGGCAAGCGCAGCATAGGACGGCCACCGACTAGGTGGACAGACGACCTTACTAAGATCGCAGGCAAGGGCTGGATGCGGGCCGCTTCCAACAGGTCCTTGTGGAAATCAATGGGGAAGGCTTATGTCCAGCAGTGGGCGTCCTATGGCTGAGATGATGATGATGACGATGACTAGGAATATACAAATAATTGTAATGTAATAAACCGACTAGAACTTACGTGGTAAACACTGGAAAATTACTCTCCGACCAGTTTCAAACTTATTTGCTTCCTCACCTGGGAGTTACGATCGTGCACGTGAGTCCTAGTCGGTTTGTTACATTACAATTATGGAAGAAACTCGCGATAGTTTTCAGACTCAGATACATATACAAATAGTTCAACAAAAGAATACAAATCGAAGAGTTTTGAAGATAAACTTCCACTACTTAAAGGATTTCAAAGTATATATCTCCAGTAATAATGTGTGAGTGTTTTACTGCAACTGTACTGTGACAATCCAGTTTTTTAAAGTAATCGCCAATCGAGGTGTTTGTAATTAGAGGTCTGTCGTTGGAGGCGTGCTAATGATGGCGGGAAAACAGACTGTAGTTACTGTGAATGTTAACGACCCAGACTATAACTAAGTTATGTCTTTATCCTATCAATAAGTCACTATCCATTAGAATCTCAATATTTTTTATTTTTTTTAAATTGAATTTTTTTCACCCTTTTCGGTGACCTTTGCTAATCTATATAATATATAATCACGGAATCAATTGTCATTGTGTGTGTTCTCCGATGTCTTTACCCGCAACTATAGCACTTTTCAGCTAAAGGAGTGTAACTCAAAAACGATTTTTATGAAATTGGGACCACCACGGAAGCACGCTCTATCAAAGAAAAAAAGTATATATATACGGTCGAATTGAGTAACCGAGAATACAAAAGAATATAAACCGTAAGAATATACACGAATTACTTAATGCTTCGATGAAATGCAATCTCAGTACCATAGTTAAGACTCAATATACAGAGATCAGGGACCACGTACCAGAAGGTGGGCAGCAGCGCCTTCTGAGCATCGGAAATCATACTGCGCTCGCCAACCCGCCTGCCAAGCGTGGCGAGTATTGGCAATTTCCCCCTATTGGGGGAGGCATTTGTCCAACAGTGGACACCCAATGGCTGAGATGAAATACAGAGATCCCGAACCACGTCTGGCATGGTACCTACAACAATTTTAATCAAACTGTAGCAAATCAGTCAGTTTACCACTTTGGAATCCTTCGATCTCATAAGTTTATAGGATGAGCGCCCTTTCTCCACTCTACCAACATAAGAAATATATAAAATTTCCTATTCACGACCAAACTGCATGGTCCAGTGGACCACAGACCACAGGTGTGCCAATCTAGCGTCCAAAGCTTCACCATTAATCTTCCGCCGTTCATCCGGGATATTAGCTAGATGGCGCTAGTGTGTGCCAGAGTCTTTATTCTTTGTTTGCCATGTTGTGGGACAATTACATTCGTGTTGCTCGTTATAAGGGTATTCAACTAATGAAGCCTTCGGGATGTGACATTCTAATTATGTTAGGTATGAAACCTAAGTCTAAACTAAATAAAATCCAATCCAACGCTGTTGCCAAAAAAACTGTTGTACAATTACTGTAGCTACAAGTAGGTACAGTAATTGTACAACAGGTGTGTTGTAATGTCTTTATGATTGTATGTAAAACATTGTTGTATAAATAAATGATATATTTATTTTCGCCACTTCGTGCACAACTATTAAGAAATCCCATTGAAGCGAAGAGCAGAATTATTTAGTATTTGGGGTTGATTAAGTCTCGTCTGGATTAAGCACGATTTTATTACTGTTATATTCAGTTTCCTACGAGTTTAATTTCAGTAAAAAACATGTCATAGGTTTAATTTTTGGGTTTAGCAATTTTTATAATAAAATGTTTTTGTAATTACCATCTGCGCCCCGCGGTTTTACCCGCGTGGTGATGTATATATGCTGATGGTGATGATTAAAACTAGCTAAATATGTTATTCCGGGACTTGAATTATCTACATAAAAAATTTCATCCAAATCCGTCCAGCTGATTGAGCGTGAAAGAGTAACAAACATCCATACAAACTTTCGCGTTTACAATATTAGTAGGATTTGATTGGCATACTAGGTAGGTACTTCATCTGTGTTGATGGGAAAGTGACATCGAAGGTAGAACACACTACACCTACGTCAAATTATCAGCTAGGCGGGAACTATAAAGAATCGTACCACCTTCGATTTAAGAAAAACTCAGCTGCACACGCATAGGTAACCTACCTACGCCATTTTTATTATAAATCAACACAAACATTAATTATAAGTTCATATAATTCATAACGTACTTAAGTCTCATAATTGAAATGTAAAGTAGCTGTTGAAAGAAAGAAAGAAAGAAAGAAAGCACATTTATTCAAGACACTCACAACACACATTACACAAGAGATACATACAAAAACAATAAAGAAATAAGACATTTTTAATGATGTTGTGAGTGTCATGAATATGGGCCCCGACTCAGCATAAAACCAAGGCAAAAGCCTCAGTCACAAATTTTCAGTCGGTGCCCATAGACATGACCTCACGAACCTCAGGAAGTTGTTATGTTGTCGTTGGATTGAAACAAACAATTCATTAGCAGTTGTCCTGACCCAACCAATCATTTTTCTAGGTCTAGCATGATTTAATTTGAATAATAATAATGTCTATATAGTTGCTTGTCCATTTTTTTACTATAATTATCAATATATATATTTACGAAGCCGCTTTACTTGTTAGGGATAACTTAAGTGAATTTAAAACTATGACTGGAAAGCGACATCAAAATACATTATGTGCTCCAAGATGTAATATGGCTCTTTTAAGTAAAAGTGTATTTATAAAGAGAGTACATATATATAACAAGCTTCCTCTGATTATAAAAGACTCGTGAAGTTTTTAAATTCAACTTGAAAAAGTTTTTGCTTGATAAAGCTTATTATAGCATTGAGGAGTACATAAATAATAAAATGTGATGACATATTATTAAGAATAAGAGAAATAAGTGAAATATCTTGTATTCATAGCATAATTATATTAGTTTTGATGAAATGACATGTAATTTGCACACCTTCAAAGGTTGGAATATAGAGCAACATATAAATTTAGCATAAGATCTTTCTATACCTATATTCAAGCAAATAAATTATTTGGATTTAATATGAAAAAAAAAAAAAAAAACAATTATCAAAGAGAGTCGTGGGCGTGGGCTAACCGTATTAGCTTATTTTATAAATAAACATTACAAATGATACATGATGAAATCTACAAACGTTAAAATTACGTTACAAAATAGTATAAAACTCATTCACTTAACGGTAACACCGCCATAATAAACCGGGTGAATGTCACCATAACCATCAACAGTACCTATTTTAGCCTATTCGTATGCCTAAGTTGCGTGAACTAGCCCAATATCAAGGAACGTCCACACATAGGTGCTTTCTGGCAATATTTGGGCAACAGACCGAAACAAGAAGTAATGAGGTCTCATTTTTTTAACTTTTGCACGTAGTGTCGTGTTGACGTAACTCTTTGATTTAATTCGGTGTTTGAGTACAGAGTTTTAAGATGAAGTTTTTTGGAGAAACATTTTGTTTTCCGGCTAGGATTAAAAAATCGGCACGTTCTATTGTGAAAAAAATTTCAATGAAACAGGAAACCTCAGCTATATTTGTTTTAATTTTCACTATTTTTAGCCCATTGCACAGATTTTGGGGTGGTCTGTAAATTCAATAAGGCCCAGTAACTTATGTCATCAACTCTCAATTAGCCAGCGCAGTGGTTTATAGCTTAAATTCATCTCTAAGACACATAAACTAGTATCCGAACAGCGGAAAAGTAAGAGACGGATTATGCATTTTGTCTATAGATTTGAATAATATCTCTAATATATGACTAATCATTACTCCACAGTTTTGAATATATTGTTTCGATACGTAAGTAATGTTGGTGAATGATATATTCTATTTTAATATGACACTCAGTGGTTTTGTGTGGTCTTCATGGCTGAAAGTCATGATCACTGGGACGTCTTTGCAGTAAACGGGTTTTAACCAGCCACTTCTGTTGGCGGAAAACGGTGTGATATAACATCGGTTCTTAAATAATATGGACACGAAAATGCTTACTAAGCTTGAAGATAATCTATGAGTACCATGATATGATGGCAAAGTAAAAACTTCGACGCATCAAAATGTGTATTAATAAAATATATATTTTATATTTTGTCCTATTTCGTGCACAAACTTGGCCATGGGCGAAGTTTGCCCAGTAGTAAAGTATGGTCATGTGTGGATAGGGTGTTAGGACAATTGCCAAGACCGTGTCCACGTATTCACAATATTTTCACGGTTTAACGACCTTAGAAAATTTGTCCGTACACGTCAGTTTGGGTCCGGTTAAAGATCGTTACTGAAAATTGTTTTGCGCCCACGTGGTGCCCGAGTTCAGGTAGACAGTTAGTATTGTAATACATGTCTTGTATGTATTACATTAAGTATTTATGTTTAGTACACTGTTTGTACCGTTGGTAGAAAAATTAAAATTGCGTGGTTTGATAACTAAAAACACGGACTTGTCCTAATTTTAAGTAATAAGAGTTCTCAATTTTTTGCAAATACTGGAGCGAACCACTGATTCGAGCGAGTCAAAGTATATCCTTTCAAATAAAAGTAAAAATAAAGCAGACAGAAAAATGCCTCCATGCTGCATTACATTAAAAAATCTAGTTTTCACGAGTAGTGTTAAAATATATAACTTAGCATAGATTAAGATTAATTTGAAGAAAATTGTGAAATTTTCTTCAAAATTTTGCAAATTTTTGCCGCTGGTGCTCTGACTCAAATATAAAAAACCGTAAAAACTAATTCAATAATTAGCTACTTTTTTAGGTAACTGTTGCCATAACTATGAATTAAAAATCCTACCCCAATTGCAAGACTCATTTTACGGCCGTTTTTGTAGTTTTGCTTCAGGTAATAATTTATTATTATGTAAATAATAAAAAAAGGGTAAAAGTTATATATACGGGACCATAAAATGGTGGAGCTTTTACTTTTTTAATAACATCTCTATAGCCCTAGACTAGACAAATCAAATTATATTTGAATAAGTGGACGAAGACAGCTCTGTTTGATCTGATATATGAACAGCCATTTATCGTGAGGTCCATCCCTCCCTGGGGTAAAGAGGGGGCTACCACTAGGGCGTAAAGGCCACAGGTGCGCTTGTCCGGGATTCAACCCCCTCTGGTTGCCTTGACTGATTGTTTGTTTTATCGTATCCCGTACTGTTTCTGTACTACGGTACGTACTTTCGTACGAAAACAGTCGGCGGAAACGGAAATTGGACGGTTTCGATATATGAGTTCGAACGTCCGAACTGTATTACAAAGTTGGTAGTTTAATTGACTTCCGGTTCGTGTCAGAAGCGGAGGTCATGCTAGTGGACTATAAAACTGTGTAAAATATATTCTCCATTTTCTTTCAGGAGTTTTATTTTCAACACTTTAATAGTGAATGGAGTTTTATTTTCAACACTTTAATAGTGAATTTTATGGTATGTAGTTTCAATCGCATATAGTTAATATTATTTTTAATTCAATACAGTTAAGTATCAGTCGAAGGTAAATTTTAGCATATACTAGCTGCGACCCGGAGCTTCACCCGCATAAGCTTCGATTCTCCGGACGCTGTCATGAAAATCCAGTTAACATAGATAATTTGTTTAGTTTTTTAGAAGAACGAGTACTATTTAAGTTTGTTTAAGGATTAAAAAATCTTAGTTACAAATTGTATGTGAATCAGTCCCGTCATTTTAGTGCTGAGTAACAAAGCCATAACACACATAAATACACATTAAAATTTTATAAGTCTGTTTTAGACTAATTTAACACCTACACTTTGTACATACAGGAATATACGCTACCACCATGCCATGCCAACACTTTCATTCTGACTTCACTTTTATTCTTCATTCTGGTATGAGTCTATTTAAAGAATTTAGAAAAAATTAAGTGCTTATGTTTCATTTATTTTTTTTGTCTTTTTTTTTTCTTTTTTGTTCTATGTGTTTCAAACATTTATTTTATATTCATTTAATTGATTTTTTTTGACTTGACATTATATACTATTATTTAGATTAAGACTAAAGTAAATGATAACAAAATTAAATTATTTAAGATGTACACATTGTAACTTGACATGCCTAATGTAACATTCTCAGTTATAAGGCCAATAAATGATTTTACTTTACTTTACTTTCTATATTACAAGTCAACTCATGCCCGTGTGCGAATCTTTGTTAAAACGATTAATAATTAACAAACAATTTAAAGCTATCTACAAAATTAATTACACATTTCATTGCCTACATCAAAGCTATAAATTAATTTTAAACTAGTTGGAATACCAGGCGTTGCTCTTTATAAGGGGACGCTAGTTAAGTCCGATCTAAATTTAGAATGGCGGCGCAAAATGGTCTGTGCATTCCTACCTCGTAGGGATACCTGGAGCCTCATTCACACATAGCTATTCTGTTTGTTACAGAAATAATTTATAACTTTACTACTATAGGCTATACTAGTTGTGTTACTCCGTCCGCGGTGTTGAAGTGACTGCTGAAACCCCCCCTTCCCCTTCGCCAGAGTGCCGTGTCGTCGCTAAAATGCTACGTTTGCGGTATTTACATATGCGCTGTGTCCCTACAGTTCACATTTCAATAGACGCCACTTACGTAAATTGATTGGAATAACGAGGTCAAAGTGTGAAACAAACAACAACTAATTTTTACATTAGTGTTAGACATGAACTAAACTTACAATAATGACACTCAACAAACATAGTAATTGAAAAAAAAAATTATACATAACGCTGACACGCCTGTCAATCGGCACAAGTAATGTGTGGAATTGTGCCCCGCTAATTTTTATCACCATCTTTGCCATATGCTGCGGGAATAAACTTGACGTCTCACATAGATTCTAGAGTTTAGACATAGACATAGAGACTTGTATTTCTTTTTGCGTAGTAGGTTTGTGTCATGTAAAAGCAATTCAAGATCAGATAGCCACAAGAAATAGATAAAATTAAGGACTGTCATGCTGTGTGTGTAACGATTTGCATACCATTACCTACGTCACGATCAAGGCGACTCGGATCAACAGAGCCATGTGGGGACCAGGCGTAACTACCTACACTAAATGGTCCAACCAATGTGTTGCAAGATAAGCGGGTGGCCAGTAACTGGTGCAATTACCTGACTATAAATGATAAGGGGTACTTATACCTGCATGTTTAAATTATTATTATTTTTTAAAAAGGTTTGTTATCAGTTAAATAATGTGGCTGTATTTATTTATGTTAAAAAGCGCGTCTTCTTGTTACTATACAAATAAAGTATTATATTCTATCCCAAACTAGGCGGGATCGGCACGACATGTTTTCCTCTTCAATTCTTTTCTATCACTTATGACTTTCTATCAGATGATACTTTCCTTCTATCCAATACACTCACTTAACATTTGATAAAGCAGGTTCTATACAAACTACCTCGTTTAATACTGTAATAGGTTATACACTCCACAATTTGAACTCTAAAATACCGGAACATTAAGGCACACCTAGGTAAGGAACTAGAGATGGCAAATGCAAAATCTGTTCAACATATCGATGACTTTAACTTAACGTCGGCGCTAAATTGTTATATATTTTTTTCTTTTGTTATTATTATTAACATTCACACACGATCTTCAGGTCCGAAACTAGGCAGAGCCTGTACTATGGTAACCTGATGACTGATATACTTATATATATATATATATAAACAGCCAGAGACAGGTCAAACAGATATGTTCATACACACAAATGTTTGACCTGTCCGGGAATCGAACCCGTAATTATATATTATATTATTTGCCACTGGGGTTTGTCCACAATGTATCATGATGGTCAATGGCAATATATATTTGAAAAAGGGATAAACGTACCATATTGACTTACTTTCAAAGACGGCGAATGAGCAAACTGAGTGCTTGTGGTGACAAATTTTTAAACTAAAAGTACTGAAAAACGCCCTACCTTCAAGAATCTATTACATACTAAATATCCTGTAACATCAAGGTGTAATGTTAATACGCGATATAGAAAAAAATAATTGATAGGAACTATATTATATCGACTATTTGTATAGTTTTCTCATCTCTAACCACCTGATTTCCCTAAGTTAGATAACCATCTGAATTCTAGACTATTCCCCTCGGATCTAGACTACATAGCAACGGTAATATACGAAGTATATGGAGTCGGTATAGATAGTGAAATATTCAAAGTTCAATTCAATTTATAGCATTTGTTCTATACGCCGCTCTATGCTGAATAACAATCGTAAAATTAGATGTTTGTATCAAGTTGCGGGTATTTTGACTAAAAATAAGGCGCCATGTAGTTTAATGCAAACTCAAACTACCTGCAGTCAAATAAACCTTTTTAATATTAGGAATTGCATTGATATACAAATTGCAATTTTAGCTCGAACGGAATATAAGATTAACATTGTGGATAACAAAATTGCAAGATGTTCCAAAACCTACAATGCTGACTGGCACTCATCTGTCAAAGCTTGAGGTGCTTGCGACTGCTGTGGGGATTAGCTAGTCAGATCCTACTAATATTATTATTAATGCGAAATTTTGTGAGTATGATGTATAGATGTATGGACGTATGGAAGTATGTTTGTTACTCTTTCACGCTTAAACGGCTGGATGGATTTGGATGAAATCTGGTATTAAGATAGCTTATACCCTAGATTAACACAATATAGGCTTATTTTCATTATCACCACGCGGGTCGAACCGCGGAGCAAAGCGAGTTACAACTGTAGAACGGGCTGTATTACCAAGCTATGAATATTATGAGGACAATGCATTCAATAAGAGATCAAGCCTAACTATAGGATTCGATCTAGATTTCTTAAAGCATACTTTTCTCGACTAGTCTCAGTAACTACACCTTCATTGACCCCATGATTCCCAACCTTTACCACCATCAATGATATTATATGTTTATATGAGGTAGATGTCGCACAAGCGCGCGGAAACTGAGGCGGCAAAATTAAGTCAATTGTAGTAATTTTCATTACGACGCGCATTTCAAGCGCAAGTCTAAACATATAGCTATCCTTTTCTATATTATTTGTACCGTATTATCTGTCGCAGTATGCATGTTTATGTCGTAAAGGAACGAAATCTGAGCACCGTGCAGTATGAATATACGTTATCTTTAGTAAAACATCATTGACCACCATCATATTAATGTCAGCAGATGTGTGAACTCTCCTCTGCACTGGTACTCGAGCCTTTTATTGACTTTTTGTCTGTTCTTGAAGGTGTTGAGTGCCCCATTCACCTGGTAACTAGTTTCCACTCTGCTTTCAACATCTTTTGGTACTGTGTTATTCAATAAAGTGTAGGTTTTTTAGAATCTTTAACAGCCCTAGCGTTAGACCTATCTCGATTGAAGATCAGTGACGATTTATTTTTATTGGTCTACCAACAATTAATAAATAAATAATAAAATAAACAGCCTTTTATTTCTTGCTTACAGTAGAAATGGACAAAAAAAGTGTTTAAACAAAGTTAGAATTGATCCCATGTTACAAATCAAGTATTGTCTTAGACAGTTTTAAATATACATGTTAAAAGTTTTAATGGATCATGATAGTATTTTAAAATATTTTATTTTATATATTTTTTACTTAAATACAAAATGTAGAATTAGTTACTTAATTATGGTTAACTTTTTGGGTGTGAAATAGTGTAATGATTATATCATAATAAAAATGATATATGTTTTAAATATTACGCTTAATGCATAATGGAGTTAAAGGCAACACTGTGTAATATACATATAATAATTATATTAAAGTGAACAAAATTTACTACGAATGGTTTACTTAATAAAATAATTTAGATTATAGCATTGATATTAATATTTGAAACCAAGACGGAGCATAGTTCTCAATGATTCGATGAGTTAAAATATTTTTGACTTTGTTTGTTTATATTTATGTGATCGAAGGTGTAATCACGCTAGACCTAGATGTTTACTGGCTCTCAAGGGCTGCTGCCTGAACACACTATGTGGTTTATAGGATTTTTTTTAATTTGAGGGCGGTAGCTAGTCTGGCAGTTAGGTACTAGCGAGTATCCAACCGCTATGCTGCGAGTTTGATAGCGGTGTGTCTTTCATAGAGAGATCAAGCCGTTGGTAACCACCACCAAACTTGACGTGTCAAAGCTGATAAGCGTCCGATGATCGCTGCAAAATAGTCTCTCTAACCAACCCTGGGCCCAAAAAACAAATTTGCAAATAAATCATTCGCAAATGCAGCGCTTAAAAGCGATTTACATAATTCAATTGAAAATTCTTGCACAAAAGCGTTTCTCCTTAATTCTGCTTCTATGCATCAAAAATGCACTTTAAAGAATTAGGGTAAACGCCACAGTTTTCACCACCATCCTTACTACTGGTTCCGGACAATTTGGCGAATGCATTTTCTATCTAAATCGCTCCACCATTGAGCGGAACGTAAATTTTCATAAAATAATATTTTCCGGCTGTCTCGTTAGATAGTTAGATTTATGGTTTTAGATTTATTTAGATTTATTTATTTATTCATTTATTCATTAGTACGGCTTGCGCCAATTACACTAATTAAGTACACTAGGTATAGATTTGGTTACAATCAATGTCAATACAATAATACATTAAAATAAGATAATTAACATGTCAATGAATAAAACTAATACAATTATAAACAAAAAGAATCTAGATACTTTTCGGGAGCGACGAAATGAATTTTTAAAAACTATTAAATTAAATTAACTTTATTAATTATTATATTTAATAATTAATTAATATTAATTCTAAATTACACGTCCGCTTGTAGAGCTGGATACAATACGAATGGCTCTAGACACCGGTGGTCCTCGTCACGTTCCCAGCGACGGATGCGATAACATTCTGCTGACAATGCGTCTGGGAGAGTGGCGTGACTCTAGAATGTTCCGAGAAAGGTGTTATGGGAACATAACTCCTCCCCCCTTAGCTCGAAGTTATTGGGAATACGTAGTTTTCCAATAACTTCGCTTACATCTAACGAGTAACTAACAAAACGGGTGGCTGAGGCTGGTTCTCATGTTGATTGACATGTAATTCACTAACCTGCTCTCTTCCACGCCTTACTATGATTATATTCTTATATCTAAGGTAAACTAAATAACTAACACATGATACAATTATTAACACATACAGTACTATAATAGCGACACTGACACTGTTGAGATTTTCACCATATTGCCCATAATCACTTTTATCACTTTTCACACTTTTCTTTAACAGGTAGTTTAGATGCTGTACGTCGGCTAGGTCGATCCCCTTGAGATCGATGGGTTCGGTGTTTGCTATAAGGCTATTTCGCTGCTGTTCGTGGGTGAATACATCAGGTAAGGTAATGATCGGAACGGGATTGTATTCCGTATCCAGTGGGTGATAATGACGTCCGTATATTACGATCTCATCTATTGACACGTCACATGATTCAAGAGTGGTTAGTAAGTATGTTCCTTGCAGGGTATTACGGGTGACATCATGGCTACAAGTCTGAGTAAGTATCTTGTCGTATTTAAAGTACAATATCCAACGGGTTGATCCTATCCTCTGGAGCTTGAGATCCTCTGATAGGACCTTACGCGGAAAGCACCGGGACAGGTTGCGCTGGTACTCCATCAGCTGCTCGATACAGGTCTCAGGGGCATATGGAATAAGGTCATCTTCAGAACATAAGTATTCGTTAGCGGTTATTTCCTGGCATGGACGGGCGGTTGGACGATATTTCTTACCTTCTACTAGCAGGAAAGGATATTCGGGAATAATGACGAAGGTTTGGGAATCGTGTGATACGGGTAAGGGGTACAATTTGAAATAATTATAAGTACTATTAATAACTAATGGAACATCAATTATAAACCTTATTTCATCATCTTTAAGGTAAGCTCTCACGGAAAGTGTTTCTTCAATGTTAATTAAGTTTTGCTCACTAACTGAATACATTAAATTGTCATACTTTGACACTTCATGCAGAATGGTTAAGAGTTCATTCGAATCGATTACAGATTTGTGTAGTACAGATACCTTGCTAAGTGCTAGGGCTGTTTCTAAGTTGTTAAGTTTAATATACAAAGTTCTAAAGTTTGCAATGAACATATTCAGGACGTTAGTTAAGTATGATACGAAGATATACATGTTTTCTCTAGATAGATCTGTCACAATACTTTCTATGCGTTGTAAACGCTCATTCATAACTTTAGTATTTTCATCGATAACTTGAGTAGTGTTAAGGAAGTGGTCCATCATTTCGGATATAAGGGTGATTTTGTTTGAGATGCCCTGTTCTCGAGTCTTAATTTCAGAAATAAGTTTGTCGTATCGTATTGCGTCATCATGATCCAGATTACCGGTAACAATTTTTAAGATAGAGCCGAGGGGATTGATTAGACCGCGTTTGTATCTTTTGGAGGGAATCAATTGTTCTATTTTGTTTAGGGTTTCATCACGAAGGTAATTAACCTGGTTGGTTAATTCTAGAATTTCGTTAATGTACGACCTATTCTGACTAATGATCCTCACGAAATCAGAATATTTCTCTACATTATAATTTGTATCTGTAATAATGCCTTTGAGGTTAGTGACCTTAATGATTGACCACTTATTATGTTGCAGGAAAGCACGACCTTGTTTGACCGGTAATATACCTGGGTTTTGTTCAAGTTTTACCACTTGAAGGCCCTGGCTGTGGGGAACTTGGCAGAGGATGATCCTGATCATCGTCGTCCATAGTAGGACATGGCACCACCTGCGGAGGACGTTTAATGTTTTTAATAGGAGTTTTGGTGTATCTCTCGTTTATTTTGACTGGTACAATATTGCGTTCTATTTGTCCAGTGACTATGGCCTTATGGAACTTTGGTTTATCTTTAGATTGTCTTTTGTTTACAGCTTTGGCAAAGACCGTTTGTCCTATGCTTAAATCTGGTCCTGTCTCACCACCACGTTTCTTCACTATTTTTTCCTTAAAGGTATTCATTTTGTCAGAAAGATGTTTATATAGTTCGTGTGTCCTTTTTTTGTGATCTTTTATTAACTGTTGCCTGTAAGATTTGTCAAAGTCAATATCGAACGCGGAATTAAGTTCTGTATGGCCGAATACGACTTCAAATGGAGTTAGGTCTGTTGCACTATGTATTGTGTTATTATAAGCCATAACGGCGTATGTCATTACGGATGCTGTGTCTGTGTACTTTCTTTCGTACTTGGCTAAGCGATAAATTTCGATTATTGTTGAATGAAAGCGTTCAATCGTACCCATTGAACTGGGATTATTGGGTGTTCCTATATGCAGTTGTATCTTATGTAAATCCGTAAGTTCCTTAAGTAGTTCATTATTGAACTCAGTACCCGGGTCACAACTAATTTTGCGTGGGATACCGTAGAATGCAAAGTATTTTAATAAGGCCCTGACTATTTCTGGGGTGGATCTCGATGGCACTTCGATAGCTTGTCCGATTTTGCTAAATGCGTCTATAAGAGTAAGATATTGTTTGGATTCTATTGAAAATGTATCAATGAAGATCTCTTGAAACGGAGCATCATGTGTTTGTGTAAGTTGTAACATCGGTTTTATTGGTTTACGGTCATATTTGGAGGCTCTACATTTTACACAGGCGTTAAGCATTGCCGCTACTGTCTCGTGCATATTTGGCCAGTAATAGCTACGCCTGATCCGTTTAATTGTTTCTGTGATTCCGCGGTGACATGTTTTCCCTTCGTGTATTTTATTAACGATCGCCTTTTGTTCTTTCTCATCTTCTATATATATGACTCGTTGTGTGCACTCGTGGAAATTAACTGTTCCTCTCTTAAATAATGTAATTATGACTTTACTAAAATCTTTGCGATGTTCTTCATTTTCGAAGTAAATGAAGTATTTGGTTTTTGGCTTGATGTACTTCTTTAAGAAGTCTTTTATTAGATCTTCGTTGTGTATGGGTAGGAACACTTCAAGTACTCTTTGATTATTTCTTGATAGATCCTTGACTTGCATATTATTACGGAACCAACTGAATACTAAAATTTGGTTTGGTTTGGTGTCTATTGCTTCGTGTAATATGGGAATACCTAGCGATTCCATATCGTTAGCGGAATGGATTGTCTCTGTGGAATCAGATTCGGATCGTACGGGGTATTGTGTTTGCTTGTTGGGTATATTTGTGTCGTGTATAGATTCGTGACTAACAGAAGCCGTACCTTCAGAATCAGATACTGTTAGAGTCCTTGAGTCATCTGAACGTCGTTTTGTCAAAGTCGCGATTTGTTCTGTCAGTTGTTCTAAATGTTCTTGTAGCTTGTGCTCACTATCGTCAATGTTAACTATCATAGAATCATTGTCGTCGTTTCCTAGTGCATTCAATTGTATACGGGATAGAGCATCGGCGTTTGCATTTTGTTTTCCGTTTTTATGTATTATATCAAAATCGTATTCTAGTAAGCGTAAGCGCCAGCGAGTTAGTTTGCTACTGACTTCTTTAAATTTATTCAACCAAGCAAGAGGCTGGTGATCCGTATATACTGTAAACTTTTTGCCGTATAGGTAAGGTCTAAAATGTTTTGTAGACCAGACTATGGCTAATAATTCTCGCTCAATTGCACTGTATTTTCTCTCTGTGTCTGTTAAGGTCCGGCTAGCGTATGCAACCGGTTTGTCGGATCCAACTGGTCCTTGTGATAGTACGGCGCCGATTGCTACTTCCGAGGCGTCTGTCGTCAGAATAAATGGTTTGGTCATGTCAGGGTATTGTAATATAGGAGCATTCACGAGGAGCTCTTTACACTTTTCAAATGCTTCTATGAACTTATCGTCTGTCACTACTCTTTTGCCCTTCTTAAGGCAAGCGGTCAAAGGTTGCGTGATTTTAGAGAAATCCTTGACAAACCTACGGTAGTAACCGACAAATCCTAAGAACCGTTTGATTTCTGTTTGAGTTTGTGGTATGGGATATTTCAGAACTGCTTGTATTTTGTCGTTGTTCGGTCGGAGTCCGTCTTTGGTCAAAGTATGTCCTAAGTACTGTACTTCCTTGCGTAAAAACTCAGATTTGTCAAGTTGTATTTTGAGGTTAGTTTGTCTAAGTCTGTCAAATACGGCGCGGAGTTTTTGAAGGTGTTCCTGTAAGCCATTTGAGTAAATTAAAATGTCGTCCAAATAGACTAGGCAGTGGATGCCCTGCAGCCCTCTTAAAACGTTATTCATCGTTCTCTGGAAAGTTGCAGGAGCCGTTTTAAGCCCAAAGGGCATACGAAGGAACTCGTAATGTTCGTTTTGTGTAGAGAAGCCTGTCTTCTCTCTATCGCACTCTTCTATTTCAATTTGGTGGTATCCTGATGCTAAATCGAGAGTAGTATAGTAATTACTCTTTCCGAGTTTATCGAACAAGTCACATATGTTTGGGATGGGGTACCTATCATCTACTGTAATCTCGTTAAGTCTTCGATAGTCCACGACCATTCTATATTTAACTTGTCCAGAGGCGTCCATCTTTTTCGGAACCAAATGAACAGGTGCACTCCAAGGCGAATGCGACTCTCTAATGACATTATCTTTAAGCAACTTTTCGACCTGACGTTTGATCTCTTCGGCTTGGGCCGGTGCCTGTCTATAGGGTTTGACGTAAATTGGGTCTTCATTAATTGTCCTAATACGATGTTTTACCTGATTCGTAAAGGTCAGAGGTAAGCTCTCGCAATAGAATATATCCTTATATTCATTGCAAAGTTGTTGAATGGCCTTGCTTTCTTCATCATTAAGGTGGTCTAGTCGTAGTTTGGATAAATTGTCGGTCAAAAGTTCGTCCATTTGTATGTCACTAAAGTCAGAACTGTAATTAACTTCACATATGTCGTTATTAAAGTTCGTTACTGTAAAAGGTGCCGTTATTGTTAGCGTGACGCGGTTTTCTGTAAGGTTTTGTATTACGGTGGTTGCAAAATAGTTTTCACACCGGACTATTGCTGTAGGCATACGTACGCCATCATAGAACTGCTTAAAGTTTAAAATTGCGTCTCCGTTTTCAAAATTTACTGGCAATGTCACTCGATGTTCAGAGCGTGGTTGGATTTCGATGACGTGATCGTCACTATAAATGATGGGTATTTTTGAACACTGTGTTTCTAATGTCTTATCTTTAAGGTTTATGTTAGCTTTGAGCCGTGACATGAGGTCACATCCTATAACCCCGTCGTAACGTCTATCCACATCATACACATAGAATTTATGATAACCATCTTCTTTAAATATGGAGAAGAGTGGAATATTAACGACTTCACTGTGAACGCTGGATGCATGGGTGCTGGTGACCATAAAAGGTTCATAACTTTTTAACATGGCGAAATATTCATTCGCTTTTAGTGGACTCAAAAACGAACGCGTACTTCCAGAGTCTAGCATAAATTTTCCATCGATATCTGATATGTATATGTAAGGGAGTTTTAAGGAAGCATCATAATTTATTTCTATCATTTCGTGCTTGTTGGGTCTACGCTTATGTGAAAATTTTCCACAGCACTACATACATCTTGATTGTGGGGCGCTGAAGGCGTACTATCGTGTGAACCACTTTCGCAGATTTTATTATCAGTGGGGTTGTCGTCGATTATAGGCTCGTCATATGTGTAAAAACCGTCATATGCGTCAGGAGTCATGTCATAGTAACAATCATAAGTCTCATAAGGTTGGTAATATTCATCATACTGACCTTCCAGTGCATACGTTTCGTTTATGGGTAGCTGTTGAGGTCTCGCTGCTGGAGCAGTCCTCATAGAAACGTCATTGTCATATTTATGACTGACGTAGCCTTGAGGCTGTGGTGGTTTATAGCCAAACTGTCCAGCTTGGGGTCGGAACCCAAACTGGTTTACCGGAGGCCTATATCCAAACTGATTTGTCGGAGGCCTATATCCAAATTGGTTTGGCGGAGGTCTATACCCAAACTGTCCTACCTGAGGTCGGAAACCGAATTGTCCCGTTTGTGGTCTTGGTCCAAATTGTTGTTGAGGGGGCCCACCTGGAACTACCGGTGGTTTGAAACCCATTTGTGCTGGAGGTCGGTATCCAAAGGTACCTACTTGTTGGCGTGCAAATTGTTGGGTTGGTAATTGTTGCCGCACCAGATGCTGACTGGTCTGGTTTGGTATACCAAATTTGAACTGGGTCTGAGGTTGTGGTGCCATAAGTGGCCTAAAGTTAGACTGAGATGGAAACGTTTGAGGTCGATTCTGTAACATTTTGGTGCGTTGATTATATTGTTCTTGAAAATTTACTTCTTCTAGCACGTGTTTTAGTGCATCTTCTAGCGTAGTGGGGTTTTTGATTCTTATAAGTCTCACCATGTGCTCTGGTAGATTATATAGGAACACATTTAGAGAGGTATTGTTGTATATAATTTGTTTAGCTTCTTTTAACTGTGCGGAATGATTTTGATTAACTTTAGATAATAGAACGGCCCGAACGTCCTGTATACGTCCACAAAATTCTAAGAATGTTTCATTAGGCCTAATTTTTAAAGTTTCTAATTCGATGGCTACACACTCCTCGCTTCGTGGGTCACCGAAATGTTGGAGAAGGAGGGCTTTTAATTCATCGTATGTTACGAAGTCGCTTCTTTCGCTAATTAAAGCCGCAGCTTTGCCCGATAGTCTACTCGTCACATATTGCATTAGGAACTCATTTCGCTCCTCGGTGCCTTGATAACGTTGAATGACATACTCACATTTTCTAAGAAATAAATTTAGAACTTTGGTGTCCCCATTAAACTCGGGGATGAGACCTAAAATTTCGCGTGGCACAGTTTGTTGATTTGCCAACAACCGCGGTAAATCAGCGGGCGCTGCTGGGGCTCCAAGTACCCTTTGTTCGTTAGCCATAATTATATAATTCTAGCGGACGTTATACAAATTCTATACCTAATAGTATTCCCTAAGATATTACACTATAACTTATATATATTTCCTTATACTATTCTATTATATGCCTAGCAAAACAACTCTAAGTTAAAGACATACAAGGCTAAGCGCAATGAGATTCGCTTTCGACCTTAACGTAACCTAATGTGCAATTTTATTCACATACAGACTAAGTATAACAGTTTACAAAATTCAGGGAGTTTAGGGCAAGGTAGGAAGTAGAAGGATTTTACTGTACTCACTGTCCAATCGCCGAATAACTCGCCATAATTTTCCGGTCCCCTGTATCGTATTTGTTTGGTTCGAGGATAGCCGCGTAGCACGAATCACTGAGTCTAAGTATAGTCGCACTAACGGATGCCACTCGCGAACTTTCACTTAAATGTTCGGATTATACGAACGCGGACTTCGCGATGGCACGTGCCGGCTATCCTACCGGCTGCGCCAGATACTTTTCGGGAGCGACGAAATGAATTTTTAAAAACTATTAAATTAAATTAACTTTATTAATTATTATATTTAATAATTAATTAATATTAATTCTAAATTACACGTCCGCTTGTAGAGCTGGATACAATACGAATGGCTCTAGACACCGGTGGTCCTCGTCACGTTCCCAGCGACGGATGCGATAACATTCTGCTGACAATGCGTCTGGGAGAGTGGCGTGACTCTAGAATGTTCCGAGAAAGGTGTTATGGGAACATAACTATCTAGTCAATAAAAACCAGTCACTAAATTATTTATAATTCTGTATAGAGATACTACTGAATGCTTGAAACACGGCAGCACTTCGCCTCACAGTACCTCAAACACTCGCGCAATATTTTTTCCAGTCGTCAGAGAATATGTCGCTATCATTTTTGGCGTCAAGAATCTCGTTAAGCGCCGAAAGAGACCGCGGTATCGGAGAGCTTGCATAAGAAACTGTCCTGCACTCAGGAACGGAGAACAGTTTGTGCTTCCTGCCTCGAGTATAACGTTCTGGTACAAATAGTCTACACAAAAGGGAATGTAATATAGGAGAATCCACTTTTCCATAAATTATTTTATACATTATCAGCAATTTAACTTAAATGATTTGTTATGTCAGGGCAGCATCGCTTAAGAACCATAAAGAAATACCAAAAAATGGAACCGACGTCAACACTCAAAAGAATGATATAACTTGTTGAAGTCAGTACTATGATAGTTCAAAAGTAACTTATATCAAAATATGGTGTATGTCACACTTTTGAGTGTTGAAGTCGGTTCCATTTTTTTGTAATTTTTTTTTCACCCTTTTCAGTAACCTCTGATACTCACGGGATCAATTGTTATTGTATATGTGCATCGATGTCTTCAACCGCAACTATAATATCGTCGAGGTATGTGAAGCACTTTTCAGTTACTGGAGTGTAACTCATAAACCGCTTGTCCGATTTTGATGAAATTTAAATGGGACCACCAAGGAAGTATACACTATCAAAAAAAAAACCTCAAAATCGATTCATAAACGACGAAGTTATCCGCGAACAGACATTAAAAAAAACATATGTACGGTCGAATTGAGTAAACAATTTTTTTAAGTCAGTTAAAAAATGTATAAAATGAAGCAAAACTTCATAAGTGACCATCAAAATGTATCCAAACTTGTTATTTCTTATCAGATTGTATAAAAAAACACAAAATTAATTCTCCGTCAAGACGATTAATGACGTACCGATTGTAACCAGAGACGGAATCGTGATAATGACCTAAATAATTAATCATAATGTAATGTAAACGCAAATTATACGTAGATACCTATACCGTATTGCCATTAGAATAGCTGATTTCCTTTTCGATACATTACTAAACAAACAGATTTGTTTGTGATGGTTGCATCATAACTACAAGATGAAGAACTGCAAATCTATGTGTCTATGTATGCAGTTCCATAGAAGATAAAAGTTCATCTCACATTCTACTGTACCTATGTGGCAAAAGAAGAACGGGTTGAAAGTGCGGCCGTCCAAGCCTGTAATGATGATGACAATTGAAACAGTTGCGACCCGAGCTATTGTTTAAATCGCTAGATGAAAAAAGGTCAAACTTTAATTTGTTCGTTTGAATAAAATTGCATTTTTCTACGTATTAGACATTACAAAAACATTCTACATTATAAAAAAATAAACATCAAAACAAACCATATAAATTTGTTTCGTATAAATAGTTTATATTTGTACCTACTACTATTTAAATGATAGATAAACAACACAAAAACCAAATACATAACAAATCCCATAAGGCATGTTACTATTTTAATAACTACAATTCCTCACCACCCGACACTCCTATTACAGGTTTCAACAATATTAATTAACAGAAGCGAAAAACTACAAAACGAGTAAACTCATTAACTGTAGAAAACTAATGGGATTCCATGAAAACTCCGACAAAAACAACGCTCGGCTCGGTTAAGCAAGATTTATAGTGGCGCCATCTACACGGATAAGTGAATTCGAATTCAGAAAATGCACTTGTCATTTTAAAAATACCCTCTTTTAAACGTTGCAAGTATATTAAGACAATAAAGTTGCATTTTAAGCTTATAGCTTAAAACAAACGTTTATTGCGATATTAAACTACTTTTCAGCCATAACGGGATGGAAATATAGAGCAGAGAACGCGTTGAAAAGCGTAACAAAAAGGTAAAATATAAAATTTTTGCATCACACTGAAACCGCGAGGCCACTAAAACTTTATGCATGATGTAGACAAAACGTAGTTTCTATATCTAGTAAAAAGCGAGTTGTAGTGACGTCGAGAAATGCGGGAGCTCGTTGTTTCCCGGGAGAAACACCTGGGAGCCTTGGACCAACAAATGTGCCGTTTACCCTACTCGTGGTCATTTTGCGGACGGGGAGCGGTGTGGAAATATTAATACGAGAACTCAGCGCGCCCGGGATCGACAATTGGCGCTTTTACCTTACGCTTGGTGTTTTTCGAGGAAATTAATGGTTATGTGGCTAATGTTTTGGGACGTTTACCTTTTTTATGTATAATAAAGAAGTGCTAGTGTTGGTACATAATAGGTTTGTCCCATACGTGACGTAACAACTTTCCTACATTTTACTTTTAGGGTATTACAACTATGTAAAAAAAACATTCTTGAAAATTCTAAAGCTCTTTATTTTATATTTCACTTGACATATTTTTTAAAGATTTTTTTGATTGAATAATAAATCTATGCTGCAATGTTGTTTTTTGTAATGAAAAAAATAAAAAGTATTCCAAAAAATGTATAGTTAAAATGATTATTTATTATCACTTATGCGGTAGGAAATCTGTTGCTATAAGGAGGTTTTACTTTTAATGATTAATGTTGAACACGTTTTCATAGCTTCGCCTGTATCTATGTAATAATAATAATGAAATCTTTGAACGTGACTTTCACCCCATTCTAAACTTCGGATTAACTTGCAGCTTTAACAACTGCAACTTATAAAGAAAACTTATAAAGAACCGATGATATCATAATACAATACAAATACACTTTATTGACAAAAAATTACAGATTACAAAAGAATATTTTTAATAAGTAATGTTTAATAAGCGGTCTTTTAGCTAAGATTGATCTCTTCTAGTCAACCTTTGTATGGAGAATAAAATAATATGATGATCTAGGAGGCGTGTCGTATTAAAATATTTAGTAGAATCTATACTTATTATATTATGTATACATAATATAAATAAATATCTACATACATATACACACAAATAAATAAGATAAACACTGTATACAAATAACATGAAATTCAGTAGAACAAAGAAATTTTTAGCTAATAGAGGATAGATAAAAGTTTGTGACTTAATTTTCAAAAATAAATAAATTTTCAAAGCGTTTTTTTTGTTTTTTTAAACTATCATACAATTTTAAACTCTAAGGCTTTCATGGCCGGCGTTGAATGTTGTATGTATTGCTTCCGGGCTGTTTGGCCGTGGTTTAGATGAAACTTGTGTTCCAGACGTTTCGTCGATCACTGCGGTCGACATCTTCAGTGGTTCAGGTCCGAGCGGCGAGAACTCTCCTTCGCGGCGTCGTCTCTGTTACTGATGTGGAGTCTTGATGCAATTGTCTCTCTACGTGATCGAATCACCGGAGACCACGGACTGGGCGCAGCATAGGACGGCCACCGACCAGGTGGACAGACGACCTGACTAAGATCGCAGGCAAGGGCTGGATGCGGGCCGGGCTTCCAACCGGTCCTTGTGGAAATCAATGGGGGAGGCGTATGTCCATCAGTGGACGTCCTATGGCTGAGAAGATGGTGATCATGATTAGACCCACAGTTTAAGACTATATTTCAATTGTCTATGTCATGACTGGTAACCTAAGCTGTTAACACACAATGATGAAAAACATTCTTGTTGAGATAAATTTTTTTACAATTCTTCGTCAGAATCCTATAGGCCTATAGGCCTCTCAAAATTAATATTAGAGACAATTACAATCATAATGTAAGCCGAATAAGATGGACCTCACAAATGGCAAACATATAGGTCCAATACACAACATACGATCCCCATTAACTATTTCGTCAAATCTTCTTACCTCGGGCGTTGTCTATGAAAATATCTTCGGAAAAGGAATAAACAAAAAGAAATATGTCTTTGAGAGAGTTTCGGTCGGCAGCATTACATGAGTCATTTAAATATGTATTAGCTGCCGCATCAAAGAGACGGTTTACCGTACAGAACGGAAGGTACCGCAAACGCGATATTGTATATCGATTGTTTTATTGCTTAAATTGCGTCAGAAAGTTTTTCCTCGTTTTTAATATCGCTTTGGATACGGTGTCGCGAAGTTGGCATTGTGTATCGTCTTGTCAATGAAATATGTACCAATTCATTTATAGCACGCTTTTAGAGTTTCTTACCCAAAAGGAGTCTTAGTAATAGGGTCCCATTTTACCCTATTACTAAGACTCCGCTGTCCGTCCGTCTGTCTGTCTATCCGTCTGTCACTAAGCTGTATCTCATGAACCGTGATAGACAGTTCCCTATTTTGTACAGGGCTCTCATACAACAAAGGTGTTTTTGTATTTATAATGTTACGGAACCCTTCGTGCGCTAGTCCGACTCACATTCGGTCAGTTTTTATTAGCTTCGTCTGTGTCTATGTAATCTTTGAGTGTGGTTTTCTCCCTCTTCAAAGCGTCGGATTAATTTGAAATTTTGAAGACCTGTAATCTAAGCACCAGCTGGAACTCACGTGATACATGGTGGTAAATTACTCTCCGACCAGTTGTGAACTAATTTGCAGGTCTTCCCACAATAATCAAGGACCGATGACAATACAATTTAAAAAGTTTGTCCCATCGTATCGGATTAGCTAATTAGTTTGGCTAACTACAAAATCGTGTTTTTCTTTTTTTAAAATACTATCCATGATTATTATACTTACATAAAATTAATCAACATTACAAGGCTGGAAATGAAAAGGAAAATAAAACGTAAAGGTCTAAAATACATCATACTCAAGCACTTGATGTGATCAAATTTTTTTTGTTACAATTTCGAGAGAAACATGAGGTTTTTCCCCGAATCTTAAATGCTTTCAAATAATGTATCTATTAATCTCACGAGCAGCAACTGTCTCTATCGGTTGCATAGGGGGTTTGGTAAGAACACTGAGATAGCAATACGTTTGCTTGAATAACTACAACGCGAAAAGTGTTTGGTAGGTACAGAATCCTCTTAAGACGGTTCAAGCAATGATATTGTATGTTTATATGAGGTAGATGTCGCACAAGCGCGCGGAAACTTAGGCGGCAAAATCAAGTCAATTATAGTAATTTTGTTGTATAATGTATCCTTCCTCCTTCGCGGCGTCTTATCTGATACTGATGTATCAGAGTATCAGAGAAGACGCCGCGAAGGAGAATTTTATGCTCTTGTCGCCGCTCGGACCTGAACCACTGAAGATGTCGACCGCAGTGATCGACGAAACGTCTGGAACACAAGTTTCACATAGACCACGGCCAAACAGCCCGGAAGCACTACATACAACATGCAACGCCGGCCGTGAAAGCCTTAGAGTTTACATTATAGTAATTTTGATTACGACGCGTATTTCAAGCGCAAGTCGCACAAGCGTGCGACATCTAGCTCATATAAACATATAATATCATTGTTTTTACACTGTTTCTGATGACATAAAAGCTTATCGCATCCTACCAATAATGCAAGAAGACAAGTCAATATGTATATTGACGCCTACCTCTACGAAGCCTAATATTTTAAATTTCGCTTTGGTAGCTTTTTAAAGACAAGTTTTTAAATTATTAGTAAGGTAATTTTTAGTTCTTCCATCTTAAAAGGTTGCCGATCCCTGCTCTAAAAGTTTAACATCACAAGTAATGCAGATATATTTGTGCACTCGTATGAACTTAAGTTGCAGTGTAGCGTCAGCGTGCTCAGATCAGAGGAAATAAACTCATTTCCACATAAAATGAGTTTATTTCCTCTGATCAGAGTATCTATTAACGAAAACTGATTTGCATTGATAGTAACAGCTAGACTCCTGATTGGTATCGGAATATTACATAGAAATACGATTTTGTACGACTATTTGCGCCCCACGGTCTCATCCGCGTGGACTACAGTTTTCTCGATCCTTTTTTATACAGTATAGATCTAGTGTTTGACCACGATCTCACTTAATGGTCAGTGACGATGTGGTCGAAGATGTTAGCACGCTTGATC
This sequence comes from Apeira syringaria, assembly GCA_934044485.1. Classification (NCBI taxonomy): domain Eukaryota; kingdom Metazoa; phylum Arthropoda; class Insecta; order Lepidoptera; family Geometridae; genus Apeira; species Apeira syringaria. The sequence goes on along the minus strand of OW203672.1, from coordinate 6,954,181 downwards.
TAGAATGCTTACTGAATCTCAATGACGCCTCAACACACCATGTGTTTAGTGACAGTTTTTATAACTTGAGGATGGTAGTTAGCCTGGCAGCTATTCGAAAGTAACCTACCGCCATGCTTGAAATTTGATAACGAAAAACTGGAAGTTCAAGCCATTGGTAGGGATCGAACTAGCGTCCGTCAGATTGACAGCTACCGCTCCTACCGCTGAGCTATCATCGGATACATATACCTCTGTTATTCAACGGAAACCGCACATTTTCGACGTCAATTACCTATATGTAGCGTATGCCGTATGTCGTATATCCCATTCCAAATTATATACTTTATTCTTGTACCAATTTTTATCCAATCTGTTCAGCCATTCTAGCGTAAAAGACTAACATATTTATACACCATTTCGCTCAAAATTTCCTGTTGATAACATTAATGAGATTATGGAATACTTACTAATTACGTCATATAGAGACAATGTACGAAAGGAGATTGTCTAAGCAGGTATACCTACATGGGTGAAGTGAATGGTAGTATTGGAAGAGGAAGGCCTAGACGAAGGTTCCGAAACTAGATAGAAGAAGTTCTAAGAAAGAGCCAGGTCAAGAGTACTCTTGCATGAAAAGTCTTTGAGCGTGGATGAAGCTAAGGGAATGTGTCGGGATCGTAGCAATTGGAAGGCTGTGTTCTCTGCCTAACCCGACAAGAAACAGGTGTAAATTTAGGTGGTCACCGTGGCTCAGTCGTCAGTCGTATGACTTCTGGTTCCCGGTGCCCTGAGTTCGAAGCCTGGTTGGGGCAAACATTTATGTTCTGATGTTTGTTCCGGGTCTTGGATGTTTGTTGTGATATCATTGTGTGTGTCAATGCCTTCCGCGCGACACTAGGAATCCGAGTATAATAAAAAAACAAAAAAAAAGTATATGTATGGAATGCTTTTGTCAGATCTTAAGAAAATACCGAAAGATAAAACGTAGAAAGGGTGTTTATGTATACGGAACCCAAAACTCACCTATGGCACACCACTTACGTATTTTTAAGCTAATACCTAACGGCTGTAGCGACACAAATACCTCGCATGCACAACCACATCAGATCAAATATTGGTCGAGGTTATTGACCGTATCACTCGAATACTCATTTTTAAGCGAGCAAACATCAAACAACACCGTGAGGATATTTTTAGTTGATACGACACGACGCGGTATCGTTAATCGTATCGTCTATTATAGTACAGCCATTAACAGACTGCTTTTTTAAAATAAGAGTTTATACTGTCTTAGTTCACTCTTTATTAATACATTTTTATTATTCATTTTAAAAACTCATTCATGTAGGAATTATGGTGTGTAATGAAGGAACCGGCAAAGGTAAAATAACATGTAACATATTATGCTAAACAGATTGTTTTTTAAATACTGATTATGATTCTATCATATTTTAATTTTCTCACACTTACACAAACACACTCATACACCATCATCGCCCCTTACACTCACACTCACAGCCATTCACACAACACGACGATCCATCAATTTCTAATATTTATATTTCCCATTGTATCTGACGTGCCTAGCGAAACAGACTGTCTTACATTAATGAATTACCTTATAATGGAAGTCCGTTGTGGATGGCCGTGATGGCCGGATGGCCGTGGTGGTACCGGCCTAGAATAGTACTCCCCCATCTCTTCCCGTGGGTGCCGTAAGAGTCGGCTAAGGGATAACGTACCAGGAGGTGGGCAGCAGCGCCTTCTGATGATAGGAAATCATACTGCGCTCGCCAACCCGCCTGCCAAGCGTGGCGAGTATTGGCAAATTCCCCCTATATTGGGGAGGTATACGTCCAGCAGTGGACGCACATGGCTGAGAAAAGAAAAAAAAAAGAAAAAACAGGAAGTCCGTTTTGGCTGCAGGTAACAATAACATATATCAAACTCTGTTAAATAAGAGCTGTAGATTTTGTAAAATAATAAAATAAGTGGACGACACGGTTTTGTCGTTAGGAAAACGTTTGAATGGATTGCACAGTGTATATAAAGTATCTATTATATGTGGCTGAGCTTTCAAGCAATGACGGATGGTATGGCTTTACCATGACGCTGGATTGAGGTTAAAAAGTTCTTCAGAATAATTCTCCTCGGATAAATAAATAAATTCTTCATTGGAACTTAAACAATGGAACCAATGCACTCTAAAATAAAATTTCTCAAATAAATGTACTCGGTTATTATTATAGAAAGGATGAACTAAAAAAAAAAGATAAGCTACCTGCAATTTTTTTTTTATTTTTAATTTATTTATTATCATAATAACACATTTACATAATTTATACTTAAAAATACTGCCTTAAAATCTAAGTTAGATTTATCCAGACAGATATGGGTTCTCGACCCTCTAATAATGATACACATTATGTGTAAGGCGTCGCACGCGCCCAAATTCACATCTGAGCTGCCACTTAATTGGATTTGTAAGTAGCTAGTAGCTATCGTGCCCTAATCTGTGACCCAAGTCGGTTGGTTGTCAATGATGCTAGCATTCTGGGCACGCTGCCGGCCGGTAGCGGGTTAGAACATTTGAGTGATCTATAGGCTACCAATAGCTAGTGGATTGCTCAAATGTTATTGTAGTAGCTGCAGTATTGTAATTAGTTATTAGTGTTTTATTTTAATAAAGGCATTATAGAAAGCACGAAAATGTCTGCGAATTTATTTTTTAAAACTGTATTGCAGACGCCAACGCCCTCCTCTTTAATAACAAAGGTACATTTAGTTCCTTACTTCTATCATACTTCACATTAAAATCTAAATTCATTTTATTATGTATTTAAAACTTATATAATATAGACAAATATAATTTAGATTTTTATCTTAACCGGTCATCCCATTTATATTATTGGGTGGGTATATGCGAGTGGTGTGTGTGTGTGTTGTGTTTGTATGTCGTATTGCTATAGTGTCGGAAACTTTAAATATGTCGTGTCAGTCAGAAATCAATTTTACTTGTTTGTCGTCAAGCGGCCCCGAGCACAGCTTTTTTCAATATTGAACAAACATCCCGCCAACAGTTGGTTGGGTTCTATGAATTCACGTAATCGCTCAGCTGATTGAGTTCCAGCCTTTTATCTTGATTACTTTCCAGAATTTATTTCGTAAGCTGATTGCCGTAAATTTGTGTTTTGTATGTGGTTTTTTGTACTATCATGTGTCAAGATTTTTCTGACAAACTCCGCGTATAAGGTAAAGTAAAATCTTTACCTGCCAATACCACCTGATGTGTCAGTGTCATCGCCCCGAATTCTATGGACAATGCACAGTGCTCAAAACCCGACGCATTCGTTCCTGTAGTATCATTCAAAACTTTACATTTGTTTTTAAAGATACAAATTAGACTTATCTAATTGATTGCCTTAACTTGGACTTTAAACAAAATACCAAAAAATGTAACCGACTTCAACACTCAAAAGTGTTAAATAACTTGTCGATGTAGGTACTAATGAACTCATAATTCCAAAGTAAGTATTATGAAAATATTGTGCTCATGGTACCGACTTCGACAAGTTATTTCACACTTTTGAGTGTTGAAGTCGATTCCATTTTTTGGTAATTTTTTTTCATCCTCTTCAGTGATGTTTGCTACTCACGGGATCAATTTCTTTTTTTTTTGTTGTTGTTACACTCAGACCCCCGCACTAGGATTCCCTGTGTCGCGGGAGGCATGGACACACACAATCACAACACACAAACAACCAAGACCCGGGACAAACACCTAAACTCATCGCACAAATGTTTGCCCCTGCCGGGATTCGAACCCAGGGTCCCGGAGACACAGAAGTCAAGTCATTGACACTGACCACTGCGCCACGGGGACCGTGGAAATAGGCGGCATAAATCAATTGTCATTGTGTATGTAAACCGATGTTTTCACCCGCAATTATAATATGCACAGATATACGGTAGCACTTTTCAGTTATTGGAGTGTAACTCAAAAACCGCTTGTGCTATTTCGATGAAAATGAATGAATTCTCACACGGAAAGCACTAGTTTCCATATAAAAAAGAATCATCAAAATCGATTCACCCAGTAGAACGTTAAGAGGTGACAATTGAAAAAAAATACGTGTTGATTTGAGAACCTCCTCTTTTTTCTGAAGTCGGTTAAAAAACTGGCCCTAAAAGGCGACATCTAGCTGCATCGTGACTGAACATGTAATGCAACAGTTGTCAAACGCCTTTAAGCTAAAAAAGCAGTGTAATGACAAAGACAGACACAAGAATATTAGGTATTGTTGTTGAAATTATACGGAAGGGTACCTTGACATAAAAATATATGATACCAATTCTCAAAGAGCCCACAATTGAATTGGTATCTTTTCCTACCCTAAGTAGAGTAATAATATTCCTTTTCTTCAACCATTAGCGAATAAAAGTCGGTACTGAAGAACCGATTACACAGCGATTCAGGGGAAAAGGACAAGTGCGAGAAACGCGCAAAGGTTCCGTATGTCCGAATTGTTGTAAAAACTCAAGCGCATTTTCGTCGGAGCTCTTTTAATCAATACAATATTTGGCGAAAATAATGACCCGGGTGTCAAGTCTAGAAGAAGAAGAAGAAGAAGAAGAAAAATTATTTATTTTGGAAAACACAAACAACAAAAATAAAGAAAAAAAACAGATACAGATTCATAAATTACTAAATAATAATTTAACAATTCTAAAATATATATAGATAGTAAAAGTATCATTTCTGCATTGTGTAGTCCAAAAATAGACTTGGCTCAGCAAAATGCTGCCGGATAGTCCCACAGCGCTGATTTTCAGCCAAGACCCGAGTGGCGTGGAGAGACTACAAATATAATAAATAGAACAAAAAAAAAAGAGTAAATAAACATATCTATTTTAAAAAATAGTAGACTCATCATGTCTATATCTATTTTAAAAAATAGATATGTACATGATGAGTCTACTAATTTCATGTTCACATTGAGGCCAGTGCAAGGAACCGACTCGATGTCAATAAGACTACGTCAAAAATCCGTAGTCTGCTGAGTTCATAGCCTGGATCCATGATGAACCCATGGTCGGCCTATTTCAGTTTTGTACGAAATTGACAGGTTGGATGCTAACGTACTACGAAAAATGGCGTAATACGTCACTGAATCTAGAATTGAATTAAGATTGATTCCCTGAGAGCTACAATTTTTATTTTAAAATAGCTTACATTGCCATGGAATATAAAGGTAGATATTGAGTGATTACAAAAGTTCCGAAAAATAGTTGAGAAGATACATACTAATAACAACAAACATCCTTAATATTATTATGTTTAATAAATTATCTTATAAAGGTTCCGTTTCTACATTGTAATATATGGGCCCCTAAAAATGTTGCGTATTGAAGGAAAATAGAATGAAATTGATAGCAAATGTCGTATCGAAGCATCCTTTTGATGATTGCATAAGCTCATTTTGGTAGGACCTTCTTAGTGTGGTTTTGTAAGCCTTATGGTACACATACTTATATAGGCTTTTGTACCTGCATAGTATAGTTTGCGATATAGATCTGTAAATATAAATATAATATAATATTATAAAATAATATGGGACAACATTCACACAAGGTCTTCAGGTCCCAAACTAGGCAGAGCCTGTACTATGGTAACCTGATGACTGATATATACTTATATGCATACTTATATATATATACTTATATACATATACACACCCAGACACAGGTCAAACAGACATGTTCATACACACAAATGTTTGACCTGTCCGGGAATCGAACCCGGGACCAGCGGCCCAGTTTGTAGTACTCAATCATGCCAGCCGTCCTGGCGTGATTGAGTAACAAACATCCATCCATGTAGTCTATGTGTTAACCTAAGGTTTAAACTATCTCCATACCAAATTTCATCGAAATTGGTATAGCCGTTTGAGCGTGAAGAAGTAACAAAACATACACACCAGACTACCAAAGCTGTCAAAATCGCCGATCATAGCCGATCATATTCCGGGATAAAAGTAGCTTATGTGTTAACCCAGGTTTTAAACTATCTCCATACCAAATTTCATCGAAATTGGTGTAGCCGTTTAAGGGTCAAGAAGTAAAAAAACATATACATTAGACTATCAAAGCTGTCAAAATCGCCGATCATATTGCCATATTGAATAGTAGACATCCAGAAAAAAACTCCTGGTCCCTTTGAACATCGATGGATATTTATATCCAGCAGTGGATGTCCTACAGGCGAAACGATGTTGAATAAATGTCAACATGTAAGTCGTAATGGAGGCATAACGAATTTACAGTGCCACCTACGCGCTGACCTTTTGAAAGGACACGCCAGGTATGTACATAATTAAGCATTTTAATGTATGTATAAAGAGGACACAGCTTACTTTTGAAGCAATGATAGCTCAGCGGTGGGAGCGTCGGCTGTCAAACTGACGGACGTTAGCTCGAACCTCACCAACGGCTTGAGCTTCCGGAGAAGGTAACACCGTTAACAAATTTCCAGCATGATGGTAGGATACTTCGAGCCTGGCTGGCTTCTATCTCAAAGTTTGAAAAAATGTCATCACACAAAGTGTTTTCAGGCAGCAGTCCCTGAGAGCCGGTAAGTATTCTAGATCTAGAATTATAATATCTTCAACCCCTCGTCACTGACCATCAAGTGAGATAGGGGTCAAACGCTATATCTATAGAGTATAAACATACCAACTGGCTGCTTCCATAGGCTGTTTTTTACCACTTTTGGGCACTTTAACCAAAAGTGGTAAAAACGTTAAAAGTAACCAACTAGAAATAATAAAAGTTTAAAATATAAAGAAAACGCTTAGAAGAAGCAAACAAAGAAATATTCCATTTTTCACTTCATTTAAAAAAAAAAATACCAAAAAATGCAACCGACTTCAACACTCAAAAGTATGAAATAACTTGTTGAAGTCGGTACCATGATAGTTCAAAAGTAACTGATATCAAAATATTGTGCTCATAGTATCGACTTCGACAAGTTATTTCATACTTTTGAGTGTTGAAGTCGGTTCCATTTTTTGGTATTTTTTTTTTTTACTCTTTTTTAGTGACCTTTGTTACTCATGGGATCAATTGTTATTGTGGTGTAGGTATGTTCACCGATGTCTTCTATACCGCTACTATAATATCGTGTAGAATAAGCACGCATTTTTAGTTTTGACTTGTAACTCAAAAAGTGCTCGATCAATTTTGTAAAATTTAAATGGGACTACACGGGAAGCACCAGCTTTCAAAGAAAAAAAGAACGATCAAAATCGGTTCACCCAGTCGGAAGTTATGCGGTAACAAACACAAATTAAAAAAAATAAAAAAACATATGGCTCGAATTGAGAACCTCCTCCTTTTTTTGAAGTCGGTTCAAAAAAGTTAGGACAACACACAATACACCTAAGGCACTTAAGAAACGCATTACCTGATTCCCTTATTCAAACATTATTGTGTATCTAAATAAATGGATAGTGGTGAGTATTTCGAAATTTAAGTTTTTAGTAAAAACTGTCACTAGATAAAATTCTTGACAATCAAACAGGTCTTAATCTTGTTATTAAACCTAACGTGGTTTTGACACATTATGAATGTATAAATATACACTTGAATCTTCACGAGGCGCAATTTGGTTTTCAGCCTGGTGTCTCTACTGAAAGTGCATTTTTGTCTCTAAAGCACGCTGTCCAGTACTATACTGGTAAGAAGACACCGGTCTATGCCTGTTTTCTGGACTTGTCAAAGGCATTTGACCTGGTTTCCTACGATATGCTGTGGCATAAGCTTGTAAATGACACTAGCTTACCGAAGGACTTAGTTAAAATAATGCAATACTGGTATGGTAATCAAAAAAACTCAGTGAGATGGGCGGGTATGTACTCAGATGACTACTCCTTAAATTGTGGAGTTCGTCAAGGGGGAATTACATCGCCAAAACTTTTTAACTTGTATATTAATGGATTGATTGCTGAACTTAGCAGAACCAATGTTGGATGTTCATTTCAGGGTCGCAGTATTAATAATATCAGCTATGCGGATGACATGGTTCTGCTAAGTCCATCAATCAATGGCCTCAGACGACTAATAAGCGTGTGTGAATTATATGCCACAGACCATGGGCTCAGGTACAATACCAAAAAGAGTGAGGTGATGCTATTTAAGGCGGGTAGTAAAACATACTCTGTTCTGCCAGTTAACCTATACGGGACTGCTCTCACTTGGGTCAAGCAGTTTAAGTACCTGGGCCACTGGGTCACTGAAAGTATGTCCGATGATTTGGACATGGAAAGGGAGCGTAGGGCGTTGTCGGTGAGGTGCAATATGTTGGCTCGCAGATTTGCACGATGTACTAATCAGGTCAAAACAACACTGTTCAAAGCGTATTGTCAATCCTTTTACACGTGCAGTCTGTGGGTCAAATATACGCAGAAATCTTACAACGCTCTGCGAGTGCAGTATAACAATGGTTTCAGGGTATTGTTGGGATTGCCACGTTTTTGTAGTGCATCAGGGATGTTTGCAGATGCACACACGGATGACTTCTTTGCTATAATGCGAAAAAGGTGTGCTTCCTTGGTGCATCGCCTGCGTGGCAGTTCCAACAGTATCCTGGCTGGAATCGCTGAAGATGTGAGCTTCATGAGACATTGGTTGACGAGGCTCCAGCCAGTGGCTCGACTTGTGTCTCAGTGATGGCTGCACACATTCACTTAATTTTTAATATTTACTAACATAATTTTAAGTTACCTATTTTCTACTAACACATTATGGATCAATGGTCTGAAATAAAAGATTTATTATTATTATTATTATTATTATAAAACACGGGAATTACTCACGTAATAAGTTCCGACTATAGTTTCAACCACATTCGGTGGTCTTTTTCAAGGAGAATACGGGGCCCTCGCAGATGCGGTATTCTAAACTCCCGTGTTTTTTACATTCATAAGGTCATAATCTATTTAGCGTAAAGTTTAAACTTGTACATACATCTCGTAATATTATTGATATATTATTAAATTGCAGGTAGTATTAGACTGCATCATAAGCGTGACAACTTTTCGGACACCTACCCGCATTTTAATTAAAGATGTAATTTTAGTATTGTCAATCAATGTTGTCGTACTAAAAATATCATACCTTTTCACGATTTAACTAAAATCGTATGATTGAACAATCAATCAATCAATCAATCAAATATTTATTTGCATAAAACATGTGTTTGCATACTTAAATTATTTAAGCATGCAGGATCTTATAAATAAAGTTGAACAAACATGTTTTGCCTGTCAAGGCATACAAATATAATATTTACAAGAGTTTTATAATATGTACTTCTACTCGTATACTAGTTACTACAACTAGTTATTACAATTGTCGAATTTTTCATGTCACTACTTAATGTCAAATAATAGCGTAATTTAAATATATCTAAAATGGTTAAATGTCAATAAATTTCAAAATTGTTCAAATAAATTTATCCGTCAGAAATTCACTTAGATGGTAATAGCACTTGTCGGTTAATAAAGAATGCAATAAGGACCATTGTAAAAAGTTTTTAGTTTATATAAGTATTTACAGAACAGTGTGTGTTACCAGTGATGACTTACGGAACTGAAACGTGATCTCTGACTATGGGTCTTCTGAACAGGCTCAGTGTCGCACAACGAGCTATGAATACGACTATGCTTCGGGTTTCTCTACGCGATCGAATCGGAAATGAGGAGATCGGTAGAAGAACGAAAGTCACCGATATAGCCGAGCGGATTAGCAAGTTGAAGTGGCAGTGGGCAGGGCACAAGCTCGAAGAACGTGTGAATGTGAGTGCCCATGCCTCCCGCGATACAGGGTATCCTAATGCAGGGGTCTGAGTGTAAAACGTTTAATAAGTGAGCCTCAAAATGAGAAAATAATAATAATATTCTAAGTCAGCTGACAAAGGTACGCTGAAAGTTTGACGGCAAAACGTAGGTAGCTGCCAAACGGGCGGAAATCGTGTTTGCATTTAAAGAAGCTATTTACAAGGCGAAATGTTCTTTCGTAAATAAAGTATAAGTTGTCGCAGAAAAGAAACCACTCGGATAGAATGTGGCCGAACAACTAATTGTAAACAATCCCGAATGAGATGTAAACTACCTTTTACTAGAATTACTATAATTATATACACTATAATATGTAAAAAGCCTGTAAATTTTAGTGTATTTTAGCTAGTTAATTTTTTCATCATTAGGGCCAATAAAAACTAGCTGCATCCCGCGGTTTTACCGACGAGATTGATAATGATGATGAAAAGTAGCCTACGTGTTAATCCAAGGTCGAAACTATCTCCATACCAAATTTCATCGGTATTGCCGTTTGAGCGTGAAGAAGTAACAAACATACACACATACACACAAACTTTCGCTTTTATAATATTAATACAAATACAAATATAAATAACTTTATTTTTCATAAATTTGTGGTCTATAATACATATGTAAACCCATTGACCCCGAACTAGTTTGCACTGTGTTTCGGGATACAATGGCTTCTCCTTTAAGTACGCCAAAGTATACAATAAAAGAATAAAAGTCACTTAATAAATAAAAAAAATACAAATAATAATATGGGACAACATTCACACAAGGTCTTCAGGTCCCAAACTAGGCAGAGCCTGTACTATGGTAACCTGATGACTGATATATACTTATATACATATACACACCCAGACACAGGTCAAACAGACATGTTCATACACACAAATGTTTGACCTGTCCGGGAATCGAACCCGGGACCAGCGGCTCAGAAGGCAGAGTGCTACCAACTGCGCCAACCGACCGAAATATGATCAAGCGCATATTCAATGCATAGTGTGTGTGTGTGCGTGTGCGTATGTGTGTGCGTGTGTGTGTGTGTGTGTGTGTGTGTGTGTGTGTGTGTGTGTGTGTGTGTGTGCATGCGTGAGCGTAAATAAAAAAAAAATAGGAAGCATTACCCATTTCAAAGTTATGTAGACCTAGCGAATAAACTAAAAAAATCATTCACCTGCACACTGAGATCTCCATACGCGCGGTCATGATCGTTCTCAAGTCCCGCGTCGCTTCTGTTTCGCGACAGAGCTCACGTACTTTTATATTCGCGTAAAAATTTCGAAGATGCTCGAGGGTGTAACAAATCGTTTATTTCGCGATTTTTTATTCGCTTCCGAGTAGAACGGTGCTTAGCGCAGTTCTCACCTGAAGCAGATAATTTATGGGCTGACGGGGTCTAAGATAAACTGATAATAAACGATCGATTATCATTGATATGATAATCGATATATATGATGATGATATATGATCCAAAATGACGACAATGTTGACCAAGACGTAAGGAACAAGATAGATGCAGGTTGGATGCAATGGAGACAGCTCTCAGGGCCATATGCGATCCGAGAATGCCCTTGAAACTCAAGGGCTAAATTTATAAGACCATAGTTAGACTCGTCGTGATGTATGGATCTGAATGTTGGGCAGCAAAAGAGGTGGATGAAAGAAAAGTGCATGTGGCAGAAATGCCAATGATGAGATGGATGTGTTGTGGTACTAGAATGGATAAAATAATGAATGAGTGTATCAGAGGAAGCTTTAATTTTTTAAAATATCACCAGTGAATGATATGTTATGTTTTTTTTTTTCAAAGAGCAAATGACTTTATTAAAATAAAACACTAATAACTAATTACAATACTGCAGCTACTACAATAACATTTGAGCAATCCACTAGCTATTGGTAGCCTATAGATAACTCAAATGTTCTAACCCGCTACCGGCCGGCAGCGTGCCCGGAATGCTAGCAGCATTGCCACGCTGAATTGCAATGCTGATTCGTTGAGCCAAATATGTGCCAGCATTTTGGATACGCGTCGCATCGATCAAACGCTCACATAAATTTTGGAAGTAAAGTAAAAAAAAAAAGATATGTTGAATGGGAATAGATTGGCTTGGCATATCATGAAGAGGGATGAAAAACATAGGTATAACAAAAAGAGTACCTAATTTATTGAAATAAAATACTAATAACTATTTCTTTTTTAAATTTGAATCTAATTAAGATAATACAGCTACTACAAAAACATTTGAGCAATCCACTAGCTATTGTCATCTTATAGATAACTCAAATGCTCTAAATAACCCGATACCAGTTGGCAGCATGCCCAAAATGCTATTACGTACTTAACATGGATGTGGATGGATACAGAGGCAGAGGAAGGCCGAAGAAGGTATGGATGGACTGTGTGAAGAATGATATGTTTATGAAAGGTGTGAGCGCTAAAACGACCAATGATAGAAGAGAATGGAAGAAGAAAACATGTTGTGCCGACCCCACCTAGTGTGGGATAAGGACAAGAAGAAGAATAAACAATCAGTATTCAGTAAGTATTCTAGAATGCATAATAAATATGGCCGAAAAATTCTTTGGAAATTTATTTTTATACCCATAGTACAAAGAATTTCACAAAACACCATTTATTATGCAAGAACGGTTATAGTGTCTTATCTTTGAGCTGCACTGAAATATCTAAGTAAACAATAGTATTTCGCCTGAAAACGGAATTTTGTTGCTTATTTCGTTTCGCTTTTACAATGTAGCATAAAAACTACATTGCTTCCAATTTGAAAGTTACGTCATTGTTGATACCATTTTATGAAACAAAGATATTAGGTAGGTACGTCTAACAACTAACTGTTTCGATTACTTTAGAGGTCGTATGGGAGCCCATGGTCACAATCAGATTATAATATCCATCGTTATTTTTAAACTTACAGCTGCGGAAATGTTTAACACAAAAAAACTTTTGGTATTTTATGGCGGGAACTTGAGATGTATACAGATTGCGCGTATGTATTATTTTCTAAAAACGTTTCTTTGTCATAGAAAATAATTAAATGTTATCTTTAACGCGGCCTCGAGTTTTATGTATACTATTATCTGGATTTATCAATTGACACGCAAGCGAAACGCTGAATTGTAAAAGCTTAGGTATGTACCCTACGAGCGGATATACAAAATTAACATTGTGTGAATTTATAATTAGTTGCCATTTCTTTATTTATTTTCTGCAAGTTCAAGTAAACATGAAGTGAATATTGAGTTCGTGCACTTCATGTCTTCTTATTTGACAAAACCATCTTTAACCAACAGTTCAAAATAAATTGTCTATTTGCAATTCTCACGTAAATATTCTCTTCTGTTTAAGGCGAAGAAATCATCCACATTTCTACAAAATATTACGTAAGATAAACTTTACATTAACCCAACACGCTTCACTTGCAGAATTAAAACAAAGCACAGCCACAACGTAAAAAAGCGTAATTCAAAATATGACATTGTCTATTTGAAAGCAAAAATGTCTCGTCTCATACAAGCTACGGTATAATGGCAACCCTAACACGACAATTCCATTCGCAGGGTTGTCACTCATTAACATATGTACATAAAGAGACGCTCTCATTGGTCGAGCCGCGCCATGTTTGAATAGCGAACATTTTCTGTCGCCATTTTTATTAATTAAAACTGGATTTTTGCGGTATATGGTTCTTAAGATTCTTCGGTCCTACGAGAAATAGACACGTCGTACTATATTTATATTTGGGAAATATTTTTTTTTGTTTATTTGAGAATTTTTTTTTTTCTAACGGAATAATGCTGTTTGCCTCTACCGGCATTTACAGCTTTACCAGCAAATATTTTGTTAAGTAAATCATAAATAAGAAAATGTCAGTACGAACTAGTTATGGTATTAGTAAGAGGATGGATTGGGAACTAGAAATGGCATTGGGCAAAACGTGAAAAATTATGGTTCTCGAATGCATTCCACGAATTGATTGATTGACTGACCATCACACCGTAGGCAAGCTTCAAAGTGGAGAAACGATCTATGAACGTCGTAGGAAAATTATGAGTGTGTTCGCCTTTCAACCCACTTTAGAGCGATTAATGGGATATTCCCTTATCCAGCAGTGGACAGTATACTATGTATTTTATTTATACTATTTATTTCAGCACATGACGGCAAGGATATAAATTGTATAACACTGGTAGTAGCTTAAAGCGCCTGCTTGAGATCGATATCGGTAGTATTAATAGTATTTGTACAGTCCAATACATTGGAACTTAATGGTGATAATGAGTGGTGTTTATGTTTTCTTTATCCTTCCATATCATCAATTCATCATCATCATCGTCATCATCATCTCATTTATATTACGTCCACTGCTGCACTATATGCCTCCCCCGTTGATTTCCACAAGAACTATATATTTATTGGCTTTATTTTTATCCTTCCATATGTTAATTTATCAATCATAAAACATCTACTTGATGCGAAAATAAATATCTATTTTGTTTTAAAGAAAAATTATGTGTAATAAAGTTTGAATTGACGCTTATAGTTGAAGCATCGCATCTCGGTGCAAATTCTCTTATCTATTAAGACAATCACGAATTGATTGTCTTAATAGATAAGAGAATTTGCACCGAGACTTAAACAACTTTACTTAAACAATGCAATGGTAATTAAATTGTAATCATAAATAAACTGGGTATTCCGCTAAAATAACAATTGCATCTCGATTTTATTGCACGTAACTGCATTGCTGTAGAAATTAGATCTGTGTAGCCATTACAATTATGCTCCGAGTAGAATAGCTTAACTGACAAAACGATAATTCATTAATAATCTACAAGCAATGTGTTTAATAGAATTGATACCCTGCGGGAAAAAAGTCGAATAGCCGGTCTACAATAGATGTTCAGATGTTTTGTGGTAGCACTGTCGTAATCATAAGATGTCCTATTGTTAGCCGCATCTTAATATCAGATTCCTTGTAAACGTATTTACATGTGGATAGCCAAAAAAAACTTTAAAAATCACATGCACTGTAAAACTTATAACAATTTTATAAAGCAGAACAAAGAACTTGTTCTAGTAGAAAATGTGACCACTATCAAAAATCGAATATAAAATAGGGATGCGCTGTTAAAATAACGTATTCCTCTACCGTTTTGCATTTGTAAGCCCGGAGACGGCAGTCAACGCGCGAAAGCTTTTCCTTTCAAGTAAATAAAAATAGTCGAATATATTGAAAGCTCAAGGGATGGCCAATAACTCTGGCAGGATTTGTTTGGATGTATGTACGTATGGAAATACGGGTGCGAGGTGTGGCTATATATCCCTCAGGACTGGGATGGTCATCGATAGTTTAGTGGCAGCCCTGAGTTTAGATGTATTTTTGGGGATTGGTATTTACTTTAGATTGATAGGGTTCATCTAACGAGTGTTTGTGTATCGAGTTTTACTGGTATTGTATTTTGAATTTAGAGACAGACTTGAGCTTAGATTTATTTTAGTGAATTGATACTGATATTTTCTTTTGGATAAAGCTAACTAAGCATATACCTTTACTTTCAATATTTGGCAAGAGTTTTTGGAGGATAAAATATAATTCAAGTGAAAAATATCGCATCAAAAACCTCGGAAATTAAGAAATATTGCCAATACATCGTTATAATTTATGTACAATATGGATCGCTGGTTGCGGGCCGCATCCAACTGGTCCTTGTAGAAATCAATGGGGGAGGTATATATCCAGCAGTAAACGTCTTGTGGCTGAGATAATGTTTATATTCCGAAAGGTTAAGCAAAGCAATTTTTATTTGTTTTATTTTTGTGACCGTTTTGAATTACATTTAGAGAAAACTTTTAAAGATCAACTAATATGATTAGATAAATTATTATAAAATCAATATCCGCGTAACTGCTAAGGTATAGCTTCAAAGCCATAGCCTAGGTTAATAATTTCATAACCGACTGAGTTTCAATTAACGTCAACGAGATGGCGATGGTGTAGGTATATTTTTTGTGTGACGTCTGGCTCTTTCCAGTCTTTGATAGATAAACATATAGGATGGCGTAGCATCTTCAGAAAAATGTGAACCACGGAAGTGGTTACGATTTTCAGCATTCATGAAACGATAATAGCTCAGCGGGGGGGCGTCGCCTGTCAAAGTGACGGACACTGGTTCGATCCCCAACAACAGCTTGAGCTTCTGGTGAATGAAACACCGTTGTCAAATTCCCAGCATGGTGGTAGGGTACTTTCGAATACCCGCCTGGCTAGCTACCACCCTCAAGTTTGAAAAACTGTTAACAAGTACATAGTGTGTTCAGGCAGCTGCAGTCCTTGAGAGCCAGCGAGCATTCTAGGTCTAGCGTAATAACATCTTCAACCACATCTTCACTGACCATCAAGTCAGATAGTAGTCAAAACACTAGATCTACAACGTATACAAAAACAAAAGTATGACGATGCGAGGAGGAGAATCGTTTTATAATTATACAAAACTAACTCGTTTAGTTTGAGGACTGCATGTCGATCGACACAGTTCAAGATACATTTGAAATAAATTATTGTTACTCTAAAAATGTTTGTAAAATGTATGTATGTAAATTTTTAGAAGTTTAAAACTGGTTTCTTATTCAAATAGTTACATAATATGTATATACATAGCACAAATATTTTTGTGACCTTTCATATATTCTATATTTGCCTACCCTACTAAGTTTAATTATAAGATTGAAATGTAGGTATATTCTATTTTAATTCTGCTAATACAACCTTTTCGCTTCGCTTAGCAAAACTCACAATTCAAAGTCGTCATTAACTTTTTCTAACTACAGTTAGAAACTTTGAACTTGAATCGAAGTTGGTAGTGAGTATGGTTAAAATCTAACGATATGACGTCACAAAACTAACTCAATATATCTTCAATTCAAATTCAACCATTCGAAAATCACAATAAAACCACCCACTTCTCTCAGATCCGTTCTATCGATAAAAATGCTAATGCCCAACCCTAGTGGGGGTGGGATGATTGCATTGAATGCCGTTGGCTCGTCTTGAGGCAACCCTAAGTAGATTCGGATACGGAGCTACCTACTCTAGCACCTTTTTACCTCTTGACTTTCCGAGAATATCCACTAGAGACTTTAAAATGTTACCTAAATGTTCTCTAGAGGGGGTTCGATGCCCTTGAAGCTTGACGAGACAAAAAGTACCTGCGAAAATAGAAACATATATATTAATAATACAGTTATATTAATAATATTCTAAGTCTAGCGTGATAACATCTTCGACCACATCGTCACTGACCGCTAGATCTATATAAAAATACAAAAAATTATTACCATCGTTTTATTTGGGATAAACATTAAAAATATAAATGCTCAGTAAAAAGCTGTGTTTGAAATGTCAAGGCTTCATTTCCATTCAAATTTATTTTCTTTTATCACAGTCATACTAATATAGGTATGTATACTAATTATCCTAATTCTAATTGTTGTATGTATTGCTTCCGGGCTGTTTGGCCGTGGTCTATGTGAAACTTGTGTTCCAGACGTTTCGTCGATCACTGCGGTCGACATCTTCAGTGGTTCAGGTCCGAGCGGCGACAAGAGCGTAGAACTCTCCTTCGCGGCGTCTTCTCTGATACTCATTCTCTGTTACTGAAAGCCTTAGAGTTTACACTAATTCTATTTAATGTCCACATAGTTCAAAACAAAATTGCTTTCCCTTTTAAATGTTACTCCACATTGTGGCATTTTTTTTTTTTTTTTTTTTTTTATAATATGGGACAACATTCACACAAGGTCTTCAGGTCCCAAACTAGGCAGAGCCTGTACTATGGTAACCTGATGACTGATATATATACTTATATACATATACACACCCAGACACAGGTCAAACAGACATGTTCATACACACAAATGTTTGACCTGTCCGGGAATCGAACCCGGTACCAGCGGCTCAGAAGGCAGAGTGCTACCAACTGCGCCAACCGGCCAGTCATCATTGGCCATCAATAGTAGGCTAGATACTGCTCGCTCACTTTCCTACGCAAGCTGTCTTCCCCTATAATTATAGTGACACTTAGCATTTGTTATATTATAGCATTTTTTTAGTTTCTTGTATCAGTGTACATTATGTTGGGGTTCAAATAAATAAATAAATCTGATTTTTCAAGCGATGATCGCATATGTCCGTATCCCTTTTTGCAAATGGCGATTTAAAAATTATATCATTCAATATAAAATATTCAAAAATAAGGTGTTTTAAATCTAACAAACATAGGTTCTTTTCAATGCTGTAAAGAAAGCCGTGAGTAATTTCATGAAATACTTTCAATTATTTCATTAGGTGCTCATTTTCGCCTAATAATACCTAGTCATCAACATCTCAGCCATAGAACATCCACTGCTAGACATACGCCTCCTCCATTCATTTCCATAAAAACTGGATGGAAGCTGAACGCATCCAGCCTGTGATTTTAGTCAGATCGACGGCCTAATAGTGGTACAAGGTATTTATTACTAGTCTACGAACTGATGCTTATTCTGGTAATTCAATAACAGTACACCACCAGCAGTACATTTCCCACGCATGTAGATCCACACGTTTATACAGAACATTTTCTGCATTCACATATTTTGTTGACTGTGGTCTGAAAGCTCAAATACCTCTCTGAGATGAAGGGCAAAGTTTCGGATATAAAGTAATATTCTTATATTTATATCCTCTTAAATCACTTAATTATTATTTAATTTCAAAGCAACTATACACAATTTAGATATATGTACACTCAAATTTTCATTTACGCAATCCCTGGACAATCAAAATCCCTAAAACTTTCCCAACACCGATTGTATTTAAAACGTATCATTTAATTTTAAACCAATCCCTAGATAGAACCTTCCGAATTCCCACAACTTTATACCTGTTCCAAAATTTACTAAAAATCCGCGCGGCTGAGGGCACATTATCATAAGTTTGAGCCATTTTCAGCGGTATGAACCGGTATGAGCCGGTTTGAGCCGGTAATCTTGCTAATCCGGGCTCAGTCGCTACTCGCCAGGAAGTCCCTTACGGACTGGATGTGATACCATCAATCTTCGGGTAAATATGCAGGATCGATGGGAAATATTAAAGCTTGAGAATCTCATGACACAGTGAAATCTAGTATGAGTATGTAATAATATAATATAACAATCTACATGGTTAAAATTTCAACCAATGGAAACTGAATGGGCTTAGGGCCTAGTCTAAAAACGCTGCGTGTATTGTGGAAATTCTAGATAAACACCCGGGTATTCCTTTCGACGAAAGAGAAGAAGGGAATGGTGAAAAAAAATGAGTTGTCTGTAAAATTGAACGATAATGTTACGTGATAACGTCATAAGAAAACAGACAACCGATTGTGCCTCTCTATCGCTTGTTCTGCACTCTCACTTGCACTTTCGGCACAGGAGGAACGTGACACTTTTCCGTGCGTGCAGCCTGCGTTCATCGATTTATAAGACGTTATCACGTCACAAATGGATGGATATAAAGAATGAGACTGGCCAATGAGCGGCAGTTTTTTTTTTTTTTTTTTAACATTCACACGAGGTCTTCAGGTCCCAAACTAGGCAGAGCCTGTACTATGGTATACCTGTACTGTATAACCTGATGACTGATATATATACTTATATGATACACACATATACACACCCAGACACAGGTCAAACAGACATGTTCATACACACAAATGTTTGACCTGTCCGAGAATCGAACCCGGGACCAGCGGCTCAGAAGGCAGAGTGCTACCAACTGCGCCAACCGGCCAGTTAGCTTTGTGGTCAGGACAATTATGAGAATCCACAGACCACTCGAGTCCCTCGGACAAAACCTGATCACTGTTGAGTGTGCGATTTCAACTGGGACTGACGTGTAGTCTAGGTTTGCGTGCTAAATCCTAGAAAACGTCATCACTTAAAACAGGTGAGACAGTTGTCAAACGCAAACTTATAATAGTAATAAAAATAAATAAAAAAAGTGTTTTCGCTCATTTGAATTTTTTTCGGAAAACTGTGATCAAAATATTTTTAGTAAATAAAACAGCCAACGAATTAAAAGCACATAATAAATATAGACAACTGCTGAGGTAATTCAGTTGTTAATCAATAACTGTTCCCCAATTCAAAGTAAGATAAGAATGCTACTCTTACAAAAAGCTGAAAAATAAGATAAGCAAGATAAGTTCTTATACGGTTACGATAAAGTCCAAATAAGTACGACAGTTTTTTTTTTTTGACTTGATAACGTTTTATAAATTGACGAATACCAGCAACACTCATGAAAAATAGTAACGTTCCGCGTAACGTTCCACCTGAGTTTTGTATTACATAAAATAATCAAAGTCAAAGTCAAAGTCGAAGTCGAAGTCGAAGTCGTAGTCGAAGTCAAAGTCATAAATGATTATGACGTTATCACGTAAATCTATCGTCCGTAAGCCGACTTTACAGACAACCAATTTTTTAATTTATGTAAGGATCTTCAGACAGTACATAACAAAAATTAACAATTTAATGCGAAAAATATAAGTATAGGTAGTTGATGTACCAACAGCGAAGACCACAGATTAAACAGTTATTAATAAGAACATTAAATTTGGATTCTTTATTAAAATTGCGGGTAGTTGTAGGTAAAATAAGTCTCCCCCCACTTATTTAGTGCCGACTAAAACTACCCACAATTGCTCATAATGATTGTATGACGTTATGGAGTTATTTGAATTTGAATTTTAGTGTGAATTTAATACGACCTATTTCATATTGAAGAATTTTAGTGAATTATAAACAGTTCAAGTGATTTAAAAATATGTATAAAATATTGTTTTATAGTTTCATTTGCTTAGTTTAAATTCACGACTATAAGAACACGAACTGTCGCAGCATTCTCTCGACCACTGTATACAAATAATCATCATCATCATCATCATCTCAGCCATAGGACGTCCACTGCTGGACATACGCCTACCCCATTGATTTCCACAAGGACCTGTTGGAAGCGGCCCGCATCCAGCCCTTGCCTGCGATCTTAGTCAGGTCGTCTGTCCACCTTGTCGGTGGCCGTCCTATGCTGCGCTTGCCAGTCCGTGGTTACAAAATATTCATAATACATTAATTTTTATAACAAAAAGACAACCCTACGTCTAAATGTCTACGTCCAATATTTTTTTTAACTGTACTTTTCCAAGGTCCATGGCACATTTCCACCTTCCATGATTAATCAGCCAATATATACCCTTATTATTCAGCCAGCCTCTTCCATCATATAATAAAATTACCCTAGAACAAAGAAATTCCCCATTCAGCCCTGGGGTACACCGGGGTGCCTTCATTACATTACCTCGAACACGTAAAATAGGTAAAGTCACAGAGAATATACACAGTAATGTATGCAAAATACTAGGAGTACTATAAGTACACTGTATCACGCGAAACCGACATTTTGTTTGCATTTATATAAGCGTGGCAACCCTGACACAACGGCCCTTATGTACTTCCATTCAAGAATTACTTTAAAATCGTAGCGTTAGAGTTGAAACTTAAAGTAACGTTAATGCTAGTTAGGATGTTTTATTTTGCTAGAGTTATAATAACAAATGACGGGTCAAGGGTGAATATGGTATCAAAGAAAATTAGGATTGGGCATAACAGACTCAAGTTTGGGTCGTTAGTTTGCGGTTTTCCTATTCTTTGACATACCCATTATATAAACCTTACTAAGCTTGAATTATATTTGTACGACCTTTGGATATAATCTAATTTGGTTAAATAATAATTTGATACACAGAATTTTGCTTATTATATTCCGGGTATAGTTTCTTTAGAACATTTTAACCTATTAAGGGATGGCAGCAGTACCTTACTATATATCGCGCCTGTTTCCCGTTGGGGTAAGCAGATACTATTTCTTTTTACTTGCGTAAAATTGACAATTTTAATGCTCACACAAGAGTTTCAGTAGCATAATGGTAGAGACTTCGTCAAACCTTCATGCTTTAGGTTCACGGCTCAGATGGTCGCGGCGCCGGTTCGAGGCTCATTTAAGACCGAATGTTTCCATCTAGTTTGAAGACAACTAGGTAGGTTATCGTTTATTCGGTGGTGGTTATGGAATAAGCCATTCTAATTTAAATTAGAAACACTTAGACCGACGTGCACCAACCAAATGATCCGATAATGTCGAGTCACAAAACAATTATTGGCTCCAAATTTGTGATTTAATCCTAGATTTAGGCGAAAATCTCGGTTATTTGGTAGGCGCAAGTGGGCCTACCAGTAGTGGCCCCATTGTAGTCGGGTATCTTTTGAAGATTTTCCCCTCGAAAAAAAAAAAAAAGCAAAGGCGCAAGTGAGCCTTGGCTGCACTCAACTTTACTTATCAAAGTGTAATTAAGTCAAAATATTAATAATGATTGTCAAATTAAACTGACATCCGAAAGGCTTTTAAAACTGAAATCAATCAAAATTTAAATCTAATTAGATGTTGCGACACCAGAGGGGGGTGTAACTTTTTGCAATTTACGAAATTAACGACCTACTTTAAATTTTAACTCGGTAACTTACCCCTTGCAGAAGATATAACATTTTACCTAATGAGAAAATGCTTAAGGAGGTTTTAAAATGGATAACAATATGGTTCCAATTCAGTCACATTGGTTCCAACAATATATAAACATGGTCAACGTATCTTGAAACTATGATTTCAAGACAGTGAGCTCCTGTCATGAATTAGACGCTCATGGTTCATAGCGAACGTTGGACTTGAAATTTGTTAACTGTCGTTTCAAACCCACAGACACAAGTTTCTACATCTGCGTCCAAAAATGTAGTGTCCAGACGCTCATGGTTCATAGCGAACGTTGGACTTGAAATTTAACGGTCATTTCAAACCCACAGACACAAGTTTCTACATCTGCGTCCAAAAATGTAGTGTCCAGACAGACTTGAGTGCTTGGCTGTCTGTCCACAGTCTGCTAGTCTGATTAAACTTTCGATCACAACCTCTGATTGCTTTCGTGTCTAATAATGGTTTTGGCGGATAGGCGCAGTTGGTAGCACTCTGCCTTCTGAGCCGCTGGTCCCGGGTTCGATTCCCGGACAGGTCAAACATTTGTGTGTATGAACATGTCTGTTTGACCTGTGTCTGGGTGTGTATATGTATATAAGTATGTATTTAAGTATATATATCAGTCATCGGGTTACCATAGTACAGGCTCTGCCTAGTTTGGGACCTGAAGACCTTGTGTGAATGTTGTCCCATAATATTATTATTATTATATTATTTTTAAGTGAAACCGTAAATGTGAAAAAAAAGGGAACTGGTAACATTGCGAGGGTTTAGCCTGGGCGATCACTGTTTATGCGACTATCCATATTTTTAAAACCAAATAAAACTGTTTTGCATCTTATCTACAAATACCTACAGGTTTTTCCTACCTTTATTACGTAGATTTTAAATGGGGAAGATTGTGATCAAACTCTAAGGAAGTAAAAGAAGAATGTTTATTTAACATTGTTAGAATTTCCATGCGTAATTTGTTGAAGTCTGTTAATATAGTAAAAATACTGCTAACTTTAGGTGAAATATAGGAACTTATAGGTATATGGCATTGTGATTTTATATAAAAGGGGGTTCGTAAATGTGTTTTCGACATTCACGTTTCAAGAGTTATTTTTTTTTTTTTAATTCTTCGATTTTTTTTTAATTTGAAAATACCTACATAACTGTGTTATGTATAGGACAAGGAACCCATCGCCATGGTATAGTTGGCTTTTTTGGGCATTTCATATCAAACAATACAACACAATTTTATAAAGAAGTTAACTTTCTAAACGACTGCATGAATATAAAAATAGCTTTTACTATTGGCACTATCGTGTATAACGTGTGTCTGAATTAAACAAGCTATGTTTACGTTGACCATATCCATTAATAGCATATCACTGATCCGTAGTTAATTTTATGTTGTTCCTTGGTTGGAACTTGAAATGTTAGTTAATTACTGAAGTGATGTTTAATTCGAACTCAGTTGCTCATAAACATTAACTGTGTTCATTCTGAAGACAAATATTGAGTAAGCGGATCTGAGATAATACTATATGGTTTTCGAAATGGGTTCATTCATTTTGTTTTGATTTAAGAACACTTCGGTACTAACAGAATGAATCATAAACTTTTTGAAATTAAAGAACAGCAGTGATGGTCTGAGAATTGCATCTAAGTCCTATTCGCAAAATGATAATACATACACAATAATAAGTTCTCGTTCCATGATAACTAAACATAATGTGTATAATAATGAAGCGATAGCTCAGCGGTGGGAGCATCGGCTGTCGAAATGACAGACGCTGGTTCGATCCACTCCAACGGCTTGAGCTTCCAGTAAAGGTAACACTGTTTTCAAATTCCTAGCATGGTGGTTACCCTACCACCATGGTAGGCACCACCACGATGTGATGCATAAACACACTATGTGTTTGGCGACAGTATTTCAAACTTAAAGATGGTACGAAAGTGGGTACTTTCTAGTTCCCGTCTGGCTAGCTACCACCATCAAGTTAGCAAAACTGTCACCAAACTCATAGAGTGTTCAGGCAGCCTTGAGAGCCAGTAAGCATTTCAGGTCTATGATAACATCTTCGACCACATCGTCACTAGCCATCAAGTGAGATAGTGGTCAAACTTATCATTATTTTGATGTGGATTTCCGCAATGTAACGTCTGATTCTATGAAACGCGCCCTGCAGGGGGTCTATCCGCAAATTTTAAGTGTCTAAGATTTTGGGATTATCAATCAGTGTGATCAATCAAGACCGTGGTGGTACCGGTCTAGAATAGTACTCCCCCATCTCTTCCCGCGGGTGCCGTAAGAGTCGGCTAAGGGATCACGTACCAGAAGGTGGGCAGCAGCGCCTTCTGAGGATTGTAAATCATACTGCGCTCGCCAACCCGCATGCCAAGCGTGGCGAGTATTGGCAAATCCCCCCTATATGGGGGAGGCATATGTCCAGCAGTGGACGCACATGGCTGAGAGAAGAATCAGTGTGATTTCCTTGATATCTATAAAATTTAGAAGATAGAATAAAGGTACTTATTATCAATGACAATCTGTTACATCAGAGATAGAAACTTGAAGGCTACCTTACAGGTCTGACGTTAGGTGCAAGTGATAAGAGTAAGACTTCACTTGATAATAAACAAATACAAATACAAAAGTTTATTGATTCAAAATAATACAAGGATCGCTTTAGAAACATACACAAGAAATAATGTTCGTGTTTGCCTTAATTACTTGTATACTCTAAGAAATGACATACAGAACCCACACTAAGAAAAGTTCTTGTATCGTGGGTGATTCTTTTTCATTGAAACGTTATTGAATTCCAGCTTCCTCAGAAAAAAATACATAAAGTATTTATTATCATAATAGAAATATTTATAATGTACCTACAGTGTTTTTGCTTTTCATGCTTTACTTTGTTTAACAATATACGGTACTGTACTATAACATACGCGGTTTTGACTTTTTGTACTGCGATTAGCATTTTCAGGCAATCCATAAATTAAGTCACACCTTAAAGGGGAGAGAGGGGGTCAACGAAGTTTTACGTACTGTATCTGGTCAATTTTTATTTTAATAATTTTTTCTTTCACACTCAGAAGAAGAACACTTTTTTTTGTGACAAGGGCTTAAGCTTTGTGATGTCAGTCACATGTGAAATCAGCAGTCCGTTCAGCGTTGTGAGTTATGTCTTGTTATTCCAGAAGATTTTATATTAATTCCATAAATGGAAATTAATCGCTCCTTCTCGTAACTTGGCATGTGGTTTTGAAACTTGAGTACAATCCGCGGTGTGACGATTATGTATATTAGTTGGCAAGTGTGGCCACGCTCAGGTGTTTTGGGACTCAAGTGTGAGCATAGCTGCCACTAGGGATATGTATGTTAGTATATTACTATTTTACGTCAAATATAATATTAGGTATTACCTGTACTCCGCGGGTTTTACTGTTATGCTCTCGGGCCAATAGTAAACTCTTATTTCTTGAAGCCATTATTCGAATTTTTAATGAGATTTTTGCTCAAGGATATATCAAGCCACTCGTACAATGGTTATATACCTTTATTATATCTGTAAAAGGTAAATGATAAATGATTTATTAGCTTGTGGTACTATGCAATACATACATAGTACCGTCGGTTGCATTTTTTGGGAATATTGTTTTTACCCTTTTCGTGTGCATGTGCATCGATGTCTTCAACCGCAACTATAATATCGTCGAGGTTCGAATATGAGTAGCATTTTTCAGTTATTGGAGTGTAACTCAAAAACAGCTAGTTTGAATGGGACCACCTTGGTAGTGTATTCTATCAAAAAAATCATTAAAATCTTCATAAGCGACGAAGTTATCCGCGAACACACATAAAAAGAATTTATATAAAAAAACATATATACGGTCGAATTGAGTAACCTCCTTCTTTTTTGAAGTCGGTTAATTAATGGGTATTATGATGAGGGCGATCGACACCCCAATAACTGAAAAATTGCTACATTTTTCAGTTATTGGAGTGTAACTCAAAAACAGCTAGTCCGACTCTGATGAAATTTAAATGGGACCACATTGGAAGTGTATTCTATCAAACAAAAAAAGAATCATTAAAATCTTCATAAACGACGAAGTTATCCGCGAACATAAAAAGAAAATATACAAAAAACATATATACGGTCGAATTGAGTAACGTACTTATTTTTTGAAGTCGGTTAATTAATGGGTATTATGATGAGGGCGATCGACACCCCAATAACTGAAAAATTGCTACATTTTTCAGTTATTGGAGTGTAACTCAAAAACAGCTTGTCCGACTCTGATGAAATTTAAATGGGACCACATTGGAAGTGTATTCTATCAAACAAAAAAAGGATCATTAAAATCTTCATAAACGACGAAGTTATCCGCGAACATAAAAAGAAAATATATAAAAAACATATATACGGTCGAATTGAGTAACCTCCTTCTTTTTTGAAGTCGGTTAATGAATGGGTATAATGATGAGGGCGATCGATGTACGTAACAGTTTGAAACGGTCAAGATTGGCATTAGAGTTCTAATAGGCGATATCAGCTACATTTCTAGAGCGTGCAGTAACTTCAATCTAATATACGACTGTGTCTAGAAAGCAGAGATGTCGGGAAGATAATCTTATCTCTCAAATATTTACTGCTGAACCTTGAGTTGGCCTACTAACGCCTAGTACCTTAAAACTTTAGCAGTAAGGGCTGTAGAGCATTTTTAAAGTCCTGATAGGAAAAAAATTGGTTGTCTGTAAAGTCGGTTTACGGACGATAGATTTACGTGATAACGTCATAATCACTTATGACTTCGACTTTGACTATTTTATGTAATACAAAACTCAGGTGGAACGTTACGCGGAACGATACTATTTTTCATGAGTGTTGCTGGTATTCATCAATTTATAAAACGTTATCACGTCAAAAAGTATTCCGCGTATAAAGGGCATAACCGGTCTTAATTTATAACCTTTTTATAACCTCCTAAATAGCAAAAATCCGATTAATCCTATTTATTTAGTTATTTCTAAATTAAATATTATTATGTGAGGAACAAGATGGTGTTTATGAAACCAATCATTATAAATACATAATACTTGTAAAACTATTGTCATAAAAAATAACGTGATTCAGAGTATTGTTTTTATGTTGTTCATTGTATTTTGAGAAAAATATGCAAATAATCATTGATGTAGAACAACTGTATCAAATGATACTTTAGAATGAATCCATTGAAAATTAATTCAATTTTTTCGATACGTACACGTCGTGCTTGATCTACTATCATTGTAAGTACTTAGAGCCCATACTGCCAGTAGGTGCACAGACAAACTCCTTAGGTCTACCTAGATCGTGAAGTGTAAAAGGCTTTCTGTGTATTTGTGTTATATTACTGCTCCCAGGGGTATATTTTGTGTTATGTTTAAGTGTGAATGGATATATCAGTACCGCTGTAGCATAAATCGTAGTTAGTACTGCACCTAAGGACCACATTTCAAGTTTATTAGGCTACTTAATAGAGAATGTTAGTATAACTTTCTTCAATTTATTGAGCTTTTAGGCCGTAGTCAACTAATTGGCTTACCCAATGTCACAGGTTTCAATTCCTTCAAGGCCTTCAGTTTGGCCAACCGATTGTCGTCCTAAATAAGAACTGGGAACGATAAACGAACTCCACCACTATGGCAGCATTTGAAACTCATTTAGGTCGTTTGAAAATTGCCTCATTTTCAAATTAACTAAATGAATTTAAATAAATATAACAACTGGGACCGATAGATGAACTCAACCCCATGGCAGCATTTGAAATTAATTTAGTTCGTTTGAAAATTGCCGCATTTTCAAATGAACTAAATGAATTTAAATAAAAATAACAACTGGGACCGATATATGAATTCAACCCCCATGGCAGCATTTGTAATTCGTTTGAAAATTGCCGCGTTTTCACAAGAACTAAATGAATTTAAATAAAAATACACATACCGTGCCCATTCTCGAACACTGAGGCTGTTTTGTTTGTACAATGTTTATTTAGCTTTCTGGAATTGTTAAGCTGCTAGTTTCTGTGGGTGTTCTCTTTTTTTTTCTCCTTTATTATATCTCGGCCAAGACCATTGTCCGAGCTTGGGGGTAGGCTGAAAAACAGCGTTAAGGTCTCTACATTGTGGGAACATGACACATGCTGAGCCTATCCCTTTTGCCATAGATATTTAATTAATGAAACATGTCCTGCATAAATATTTCTTTTTTGGGGCAATAAACGATTTATTACTTATTTATTTATTTAAAAACAATAACTGGGACCGATAAATGAACTCAATCTCCATGGCAGCATTTGAAATTGATTTAGGTCGTTTGAAATATGCCGCATTTTCAAATGAGCTAAATAAGTTTGAAGAATGATAACCATGCGGTGTATCAACTTGAAAGTCGCTTTTACTACTTCCACCCTAGATTCAGCTTTTAGTGTAACATTTTTATCAAATATACGGCATGGTGGTAAGGTACTTTGCAGCCAATCTGGCTATCTACCACCCTTAAAAGTGTCTCAGAATGTCGCGAGACCTGTCGGGAGACCTCCTCAACTAATATACGTAAGTTAAACCTTAATTTCAACTAAAAATGTTGTTACCAAACTCATAGTGTAATCAGGCAGCTGCCATGTCTTTGAGAGCCAGTAAGGAGGTTTAGCGTGATTACACTATCGGCCACATCTTCACTGATCATCAAATAATATTGAAGGTCGAATGCTTCTATAGTGTATAAAAATGCAAACCCATCCAACTTGTGAACCACAGAATACGTAAGCTAGCTACATAGCCTATTTTATCGGTTACGATAGCAAAGATAAACATCGGTATAAACCCTTCGATTACCGATTATTCCTAAACAGTAATCCTAGTTTAGTATATTTACCATTCGAAAATACCTCTTCAAAATAAAGACAAGTATAGCACCGCGGCGGTTACAGAATCACTCAGCTCAAGGCATAGAATACAAGCTAAAGGTGCGAATGCGATTAACATAAATTTAACATTTAAATTACCCGGGGAAATGCCGCGCTTTCTCTTTGGGCTTGATATATAGTTGGTGTGAAACATTGGGAAACAGTGAAAGGTTGGAAAACAGTGAAATGTTGGGAAACAGTGAAATGTTGGGAAACAGTGAATTGTTGGGAAACGGTGAAACATTGGTGGATTGGAGCATTGGTCTGTATTAGGTGCTTCTTTGTTGTTTTTATTTTTTTAAATACTTCTTGCGTGTAAAGAAATGTGTACATAATCTTTTGCACTTTTGACGTGATAACGTTTTATAAATTGATGAATACCAGCAACACAAATGAAAAATAGTAACGTTCCGCGTAACGTTCCACCTGAGTTTTGTATTACATTAAAATAATCAAAGTCAAAGTCAAAGTCAAAGTCAGTCAAAGTCAAACTCAAAGTCAAATTCAAAGTCAAAGTCAGTCAAAGTCAAAGTCATAAATGATTATGACGTTATCACGTAAATCTATCGTCCGTAAACCGACTTTACAGACAACCAATTTTTTTTAAGAGATGTAGGTTTCCTGAATAATGTACATTAATGCGATTGTAATAGGAATATCGTCTAGAAAAGTGAGATCCACCGTAAACCGCACAATAACTTAATATAACTTGAGATAGTGGTCAATCGCCAGCCTGCTGCGTTTAAAAAAAAATCATCATCAATATCATAACCATCATATCATCATCATAAAAAAAATTATTAAGGCCCAATTGCACCAACCAAATTAACCGACATTATCGCCTGATCCGCGGATCGAATCACAGAGTTACAGGCAAAAATCGTGATTTAATTCTAGATCAGCCAAAAATCTCGGTAAATTTGGTTGATGCTAGACGGACTGAGGATAACTTCAGGCCAACATTCTTGTGTTATCGGTATTGTGTTGTAATGTTTTTTTTTTATTGGGAATAGGCAGGCGTTTGACCACTATCTTACCTGATGTTAAGTGATGATGCGGTCTATGATGGAGCACGCCTGCCTAGAAGATACCTATTCGTGACTTGAAGATACCCAGGTCGTATTTTTTCGGAAATACAGATTTAGGCAATGAGTTCCATTCGTTAGCTGTACGCACTAAGAATGTGGAAGCAAAACGCTTCGTGCGACAAGTTGGAACGTCCACCATGTATGGATGTATTATATGTATTATTTGTTAACATGTAAATTACCAATCTTAATATTATTTTTGATTGGAAATTTTGGAATTGGAAAAATTGGAGATTGACACATTATTATATATATGTGGTATCCGGCTTTACTCACGTTTATAGTCGAAGTTTCGACCTAGGTTTCTACCTAGGTCGAAACCTAGGTCGAAACTTATATAAATATATATAATTAATATTATTATTAAATGTTAATTCAGCACGAATTAAATATCTTTTTAAATATGCTTTAACAATTGGAACCAGTATGTCTCTGACGTCATTTTCACCCCATTTAAATAGAAAATTTGAATTCAACAGAAATATCAGACGAAATAAAAACCAAACACACGGGTAAATATTTGTCCAGACAAACATTTGATCACATGCAACGCATAATTAAATGTTTTTTCGTCGTTTGCAAACACTAGTCCACGCCAAAGGGATATTTGTTATTGAATGTTAGAGTTACGTGAAATTGGGATGAAAATATTAACGAGTTTTTTTATATGTTCCGTAGGTCGTCTTTTTTATATTATAACTAGTAGTGCCCCGCGGTTACGACTGCGTGGATTACGGTTTAAGGAGTAACAAACATACATAAAAACTTTTGCCTTCATAATATTAGTAGGATTTATACACCGAGGTCCTAGAGCTACTCAGAATGCGCAGAGACATTGGATCTCTGTTCTATTTTCTATATACAACGGGAAGTGTTCAGAAGAACTCTTCAAACTTATTCCAGTATCAAGGCTTTACCACTGTACTAGCCAAAATTGTTTAAAATGCCTCATATGATTGAGACATAGGATTCACACACAGTGCGATTCAACCAAAAAAGTGCGTTTTTGTCATATACCTGAAAAATATGGAACAAGTTTCCTCCCTCGGTATTCCCGAGTAGCTAAAATATGGATTTTTTTTAAAAAGGAGAGTCAATAGAGCCTTAAAAAGGTTGACAACGTATTGTAATGCCTCTAGTGTTACAGATATCCACAGGCCACGGTGATCATCACTTATCAGCAGGCAGCCTGCCTGCTTGCATGCCACCAATTTCATTACAAAAGCTAAGTCAACGGTCGCCGTTTGTCCAACTTTTTCAAATAAATTACTAGATTTTTTTTAAAGTCAGCCAACCATTAGACAAGATGATAACACGTACTTTAAGTATAATAATTAAATTATTCACTAAATAAGTGTTATTGTCTCAATAAAAGCCGTTACAACCGATCCCACAAAAGTCATCCAATCCAGTCCCCCTTTTCTAATACCCTTTATAAAATCCCAAATCCGACTCGTGACAAAATCACCGAGAAAATAAAAATAACCATGGAACACATTATCATTATATTCATAGGGTCTTTAATCCAAAAGAAAATCCACCAGAATCGCAAATCTGGGGGTCTTTTGAACTACTTCAAAGTTAAACAGCCCCAACAAAAGGTGACAGCGATCACGTACAAAAGTTAACTTTAAATCCTATGCTAAAGAAATGAATTCACTTTGATTGTTGAATAGAAGAAACAAATATAGAGACGTGCAATTTGGACTGTATTTCCGGCAACATGAGTTACATTTTAACTAAACAAAACGCTTTAAATTTATTCACATATTCTGCTATTCAACCTTACACTCTAATGCTATACTATAGACTATAGAGTATGTTTCTAAAGCGGATATAAAAGTCGCCAGGGGTGTCACGGCGGTATTTTTCAGTGTGTCACTGACGACTGTATATTTTACTAGTTAAGTGACAGATGGGCCATGGTTGCAAACTATTGTGCCATTACCGTTCACAAATGCCACTGACAGCTGACAATTGCCCTGTTGGGCTCTACTTTGTTATTATGACGGGAAAGTTCCTATAAGCCGATTTTGTTTGTATTGATATAGACGTCATAACCTGTCAGAAAATGGATAGGATTAAACATTTCGCCGGTAGCTATTACGTGATTGGTCGAAATTTTTGAAATTAGAACGAATATCATATTGATAAGTAACCATGGAGATTCGCTCAGCGTTGAAGACAAAGATAACAAGTGACAGAAAATAAAAAACGAGTAACAAAATGTTCAAACTTACAAAATAATTTAACTAAGAGAAACTCAGTCGGTTTTTTTCAGTCGGTTTTTTTATTTGTCCTCAGTAAATAAGGTACATTCTATGTGTTTTTTGTTATTTCAATAATTTGATAAATTACTCATAAGGATAAAAACTTGTTAACCTTTCAACTTTCAACATTTTGTAATGCATTATTTTATAGCATTTGTCATTCCAAATTGCATTAACAGGTACATATAAGTTGAATATATATTTGTAAATACTTTTTAAATTTCTTAAATTGACAACCCTATCAATAATAAACAATAATTAAAGATTTAAGAATTTTTTCGAAATAATTTAAAAAAACAAATACACACACACACAATCTTTCGCATTTATAATATTAGTGGGATCTAGTAGGACTTCCAAAAAATAATCGAATGAATTCTACACTGTCTATTTAGCAAATGGTCAAGACATAATAGTATAATAAGATTAATAACAGTTTAGAAACAAATTTAATTTACTAAATTCACTTTATAACCTCACACAAACTTGATCATATTTATTCCACGCTACAGCTATAAACCGGGGATCAAACGACAATTTATTTGATTGTCCCTAAAGCTGGGGCGTAAAATTCAATCTCTTTATTGTATATATGATGAGTTGAAATTCCTAAATTGATGCAAGTTAAATTAATTATAATCACGGTGTGTTTTCTGGCAGCTGTGCTTGAGAGCCAGTCGCTATTTTAGGCCTAGCGAGATTCTATCTTCGACCGTCAAAGATGGTATGTCTATCTTCGATTATCATAATCATCTCAGCTATAGAACGTCCACTGCTGGACATAGGCCTTCCTCATTGATTTCCACAAGGACCGGTTGGAAGCGGCCTGCATCCAGCCCTTGCTTGCGATCTTGGTCAGTTCGTCCACAACTATATTGTGTAAAACTTCTTTTTTTTTTTTTTGGCTACACATTCATCGTCCCGCCTGAAGTAGATATGTAATATTATGTTCTTTGTCGCAC
Organism: Apeira syringaria; assembly: GCA_934044485.1. Classification (NCBI taxonomy): domain Eukaryota; kingdom Metazoa; phylum Arthropoda; class Insecta; order Lepidoptera; family Geometridae; genus Apeira; species Apeira syringaria. Next base: position 6,920,421 of record OW203672.1, on the reverse strand, counting down.
GTGCTCGTCTTAAATACTTATAGCAATATCCTTTCTATCCTTATTATATTCTAAATGCGAAAGGTTGTGTGTATGCGTGTATGTTTGTTACTTCTGCACGCTCAAAGGGCTAAACCGATTTCGATGAAATTTGGTATGGAGATTTAAAACCCTGGATTAACACATAGGCAACTTTTATCCCGGAAAAGTATAGTTACCGTGTGATAATTGAGATAGCGGGAAAACCGTAATCCACGCGGTTGAAACAGCGGGGCGTTATTAGTAGATTATAAATTGTAGCCAATACAATTCAGTTTTATATATAAAACACACAATTACTCCAAAACACAAATTTCGTTTGAGATACGTTTCAATACAAAAATTGAAATGTCATTGATGACAGTTTTCCACACTTATTTAAAATGGGCTCAAAGTACCAATTAAGACATGGTAACCGATAATTTGACAGCTATTAAAGACCATGCGGCGTGTTCGTACATGACATGACATGTGGGTAGTATGAAATCGATTTATGTGTAATTAGTAAATTAAAAGGTACATTGACTAATTTTCTATTCAATATAATGCCAAGTGTTTTGGAATACTAGACTAGTATTCATCACACTAATGTTATAATTTTGTGTATATAATATATTGTATAAGTATTTGGTTCTTTTTGTAATAATATAAGCATGCGTTTAACCACTGTCTCTGGGCTGCGTTCGGGAGCGGCTTCGGCCAAGCCATATCTTGCTCTGACAGCGGATATGCGGCATTCACGAACTCAATTAGAGCCTTATTTGCTCCACCCAATATTTGATCATGACCGTTCACGTCAACCTGTCAGAGCAGATTATGCTCGACAAGACCATAATCTTTCTACCTCTAGAATCGATCAAATTTTGGTCGGCTGTCAAAAGTGACATTTGCAGTTGTAACCATCACGTGATCATCCATGATCAATGTAACTGACATCTTCTTCTTCCTCTGTGACATGCTATGGAGTAGCCGTTCGTGAGACATCGTTCAAATATTTATTGGTCGATCAATAATTGGCCGACGAAGCACCTGAACGCAGCCCTGATGTTACACAGTGATGACGCGGCCTAAGATGGAGCACGCATGCCTAGAAGTTACCAATTTACTCGTATCGTACCTCATACCTCGTATTCATACGTATCGGGAAACACAGACTCGGGTAGCGAGTTCCATTCCTTGGCAGTACGCACTAAATAAGTTTTTTTTTTTCATTTTTTTTAAGTTGAAGAAAGACGCTTAGTACGTATATGTGGTACGTCTATCATAACTAATTAATAATTAATAATTCATTTATTCATTCCAATTATACAAAAAAATTTAATTTACATCTTTAGTGTTGATGTTATTCACAAAAAACGTTATTATCTTAGAAACTACAATATAACACTAAAGGCATCGTTAGTAGCTGTGCTAGGATTCTATCTTATCGTATTCATACGTATCGGGAAACACAGACTCGGGTAGCGAGTTCCATTCCTTGGCAGTACGCACTAAGAAAGTTGAAGAAAGACGCTAACTGTTTTCACATTGAAATAAAAAAAAATAGAACTAATATCTAAATAGGCAATTCAATTGCATATAGTTTTGAACGAACAAGCCGCGATCCGCGCAAAAAGGCTCTAGAACTAGAGTATATCAAAAAACAATATTGGTTTTTCAACCGACCTATCTACGAACAAAGCCAGCAAATTCCCCCTTTTGTACACACTCAAGAAAATGCAAATACTTGTACCAAGAAAGAATCGTACTCTCAAAGAATCAGAAGAGATTGCTTCTGGGCAAATCAATTGAAAGAGCCACCTTAAACTACTGACGCGGCATTCTCACACAAATATAAACCTTACCTTACAATACGTAAGGTATATTTCTAATCAGAGGGCACACAATGCTATCATTTCCATGTGACTGCTTCAGAACGTCATTACAGTAGCAATGTTGACATTCATTAATTTGACAGTGACTTTGACAGTTGGAGATACGATTGTTCCGGTGAGCATTAACGTTCGGAATGTGCTTAATTATTTCTGCTTCGTTTAATAAAGTGGATCAAGAAAACTGGAGCAGTAACTTATCTTTAATGTATTAGATATGTCGTAGAATATACATTTAGTAGTTAGATGTTTACAGTCTGTTTCTATTAATAAGCTAAGTGTTGCATACACAGAGCTTTAGAAAAGCAAAGGTATATTATACGTTGGGAGTGGTAGCAAGCAAGGCGGACACAAAGAACACCACTACTACGTCATAGGTTTGATAACAATTTTACCTTCACCGAAAGCCTAAGGTGACATTCGATTCAAGACTGCCTTATAAATATATAAATTAATAAATAAATAAATAAAAAGTAAATTATCGGCGCCCGACTCTGACTGCCCCGAAGTTTAAACAAAACATAAATTAAATTTTTTGTTATTCATTTATTTATTTACTAGTAGCGCCCCGCGGTTTCACCCGCGTGGATTACGGTTTTACCGTTACCTCAATTATCCCACGGGAACTATACTTTTTCCGGGATAAAAGAAGCGTATGTGTTAACCCAGGGTATAAACTCGGTCGACTCGACTTACGGCATTTTCGCCATCGCTATATGGTAGATATACCACCTATACGCACGAAGCGTTATGCTTCCACTTTCTTAATGCGTACTGCCAAGGAATGGAACTCGTTGCCCGAGTCTGTGTTTCCCGATATGTACAATCCTGGAGTCTTCAAGTCGCGAGTGAATAGGTACCTTCTAGGTTTGCGTGCTAAATGCTGGACAGAGTCGTCGCTTAACATCAGGTGAGACAGTTGTCAAACGCAAACTTATAATATGTAAAAAAAAAAAAAACTATCTCCATGCCAAATTTAATCGTAATCGGTGTAGCCGTTTGAGCGTGAAGAAGTAACAAACATACACACATACACAAAAACTTTCGCATTTATAATATTAGTAGGATTACACTAGATAGTAGGCTAACAGCATGGCCAAAGCGCTAATTACTACCAACAGCTTGTAATAATTTGGTTTTTAAAATGCGTGTCCATGGGCATAATAAGTTTTCATCGGATTTTATGTTAGCGGTAGGCGAGATGATAAACGACTTGTAGAACATAATACGTAGGTTTATAAGATTAAATGATTTTCTGTTTGTCTTACATTCAGTTTAAGGCCGCCGTATTCAAAATAGTTTTAGAAAACTATAATTTAAATACTACTATACGCGTGCCGCTTCCAACCAGTCCTTGTGATAATCAATGGGGAAGGCTTACGTCCGCCAGTGGACGTCCTAATGCTGAGATGATGATGATACGCGTGCGAATCGACGATTATAAATGACAAGGTTGGGATGAAATATTTTTCTCAAGCTTCCCTCTTCCCCGCCGTAAACAATTAATTTCGTGTAATCTTTTCAGCTAATCTTTCATTTTTTATTTCTAAAATGTCTCAAGGATTCCAGGCACAGTTGTTGGATAGCTAACCACATTGGTTCCGAAAAGAACCTTATCGTCTGATGACGGTAGACTCAGCCATACGACTTCTAGTGCTGGAAGATAGGCTTCCCCATTAATGTCCACAAGGACCGGTTAAAAATGGGTCCAAGTCTAGCCCTTTCCTGCGATCTTAACCAGTTCATCTGTCCACCTTGTCGGTGGCCATCATGCTGATAACCTACCTATTCACAAACGCTCCAAAATATCATTGTTAATTAATAAATTTAAATTATCATTGTAAATTTACCCCTATTGATTGTATTTGTATGCATTAATAATAGTCATAAAAAACACATTTAATGTACGTATAGTTATATAATATGTACAACAAACACTTTTTTCTATTTAAGTAATTTACTCTTATATTAGTTTAAGTGTAAATATAACTGTTCACTTGCTTATATACTTTTAGGAAATTCTTTTTCTTTTTTATCACAACGATGGACGTTAATAATAATTGTAAGCTACACTACTGCTACGTAATACACTGTGTACTCCCTTTAACAGTCTGTCTCAAGCTATTTTGTAATAAGTCAACACACCACTTGTAACGCTCTTGGCTATTATCTATGTTTGTGTGAAACTGTTCTCCACAACACAGGGAATCCTAGTGTGGAGATCAGAATCCAAACCACTACTTAGTGTTACCAATTAGATTAGCACTTATAAAAAAAAAAAAAAAAAAAAAAAAAAAAAAAAAAAAAAAAATTGTGAAGGTGCCCTTAAATTGTACCCAGGGCAAAGACATATCGCATCTCTTTGACGAGTCTTCTCATCTATGATATTAAATATTTTTACAATAAATGGTTGACAAAATGTTTTCAAAGCGAAATATTTATTTTCATCAAATATTCAAAGAGGGATTACGATCGGAATTTTACCTTAGGAATATTTTCTACACGTTAGGATTGGGAAGTACGAAGAAATTTGGTAACAATATTTTAGTCGTGGTATTTGTAAAAAGAAGAATAGCAGTTACGGCATTTTTTGAGTATTTATCAGGGACGGGGTATATGCTATGCTGCACCAAATTTCTTCTTCTTTTTGTCCTTATCCCACGACAGGTGTGGTCGTCACACTTCTATACCCATCCACACTCACGCTCAGTGCTCTATACGCTATGTTTTTGACGTGATAACGTTTTATAAATTGATGAATACCAGCAAAACTCATGAAAAATAGTAACGTTCCGCGTAACGTTCCACCTGAGTTTTGTATTAGTAAAGTCAAAGTCAAAGTCAGTCAAAGTCAAAGTCAAAGTCATAAATGATTATAACGTTATCACGTAAATCTATCGTCCGTAAACCGACTTTACAGACAACCAATTTTTCATCCCTTCTTCCTTTTCCTACATTCCCCAGCCCTTTTCAACTTAGGGTGCTACTTTCAATTTATATATATTTAGTATATATTAGTTTAGTTTTATTAGTATATATTAGTTTATAACCTTGAAGGGAGCAGACACCCACGACACAAGAACTGTTCTTAATGTGGGTTCTGTATGTCATTTCTTATAGTATACAATCGGTAACTTTGCGATGCGAAGTTACCGATTTCAATTCATTGTTTATTACACTAATTTACTATTACTTAATACTACTTTATTGTTGTGCTGGACTGATGTCCGTGAGTCACTTACGGTCTGTGCTGAAAATCAGCGCTGCAGACTCGTCTGCAGCATATGCTGAGCTCGGACCCTTTCAGACACCACTAATGACAGCTATGCTAGGTGTATCTATAGTTTAAGTTAAGATTATAACGGAAGTAGCTACCATAGCTGGCTTATATGTTTCTGTTTATATTGTTGCTGCTTGTCTGAATAAATTATATCTATCTTTCTTTCTTTTCTTTCTTACAAGTAACATAAGCAAATATGAACATTATTTCTTGTGTAGGTTTCTAAAGCGATCCTTGTATTATTTTGAATTAATAAACTTTTAATTCTAAGATACGCATTCCTCATATTGTCCATTCTAGTCACACCATACATACACATGTTAACATTCGCATCTCTGCCACATCCACTTTTCTTTAATCTACCTCTTTGGCCGCCGCACAGTCGAATCCATACATTACCCTCAAAGCAAGTACAATTGTTTAAAATTCGAAGGCCCTCATCCGTTAACTCTAAAGTTCAAATTTGTATTATGATTCTATTCCTAATATTACAACAGTTTAACGCGTTTAGGGGTAGACTTTAGCACCAAATTACACGACAATTTGTTTTACATAAATTTACTCAGATTTTTAAATTGTCGATTCGTGATTTATAAGTGTTATACCAATTTGGACTCTATCGTAAAAGTATAAAAATCTTCCCTAATTTAAAAATTTTGGCTATTTTCACTTACTTTTATATGATTTTTTTCTCATCGACCAATTCTACAATCCGTTTTAATACAAACAATGTTTTAAATACACGGCCACTTTTAAATAATAGTATACAACGAATTTGGATTTAAAAGCGACAGCATTAAGTCTAAAGCCCAGTCGCTCAACCGCAAAGATAATATTAAAATCTTTGGAACCATATTATAATCTCTATGGATAGGTTCATAGGAACATTCACTTCGCAGTATAAAGAGGAATCAACATTAAACTGATAAAGTATAATTAATCTCTAGGCTATTAGGAAAATAATAAAATTGAATGGGTCGCCGTTCAAATAGGTTCCATCTGTTGCCCAGACTCTTAAAAGACTGGTGTTCTCAGTGGAACGCTCAGTGCCACTATGTATTGTCACGTTAAATTCAAACTCTTTACAAATTCGCGAGCGGTGCCGCCGCAGCGGCCAGCGAGTACCAGAACCAAATCGATCCCTGTTCATTATATTATATAAGTTTGGAGTCTTGGGGTCATTTTCTTTTTTTTGGATAGCAAGATGTGCAATTTTTGGTGGCCGCTATACAATAAATTGGTGTTCTCATTTTGGTGCTCACTTACTATTTTTGGTGCTCACTTACTATTTTAGGTGCTATATTTTACTGTATTTGGTAATCAGATAAACATAAGCCTTTTATCATATTACATATTTATTTTTGACGTGATAACGTTTTATAAATTGATGAATGCCAAAATGAAAAATAGTAACGTTCCGCGTAACGGTGAATGGTCAATGGTCAATGGTCAATGGTCAATGGTCAATTTCAATGTCAATGTCAATGTCAAAGTCAAAGTCAAAGTCATACATGATTATGTCGTTATCACGTAACTCTATCGTCCGTAAACCGACTTTATAGACAACCAATTTTTTAGTCAATATCTGGGTAGAGTCTTGTCTTAGATAATTAAATTAAGACTGTATGCTCAAAGGTCTCCGGCCCGGAGCCGCTTCGCACCGGATACCTTTCCCGCGGATTCCGCCTTTGTGGGTGTCAAGCTTAATGCCCAAATAAATACGCATTTCAGAAAATAAAAAATATTGCAATCTTGACATCTCGCCTTGGCGCCATAAAGTCTTAGACGTGTCCTTTATCCTCAGAAGTATTATCATGTCTGTGCTCACAGCCCTCGGTGAACTCCAACCAATCAGACGTCGTGAGCGAGGCTCGCATACTGATTAGGACAAACGTATAACTTCGCTTATTTAAGCTCTTGTTACCTAGAAAATAAAGTAGATTTTGGATAGATGCCGTTTTTGGATAAGTTTAAAATCGTCAAATACTAGCGAGTGTTGCCATTGAAATTATTTTTTGTTTACATTTAAACTCTTCCGTTTTTGAAGAATATTAAGTATTGTAACTTGAGTGGATCGCGATTTAGGCAAAGTACATTGCTATCGTAGTATATCTCAACACAATATAATGCACCTAAATCAACATGACATGAGGTTTAGCATTATTAAATTAACAACTGGTTTTGAACTAACAATGCCTCGAATTCAACTGTAGTTTAAACGTTATGATATTTATTACATTAGACTATTTTCATATATTAAATACAAAACAAACTTAAAAAAATAATTCGCGTATTTGTTTTTTTTTAAACGTTACGTTTGACCACCGTCTCACCTGATGTTAAATGACGACAGGTGTAACACGCAAAGGACGAAGGAATTAGTGTCTTTATGGTCATGTCAACGGCGCGGCGTCTTATTAACCGACTTCAAAAAAAGGAGGAGGTTCCCAATTCGACCCGTATGTTTTTTTTAAAATCTTTTTTTATATTTTTATTTGTGTTTGTTACCGCATAACTTCCGACTGGGTAAACCGATTTTGATCGTTCTTTTTTTATTTCAAAGCTGGTGCTTCCCGTGTGGTCCCATTTATTATTTCATCAAAATCGAACGAGCACTTTTTGAGTTACAAGTCAAAACCTGATAAATGCGTGCTTATACTACACGATATTATAGTAGCGGGTGAAGACATGAACATGAAGACAAGCGGTAAACATACCTACACCACAATGACAATTGATCCCATGAGTAACAAAGGTCACTAACACACACACACACACACACACACACACACACACACACACACACCACACTATACTATACACTTAACGTGCACACAATCTTATTCTTATATATACTATTTGTTTATCTATTGATCTTATTTTAGCTTAACTTAAACTGAGCACACTTATATATGTATAATATAGGGTAACCTGTTATTGGCCTTATGTAAATGTTTATTATTTTAATGTTAAGTAATAATTGTCAACGCTGTTGGTTTGCCTAAATAAATAAATAAATAAATAAATAGTGAAAAAAAAAAATTACCAAAATCAAAAGTATAAAATAATTTGTTGATGTCGGTACCTACCATGATAGTTCAAAAGTAACTGATATCAAAATATTGTGATCATGCTGTTCCTTGGTAATTTTTTTTTTTAACTCTCCTTTTACGAGTATAGCGTGGTGATTTCGTTAGTCATTTGTTAGTTATATATATATTATCTATCATAATAAATATCTATTACTCATAGCAATAGGTAATATTAGATTCGAATGAACTTGAGTTTTACTAAGCGTGTGAAAAAGGATTATTGACTAAAATGTGGTACAGAAAACGTAGTAAATAGACAAATAAAAAATATTTTTTTAAATCCAATAGGTCTTGAACTAATGGGACTGTGCTTAAGGAGCTAATGGCTTCTCCCAGAAATAATAGACTTGGCTAGTGTAGTAAGTAGGTACATAATTTTAAAAAACATTTTTTGTTATGAAAACGATGTTACATCATGTTCATCTACTAATATTATAAAGAAGAAAGAATTTGATTGTTTGTTCGTTTGCATTGAATAGGCTCCGAAACTACTGAAACGATTTGAACAATTCTTTCACTGTTGGGAAGCTACACTATGCCCGGGTGACAAAAGCTTTATATTTTCAAAAAATTAGGGATCCTTATTTTTCCTTTTTTTTTAATTCCGATATTTTTTATCCGTGCGAAGCAGGAGCGAACCGCTAATTGTTCATAAATTCATAATGCATCTATACAATAACTTATACAATCATACTTCCTACTAATATCGAGTTTGTGTGTATGTTTGTTACCACCTCACGCTCAAACGGCTACACCGATTTCGATGAAATTTGGTATGGAGATAGCTTATACCCTGGAATAACACATAGGCTTATTTTCATCACCACGCGGGTACAACCACGGGGCACAGCTAGTTTATAATAATTATGTTTTAGAGTAAAATAATACGTTTATCACATGTTATTTATCAAATAAAACCAACTTTTTAAATCAAGCCAAATAGCTCAATTTCGTTATTTTTGCATGTGCCAAAAGTAATGACGCTCCATTTCATATAATATTAAAACAAACACTCCCAACAAATGGTTTAATTAATCGTATTTCACGCAACGTATATTTGCTTTATTTGGTTGGTATATTTATTCTATTTATTAAGTTTGCCAACATTTTTTGCCCTTTCATTATCGTGTAAATTATTTGGAAAATAAATAAGCACCTATCCGTAATTTATCTCTACGGCCACATAAAAAATAAATAAAATTGAAGGTTCTGTAAAATTAAAGCATGCTTGAAAGAAGCACCAGGGAATGATACGTTGAAAATAATTGGCTTGGTATGGGCATGTCATGAGGAGGGATGGAAAAAAAAGAGTACTTCCCATGAATGTGGATGGATATAGAGGTGTAAGGTCACCGATTTCTTCACCCTCTATAGGAAAATCCAAGTAGACATAACACTTTTCAGTACATCATCATCTCAGCCATAGGACTTCCACTGCTGAACGTAGCCTCCCCCATACTTTTCAGTTCTTGGAGTGTTACTCAAAAACCGCTTCACCGGTTTTGATGAAGTGGGCCCATACGGGAAGCACCAGCTTTCAAATAAAAAAAGAACCTTCTAAATCAGTTCACCCAGTCTAAAGTTCTGAGGCAAACAAAAAAAAAAAAATACGAGTTGAATTGAGAATCTCCTCCTTTTTTAAAATCGGTTAAAAAGTACTTGACCTAAAATAAAACCTGTTACTCTTATGAAGAAAATGCTGCGTAGCTTTTTCATTGAAACATAACAAAGACGTATCTCCCCAGACTGTCAAACTACACTCCATGCCGTAATCACCCCTCTGGAACCTTTAATCTTTGTGCCCACATCCCTTGTGATTCTGCATTAGGGGTGCGAAGCAGCAATGGCTCCGTGCTTATGTTTTTAATGTCTAAGGGAAATATGATTGCTACGTTTGCTACTGTGACAAGAGCTCGGCGTAATCTCTGATCTCGGATTAAGGACCTCTGTTTTGTTACAAAGTTTTGTAATCTTTCGACATAATCGAAATGTCATTTGAATATGAAGTTAGATCTGTTTAAATATGGATCATATTTTCTTCTGCTGTTCCAAGTTATCTTTTTTTACCTTATATGATGTTCCTATTCTTTATATGATGTCCTGAGCCCTGAAATCCCTCGTTCTGTTAATTTCAAATATCTACTCTCAATAATTTTTACTCCATTTGTTTATATTTTGTGTAATTGTATTCAGTGTAATAACATTCGTTTGTAGATATAATAACTAAATCTAGCTCTAGTCTAGTAGATATAATATCTAAATCATTTAATATAATACTTATATTTTTTCTTGTATTAACCGGGCATTTGTCCGTAAACCGTACACTGGCCATACTTTGACACTGACAGAGAAACTCTACATGGCGTTTAAGAGCCATAAATTGAAGAAGAAGATCTGTTTAATTGTTCACGGTTTTGCCAATTCAGTGGATCACTGGTTGGATATTGTATCCGGAAGACGTGAAGCCTCAGATCATCGATATTCCTAGGATACTGGTAAGTTGTTACATCTTTAGGGCAAAGGCTCGGTAGTGAATCTTACGGATAGTATTTGGCGAGGTCTACGTGCAGTAGTGGAAGTCCTACGGCTGAAACGATGACAATATAATAGTAATAATAATGATATTATGGTTATATCTTTAAGTAATTTATTTCTTTACTAGGTGCGCCCCGCGGTTTTACCCGCGTGGTTATGATTGATGATGATGATGAAAAGTAAGTAGCCTGTATGTTAATCCAGGGTCTAAATTATCTCCATACCAAATTTCATCGAAATTGGTGAAGCCGTTTGAGCGTGAAGAGGTAACAAACATACACACATACACACAGACTTTCGCATTTATAATATTAGTGGGATTGTGAATAGGCAAGCGTTTGACTACTATCTCACCTGATGTTAAGTGATGATGCGGTCTACGATGGAGCACGCCTGCCTAGAAGATACTTATTCATTCGTGACTTAAAGATGCCTAGATTGTATTTATGAGGAAACACAGATTAATATTAAAGAATCTCTGTCACAACCATCAGAGGGGTCTGAGACGTACATTATTGTTGGTCACTATCTATCCATCAAAACACTTGGCCACTGTTCTTCTTATGCTTTTTCGAATTGGGGGTGCTGGGTCCTGCACTGAGATCCAGTTGGGGTGTTTTGTGCTATCCCCCGCCAGCCACTACCCGGGCCATCGTGACTTCTTCATATTATATCGACGCATGTGTCTGGGTCGCTGGCATAGCTAGCTGCTCCAGTGGCGCATGGGCCTCAATATTTGACGGTTGCCGTGGTGCAGTGGTCGTTGTCAGTGACATGACTTCTGTGTCTCCGGGGACCCTGGGTTCGAATCTCGGCCGGGGCAAACATTTGTGCGATGAGTGTGGATGTTTGTCCCGAGTCTTGGATGTTTGTGTGCTGTGATTGTGCGTGTCCATGCCTCCCGCGACACAGGGAATCCTATCACGGGGGTATGAGTGTGTATTAAAAAAAATATCCTTCACACCAAAACATTCCCTTATCACACAATTCTTTATCCTGTCACTCAATTTCACTGCAATCACACTTCTCCAATATATCATTCCTGCTGCAAATTGTGCTTCCATGCAATGACGTTTTACTAAAGATGACGTATATTCATACAGCGCGTTGCTCAGATTTTGTTCCTTTACGACATAAACATGCTTACTGCGACAGATAATACGGTACAAATAATATAGAAAAGGATAGATATATGTTTAGACTTGCGCTTGAAATACGCGTCATAATGAAAATTACTACAATTGACTTAATTTTGCCCCCTCAGTTTCCGCGCGCTTGTGCGACATCTACCTCATATAAACATATAATATCATTGGCTTCCATGCTTTTTCTGCAACACCCATCTTTCACTACCATACAGTAGTCATACAGTGTCAGAATATGTATCAATATACTATACACGAAATATGTATGTACATCATTATAGGTAAATAAGATATCTTATTACGTGACTTGAATTAATATTTGTGTATATATTATTTTATGCGAAGATTGAAATTGCGTATTCAAAGGCTGACAGGACATTGACAGGATTCAATTCCAATAATCCTGTTTGAAGGTTGACAACCTGAAAGCCGTTTACACTAAATTATTTACTTGTGTTGCCAAAGGTATAAGACAATTCTAGGGAGCATTTAATTTTCAAATAACAATACAGCTGTTTCGATCTGTCTATAAGACCTCCACCTAGGTTGACCCTTACCGACTTACTCGTAATAAAAATAAATAATAATATTTTATTTAGGTCTATATGTTTTCCTAGTTGTGATCGCACAGCGATAAAGCTCATTATATAGGTACATTTTTCTAGTTTATTTTTTTATCGGTCCGATGCCTTTATTACAATAAAATACTAATAACTAATTACAATACTACAGCCACCACAAAAACATTTGAGCATTCCACGAACTATTGTCAGCCTATGGATAACTCAAATGCTCTAACCCGCTACCAGTTGGCAGCGTGCCCAGAATGCTAGTAGGATTCGCGTGGCATCGATCAAACGCTCTGACAAGTTTTGGAAAACCCGATGAGCTCCCGGTCCCCACGGGCCCAATGTCTCGACCCCGCGCTGTGTTGATTAAAGATGATGATGATGTTTTCATCATACTACTTTTATTACTATAGGCTACTTTTGTAGCCTATGTGTTATTCCGGGATTAAGTATCTGGATACCAAATTTCATTCAAATTTGTTCAGCCGTTAGAGCGTGATTGAGTAACAAACATCCATCCATCTATCCATTCAAACTTACACATTTATAATTTTTTTTTCAGGCATGGACACACACAATCACAACACAAAAACACCCAAGACCAGGGACAAACACCTATACTCATCGCACAAATATTTGCCCGTACCGGGATTCGAACCCAGGGTCCCGGAGACACAGAAGTCATGTTACTGACACTGACCACTGCGCCACGGTGACCGGCACCACTGCGCCACGGCGACCGTCTATGTCTATATTAATAATAATAATAATTCTTTATTGGAACTTAAACAATGGAACAAAAATAAAGAAAGCACGATGGTATCTGCGAAAGTTTTTTTTTGAAAAACTGTGTTGCAAACACCAACTCCCTCCTCCTTAATAAAAAAGTACATTTAGTTCCTTACTTGTATCATACTTCACATTATATTTAAATACTTTATATAAAACAAAGCGAAAACATAAATATTTCGATATTATTTATCACGATTAAATAGATTTAATGGGAAGTAGGATTCATTCAAAATTGACATAAAAACATATTCAGCGAATCCTCTATGTAGGAGTATTTCAGAAACAATTTAAATGAATTCCCTCTTAATATCCAAACAAACGGGCATAATGCTTCGTTTCCACGCAATAAAAAGGACATTTTTGAATTTCGCACACAGAACGCGCCCTTTCACCGTACAATGCGAGGGTTAAGGCCTTACTCCCGACCGGAAGTCGTGTTTCAGACGTTAACTGCCTACGTAAATCCACTTCCGGTCTGCTATCGTATAAATTGTTCAGCGGTGGCATGTGAAGCGCAGATGGAAATTGTAACTGATTCATGAGGCAACTTATCCATACTTAGTTAGCACCGCTACTGCAGGAAGTAAAGAGTTTCTCGGAAAACTATTATCTTACATGGGCCATGGAGACTCATACAATTCGCAACGTATACTACAATATGTAATGTAAGTATTTATGGACTCGGCAATAAAGGTGAAAGTCGCATAACATACTGTAGGTAGATTTTGATTGGAAGTTGTCATGAGTTTGATACATTATCTATGCTAATATTATAATGAGGAAACATTTGTTTGTTTGTATTGAATAAGCTCCGAAACTACGGACTCGATTTGAAATTCTTTTACTGTTGGGAAGCTACACTATTAATAGATAAATAATAAATAAAAATTCTTTATTGGAACTTAAACAATGGAACAAAAATAAAGAAAGCACGATGGTATCTGCGAAAGTTTTTTTGAAAAACTGTGTTGCAAACACCAACGCCCTCCTCCTTAATAAAAAAGTACATTTAGTTCCTTACTTGTATCATACTTCATATTATATTTATATTTAAATACTTTTATATAAAACAAAGCGAAAACATATTTAGATATAATTTATCACGAATAAATAAATTTAATATTATTTTAACCAGTCATCTCTTTTTTATTTTTGGATGGGTATGTGTGAGTGCGTGTGCGCATGTGTGTATAAGTGTGTGTGAGGGTGAGGTGTTCCCGAGTGATATAGGCTATATTATTTTCAAATAAATTAGTGATCCTTGGGAGCAACCATTGGGGCCGAAAGGGTTTAAAAAAAAAAAGAAATTAATTAACATAAAGCATGGCTTTTATTGCCGAAATATATCCCAAAATTAAGTTTACATGACGCGAGAACTGTAGTTGATTTTTTTTTTTCTAACGTACTAATGCTGTTTGCCTCTACCGGCATTTACAGCTTCACCGGAGGGGGGGGGCGAGCACAGATGGTGCTCAGCCCGGTATTTGTGCGGGCGCAGAAGGCGCACCGCCTAGTTAGGCTAGCGCTGACGGCGCTGTGCCACTAGGAGAGGGCGAGGCGACTAGCTCAAGGGCACCACTGAGGTTCGGACCTCGGCTTGAGCTGTCGCCAGGACAGGGAGTTATCGGATCGACTTGCCCCGGTACCAAAGTGGTCCGTAAGTGGGCCCTAAGGATCTTTGCTCTTTGACTATTTGGAGAGAATCTAACCAGGATGTTTTTGCCTCGAGCTCGCCGTCGAGCTCGGTGTCGGACTGTACTGTAGTCGATTCTCACACGTGTGAATATATATAGGTACACGCATGCTGGTACATTATGTAAAAACGGAGGTCAAAGTGTTTATAAGGAAATAGATACTTATAAATTAGAACCAAAATTCACAAAGCTACAATTTCCAAATGTAAGTAACACTCACGATATCAATATTAAATTGAACTGAAGCCGTAATACGGAGATAGCGGTCACATTTCACAATTAAGAACAATGGAGACTAGAGTTGTGCATGAGTTTATGTGCAATAACATAGTAGCCGGCTTATCCGGCCAAATTTTGTATGAATATATTATGACGAAAACAAAATAAATAATTTAATGATAAATTGACCACACTAAAAAAAATAGTCACCAACCAAGTGGCATTTTTACTTGGTTTGCGATTTCTTTCTAGAATTAAAATCACAACTTGATCAAATTTACCAAGGAAAATATGATTACAGCAATAAGTATATATATAAGTTCAATTGATAAAATGCTTAAACATGTTTCCTGATCATTTTTACAATGACGCAATGTAACAGAAACGAGTAACACCGCAGAGCACAGCTAGTGTGTTAATATAAATAAAACCTTGTTAATATAGTACATAACAAATAATAGTGTAAATAGATACCATAAACAATTATAACCCAATAATGCAAGATTTGTCGGAAGATATATACATTATATACGTAACTAGTAGCGCCCCGCGGTTTCTTCCGCGTAATTTACGGTTTTCCCGCTACCTCTATTATTCCACGGGAACTATACTATTTCCGGGATAAAAGTAGCCTATGTGTTAATTCAGGGTTTAAACTATCTCCATACCCAATTTCATCGAAATCGGTGTAGCCGTTTGAGCGTGAAGAAGTAACAAACATACACACAAACTTTCGCATTTATAATATTAGGAGCGCAAAGTGGCCGGAACTACTAACGCTACCGTTCCGGCTTATCCGGCTAAACCAAGCAATTGTAATTGTCACATCTCTAACGGAAAATCTAGAGTTTCTGAAACTGACTCGGTATCTAGGTATGCTAATGCGGAGGATCAATCTCCGAGGATTCCAACATCTAGAAGTCTAGACGTGCACCGACATTATGACTGCCAACAAATAGATCTCTGAGATGAGGAATTTACTCGTCGCCGGAAACCTCCTTTGTCTTGAGAGTGCTAATAAGTCAAGTTTTTTTTTATGCTGCATAGTTCTAGTGTTTGCATGGTGGTAGGGTACTTTCGAGTACCCGCCTGGCTAGCTACCACCCTCAAGTTTGAAAAACTGTCACCAAACACATAGTGTGTTCAGGCAGAAGTCCTTGAGAGCCAGTGAGTATTCTAGGTGATAACATCTACGAGCACATCGTCACTGACCGTCAAGTGAGATAGTGGTCAAACGCTAGATCCATAGGTACAGTATAAAAAAGAAAACTATCTCCCTGATGGTCATTGACGATTTGGTCGATGTTATCACGCTAGATCTAGATTGCTGTCTGACTCTCAAGAACTGCTGTCTGAATACACTATACAGTTTTTCAAAATTGAAGATGGTAGCTAGTCTGGCGGGTAGGTACTCGAAAGTACCCTACTACCATGCTGGGAATTTGATAACATTGTTACCTCACCGGAACCTCCAGCCGTTAGAGGAGATCGAACCAGGGTCCGTCCGTCTGACAGGCGGTGCTGCGCCGCTAAGCTAATCATCGTTTCCTGTAGGGGTAGGCAGGAACCACAACCTTCCAAATGCTATGACCCCGACACATTTCCTTCGCACTTCACATCATCAGACCTTTCATACAAGAGCGTCGGTTTAGAGTACTCTTGACCTGGTCCTAATATAAATAATATTATAGTATATAAGTAGAATAATGGTGTCAGAAGTTTTAAGATGAATATGATTTTAACCGATAAAGTGGGTCAAACAGCTTCGTGGTCCACGTTAAGATGGGTATCTCATATGTGTTATTTTCTAAGCCTTTTTGAACTTTTGTGAGCATTGTCAGTCTCGTTTGATTTTTAAACGACTTCAAAAAAGAAGGAGGTTACTCAATTTGACCGTATATATGTTTTTTTTTTTTGTGTGTTCGCGGATTACTTCGTCATTTATGAACCGATTTTGATGATTCTTTTTTTGTTAGATAGAGTGCACTGTGGTCCCATTCAACTTTCATCAAAATCGGACAAGCGGTTTTTGAGTTATACTCCAATAACTGAAAAACGCTACGCGTATTTTGATGATATTATTGTCGCGGTTGAAGACATCGACATCCCGTGAGTAGCACAGGTCACTGAAAAGGGTGAAAACAATTTTTTTAACAAAAAATGCAACCGACTTCAACACTCAAAAGTGTGAAATAACTTGTCGAAGTCGGTACGCATGAGCACATGAAATGTGATGATAGTTACTTTTGTGTGAACTATCATGGTACCGACTTCAAAAAGTTATTTCACACTTTTGAGTGTTGAAGTCGGTTGCATTTTGTGTTAATTTTTTTTTTAATGGGCAATATAATATGGCAGGTAGGTCACGTCACCGGGGAATTTCTGTCCGGGAGGAGTGTTGGTCATATTCAGCATGCAGGCCAATGTGGGTTGGCGGATAGGATATTGGCTAGCCCAATACCACAATAGCGCCGCAGCTAACATATGTTGGAATAACATACCACCGCCACTAAGGAACTTGCATAGTATTCAAAGCTTTCGATTCAAATTGAAAAAATATGACATCACCGAATGGCTCCAACGGAAGACCAGCGCTGGCTTACACCCGGCATTATGCTGAGATGGCGCCATTTTGTGGCAGTATACTGCGTTCTTTTGTCTATTGTGATACTATTGTTATTCTTTTGTTTCTCTTTGCTGTTGTTTATCGTAATGAATGTGATTGAACTTTTGTGTAATGTCACAATTTTTGACGTGATAACGTTTTATAAATTGATGAATACCAGCAACACTCATGAAAAATACTAACGTTTCGCGTAACGTTCCACCTGAGTTTTGTATTACATAAAATAATAAAAGTTAAGGTCAAAGTCAAAGTCTAGGTCAAAGTCAAAGTCAAGGTCAAGGTCAAGGCCAAGGTCAAAGTCATAAATGATTATGACGTTATCACGTAAATCTATCGTCCGTAAACCGACTTTACAGACAACCAATTTTTTTTTTAACATTGCAATTTATTTATTTGGATCAATAACATGGTTGGTTTACAAACATATGAGAATCGATGACAGGTGCAGAAGTATAAAACTGTGTCGCAGATGTCAACGCCCTCCTCCAAAAGGTATTAAGTTCCACAATGACTAAGGTACTTACATGTTTAAATTTAAAGTTTACATATTTGTTTTTATATACATATTAAAAAAAAAAAATCAAACCAAATAAAGCTTTTTCTTTCTTTCTTCCAATGTCAAAATTATCAAGGCAAGCAAAGGCATCCACCATGGCTTAATCGACTGATACTTTAAAACAACAACAAAGTCCGACCGTTTACGTGCCATCCGAAGCACGGAACAGCTCAGTTCGAAATGCCACTGACAGAAACCCATCCAAGGAGTACGTTGCTTAACCCGGTTGATTGTTTAAAATCGCATGAATAAACTCAGCAAGTAGCTCTACTATCGATTAGAAAAATCATTAGTTCTATTATAATTAAAGAACAATTCTGATTGCTAATTGCAAAGCTACATGTCATATCCGTCACAGTGGAAATACAAATCAGTAGAACAATTCTAATCCCCACAGTTTAGTTTAATTTATATCCTCAACTGTAATGCAATGAATTTCAAATATTAACCACACCTTTGCATAAATGTGTACTTAAAATGATAATCTAGTAACGTATACTATCACTTCCAAATTGAATCTTCATTCGTGATAATAAAGATGATTTTGGTGTGACGTTCCAATTGACAACTGATACTTCGAATCCAATCTTATAGGCGTGTTGCTAAATTTGATATTTGTGTGACATGGTTTTGGGTTCATGAGTTCGTTGAACTCCAACCCTTACAAAGGGTGTGAAACCATTGTTTCGAGGTTTTAGATAATATTGAAGCTAAAATAAATTGAGTGGTTAGATTATTGAGTGAGTGAATTGTTTATTTTACAGATGTGACAAATTTTTGGTACGGTGTGGTGATTTTACCTATATCAAAGTCGATCAATATACCATCAGAAATACTCGCTCTAAGGGTGCTGTTCACCAAAATTTAAACATCCGATTATCATTAACTGTATGGTAAAAACTGTTTGGCCGACGGTTAAGTTGTTAATCAGACGATTTAAATTTTGGTGAACAGGAGCCTAAGAACTACTGTGCCATTACTTTTGTAATAGTTCTTTTTCAGTAGAAGCACTACGCTTGTGGAAAACACTTTGCCAGTTTCAGTAAAGTGTGCACAGTCAAAGAAATGTTACGTTTCACTTTACTTTTTTGAGAATAGGCAAGCGTTTGACCACCATCTCACGTGATGTTAAGTGACGATGCGGTCTACGACGGAGCACGCCTGCCTAGACGATACCTATTCAGTCCTGACTTTAAGAAGAAACTGACTACACCTTTGCCAGGGATTTACGACTTTCAATATATGACTATATGTTAATTTATTATAACACCAATAAATTTTTAATGAATGATTAATGAATTTCATAATCATAAACAATATTTTTAGGCGGATACCAACATAAACGTCACTCAGAAAAAATATGACCTTAATGAGGACACTCTTGACAGAGTGGTCGTGGTCGTCACATCAGGAGTGGTGGTGTACTTGACAATCCGTCGTCACTCGTCTCGTACCGCTGCCTCCCTGGTACATTCGTGGAGTGGACCATCCATACCAGCTTTTTTTTTTTTTTTTCTTTTTTTTTATTCATTAACATTCACACAAAGTCCTCAGGTCCCAAACTAGGCAGAGCCTGTTTGGGACTAAACTAGGCAGCTTTGACTTGATCTGTCCAGCACATGGGTTATCTTCCGCGAGCTCTGATGCCGTCCACTGCTCCCTAAACTACAAAACGTTCCACAGACTCATTCCCCGCCGCGAAACAATTTTTTCTTTATACTTTATAGATCTAGCGTTTGACTACTATCTCACTTGATGGTCAGTGACGATGTGGTCGAAGATGTTATCACGCTAGATCTAGAATGCTTGCTGGCTCTCAAGGACTGCTGCCTGAACAGACTATGTGTTTGGTGACAGTTTTTCAAACTTGAGGGTGGTAGCTAGCCAGGCGGGTATGCGAAAGTACCCTAACACCATGCTGGGAATTTGATAAGGGTGTTACCTTCACCGGAAGCTCAAACTGTTGTTAGGGATCGAACCAGTGTCCGTCAGTTTGACAGGCGACGCTCCCCCCGCTGAGCTATCATCGCTTCAACTGTCCCAAGAAACTGAGAAGGCGACCTTGTCCGATGAAAGAAAGGCGATGTTTGATGTTAAGTTCGCTTATAAAAAACTTTTGCTTAAAGAAAAAACAAAAATGACTCTTTTTATTAGGACAAGGCTTGTCGCTTTTTTAGAAACTTTATCTTTGATTTCTTTTCAAATTGAACTTAATAACGACGTAATTATCATAAAATCTTTCTGATTGCACACAATCACAAACTTTTAACTAAATAATCCACAACTTCTTACTAAGGGAACGAAAATATATGTTTCTTAAAATCGGGGGTGGTTGAATAAGGCTTGATTGGTAATACATGTAAATTACTTTACATTCTGCCCTTACGCATTCGTAAGGGTATGTATTTTATTACATTTTACTTTGTCTCATGAAAGAAAATACGTGTTTAGATAGATAGATATACACTTTATTGAACACAGTATGTAAAAGTAATAATTAACAAAACAATTTTAAAATGTAAACTCTAAGGCTTTCACGGCCGGCGTTGCATGTTGTATGTATTGCTTCCGGGCTGTTTGGCCGTGGTCTATGTGAAACTTGTGTTCCAGACGTTTCGTCGATCACTGCGGTCGACATCTTCAGTGGTTCAGGTCCGAGCGGCGACAAGAGCGTAGAACTCTCCTTCGCGGTGTCTTCTCTGATACTGAGTATATCATATCATATATCATAGTTATATCATATCATATCATATCGTATATCATAGTTAGTTTTTTGAATGTATATAAATCTGTGTATTGTATGTAGTGTTGTTTATGTCAGTAATAAATTATTTTTTTTCTTTCTTTCTTTCTCTTCCAGACAACCTTTGGATGGAGAGGAAAACACTGACGGATAGCGGCGTCCATAAATTTAAGTTTTAAAAGACACTGTATATGTTTATATGTGGCTATAACTGCGCCCCGCGGTTTTTCCCGCGTGATGATGATGATGATGATGATGAGTCCATGACGCTAACAAATACTGTGACTTTCTATTGGTAAATGAATTTTCAAAATCGGTTCACTAGATCCAGAGATTACCACCCACAATCTCACAAACTGTTTTATAATTTTGTGAAATTATAACGAATTATTTATAAATTCATTTAACAAAAACTTTATGAAATTAATTAGAATCAGAAAAACGCTAATTATTTTTTTAAAATTTATTTAAGGATCTTCAAACAGTACATAACAAAAAAATACGATTGAATGCGAAAAATATAAGTATAGGTAGTTGATGTACCAACAGCGTAGACCACAGATTAAAATATATAATTATGATACTTAATTATCGAAGCCATAAAGATCGATACTCTCTGGCAGTACTCTGAAGTTAGGATGGCACGATATGAGGTGGCGGTTCGTTGCCCGAAGCGGCAATTACGCATATCAGGGGAAAATTTCCTGACGCTGACCTGAGTTCGAGGGTTCGATGTACGAATGGTTGGAGAAGATGTTTTAACACAATAAACGCAAAGTTTTAAATTAATAAGCAATCGTCTTTTTGTACATCTATTGCTTACTACATATATCTCTAGGAATAATTTCACATAGACCAGTTCAAGCCAGCCTGCTTCCAGCTTTTTCCTGCGGTCTTTTTAATATGTCGGTGGACGTGCCAAGTTGTATTTGCTGTCCGTGAGGTAGAGAGGAGAACCTTACGACCTTACATATCCCTGTTTAAGAACATCAGACTTCCGATTGCGTTTTAAAGAAGTGAAGATTTATTTTTGATGAAAACACAATTTCGACATTCATATTATCATACATTAACACCATTATAAGTGACCAATGATATTATATGTTTGTATGAGGTAGATGTCGCACAAGCGCGCGGAAACTGAGGCGGCAAAATTAAGTCAATTGTAGTAATATTGATTACGACGCGTATTTCAAGCGCAAGTCTAAACATATAGCTATCCTTTTCTATATTATTTGTACCGTATTATCTGTCGCAGTAAGCATGTTTATGTCGTAATGGAACAAAATCTGAGCACCGCGCAATATGAATATACGCCATCTTTAGTAAAGCATCATTGTAAGTGACTATTAATTTGAACCGTATTGCGCGCAGTCATGCCACATCCGAACTCATTTTAGGCTGAAGATAGAATTCCAGCAATACAGAATTTCGGACTTCGACAAAATATTTCGTCACTGTACTACTGCCGATGAACCGATGTCTGGCATAAAACGCGCTCGCAGAATTCGTAATACAGTGTACGCACAAAAAGATCATGTAACCTATTAATTTCGGTATAACAACTATCGGATAAAACAAAAAGAACACATAGCATTTGAAGAACACAATTTACATGAGATTAAACAAACTCAAATTTCATATCTCAAAAAAACTAAGAACTATTGAAGTGTTGCTAAGTTACACTTTACTAAAAAATATTCGTGCAAGATATCAGGAATATCTCATTTTCATTGAGAATAACAGATTTTTTTTTACCAAAAATGGATCCGGCTTTAACACTCAAAAGTGTGAAATAACTTGTTGAAGTCGGTATCATGATAATTCAAAAGTAACTGTTTATCAAAATATTGTGCTCTTGGTAGCGATTTTTCACCCTTTTTAGTGACCTTTGCTACTCATGGGATCAATTGTCATTGTGCATGTTCACCGATTTCTTCACCCGCTACTGTAATGTCGTCTAAGTATAATTACGCGCTTTTCAGTTATTGGAGTGTAACTCAAAAACCGCTTGCTCAATTTTGATGAAATTCAATTGAAACTGGAAACGGAACAACACGGAAAGCACCAAATTTTAAATAAAAAAAGAATCATCAAAATCGGTTCATCCAGTCGAAAGTTCTGATGTAACTAACATAAAAAAACATATGAGTCAAGTTGAGACCTCCTCCTTTTATAAAGTCGGTTAAAAAGTGATGTTTATCTACGTGTGTGGATTGAAATGAGAGTGAATCGTGATTTTTTTTTTATAATTACAAAGAGCAATTAATTGATTTTATATACGTTAAGGCAAAAATATATTAACTTTGCTTGTATAATTAGTACTACTATATTTTTTTCCAAGAACGCACTAACGCAAAAATACAATATTGTTACAACTTAATTTATTAAAAGTAAGATTATTCTTATTTTTAATAAATAAGGCGGGACCATATGTCCAAAAAGTCAGGGTAAGAATATAAAGTAATAAAATTATCTATCATCGCAACTCCCCATAATAAGTGATCACATATCGATACCGTAATTAAACCACTAAAATATCGGTAATTATCAACGCATTTCGGTCCTCACGTACTACGGGAACGGGTTACGTGCCACGTTTACGAGGTTACGTGTCGAACGTAGATGCCTGATTGCTAATATGGAATCTGGTAATATCCGGATAGTATTACAGCGTCATTCGGATGTCATAATTATTGGTATTTAGGATTTGCAGTTTTAATAGCAAAATAATAACGTAGCTCATCGACGATTCGAAGGTATAATGTCGTAAACCTAGAATAGGGGGTATTATTTGCAAAAAAAATAAACTGCAGTTCGTGGCTGAGTTTACCTTTGTGATCTTGACCGATTAACTAGATTAATTTAGCAGCAATCGCAGCAACTTTGATAAGTGACTGATAGGAGTATTCCCAACTAAGCATTTCCACGGAAAAAAATGCCGGTCTGGAAACATCGATATTGGGCTTGGTGTGCAATGCAATATATACGCGATAGTAGATTCTCAACACACCATAGTTATAAAATAATTCAGCATTTCGCATACATATCGATCAATACACAATAATATTTTATAATAACTTATAAATATAAACTAAGAATCGGATCTGTAGGGGTTAAAATGTTTTTGTGATTGAAACAGACAAGGTACATAATTAAGAAAATGTACCTTCATGTTAAAGTCAAGTTCAGTTGACTAAGCAACCGACAAGTCAACATTAAACATGATAATTCAAATACACTAAGACATATTTGCTAAAGCTCTATTAATAGTAGCACCATACCCGTTAGTAATAATTGGTATAATGCGCAAATCAATACGTTGGCAGCCCTAGCGATCGACGGCGACAGGGCGGCGTGCTTTGATGTTCCTCAGAGCAGTGAATTTAGCGCCAAATTGGTCGGACTAGGGCTGCCCGTGCACGGTTATTTATTCAAATATGTTTATTTGGTTTCAGTTGATTGGAGGGAAACGATCAGTAGCTTTGTGCAGTCGGTGATGTGGAATTGAATGGACATTGGCGGATGATTTTATTAGACAATATATTTGAATTAGGCAATGATAGTAAATATACATATTATCATTCCTTTTTATTTTAATTATTGCTTTACAGCTTTAAGAGAAATCTCTCCTTGTTGTATGTATTGCTTTCGGGCCATGGTCTATGTGAAACTTGTGTTCCAGACGTTTCGTCGATCACTGCGGTCGACATCTTCAGTGGTTCAGGTTCGAGCGGCGACAAGAGCGTAGAACTCTCCTTCGCGGCGTCTTCTCTGATACTGATGGAACACAACTACGTCTGGAACACAAGTTTCACATAGACCACGGCCAAACAGCCCGAAAGCAATACATACAACATGCAACGCCGGCCGTGAAAGCCTTAGAGTTTACAAATCTCTCCTTGTTAATATAAAATAAATAAAATGAATTTGGGGGAGATATGAATTCAGCGCTGTTGCTAAAAAAACTAATATTCAAATGTATATAGCTAGTTTATATACTAGAATTAATCCTGTGGCCATTATTAACGATTCGATAATTTGATTATTATCACGTAGTATTAGTGATGACCAGTGAAGAACTAGTACTGGAGTTTACCTACGCAGTTAATCACTCAAGATCAAGGCATGCCATCTTGAGCGATCTACAGGGTTAAGCAACGTACAGTGCGGTCGCTTAGATGGGTGACCGTCAGCGCTCCGCATCTGAGCGCTCTCGTGCTTTGGATGGCATGTTAAAACTTCCGTTCCGGTTATTTTCTCTTCAGTCATTAAGCCACGTCAGAGACATTGAGCGGTCTGAAAACTCTGTTATTGGGTTAGCCACTAACGGTGGTTGTAATCAGCTGTAAGTAATGATGGTTGAGGTCAATCACTTTGAGAATATTTCTTTTAACGAATTTCTATGAACATACAGAACTATAATTCGGCTCAATAACATGAAATAAAATCACAAACTACGAACAGATAAAAACATAACGTTAACTCTTATGTGAACTGGCAGCTATAAGATCCCAAAAATTACATGTTACGCACAATAAAAACAAATTCATCAACACGCCCGTAAAACTATAAAAAGCCAATTCAACTTTATAACGAAGTAGCAAAGTTCTAAATCGCGTATCGTTCGAGAATAATCGTCGACAATTACAACTTTTTACTGGTGTTTTGTTTAAAATAAAAACGTTCAAAGGCCGCCGGTTCTAGCCATTAAAGAGGCTACTGTTTTCTTTATTTTTAGTTTAATAGTAGCCACATCGGTCTCTCCGTACGTCTGTCTTAAATCGTCCACGACGTCCCTGTCACATGTAATGGCTGATTTTGTTTCAATTGGTTCAACTTAAAACGGACGGTGACAACCCTACGGCCTTGAAATAAGGACGTCTTTAGATACCTTTTTTGTCTTTTGCGAAGTCGAGATTGACATGTGACCGTGCACTTTTTGCAGTCGATTTGATGTACAAACTATATTTTGCTTTTTAATGAGACCGCTTTGGTAGACGTTTTGGTTATTTTGAATACATAATTTGGTTGACTTATTTAGCGCAAACTTGTCTCAGCTATAGAACGTCCACTGCTGGACATATGCCTCCCCATTTAGGGAGGATGGGAGCGCAAACTTAAATCAGTACCAAATGTAGACATTTGAGTGACGCGTAACAATTGATACATGAGATCAACGTAAGTGAGAGGGTTCCAACTATAGTTTCAACCACATTCGTTGGTTTTTTTAAAGTAGAAAACGAGGTGCTTTTGGACGCGGTCGCTGTTCGCCTGGTATTAAACTCGCTGACTTACTCTACGCGACCTTGTTTTATACATTCATAATGCGTCAAAACCACGTCAGTTTTGATAACCTGTGGTCAAAGTTTCTTTTTCGCTAGTTTCGCTTTGGAATCTTAAATTTGAGGTGGTCCAACGGTGAATAATATATACTGGTAGAGCATTATTCAATAATGCGATGTAAGGACCAAGTTAAAATTTCCTAAAAAACATATCCTCTTACCGTCTTATTACAAAACATGGATTAAGTGTGGAACGAAAGTACTGGGATTCCATGGACTAAATGAAAACCGAAAAAAAATAGCTTTGGTTAGGGGATCGTCTATGGTCTAAAGATAGACCTCCGATGACCCTTATTAGAGCGTTTGATCGATGCGACGCGTGACCAAAATGCTGGCACATATTTGGCTTAACGGATCAGCAATGCGATTCAACGTAGCAATGCTGCTAGCATTCAGAGCACGCTACCAACTGGGAGCGGGTTAGAGCATTTGAGTTATCAATAAGCTGACAATAGATAGTGGATTGCTCAAATGTTACTTTAGTTGCTGCTGTATTGTAATTAGTTATAAGCGCTATATCTAATGTGCCTATGTATATAATCAATATACAGGGCAGTGCTGGTTTATTTTTGAGACACTATCTATTGTATGTTTATTAGACTGATTTGGATGCGGCATTCGCGGGGCGTTATTTTGTATAAACTGTTTTTAAATTTGAATAATGAACAATCGACAGGAACGCTTTATTGAATACAGATTGACAAAAATATGTAATGACTCACTGAAATATTAAAAAAGATTTTGCATTTTATGAAGCAATTTAGACTACGAAATCACATTTGAATATTAATCAACGTCTAATATTTAATGCACATTTCGTATAATTTTTAAAGAAAGCTTTTGATTGTGACGGCTGTTACAGTTTGATAATCTTCTGCGATTAACGAACTCGTCTTTTTACCTTCACTTGGTACATACAGTATAGTTTGCCGTTACAATCAGGTCAGAATACTCACGAGCTGCTATTTCAAAAATATGCATACAGATAAGGGTTAAAATTCTATGATTTTTACGAAATGGCTTGTAGGACTCGAATGAACGAATCGCCAACGGTAAAGACTTTACGACGAGATAGATAGATAGATAGATAATGCTTTATTGTATCACAAACACATGTGTACATATTATTACAGTACTTAACAATTAATATAGTGAGACAATAGGCGGCCTTATCGCTGAAAGCGATTTCTACCAGGCAACCGTGAATGAAATATATTGTAGAACTAATAATTACAGGATGTGTTCAACAAAGTAAGAATTAAAGAGAATTACTTAGCTAATTATAACAAAAATTGTATGAAATAATACATAAATAAACCTTCTCATATATAAAGAATGTATATAATATAATAAATACATATGTATATATTTAGATTAATGTGTGTAAAATAGAGATTAACGCAGTGAGGTGTTACATAGACAGATATAACAGTTTAAGTTGATTTTTCAATATTAATAACGATGGTGCACGTCTTATGGAGATAGATAGCTTTGTCTATCTAGTGTAGTGTAGTACAGACTGGTCTTATTTACCTTATACCAATTTCGGTGATGAATAAGTATCTGTCTTCAAAGTAAATGTCAGAATTTATGTTATCCGATTCGCAAAGGTCTCAATTTATTATCAAAGCATCAAAATTTGATGTTTCTGGTTGACAATAATAGTAGGCCGATGCTTTTGTTAAAATAAAATATTAATAACTTATAACAAAACTACAGCTGAGCAATCCACAAGCTATTGTCAACCTATAAATAATGGGACTTGAACCCACGACTACAGAATACCGTGCTGTCGCTCTGTCCAACTGAGCTATAGCAGCCCATACCACTAGGGCCGAATTACTTCCTTCCTTATTAACATCTGCGGGGGAATTTTTTCCTTCTTAAATATTTGAACATAAGTACTTCCTAGCATATGGTTTATGCGATACACAATAAAAACTCTAAACACCTATAAATAAGTCAAATGCTCTAACCCTCTACTAGTTTGCAGCGTGCCCAGAATTCTAGCAGCAATTGAGCGTTGAGTCAAATATGAAATTGACAAGCTAACCGACTACGAAAAATAGCGTGCTATGAATCTAGGATTAAATCAAGATTAATTTAATGTGGACGAGTTAAAAATAGCAGACCATCAAAGCTTTCAGAAGCGGCCCTTATGAGCCGAGCATATTGCCATATTGAATAGCAGCGAAAAGTAGTAGTGTTTTAAGCATCAAGAGGCCGCTATTACATAAAGTTGAAACATATATTTGTTTTGGGTATATTAGCGTTAACTCTAGCGACAACACCTATTCAGATACACTTGAAAACTGATTTTGACGGTCGCCGTGGCTCAGTGGTCAGTGACATGACTTCTGTGGCTCCGGGACCGGGTTCGAATCCCGGCAGGGGCAAACATTCGTGCGATGAGTGTAGGTGTTTGTCTCAGGTCTTGGGTGTTTGTGTGCTGTGATTGGGTCTGTCCATGCCTCCCGCGATACAGGGAATCCTAGTGCGGGGGTTAGAGTGTAATAAATATATAAAATATGAAAATACAATTTTAAAAAAACTAAACCTATACATACATTTTCTTTTGAAGTTGTATGCTATCGTTTACTTTTGTATTACTGCTATGTCCAGCAGTGGTCGTGCTATGGCTGATATAATGATGATAAACTACCAGTAGAGGATTATTTTAAAATCTAGCAATGCTTGATAATATTTTTCACATTCGAGAATCGAATAAATATTTAAAATAAGACAATTGGGTAAAATCCGGCGCATTTATAGTCATAATAATATCTAAATTTCATTCAGGTCACAAGGTCAGAGTATTCTCGACTTAACTTGTTCATAACGTAAATTTAAAATTTTTTATTTAGTTAATACCTATTAGTCTAACCATTATTTAAACTAATAGGCATAATATAGGAATAGTTTATTTATAATCAATAGTTAACCTACTTCGCAGGAGTGGGATTCTCTAACACAAGTATTTCCAAACTCAAAAGAGGGTCGCAAACCAATTAAATTGACTGGTCATTTGACGCAGTTGGTAGCACTCTGCCTTCTGAGCCGCTAGTCCCGGGTTCGATTCCCGGACAGGTCAAACATTTGTGTGTATGAACATGTCTGTTTGACCTGTGTTTGGGTGTGTATATGTATATAAGTATATATATCAGTCATCAGGTTACCATAGTACAGGCTCTGCCTAGTTTGGGACCTGAAGGCCTTGTGTGAAAGTTGTCCCATATATAAAAAAAATATGTTAATTAAATGTTAATTAGATTAAGTTGATTGAATAAATGATTTGTCTCTGTATTTGTATTGTATTTGAATCGTCAACCTTATATTTAAAATTATATTCTGACATCTAGAGCACAAATCTTAGTAATATTATAAATGCGAAAGTTTGTGTGTATGTGTGAATGTGTGTAAGTGTGTATGCGTGTATGTTTGTTACCTTTTCACGCTCAAACGGCTACACCGATATCGATGAAATTGGTATCGAGGAAATGGTATGGAGATGGCTTATACCCTGGATTAACACATGGGCTTATTTTCAACATCACCATCATCACCGTTCATTACCACGCGGGTACAACCGTTCATCTCAACGCGGGGCACAGCTAGTAGTCTTAATTGTCTCGATTTTAAAAACTTATTTGAACTAATTCTTAAAGGAACGTCACTATCTCTTCTATCTACTATTTTGAAATCATCTTCCATTATAAACAAATTCCAAAAATTAAGAGGCCATTGTCGAAATGGGTCCCGTTCGTACAATGGGGGTCCACTATTAAGAAATATGGCCTATGGCGAGTGGAACCGATCGCCTTAATTGATATAAATGGTGCAGCATGCTTTCTGGTATATTGAACGCTTGTAGCTTTTGTTGAAAGCTATTTGGGTGAAGGTTGAAGCGATGATAGCTCAGCGGGAGAAGCGTCGACTGTCAAACTGACGGACACTGGTTCGATCCCCAACAATAGCGCTTGAGATTCCAGTAAAGGTAACACCGTCATCAAATTCCTAGCGTGGTGGTAGGGTGCCTTCGAGTACCCGCCTGGCTAGCTACCACCCTCAAGTTTGAAAAAACTGTCACCCAGCACATTGTGTTTTCAGGCAGCAATTCTTGAGAGCCAGTGAGCATTCTAGGTCTAGTGTGATAACATCTTCGACCACATCTTTACTGACCATCAAGTGAGATAGTGGTCAAACGCTAGATCTATACAATATACCTATATAAAAAAGGTATATGAGAATTGTCTAATGTTTCTGAGAATATTGTTTATGTATATATTATAGACAACTGCTTGAAGAACTATTCATAAGGAAGCTTTGGGGAGTGAAAAACCTTACTCGGCGACCCGCGACAGTACCCATGGTACGTTTTAGATAAAGAATTTTAACGTAAACTTGTATTCGCGACAAAGGACAAGTTAAGGGCAAATTGGGTCATAATCCTTCCTATTAATATTATAAATGAGAAAGTTTTAGTGTATGTGTGTATGTTTGTTACCTCTTCACGCTGAAACGGCTGAAAACGAGTTCGATGAAATTTGGTATGGAGATAGGTTAGACTCTGGAATAACACATAGGCTACTTTTATCCCGGAAAAAGTATGGTTCCCGATAATTGATGTAGCGGAAAAATTGTAGTCCACGCGGTTGAACGCGGGGTGCTACTAGTATTGTATAATACAAAAGCCAACACCTGTCGAGTAAAATTAATTTAAGGTAGAACAATGTATTTTAAGCCATACAAAAGTACCATCAATAATAGAGTAAGCCATAACACTGACAGTGCCACTAATACAAGGCCAGGTGGGGTATTGTCTTGCGTTGCTTTCAACTAAAAATTAATAAATATCTCTGGCAAATAATTAAAGGCACGGAATGGACGTAGTAAGGGAAGGGGTAGATAGATATTGTAATCCTTGCGAATTCTGGGGGAAAACTATGTACCTAGATTTATCCGTATGTGCAATTCACTGAATTTTGGTGACCAATTTTTGTTTGTATCAACTTATAGAATAACCGAAACTGCTGTAAGCTGCTTAAAAATGAACATTTCTTTTAAATAGGTTTTATTATTAAGTTTGTAGGACAGGAATAATCTTTTTATCCGCGGATGAAAAACAGTCTTTTAGGCAGAATTACTTTGTAGAAATTCGACATAATAATGAGAAGTTAACCAAAGCTATTTTCTTTGTTCGTGAAAACATTAAGCCAAGCGAGACTTACATCTGGACATAAACCTCTTCAATACTTATCAGCAGTTTTTTAAATTTATTTATTTATCAAACAAAATCCACAGCTTAATTTAACATTTTTGGACATTTAATCTAAACCTACAGCCAATAAAAGGATTTACATTCTATGGTAAATAACTATTGCTAGACAGTCATCGCTTTCTTTAATTTGGTTTTTTTTAAGTCGCTTGTGCGCTTTTTTTTCTCTTTCTGTATATGTTTGTATGTGTGGGGGTGTTTCTGTGTGTGTTGTTAGTGTGTGAGGGGGTGCTTATGTAAGTGTCAAAGAAATTTTTTGTCGTCTTTTGAAACTTGATTATTCTCTCCCACTATGACTCTTGAATCCGTCCATTCCACTCACCCCTATCATATACCTTTACGTAATAAGTGTACAACGAATATAATAAACTTTAATTTCGTACCTGTCACTCAGTCCGATCCTTTCAACATTTTCATTTCCGTAAATATTTTACGCTTCCCGAATGACATTCGGGCGCCATTTTGTTGTCAATTCTATATACATTCTGTATTTAAAATTTGTGAAAAATGTTGCCATCCGGCGTGAAATGCCTGAATTTGTGAGGAAATTGGAAATTTCGGAAGATAATAGAATTCTCTATTTATGATGTTTGCTTTCATCTCGAGTATGATGAATTGATATTGTTGACATTTTCTGTCCTCGTGACAGGAAACAATTACAATTGTAATTACTTTGAAGTTATCTATCTATTTCATATTCGATAATCTATAAAATTCTTTATAATTGGACTCATTGTTAGGTTACATATAGTAACCTATACCTATTTAATAATACCTAATATAAAGCAATGACATCTGCTTCTTATCACACTATCACACTTATATTATAAAAAAGGCGAAAATTTATTTGTCGTTTGTCTGTTTGTTGCTCTTTCATTCTAAAATGGCTGAACGGAATTGCATGAAGTTTGGAATGAATATAGCTTAGACCCTGGAATACTGTTCCCGAAGACACAAAAACCATCAATAGCACGTACCATTACACTGTGGGGCTCAGCTAGTATAAAATAAACTATGTGATCGAATCGTAGTCTCAATTATGGCTACATGTGATAAGTAAAAACTAAACTTTTTGAAATGAAATACTAACGTAAAACTTTGTCGGCCTACTAAAGTGATGCTAGTTGATTTGTGGTATATCCTCATATCAATGTATTGTCATCATTTCATTTTAAGGACAATAACATTGTAGAAGAACAGTTCCTTTTTTTAAATTTAATTCCAGTTAATTAATACCGAAGAAGGGGGGTTCGGTACTGGATTTCCAGTTTGAAAAACTGTCACCAAACACATAGTGTGTTCAGGCAGAAGTCCTTGAGAGCCAGTGAGCATTCTAGGTCTAGCGTGATAACATCTTCGACTACATCGTCACTGAACATCAAGTGAGATAATGGTCAAACGCTAGATCTATACAGTATAAAAAAAAAAAGTTTACTGATGAATATTGGGTGTCTGTTAAATAGGTTTTTCTATTCCCGCACGTTGCAGAACTGATTGCAGATGGAAACATCAGGGGAAGTACCTGAAACAAAAAATATCAAAGTAAGAATTGCCATCTATCTTTTAAAAAGGGTTGATATATGTATATGGGTGTATAGTGTGTCTGTCTTTACGTGTGTGTGTGTTTGTATCTCCGTGTGTGTATGAGTAGCAGACGGTATAGTGCTTTATTACTTGAATGACTGATAATAATAATATTACTTTACACTGTTTTTTACGGGTATAACGTGGTACTTACGCGTAGTCGATATCACGATCGACAATTGTTGCGGGACGGGACGTTACGACTAACGCACCGCACTCAAGATCCTGATGAAGGCTTCCGGAACAAGCCGAAACAATTGTCGATCGTGATATCGACTACGCGTAAGTACCACGTTATACCCGTAAAAAACAGTGTAAAGTAATTATGAACGTGAGTTTTAATATTAATAATAATATTATTTAACGAACAGATAATTTTAGGTAAAAACTATTCAATTAACACGTAACCAAATTTAATACGCATAGCCTTAATATACATTCTTGTTTTCCGACTACACCCCACAAATTCTAATTAAACAGTCAATTCAATAGATTAACGCCGTCCGTTTCCGCAGAATTAGTATGCGATTCGAACGGAAGATGACGCCAACTGTACCTAGCGAATGTTCCGTAACTTGATTGATGATGTTTGTGACTGTACCTGCGCGATTGCGTCATTAATACCGAAGAAGGGGGGTTCGATACTGGATTTCCTGGTTGAAAGAGCAAACAGATTAGAAAGTGATAGTTATATATATTATTTAGACTTGCGACCTATTAACCAAATACATATGTCATAAAATCATAAATCATTTATAATTAATATATATTACACGTCAAAACTATTTATAATAATGTAATATTCAACAAGCAACTATAAAAAACCATTTGAGTTTTCAACAACTAGTAGATTGCTCGATTTTTATTGTATAAGCTGTAGTATTGTAATTATGTTTTTAATTTGAAACTATAAAATTGTTGCATTGGGAAAAAAGTAGATATTACAATTTTGACAATGTAAAAAGAGAATTCAATTTTCAAATTCAAGTATTTATATAATACTATTATATTCATTATAGCTGTAGAAAGTCTGCTCGATAAGCCACCGTTTTAAGCGTGTTTTAAAACAACTCAAGGCAGGCGTCTTTTACATTCTGAGGCGGAATATCATACATACAGAAGACTTTGTCAATGAGTACGGTTCAACCTTGAGTTTATTTTTATCGCGGGTGTTAAACGGATGCACATTTCCGTGTTGTGTAATGGATATGATTGTCCATTAAATAAATCACTGTAATATCAGTGATTGGTGATATTTATTCGAGTAGGCAACGCGATAGGTTTCGTGACTTCTTGAGTCACCATATTATATAAAAGAAAGCATGTACTTTAGAGATGTCGGTTCATGCGCTGACGCTCTAAATAAAGATGATTCTAAAAGTCACGAGCCAGTAGAAATATTTATTCGATAATATACAATGGGTAAATCATCCTTTTTCTTCTATATCCTGGCTTTAAATCTCATTTCATTTGTGGTCAGCCAATGATAGTACCCCAGGTCAGCCCTCCCAGTAATCTTGCGCCACAACAAATTTCATACAAGGAGATTGTTTTGTTTGGCTATGTAGTTCTACAGTCAGTGGCCACCTGACGCCAAGACTGTCCCTTTTTTATAAGGTGGGGGCGCCGCCGTTGACCCAAAATGAGCTCTTCCGCCGCGACCCCTTCTGGGGAGCTTAAATTTACAATAGGTAAATCATAATTAAAACAAATACAGCTATCGTGGCCCTATGAAGAGTAAAGCAAAGGTAACTTCCGGCCATCCATCAACGGTAGAGTTCCCGGGCGTAATCCTGTGAACTGTACTTCCCGTACCGGGGCTTTTCATAACCTGTTGTATTATAACATTGAGATAATTGAATTCCATTTATTTATATGTACCAGCAAGGCTTCGTGAGTAATATAATATCATTCCAACAGAGCAGCATTTCAGATTGTAACTTAACACGTTTTTTTTCTATGAAATAGGTGGCAAACAGACGCGCTGCCTGATGGTAAGCGATCACCGTCGCCTGTGGATATCTGTAACACTGGGGGCATTACGATAAGTTGCCAATCCTATTAACACTGTGTTAACACTTCTTTTGAAGAATCACATATTGCAGCTACTCGGGAATACTGAGGGAGGAAGCTCGTTCCACATTTTGCAGGTGTATGGCAAAAACGATCGGTTGAATCGCACAGTGTGTGAATGCCATGTGTCAATTAGGTACTTACACATTTTTTTTACGCGTTGAAGCATATTTGCATGCACTTATCAATAACTACCCTCAAAAGTTAAAGCATGTATTTTATTTCTAGCTATTGTGAACTTGAACTTTGCTCTGATTTACAATTTAGAACGGTTTTGAAAAGAAAAAATATATTTA
Organism: Apeira syringaria; assembly: GCA_934044485.1. Classification (NCBI taxonomy): domain Eukaryota; kingdom Metazoa; phylum Arthropoda; class Insecta; order Lepidoptera; family Geometridae; genus Apeira; species Apeira syringaria. The sequence continues at coordinate 6,884,708 of OW203672.1, read as the reverse complement.
AAACATATATGTGACATTCAATTGGTTGAGTCAATAAACTCTTGAATTAGAATAACTGTTTTAAGAGATTTTTATTGTGTATCGCATTAACGCTATGCTAGGCAGAACTTCAGTTCAAATATTTGAAGGAAAAAATTCGGCTGCTAGAGGGAATTGAACCCACGACTACAGAATACCGTCCTGTCGCTTTGTCCAACTAAGCTATAGCAGCCCGTACCACTAGGGCCGAATTACTTCCTTCCTTTATTAACATCTTGCGGGGATGTTTTAGCGCCATCTACCTTTAATTGTATGAACAATTAATTAATAGGACTGATAGACCAACGTTACAGTTGATATCGTATCAAACGAAGGCACCCTACCCTTATTTTAAGAGATTTTTATTGTGTATCGCATTAACGCTATGCTAGGCAGAACTTCAGTTCAAATATTTGAAGGAAAAAATTCGGCTGCTAGTGGGACTTGAACCCACGACTACAGAATACCGTCCTGTCGCTTTGTCCAACTAAGCTATAGAAGCCCGTACCACTAGGGCCGAATTACTTCCTTCCTTTATTAACATCTTGCGGGGATGTTTTAGCGCCATCTACCTTTAATTGTATGAACAATTAATTAATAGGACTGATAGACCAACGTTACAGTTGATATCGTATCAAACGAAGGCACCCTACCCTTATTTTAAGAGATTTTTATTGTGTATCGCATTAACGCTATGCTAGGCAGAACTTCAGTTCAAATATTTAAAGGAAAAAATGCGGCTGCTAGTGGGACTTGAACCCACGACTACAAAATACCGTCCTGTCGCTTTGTCCAACTAAGCTATAGCAGCCCGTACCACTAGGGCCGAATTACTTCCTTCCTTTATTAACATCTTGCGGGGATGTTTTAGCGCCATCTACCTTTAATTGTATGAACAATTAAAGTATAGAATAGAAATAGTATATAGAATAGTATAGAATAACTGTGTTTGAGGAGCAAATAGCTTCTCCCATTAATGGGAGAAGTTCAAGGTAAAAAGTAGATCTCTTCCGGTATCTTGCTAATCAACTCTAATCTTATCATACAATTTTAAAACTAATGTTATTCTGTAACGCCCATTAATATACTAGTTATCAAACAACTCAGAACGAAATAAGTGAAAAAGAAGTCGCAAGTTTTGAAGTTTGGGGCATATTTTAGATTCGTTTAAATATTGCACTCAATTAAAAACTAGTTCCCTCCGACCTTAGTTATTTGAAGGAGATTGTAACGATCTACAAGACTGCCCATTGTGAAATAAGTTCCAAAATTTGACACATATTTTTTAAAAATTAGTATATATGAACTATATAACGTAACTATGCTAGCTGAGAGTACTTAAAAAAATTGAGCCAGACTATCGTTAAGTTTGATAATGTGTAAGGTTCACTTCGTCATAAATTAAGCCAAAAGGTCTGGATAACCCTAATTTGCCAGCACACATGTACAGTGTATTAAGTAATGAGTGAGCGAAGTGCTGACGCTAAGTGCGATGAGGAGGCCACCTGAGACCACTCCAGCAGGGTTGTCACTTGCCAGCATGACTGAAATTATTTTTAGAAACTTTGCTTAGTTATGTTGCACGTAAGGTGACACCGTTATTAAATTCCTAGCATGGTGGTAGGGTACTTTCGACTACTCGCCTGGCTAGCTACCACCTTCAAGTTGTATGCTATTCGTGTATAAATATGTAAAATATATAAACGGCCCCACCACACCTCATTTTACGTCCTTACGTTTTGGGCACATTATTAACCCTTATATACAAAAATAGGAATAATCTTAATTAATGTACTACATTTGTGTAGAAAATTATACGTGATTTTTCGACCTAAAGTTACAAAACTACAATCGTACTTGGTTGACATTTAAATGCAACAGTTTTAAAAATGTTCGTATAAAAGAGTTATCTTTATTATGATTTGTATTTAATAATATTATAGAATAACATGATAAAGGATAATTATTCCTTATTCAAAAATCATGCTCTCAAAATTAATCAACTTATTTAAGATTACAGGCAAATTCGCATGTTACGCTTTTTTTTACAAATAATCGTTACTTACGGTTACTCATATCAAAGTAACGTAACGACAAAGAGTCATCACAGTATTTAGTTATGATACTGCATAAAAATCACGCGGAATTAACAGTTATTACTATATTTTTTTATACGCTCAACAATGGCTCTCAACGACACTCTCAAACTAAATCCAAACATCGACTTATTTGCGAGTAGTTCGGCGTCAATACACACGGCACTAACCAACACTCTCGTTGTACCTTACGACATTAGCCATTAGTTTTTATGTATTGTAAATTGTATCTATTTTTCTAGATTTTATGTACTTTTACTGTATCTCCATTATCTGTGGAGGATTGTAAATGGCTCTTCCTTATAATATTTGTTGTGCTAATTTGTAACTTTAGCTGTAAGCCACCCTAAGAAAAAAAAAATTAACAGATCATTTTAAATAACATTCATAGTAGAAATATAATAAATGTAAGACAATTCGTTCAACATTTTCGCATAGTGGTAACCCTACGCGCGGTATAAGGCCACACGGGACCATCTCAAGGATGACAGTTATCAGAGTTATATTTAGATGTTTTGGCAAGTAGTAGTTTGCATTTTGGGAAGTTTATTGTAGTAAATTAAGCTATTAATATATGAAAATATACATATAACAATTTTAATTCTTTCCTCAAAGGAAATAAGTTAAAAGAAGCACAGAATTAGTATGTCGAGGAACCTCAGGGAGACTTTCAGAGTCGACATTGACACGTCTAATACTTCTACTTTTATGCTAAAAATCACTAAAAGTACCTCACGTAATTTATGGACGCCCCCTAACGCCTTTTCATTTCTCAGGATATGCCACTAGAAACCATTCTCAAAATAGATCAGCTCCATCATCGGTTCTCCCATCATTTTCTAATATATTCTAAACTTGAAATAAAAGTAGTCGGCTTTCATAGTTTTCAATCAACGTAATTTATTCATTGCAATACTTTATGCCGCAATATTAATATGTGCAATGCAATATCTTAAGGCTTATTTCATATCTGAGTCTTCCGTTCACAGTGGGATTATTCCCTAAGTCTCACTCTAAGCCTATAATAATCCCACATCAATTCCATATAATAACACAAAATTATCACCAGAGGCGCAGATTTCCAACTAGTTTCTGTTTGCTGTACGACATTAAGCTTTATTATATTATTAGAATGGTGTATGTTACAGTGACAAGTATCTATGAACATCCTATACCAATAGGGATAGGACATATTTTAAAACTAACTAACTTCAAAAAAATCTATATAACTTCAACAACTTAACATTTTCTGGAAAAAAAAACGAAAACGAAATTTCTATGAGACCAACTTCTCTATTTCTATGTGGTCTCCAGTCAAGTGCCATTCGAGTCAATCAGCAATCAGTTCTATATTGCAAAAGTCGCCATTGTAGGTGCCGATGAGTCAACTTTTTAACCTACTAGGTCTATTTAAATGACTTCCATTCTTCTTCTACTGAAACGTAATCTCTGGCTATGACACTTGTGAGCAGGTTCAAAGTAACACAACGAGCTATGGAGAGGGCTATGCTCAGGGTTTCTCTACGCGATCTAATCAGAAATGAGGAGATCTTTAATAATTTTTGTATTTTTTTTTTAAATTCTATTGGCCTCGATTTAGTTTAGCTTCGGCATACTTTAGCCCGTGACAGGCTTAACTGCACGTTCCACCACTAAGGCTACAAGTCATCTAATAGATCTCTGACAGAAACCCGTCCATATTAGCCGACTATTCAAAAGGCATTAGAACTTAGAACACTAACGTTCTAAGCACATAATTTTCGTTCATTATATATATTTCTGTATATCCATTCATTTGCTTTAATGATACGTAATTATTATAGAATTATTCGTTATTCATTACATATAAATCCCTTTATAATTACGACAAATCAATAGAAGGAAATGTGTTAAGGCGAAGCTTTCCTGTGGTGAATATTCATAACGCTTGCCGATATTATATGAAATAATGCCATAATATTCAAGACTACGTGATCCGTAAGACATTACATATATATTTGAGAAAAAGAATATATTTGCGGCTTTTTTTCGTTATGAAATTGTTTTTTTTAAATTCTATATAGATCTAGCGTTTGACCACTATCTCACTTGACACACGAAGATGCTTTCACGCTAGACCTAGAATGCTTAGTGGCTCTCAAGGACTGCTAACTGAAAAAACTGTGTTTGGTGACGGTTTTTTATGAGAGTGGTAGCTAGACAGGCAGGTAATCGAAAATACCCTACCATCATGCTGGGAATTTGTGAGTGTTAACTTCATCGGAAGCTGAAGACTTTGGTGGGGATCAAACCAGCGTCCGTCAGTTTGACAGCCAACACTCCCACCGGTGAACTATCATCGATTAAAATCATTCTTCTAAATAGGATATATACATTCATAGCCTCACTCTCAGGTTCAACCAAGGTCTACTCCAGATTCTAGTTTGAGATCAAAATATGAGATTCCCTAATGACGTCGCACTGATACAAAAAGCTGTATTCTTGATTGGCTCTGCCATCGGAACTATTCAATTTATAATACAATAAATGACCTATGTTTATCAGAGCCTAACAATGTTGTCTACTAAATTTCATGCAAAGCCGTACAGCTGTTTCAGCGCTGAATAGTCACAAACGTATACAAACTTTCGCATTTCTAACTTCGGTGTGATTAAAAGTATGATTAGTGTTTTCTTACTTTGCAAATGCGCAAAGTACGAGTATAACCAAGAGATTGGAAAGAAGTATTTTTAGTTCATTAATTAACAATCTGATGGTGTTTAATTATTCAGTTTTTAATTGGAAAATCATTTGCTTTCAAATAATAGCGATACAATAGTCACATACACACATTAAACTAATTTGTTTTTGTTTGTTTCACGAATATCTATTGGATCAGACATAATTTTGGCAATTGCAGAAGTGCAGATAAATTATTCCACCAATATCGAAAGTGTATTTAGATTATTCAGTACTGATAGTATGAGAGCGCAATCATATTTATTTTGTAAGTTTCAGTTATTTCATACTGTTTCTACGGATATAACGTGGCACTTACGCGTAGTCGATATCACGATCGGCAATTGTTTCGGCTTCATCCGGAAGCCTTCATCAGGATCTTGAGTGCGGCGCGCTCGTCGTAACATCCGCACGGGATTTGTGATCCCAATTGTCCCAATTGTCGATCGTGATATCGACTACGCGTAAGTGCCACGTTATACCCGTAGAAACAGTATAAAGTTTGAGTTGTTAATTCAGTTATCCTTATACTTGTTACATTTTACATAATATCATTTCGGGATATAATTCGTTTGCGCCGGAGCACAGATTAATACAAAAAAAAAACTTAAAAGAGAAACCCCACTTCACCTTAATACTCCCGCGGCTCAAGAAAACGCATCGTAACGCAGCATTGTGCTCAGAATTAGATATCTTTTCAATATCGGTACTTAAGGTTTTTTTCATATAATCACTGATTAAGTAGTAGTTAGTACACGTATCGTTTTATTTCTCACGCGTTCACAAAGCTCTATCAATAGACATATTATTTTCCTTTTGTCTGGAACGGATTGATGGAAATACGATTGGATTGTTTTACAAATACAAATACTTTTTTATTGACAAGAATTTAATACAAAAAGAAATTACGTCTTACGTTAAATTAAAGTCTTATAAAGTAGCAATAATTGTAACAACAGTACACCATCTTGCATCAATTTTATTCAGAGCAACATAAATGTGTGAAAAAATAATTGAAATTCACTCTCCGAAGATAACAGCAAAACTGCCCATGACGCATCGACTTTCCAACACTGGCTTTAAATTCCATCCAGAGACGAGCTAAAAACCTCATAAGGACTCTAATTACACCCTCTTAAAGTCTTGTTAAGATAACACTATAAGGCTAGTCCCGAATGGTTCTCGAATGGAGACCACGGACTGGGAAGCGCAGCATAGGACGGCCACCGACCAGGTGGACAGACGACCTGTGTAAGATCGCAGGCAAGGGCTGGATGAGGCCCGCTTCCAACCGGTCCAGTTGTGGTCGTCATACGGCTGTAATGATGATGATAAGACTAGCGGCTATTTTATCGGAGCTTTACTGGATACATTTTTTAATTCGTAGTTAGTCTGTATGTAGCCGTGAGGGTATGCCCTGTGTAATACATTTCTGCTGCAAATCTACTGAGAAAATCAAGATGAAATATTCGACTAATATACCATTATTATTAGAAAATACTTACGTTGATTTGGTTTAATTGTGTATAATGTTCAATAATTAGTATGACCTTCACGGAGATATTATAATCTATAAAAGATCATAGACAAAATAATAATAATTATGTTAATCTTGGAAAGTGCCCTTACTGTCTACAGCGTGATAAAAGGTCACCACATTTCTCCACAAAGCTCAGTACAAGAATATTTCAATCTACTTTATAGGTACAACTGAATTTGCTGGCTTGTTGAACAATTGCCGAGTGCTGATTTACAAATTGTAAGCCTTTTGACAAAGGCTCCCAATTTATTTGATTGAACAATGATCCTTTTCTAGGTTCGGATAAGATTTGTGGGCTCTTTGGAATATCCCTTCGCCTCAAGTGGTCTCCACTTATATAATTTCTTAGTTGATAAACTAAACTCACTTCTATTTAGAATATTTACTTGAAATGGAAACGTTCACTGAACCATTCTGATTATATTTCTATTAAACTTACTCGTAGTATGCTTTTTCTATATCTAAACCAATATTATAAAGAGGAAAGATTTGATTGTTTGTTTGTTTGTTTTTTGGATTGAATAGGCTCCGTAACTACCTACTGAACCGATCTGAAAAATTATTTCACTGTTGGGAAGCTACACTATCCCCGGGTGACATAGACTATTATATTTAGAAAAAAATTAGGGATCCTTACAATTTGTAATTTTGAATTTTTTAACCGTGCGAAGCCGGGGCCGGCGGTTAGTATAATATTATTATAACTATAAAATATATTTCATCTAATCCTTTACTCATTTTTGCTCAAACTCTATTCATCGACTTTTAGAACATTTACTTGAAATTGTTCGTGGGATACCGGCTTAGAAGAGTACTTCCATCTTTACCCATGGGTGCCGTAAGAATCGGCTAAGTACCAGAAGGTGGGCAGCAGCACCTTCTGAGGGCCACAAATCGCACTGCGCTCGCCAACCCGCCAGCCAATCGTGGCAAGTATTGGCAATCCCCCCAAATGGGTGAGGTTAATGTCCAACAGTGGCCGTTCTATGGCTGACATGATGATTTGAAAATGAAGAAACGTACTGGACCGTTTTTATGATATTTCTATAAAACCAATTTATTATCTTTATTTCTTATTTGACGTCTGGAAAATTGTACTACATATAATATATGCAGCTGCAGCCATTGTTCAAGTGAATTATTTCGGTTTTTGTCTTAATGAAAAAATATTTTAATGATTTCAGGCTGTAAAATAATTCGTTAAAACCCAATATGAACCATCAATGTTTTACCATTCACAAACACCACCATAAATTATATTCTGTCTTCACTAACTTAGTGAAGTTTTAAACGAGTGGCAGAAATAGATGCTAAATATCATTTTCAAGAATATAAAAGCTTCTCTAAGTGCATAACTTAGAAAGGAGCAGCAATATGGAAACTGAAATTCTAAAAATATTAAACACTCTTTCACATAATTTCAACCTTTTTTTACCCGAGAATCCTAAATGCGACATGCGACAAAAAACCTACGACAAATTCGTAAAGTTCTCGCAGTACAGAAGTACATTTCAAAAATTCATAATAGTCTGTGACAATATAACATAAAAGACAGTATGGACTTACAACTGCAGCAAAATTGCTTAAACTTTCAATGTATCTTTGAATTTGGTTTTTTCTTCTAAATTTTGTTTTCGTCTCCGGCGTCTAAGACTACACTTGAATAGCTCAGTGATGAGAACGTCAGCTGTAAGACTGACGGATTCTGGTTCGATTCCCAACAACGGCTTGAGCTTCCGGTGAAGGTGCTATCAAATTCTCCGTATGGTGGTAGGATACTTTGGAGAACCCGCTGATCTAGCTACCACTCTCGTGTATGAAAAAACTGTTACCAAACACTTAGTGTGTTCAGGCAACAGTTCTTGAGAGCCAGAAAGCATTCTAGGTCTAGCGTCATAACATCACCGTCACTTACCATCAAGTGGAATAGTGGTCAAACGCTAGTATAAAAAATACAATATAAAATAAGCGCTGGGATCTATTTCACAAAACGGCTACTCGTAATAAATCAACAAATTATGTCAATCACCTAGGAGCAAGATCTCGTTTATAAAACATAAATTCCACAGACTTTTGTTAGTTTACTACGATTTATCGTTTTAAGAACTAGCCTCCTGCGGGCCTATGATGCGACACCCGAGATAATTTATGTCGTGGTTTTTCAAAGGCAAAAACCACGACATAAATTATCTCGGGTGTCGATTCATAGCCCGGCTGGTTGGCTTTACAAGTAATACAAAAGGTCTAAATTTAACTTCTTAGTAATATAAAGACTATGAAGATAATCAAATATTGGGTAGCGTTTTAGCATATTTTTTTAAATAGCTGTAAATCTGTTTGGAAGAAATCGCTTTAGCGATAAGGCTGCCAATTGTACTTTGGTAGATATATGTTTTATTTTTATTAATGTTTTTTGTGACCGGTGTGCAATAAAGTGTATTGTATAGTAAATCTTAAGGATGAACGGCATATATGATTTAAATAAATAGAAACTCATTAAATAAATATGTAATTTACTCAAACTCATTTAATAAATATAAATATGTAAATGAACCTTCATCATAAATCAATAATTGCATTCAATTGTTTTTGAAACAGTGCATTTTCTTGCGATGATTAGAATAATGATATCTATGTCATGAAATGTAATATGCAATCGTGCCAGTGGTACTTTTTAGATAAAGACTATTAACAAAACCTTCACATTCCCGGCGGACAAGAGATTAAGGAACAGCACGTCTGCTGAGACATATAAAAGTTATAGAAATACATTAAAAGACGGTAGAGTCCATACTGTTTATTCAGCAGCTTTATAGGTATTGCTTTCCGTTTGCATTCCCTGTCAGCCAGATAAATGGTAGCATCTTTGTTCTAGACACAACGTCTCACGTGGCTACTTTACAATAATGGCGAGTGGTTTACTATTGTTACTGGCACTTAAATCTTGTACCTGAATGTGGGTAGGTACGACATTATAAAGGCGGCGATCGCACATCAGAATAACAATATTAAATCCCACCATACACATTCTATCATCAATTGAACTGCACTTACAATGCGTTTTGTTTCCAATTTCATAAAGCGTATTGCCAAGAAACGGAAATCATTGCCGAAGGCTGGTTTTTCCGATAAGTGTGGTCCTGGAGCCTTCAAGTCAGGGGTGAAACAGGTGCTTTCTAAGCTTGCGTGCATCTCAGACCACAACATACCATCAGGTGAGGCAGTGGTTGAACGAAAGCCTATATAATGCCAAATTCCATCTTGGGTAGCACGGAGCACCGTAACATATCATCATCATCATCTCAGCCATAGGACGTCCACTGCTGGACATAGGCCTCCCCCATTACCGTAACATATATATATAAATAAATATTATAATCCTCAAATCGGTTCCTATTAAATGAGGAACTAAATTTATTTCCCATTCAATTTTGGGTAATTTCAAAATACGCGCAATCGTTTCAAATAACTTCTATTTTTGGAGAACAACAATTTTACTCATTTTAAGTTGGGTTTATCTGTCCGTAGCCGGGATCGTTTAATTTCACAAAAAGACATTATCTGAAATGTGCCATACAATTTGCCAAATTAAGTGAAAACTTGGACTGTTTATGTGGTATTGAGGTATTATTAAGTTATTTTATCGTATCTTATTAAGTATTGTGCCTTCAATAGTCTAAGATCATTAGCGATCTAAGTGGTGTCATTTGTCTCGCCCACTTGGCCATTCTAAGTGCCTATTTATGTGTTCTGTGGTACAATTTTACGATCACATTATAATAATCACGTACCAGAAGGATGGGCAGCAGCGCCTTCTGAGAGTCATATTTTATACTGCTCTCGCCAACCCGCTTGCCAAGCGTGGCGAGTATTTTCAAACCCCCTCTATGATTAGACAACTAACGACCAGGCTCCCCCGGCAGCTCCGCTAATGCTGGCTACGGTAACGGCCAGTGTAACGGTGGAGCACGGGGTGCTAAGAATATATATGAGGGAGGTCTATGTCCAGCAGTGGACGTCCTATGGCTGAGATGATGATGATTACAATAATAACATTCTACCATATATGCAGTCGATATCACTTTAACAGACAATATTTCGTTACTTACGCGTAACTAGCTCAAACTGTATCAAAATATAAAAATTCTTATTCTTTAAATGCTCAAATTTAAATTGGCATATTATTGTAAAATGACTATCTCAAATATTCGATTGAATCTATTCAATCGTATGAAAGTCTCCAGAATACAGCAGTCCCAGTGTTGAGACAAGAGTCTAATCTTAACTACGAGGTACTATTATCAATCGATTTTTTTCATTCATCTCAGCCATTGGGTGTCCACTGTTGGACAAATGCCTCCCCCAATTGGGGGGAATTGCCAATACTCGCCACGCTTGGCAGGCGGGTTGGCGAGCGCAGTATGATTTCCGATGCTCAGAAGGCGCTGCTGCCCACCTTTTGGTACGTGGTCCCTTAGCCGACTCTTACGGCACCCGCGGGAAGAAATGGGAGAGTACTATTCTAGGCCGGTACCACCACGGCGCTAGATTAGTACTTATTTTTAATTAAGTGTATTTTTCTTTTTTTTTAAAGGTTGTAAGTGGCAAAAGCAGACGGGCCGCCCGATGGTAAGCGATCACCGTCGCCTATGGATATCTGTATCACTGATGGCATTACGATACGTTGGCATTTCTTTTTAAGACTCTGTTAACTCTCCTTTTCAAGAATACCATATAGTTTTATTTAGTGAAAATGATGGTTTGAATTAATGACGGTGCGGGCGTATCCATAATACGCCCGCACCGTCTTAAAATCATTTGCTGTCTTCGTTGTCTCATTTGTCTCGCCCACTTGTCCTTTCTATCCATTTCAATGTTCTGTGTTGTGACAATGTTACAATAGTAAAATTTTATGACGATATTAATGCCATTGATATCACTAAATAGCAAATAACATTGTAAATAACATTCGAGTAACTTATAGAATTACGGAAACATGACTGCAAAAGGGATTCATCCGTTATCTTGGGGTCAGTGGATGCCGTTCCTAAATATTGGATTGCAATAACCCCTAACGCCAGCACAAACAAAATATTTCAGTAAATATATTGTCTAATCACGTCTACAAATACCCGTGCCGCCGCATTGATATTATCAAGATAAGTGTTTCGTACTGAAACAGTATTTTTTGTTATATTGATTTTACTTTATTATATTTGAATGTGACCGCTCAAAGAAGCACAACCTTTTTCGAGGGTCAGTAGCGAAAAGCTAACAACATTGCGCGTTCGCTTTCTTCGGTTGTCATAACTGCTCGAGGCTGATGCGCGCACGCGCACGGATCGCCCTTGAGCCGGCGAGACGTCCTTCAAACCATACACATAATTAATTTATTAATATCTATGTGCGTTGCATGTGTGTCTTCAACTTTCAGGAAATACATAAAAGACAAGATGAAATTAAAAACGTCTAGGAATCTCTCAGTTAAGATTGGTCATCGGTTTGCTAGCATTAATATAATAAATATAGATTTTTAATCAGTTTTATATACAAAACTCTCCCCTAGCGTCCCTTTATATTCAACTGTAGGAGATAAAGCTTCCAACAGCCTCAAGGTTCTCATGTAATATCTCTGTCCCAAAATTCATCAAAATTGGCTGAGTGTTTCAGGTATGAAAATGTAAGAAACAAACTCCCTTCAGCATTTAGAATATAGATAAGTTTTAATTAAAAATAAAAACAATATTTTTACTCCAAAAATGAAGACAAAAATATAGCAAAACACTATTTCGTCCGTTGAAAATCAAACAAAGCCAATTCGAAAACTGGGCTGCAATAACAGACTTCTCCAAACTTTCACATACAAAACACTCCAGAACCCAAAGCGAGGCACTCACTCAAGACGTTTATTAAGCGGTTTTCATCCAGAAAGTCTCAAACTTTTCCCTTCTGAAAAGCTCTGTCAAAATATCAAACACACAATGTGAGACCAAACGCCAAACTTTTATTGAGAAATTTAAACACCCATTGGAAGTAATAGCTGAAGTTTCAACACCCCCCTCCACCCACTCGTATTATAAAGGTAACATTAATCACACAAGCGTGCAAAAACAGTCAGTAATTCAAAACTTTTAAATTGCATGAATTTTACACGCCCAGTGGTGCTACTGGTGAAACTAGCTGACCAAAAAACTGACCCGTAAATTTTCAAACTTATTCTATTCCGGACATCTGCTGTCTCTATCGAGTACGTTGCGCATACATTTTCTGTTTCAGTTTGTAAAGTTCTTAGACGTGTCCGCTGTCGAGATGGGATTTTCCTCCAAGAGTTGCAACGTAAGCCGTTACGCTGTTCTATTTTAAAATTGTATCGTTCTATTTGTCAAGGTGAAGAATGTTTGGTACTATTCTTTAAAAATATTTTCGTGGTTTTCGTTTGTGGCTGAAACAAAGTATCGTTCGCATAAAAACTTTTTTATAAACGAAACTTGTAAGAGTTGTTTGTGTTCTTATTATGAGAATAGCATCGTAAATATTTTTACAAGCGGTATGTATTTCATTTTTTTGCATTTATAACATTCAGTATGAAAGAAGCTGCTGAGCTAGGACTGTTGCGAGATAAAAAAGACATTAAATGCAAGTAGTCGTTCAATACAATGTTTACATGTTTTGTGATTTTTTATTCGACGTTTATATACTTGCCTTAGCTATCCTTTATAAATAAGATTTCATTTATATAATTATATATCTTTCGTATTTACTGTTTTTGCGATCAGTAGTAATCTTTATATTATACCTAAATGTGTTTTAAACATATTTACTTATTTTATTCTTGGGTCCTAGGTATAAACTTATAGCTTAATTGTATTTTAATTTTATTTAAATTAAGAATTATTAATTGATTTTAATCGCTTTGTAGCAATTATTACAAAAACGTTTCATATAAAAATGTATATTAATATAAATTAGTTAACAAAATGTTAGTAGTACTATTGAAAATAATTATATTGCGTCATTTCCTTACTTAGTATTTTAAATTTGGGCACAAATAAAATATTAGCTGATAAATCTTTATCCCACTAAGTCGATCAATTCACGTGCCAATTAGCAGATTCTAAAAATGATAATGTAATGAAATCTGTGGAGACTTGTTGTTGGCTCTTCTTGAGTCAACTTTATGAATACTCTGTAATTATAACTGTATGCCCCCCAAATAGAAAAAAATAAAATTGAAAAAAGGATGACTTTTTTTTCTTTTTTTAAATCACACTCAGACCCCCGCACTAGGATTCCCTGTATCGCGGGAGGCATGGACACACACAATCACGGCACACAAACACCCAGGTCCCGGGACAAACATTTAAACTCATCGCACAAATGTTTGCCCCTGCCGGAATTCGAACCCAGGGTCCCGGAGAAACAGACGTCATGTCAATGACACTAACCACTGCGCCACGGCGACCGTCACTTTATTTTTCATATACATGAAATGACGATGTAATCATGTAAATTTGTGTCATATCTTAACCATTCGCCAACCGCAAACAAGACTTTCAAAAAACGTTTCATTTATTACTGTAGAACACACGTCCGATTTTCTGAATTAATTCGTATTTTTGAAATCATATTTTATATCACGCTCGTTTGATCACGACTGGTTTGTAGAAGAAAACAGCGTATCGAGAAATCCTCCCGCGTTTCCATATATATCCCCAAAGTTCAACCGGAACAAAAGCCAGAAAAGGATTTCTCCTCGGGGACGTCGACTTTGGAATCGTCGAATCGTACATTTCTGCGGCCAGGTGACAGTAAAACGAGATTTCCTAAGTTTTGTAGTTTTTAACTTGGCCAGTATCGTTGCACGTTCGCACCACTGTGCACGAAGCAGCTCTGGTAAGCACTTGATGTGTTTGCGTTTTTACACATTGCTGTGATTGTAATAAAACAGTAGTGCGAGCACGGATCGTCGTCTCGACAAAATCGACAGTAAGTGCTTGTTCAGACATCGCGTTCACGCGAATTGTGAAGCACCCGCGCGCTATTACTATGGAGATATCCAAACCGCGCGGATATCGCCATGTCTGAACAAGCACTTACTGTCGAATTGTATCGAGTCGACGATCCATACACATCTTTCTTCTTTCTCAGCCATGTGCGTCCACTGCTGGACGTATGCCTCCCCCATTTCGGGGGGATTTGCCAATACTCGCCACGCTTGGCAGGCGGGTTGGCGAGCGCAGTAAGATTTCCAATCCTCAGAAGGCGCTGCTACCCACCTCCTGGTACGTTATCCCTTAACCGACTCTTACGGCACCCACGGGAAGAGATGGGGGAGTACTATTCTAGGCCGGCCATACACATACTGCAAGGCTAATACTGTTATTTAAATATTTTTTGATGTGTTTAATAAGAATGGGAACATTATTTTGCCGGAATGCTTGAAGTTCTGTGAGAAGGATGGTTAAGTAAGGACATCAATTTAATTATCAATCACTTAATAGTAATTATCGTGTGCAATAAATGAGTTTAGTGTTATTGGCATATAAACCGTATAAATAAATATAATAATGCGAAAAAAAATGGTTGCACTCAGCCATAGACAAATAAACTCGAGCCTTTCTTTCACAGAAGAATGTAACTATAAGCCACCTCGCCGGCCGGAGCGGGTTGGCGGATAAGTTAGTGGCTTAACGCGAATCTACATGTATAATCTACTAGCTGCGCCCCGCGGTTATACCCGCGTAGGAAAACTAGGCAAGTTTTATTCCGGGACCTAAAGTACCTACATACCAAATTCCATCGAAATCGGTGTAGCCGTTCGAGCGTGAAGAAGTAACAAACATACACACAAACCATTGCCTTTATAATATTACTGCGGCCCGCGGTTTCACCCACATGTTGAGGATTGATGATAATGATGATGAAAATTAAGCCTATGGGTTATTCCAGGACCTGAAGTATCTACATACGAAATTTCATCCAAATCCAAGTAGAAAAATAAAAGAGATCCGAGAGTAATGCAAATCCATACATCCATACAAATAATTCCGCATTTATAATATTAGTAGGATTAGGATTTGGAATTGTATTTGTTTGGAATTGCAAAACTTGTAATTGTTATCAACGCAACTTAGATTGGCTTGACTAAGCAAAACAACTATGGGTTAACTTAGTGCTAACTTGAAAGGAGACAAAGTGAAAGACGAAATAGATGTGGCATTGCAATAATACTCATCTTTGTTCTGAGAAAAATGGATTTCGCAAGGTAAGTCGCCGATTTTAGGGAACAAAGTTATTTTAATTAAGAAGAGCTGGCAGCTTCCTCGCTCAACGTATTAGCCTAGCAATACAAAGAGGAAACGCTGCCAGCATCTTGGGTACAATGCCGCAGGGGCCCGTTTTAGATTTAATTTAGTTTTTATTAAATGTTTAAGGTTTTTATTTTAAGTTAGATTATTTTATTGTTATTCTAAATTATTTTTATATTATGTTTGTATCAATTAGAAATAAATTAAATTAAATACTTTTAAGTACGTTATAATATTTTAATTAAAACCAATTAAGTGCCATACCAGAGTTTAGGTAGGTACCTATACAACATTCTTTGTCTTATAGTTTCGTCTTATAATTGTAATATGTGTAATCCTATTTTTTTTAAAGGTAAAGCTTATGTTTGATCGCAGTCTCACCTGATGTTAAGTGAAGACGTGGTCTAAGGTGTAGCACGCAAACTTAGAACCTATTCACTCGCGATTTAAATACTCCGGGATTGTTTCTATCGGCTAACACAGACTCAGGCAGTGAGTTCCATTATGCCATTCCATTTTAGCCACATATCTAGATTTACTACCTACATGTATAATGTGATGCTGTTGGATTATGTAACGAAATAATTCTTAACGGATCAACTTAAGCAACTTTTTTACGGTCGTCGTTGCATCAGTGATCAGTGATACTGACTTTGGAACCGTGACCCCGGGTTCGAATCCCGGGCTGTGACAAATATTTCTGTTATGAGCAAGTGTTTGTTCTCGGGTCTTGAATGTTTGTGTCATTTGATTGTGTGTGTCCATGCCTCCCACGATGCAGGATATTCTAGTGCAGGGGTGTGAGTGTGAATACGTAAAATGCATATAAAGTACTATCAGTCACATCTTGGACGGGTGCAGTTACTGGGATTTTCAACCGTAGTTCAATGGAAACATTAGGTCGTCGACCCCGGTAGTACTATTAACACAATTCCTTACGCCCTGTTAGGGTCATGAGGATGTAAATGAATAAAAATAGGCTAGCCATTAGCCTATCTGCTAACCCACATTGGCCAGCAAGGTGAATTACAGTCAACTAGTAGCGCCGTGGTGGTACCGGCCTAGAATAGTACTCTCCCATCTCTTCCCGCGGGTGCCGTAAGAGTCGGCTAAGGGACCACGTACCAGAAGGTGGGCAGCAGCGCATTCTGAGGATTGGAAATCATACAGCGCTCGCCAACCCGCCTGCCAAGCGTGGCGAGTATTGGCAAACCCCCTCTATATGGGGGAGTGATAAGTCCAGCAGTGGACGCACATGGCTGAGAGAAGAAGAAGTAGCGCACCGCGGTTTCATCGACGTGGATTACGTTTTTCTCGCTACCTCAATTATCCCACGGGTACTATACCTTTTCCGGAATAAAAGTAGCCTATGTGTTAATCCATGGCTTAATTTATCTCTATACCAACTTTCATCAAAATCGGTGGAGCCGATTGAGCGTGAAGAAGTAACAAACATACACACATACTTTCGCATTTATAATATTAGTAGGATTGTAGGACACTCCTCTCCCAGAGGATGGCCAGAGTACCAGTTGTGGAAACGTAATGGGGTGTAATGATTAAGATAACAGCTGAGTTCTACCTACGCTTATAACAGCCCTTTTAACATGCGTTAGCCTGTGATAAAAACTATTTTGAAAGCAAGTTTCAAAGTAATATTTTCGAAAAATAAATTTTAACAAAATGATTTTATTTCTGTATGTACATCGACACCCTGTCATTAATTAGTAATTAAAAAAATATATCAATTTTTATTTATTAAAAAACGTATATTGTCTCTACTAAGCCAAACAGCAACAGTTTGTATTAGTGATAACTTGATAGAGAGTTAGGTAAGCTGGATGTGGCATTAGAATATTTACAAATGAAAATTATAAATGGGCAAATGCCTTTATTAAAATAAAACACTAATAACTAATTACGATACTGCAGCTACTACAATAACATTTGAGCAATCCACTAGCTATTGGTAGCCTATAGATAACTCAAATACCCATTTACAAATTAAATTCAGGTATTCTTATTCATTTAACAGTCTACGACATGTTATAACACTTCACATATATTTTTATTAACTATGTCTAGAACCAGGTTAACTAGTGACACATAGGGCGTGTGACTAAAGTTGTAAAATTGTTAAGGCATATTAGTCAGAATTGATTTTTTTAAAATGGGCTTAACTTAGTGACCACTGCAGAGTAAGTGTGAACTGGATTTGACATTAGGATATTTAGATTTTGATTGATTTAAACAACAATAAGTAAGTAAAATAGTACCCTAAAATAACAAATGTGTTTCTAATAAGTAAGGTTAAAACTAGATTAGCTGATAAACGAACCAGCGCGCGTGAAACTTATTGCGTATTTGTTGTCAACGCAACTTCGATTGGTTTGACTTATTCAAATCTACGTAACTAAGTGATAACCTGTGCCATTAGATAAGCTGGATATGGCATTACAATATCAACGTCTTAAATCGAACTTTCATACACACTCGTACTTACTCACGAAAACAATTAAAAATCTGTAGAACTATGGAAAAGAAACGTTTATTGTAAGTACGGCTGAATTCAGATTATCCGATGACAAAATAGGCGCGCGTGAAACTTGTAATTGTTGTCAACGCAACTTAGATTGGCTTTGCTAAGTAAAATAACTACGGTTTAACTTGGGAGGCAGTTAAATAAAATGGATGTGGCATTGGAATTTTCAGGTTTAAAATAAAAAATATATCATTGTTTACAACTAAAAGAGTATCTTATATTTACATGTCTATAACAGCTGAGTTATATGCCTATGTATGTGTAAGCTCATTAAAAGGCGTTGTAAACTTTGATTTACTAAGACTTTTTTATTAACTTCTCCAGTGGCCATAACAAGAGGTAAACAAAATAAGTAACAATTACGTGCTCAGATATTAAGTTTACTTAGTGAATGTTTTCAGAAAATTCCTACTTCTATTTATTCTTCTTTCTTCTTATTTTTTTTTCTTTTTTATCACAACGATGTACTATGTTAATAATAATTGTAAGCTACACTACTGCTACATAATACACTGTGTACTCCGTTTAACACAGTCCGTCTCAAGCTATTTTGTAATAAGTCAACACACCACTTGTAACGCTCTTGGCTATTATCTATGTTTGTGTGAAACTGTTCTCCACAACACAGGGAATCCTAGTGTGGAGATCAGAATCCAAACCACTACTTTGTGTTACCAACTAGATTAGCACTTACTTTAAGATTGTTATTATATTATTACCTTTGTGACCATGGAAATAAAGTTATTCTTATTCTATTCTTACTTATTCTGTTTATTCAATTCATGACACTTCTAGTAGTTTTACATCTTTGTTAACATTCAAATAGGTGTTTGCTTAGGAATTACTGTCGGTACTCAAGTTACGAAGTTATGAATGGTTACTTCGTATTTTGTAATAAGTTACGAACATTGTTACAATGTTTCCACTTTGTTTACTTGTTTTTGATAACTTTTAGTGCTTGAAAAACTTATTGTTTCAGGTTAATTGTTTTTCGAATTCATTTAATATTTACCACACCTACAAGTTTGGCGTAATAGCGGTTATTAAGTTCAAATGCGTTATACTGCGTAAAAAACAAAGTTAAAGGGGTAGAACAACAAAAATCATTCCGGGAGTATACACTTACTTTAACTATGACCTTGAGTGCGACCTTTAGACCTTCAGAGTGACTTTCTGACCTTTTGCTACGAACATTAGGAAGCCAGTAATTAAGACAAATTGGAATTAATCACGCTTAAGTGTCTGGGTCTTTAAGAATGTCTGCTTTGTGTAGTTCCTATTAATGTATTTCATAAGATACAAAATTGACATTATACTAATACGTTTTTAAAGGTTATAAGGCTTATAAGGTTACTTTTGACCGCTGTCTCACCTGATGTTAAGTGTCGACGCGGTCTTAGTCTAATGGGAAGCTAAGAATATTTTTAAACATTACGAGTTCTAAACTTACGTGTAAATTTGTTGTCTGTGTAGCAATTTGCTGTTTACCTGAAAATAAAAGAAACAATTTATTTATTTCATTTTTTTATTTATTAACATTCACACAAGATCTTCAGATCCCAAACTAGGCAGAGCCTGTGCTATGGTGACCTGATGACTGATATATATACATATACACGCCCAGACACAGGTCATACAGACATATATAACATATATATATTGGCATATATTGGTTATTATTTGGCAATTTATGTGACTGTAATACCATATTACTCTATTAGTACCAATTTGTAACGCTTTGGTAAACCAACTGTTATGTTACTGTTTGTTATGAAAATAAATAAATAAATAATAAATAAATAAAGATTGTTGTGGTTAATTAAATAATTATTATATATTTATCCTTTTTAAATTATTTCAAAACGCTATCTCTAATATTCGACGAGTTTTATTCAATGGCTGTCCATCTCGGGTAGTTATAGTCGGTGACTTATTTTATTTAAAACTATTCGCAATTTTAGTATAAACTTCTATATTCACTTGTGTTGTTGATGTGATTGTCATACTGATTTGGACTTTGTCGTAACCATTTCGTTGTTTCGAAGACTTAACAAAAGTGACCTCCTTTACCAACTACTGAGTTTACCAACTATTGAGTGTTTTACTATTAGATTGTTCTAGGAAATGGCCTAGCAATGTAATACTAATACTAAGTACTGAAATATTTGTGTAAATCATAATGCTGTGTTGGTTGTTTAAATATTTTACTTATGATATGGTCTTCTCGTCCAAAATATCACAATGCTTGAAAACGAGGGTCTTCGAACAGTGTGTGTTACCAGTGATGACTTACGGATCTGAAACGTGGTCCCTGACTATGGGCCTTCTGAACAGGCTCAGAGTCGCACAACGAGCTATGGAGAGGGCTATGCTCGGAGTTTCTCTACGCGATCGAATCAGAAATGAGGAGATCCGTAGAAGAACAAAAGTCACCGACATAGCCCAGCGGATTAGCAAGTTGAAGTGGCGTGGGCAGGGCACATAGCTCGAAGAATCGATGGCCGTTGGGGTCGAAAGGTTCTCGAGTGGAGACCACGGACTGGCAAGCGCAGCATAGGACGGCCACCAACCAGGTGGACAGACGACCTGACTAAGATCGCGGGCAAGGGCTGGATGCGGGCCGCTTCCAACCGGTCCTTGTGGAAATCAATGGGGGAGGCCTATGTCCAGCAGTGGACGTCCTATGGCTGAGATGATGATGACTTATGATAAATTGTACCATTTCTGTTACTGTCATACGAAACCTATTGAATCTTTTTATTTATACTGTATAGATCTAGCGTTTGACCACTATCTAACTCGATGGTCAGTGACGATATGGTCGAAGATGTTTTCTTGCTTGATCTAGAATGCTTACTGGCTCTCAAGGACTGTTGCCTGAACACACTAAGTATTTGGTGACAGTTTTTTAAACTTGAAGTGGTAGCTAGCCAGGCGGGTACTCGGTTATACAGAGTTCTATTTGAACTCATTTTTAGAGATTTTTAGAAGATTTTGAGATCTGTTATTTACAGTGTTTATTTGAAGAAATAAATAATTATGAGAACATATCATAATTATCTTATTTTCCAGAATTTTAGTTTAGTTGAACAAGAGAATCACTACCAATAACGTTAATTTTCTGTGGAAATGCGTTACGTAAAAAATAATATTGGAAATCACAAAATTAATATGCCGCCACTATCTAATTAAACATATGTCACTTGTGTTCAAATATTCTGCGCCATCGTAACAAACTATCGGAGCTTCGTTACAGACAGATTAATATTTCGACGCTCTAAATACGTTATGCGACGGACACTGGCCGAAATTATGTGGTCAAATTGTCGAAGTTACCAACCCTGGGGAGACTCACACGCTATATTTTAGGGTTGGCAAAAGTTGGAAGACCAAAAATAAGTTCATAATTTAGTGGTTTAATATATTTTTATATGCTATTAAGTATATATTTTTAACCGACTACAAAAAAGGAGGAGGTTCTCAATTCAACCCGCATGTTTTTTTACCTTTTTTTTACAATCTACTGTTTTTCATTTTGGTCTCTGCCTGGATTTTAATAAAATGAATCACGCGGGGTCTGAAAAAAATGTCTATCGATTTTTTTTTAATCGATTCAGTATTACAGAAGTGCTCAAGTACATATAGCAAAAGTACAACCGATTATTTTTGAGTCGGTTGAAAAGGAGGAGTTTCGCATTAAAGTTTTATATTGTTTTATGTTTGTTAAACATAACACAATATAGATGGAATCCCGTATTTTATAATCAAATCGTATATCAGGCCGCTCATTTCGGTCAATCGCATATATATTTCCAAATAAGACCAATAGAAATTTCAATGCATAAAGATTTTTTTGTTAGATTTTTTTTTACATTCACATTTTTTTTAGTCTTCGTTTTAAAAGTGCTTTATAAAACGCGTTTCTGACACTAAAACCTGATAGTTTTCTTGGAAAATTAATAAAAGGTATGCACATTAAAGTTGTTATTAAATCTTGCAACTAAAAAAAACCTTTTACTAACCATTTCATACATTTATTTAATAGACACGCGTGCCAACCGCCGAAGTATGGATTAATTCGATTAGACACTTGTAACGGACAACACATCTGTCAACCCTATGACAAAGACACCAGCAGAGCTAAGTATGCTAGGGTTGTACGCCACATGAACTTTCTCACAATATATAAGTCATTTGCAGTTAGAGGGTCTTTATGTTATAATGTATTTAATTGAATCAATTTAACATTTATTATAAATTGAATATGAAATATTGTCAGTATTGCCACGTCCGGATAAGTGAACCTTATGAGATTCACTGACAAACGAGACAGGCGGCCTAAGACCTACTTTATGAATATAAAATATAATTGGGCGCTACAAAATAACATAAGTTTTGAAATTGTATGATAAGATTAGAGTTGATTGGCAAGATACCGGAAGAGATTTACTTTTTATCTTTAGCTTTAATTCTCCCACTAATGGAAGAAGTAATTTTCTCCCAAAACACAGTTATTTTAGTTCCAGAGTTTATGGACTCAACAATGCCTTTAGTAAAATAAAATACTACAATAACATTTGAGCAATCCACTAGCTATTGTCAGCCAACAACTTAAATGATCTAACCCGCTAATCAGTTAGCAGCATGCCCAGAATGCTAGCAGCATTGCCACGTTAAATTGCAATGCTGATCGTTGAGCCAAATATGTGCCAGCATTTTGGTCACGCGTCATTATTGATAGTTTTAAGCGTGTTCTTTTGTGATGGATTTGCTATTTGAGGTTTTGTGCCCAATTAATAAATATGAATATTTAATTTTCTATGGATATAGTGAATCCGATGTAATAGCAAAAAATATGCTTACAGACTCGCTATTCATATTTGAAGTACCATTAAAAGATATTAAGGCAATTCTAACTTAATACTATAATAATAAAGATACTCAACCAATAAAACTACAACAAAAACGAGAGCATTGTCTTAAAATCAATTACCCGTAATCGCTTTCGATCCTTACATGAAAACAATTGGCCATTTACAAAAGTGGATCCATAAAATCTAACATGCACTGGGGCATTTTTTCGATCTTACAAAAGTGGCTGTGACATTCAAGCTCTTAGGATACCGATGAACGGTGTTAAGCTAATCGATTGACAGTGTAGATTTGGGGGTTTTTGAGGCCTTCAAGGCGGCCTAAGGTTAAGCTATAACCATCACATATAAGTTTGTTTGGTTCGAAATTCTCATGAGTTTAACACATTGTTATATAAACTTGTGTTTTTTTTTTTTTTCTTCTGACGGACTAATGCTGTTTGCCTCTACCGTCATTTACAGCTTCACCGGAGGGGGGGCGAGCACAGATGTGCTCAGCCCGATGCACCGCCTAGTGAGGCTAGCGCTGACGGCGCTGTGCCCTAGGAGAGGACGAGGCGACTAGCTCAAGGGCACCACTGAGGTTCGGACCTCGGCTTGAGCTGTCGCCAGGACAGGGAGTTATCGGATCGACTTGCCCCGGAACCAAAGTGGTAAGTGGGCCCTAAGGATGTTGCTCTTTGACTATTTGGAGATAATCTAACCAGGATGTTTTTGCCTCGAGCTCGCCGTTGAGCTCGGTGTCTGACTGTAGGTCGGTGTCTGACTGTTATAAACTTGTGTATAATCGTTTCGACTATAAACGTGAGTAAAGCCGGATGATACATACATATAATATAACAATCACATATTATATACAAATACAAATACAAATTTTTATTTATGCAATATTTTAAGGTTACAAAATATGGTGTACCCTGCCTTTTGTTTTAATTAAAAATAATTGTGTTACAAAAGGCAGTGTCTTCCCAAAATATATCTCTATTTTACAATCTTATTATAAATATGTACAATTTATAAATATTATTTATTATTAAGTACAAACATAGATACATTACCTACGATATAGAGATGTGAGATATATGTTTACCTGTAACTTTGCGGGCATTAAAATACGTTCTTTTATTTTCTTTTATTCGTTCTTTTTCGACACTCTGTTGCCTCTGCTTTTGAAGAATCCAATGTTTTAGCAACTGTTTTAATTATATATCTACTTTGTAATTTGAACGATATATCACTTCATTACATGGACAGACGATGTGACTAAGATCGCAGGCAAGGGCTGGATGCGGGTCGCTTCCAACCGGTCCTTGTGGAAATCAATGGGGGAGAATTATGTCCAGCAGTGGACGTCCTATGGCTGAGATGATGATGATGATAAGGCTAGTTGCTATTTTATCGGGTGTTCATCGGGTATCATATTTAGGCTGTTGTTCCCGTTTGTTCCCGTAGAAGAACAATCGTCTATCCCAGTCCAGGGGTGGTCAAGCTGACTATTAGACTATTCATCAGCTTGTATCGGCTTGACAATGGGCAACACTCCTGAGAGACAGGCTCTTGACCTAGTAAATGTAACGGAACGTAGTGGTTATGTAACCTTAGGACAGATAATTCATTTATTTTCTTGGAAAACCTACAGCTAACAGAATAAAAAAATAACGGAATGTTACAGAAAGCCATTTACAGGTTGTCACGGTTGTGAAATAGCTTACATTTACCGGGAACACTCCTTTCATAATGTATAAAACACGAAAATCAATCACGTAGTATGTCAGAGAGTTCAGACTATAGTTTCGACCACATTCGGTGGTCTTTTTCAAGGAGAATACAGGGTGCTGGGGATCTTCTCATTTCTGCGCCCATCACCATGAGACATAAAGTTGGTAAGTTTCATATGGCTGTAATTTCAAGGGAAACCATACCCGTCACAGCCAAACACGGTAATGCGAACACTACTGTCCGTACGATAAAAATAGATATGGCGGCAGTACTTCCTCTCGCACTGACATAGGGTGCTATGCTACTAAGAGTTTTATGGTTTATTGCATTAACAACATGCTAAACAGAACTTACGATCAAATCATTTGATGGAAAAAATTCGGCTGCTAGTGGGACTTGAACCCACGCCTCTGTAGCCGTAGGTTCAAATCCCATTAGTAGCAGAATTTTTTCCCTCAAATAATTTGAATGCTATGCTATGCTACTGTTCTTAAGGTCTACTAGTCATACACCATATTTGTGACAACAGATTACATTGTATTTGATAGGTGGAGCATGGGCAGGCTTCGATACAGGCACATTATTTTTCTCTACTTGACCGTATCTTAAGTATTATTTGAATTACATCAATAAAATCATCGTATTTCTGCGTCTCAAGCGCTGTAATCGCTTTATTTACAGAAATCACACAACACGTCACCATAACGTGAATCATGATTGTACTTTGGTTAGGTATGTTTTATTTTTGAACTGACTTCAAAAAAAGGAGGTTACTCAATTCGACCGTAAGTATATTTTTTTTTATGTGTGGTCGCGGATGCCTTTGTCGTTTATGGACCGATTTTGATGATTCTTTTATTGTTTGATAGAGTATACTTCCGTGGTGGTCCCATTTAAATTTCATCAAAATCGGACAAACACTTTTCGAGTTACACTCCAATAACTAAAAAGTGCTACGCATACCTCGACGATATTATAGTTGCTGTTGAAGACATCGGAGAATATACACAATGACAATTGATCCCGTGAGTAGCAAAGGTCACTGAAAAGGCAGATTTTTTTTTTTAAAATGAAACCGACTTCAACACTCAAAAGTGTGAAATAACTTGTCGAAGTCGGTACCATGAGGTCAATAATGTGATGATAGTTACTTTTTAACTATCATGGTACCCGACTTCAACAAGTTATTTCACACTTTTGAGTGTTGAAGTCGGTTCCATTTTTTGGTATTATTTTTTATTTCTTTTTTTTGTGACAAGAGTGCAATAACGTGCTTTGTATTGTATTGTAACCTACATAACTTCATCATAATCTATCACTATTATATTGTGTCTTGTATGATTAACAAGTCTTTTGTGATCAAAATGAAATCTCATCTCACCTAATACAGAAATTCAAGAAGTACAAAATGCAACAAGTATGGAGTAATCAGATTATTGAGTAAGCATTCCTGACCACCCATATTTCTTATTGTTTTAAAAACAATTCGTATTATCAGATTTCATAATCGCTCTTTTCGAGAAATAAATGAGTTGGCGGTTATCACGTTACGTAATTGTTGTATTACAGATTTTGTTATTGCAGGTTTCTTGTTATAGCTGAGCATAAGTATGTGTTTATTTTTCTGCTGAGTTTGAATGTTTACTTCCTAACGCAATATCTTAATAGTGGTAGGTACCCACCAACCTTAAATTATTATTATAGACTTTAAGTCGCGAGTGAATACGTTCTAAATTTGCATGCTACACCTTAGACCACATCGTCACTTAACATCAAGTGAGACAGCGCTCAAACGTAAAATTATAACCATATAAAATACCTAAATTATGTTACGGAAAGAACAGTTGATCCTACTAATATTATAAATGCAAAAGTATGTGTGAATGTGTGTATGTTTGTTGCTTCTTCACGCTTCAATGGCTACACTGATTTCGACGAAATTTGGTATGGAGATAGTTTAAGCCCTGGATTAACACGGGAGGTAGCAGGACAACCGTAATCCACGCGGGTGAAACCGTGGGGCGCGACTAGTCTCTAAATAAAAGTGTAATATAAAAAAAAAATTGTCGGTCTTAGGACATCGTTTTTTCTCCTTCTCCCGAACGGCTATCAGCTCATAGAGCTAGGTGCCTTGAAGAAATAAGTAAATAAAATACGATAATTTCTCGCTTTCGAAACACTAATAAATAAAATAATTCCTAAATGTTTTTTATTTACTGTGGGGAAAGGGTTAAGCGAAACCTGGTATTATCATAGTTCCATATATTATCCTTGTACTCTGTAAATCATACACCTTTACCAGCCTTTCTCGGGTACACACGGATTTATGTGGGACACGGTTTACATAAACGGGTGCTGCACGAGTGGTAAATCTATACCTTTTTTTTTCTTTTTTTTTTCTCAACCATGTACGTCCACTGCTGGACGTATGCCTCCCCCATATAGGGGGATTTGTCAATACTCGCTACGCTTGGCAGGCGGGTTGGCGAGCGCAGTATGATTTCCGATCCTCAGAAGGCGCTGCTGCCCACCTCCTGGTTCGTTATCCTAGCCGACTCTTACGACACCCACGGGAAGAGATGGGGGAGTACTATTCTAGGCCGGTACCACCACGGCCATACATATATACCTTAAATACATATAAATAAAGTAGATATGTAGTAGATAAATCCTAGACAACGTCATCACTTAACATCAGGTGAGACAGTTGTCAAACGCAAACTTATAATATGTAAAAAAAATAAAAAAAATATAGATTTTCTATTATATTTAGCGATACACACGCGCGGGCTATCGAAACATTTAATTCTGTGTCTCCGGGACCATGGGTTCGAATCGCGGCAGAGGCAATCATTTGTGCGACGAGGGTAGATATTTGTCCCGGGTCTTGAGTGATTGCGTGTTGTGATTGTAGCCTACCGCGACACAGGGAATCCTAGTGCAGGGGTCTGTTAGTGTTTTTTTATACTGGTCAGTGACGATGTCATCGTACATGTAATTTCGTTGGATCTAGAATGCTTACTGGCTTTCAAGGACTGCTGCCTAACACTATGTACTTTGATAATTTACATTATGACATGTAAATAACCAAAGACTATGTGTTTGCTGTCAATTTTTCAAACTTGAGGGTAGCCACTATGCTGGGAATGATAACGGTGTCGCCTTCACTGGAAGCTCAAGCAGTCAGAGGGGATCGAGCCAGCGTCCGTCAATTTGACAGTCAACGCTCCCACCGCTGAGCTACTATTCCTTCGAAATTTTTCGTGGTTGAATTTTTACAATTTATAATTAGATTAGATTATTTAGATTTATAATTAGAACCAATGATGTTTTACTAAAGATGACGTATATTCACACTGCGCGGTGCTCAGATTTAGTTCCTTTACGACATAAACATGCTTACTGCGACAGATAATACGATACAAATAATATAGAAAAGGATAGCTATACGTTTAGTAGCCCCACCTCATATAAACATATAATATAATTGGTTAGAACACTATAACTGTACTTGATGGTCAGTGACGTTGAAGATATAGATTATTCATAGATATCTGAGTTAGGTGTCAGATAAAAAAACAACTCTGCAGCTGTCATGAGAAGCTAGGTTTTATATCAGTTTAGCGCTTTGCGAATTGTAGTCATGAAGTGATTTCATTTTTTTTTCTTTTTTATCATAATGTATAGATCTAGCGTCTAACCACTATTGATGGTCAGTGACGATATGATTTTTTATATATTTAATATTTAATTCTTTCGTTCAACATCTAAAGCTCAAAAGGATCCTGATTCTTTGAGCTTTAGATGATCCTATCCTGAAGTGTAACAAAATTCTTCTCTACATAGGTATACCTTCCGAGTTCATTTACGTGTAGCGATATAACACAAACGCAGGCCTACGGTTCAGCCAATCGGATGGAAAGACAAGCTTACCATCAGTCGGAAGGGCGATATCGGGACTGTAATTTAAAAAAAAAAAAAAACAAGCCTTAACTATGAATCTGACTTGATTGTGGCTTCGTCCGCGTTGTCTAAATTGTATGAAAAGTGTTAAAAACATTTTTTATATATACTGTATACATCTAGCGTTTGAAGTATTTATCTCACTTGATGGTCAGTGACGATTCGGTCGAAGATGTTATCACGCTACACCTAGAATGCTCACTGGCTCTCAAAGACTGCTGCCTGAACACACTAGGTATGTGTTTGGTGACAGTTTTTCAAAATAGCCGGTAGTAGCTAGCCAGTCATCAGGCGGGTACTGGAAAGTACAGACTTCAACAAGTTATTTTACACTTTTGAGTGTTGAAGTCGGTTCCATTTTTTTGGTAATTTTTGTTTTATAGATAATCTCCAATTAACAAAAAAATTTAAGAACTATTTAAAAAGCGCCACACCGACAGCTTAGCTTGTCGCCGTAATATAATGCAATAACATTGAATAATACCTTCCGCTCTGGGCATCTTATCCTGAGAAAACATATCAGACACCCACCCTCGGTCACAATACACGGAAGCAGGTACAAACACACAGACAAACATACCTGTTCAGCTTACATTAGCGATAAAATTATGAAATATGGCTGCCGAGCTCCGAGAGTGGTACAGTGCAGAAACTGCAGTAAGAAACTTGAGAATAATTCACATAGTATCGTCAATTTTCCAATAACTTGCTATTCTACTAATGATGCCTTTGTTATCTTACTCAAATTGCTTTACGATGAAACATTAATAAGAGACGGCATAAAATATAGTGTAGAAAGATTGTCCTTTTCTAAAATACTTCATTTTTAAAATGTGTATAGTATATATTGTATTATGTATTTAGTCTATTTTTAACCGACTTAAAAAAGGAAGAGGTTTCTCAACCATTCGACCGTATAACCACTCCCAAATCGAATAACAATAAATATTGTATTATGTATTTAGTCTATTTATAACCGACTTAAAAAAGGAGGAGGTTTCTCAACCACTCGACCATATAACCACGCCCAAATCGAATAACAATAAATAATGTATTATGTATTTAGTCTATTTTTAACCGACTTAAAAAAGGAGAGGTTTCTCAACCACTCGACCGTATAACCATCCCCAAATCGAATAACAATAAACATTGTGTTATGTATTTATTCTATTTTAAACCGACTTAAAAAAGGAGGAGGTTTCTCAACCATTCGACCGTATAACCACGCCCAAATCGAATAACAATAAATATTGTGTTATGTATTTAGTCTATTTTAAACCGACTTAAAAAAGGAGGAGGTTTCTCAACCATTCGACCGTATAACCACGCCCAAATCGAATAACAATAAATATTGTGTTATGTATTTAGTCTATTTTAAACCGACTTAAAAAAGGAGAGGTTTCTCAACCACTCGACCGTATAACCACTCCCAAATCGAATAATAATAAATATTGTATTATGTATTTAGTCTATTTTTAACCGACTTAAAAGAAGGAGTGTTTCTCAACCATTCGACCGTATAACCACCCCCAAATCGAATAACAATAAATATTGTATTATGTATTTAGTCTATTTTTACCGACTTAAAAGAAGGAGTGTTTCTCAACCATTCGACCGTATAACCACTCCCAAATCGAATAACAATAAATAATGTATTATGTATTTAGTCTATTTTTACCGACTTAAAAGAAGGAGTGTTTCTCAACCATTCGACCGTATAACCACTCCCAAATCGAATAACAATAAATAATGTATTATGTATTTAGTCTATTTTTAACCGACTTAAAAAAGGAGAGGTTTCTCAACCACTCGACCGTATAACCACTCCCAAATCGAATAACAATAAATATTGTATTATGTATTTAGTCTATTTTTAACCGACTTAAAAGAAGGAGTGTTTCTCAACCATTCGACCGTATAACCACCCCCAAATCGAATAACAATAAATATTGTATTATGTATTTAGTCTATTTTAAACCGACTTAAAAAGGGAGAGGTTTCTCAACCACTCGACCGTATAACCACCCCAAAATCGAATAACAATTAGTTGTCCTGTCTTAACTATTCATTTTATATTGGAATTGCCACTTCATCGCTCACACTCTCCCACACATTCCTAGCTTAATTTAAACACAACAGTTCGCGCACTACGTACCTAGACTATTTGGAAAACCTTGCCTTAAGGCGAAATGAAATTCGCGGCGACAGCTAGTTCCTTGTATAAAAGCTAAAACTACTATTTTACACTGTGACGCGGCACTTTGGTAAAAGCTTCGCTTGTGAATCAGAGATGTTCGACCATTTCCGTCGGTAAGTGTGCAACCAGCTTTATATGTGGGTGGCACCAGACGGTAACTTTATTTGTTTTACATTACATTATCATAATTGGGTTTTTTGTTCTCGCCCACAATCGTCCTTATCTTGACGCTGTGTACAACTGATCTAATCATGTCTAGACAAATTTTATTTCGGCAATTTGCACATCGGTAAAAATGGCCCATTTAAACTAATATTCAAGTGAAAGAGTCTTGAAAGTATTGGCAACGTATGCCCGCAGTGTTACAGATATCCATAGGCGACGGTGATCGCTTACCATCAGGCTGCCTGTCTGATTGCTTGCCATTTATTACATGAAAAAATTTTTAAAAAAAATGTGTTGTTTGCCCCTGAAGTGACCTTCTGGTGTTACTATAGCCTTGTTGGCAAAGCGATAGGGATGATATTCTGTATTCGGGTTTCAATCGGCTAGTGCGTTGGTAAAACCGTGATGCCGCAATAAGACTGAAGAGCTCTTGAGCACACTCTCCGTTGTATATAAAGAAAGAAAGAAAGAAAGAAAGAGAGAAAGAAAGAAAGAGAGTAATATATTTATTCATGACAGGCAACACCACAACAGTAAAGAATATAAAAAAACACACAGTGCAAAGAATAGATAAATACATACAAATAATAACAAATTTATAGTACTAAGTATTAGCCATATATCCTCTTCTCTTTTCTCTTTGTTGTCAAGATCTTTGTTGTAGTGTTGCGCGATGCCAGGAATGAGTTCCCACTCGGCATTATGCTAAGGTTGGATCACCGACGCGCTGATTTTCAGTAGGAGCTCAAACTGGCATCACGAACGTACAAGTAACATGGGGAAAAAAAAATACGGTAAGTATATATACGGTAGAAAATACACAGAGACCCAAAATCTCTACGTATACTGAGGGGTTCTAGGTCTTCGGTGAGTTTGAGGTCGTTGACAACTCTGATAGCTCTACGCTGCAATGCTGCAATAGCAGGTACTTTGTTTCTGTTAGATATGTACTAATAGGAAGCATAGGGGGGGGGCATTCAAAATGCTAGTTGATTGCACACTGACTTTATTACGGAACGAAAGGGGCGCGTGCGCAGCCGCTTGGCAGTACATCGCTATATGTACCTAACTAGATATATAACACTTTCTAAAGCTGATGTTGGGTGCTTTGACACCGAAAAATGTCTAGATGTTTTTGAAACAAACCTTATTTTACCGAGGATACTTATCTTCGGTAAAAGGCGGTTTAAACGACATAAAAAAAAAACTTCACAGTTCAGATTTATTAGAAAAATTTATTATAAAGAATTCTAGATTTGTACCATAAAAAATCTTCTAAACGTTTTCTCATCATTTTTGAGAGTGTTTTTTTTTAATGAATATAAGCTTGCGTTTGACCACTGTCTCACCTGATGTTAAGCGACGACGCGGTCTAAGGTGGAGCACGCAAACTTAGATGGAACCTATTCACTCGCAATTTGAAGACTCCGGGGTTGTACACATCGGGAAACACAGACTCAGGCAGTGAGTTCCACTCCCTGGCAGTACGCATTATAAAAGTGGAATCAAAACGCTTCGTGCGTAACGGTGGTATATCTACCATGTAGCGGTGGTGCATAGTCGTACGTCTGGTTGACCGATGATAGAATGGAGAAGGTGGAATTAAATTGTGTAATTCCAGTGCACATTCTCCGAAATGTAACCGATAGAAAACCGATAGGCGAGCAACTCTACGTCGGCGTTCAAGGCTCTGTAGCCTATGTTCGACCAGAGAGTCACTACCAATGACCTTTTTGGCTCGCCTTTTTATAGAGTCCAAAGCTTCGTAAAACAAACCCACGGTTAAGTAAATTGTTGTATAACTACGTCATTCGTGAACCGATTTAAAAATTCTGCATTCATAAGCGCCATCGGGTTTCACATGTTAATTCCACATGTGTCAATCAATTTTTCAAAACGTTTATTATGTATTAAGCATCATGCAGTCGAAACGTCTATTCAATTCCATGCTAAATCAAATGCTCGTCTTAGTAAAAAAAAACAAAAGAAAATAGATTTAAGACAATAAATACATTTCCAAAACTTTTGCTGTTGACCTGAAATCACTCACATACTAATTATGATTAATTAAAAGCCTAAAAGTTGTTAATAAAGACCTGATTTCCCTGATACCTTGCACCGTACGTGTGAAAATTAAAGCTGTTAAAATCAGCCTAGTTTCAACACCGTGGCGAATGATCCATTATTCCGACCCTACTATAAAGCTAAGTAATAAAAACGTTAAGAAACACAAATTGAATCACAAAGGCATTATGCACATCATAACCGCTGTGTGATTGCGAAATCAATTATTGAAGTTAGTAATCGAAAGTGTGCACATATTACAATGGTACAGTCATGGACAAAAGTGTTCTTACTTACGGCGATATAAATAAAATTAAACTTTAATATACAATTAAAATCAACAACATGACTTACCAATGGGGACAAACGACTTCAATCACCTTTATTCGTTTACTTTGATGGGAATGTTTTTCAGTTACTTTGATTTAAAAACCAAACCACTAAACCGATTTCAACGATATTTATATGTGACCTACCACAAGAAAAATAAAACATCAAAATGCAATCATAAGTCGCGAAATGACCGCGTATCATACATACATACAAAAAAAACATACAGTGGAATTGGGAACCTCTCCTTTTTGGAGTCGGTTAAAATGCATTTTTCTACTTCAAGAAACATATTTCCTCGAGAGAGACTTTAACCGCGTTTTTTGATAAGAAGCCTTGACCACTTCGTTACCGAGTCGTATATATGCAGATAATTAGTAGCTAACTGTTTGGTTGCCTTTAGATCTGTATTACAATGCACCACGGGACAATATTGCGCGATCGGTAATATATGGAAATTAAAAACTCCGAAAAACTTTATAAAAACATAATTTAATTTTATAACAATGTACTATACATACTTCTTAATTTCAATACCTTCTACTTTTTAAGCTAACAATCCGCTGCCAGTTGGTAAAGTCCCCAAAATGCTGGCGGCATTGCCAAGTTGAATTGCATTGCTTATTCTTTGTGCAAGATAAAGACCAGCATTCTGGTCACGTGCTGCTTCGACTTGATGCTCTGATAACTCTTTTATTACACGGTACGCGCTTGGTCCTTATGGCCCCAACGTCTTCAACCCAAAAAGCTCAAATACATATATATCCACTATCGAATGTATAATTATTTCATAACTATACTAGCTACGCTCAAGGCAGAGCGCTGTATGCTAAAACACAGGTGTTAAGCCTAGTTCAGCAGCAGATACTCTTGTATAAATTTGTGCATCTAAAATAGCCTAACATACTGTAAACATTGTAAACCTTTTTGTTGAATAAAGATATTATTATTATTTCTTTATTTTCTTTTTTCTTAAGTTTAGTTTTTTTACAGTATAAATATCAAAAACAAAAATTAATAAAGATATTATTAAAAAACCTAGAGTTCCGCCAGCAGCGGGGCAGGGCCCAAGCTACCGGTGGTTAGCGCCGCAGAGTGAGGAACCTCCGGACAATACGCGCCGTTTCAAGGAGTACCGCCTTCTGCATCTGACCCTCGATCCAACCGTCTAGCGAGAGCCTCTTAAGATGTTGATCGAGGCTCTTCGCTATTAAGCCGTTCGTCGAAACGACTATCGGGACAATGATCGTCGAGTCAACATCCCACATGGCGGTTACCTCGTGAGCTAAGTCAAGGTACTTGCTGAGTTTGTCTTTCTCAGCCTTTACGAGGTTCTCGTCATGCGGGATGGTGATGTCGACGAGCTAAAAAAAAAAAATTAGACTAAACGATTATTATTATTATTATAAGCTGCGTCCCGCGTTTGACCCTCGTAGACTATGTTTTTTCCGCTACCTCAGTAATCCCACGGGAACCATACTTTTTCCGGGACAAAAAGTAGCATATGTCCTCCAAGGTTCCATTATCTTTTTACCAAATTTTATCTAAATTGGTCAAGCCGTTCACACGTGCCGTGACCAAAGGAAATAGTGATTAATATATATAAATAGATAGATTAGGATTTCCTGAAACATGACTTGACAAGATACCCCATTTAATACTCAGCTTATAAGTAGACCGTTGGAGAACAAGATATTAAGTGAATAGCCATTGAAAAGAGAAATGTTCTACAAGCGGATATCTAGATGACCTAGTTTTAGAAACTGCACGATGCGGTAATCAATAGCTCCAAGAATAAAATACCTACCAACATATCTAACAGCTAAACTTTTGATTGGAACAGACTTGAAAATGTTCTAAGTAGGTTAGCAAGAAAACACTGTTACTAAAAAGTAAACTAATCTGTTTTTATCTTGGCTTGTTGAAAAATATTTAAATTGAAAGAAAAAAGATTTCAAATTGACACATAATTTTTTTACGACCACGTTTTTTGGTTTAAGGAAAATATATTATTATTTATGAGTAGCACTTGTGTTGATGATTTTACCTTTCTATCGATATATGAGTTATCGATAAAGTGTTGTTGTATCGATAAATAGAAATCGATTTTAGAAATTTGCTTACTTATAAAATGCAATTAACTTACCTGAATTGTTTACTACCAACTACAAACGAATTCTTTGGTCTTTTTTGAATCATTATCAGCATCTTGGAAAATTTGGCAAAACTGAAATTATTGACAGTTTCTGGCAAACGCAATCTTTTGTAAATTTAAATATTTTCAAAATCGTAAGAACTTGAAATTTTGCTAGAAGATATTTATTTTTTTGAGTATATATAAATGCATTTAAGAACAAACTTAAGTTACACATTCCAACAAGCGACATGGATTGATAAATTGTACTCTAAATTTCTATGTATATATCATTGCAAGTAAAATTTATTTCGTATGAGTATAAAGTTCTTAAAACCTAACCTACACAAGCCCTATATTACAAAACCATATCTTGATGTGTTTTAAGCTTTTTAGAATATATAACTCGAAAGGGAAAAAGGATGTGGTGAATATCGCGTGTAATTCTTCAAGATCTATATGCGAACGAAGCAACGGTCAACAGCTAGATTAATTTAAATCAAATCCTATTGCCCCAACCAAATCGAGCGTAGCTTAAATCAATAACAAAAGCGCATCACTATCATTGATTTTCGATACACACAAACATATAAACACACACAAAGAAAAAATGACGAATGAGACTTCGTCCTACCATAAATTGTACGAATAATAAAAGATTATCTCTGAAATAATACAGGGGGAGCACAATAGGTCTTTTATTAAGGGAACACCCTATAGACATGGTTTTTGTCGACCCTTATGAGGGTGCAGAGATAGGGCCGGCTAGTTTACTATCTATTGTTCTGCTAGTGATAGGCAAAAGTATAGCAAGACATTGGCCAAGATCGAATCAAATAACACTTATTCAGGGTGAGTTCCGTAGCATTATTAAGTTAAAAGACGGTACGTATAAGTCATTAAGCTGATTTTAAATCGATGTTAGCCTAGTCATGACAGCCGCCAATAAGGCTACGTTCAGATCTAATCCATTTAATTTTTTTGAAGAAGGTGAAGGGTGGAATTTTTTTTACCAATAAATGGAACCGACTTCAACACTCAAAAGTGTGAAATAACTTGTTGAAGGTTCCATGAAAGTTCACAATAGTAACTATCATCACAATAGTGTGCTCATGGTACAGACTTGGACAAGTTATTTCACACTTTTGAGTGTGGAAGTCGGTTCCATTATTTGCTAAAAAAATTGTTTTCACCCTTTTCAGTGCCTTGGACCACATCGTCACTGATCAACAAGTGAAACATAAGTCTACGTGACATAAATTATTTTAAAATATACTGGATTACTTTAATACAGTACCCTAAAACTCTCGTTGGTTAAGTAGTCTGTACATAGTAAATATATTTTTAATTAGATTGGAAATTCCTTAACAATAAACGAGGTATATACGAGTAGGTTCAAATTTGCTTGGCTTTTCAATAAGGATAAAAAATTGTTAATTTAAGTAAACGCAGTGGTTACTTTCTGATATTTTAATTGATCCAATGGATAGGTTGATTGTACAATGTTTTTTTTGTACTACCATAGGTAACTATAGCAACCAACCAACAAAAATAATTCATTTCCAGATATATTAAATATTATACTATTTATTATATCTAAACAAAATATAGCAGTAGACACCCTTTGGCCTAAAAAATTGTCTAGGCTTTATAATAACATTTATAATCAGCTCATTACGGTCGAGCTGCTGAGACGTAGGCCTCTCAGGGCGAGAAGAATCGGCAATAATCTACGCTACCCTACGCCTGTTAGTTTTTATCTCCAACATGGCCTTAACTGTTATCCGAAAAAAATCAGGACAAACGACTGAATTTGTTAAATTTATGTTACTTAATTTTTATACTGTATACATCTAGCGTTTGACCACTACCTCATTTAATGGTCAGTGACGATGTGGTCGAAAATGTTATCACGCTAGACGTAGAATCCTCACTGGCTCTTAAGGGCTGCTGCTTGAACACACTATTTGTTTGGTGACAGATTTTCAAGCTTGAGGGTAGGCAGCCAGACGGGTATTCCAAAGTACTCTACCACCATGCTGGGAATTTAATATCGGTGCTACCTTCACCGAAAGCTCAAGCTGTTGTTGGGGATCGAACCAGTGTCCGTCAGTTTGACAGCAGACGCTCCCCCGCTGAGCTATCATCGCTTTAAGTTTCACTTGATGTGTGTGTTCATCTTTTTGTGCTTTAGGTCATCGAATAAATTTTTAGAGTTTAAACCGAACTGCACTAAATTTTCAAGTATTATTAAAATAGTTTTATCATTAAAATCATTATCACGCGTAATAGTTCCTATAGTAAATATGAAACTGGTCCTATCGCAAACGCAGCATAGGACGGCCACCGACCATGTGGACAGACGACCTAACTAAGATCGCAGGCAAGGACTGGATGCGGGCCGCTTCCAACCGGTCCTTGTGGAAATCATTGGGAAGGCATATGACCTGCAGTGGACGTCCTATGACTGAGATGATGAAGTTAGTATAAGGGAGCTTTTCCATAAGTTTTGGGCTCTGTGACTATATCACGTGGCGTTGAAATTTCCGTTCACACCAGAACAGTAGCCATTAAATACCACCTACCACACATATAACTGCTTGCACGCGACTCCACTCGTGACGCTCCCCTCCGGTTTATAATACACAGAAATAAAATGTTTTATCGATCGGCGGGGGTGGGTAGGGTTGACACTTTGTGATTTTTTGAACGGCAAGATTTACAAACGTTTTTTTTCTTGCTATATTTTTGCAGGTGACTAAAAACGACTCATAATTACCAAGTTTGAAATACACCATATTACCGTGAAGATAGTCTTATTAGTACACACATCATATAACTGTGCTAAAGGTATGTGAAAACTCTATATAAATGGTGAATAATATGCACCGAAAACAAAATGTAGTTTTAAGGCTGGACTATTTTGAGTCTTAAACTTATTTTATTGAATATCCTACATGTCTAATAAATTATATTCTTAATATTTTTCCTAAAAATTATCAACCATTCTCGCGGTAACGATAAATGCGCTTGAACTGTAAAATTCTAAAAATGTGATGAGTTATATATTTTTTAACCCGTTGATTACTTGTAAAGTACATATATTGATATCTTAAATCAACACGCATCAATATTAGTCCCGCCGCCGCCCTGTAAACACCCGCGAGCCTTCGTTATGCTATGGCCTTAAGGCCCTTAAGTGTCTTTTGTGTGAGTGACAACAGATTTTAGACTTAAAAGAAAGATACGATTCTTATTCTCTTAAACCAATCAACAAACATTTTCAGATTCCTCGTGACCATGGTACATGAAACAGTAACAAAATTATTTAATATCTAACCAACAAAACGTTACTATCTCTAATTAAATAAATGGCTAAAAAGAAACTAAGATTAAAAACGCGATTTGACAACCCTAATCTTAATACGACAGCAGCATTATACCAAAGCGCGATTCGCACAAAACTGTTTGTATGATACAATTTCATTGATTTATTATACCTCTCTATAAGTTTCTTTTGTATACGCAGAAACGTATTTCCTATACTGTTTTATGCGACCAATTCTTGAGTTTAAATCCTAACTTACTAAATCTATTAATACGAAAGAGAGAGAGAAAGAAAGATAGAAAGAAGACACTTTTATTCAAGAGCCTCACAACACACATTACACAAGAAATACACACAAAAACAATAAAGAAAGACAACAAATATGAATGATTTTGTGAGTGTCATGAATATGGGAATATTGAGAAAATAATGTGTTAACTAGCTGCGCCCTACGGTTTTACCCGCGTGATGTTGATTATGGTGATTATGAAAAGTAGCCTCACATAGGCTACTTTTCATAATCACCATAATCATCATCTATTATTCTGGGACCTGAAGTATCTACATACCAAATTTCATCCAAAGCCGTCGAGCCATTTGAGCGTGATTGAGTAGGGGAGCGAGGGGCTTGTTGTAACAGGGGTAAGTAGTAACAGGCTCTTTTCACTAAGATCTTAAACTTTATTAGCGTATTTCTATGACTCGATTTGACCTATAAACCGCGCCGCATCTTGTTGCCATAGCATAGTATCCCGCCGGCCGGCGTAGGAGCGGAAGTGGCACGCGCTTCCTTTTTTGCCAGGTAATATAAAATTATACTGTCGTAAAATTTTTGTTTGCGTTATTATTATCGACTAATTTTATACTTTCTATATTTTATTTACATTCAAATTGATCTATCTCTGATAATGTGTAACAGTTTTTAAGATTGCTAAATTGATGAAATATTTATCTTGATAAATGTTAAAAATCATACCATGGGGTTAGTTGTAACAAAATCCCGGGGCTTGTTGTAACGTGTTACAACACGCCCCAAGTTATGATGTAGATACCTACTTATTTTTATCCTTTCTTCTAAAATGAGGGCACATGTAGGATGTGATACAGGAGACACTATATCTTTTATTTGTTATTTGTTTGTATTAATTGTAGCTCAGATGAAGACTGAATTTAATTATAATGAAACCTACCAAATGTTTATTCTTAGGTATGTGTATAAGTGCAATACTTTGTTAGATATTAAAAAGTGATAATTACGAAGCATACCTTTGATATAAATAATTTAATTACTTACTGTGATTTAAAAGTGCCATGATGATTATAAGTAGTGTTTCACTAAATAACACCGTTAATTACTTAATTTTTAGGTTTTATTTACATAAAACGTGTATTAAAGTTGATTTTTTGATAAGAAATACATAATACCTACTTTAGAAAGATGTCAATTTTGTTAAAAATAAACAAATAATAAATGATTAGAGGTATTGTTGTTGTTTTTTTTTGTCGTTACTACTTGCCCCGGTAGACGTTACAACTTGCCCCAAGCACGAGGTAAGTTGTAACACCGCACTTCTTCTAGAAAATAATTGATTGTAAAATAATGGCCAATAGTTATGGTATTATTTTTACTTGATTTGGTAGAGGAAGAGTTACAGCATCCATCCATCTTTATTTAGTAGCAATTTAATCAATGGATCTCAAGATATATTAGTTTTCATGAAAACTGTTACAACAAGCCCCTCGCTCCCCTACTAAAGTAAGAGTAACAAACATCCATATATCCAAGCTTTCACATTTTATAAATATAGTGAGATTATAATAATGAGATAAAATTTATTATTCATACACTCATAGAATATATTTACAGTTACATTTTCACGTCTAAATCAGTACATCGATTTTGATACTTTTTTTGGTAAAGAGAAACATGCGACCCTGGAGAAGGTTGTAGGTTACTTACGAACATAAAACTTGAAGGAAGTCATTGG
The DNA here is from genome assembly GCA_934044485.1 of Apeira syringaria. Classification (NCBI taxonomy): domain Eukaryota; kingdom Metazoa; phylum Arthropoda; class Insecta; order Lepidoptera; family Geometridae; genus Apeira; species Apeira syringaria. Next base: position 6,843,727 of record OW203672.1, on the reverse strand, counting down.
CTTTATGGAATATATTATGGGCCCGCCATTTAGGGTATGTGGTTCGAGTCCAGCCTAAAGCTGATTTTTCTGTTCAATTTGAGTAAGTAATAATGTTTTTTTTTAAGTTTTTTGTTTTGTTTCTCGATACATTATTGCTACAATTTCGTATTTATCAAAGACACGCTGCTGCTTGCACGATAATTCGCGAAAGTATTCGTATCAACAGTACACAAAACAATTAAATAATGCTGCCATATTGCTCGAACACACTAGAAATTCTCTGTCACAGTTGAAGTAAGTAAATGACGGTTGAAATTGAATTGATTATCTTCACACGACAATACTACGACAAGGCGGATGCATTTATCAAAATAAAATATATCTACTACAAAGCAGTAAATTAAATAATAATAATTCAATGAATTAAGCAATAGTTTTTTTTATTTGATAACATTCACACAAGGTCTTCAGGTCCCAAACTAGGCAGAGCCTGTACTATGGTAACCTGATGACTGATATATATACTTATATACATATACACACCCAGACACAGGTCAAACAGACATGTTCATGCACACAAATGTCTGACCTGTCCGGGAATCGAACCCGGGACCAGCGGCTCAGACGGCCAGTCAAGTCAAGTTCAATGACTGCGATCGCCATAATAAATTGTAAAACTATTTTCATTTTTAATACCTACAGCATAATGCTAGCTTGAATGAGTTTTTCAATGATACATTTGATAACTCATAAATAAATCGGTCGCTCCACATTACTATACCCTACCAGGGTATGTACACTGAAAAAATGTTTTTAAGTATGCATGTAAATTCATATGCATGCAATAAACGTATATATACGTTATGAATGTATAAAACACGGGAGTTACTCACGTAATAAGTCAGAGGGTTCCGACTATAGTTTCAACCACATTCGGTGGTCTTTTTCAAGGAGAATACGGGGCGCTCGCGGACGCGTTCGCGATTCGCCTATACTAGGCGAATCGCGAATATAAACTATAGTCGGAACCCTCTGACTTATTACGTATATATACGTATTGAGTATATATGTACGTATTAAGTATTCAGTATTAATGCATAACTCTATAGTTCTGCTGTCAAATCTAACATTGTGAGCAGTGGGTCTAGACAAGATTAATCGCTTCTCTTTCTCTAACGACTAACGATGAATATTGGTTCTCATTGGTCACCTGATATATCGCTTTTAAGTGCCAATCTCATTCATTTTTAATGTTTTCTGTCGGCGTTAACGATTGTAGAATGTCACTTCGCTTGAGCTACTGATATTCCGGTCCCCACAAGACAGGGTTTAACGTAGTATGGAGACCATAAGAAACTGTTACTTAGTAACTACCAGGCTGAGCACTATCAGTGCTCGCCCCGCCTCCGGTGAAGCTGTAAATGCCGGTAGAGACAAACAGCATAAGTCCGTCAAAAAAAAAATTGGTTGTCTGTAAAGTCGGTTTACGGACAATAGATTTACGTGATAACGTCATAATCATTTATGACTTTGACTGACTTTGACTTTCACTGACGTTGACTTTGACTGACTTTGACTTTGACTGACTTTGACTTTGGCTGACTTTGACTGACTTTGACTTTGATTATTTTATGTAATACAAAACTCAGGTGGAACGTTACGCGGAACGTTACTATTTTTCATGAGTGTTGCTGGTATTCATCAATTTATAACACGTTATCACGTCAAAAAAGTTACTAAGTAAACAATTTTAGTGCAAGAGTAGCGTTAGTGTCAAATTTTAATATGTAAAAGCGATTGAAATCGTAAGCCATTCCTAAGTTTTCTCGTTGTCGGTTAATACTGGCAGCGATTCTAATCGTACTTGACCCCTTATTGCATGTGCCAATATTAAATTATGCCGATTAATATCTTTTTTGATGGCGATACGTTATGGGGTGGGAGATATGGGTATAAAAATAATAATAAACAGCTTTGTAGGTTATTATCCGATCATGATATTAAATGTTTTATGAGTTATGTGCCCCAGTTTTCACTAATAATAGCATTAGTTTTGTTTGAAAATTCTCGTGTGTTGATTAATTAATTTATAAAAAGTTTTGTTATGAAACTCCTCCGAATCGGCTTGTCTGATTTTTGTAATTTTTTAACCAATCTCAAAAGGGGGAGGTTGTAATAATATGTTCGACTGTATTTTTTATGTATGTTTCCGGATTTCCACCCCATTTTTGGACCGATTCTCAAAATTTTTTTTTGTTTGATAGAGTGTATCTCCGAGGTATTGTATACATTTATATATTGTATTAAAATCAGACAAGCAGTTTTTGAGTTACACTCCAATAACTGAAAAGTGTTACGTCTACTAGGACGACTTCTTAATTGCGGGTGAAGAAATCGGTGAACAACACAATGACAATTTATTCCGTGAGTAGCAAAGGTCACTGAATAGGGTCCAAAAATTTTTTTTTATATAAATCGAACTGATTCCAACACTCATAAGTAGAATAGAATAGAATAATCAATTATTCAACACACACATAACAAGGACAGGGCATGGGTGATGTCACTATTGTATACAATATATGTAATTATAGAACATGAATTAAAACATTACAAATGACATTGGATCTTAAATTTAGTGAGGTTGAATAGGTCTTGGCTCAGCATTGTACTGCACAAATGCAGATACTAGCAATTGGCGCAGGTTTTCAGCCATGACCCGTAGTTATTAGGAGAAAAAAACTAATAATTGATATCGGCTAGGTAAATATTACGAGTAATCATTATGAAAGTGTGGAATTACTTGTCAAAGTCGCTGCCGGGAAACAGTTTTTTAAATGTAGATTTGTTATGTCTGAAGATAGGTTGTAAATATTTTTTTACCCTCCTAACCATTAAATTTACATGAAGTTGTGTAGCTTTGACATTGCGATATTTATTATTATTATTATGTTTATTATTTTCACGCACAGTGGTAGGAGCGTCGGCTGTCAAACTGACGAACGCTGGTTGGATCCCCACCAGCGGCTTGAGCTTCTGGTGAAGGTAATTATCATATTCCCAGCATAGTGCTGGGGTACTATCGAGTATTCGCTTGGCTAGCTACCACCCTCAAGTGTGAAAAACTGTCACCAAACACATAGTATGTTCAGGCAGTTCTTAAGAGCCTGTAAGCATTCTAGGTCCAGCGTGATAACATCTTTGACCACATAAAACGTTAATTATTTTCAATTAATTTATTCAAAAAGGCAGTAAAATCTCACATCAAGATTATAAACTGAGGCGCAAAAACACGGCAGTTTTCCCCAGTGTACCACTCAGAGGTTTTTAAGGATTTTAATAAATAAAATTAACTCGTCTGAACAAAAGCTCTCTTAGCTCACCCGACGCTTGCCTAATTAGTAAGCACACACACTCTTTACATGAGGCTTTTAAAAAATAAGCTTCATAAAGTTTCTAAAAGTATTATAATAAATACTTAAAGGATATAAGTACCAAGTAGAAATGTTTGATCCAAAACGAAGGTATCGAAGACCTTCGTTTTGGATTTGCGTTGTTTGCATTGCGTGTTTACCAGATGATTTACGGAACTGAACTTCTTGTCTACATTTTCAAGAAAATGTACGTGAAAACTTACGCGTCGAATTGAGAAACTTTTTTTTTAAGTCCGTTAAAAACAGCTCGCTATGCCTCAACGCCCAGGGAAGAGCGGTGCATCCTAAAGCACGGGTGTTAAGCCTAGTTCAGCAGCAGATACTCTAGAATAAATTATGTGCATCCAAAATAGCCTAATATATTTTAAGTACCTAACCATTGTACATCTTTTTTGAATAAAGATATTCTTTTTCTTCTTCCTTCCCATAATCCCATAATTTGGGGTCGGGTCTCCTCACTTTCCTGCGCCAAGTCAAACTATCTTGGGTTGATTCTGGCAATAGGGCTTTCTTGAGGTCTCGTTCTATGTTTGACCACCAGATCGATGGCGGGCTCTACCTGTTTTTTAACCAACTTCAAAAAAAGGAGGTTACTCAATTCGACCGTATATATGTAGTTTTTTTAAGGTGTGTTCGCGGATAACTTTGTCGTTTATGAACCGATTTTGATGATTCTTTTTTTGTTAGATAGAGTATACTTCGTGGTGGTCCCATTCAATCCCCATTTCATCAAAATCGGACAAGCGGTTTTTGAGTTCTACACCAATAACTGAAAAGTGCTACGCGTATCTTGATGATATCATTGTCGCGGTTGAAGACATCGCAGAACACACAATGACAATTTTATTGATCCCGTGAGTAGCAAAGGTCACTGAAAAGGGTAAAAAAAAAATTTTTTTGTACCGACTTCAACAAGTTATTTCACACTTTTGAGTGTTGAAGTCGGTTGCATTTTTTGTTAAATTTTCTTTTTGTTCCTGTAGGTTAAGTGCAGTTTGTACCACGTGATCTTCCTTTCGTCTTTTGACATGACCATATCACCTAAGGCGGTTTTCGGTCACTTTTCTATTATTGGTGCTATGGTTATGGTTTTGAATAAAGACATTATTATTATAAATGTATAAAACACGGGAGTTACTCACGTAATAAGTCAGAGGGTTCCGACTATAGTTTCAACCACATTCGGTGTTCTTTTTCAAGGAGAATACGGGGCGCTCGCGGACGCGGTCGCGATTCGCCTAGTACTGGTCAGTACTAGGCGAATCGCGACCGCGTCCGCGGTAATGTGTGGTAATGTGTGAATGAATGAATGTGTGATAATGTGTCAAAACCACGTCAGTTTTAATAACAATATTATTATTATTATTTATTATATGATATTGAAAAATAGGTAGTATTTTTTTCAGACTCATTACATAAATACTTCACAAAAGCTACACAGCTTGTAACGCATCGCAATGATAGCAACACCAGAAAATATGACTTCCCTTTCACAATGGAAGTTAAGTAGGTCAGGTGGAACAATATGAGGTGTGGAAACTCTTGCAGCGGGGATCCCAGTTTGTAACTGGGTGCTTTTGAGGGCTTCGCTGTGTACGCTCTTAAGAGAATCCAGTTAATGACTTTGTTACATTCTGAAAGTATTCGAAAAGCCCTTACTGATATTATAATTAGTTTTTCGTTTTAACAACCTAAATTATTTGAATAATAATATTTAAGCATGCTAAACTAATATTATACACAATCGAGAGTCGCCGAGGCTCGGTGGTCAGTGACATGACTTCTGGGTCTCCGGGTCTCTGGGTTCGAATCCCGGCAGAGGCAAACATTTATGCGATGAGTTTAGGCGTTTGTCTCGGATTTTGGATGTTTGTGTGCTGTATTTGTGTGTGTCCACGCAAAAAAAAAAACCAGCTCACCAAATCTCCATCACCGCAAGCTTTCCATGAGCTAATATGTATACATATAGCTCAAGAAAAGCGTTTGATGACCATAACGCGAATCGCCATGATGTTTGTTCACACAAAATGTGCTCAACACGCCTAAAGAAGTTTATACTTAAAAACAAATTTTACCAGAAAATGGAACCGACTTCAAATGTGAAATAACTTGTTGAAGTCGATTTCAAAGTAAATATTGATGATGCATTCCAAGCCGATTTCGGCTACGGCGACCATTTAATGTTTCTGGGTACGGTTGTACCAGTTACCGGTTGTGCGTTCTCACATGGCTGATATACCCAATTTTTGCAGTAAATGTTCGAGAACAGAAGCAGCATGTGAGGACGTTATTAACATAATTGTACACAATGTTGGAAGGTGGTCTGCTCTTCATTCGCTCCCGCTCGGAGTCAAGTTCGCATCTTCGACTGTCCTCAAATGCATACACATTTGCATGCACTTTTTGCCTCCATTCTAAGCGACTGGCAGCTTCCGACTCCCATGATGAAGGCTCAATCCCACATCCCTTCATATGTCTTTTCAGCACATCTTTATACCTCAGAAACTGGCCTCCGCTTTTACGCTTGCCTTCCTCAAGTTCTGAGTAAAAGATGCGCTTGGCCACCCTTTCTTCAGGCATTCGGGATACGTGCCCGCACCAACGAAGCTGCCTTCGCATTAAGTAGGCTTCCACTCCGCACACATTCGCACGTCTAAGAACATCAGTATTCCTGACACGGTCAGACCATTTAACGTTTAGAATATCGCGAAGACATTTCAGGTGGAATCGATCGAGCGTACGAATGTGGCGGCGATACAGACACCATGTTTCTGATGCATATAGAATATTGGGCAGAACAATAGCCATGTACACCTTTATTTTTGTTTCTAATTTAATGTCGTGTGACCGGAACACCTTGACGCACAGTTTACCAAATGCCGCTGAGGCAGCACTAATTCTGGTGTTTATCTCAGAATCAAGGTCACCTTTGGATGTTATGGTGCTTCCCAGATATTTGAATTTATCCACATGCTTTAAGTTCATCCCGTTGAGCTGCACAATCAAGGGCGCCTGTTGAGTGGCGTCATTAATCATGACTTCAGTTTTTGTCACACTGATTTTCAGCCCGAACTTACAACACACCGAGTCAAACTTGGACATAAGCTCTTGTAGATCTTCAGGAGTTTCAGTCACAAAACACAGATCGTCAGCGTACATTATCTCAGTAATGAGATCAAGAGAGACCTTCGTGTGCGCTTTTAACCTAGATAAGTTAAAGACACCACCATCAGATCGAAAACGGATTCGGATCCCCTCTGTATTATCCTTTAGTGTCTCTTTGACGACCATAGCAAAGTACATTGCAAAAAGTGTGGGCGCTACTACACACCCTTGTTTTACGCCACAGGTTACAGGGAAAAACTCGGATTGTTCGCCATTTGATGTCACACAGCAAGTCATATGGTCGTGCAGGAGTCTTATTAGACGGATAAATTTATCCGTACAGCCAAATTTTCCCAAAGTTATCCAAAGCGCCTCCCGAGGAACACTATCAAAGGCCTTTTCCAGGTCCACGAAGCACTTGTACATCGGTTGACGTTGTTCCTTACTCTTCTCCTGGAGCTGGCGAATGGAAAAGATAGCCTCACTTGTACCTCTATTAGGCCTAAATCCGAACTGTGTCTCTGGAAGAAGCTCTTCCGATAACTTCAGCAAACGGTTAAGCAGGAGTCTGGCAAAGATCTTTCCGATGGTCGAGAGTAGAGAGATTCCGCGATAGGAATTACAATCAGCGCGGTCTCCTTTACTCTTGTAGAGCGAGCATATGACAGACATTCGGAAGCTGGAGGGTACTTTTTCATTGTCCCACATCTCCGAGAACAAATGCCACAACATGATATGCAGCTCGTCGCCACCATACTTAATTAGCTCTCCTGGAAGGTTATCCACACCAACTGCCTTTTTATTTTTCTGGGCTTTAATGGCTTTAATAACCTCCGTCAACATTAATGGTTCGTCCAATTCAACAGCCTGAGGATGGTCGTGTAAAGATTTAATATAATCTAAATCTGCTGTTCGATCCACGTTCAGCAGATACTGAAAATGTTCTGCCCAGCGTTTTAGCACCTCCTCCTTATTCGTTACGAGCGAGCCGTCAGACGACTTCAAGGGAACGCATCTTCTGCGGGTTGAAGTTCCTATCAGCTTCCGAACTTCACTGAAGAATGCTCCCAGCTGGTTCGTATCGGCAAGCAGCTGAATCTGAGAAACCTTATCCTGCCACCACTTGTCCTTGGCAGCACGAGCAAGCTTTCTTATGTGAGATGAACTTTGCTTGACCTTATCAGACACAGATGGATGTGCCTGGTTTTTTGAATCAAGCTGCTGCAAAAGCCTTCGATGACTGGATATGGCGTCGGAGAGAACTTTATCGTTCTCGTCAAACCAGTCTTCATTAAACCTCGATTGCACACCGAGTGTCTCTGTCGCTACACCGATAATCTGAGAACACAGGTTGTTGTATTTAGTCTCTAGATCATTGTTACTTTGAGAGCTATCGGCTATTGCCGTGTTAAGAGCTTCTATGTATTGTGTGCGCGTCTCCTGACTTTCAAGTCTATGGAGATTTATACAGGGAGGTCTTGGTCTACTTTGTCTGCGAGGAAAATGGGGACGTACACGTAGCTTTATTGTGACAAGCCGATGGTCAGTCCAGCAATTGGCACCACGCATTACTCTTGTCACCAGCACCTGCGAGATATCGCGCTGTCGCACGATTGCGTAATCAATTAAATGCCAGTGCTTGGACCGCGGGTGCATCCAGGTAGTTTTGTGTATCACGGGTAGTCTGAACATGGTATTAGTAATAGCCAGCTCAAATTGTGAACACAAGCTTAGTAGCAACTGTCCATTAGCGTTCATGTTACCAATACCGTGTCTTCCCAGTACTTGCGGCCACGCTTCGAAGTCTCGTCCTACTCGAGCATTAAAGTCACCGAGAAGAAGAATCTGTTCACTACGTGGAATCTTTCCCAGTGCCTGTGAGAGTTCCTCGTAGAATTTGTCTTTAATTTCATCGCTTTTATCCAACGTCGGGGCATATACACTAATGATGTTAATGTAATCCGCACTATTCAGAGGAAGACGTAAGGTCATGATGCGGTCACTAATCCCAACAGGATGATCAGTCAATTTTGATGTTATACTGTTTTTGACAGCAAATCCTACACCAGATCTTCTTGGCTCCGTGCTGGGGGCGCCCTTCCAAAAGAACGTATACCCACCACCAGCTTCTACAAGCACGCCTTCGTCCGCCAGATGAGTTTCACTCAAAGCCGCGATATCCACATCATAGCGGCCAAGTTCTCGTGCTACGACGGCAGTTTTTCGTTCAGGGCACGCATTCCCGGCACGGTCTAGTAGGGTACGTACGTTCCAGGCTCCACATGTCATCTTTTTGTTGTTATACATTTTATTATTGTTATTGTGTCTTCGACCACGTAAAAACGGATGCGTAGGCAGCCGTGGTTACTACCTCCCGTAAAGTTTTGGAGTAAGCATTTTTTGGGACACCTTTTCTAGTCCCCTCCCCGGCTGAGCAGGGCAAGCAGTGCCTCTCTAAATAGAGCTGCTTGGTCACAGTGGGTGCTGCCGAGTTACACTGTTACTCCATTGCAGTGCAGAAGCGACCACTCTCCCAAAGCCGCCAGCGTGCGAGCATCAGACAAAGCCCGGGTTACATCATGACCGAACCTCTCTACCTCTACTCATCGCCGCTGGACTTCTTTTCCTCAGTAACCTTTAAAACAGAAGCGGTCAAGTGCGCAGAACATATTTTAGTGCGTAAGTGGTCGCGCTACCACAGACGCACTCTCTCGTCCACTCTCTTCTGTAGCCAATGGAACGGAGACCGCTACGATTGGAGAAGAGCTGGATGCAGTGTCTAGCCGACGGTAACTTAACGACTCCTACCGCCGCCTTTGGCCTTCCACGATGCCTTGCTGCTTCGCCAGATCCGCCAACAACACTCGCTTATCAGCTGTCGCGCTGCCTTCACTGCCGAAACAGACTTCTGCATAATTATGCGGGGAGTAGCCGTAATAGACTTGCTTAGGACCACAAGTCCCCCTCAAACCGGGTTTGGCCCACGAGTCGACGTGGTTTACCAGGGTGTGGCCGCTGCATGCCTGCAGCTGCTTGGAGCCACCGGTGAGAGATTGTGAGGAATAGAAAGTTTGATTCTTTGACTTCAAGTTGGAGACCGACATAAAGAACAAATTACTTCCGCTCCCCACTACACCCTTCAAATATTATCAAAATATTGTGGCATGGTACCGACTTCGACAAGTTATTTCACACTTTCGAGTGTTGAAGTCGGTTTCATTTTTGTCAATATTTTTATTCACCTTTTTCAGTGACCTTTGCTACTCAAGGGATTAATTTTCATTGTGTATATTCACCGATTTCTCCACTCGTAACTAAATATATGTAATCGACGTATTCGTAGCACGTTTCAGTTATTGGAGTGTAAATCATAAACCGCTGGACCGATTTTAATGAAAGTTAAATGGGACCACACGGGAAGCACCAGCTTTCAAATATAAAAAGAACGATCAAAATCGGTTCACCCAGTCGAAAGTTATGAGGTAACAAACATAAAAAAACATACGGGTAAAATTGAGAACCTCCTCCTTTTTTGAAGTCGGTTAAAAAAATTACGCAATTGCACGTATGAACTATCTAGTAGATAAAGTGGTGTTGCGGCCCCCAAAATGGCGACCCTTTCCTGAGAATCGTGACACACTTGCGACGTTCTAGAATCTAGAAAACTCCCATTTTCCATAACATTGCTATCATTTCGTACGTCCGTGTGTTTGTCACGAGAACAGATGAAAAATGACCAGTGTGCTGCTTTATCTGAAGTCGGATCGAGAATACAGCATGAAATATAGGACACTATGACAGTTCATGTTAAATTTACTGTGGCACGAAATTTTTGGTGCACAATGGTACTTTTATTTTGCTCGGACTAGACTTTGCTTCGAGGAAATTTTTATGAAGTTCGAAACATCTGTCAGCCTGACGGATGCTGGTTCGATCCACACCGTTGGTGCTTATAGGCGGAAATTCAAGCCACTGCAGCTTCTCGTAAAGGCAAGATCGTCTTCAAATACAAATTATCGTGGTAGGCTACATTTGATACCAACCTTGCTAGCACAGTGTCTTCAGGCAGCTGGTCTGGAGAGCCAGTTAACATTCTAGGTCTAGTGATTACACCATCGAATACATCGTACTGACCTTCAAGTTCGATGATGTTCAAACACTAGAGGTGTAGATATAAAGGTTATTGAAAACAAAAATACGCGAAATAATTATTGTATCCGTTCGAAATAGTTTAAACATTCATTCATTTTGAATAATGCAAACACACATATTTTAGTTATTTCAAATATTCATTCATAAACATGTTTTTATGCGTGTATAATTTTATTTAAAATTTTCAATCGGTTAATTTTTGAACCGAGTACTGATATGATATTTTCATTATTTACACATACAGATATATAGATAGATGGGTCGCATAGAAATGTTATCAAAATGTAATCAATGAGCAAAGCTCAAATAGTAATTGATTTTCTTCTTATCGTAAATTATTTTTTATACCATATGGCGTCGTTACAAACATTTTATGCAACTATTTTTTGTTTATTCATAAGTTGTAGTACTAGTTAACATTTTACACTGCGGTATCACAATTTCAACATTTTAATGCATTTCATTTGTTTAGTTACATTGCTATAGTACGAGTAGATGCTTCGTTTAATATACTTCACAAAGAAAAAAATAACTGTAAACTAGCTTCAAAAGTAGCATTTTAACTGTCCCATTTACTTACATAATGCTATTTAACTTTAACTTACCGAGTAACTTATACAGCAAAATTCCAAGTGCAAAATAGATCGGTTAAATTAAACAGCGTCGTGTTAAAGTGTAATTTATCTAACAGTAAACTATACTAAAGTCAATTACTAGCATTAATTTGAACCACAAAACCCGGGGTTCCAAACGTATGCATAATGCACCTGGGGTTACCAAAGTATACCGAATACACGGGAATGCATCGAATTACTTAGTGTATAAGACTTTTCTTTCCTGGCGTAATAAAATTATGTAGGTCATTTATGACCTGTTAAATTATTGTATTGAAAAGATTTTACCAACTAGCCGATTTTTTTTTATACAGCATAGATCTATAGAAGAAATCGCTTTCAGCGATAAGTCCGCCTTTTGTTTCTCCAGAATAGTTTATGCTCTAAACATCATTATGTGTATTAAGTTCCTTTGTAAAACTTGGAGAAACAAATAAAGCGTTTTCTATCTATCTATAGATCTATCGTTTTACCACTATCGCACGTGATGGTCAGTGACGATGTGGTCGAAGATGTAATCACGCTATACCTGGAATGCATTCTGGCTCTCAAGGACTGCTACCTGAACACCCTATGTGTTTGGTAACATTCTTCAAATTTGAGGCTGGTAGGTAGGTACTCGAAAATACCCTTTTTTTTTCGAGGGGAAAATCTTCCAAAGATACCCGACTGCAATGGGGATGTAGCCGGGTTATGTGAGATTTCCACTCACTAAAAACCCCTCGGTGGCCTGCCTCAGTGCTATTTGTGAGGGCTCCGGGATCTCACATGGAACGCGCCGGTGCCCTATTCGCACTTGTTTCGGTTCCCGGGAGCTGAACACCCCAGAACTTCGGTATTAATACGGTGATGTATGCCACTTACACCACCGTCCATCTCGGACCTGTTGGAAGAGTGGTCGAAACCCCCATTTCCACCACTCACAAGTCGGTTCCTTTATATAACTATATAAAGGGGACCATAGACTACCCCTTTTATGGGGCAGACGGCAGAGTGTGACTGTCACCAGCTCCCTGCCGTCGTCGCCTTCGAGCAGGATCGGCTCTCTCCCGGTCTCGCTCGGAAGCCTCTTTTTGCGTCATACTCTCGAAACTCGAAAATACCCTACCAACACCGTTGGGAATTCGATAACGGTGTTACCTTCACTGTAAGCACAAAGCCCCACCGTCGGTGGGGATCGAACCACCGTTCGTCTATTTGACAGCAGACGCTCCCACCTCTGAGCCATCAAAAAGGTTTTACTGCCACCGCAGTCGACACCGCTTGAAAGCTCACCTACTTGTTATTGACTCATAGGAGTCCCATACCGTGCGGTGTGGAGATTTCTCACTCGGTATTCTCGAATAGCCAAAATATGTGATTCTAAAAAAAGTAGGTAACAATCTTAAAAAGAATTAGCAACGTATGGTTAATGCCTCCAGTACTGCAGATACCAACGCGACGATAATAGCTTAACATTAGGCGAACCCGTCTGCTTATTTTCCAACTATTAAATAAATAAGAATAATAGCTAAAATAATTCAACTCGAACTGCACTTATTTGTTCTCGCTGCGTTTACTAATTAAATTTTAGATTTTGGTAATAACCAACCTTTTACTTTACTAACGGGAAGGAACTGTTACCCTCTAACAAAGTTTTCTTCTTCAGAGGGTACAGAGATTTCTATATGTATAACTACACACTTATTCATGTACTTACTTTATCATGTAATCTTATTGTTAAATATTTTTTTTTAAATATTTATATTCATCATAATTATCATCTCAGCCATAGGACGTCCACTGCTGGATATAGGCCTCCCCCATTGATTTCCACAAGGACCGGTTGGAAGCGGCCCGCATCGGCCGTATATATTACTATATGTATATAATACTAGCAGCGCCCCGCGGTTTTACCCGCGTGGTGATGATTGATTATGGTGATGATGATGAAAAGTACCCTATGTGTTATTCCGGCACCTGGAGTATCTACATCCCAAATTTCATCCAAATCCGTCCAGCCGATTCAGCGTGATTGAATAAAAAACATCCATCCATCCATGCAAACTTTCACATTTATAATATTAGTGGGATTTGAACCTAAGTTCAAACAAGTTGTCATCTTTGCATAGTTAAAGATGGCATCTTAAATTAGGTCACAGATGCTCAAATATAAGAACACTTCTTGCGAACCCAAACTTACTTAAGTCTAGTTAGCTGGAAGTACTGAAATTTGACAGTATTAGGAATTCTCCAAGAAACAAGGCAGCTCCTAATGAAACCACTAGATTAAATACATATGTTTATTATCCGGCTGATGATGATTATCCGGCTTTGTTCACGTGTATAGTAAAAATATTTCGACCTTGGTTCGGGCTTGTCTGACGCCGATCATCAGGTAAGTTGACGCTGCCAGTTAGAGGCGACTACTGCGGGTAGCCCCTCACTCAACTCGCCGTGAGAGCTGCGGTGACGGGGCGGCTGACGGGGCGCGACAGCCGTTGAAGGGGTGCATCTGAGACTGGTAGCGCGCTGCATCATCTTCCGAGATTACGAAGTTGACCCGAGTGTAAGTGGTGCCTCGTCTTCATTGCTGCCATCGTCTAATGCATGGGAACAGACGACGCTGACTCTGTCATACTCCGACTGCTTATAACTTTTATAATGCGTACTGCCAGGGAGTGGAACTCACTGCCTTAGTCTGTTTCCCGATAGGTACAACCCCGAGTCTTCAAGTCGCGAGTGAATAGGTTCCTTTTAAGTTTGCATGCTCCACCTTAGACCGCGCCATCGCGTAACATCAGGTGAAACAGTGGTAAGCTTATAATAAAAAAAATAAAAACTTTTGATGGTGGGCAGCAGACATGCCCAAAACTTAGGTCGAAACTTCGACTATAAACTTGAGTAAAGCCGGATAATACACAATGGGTAGAACTTACGAGAATTTCTAATGAAAAACCACTAGATATTGGAAATCCAAGCATCGCAAATTTGGTTGATCCATTGATTGACCTTTAGCTATGAGTGCTTTCGCTTCGGATTTATCTGGTTATAACCACAAAATTCTGGTCACTGTCCGTAAAAATAGCGCACTATGGTGACCCTTACATGCACCAGAGCTGACCCACTTTCCGGAGCGGTCATGCGAGAGTGAAGCAAACAATACAATCCCATTAACAGTAGCGGTTTGTCTTTATTACGGCTGGCTATTTGTTGTGCAAATTCGGCCTTACATAGGTGCAGAGGTGTACTCTTTTAATAGGACATGTAGCGTCTGCCCTCGACTGGGGAAGGCTTACACTGAAACGGAAATTCTGTTTTGGTCTCATGAATGCATACACTGAATGCTGTGTCAGCCCTATTTATGGGTAAACGTAGATTTTGCTGGGTATTTGGAAATTCTAGCTCGATTTATATATTTTACTATTGTTCTGACTGTATCTCACAGTATATTTTTTGACGTGATAACGTTTTATAAATTGATGAATACCAGCAACACTCATGAAAAATAGTAACGTTCCGCGTAACGTTCCACCTGAGTTTTGTATTACATAAAATAATCAAAGTCAAAGTCAAAGGCAAAGGCAAAGGCAAAGTCAAAGTCAAGGTCAAGGTCAAGGTCAAAGTCAAGGTCAAAGTCAAAGTCAGTCAAAGTCAAAGTCATAAATGATTATGACGTTATTACGTAAATCTAACCGACTTTACAGACGACCCATTTTTTTTTTACATATTATAAGTTTACGTTTGACAACTGTCTCACCTGATGTTAAGTGATGACGTTGTCTAGGATTTAGCACGCAAACCTAGAAGGTTTGCGTGCCTATTCCTAACCTATTCACTCGCGACTTGAAGACTCCAGGATTGTACATATCGGGAAACACAGACTCGGGCAACGAGTTCCATTCCTTGGCAGTACGCGTTAAGAAAGTGGAAGCAAAACGCTGGAAATAGTCAGGCGTTTGACCACTATCTAACCTGATGTTAAGTGATGATGTGGTATTAATTGGGGTAGCATGTACTATTTTCCTCAAATGTAAATAATCTTATATTATTATGTACTTCTAGCACACCACAGTTTCACCTGCGTGTATTACACTTTTCCCACTACCTCAATTATCCCAGGGGAACTATACTTTTTCCGGGATTAAAGTAGCCTATGTCTAGCGTCAATGTCTATGTTTCATTGACATTAAGGAATTCAACGAATACATTGCTTATGGCAACATAGTAATCAAAATACAATTCCTACTAATGTGCACAATGTGTACAATGCACAATAAAAAATAATGCAATAATAGCTTCTAATGTAAAAGATGTCTAAAGCGTACAGATAATTGCTCATAACAAAGGTCATCTAGTTGTAATAACCGACGGAATAGCACTGACCGTGTAAAACGTAATAAAAGGTCTCATTTTTCGAGTATAAATATCGGCGGAGATTATAGCGGGATTTTGAGATGTGAAGACTGCGAGATGTTAATAAATGTTAGCTTTGTTAGTGAGATGTTAGTAGCGTGTATCTGTCATCTGTCTGATGTGTCTGTCATCGATTCAACCGTAATTCTTATATAAATATAACTTTACTACACTTTAGACTACATAGTGTGACTAACACATAGGTCACGTATGCACGTTCATATTGGCCATGTGGCTGCTATAATAGCGTACAGTTTATAAACAATACCCATAATCTACTATGGGCTAAGATTTATGTATGTTACGTGATAACCCGCTACGAGTGTGAAGGAAAATGAGTTTATGTACAAGTAACTATAGGTTTAAAACTGCCTAGTTATTATAATTTATGCAACTGCAGTTATACTGTACACAGAATTATGTTCTGGGATTTTATTTTATTTATTTTCACATATATTTATATAAGTGGTTCATGCTTGTGAAATGCTGAATAAAGTATATAATTATATTATTTTTACTCGGTATAGTAATTATAATATATAGGTATGAAATGACCCCACCTAGTATGGGATATTGTTGATTTTTTATTATTATTTATTTAAGGATCTTCAAATAGTACATAACAAAAAAATTACAATTGAATGCGAAAAATATAAGTTAATAACAAAAATATAAGTATAGGTAGTTGATGTACCAACAGCGAAGACCACAGATTAATAACATAAATAATTACATAAAGTCTAACAGAACAAACCAGAATTTGTTTACGCTTTAGTTTACCTATGTCTATGTATGTTAATTACTGTAAATAAATACAATATGTCCATAAAGTAGGTTAGAGAGGAAGCTTAATCACTTTGACTACTAATGTTAATAGATTTTATCAAAAGCAGTTAATAGGTACTACAAGAAAATACCGTGTAATTGCCGTGGTGGTACCGGCCTAGAATAGTACTCCCCCATCTCTTCCCGTGGGTGCCGTAAGAGTCGGCTAAGGGATCACGTACCAGAAGGTGGGCAGCAGCGCCTTCTGAGGATTGTAAATCATACTGCGCTCGCCAACCCGCATGCCAAGCGTGGCGAGTATTGGCAAATCCCCCCTATATGGGGGAGGCATATGTCCAGCAGTGGACGCACATGGCTGAGAGAAGAAGAAGAAGACAAGAAAATACTTAAATTGCTGCTCAAGAGACATTGGACGGTGATATGGAGAAGAAAAAAAATTATATATGTAAATATATGTAAACACAATACTGTGTTCAGGCAGTTCAGTTCAGTCTTTGAGAGCCAGAGTAAGCATTCTGGGTAATAACGTCTTCGACCACATCGACACTGACCATCAAGTGATATAGTGGTCAAACGCTAGATCTTTACTGTATCAATCACTTGTTACAAATAATATGGTTAATTGAGTAAAAATTCATTATAAATGTTTAATAATTTATATTTTACCACATAGCGTTGACGATTTAATATTGGTTTGATTGCATAGTCACAAGACATTACATACTAGCTGCGACCCGCGGTTCTACCTGCATGGTGATGATTGATGATGATGAAAAGTAGCCTATGTGTTATTCCGGGCCCTGAAGTATCTACATACCAAATTTCATCCAAATCCGTTTTACCCCCGCGGTGAGAAAAACGGTGATGATGTTGTTGATGAAAATAAGCCTATTTATTTCTATGTGTTAATCCAGAGTATAAGCTATCCGTGTTTCAAATTTCATCCAAATCCGTGTAGTAGTTTTGCGTGAATGAGTAACAAACATACTTCCATACTCACAATCTTTCGCATTTATAATATAAGTAGGATTACTCGTACTAACAGTAAAAGGACAGTTAAAAATATGATACAAAATTTCGATTTTAACACCTCAAAATCCAGCTGATATAGAGCGGCCCACCTAAAGTTAATTTCGGTGTTTTATTTGAATTTTAACTTCATAAAATCTTGTATAAATATAGACTACACATCTTATGAAAAACTGCATTATAACCTACTTGAAAAACTCCATAAAATCAGGACAAAAGCCTTCCAACGGTGGATTATGTTCAAAAAGAATCCTTGGGAGCTCAGCTCGAAGGACCAACTCGAAAACTTCCGGCTCCGCCGCCACAGCTAGGTCGTCGCGAACTTTCTTTGTTGCAATTGTGGAATTTACAGCAGATTGAGTGTACTCAGGATAAAGGCAAAAGGGCAAAATGTATTTTTTATTGAGCCATTTGATTAAATTATTAAATTAATTATAATTCTCTATTACTTCCCTACTGCCTGAATTCTAGCCATCTTGTTTGTGAAGAATATTGGCAAAAATTAGTGTATTTTTGCCAATATTCTTCACAAACAAGATGACTTGACCAATGTGGAGTGACGGATGTTATACTTTAAAATAACATATTTTATTTCTATAAAAATATTTCAAACAGTATAAAATATCAATAGGCTAACATACAAAATAAATTAAATCATTAAATAAATTGTCCTTTTTTAAATAAAATATTTAAAAAAAAACATTTATTTATATATTAAATATTTTGATATAAAATTAAAAATAATAATTTTATCTAAACACAACGTGATGGAAGTTTGTATGGCGTTTCCCATACCAATCGACATAGTTGATATAAAACCAGGTTGCATAATTTATACTTCTTATTGCAACGGGGGCAACCCGTGAAACCCCCCTTACCTTAGTACGTCCAAATGCTGAGCAAGCAAAAACTTTCTAGGACGTGTTGATTACACCCGTAACAGTTGAAATATGACGGGTTCCGTACCTGAAAAAGACAATGTTGGTGTTAGTTTTACAACTTTTTATTGCTATAAGTTTTAGTGGAAAACTTCTAGAACTGTAGATTTAGTATGTGACGATTTGAAAACAGGAAGGAAATAAAAGTCGGTTGGAGAACATTTTACTGTTGGTCTAAGTTGAGGTACTGAGTTGGGTATTCATAATATAATAGCTATTCTTTGTATAGTTTTGCTATAAGCATAAAACATGTACATAAGAATGGCACAATTAGAAAGAATATAATTTATTACTGACTTAAACAACACTACATACAATACATAGATTTATATACATTATGGTTGAACTATACAAGTAAAAAAAAAATTCGTTGTCTGTAAAGTCGGTTTACGGACGATAGATTTACGTGATAACGTCATAATCATTTATGACTGACTTTGACTTTAGCCTTGACTTTAGCCTTGACCTTGACCTTGACTTTGACTTTGAAATTGACTTTGACTGACTTTGACTTTGACTTTGATTATTTTTTGTAATACAAAACTCAGGTGGAACGTTACGCGGAACGTTACTATTTTTCATGAGTGTTGCTGGTATTCATCAATTTATAAAACGTTATCACGTCAAAAAAAAAAAAAAAAATTAGTTAATACAAAGGAAGAAGGGCGCATTTAGGCAAAACATAGATATCATTTACAATTAGTATAGAACATTCCCTATCACTTATCATCACGTTATAAATTTCACTTACTGATATTGATAATAAACACATAATAATAATATTATTATGCATGTTATATCACGTCTGAACGGATTGATAGATTTGTATGACATTTGTAATGAAGGTTATTACTTAGTAACGTCAGCAGCGAAATTTGATTGACCTTACGAATTTACAATGGAGTGATTGGACCCTTGATTATCCGCCTACCCGCATGGCGAACGTGAATGTTTTTTTATTTTTTATTTTTTTTTATTAACATTCACACAAGGTCTTCAGGTCCCAAACTAGGCAGAGCCTGTGCTATGGTAACCCGATGACTGATATATATACTTATATACATATAGACACCCAGACACAGGTCAAACAGACATGTTCACACACAAATGTTTGATCTGTCCGGGAATCGAACCCGGGACCAGCGGCTCAGAAGGCAGAGTGCTACCAACTGCGCCAACCGGCCAGTTAAATTAGGGAGATGAGGGCCCGTGTCCTACTAGTTGCAACACGATCTACTTAAATTGCATTATAGAGTGGCATTAATATATATAGAAAGCAAACGAACAAAACAACAATTTCGTCCAAACGGGTTCTACTTTTAGACAGCACAATACTCAATATAATGTTAATCACCAAGACTTACGCCTCCAGTCAAATAAATCATCCGTCTCATCAGAATCAATGAAAATGAAAGAGAAAGACGCCCCAGGACTATCCTAGTTATTAAACGACATTTGAATTATTCATAACGGGAGGGAAGATCGAAATGACTCTAGCTGACTGACGCTTGTCATAAAGGCAGTAAGAGTTTTGTATTGTTACGAGTAAGAAGTTGCATAAACATTTTATCTTTTTTGTCATATATAAGTCTACATTGTAACCAGTTTTGTGTACTGTCAGCAACTATTTGTAAGTATAATTAAAAAGACTGGGAACTACTGGGAATGATTCACAAAGGGTGATGGGAACTTTCAAGGGCGTGAACCGCATAAAATACAAAAATATTGTATTGATTTAAATGGTGTACAAAGAAATAGTGACCGGACAGGTCAAACATTTGTGTATATGAATGTTTGTTTGACCTGTGTCTGGGTGTGTATATGTATATAAGTATATATATCAGTCATCAGGTTACCATAGCACAGGCTCTGCCTAGTTTGGGAAGTCTGAAGACTAACCCCCTAACTTATAAACATTGAATAACCTCTGAATAGTTATTCAGTGTTTTGTCTTTGTCGCTTATATGACAGTTTGACGTTGAAAGAACGGAACAAAACACTGAATTACTATTCGCAGCTTATTCAACGTTTATAAGTAAGGGGGCTTGTGTGAAAGTTTTCCCATATTATTATTATCTCTTTATTTTCTTTTTTTCTTAGGTTTAGTTTTTTTACAGTATAAATATCAAAAACAAAAATTAATAAAGATATTATTAAGAACCTAAACCTAGAGTTCCGCCAGCAGCGGGGCAGGGCCCAAGCTACCGGTGGTTAGGGCCGCAGAGTGAGGAACCTCCGGACAATACGCGCCGTTTCAAGGAGTACCGCCTTCTGCATCTGACCCTTGATCCAACCGTCTAGCGAGAGCCTCTTTAGATTATTATTATTATTAAAGTGTATAAATATCCATACTGTTTATTTTTTCTATTGCAGCTTTTATATTCAAAGAAATAAGTTTCATTTAAAACAGAAATCAAAGGATTCGGTTTCTTAACTATGTTTACTATTGAGACTTGAAATCGTTTCGAATAACTTAACTTGCGACACTTTTACTTACAAAGTAACTTCAAGGGCTGGTCCCTTGTTTCTGATCTTCGGAATGTATAAGTAAGCGACTTTGTTAAAGGTTTTGTCAGTATAGGTACCTACTAGACTACTTCGAAGCAATTACAGCTCGGCGGTGGCAGTGTCGGCTGTTAATTTGAAAGACGCTAGCTCGATCACCACCAACGGCTTGAGCTTCCGCTGAAGGTAACACCGTTTTATCAATATCCTAGAATAGTGGTAGGGTACTTTTGAGTACCCGCCTGGTTAGCTACCAGTATCAAGTTTAAAAACTGACAACATTCCCAAACAAATAGTGTGAGCAGGCAGTAGTCCTTGAGATCCAGTAAACTTGTAGGTTTAACGTGATTATATCTTCGACGATGCGGTCGAAGATATGACCGCATCGTCACTGACAGTAAAGTGAGATAGTGGTCAAACGCTAGAACAAAAAGTCTTAAAAAACTTGCTCAGCAGGCCTAGTTTTTCAACTAGGCCGGTTGAGGTAAGAGCAAATTGATATTAATTTGCTGATTATCAAGAATGCGCAGATATTGAACCGATATTTAACTTGTTCTTTGCCTGTTCTTGGAATTTACTTCAATCTATTTTATATCCCTTCGAATCCAATTAAAAAACATCATCATCAATTCAGCCATAGAACGTCCAATGCCTCCCCATATAGGGGGGATTTGCCAATACCCGCCACGTTTGGCAGGCGGGTTGGCGAGCGTAATATGATTTCAGATCCTCAAAAGGCGCTGCTTCCCACCTTCTGGTACGTGATCCTTTAGTCGACTTTTACGGCACCTTGTTAATAAATCAATCGGGGCTTGATCGCGAGAAAAACATTTAGTAATTTAATTTATTTACCTCGACGTTTCGACCAAGTTGCATTGGTCGTGGTTACGAGTTTTACGGGACCCGCGGGAAGAGATGGAGGAGTACTATTCTAGGCCGGTACTACCACAGCACAAAACAGCACGGATAAAAATCATACTAATATTATATACGCGAAAGTTTGTAATACTATCACGCCTAAACGGCTGGATAGATTTGGATTAAAATTGTATGGAGATAGCTTAAATCCTGGATTTACACAAAGGCTTATCATCATCACCATCACCATTTTTCATCACCACGCGGGTACAACCGCGGAGCGCAGCTAGTATAAAATATTTTTCAGGTTACAGGTCAAATCCTCCTCCTCGCGTCGTTTTCCTCAGTGCTGAGGGTCGCGACCCCCTCCATGAATCACTTTTCGGCGGACGATACTACGCCATCTTGACCTGTCTTCGGCAGTGTGCATAGCTTCGTGCATATTAGTATTGAGAGTGGTGCGGATCTGATCCGACCAACGACTACGACCTCGTGGCCTTTTCCCCTCGATCTTACCGCTGACAACAAGCTTTTCTAAGTTGTCAGCTTTTTTCCGAGCTATGTGACCGAAATACTCAAGGACTCGTTGAAGGCAGATGGATGACAGCCTTGTAGTCACTTTGAGTATCGATATATATGTCCTTTTCGCAGTCCAGGGGATGCGTAACATTCTCCTCCAGCACCACATCTCGAGAGCGTCAACACGTTTTCGATCGTTTGCCCTTAGTGTCCATGTTTCTGCGCCGTATAGGAATATGGAGAATACAAGGCTTCTGACCTGGCTTCTGACAGGTGAAAAATGACGAAGTATTTGAGGTGAAAGACTACTTACTAGTCCTATATTTTTGGATGTCTGTGTAAAATTACAAGACTTTTAATTCAAAAGGTCTAAAATCGCTCCCTTAATCACCACTTTCCAAAAAGAAGGGTGAAACTAGAACTCGCGGGAGTTAATCTGAATTAACTTTTTATGACCCCATAAAAAACCCAGAGTCCGCGTTAACGTTTAGCATAAATCTGCAATATTTAAGAAGTTACCCGCAGAGGGGACAGTTAGGTATAATAATTATATATTTATGACTAGTGTGAATAAGTCCTTATTTGTGAAAAGTTTGAATTATTACGACTTCAAGAACAGTAATTGGGAAACATTTCCTATACTTATATAACAACAATTTTTACTAAAAAATGGAACCGACTCAAATGTGAAATAACTTGTCGAAGTCGGCGCCATAATGCCTCAAAAGTAACTATTATCAAAATATTGTGCGCATAGTACTGACTTGGAGAAGTTATTTCACATTTGAGTGTTTGAAGTCACTTCCATTTTTAATTTTAAAAAAATTGTCAGCCCATTTCAGTGACCCTTGCGATCGATTTCTTATTCACCCTTAATAAGGAAATCATCCAGATAGACGTGACACAGTAGTCGTATGTATGTTTTACTAAAGTAATATCGCATTTTAGAAATCGTAAAGGAAAAAAACTAAACAACAAACAAGTTTTCAGGCCAGTATGGACTTATGGTATCCAGCTGTGGGGTTGTACCAGGAAGACCAATATCCAGGTGATTCAACGTTTTCAAAATAAAGTACTGAGAGGTATAGTTAAAGCACCCTGGTACATAAGAAATGGCGATCTCCATCGTGACCTAAAAGTGGATCTCGTCAGGACGATCAATAAAAAAATATGCCGAAGCTCATGAACAAAGACTTCGCCATCATGTGAACGCCAAGGCTTTCCAGCTCCTCGACAAATCGAACATAGTGAAAAGACTTGAGAGACCCTTCGAGTTATTTTTGTGTAGGTAGTGTGTGCTATGTTTTTTTTTAAAAGATCACTTTAAACCGACGACGCTCATGTATGAAAGGTCAAATGAGTGGACAAAGCGAAAGAAGCGTGTCGGGATCGTAGCATTTGGAAGTCTGTGGTCACTGCCAACCTTTACGGAAAAGAGGCGGATATATATGCATATATGTATTTAGTAATGTTAATAGTTTATTAATACTGTATAAATGGGACAATTATTAGTTAAATAAATCTCTCTGGTACCTTTGAAGGTACCAGGGAATTATTTTTACGGACAAAAGACTTAAAACGGTATTTCCAATGAGGGGTGAAAGGACAAAGCATAATGTGTAAACAAACAGTAAGGAAACTTCGAACCGTTTCCACAAGCAAACATATTATTGTACGTCTCAAGAAATATCAAAATGATGCTTATAACAAAATATGAAGTTTTAAGTGCAAGACAAATAAATTCCAGGTAAGGATGCATGCAGTGTGCACCGTCCTCCCGTTCGCATGAATTGCACACAGAAAGTCTAGGACAATAGCAGTGTTTGTTATATCTGGATTACTGCAAGGTATGAAATATCAGTAGCGCCCATACTGTCATTACATTGCTTGGTTCATTTTCTTATTGAAATATTATTAAACGACAGGGCATCGATTTTCTCAACCCCTTAAAGACAAAGACTTCCAATTTGCTTTCAAAATTTGTTTGTTTGATCCTTTGTTGACATGTTTAGTATAATTTTACCTGGCTATGGTAAAGTGGTTTTGTTAGAGGGCAGAAAGGGACAGAGCAAAAGAAAGGCATTTTTTTTAAGAAGACTTTTGTTAAATTAGCCTATTATTTTTTAAACGACTTCCATAAAACGTTCGTATGTTTTTTATCATGTATGTTTGGATAGTACCCTGGGTATCGATTCTACTAACACATTGCTCATAGATTGTCAATGAATCGTCGTTTTTTCTAGATTTGCTATTCTACTTGGAGTATAATTGTAATGGCTACACAGATCTGATTTCTACCGCAATTCAATTGTCTACAATGCAATCGAATGCAATTGTTATTTCAGCGAAATATCAAGTTTATTTATGATAAAATTAGAAAGACTGTTGCATTGGTTATGAATGGATTGTAATAATACATAAGAGAATTGGCGCCCTGTAATTTGTTAACCATTTTCAAAAACTGTATTTTCTATTCCACTTTCTTTCGATAGGATAAGCTTTCCTGGATTGGTCCCATACTCTCTCTCTCAGCGATGGGGCGTCGACTGCTGGAGGCGAGTATTGGCATATGCCCAATACTCGCCACGCTTGGCAGGCGGGTTCGCGAGCGCAGTATGGTTTCCAATCCTCAAAAGGCGCTGCTGCCCACCTTCTGGTACGTGGTCCCTTAGCCAACTTTTACGGCACCCACGGGAAGAGATGGGGGAGTACTAATCTAGGCCGGTACCACCACGGCACGCAATCCCATACAAATGTAATGAAAATAGGATCAGTATTTATCTCAAATTTCTTGAAAATTTTAAAAATGTTCTATGGTTCAGAGCGTAAGTCAGTTTTTTTAAGGCTTTTAAGGAACAGGAATCACTTATGATCTGTGGATATAAAGGAATGTAATTTTACATTTACTACATTTTTTATTTATTTAAGTGTTAAGTGATTAAGTGGTAATTTAAGTGTTGATAAGTTAAGTTTCATTTAATACCCAAAGCTAAATAAAAAGTCAGCTAATAATAATTAAAAAATAATATTGGTTACTTAAGCGAGGAACAAAGGGAGCTTTTCCACTTGAATATTTCTTATTATTTATTTACATTCACACAAGGTCTTCAGGTCCCCAATTAGGCAGAGCCTGTACTATGGTAACCTGATGACTCATATATATACTTAAATACATATGCACACCCAGACACAGGTCAGACAGACATGTTCATGCACACAAATGTATGACCTGTCCGGGAATCGAACCCGGGACCAGTGGCTCAGAAGGCAGAGTGCTACCAACTGCACCAACCGGCCAGCCGCAGTTTATAGGCACTAAATTAGAGCTGCTCCATTTTTATCCAGATTCGTAAAAAAAAATGACACATAATATGTGTCAATTTTTTTAAGTTATTTAACAGAAGATGAACAAGGTTATATTACAACCTCTATGAGCCCTCCGAGGTGGCGATGCCCTCGATGTGTTCCCGAGGGCATCGTGCACGAGGGGTGAGGGAGGAGAATGGCTCCCTCCCCGAGGTGGGCCCGTCGCAAGGCGGGCAGCGGCGTCGACGGGGGCTGTGGAAGGTGCGAAAGCGTGCCCGCGCCCCCCGTCACTTGCCGACGACGGAGGAACACCCCGGGGTTGTAGTGGGTACACTCGCTACTCTGGCGGGGACTCCCACATAACCACCGTACCTCCCCCGGCCGGTGGTATCCATAAAGAATTTCCCCGGGTCAAAAAAAAAAAAAAAAAGGTTATATTACAACCTTGTTCATCTTCTGTTAAATAACTAACAATAACATTTAATGCCGGGAGGTCTTGAGGTCTTCAAGTCGCGAGTGAATAGGTAACTTCTAGGTTTGCGTGCTAAATCCTAGACAACGTCATCACTTAACATCAGGTGGGACAGCTGTCAAACGCAAACTTATAATATGTAAAAAAAAAGGTTCAGATTGCTCTCCTTTTATTCTAGAAATTAACGCAAACATAAGGTTTCTAGAAGAGCCACTACCTGAATGTGTCAAAGAACACGCTAGCGCAATGCCGGATCAACTTGCAACAGAGAGCTTTTTAATTTACGTAGTCGAATATCTCACACTTTGAAACAAAACTTCCCTATAAATATGCGAAGGGATGCCACCGCAACTTTACACTAATTAAAAATTTACATTTTGAGAGGACGTACCTACCTACCAATTCATTATTAAAATTTTGCGGCAGAACTCGCTTTTACACGAATAATTCACGTCAAATAACGTATTGCTAGAGTGTTTGCATAGTGGAGAAAAAGCAGTTAACAAACTTAGCTTATCTTACCTGACCCAGGGTTGTGACAAAATAAGGAAATTCCCGAATTATTCCTTAGCTACTACACAGTTGAGAGGCAACGGAAAACAACTTTAAAAATTCAATTCAGTTAGATTACACACAAACCTCATCATATTAAATCCTTTGCTCACGCTAGTCCTAAGCGGCTCACACAATACGAAGAACAATATATAATTCAACTGTAAATGAACCATACAGATATAAAAGCAAAACCTAATAGCAAATAGCACTTTCTAGCCTTCTAGTTCAAACAAGAATACTAATTGTAAGTTATGGTAGACAACCCTACTACAGCAATCAATGGTTTGAACATACGAGCTCGGCTTTAGTACAGAGGCAGTATACTGCTTAAATAACTATACTGCAATCGTTCAGAATTATAGAGGAGAGTAGGCACAACCAGCACCCATTGTTTTATTATGTAAACCCAGCGAAAAAGGTCCTTTGTCCCTAATTCTTTAGACGGAATCTTTTCTAACTTTCACTTTGAATTATGGTGTTTAACCGTAATTACTTTCGACCCCTGACACTTGGCTATAAAAGGCGAATTATATTGTAAAGACTTTTTTCTTGTTTGTACGTAACGTATCCGCTGGTGAAAGTGTTTTGAGGACTGGTAATTGTTATGTAAAAAGTTTTTATTCTCTACATCAATTTTAAGCGGAATCTTGTTCTTTCTTTTATAACACGCGAAAGCTTTGCCAGTATCTATGTAATGAAACCATTGAACGTCATTTTCACCTCCTTCAAAACGTCAGACTAATTTGAAACTTATCAAGGACTGATGAAAATGCAATAACATAAGTGATGATTTGCAATTTTTTATTTTGGTCGACTACAAAAGCGTCTTTAATAACATATTATTTGTGTTTAGATTTGAAGGATAGAATAATAGTTTAAAAAAAACGAGCGAACGCGTCTATAATTTTGGCCTAGCGCACGGCTTCACTATGAAACTAAGCAATAACATTGTTGCTTTTATATTTCATATCGTGATTATTTACTTTTTCGTACTTTTTTCTATAATACTTATTGAATGAAATCAATTAACAGTCTTACCCCAACTTCCCCATCGATAATATACAAAATCAAACAAGGTGCAACCTAGACGTTTCCACAGACGAATGATTAAAAATAAAGTTTTAATAATAAAAAAAACGCTTTGCTTGTAAGTCTGCTACGGGTAAAACTCATCGGCTTGCTGAAACCGGGAATATTAATATTTGACTGAGAGCAGGGGGAGTATTCTCAAAGCTCTCGATATCAAATCGAAAACATAAAAAGAAGGTAAAAATAAAAAGAAGTAAATCGCGTCTATGTTAGAAGCGATCTCATCTCCTTTTTCCAGACTAAGAAAAAGCCAAATGTGTTGTATTTTTATTAGTCTACGAATACTCGTCGATTAATAAAAATATGGTATGTGCTTATGTTTTTATTAACGAGTCATCCACCGAACGCTTAAGTACTCATCTGATTTAGTTAAATGAAGTTTAAATAGTTTAATAGTTTATTTCTTTCCTGACTTAATAACTAACATACGAGTAATACATTGCCATGTGCCCTGAATTCCAGACTGGGATAAATCCCGAATTGTGGGACTCAGTCTCTTCCGTTCCTCACAATACATCATATAGAATGACCAAAACAATATGTATATTATAAATGAAAAAAGAAAGAAGTTATAAAAGAAAATAAATAAATTAATCATATCGAGTATGTATGCTTACAAGTGTCTAATGATAGTTTATTCTGATATAAGGTACATGTTTGCCGTTGTAGGGTTACGTTTTTTTATTATGTAGTAGATATCACACCAATATTATATTGCCGCGCGACAATCCCTGCAATTCTATAAAATATTTCAATAAATAATTTTAAAAAATGTTCCGAATCAATTAAAACATCAATGTAAAAAATCCTTTTAAACACGTTTATCTCTTACGTAAACTTTGAAACGTTTTAAACAAATAGTTTATTTAGGACGATATTTTGGTTGGACAAGTCAAATAGTTAATGTAAATACCCTTTATCTGTTTTTAATATGTTTTAACTTTGTAACCTTTAATTTAGGGAACAGCACAATAATATTTGTAATGTCGTAATTTTAGAAACAAGATATGATACGAAATACCGTCATAAGAAGTAAGACAAAAGTCACAGACGTACTTACTAGAATAGATAGTTTGAAGTGGAGATGGACTGGGCACATGCTGCGCGGTACACAAGAGAAGTGGAGCAACATCATAACAGACTGGTACCCTAGAGATGGGAGAAGGAACAGAGGAAGACAAAGCAAGAGATGGGAAGATGAACTAAAACTGACGGCAGGCCCAAAATGGAGAAGGGTTGCTAGAGACAGAGTACAATGGAAATTGTTAGAGGAGGTTTTTGCCAAGAGGCACACTGAACACATTATAAACGCGAATAGTGATAACGTATTTTCACACAAATTAAAAAGTTTGTTGATTGACAAAAGCTATTATTCTATCGAGGAATATCTCAATGACAAATTAATAACGGAAAAAAAATAGTAAAAATAATATTAGTTTAAATGGGAAAAATATATATTATTTACGTAACTGACTAAATACAAATGTATGACTTTAAAATATTGACGCCATAAAATTATAATAAAATATTTGATTTTCATTATCTTATTGATTAATTATTATTCCAATATTAATTCAATTTTCTCTAGTGTATGTAATATGTATTTGGTAAAACTGACGCGCCCTCCTCTCTTCTAAAGTTGCTGCCCGCCAGGGTCTCTAATGAACTGTATTTTATTGTAATACCACGATACTTGTACTATTAGAGATTGCAATAAAGTTTTGAATTTGAATTTGAACTCAGAGATATTTTATAACTAAAGAGATAACCACAATACAAAGAAAGAAGAAAGCAGTTCAGGATAAGAGGCTTATTATTATAATTTTACGTGACTTGGAGTTGAGATGGAAAGTATTTTAATATTATATATTATATTCCGGTGGCTTAAATATGTAGTTACAGCCATTCACAAACCTCCACTGAATTGAGATACGCATTAGTGCCTAATTATATAAACAAAAAACAATGTACAGTTTCCTTACTAAGTTCTCATTAAGGCTTGACCATTTGCTACATAGACTTTTTTATAATCCAACTGAGTACTTTCTCGGGCGTTAATGTATATTACATTATAGCCCGAGAACGTACTCAGTTAGATAAATAAAACAAAATTTCGATGTTCACATCTAAACATCTCGGCATAATTTTTCACAACGAATAAATAAGTAGGTCTATGGAAACTTTTCCTTATTATTTTCAGTAATCACCATTGGTACCAATTATTGAAATCGAATCATTTGACTAGCAAATAACGATAAACCAAAATTAAATCGCAATCACAATCCCTAACGCGAACGATTCTGAAAATAGGGGCTTAAGGTTTACCCTCCCTTCCCCCCACTTGTAAGGGATTAAGGTATCCTTTGTGCAAAATATCGCAGAGTGTACGATTAATCTGTAAGTACTACGGTTCGCCTGTTTATTTTTGTAAAAAATACCTTTTTACTCGTGATAATCTGCGAGCAATTTCGCCTTTAGATACGGGAGTAAGGAAATGTTGCCAGTTTTAACCTTTTATACCTCTTTAATGTAATTTGTGTGTGTGCCGTGGAGGTACCGGCCTAGAATAGTACTCCCCCATCTCTTCCCGCGGGTGCCGTAAGAGTCTGCTAAGGGATAACGTACCAGGAGGTGGGCAGCAGCGCCTTCTGAGGATCGGAAATCATACTGCGCTCGCCAACCCGCCTGCCAAGCGTGGCGAGTATTGGCAAATCCCCCCTATATGGGGGAGGCATACGTCCAACAGTGGACGCACATAGCTGAGAAAAAAAAAAAAAAAAAAAATGTAATTTCACTTGTTTAATGTAAAATTTACTTGTTGATGGCAATGATTTGAATAGACTACAAAAGTAAGTAAGAAAAGTCGAAAATTTGCCTTATTGGCAAATCTTCGCTTCTTCCTTTCTAACAGCACTCTTCAGTAGTCTCAGTAGTTTTTGTTTCATTCTGTAAAGTAGTGGGGATTCCCCCACACCCAGAAAAAAACACGTTATCTGAATATTAATCTGAGACATTGGGCCCGTGAGGACCGGGAGCTCATCGGATTTTCCAAACTTATCAGAGCGTTTGATCGATGCCACGCGTGTCCAAAATGCTGGCACATATTTGGCTCAATGAATCAGCATTGCAATTCAACGTGGCAATGCTGCTAGCATTCTGGGCACGCTGCCAGCCGGTAGCGGGTTAGAACATTTGAGTTATCTATAGGCTACCAATAGCTAGTGGATTGCTCAAATGTTATTGTAGTAGCTGCAGTATTGTAATTAGTTATTGGTGTTTTATTTTAATAAAGGCATACGCCGATCTGTAGGTACTAATATTATAAGCAGAAAAGATTTATTTGTTTGCATTGAATAGACTCCGAAACTACTGAACCGATTTGAAAAATTCTTTCACTGTTGGGAAGCTACACTATCCCCGGGTGACATAGGCTATATTATATATTTAAAACAATTAAGAGATTTTTTTACCCGTGCGTAGCCGGGGCGGACCGCTATTTTTTAATATTTCAAATAAATTATTCTTGTATACTAATAACAGGTAAAATAAAAAATACGATAAAATAAAAAAATGTTTTCCTATAAATCCTGTATTAGTAATACAGGATTTATATTCTTAATGTTATCAATTTGAGGAAAACATTTGTCACCGAATTGTATAACCTGGTGAGTGGGAGGCTATGTCCAGCAGTGGATGTCTTGTGGCGGATTTGATGATGATGTATAATCTTGTTGATGGATTAAGTATAAACTAAGATAACAGAACAAAGAATTCACTGAAATTGTAAACATAACTAGTAGCGCCCCGCTGTTTCACTCGCGTGGATTACGATTTTACCGCTACATCTATTATTCCACGGGAATCATACATTTCACCCGGATAAAAAGCCTATGTGCTTTTTCAGATTGTAATCTGTCTCTGTGTCAAATTTCATCCAGATCCGTCAAACCGTTCTGTCGTGATTAAGTAACAAACATCCATTCAAACTTTGACATTTATAATATAAGTGAGATTATATGGCAGATATATGTTATAACTTCCACTTATTTTTAACCGACTTCAAAAAAGGAGGTTACTCAATTCGACCTTATATTTTATTTCCCGTTTCGATTAATGATTCATAATATTTCTCGCTAGCTGTATAGAGTTCTTAATGCGTACTGCCAAGGAATGGAATGCCTGTGTTTGCCGATATGTACAATCCTGGAGTCTTCAAGTCGTGAGTGAATAGGTACCTTCTAGGTTTGCGTGCTAAATCCTAGACAACGTCATCACTTAACATCAGGTGAGACAGTTGTCAAACGCAAACTTATAATATGTAAAAAAAATATTGTTTTTTTTTGTTTTCTTCAACGGAAATACGTCATTAAGGTGTCCTAAGTAACTTTGTTCGGTCGATGATATCGCCGTCACAGTATCACAGGTTGTCACACCATTCCACATGACAGGTTACCTTGTAATACACCATAAACCCTCAACAAGAGATAACGCCATTAATTTACGCGGTTATCAACCCTCATAGCTCATTTCGGAGAACAGTTAATCATGGCAAATGATATACGTTACGGCTTATGAGATACCTATTCGTATGACATGATAAATCCAATGATGCGAGTGAAGGAAGCTATGACAGAAGATATGATAGGACCGCAGTCAGATGCGACATCCATACTCAAACTAACTGTTTTAAATTATTCATGTTTAATGTTTACTAACATTATGTTAAATACTATAAATAATATAAGCTAATAAATATTGTATTTTCGAATGGACCTAGCTGTTGATACCCCTACAAAACATATTTAAGAACTGACCGTATAACACAGCAGCTAAGAAATCTGAATCTGAATCAAACTTAAACTCAATTTATTGGTAATAGTCATATCACATCTATTACAATTACAATAAAGCTTAGAATAATATCATGTGCGACTGAGATAGACAAGATCGTGGCGGGAAATGTTGATGGAGAAGTGTGTATATGTAAACTTTGTTTCATTTTCAAAAATTACATTTTTTTTTTATTCAACATTCACACAAGGTCTTCAGGTCCCAAACTAGGCAGTGCCTGTACTATGGTAACCTGATGACTGATATATACTTGTATACATATACACACCCAGACACAGGTTAAACAGACATGTTCATACACACAAATATTTGACCTGTCCGGGAATCGTACCCGGGTCCAGCGGCTCAGAAGGCAAAGTGCTACCAACTGCGCCAACCGGCCAGTCAAAATAACAATGTAATCAAATACAATTATATATTATGCATTCATATTATATATTATTAATTAAATAGGTCATGTCATTGAATATGCTATGTAGAGTATTGAATATAATGAATATATAAATAAATTAATCATTTACTGTACATAAATTACTACTATTACTTGCATACTTCCATAATATCTGAGTTTATAGCAGAGTTACTAAATTCTTTATAACTGTAAAACGATTGCCCGATAAGCCAGCTGAGTCGCAACTTAAAACTACTTTCTAGTAAGGACGGCGTTACATACATTCTAGGCAGGTGTGATTCATCGAAGACCGCATTATCACTTACTTAACATACTTAACAGCTAAAAATGAGATTTTATGGGAGCCCCCTTTAATATTTATGTTATTCTGTATTTTAGTACTTGTTGCGGCAACAGAAATACATCATCTGTAAAAATTTCAACTGTCCAACTATCACAGTTCACAAGATATAGCCTGATGACAGTTCGACAGCGAAGTCTTCATAGGGTCCCGTTTTACCCTTTGGGTACGGACCCTAAAAACGGTTTTAATTCAGCGGCCCGTACACATATACAGTTTTATATGGTATATTTTATTCAAATGTTTACACGTAAGATTTTTTTCAGCTAAGGAAGGGAGTTTTATCATCGATAATACTGCGTATATAGATATACCGATGACCTCGCGTATTTGGCTAAAATTTGTGAAGGCCTATGTCCAGCAGTGGACGTCCTATGGCTGAGATGATGATGATGATGATTTGGCTAAATAAAGTACAAATTATGAGCAAACAGAGAGTCAAGTCTACTACTAGTTTCATGTTCATATTCAGTCCAGTGCGAGGCCGACACGATGCCAATAGCACGACGTCAAAAATCTGTAGTCTGCTAAGTACATAGCGGCCTGAATCTGCGTTGAATATATGCTCAGCCTATCTCGGCTTTGTGTTGAAATTGACAGGTTTGATGCTAACAGACTACGAAAAATTACGTACTACGCCACTGAATTGTATCACGATTGATTGAATATGGACGAATTAAAAATAGCGGACTACTAAAGCTGCTAAAAATAGAACATCGTGAGCCGAGAATATTGCCTGAATAGTAGATTTAGGTCCCTGCTTCTAAGTTCTGTTCTAGACTACAAAATAAATTAAAAGAAGCTCAGTGCATTTACATATTTTTATAATAAAAAGTCCTTGCTACAACGGCATAACAATCAAAACTTTTTAGGCTTCACCCACACAACAAAAGCAACGCACACAGATGCACCATTATAGCTATAGGGTCTATTGACGCAGTTCCGTCAAGCGTACCTGTCGTCGAGATAAGCGGCCAGGGTTACACAACATTTCTTTAAAAACATTTTAATTATGTTACAGTCAAATGTATAATTAAACTTAAATTAAAGAAGTGGTCTGCCACGAAGACTAAGTGTTTTCGAAATCGTTATAAATTTAGAACCTAATTTAAAAAAATTGGTTGTCTGTAAAGTCGGTTTAAGGACGATAGATTTACGTGATAACGTCATAATCATTTTATGACTTTGACTTTGACTTTGACTTTGAGTTTGACTTTGATTATTTTATGTAATACAAAACTCAGGTGGAACGTTACGCGGAACGTTACTATTTTTCATGAGTGTTGCTGGTATTCATCAATTTATAAAACGTTATCACGTCAAAAGTTAATATAGGATTATGTATGCATAAATAAATGATGTGCCGTTAAGAACCTTCGAGACCTTCGGTTCGCTTTGTTGAAAATAATAACATAACATGGGTGTAATTACTTCTTTGCAACATTGAAAGCAAAAGTAAAAATTCCGAAATTTTCAAGACGCCCTCCAGTATTTTGATGAAAAGTATCGTTCTCTTCAATGCTTGAGCGATGAGTAAGAACAAATTACAAAAAATGTTACAATTTAAAGCGTTCTGTATTGTGAGAGATTTTTGGTAGTTATAAAAGACAAAAAAAGAATATGTAATTAATTACAATTGTTTTATAAAGATGCTTCGTCTAAGCTAAGAATTTGAATATAAAATCACCGCAAGAAACATTCGTTTTACAATTTATGTAACGAGAGAGTGGCAACCCTAAATAGCAATCAAGTAGAGGATCTCCGAGACAGCCTGTAAGCGCACTACATATTCTCGATTTCCTCTGCGGTCTCACAGTTAAAATTTGACAGTATGTCGTGTTCTAAATAACCGTATATCGTGACGTGTTTAAAAGGGCATATAAATAAAAAAATGTTCATTCTGTCAGCCTGTGCGTCCACTGCTGGAGGTCCAGCAGTGGACATATGCCTCCCCCATGTTGGGGGGATTTGCCAATACTCGCCACGCTTGGAAGGAGGGTTGGCGCAGGATTATTTCCAATCCTCAGAAGGCGCTGCTGTCCACCTTCTGGTACGTGATCCCTTAGCCGACTCTTACGGCACAAAAAAATGTTATGTTTTAGCAATTATCTTCTTCCCCGTATTGATACACACCACAAAGGTGATTGTCTAATGTCAAAACTTTGGTCAATTTGAGATACCAGATCTTTTAAAGATGAGGTGATAGTTCCATTTCAACAGGATAAGAAATGACAAAAAATGATTTCGTTCCGATCGGTTATCCTAATGGGACCTATTTTGTGTGTATGCACAGTACCTAAACGACATTCTAGATCTATGGCCATGAATGCAATGCAACTATTGCCTAGTGTCTTGTGGATTTTATTATGCGCATTTTTATATATTATATTTATTATATTATTATTAGTACTCACCACATTTTACAACTTTAGGACATTTTCTCTCAGTGTGTTTAATTGACATGAGTTTTATTTACCTTAACATAGCCATTATAAATAGGTAGGTATTTATTTATATACATATACATACATATACATACATATATATTATGTACTTGTACGAATGATGTATGTATCTCGCAAGGATAAAAACAGGATCATTTTATCCATCCGAAGTATGGATATTATTACATAGAACTATCTAATTATCTATAATTTTATTTTATATATAAAACATATATTTTTACCGAAATGCATTTCTTTAAGAATGAACTCTACTATTTACTTTACTATACCTTCTGTGTACTCCTAGACAAATACATGAGGGCAGGTATGTGTGAAAGATATATACATTTTTATATGCGTGTGTATTTCCTTATAATATACTTGTTTAACAGAGTATTTCTATACACACATCTACGATTACAACATTTTTATTTCTACCCTTAGGCTTTGTCTGGTGTCGTAGCGCAGGATGTCGTGGCATCCTACATTAATGCTAAGGCAAAACCTTTTTGCTTAAAAAAAAAAACATATTGTAACAATTGTTTAGGTTCTGGTTGTTTTATTTTTGCGCAAATAAACGATTTCATTTCATTTCAATAGGTTCACCCCATGGTAATAATTGTCCATGGTATATTTTGTAGGTATTTCTGAGACAACTATTGAAACCAGCAGCTGAGAGGTTGATTTTTTGGGAAAGCGTTTATACACAGGGATTTACAATATACGTTTAATTCAACAAACATGTGTTGAAAGTTTGAGCATTGGTCTCTACGCTGCCAGTCTTACTGTTTTCTATTTTTACTGTGGCGGTGATGTCACCACTGCACATCTGCTGACTAGGATCAATCCACCATCGATCTCCGGATATTCTAGACATGTTGTGTTTCAAGATTAACAGAACAATATAGGTATACCGTAGCCACGGGACATGCAGGCTCTTGATGGATGGATGGACAATTATTGCGAAACGTGGGTGATATATATCGAACACAAGCAAAATAATTATGAGACTCAAAAAGCGTTTAGTTTGGAGTTTAACGCGTTTTAATCAACACAAGACCCAAAAAATGTCTGGCCGGTTGGCGCAGTTGGTAGCACTCTGCCTTCTGAGCCGCTGGTCCCGGGTTCGATTCCCGGACAGGTCAAACATTTGTGTGCATGAACATGTCTGTTTGACCTGTGTCTGGGTGTGTATATGTATATAAGTATATATATCAGTCATCAGGTTACCATAGCACAGGCTCTGCCTAGTTTGGGACTTGATGACCTTGTGTGAATGTTAATAAATAAATAAATAAAAATAAATAAATAAAATAAATAAATAAATGATATCCATACGCATTTCCATATTCTTTGATTTATCAAAGCGTGAAAATCACATCACACTATAATAATATAAATACCATTACCACCATTACCTATATGTAATACCTACCAGTTGCTTCAGAGAGGCAAATACATAAGTATTTGTAATTTTTAGACTTTCGCGATTCGAACACATTGTTATTAAATCAAACAGGGCTAAATGTTTCTCTCGCGATCAAGCCCCGTTTGATTACATAAGTATTTGCTTGTATATCGGTGGTTCGTTTTAACATAACACAGACATACATTAATAACACATTTAGGTAGCAAGGTAAACGGTAGGTAAGCGCCCACTATTATTATATTAAAATATAATAATCGTGCATTTCGCCAATGTCGAAAAAAAATCGTCGCATTATTATGTAGGTATTTTCTGAGACATAGAAACTTAAATATTTTGGTTATTATTGGTTTATATTTTGACGTGATAACGTTTTATAAATTGATGAATATCAAAATGAAAAATAGTAACGTTCCGCGTAACGTTCCACCTGAGTTTTGTATTACATAAAATAATCAAAGTCAAAGTCAATGTCAATGTCAATGTCAATGGACAATGGTCAATGGTCAATGGTCAAAGGTCAATGGTCAATGTCAATGTCAATGTCAATGTCAAAGTCAAAGTCAAAGTCAGTCAAAGTCAAAGTCAAAGTCAATGTCAAAGTCAAAGTCATACATGATTATGTCGTTATCACGTAAATCTATCGTCCGTAAACCGACTTTACAGACAAGCAATTTTTTTTACTTCCTGTTTCATTGTCAAGAATAAATCATACAACTAGATACCTAAGACTACTACGATAATTGTTGTGCATAAGTCAAAGTTGATTACTTTAGCGCGACCGCCGAGCGTAGGTATTAAAAGTGATGTACATATATGTACTTCACGTGTTTTTTCACACTTCACGTGTGATTGACTTCTGTACGTATCTGTTTTGTGCTTCTGTGTTGCCGATTAAAACCACCAGAATATAGCCAGCAATTGAATAAAATTCGCAACTAAGAAGCATTGTTAGGCTTTATACGAATTTGAACTTTACCGTGTATAGTAATAACAACTATTGCATTATAGCTAGTTTGAGTGATTAACAGATTAAAACTTTGAGGAAATCTTTTTACAAATCCGAAATCTATAACATTATCATGTTTTTGTGTATTTTAGGCTGTCCATATAATTTTGGTGGTTGAACTATCCTATTATAATGTTTTTTTCCCTGGGTGAAAATAAATGATCGTGGCCATCCCTATCCAACAGTTACATACGGTCAAACAAACTTCCGACATGGAAAACCTATCAGAGGCTTTGCCAGATTTGACTTTAATACATAATATAAACATAATGTCTGTGTGCGAGGTTTTTGCCTTATTTTTGACGTGATAACGTTTTATAAATTGATGAATACCAGCAACACTCATGAAAAATAGTAACGTTCCGCGTAACGTTCCGCGTAACGTCCCACCTGAGTTTTGTATTACATAAAATAATCAAAGTCAAAGTCAAAGTCATAAATGATTATGACGTTATCACGTAAATCTATCCTCCGTAAACTGACTTTACAGACAACCAATTTTTTTTTTCTAAGTTTTCTGAACACATTTAAGTTTTGCTCTCTTTTCAAATGAAGTATAAAGTTTATTACCTACTTATTGCCGTTGAACTTGAGCGGTCGATGGGAGTAGATGTGAAAGTATTTTTTTTTTAATTTGATTTATACTTTGATCTAGTTCTGAAACCTTGAACATTGGCTCTCCCCACAGCGGATTGTCTGAGTGTCTGTGCATTGAATAAAAAAAAGTACGTATTTATCTTTTAATTATTATTTTTTTATACTGTATAGATCTATGACTTTTGACCACTATCTCACTTGATGGTCAGTGACGATGTGGTCGAAGATGTCATCACGCTAGACCTAGAATGTTCACTGGCTCTCAAGGACTGCTGCCTGAATACACTATGTGTTTGGTGACACTTTTTTCAAACTCGAGGGTGGTTGCTAGCCAGGCGGGTATTCGAAAGTACCCTACCATTGGGAATTTGATAACGGTGTTACCTTCGCCGGAAGCTCAAGCTCAATTTGATAAACTACATTTAAAATATAGATTACTTGTAGTTAAAACGACGCTAAAACCAGGAAATATTGTAAGTCTCATTGCTACAAAGCTACCAAGCGCAGAACAGGATGGCCACCGACAAGTCAATACCACGTACCCTTTCACCGCGAGTAAAACCACGGGGCGCAATTAATTGAGTGATAAATATTTTCTTTTCTACACACTTGCTCGTAATGTGTGCCTTATCATATCCTGCAGCTAGGTATATTATAAAAAAAGACTAATCATCATACAGTCATAGCATGAGTCATTTCTCATTACTTCACCTATTGTTAACCGACTTCAAAAAAAGGAGGAGGTTCTCAATTCGACCCGTATGTTTTTTTAATGTTTGTAGCTGTAACGATCCGTGATGTTAAGCATACGTCATCCAAGCATGAATCTTTATTGAAATCCCAGCACGATCGTTTCAAAGCGTACCTTACTCGATACTAACTATAATTTCTCTAGTACGACATTGACAAACATAATTTTTGACATTCACAACCGAATTTGAAGGAAATCAGCCCTTAGTCTGAGAGTCCTAGTAACTCAAGAATACAGAATACCGTCCTATTGATAGCTTTAGCTTTGTTGGCAAAGACTCCACAAGCACTAGTAGCCGAAGGTATTCCTTCAAAATTTGGATGAGAGTTCCGCCTAAATTGTTTTTAATGAAATCGCCCTTACAATCCTTAGCATTTATATTTTGTACTAGAGGTCCGGTTTAAAAGTTTCGGAGCCTATTCAATACAAACAAAGAAACAATGAAATCTTTCTTCTTTATAATACAAATACAAATAGTTTGTTTCTCAAAAACTTAGCCTATTACAATAATTATGTAGTACTTACTTACAACTACTGTCAAGTATTGAAGTCGCTTTAAGTGTAGCTGTGTAAACCTTATCTCTACATAGTATAAAACAAAGTCGCTTTCTCTGTCCCTATATCCCTATGTATGCTTAAATCTTTAAAACTACGCAACGGATTTTGATGCGGTTTTTTAATAGATAGAGTGATTGAAGAGGAAGGTTTATATGTATAATAACATCCATTAATGAATTCGTAATAAGTATTTACTTCCAATCCAATTTATTTCTGTTCCAATGTCAAAACGTCGTAACCACGTCAAACATTCAAAAATAGAACAATTCGGAAGCGAGCTAGCCCTCACAGACTCAGGGTATCCTGCCGTGAGAGCTAGCGCTCAAATAGACTAACTTAATTTAAAAAATGCATGCTACTATAGATGCATTATATATAGATATACTTCTACATAGTCATAAGTTAGAATGTAACATAATTATTGTATGTACTATATATATAAATAAATAAAATGACATAGGTTATATATTTTATACCCGTGCGAAGCCGTAGCGGGCCGCTAGTTAGTTATATATAACAATCACAGTACTTACATCTATTATGTTCACAGTAGCTGCTAAATTATGTCGTTACAATATAATTGATCTTTATTTGACACATAGTTTTATTTCTAGGCTCGTACACAATTAAATTTACGCTACCCTCCGAATTAGTTCGAAAACTGTACCTCGAAAGATAGTGATGCGCTTCCTCGCTTACTTGCTAAGAATAGATAAGGATGCAAGATATTTGCAACCTTGTAACTAATGTAGTATACGTGAAAGGAGGATGGCAGAACCAGCCTTGCCCCCGAAAAACTAAATGACAACCCGTTCATGTATTCTTTATATATAAAAATTTAGATTATATTTTTGTGGACTCCGTGAATAGTTTGCATTATTTATAAAGTTGGGAATTAGAAGTACTTTTATTTTATTTATTTATGTGGTGTTTCTAGTTTTCGAACGCACCCTATACTTCTCATTATGTTTGTTGCGTTCGAATACTTACGCTCTGACATTAATTGTTATTGTTACTCTATAATCTGTAGTCAGCTGCTCTGTAGCCCGGACTGCGTTCATAAACACAGCCATGCCTAGTTTATTCCAGAATATAATAAGTAATCTGTATCTGTAGCGCGATCCATGCAATATTGCTTTCTCTGTCTACGATGCTATAGATGGACTGTACAATGTGACTATACAATTGCTCTATCGATACGTATAAGTTTCATTCACGAACGCGGTTTTTTTCTTCTAGGCTGCAAATGTATGGGAGTCCGCAATCCTCCTTTGGAAACACTTTGATAAATGGTTATTGATTGCTAATCCGTTTTTTATGTATAATTTTAAGTGGTAGATAAAACTAAGTCATGTAGATAATATAAGTATAGATGAGTAATTAAAATGTTATTCAATTGTTTATACACCGACGATACACAAACGAAGTGGCTGAGTTATAAAGATGCTTAAACAATGTGATTGACTTGACTTTGATTAGCTTGTTTAATTAAATGTCCTACACCAATGAATGACGTACAGCGCTATCTTTGAAATTTCATCACTTGCTCACGGTGGCGCCATCCTAAAAGATCGCTTTTCGAATAAAACTTTTCCTCACACAGAAATGGTTCTCCTTGTCTCTAACCTCTATAGTATCAACAATTAATGCTAATCTCCTTGTCTCTAACCTCCAAAGTATCAACGAATAATGAAAACAAACTAAAGGAGTGCCCCTATTTAGCAGTAAACCTCTTTCGATTGAAACAATAATGGTCATCGAACCCATTGTAAACACTGTCTTGGTGGTCCACCTAGTAAAAGTAACGGTATAAATAACAAACAGTAAGGATATTTAACAGACTCGTCGTTGTACCCGATTATTGTGTTTGTTTACCTGTTTCCCATAGATCATATGCGAACACGCTAATTGATAATCATTTGGACATATCCGGGTACAGCGGCAATTATTAATGAAAAATCTCACGATGTGGTCATGCATGGGATTGGGTTCTGTCTTGTACATTCTACTAAATCTTTATTAGAATTATATATTTCATATCAGAGTTTAATAATAAAACTACAGCTGTGATTGTGGCAGGAGTTCAAACTCAGAAACTTTCTAACAGTAGATATCAAAAATTACATACCTTGGTTCCTTCCCCATTCTATCAAAGAACGACCAGATGGACTGCTATGCGACATTCATATGTGGTAGACGTTCCAACCTGTCGCACGAAGCGTTTTGCTTTCACATTCATAGTGCGTACAGCTAACGAGTGGAATTAATTGCCTAAGTCTGTGTTTCCACATGAATACAATCTGGGCATCTTCGAGTCACGAGTGAACAGGTATCTTCTAGGATGGCGTGAATCATCCTAGACCGCATCATCACTTAACATCAGGTGAGATAGTGGTAAAAAAAAATATATAATTATCTTAAAACGAAGGGCTATACGGTGCAGATTATAATAGCTATACCAATACGGTGATAAATAAAAGCAAACACCTTTTACAGTACATACATTTTTGCTTAAACTTTTAGCTTCAATATCTCTGATAACTCTGATAAAAAAGACGAGCTGTGTCGTCATGCTCTCGAATATCTTATTTATGTCACAAAAATACAATAACTAATGCTAATATTTATACGCCGGATCGATATTTACAGATCTTAAAACGCCCCTCGCCTATTAAATCACCCTGTATAGAAAGGGGGTAACAGGGGTGAGGGACGGGGAGTTATTGGCGTAAATGATTTCCGCCTAGATCGAACAGGGATTGAGACATATCTCAGTATTTTTTATAAGCAGTAACGAATGTCGACAGAATAATGAAAAAGATAAAGATATATTATCCCTCTCATAATACAAACATCAGTTGCTAGATTTAACCTACTAGCTTATTAAAAAGAAGGATTATGGAGATAATATCTTATTTTCTAAATGTAAACAAACAGCTGAACGGGTTCTTTTTCTGAACATATGAAACTGCATTTTTTCTTTTCTGCTCTGTTCTTTCCCGTATCGGAACCCAAAGGTATCTCGATAAACTACACGTGAAATGTACCAAGGAATTTTAGTGTTGTTTCTTGTAAACAAATGACTTCAATAATATATAGCAACGGTATAAAACAAAAGAAGACACAGACAGATCTTTTAGCTGCAACCTTAAAAATATAGTGCATTTATGACCAAACCTTTAAAGTATGAATACCAGCTGTAATACAGTTCATGAATGAATTTGCATCTAAAATCAAGAACGAAAACGAGCAAAATACTTTAAGTATCACAGAACAATTGATCACTTTTATTAGTCTATTGATTTTCTCATATTTACGTAATTGTTTAGATATTATAGTAATATAATATTCTCATGTTTTTTTCAAATTACTTTTACAATGGCTTTTCGCAGTTGCAGGCTACGGCCTACTCTGTGGTCTGACAAGCAAGCGCACCGGATAATGAGCATCAGATATGCGATATGCCCATAATCCAGGTCGAGAAATCTGATTGTCACCATCAGTAAAGCCGAACAATTATATTTTCAACTCGTGAGAACTTTCAATCGAACATGTAACATTAAACATTTTATCATTTTTATCATTATTACATCTAATATCTTTCAGGGCCCTTAAATAAATAAAATAAAATAGCCTTTATTCACTCTGGCTTTTGCACAATTTGTAGTATAATAAAACATAAACTAAACTAACTATACTATACTTATTTCTATATTAATATAATATTAACTTAACATTTGATGTCAGTTACCAGGTCAGGCTGTCTTTCGACATAGGCCTCCTCGAGTTCCCTCTACTTTTGCGTATCCATTGCTGTCCTTCTCGAACCTTCAGGACCCTTACTGTTATAATATTGTAGTGTGATAGAATTTATTCGAGAGACACTCTTTTATTGGAAATATGACGATAGATTCAAGTGAAGATGTTGAAGCTATAATATGTAAATAAAGTATATTTGCAATGAATTTCTAGTAAGTAGAGTAGTGAACTTTTTTAACTATGGGTTGAATAAACATTCTACCGACATGATAGTTGTTTTGTGGCCCTTGCAATAAAACTCTCTTTCCCGCATCGACTACGCATAACTAGTATAAAGTAATAACGAACGTGCGTTTTAATAACATTAAGGGTTTCAAAAGTGTGTATTTAAACCTGCCTGTAGGTCTTAGTGATTTTTGAAAGAGGACTGAAAAGAAATGTTTTTTTAAGAAAAACTGTCAAGCTCAGCCTTTTGAAAGTCATCATTATCGTTTATAAGTGTGTCTGAGATTTTTCATTTATTTCATACTGTAAGTTAGAGCGCTTAATCAGTCAGTCATGGCACTGGATTATCCCATTTCCTTATTTAGCATTACTCTTTGGAGCGATGACAGCTCAGCGGTGGGAGCGTCGGCTGTCAAACAGACGGACGATGG
Organism: Apeira syringaria; assembly: GCA_934044485.1. Taxonomy (NCBI): domain Eukaryota; kingdom Metazoa; phylum Arthropoda; class Insecta; order Lepidoptera; family Geometridae; genus Apeira; species Apeira syringaria. The sequence goes on along the minus strand of OW203672.1, from coordinate 6,799,185 downwards.
TCGAACCCACCAGCGGCATGTGCTTCCGGTGAAGGTGACACAGTTTTCAAATGCCCAGCATGGTGGTAGGGTACTTTCGAGTACCCGCCTAGCTAGCCTCAACCTCAAGTTTGTAGAAATGTCACTAAACACATAATGTGTTCCAGCAGCAGTCTTCGAGAGTCAGAAAAACAAAACTAGATCTACCGCGCTTACATCTTCGACTACATCGTCACTGACCACCGAGTGGGCAGTGATCAAACGGTAGTCAACACTATCAAACGCTTTCTGTGTAGTAAAAAAACTGTAATACAAACCTAAGGAGCGTTATTTATATACATTATATATTTGGTTGCCTGGAAGAAATCGCTTTAGGCAATAAGGCCGCCCTTTGTATCACTGTATCTATATTTGTTTGTTTTCTTTATGTGTGTAGTTTTTAAATAGTGTGCAAATAAAGAGTTTTCTATCTATCTATCTATGTTTATAAAAAAATCAATAATGGTAATGTGCTAAAATTTCTTAAGTGTAAACCTTAAAAGCTGTTTGTTTTCCATGCATGATTGCTTTACGAAAAACGGACCGTTCAAATTTTTGGAGGGAAAACCGCTAAGCATGATGTTAATGCAATAAACCTTAAGTATTGTGTATCGTAATGCCTATGGTGCATTTTAAATAAAGAAACTTTTAGTACTCAATTGTTGCTGCACGCAAAGGGTTAATCAAAATGTCCCTTAATTTTTTTAACTTTATTTATTTATTTTTTATTACACTTACACCCCCGCACTAGAATTCTCTGTGACGCGGGAGGCATGGACATACACAACCAAGACCCGGGACAAAACCTACACTCATCGCACAAATGTTTGCCCCTGCCGGGATAACCCAGGGCCCGGAGACACAGAAGTCATATCACTGACCTCTGCGCCACGGCGACCGTCATGGAAAGCATGGACCTTTATCCCATTAGCCTACTAATATTATAAATGTCAAAGTTACGATGGATGTTTCTTACTCAATCACGCCATAACGGCTGAACGGATCTAGATGAAATTTGGTATGGAGATAACTTATACCCTGGATTAACCACATTAGCTTATTTAATGGCTTATTTAAATCATCACCGTGTTTCATCACCACGCGGGTGAAACCGCGGGTTGCAGCTAGTCCACAATAATTATTGATTCACTCTACCCCAACTAACACTCGAAATCGACAGACATCCACTTCGACACGGTCCGGACTAGACACAGTATTTGAAAAAAAAAAGTGTACGTCAATCAATCACGGGAGGGCAGAGTGACGTGGGGTAAATCCGAGCGGCCAATAATTGGCATCGGACGTCCACGGTCGATTTCAAACTGCAGTGCATACTGTACAGTCGTCGATAAAGCCATCGATGACGTAATTACGTTTATTTTCTTTTTAAACTGCCGGCCATAACAAACGGTTTTTAAGAAACCTTACGTATTCTTATGATTGATATGAGCGGCCGGTTGGCGCAGTTGGTAGCACTCTGCCTCCTGAGCCGCTGGTCCCGGGTTCAATTCCCGGACAGGTCAAACATTTGTGTGTATGAACATGTCTGTTTGACCTGTGTCTGGGTGTGTATATGTATATAAGTATTAACCGTACTGGTTTAACACTCAGAAGCAAGGACTTTGAATCAAAAACACTCTTTGTGAACTTGAAAATCAGCTTTATTGCTTTAGTTGCTATTGCTATATATATTTAGAGGTACAATCTTACTTTACAAAGCCTACAGCGGCACGATACAAGTTACTCAGACAAAAGTCGGAAAACGAATGGCGGCATACTTCCAAAATGCGTTGCCTGTTCGCTTACCCCCCACTGTTATACTCTTGCTTGTGATTGGTCAAGTCCTCTTGAACCAATCACAAGCAAGCCGTCGAAGTCTCGACCGATCACACGAAATCAATACAATCTACTTTAAATCTTACAACTTTATAAAAATGAACGTAGTTAGTCGAAAAATATATAAATAACTAAGATATAATTTAGATAATTATAACAGCTCGGCCATCCGATTTTCAACGAGTCCCTCGTTGTTAAGTATAATTACAAAAATATTACATTACTCTTTTTCACCACATAAACTATAAATGTATCGTATATTGAACATAATTATATTTTACCACATTAGTGCTTAATTACTCATCTTGACTATACAAACAGTTCATAGTTCAAAGTTATTTATTGGTATAGGTATACAGGTCAAATTAGCATTGAAATAAATAATAATAAGAAATAACATTTGAAAATTAACAATATTACATATAGACATCAGTACGTAGTACTAGTTACAATTAGTTATACAATAAATTTCAGTCATATTATGTCACAAAATAAGAATAACAACGTACAATAAAATAACAAATAATATAAAATAATATTTTATCAAATTTCAATATGTCACATATTCGTTCATTCAATCTTTTAAATTCCTCGTAACTATAAAACCTTTGGTTAATAAGCCAATGCTTCAATCTTAGTTTTAATAATGCATTTGTTTAAATAAGTCATCAAAGTGGCACATTTCAGTATTTAAGTCTCGAATGCAATTGTATTAATAATATATTTACATGACCTATGATTGAAACTGTATGTTTTAACAAAACAGAAGTACTGCTACTACTTACTTTTTAAATTTATAGTTATATGAATTTAAATGACCATATAAATATTTATTATCTTTGAGGAGATATCGGTTGCCTGATATCCCCAACTTAAAGTACTTTGTTATCAGATTAACAGTAAGACATTTATTTATTTACAAAATAAATAAATTAACATTACAGTGGTGCATTGCATTTAGTATCTTAAACAACGCTAACAATAGTAACTTTACAATAGATAGAACTCAATGTACCTACTTATTATACCATAACCTTAGTTAACAAAAAATGCTTATAACTTAACCTCATAATGTGTCGGTCAAAAACCTTGACCAGCACACCTATACCGATGTACAAATTGTTAACATGAGAGGCACCCGTTACCTGATACCCCACACTGACCCATCGATACTTTACTCTAACCGATGGATCAGTATTTACAGGTCCATGACGTTGACCAGCAAATATTCCAGCAAGTAGTACACGGGATAATTTAGATGATACATGACATTAATCATCCAAACTTAAAACCACATAACCTTTGCATTTACTATGCACATTTATATACTAATATTACTTAAAGTGGACCTTGTAAATTCATTACCTGCTTGTTTAACTCTGTGTACAATATTTATATTCATAACTTTATTAATAGTAAACATTATCTTCACTATCCATACATCTCTTTCCAACTCTCATATTCAGATCCGCAATCATTATTCTCGGGTCTACTACCACGTCACCTTCTTTAAAACAAGTTCTACTTTCTTTTTCGTCTATATCTATTATACCGTTGCTTATCCTTGTCCTGTTACCTACTCTTTATTCATTACACATTCAAGGCCCTGTACCAGAAATTCACTCCAATCTTAGTATACCTATTCTAAACCCGTGACGACCATTCAAACACAACTTGCGACTGCATCAGACACTTTTTAGACCAATTCAAAAGTATTGCTAAATGTAGTCAAGCCCTACACGAGTAAATAGTTCAAGTAATCCGTACGTTCTAAGAATTAGACTTCATGCTCGATCTAATAACGATACTTCCCGCTCGTTTGACAACGACAGTTCATGGGGCGGAACCCGCCACGCGCCATAAATTAGTATTCACATCGGTTAAAACCATGTTTTGAACATTAAACCACAACAACTGTCTTTTTAGGACATGGCTACACCTGACCCTGAACTTTAAATCTCCCGATTAAGCTACTTCAGCCGGAAGTAATATGAACATGATGAAGTAATGTTTCGTAGTAAGAACAATGAGATTAAGTATAAGAAACTATTTAGTTCACGCTTCGTTCGATTTGATACAAGTAAAGCTACCCCTTTCCTGTTTATAGCGCGTCCGACCTTATCGCACAAGTGCCCTTTCAATTTAAGAATGCATATCTAATAAATACACTCGCGCATATTTATGTCCAACGCAATAGTTCTAACAACGTGAGTAGTCTTTATTCCCTGTCTTCGTATTCTCCATTATACATTACACAATATGTATAGAATTTTTCAGTTAAGACGTTACAAAGCTGAATAAGTTTTGACATTTTGAAGTTGATATTCATCTACCGCGTAGATGATTTATCCATGATCCACCGGTTCATTAGTTCGTAACTTTCTGTCATTGTGACATTATCTTTTTTTTTAAAATGACACGACACTAATAATATCTACTTTAAATAATACTGAGACGATATAACCCTGTCCTTTTATTTAATAATGATAACACATTGAATGCTTCGAAGAGGGATTTCAAAATACCAAAACGGTGTGTAAGAGCCATAAGCAAGGCATGGTATCTGGGCGGTTGCGAGCAGTTATTTGGTCATTGTAATAGTCTCTCACTTCCATGTATGTACATTAGGGATTTATGCATATTTGTAAAAACTCATCTTAAGTTTTTTTCAAGAACGAAATGAAATTATTCCAAGACAGAGACGAACATCAAGTTTACAAGCCTATGTTATACCAATCTCCTTGTCATAAAAGTATTTACATTACTATGCATACGCATTGCGACATTTAACAAATTACCGAACGACCTAAAATACTTGAACGGTAATCTTTTTAGGTCTAAATTAAACAGATGGCTGGCGGAAAATGTTTTTATAATGTGGAGGAATATTTGGTCTACTTATGAGAGTTTTATGTAAATGTAAATTTATTTCTACGTTTAATAATAATAAGAAATAATTTTAAATTCTACATTAATTAGATATTGTTGATAATTGAAATTCTTGTAACATTTTATACTATTTGCACGCCTGCTTGCAGGCTGAATACATAGATCTAATATATATACTTTTAAGCCCTTTATATGAAATAATGTATTCTCGCAAATAAACATTTGATTTGATCCTCTACAGCCACAGTTTTTAACAAACAGGAAAATCCCATTAATTATCTCTATTTGACATTTAAGGTAAATCCCGATTAATCTTAATGGACACATCGCGCGCGCAGCCTTTGCATGAGCCACGGGAAGCAATGGTTCCAAATACGAAATACTTGATAACTCATATTAGATTCCTTCTTATTATTTAATTTCATGTAGGATCGTATTCATTTTATGGATTCGGGAGTTCTTAAGTAGACTTATTACAAACTGGGACTCAACGTCGTAGGACATCTGAATTTCGAATTTCTAATCAAATCTAAAAAAACCCTCAATACACACAATATATCACACATTCGACTCGACATATTGCTATCCAGCACGCACAATAACAAACATAACGCCTTAACTCTGTACTGTCACAAGCACACACATCGCTTCATACCTACTTATTATCTGAACTCGCTAATCACTATAGCTACCTAAAGTATACCAACGTGTAACGACTTGTAAGACCCAAGAATAAGTACCCTTCACTAATAAAAATTTCAACGGTACCTCTACCCTTGACGTTAACACAACGTAAACTAATCACGGCTCTTTATCTGTACAGTATAATCACCGAACTCAAACGTTACAATCTTTTCCTTCATACCAAATCGCAATATTTTAAGTCGGCTTATAGTAAGCACAACACATAGTTACACTATTCATTAGAGACAAACGTTTAGCGACTGAATCAATTAAAAAAACATTACTGATGAATAGATTTTGTATAGATACGACTTATCGCTGGCTTGACTTCGCCTATTGCGCCCCACCATGCTATTCATTACATATCTGCTTTACAGTAGTTCATACGCATTGACTAAAGCACACTCATAGGACAATGGTCGTTAACCAACTGTCACGACGCTTCTTCATTTCTTTACTAGAAGAACCTATCCCTTGGTAGGCAATAATAAAAGTGTCTGAATATTATTTTTACAGTCTATGTAACTCATGAATGCGTCGATTACAACCAACACCTACATTGTACAAATTTTGGTACATTTGTTTAAGATATCTTGTATAGTCGCGACAGTTACGTGCTATTCGAAAGAAACACACACACACTTGTACACGTTAAAGGTTTCTCGGAAAACAATTTACCCAAAATGAACTGTTAATAGTTTTCTAATTTCGGCAATCGTTCAATTACGTAGTCAAGGGTAGCCGAGTACTTTAATATGTATGCTAAATGCATATTTATACAAAAAATATATAACTACCCGAGTTCATTGCAATATCTACATGAATTACACCTACATATAAATATTTAAAACAAAATACCGACATGAGGATATTCTGACAATGCGACTACAAAAACAAAATGAGTTGACACCATGAACCTTTTCTAGGTTCGTGGTTGACACATACACGACTAATTGTAAGCAGTTACTCTATAAGTTATTCATTAAAGCCAATTAGTCCTTGATCATAAGAATAAGATGTATTTCGTTACGTTGTTTGATTAATGAGGGTTTTTGGTGCACATAAAGAAGATCAACACTTAAGTTGAATGAGGGGAAAATCTTTTAAAACATGGGTTTTTTGATAACTTTTTGAAAGTATTCAGCGAACTAGTCTCTTTGATATCTTATGGCAGTCCATTTGGTTGAAGATGAGAACATTATTATACCTATGAAATGTTACATTTACCTGGAATAAGCGACTTGAAAATTATTATTTTTACCAATAAATATCTGTTTCTCTATTTGTTTCTAAGCAATTACCTTCAATCGTAAGTAAATAAATCTTCATGCGATCAGCGCATATCATTTCAAGAAGAATACAGTGTCATCGACTTATACACACTTAGTTTAAATAGTTAATAAATGGTTTGCGAAATCATGCGCCTTCTTAATACCTATGGTCCAGCCAAGGACATTAGACTTAGTACATTGGATTAATCTCACTTGGTTAGCAAGCCGCTTAGCCACATGGGTGTTGAAGCTGCATAGTTTGTGTAGCCGACAGTCCGGCCCCCAAGGCGCCCGCTGTGCCGTCAGCTCCAACGCGTGCCTATGATGAGCAGACACCCGGCGCTAATTCACCGCGCCAAAACAGCATGCGTTCAGCGGCCGGCTGCTCGTGTACCAGGTGAACCCGCCTTCAGCTTCAACACGTGCCGATGAGAAGCGGGCACCCGGCACCCATTCGCCGGGAACTTGTCCTTCTTGAAAAGCGTGACCGGAGACGAGACCGACTAATCGTCAGTCGCGATTGTCTTCCTCTCGAACGCCTGGACCGCGACCGACGATGACGGCTGCCACGGCTGCCGTGACCGCGTACGCCTTCCACCACTGCGTCGGCGTCATGAGTTGCGTCATGACATTTTAGCGGCGGAGTCAGCGTCACGCGAGAGGTTCGCCTTGGTTCGTCACGTCCTTATAAAGAGCTAAACCTTTGCTCATCCATGCCTCGCGATTTCAACATGTGAAAAAAAAAGAAACACCCGAGTTAATAAACCGCGCTATATTAGACAAGACTTTACAAGATTTTTATTGACCTGCACATACTTTGTTATAGACCATCAAACATGTCAATATCCAGGGGGTACCCTGGCAAGATTAACATGCCTGACTAACCATATAAACCTCCGGACTGTCTCCGTAACGGTAAATATAGTTCGGTCGTGAAGTTTTTCAAATAGGACAGCCGAATCATTTAAAGAGGGTATACATATAGGATACACATGCATTGTTGTAGACCATCAAACATGTTCATCTCCAGGGGGTACCCTGGCAAGATTAACATGCCTGACTAACCATATAAACCTCCGGACTGTCTCCGTAACGGTAAATATAGTTCGGTCGTGAACTTTTTCAAATAGGACAATCGAATCATTTAAAGAGGGTAAACGTATAGAATGCACATCGAAAAGAAAAATTCAATTAATTGAGCAAAGAACACTTACGTTTCTTTTTCGATCCTTGTGTGGGCATTAAGTTGCTATCCCACTTCTGAGATATTAACCGTACTGGTTTAACACTCAGAAGCAAGGACTTTGAATCAAAAACACTCTTTGTGAACTTGAAAATCAGCTTTATTGCTTTAGTTGCTATTGCTATATATATTTAGAGGTACAATCTTACTTTACAAAGCCTACAGCGGCACGATACAAGTTACTCAGACAAAAGTCGGAAAACGAATGGCGGCATACTTCCAAAATGCGTTGCCTGTTCGCTTACCCCCCACTGTTATACTCTTGCTTGTGATTGGTCAAGTCCTCTTGAACCAATCACAAGCAAGCCGTCGAAGTCTCGACCGATCACACGAAATCAATACAATCTACTTTAAATCTTACAACTTTATAAAAATGAACGTAGTTAGTCGAAAAATATATAAATAACTAAGATATAATTTAGATAATTATAACATAAGTATATGTATTTATCATCAACTTATTATAGTACAGGCTCTGCCTAGTTTTGGACCTGCAGACCTTGTGTGAATGTTAATAAATAATTTTAAAAAAAGATAATTATAATTGTCAAATTTATTCAGCGAATCGGACGCGGTGTCTCTAAAATTGTTTTGTTCTTAGGTGGATTCAAATAACAAATAAATATATAATACAATACATTTAAGCTCTCCCCAAATATGTATTAGATATATGTACCATATGTAATAGGTTTAATACGACATAAACAGAATGGTGTCAACCTTCTATATCGTTTACGTTTTAAATCACCAACAGCTTTTGTATCCGACTGTACAGTTACTCTTTGACAGTAAATAAACGTTTCAGTGAATTTTTCGTTTTGTAATAAATTCAGATGAAGCAGAATAACATATCCATTGAATATTTCTTCTCCTAATTAAACTTCTACCTTATTTCAAAAACTTTAAAACCGATGTACCAGATACTTAGGGGTTACCTATAGGTATAATTTACTTAGATATAGAAAATGTTTTGGCGAATTGAATAGAAGGAATCGCAGCCCCGGAGTCTTCAAGTTGCGAGTGAATAGGTTCCTTCTAAGTTTACGTTCTACACCTTAGACCGCATCGTCACTTACCATCAGGTGAGACAGTGGTCAAACGTAAGCTTATAATAAGTAAAAAAAATAAATGTAATGGGTCGGTAAAATACAACTATTAAATATACATATTATTTATTTCAAGCTATTCTTATTCTTGAAAAAGTGCCAAGATTAAACCCACAAATTATTTTAAGTTCAATTTTGAAATGTCTGCTATACCGAGTGCGAGTTATTCCCAAAAATCGATAAGTAGAAAATTAAAGAAGAATAATACCACTAGAGATCACAAAGTATCATCATCATCTCAGCCATAGGACATCCACAGCTGGACATATACCCAAGTTATTCCCAGCCAGAGATGAAAGTCTTGTAGTTCTTGCGAGCGACAGTACAAAATAAACAAACATTTATCGCACTAGAATAACAAGTCAAGCATTTTTTAAACACAATTGCTTTTTCTCTAGCCTACAAGCCACTACAAATTTTTAAAAATCCCAACTGTCGCAGCACTTGAAACAGTAGGTAAAGTTGGGACAAAGGACGCAATTTCCCCGTCAGCCCCGATATGCTTTACTCTGCGTCAAAGAGTGCAAAACTACGTATCTAGGTTCAAAAGGATTCGTTTGTGAATTTCAGCTTAGTTGTCGCGCTGGATTTTTTGAGCTGTGACTTTTGATTTTTGGTTCCTTTGTGATTTTGACAGTGAGGTAGGTGTTGAAAGCTATACGTAAAATTTAAATTTATTTCGGTGATTCGCACGTACTATCGACACACTGAAAGATAATACGATTCTTGGAAATGTAATAAAAAACAAACGCATTCATACTCACACACCCCGCACTAGGATACCCTGTGTCGCACACACACAATCACTATACACAAACGTCCAAAACTCGAGAACAAACATCTACATTATGCTCACCACAGAAATGTTTTATCAAGCCGGAATTCGAACCCGGGACGCGGTGTAAAATCAGTCGCACAGATCACTCAGTCATGACAACTACGATTTTAGTCAAACAATTGTTTAACAATCTTTCTTTTTAATATATATAAATCTCGTGTCACAATGTTTGTCCTCAATGGACTCCTAAACCACTTAACCGATTATAATAAAATTCGCACACCATGTGCAGCTCGATCCAACTTGAGAGATAGGATAGTTTAAATCTCAAATTATAGTCGCAATTTTAATTTATTGCTAATTATTAGCACACTTATTACAGTCACAATTATCTGTTAACTCCAATGATTCTAACAGTTGTCGATACCTTTCGACTGGGTTGAGTAAGTAATCAATAGATGGCGCTGCTATGGTAAATCTACGAACGTGTCATATAAGCTACATTTTAACAGCATAATTACCACGTGTTGGCCACAGCAACGCGTGGCCGGGTCAGCTAGTAATTGAATAAAAAAAAATTAAACTACTTTTACTAATATTCGATTGTTCTGTTCGATTCCCGGACAGGTCAAACATTTGTGTGTATGAACATGTCTGTTTGACCTGTGTCTGGGTGTGTAGTATATAAGTATGTATATCATTCATCAGGTTACCATAGCACAGGCTCTGCCTAGTTTGGGACCTGAAGACCTTGTGTGAATGTTGATAAATAAATTAAAAATTTAATAAAATATTATAAATGCTAAAGTTTGTGTGTATGTTTGATACTTCATCACGCGCAAACGGCTACACTGATTTTGATGAAATTTAGTATGGAGATAGCTTAAGCCCTGGATTAACACATAGGCTACTTATATCCCGGAAAAGGTATAGTTCCCGTGGGATAACTGAGGTAGCGGGAAAACCGTAATCCACGCAGGTGAAACCGCGGGGCGCTTCTAGTAATCTAATAATTTCCTCGGACTTGAATAGGGTATTTTACTATATTTATAACTACGAAAATATCAAAAATATATAATAATAGAAATCTAACACCGTTTTAAATCAGCCCAACACTACCTACTACTGGGTGAGATGTATTCTTCTCAAGAATTGGATACAATCCACCACGCTGACCAATGCAGGTTGGTGGATAAGCTATAGTAGCCAGCCCAATAATCCGAGAAAAAACTCATTCATTCATCGCAGCCATAGGATGTCCACTGCTGGACATATGCCTCCCCATATAGGGGGGATTTTCCAATACTCGCCACGCTTGGCAGGCGGGTTGGCGAGCGCATTATGGTTTGCTATTCTCAGAAAGCGCTGCTGCCCACCTTCTGGTACATGATCCCTTAGCCGACTCTTAAGGCACCCGCGGGAAGAGATGGGGGAGTACTATTCTAGGCCGGTGCCACCACGGCACGAGACAAAAGACACGAGACACGAGAAAAAACTCAATTTCAGAAAATTGCGTGAAAGCACTCAGAAAGTACTTAGTAAGTATCGATGAAGATGATTCTAATAGTAGAATATTACTAAGATATGAAGAAACCGAAAAATTGATCAAAAACTACATTTTTTAGGCATAGTTTAACATCAGACATACATATACACGCACTCTTACACTCACTCACACTAAACAAACTCACACACATATACCTTATATGTATAATTGCACTCATCTACTCATAAGTATATTTTATAACAAAATTCGAACGATTATTTTTCATGTATTATTATGTACGTAACTGCAATTAATCAACTCTGTTGATAATCTGTTGCCGTATTTGCGCGTCACATCGTTCTGGTAAAGCGGTGGCGGATCGTGGGAGCTCACTTCAAAGTCACTTGCGCCAATTCTAATGTATAATCAGACTGTAAACTAGAAGTGAGTTACACGATGCGCTCACCTTCTTGGGCCACCAAGATACAGGCTTTGCCTAGTTTGGAGCCCGCAGGTTATATCATATATTGCATTTGGTTTACTAGATACCAGTTGGAAAATGAATCATTGTAACTAGTTTTTACAAATTAAACTTAAATGTAACTTTGGCCTAATAAATATATTATTATCATTATTATCTCTTTATTTTCTTTTTTTCTTAGGTTTAGTTTTTTTACAGTATAAATATCAAAAACAAAAATTAATAAAGATATTATAAAAAACCTAAACCTAGAGTTCCGCCAGCAGCGGGGCAGGGCCCAAGCTACCGGTGGTTAGGGCCGCAGAGTGAGGAACCTCCGGACAATACGCGCCGTTTCAAGGAGTACCGCCTTCTGCATCTGACCCTTGATCCAACCGTCTAGCGAGAGCCTCTTAAGATGTTGATCGAGGCTCTTCGCTATTAAGCCGTTCGTCGAAACGACTATCGGGACAATGATCGTCGAGTCAACATCCCACATGGCGGTTACCTCGTGAGCTAAGTCAAGGTACTTACTGAGTTTGTCCTTCTCAGCCTTTACGAGGTTCTCGTCATGCGGGATGGTGATGTCGATAAGCACTGCCCGGCGTTGAGACCGGTCGACCAAAATTATCATTATTATTATTAATAGGGCAGGAAATATAGAAGTTAGAAGGATAAAGCGGGACGGAAACAAAAGCGGTACATGCAATGATTTATTACTGGGGTTATACAAGAAATTCAAACAGAAGACATATTGAAGAGTATTGAAGAGTTTTAAAGAGAGCGAAATTGAGTATCGGTATATATGTATTATAAAAATATAGTGATATTAGTATAATATAGTTGATTATTTTTGACGTGATAACGTTTTATAAATTGATGAATGCCAACATGAAAAATAGTAACGTTCCGCGTAACGGAGAATGGTCAATGGTCAATGGTCAATGGTCAATGTCAATTTCAATGTCAATGTCAATGTCAAAGTCATACATGATTATGTCGTTATCACGTAAATCTATCGTCCGTAAACCGACTTTACAGACAACCATTTTTTAAATATTTAGTTACTCATTTATTAAGCTCCAAAATTTAGTAAAAATTAAAAATGTTGGTACTGAAATTGTATTCTTCATTTAAGCTCACAGTCCCATACATCGATTTTTCAGAAAATAAATAGTATTTGTATTTGTATAATATTTATTAAGTATAAGCAAAACCTAGCCTAGCTTTGCCAATATGAGTTGCCCAGTTTACAGAAATAAAAATAAAATAAAAAAAATCTGACACGTTCAAAGTTTTTTGACGTGATAACGTTTTATAAATTGATGAATGCCAAAATGAAAAATAGTAACGTTCCGCGTAACGGTGAATGGTGAATGGTCAATGGTCAATGGTCAATGTCAATGTCAAAGTCAATGTCAAAGTCAATGTAAATGTCAATGTCAATGTCAAAGTCATACATGATTATGTCGTTATCACGTAAATCTATCGTCTGTAAACCGACTTTACAGACAACCAATTTTTTTTATTATCTTTTATATCCTCCAAACATAAGCTTCACCCAACCATACGTTCGCGCCGCCCCACACCATCACACCAAAAATCATAATTACGCGGACAATGTACAAGTAGCTAATAAACGGAACACGTGTCGTACACGTGTCGACACGCGTGTGTATTGTAGGTTATAGTTTGGTCATAGATTCTGTTTTTTTAAGAGGTCAAAGTCCACGGGGTCCACGATTTAACACTATATAGATATAAACGAGGTGCGATATATGCCGTGGTGGTACCGGCCTAGAATAGTACTCCTCTATCTCTTCCCGCGGGTTCCGTAAGAGTTGGCTAAGGGATCACGTACCAGAAGGTGGGCCGGAGCACCTTCTGAGAAGTGGAAATCATACTGCGCTCGCGAACCCGCCTGCCAAGCGTGGCGAGAATTGGCAAATCCCCCTTACATGGAGGAGGCATATGTCCAGCAGTGGATGACAAATTGCTGTGAAGAAGAAGAAGATATACGAGCATAGATCCACCTTCGACAGCACGTCGCTGACCATCAATCAAGTGGTGAAAAGTTAGGTCTATAAATAATATAAAAGTTCATACTTTCTTAGATAGAAGGCGTCATCGAAAGACATCCCCGTAAGACTTATGATGCGATGATAGTAGCGGTGGGAGCGTCGGCTGTCAAATAGAGAGACGCTGGTTCAATCCGTACCAAAGGTTTCAGCTTCCAGTGAAAGTAGCATCGTTATCGAATTTTCACCATGGTGGTAGGGTAATTTTGGGTATCCGCCTGGCTAGCTACCACCCTCCGTTTGAAAAACTGTCACCGAACACATTGTGTGTTCAGGCAGCAGTCCTTGAGAGCCTGTAAGCATTCTAGGTGTAGATCTATAGAAAATAAAACAAATTTTTACTACAATGAAGGAAAAAATTCAGTCGATTAAGAAAAAGTTCAAAAACAATAGGATGATAATCGGTAGTAGTGGGTTCAAATCCCCAGGGTGCGGATATTTAGCCTTAAATATATTGATATACGGTCCGAATACTAAGTGGTTTTAAGACTAATAACATTCCTAAGATAATATTTATAGGTTTCAATCTGATATTAGACTAGCTCTAGATATAAACTCTAGCCCTAAGCATCTGAAACATCTAAACCTACGTTTTGTTCTAAGAAGTCGATCCTACGACGACGTTTAAAAGTAATCAATGAAAAAGCTATTGTAATCAAATTATTTATTTTCGATCTTCGCGAGCTCCAAACCGATAACTGGCAAGAGATGGCTCAAGATTGAACAAAGTGGCACATATTATTATCGGAGGCCAAGACTCATTTTGGGTCCCTGCGCCATGCTGAATGAATGAATGAATCAAAATATTTCAATAAAATTTGTAAATACCAACAAATTTACGTAATTGTAACATTGTTGACCTGTTTTCTTTTTAATTTTGTATATAATTACAATTCCTCGTTTCCAAACACATCGCCGAGGTTTTCGACGTTTTCCTTACTTTTTTAGTGAGGAAAAAGTAAGGAAAAAGTCCGCAACCTCATAATTAAGTCTAAATTGTCCTTTGACAACGATACTCTTTTTTAACAACTTCTTGATGACACGAAATTTAAAAATAAAATAGGTCACTTTGGAATACAAATTACGGAGAGATTGGACAAAATTTGATTAACGAAACTTTGCTTTTATTTTATGAGTAGACTAGTAGATTCTCAATATCAAGCCCCGGCAGCGTGTCCATTGACACATTCAGACACGAGTTTTCCTACATTAGATTAATGTGGTAACTATGTTAAAATATTGATCCGGTGATTGATACGATAGTCAACAGACATGTTTAGGTAAAGGTTTTCTTATAGCCTTATACTCATGTTTGCAACGGCCCAAGAGTTAACGCTTTTAACTATCAGGCATATCTTTTGTATTTTGTACTGTACCTTTTTGTGGAAGACATTAATTATATCTATATTTATAGAATATAGTAACACAAAATAGTTGTTATTTAAGTAGATTTATTCGACTTAAAACCTAGTCTCCGGGACCCTGGTTTCGAATCCCGGCAGGGGCAAACATATGTGTGATAAGTGTATGTGTTTGTCCCGGGTCTCGGATGTTTGTGTGTGTCCATGCCTCCCGCGATACGAAATCGTTGGACACTGAATTTGAGTATGATAAATAAATAAATAGAATAAATATTTTTTACTGCCATATTTTCATTAATATTTTTTAGTAAATAATGCAATATTTAAATACTGCATTAAGAATGGTTGGAAAAGAATATGCAAACACAAACATGAATAAAAAAAAGAATAAATCGTATTCTAAAAAAACTACAGGGTCTTGATACTACAATAATATGAATTATACTTCTTAACTATCCTTCATAGGACTAGGAGTTTTGACCATGATCACATTAATTTAATGGTCAGCGACTGTGAGTTCTAAGACGGAATCACGATAGATATAAAATTTTGACTTGTCCTCAAGGATAAAAAGCCAAAGGTGGGGATCGAACCTGTGATATACAGTCACAACGAGCAATTTCACGTGTCGGTAAACGGCATAATAGAAGAACGACAAACTAAAATTCAACCATAAATTTACTCTATTTTTGTGAAATAAATTTCATTTCATTTAATTTAAAATGAAATTCTTTCTAAACCTCAACAAAGGATATATGCCGAGAATATATCAACGTTTCTTTACCTAAATGCTTCCTTTCAATACTCTCCCGCCCGCCCTATGCGTCTTAGCCGCCCTACGGAGACGAGAGTGACCACCTTATACTAAATGTATTGACACAACCTTTCGACATTTAAGAATAAAATTTACACAGTTCATTCATTCATTCTCTCAGCCACGTGCGTCCACTGCTGGACATATGCCTCCCCCATATAGGGGGGATTTGCCAATACCCGCCACGCTTGGCAGGCGGGTTGGCGAGCGCAGGATGATTTCCAATCCTCAGAAGGCACTGCTCCCCACCTTCTAGTACGTGGTCCCTTAGCCGACTCTTACGGCACCCACGGGAAGAGATGGGGGAGTACTATTCTAGGCCGGTACCACCACGGCCTTACACAGTTACATATAGCCAATTACAGGACCTCACAGATATATCTGGAATATATAAAAAGTCGAAATCAAAGGGAAACACATTTTCTTTCCCTAGTTCAGCAATTGCACGTGTTTCGAACGGCAAAGAAAGTAGTTATATACATTTTTTTAACATAGTTAGGTTTGTTTAATTGATTTGAATGGAATTTATAACTAGCTTTTACCCCGGGCTTCGCTAATTTAGGTGTTTATGAAGGTCATCAATCCCCCCTCTCCATTTTTTCTTTTTCTAACGGACTAATGTTATTTGTCTCTACCGGCATTAACAGCTTCACCAGAGGGGGGATAACATTTTTCCCTTTTTATACTTATTTCGAAAGAAAGAAGAAAGAAATTTATTTATTCCTGACAACAAAACTACACATAAAACAAAAAGAAAAAAACACATTTAGGTCATACATACATTTAACTTATAAGTATAAAACATTAAGGGAAGACGAAACAACATTTAAGATATGATAGATATAGATAGTGTTTGAGAGCTATTTCACTTGGCCAGTAATGAATCACGCTAGACCTAGAAATACTCGTTGTGACTGTATATCACAGGTTCGATCCCCACCTTGGGCTTTTTGTCCTTGAGAACAACTCAACATGTTATATCTATCGTGATTCCGTCTTAGAACTCACAGTCGCTGACCATTAAATTAATGTGATCATGGTCAAAACTAGTCCTATAAATTACACAAAAAATAATCAGTAATAAGGTCACACTATAAATAACTTCTATTCTGTTTATAATAGGTACTTCAATTGTTTTCTTTGGAAATAAACATACTTCATTTTAGATATATTTCATTAGCCTTGAGTATATTAATTTAGTAGCCCATTTAAAGCTGTAATATTAAGTGCTGTGGATTTTGTTAATACAAAAAACAAATAATTTCGCTACTTAAAAACTATAAAAAATATATAAAGAAAAATAATTAACAAATTTAAATTAGTTTTTTTTTTTTTTTACATATTATAAGTTTGCGTTTGACAACTGTCTCACCTGATGTTAAGTGATGACGTTGTCTAGGATTTAGCACGCAAACTTAGAAGGTACCTATTCACTCGCGACTTGAAGACTCCAGGATTGTACATATCGGGAAACACAGACTCGGGCAACGAGTTCCATTCCTTGGCAGTACGCATTAAGAAAGTGGAAGCATAACGCTTAGTGACTATGTAAGTAGGGTACTAATTCATTCATGACAGAGTTAAGTAACAAACTTTTCTCAAATTGTCCTTACATGAAAATCTATTGGAAATAAAAGATTTTTATATCTTGACTTGATATTCGAAAACGACTGACACCATCCACTGCTGGTCACGTCTTGTGATCCAAGTGATCCAGGATTCCTAAATCCCACGTTTTTAAAACTTATGGTCACTCTACCTGAAGGTGATTCGGCTTTTGACAAATATTGGTTATACGTAATATCGGAACGTAATATCGAGTAGGGACGTTCTTACAATTTTATTGGTACAGCGAATTTGGGTTTCTTCATATGGGTGGGGTATCCCGGATATGCACGCTAGAAGGGTGCATACGATCTATAGTTTAAGCCATAGACATATCAGTACATATATCTCGTGTTAGAACATCTCAAAGGTTCGTGTCAATTTAGTGGAAGAAATTATATTACACTAGCTAAGCCATATCCTATCTTGCTAATATTGTAATTTCTTATGAGCCAAAGATGTTATAAGTTTTTTTTGACGTGATAACGTTTTATAAATTGATGAATGCCAAAATGAAAAATAGTAACGTTCGCGTAACGGTGAATGGTCAATGGTCAATGGTCAATGGTCAATGGTCAATTGTCAATGGTCAATGGTCAATTGTCAAATGTCAAATGTCAATTGACAAACGTCAATTGTCAATTGTCAAATGTCAATTGTCAATTGTCAAATGTCAAATGTCAAATGTCAATTGTCAAATGTCAATTGTCAATTGTCAATTGTCAAATGTCAAATGTCAAATGTCAATTGTCAAATGTCAAATGTCAAATGTCAAATGTCAAATGTCAATTGTCAATTGTCATGCATGATTATGTCGTTATCACGTAAATCTATCGTCCGTAAACCGACTTTACAGACAACCAATTTTTTTCCACACACTTACATCCCCGCACTAGGATACCCTGTGTCGCGGGAGGCATAGACACACACAATCACAATACATAAACATCAACAGTTGTACAAGATAAATGACAGTTAGTACTCAATTATTTACATCATTATTTACTCTCATTACATTACATTATATTTACACTCATTATTTACATAGGTTTATAAGTTAATGTTGTCCTGAGGTTCGTGAGGTTATGTCTATGGGCATCGACTGAAAATCAGTGACTGAGGCTTTTGCTTTAGTTTTATGCTGAGTCGGGGCCCATATTCATGACACTCCCAACATCATTATTATTCTGTTCTATATTGTTTTTGTATGTATCTCTTGTGTAATGTGTGTTGTGAGTGTCTTGAATAAATGTGGTTTCTTACTTTCTTTCTTTCAAATCAATTGTTTTACGCTTCGATACGACAGCGCTACGACTGCGATAGTAATTTCTGCTACGGCTACAGATATCAAATACGTAAAAGTTACACACTCAGCCTGCATATAAGTATGTTTTAAAGAGCGTGAGTTTGTATAAGAAAATTATGCACAACAGAAATTCAAATATAAAATGTTGTTTTCGAAACATCTGCAAGCGCAGTGTTCCGACAAAATATTCATCGATATTTATGTGTTAAAGGCCAAGTATCTGAAGCTGAAATAAGACTCGTTTCTTATAGAGGAGGAGACTCGGGTGAGAGGGGGGCAAGGTCCATATTATCACGTAACAAATTGGTTTCTGCTACCTTTGTTCGACGTCTCAGGCCCTTTGCCGAGACGAATGAGGTAACGTTAGCAGAAAAACGTTAGGTTAAAATAAATAATTTAACGAATAAACATTGTTTTTCAATTAAAATATCGTGGTGATAGCTCAGATAAGTATTACATGCTAAATAGAGTTATCAATTGTTACTTACAATATTTTGAATACCAGCCGGTTTTCTTGAGATAAAATGCAATATTCCGACATGGTGTAATGAAATGTTTATTTTACCTGAAACAATATAAAATCATGTTAGTAAAGATACCATTATCTAAAAATTTACTGGTACTGATTCCCAACATTATAAATAAAGCAAATCATTCAGGGAATCCACAAAAATATAATCTTAATTTTTATATATAAAGAATACATGAACGGGTTGTCATTTCGTTTTTCGGGAGCAAGGCTGCCATCCTCCTTTACACTGAATGGTGTTTAATACCATTTTTATCCCACTTGAAATACAATATTTATACGAGAATCACGACATTTGACATTATAATTATGTGAGTAGAGCTTCTAATCTACAAAATATAACAAAAACGAACTAATATATTTTTTTCTTCCGACGGTACAAATACTAAAAACGCCACGTCTACTTAAACATGGCGAAGAAAAAGATTCCTTTTGTGCGACGCATTTTAACTGTGGAACCTATTGAGACGTACACTCGGGGTGTATTTACCTTTTTGTACACCATACTTGCTACCGTGATAGGCTATACGGCTTTTGTTCTTTCTGTCGCATGTCCGAAGCGACCAGAGCAGACCCTTCGTCCTATTATTATTTTTAACCGACTTCAAAAAAGGAGAAAGTTCTCAATTCGATCCCTATGTTTTTTTGGGTCTAGTGTTCCACTGCTTCATGGTCTGTGGATGGTGATGCCATCGAAGGTCAAGTTATGGCCAAGGTCAAAGGTCAAGTTATACCTAGCATATATATATCACAGCCTAGAAGACACATCCCAAAGCATGCTTACTATTTGGTAACAAATAATACAAATTTAAAGGTGTCGCAACTAGCATGGAAAGTACCTATGTATATAATGTGGATTTGGCATCTGTTGCCAAAATGTAAATTTCACTAAAGCAACGGGGAAGTTTATATCCAGCAACCTTCTGATTGACGCTTGACATTAGTAGCTACCTCGAGGATATCACCGCTCCAAAACTTCAAAGCTTTTCAAAGCTTCACACAAGCAGCATGAGGGCCAACTCGCACGAGTGTCAATCTACACACCTTACACAATATACGCGATAGAGTTTATATGGTCTATTTAGCCTTATTTGTATTCACAATAAAAAAATCAAGATATAAATCATAATACATAAATTCGATAGCAACGGAACGAATGAATAAACCAACTCTATTTAACCATCAGACGAACGCAATCAAATTATTTCAAAGAAAAACTTTAATAAAGAAAGTTCAATTAGGTTATAGCTTTACTCAGTTTGACTATCGCAGTTACAGGGCTTCTAAAAAATTATTGCTTAAAAGTATAAATATACACGTTTGCGAATTTTCATCCATGGTCCTTCTAATAAAGCTGTTAGTTGAGAATGCCATCAGCCGTTTCACCACTGACAAAATAAGACCAAACTTCTAATGGTTGATCGATTCGGAAGACCAGGCTAAGTCAGTTACGAGTGCATAATTTACATACGTGTGACTTCTACTTATTTCGCCTATTCGCACGCGTGTGTACTGATAATCCTTCTTACTAATATTAGAAATGCGAAAGTTTGCGTGTACGCGTGTAAGTGTATATGTGTGTATGTTTGTTACTTCTTCACGCTCAAACGGCTACACCTATTTCGATAAAATTTGGTATAGAGACAATTTAAACCCTTTTTTTTTTTTTTTTTTTTTTTTTTTTACGTGGGGAAAATGCATTTACGCACTTCCGCCTACCGGGAAAGTAGGCGGGGTGTGTCGGGCTCGCTCGAGCATCACCGCTCCCTGGGGGGCCTCATGGCCCCCAACCCTAACTGCACCCACAGCAGCCAGGGTCCACTACCGACTAAAACCCACGGTGTCCATCCTGCCGCTAGAACGGAGGGAGCGCGGGGTACATTTGCATACCGCGCCCCCACCACGGCCGTCCGTTTCCGGACCCCTCCAGGGGGGAGGATGACCCTCCCCCTCGCGACCGTGCCGGGACCAAGAGCACGGCCGCACCACCCCGGGGACCACACAGTGCAAGGAACGCCAGACTTCCCACATCCGACGCTCGTGGTCCCCTGCGATGGGCCAGATGGAGCAGCCCCATCGCCAGCCGCTTCGGCCGCCACCCTCCGACGGCGGCCATATCGGCGCCACAGCAGGAGACGAACTGAATCACTCCCGCCGCAGCGCCTCCTCAGCTGCAGCACCGTCCAACACGGCGCCGCTGCCCCCCTCAGTTGCAGTGCCTTGCAGCAGCACCGCAACCTACCGTCAAGTGGACCGCTCCTCGTCGGCTTGGCGAGCAAAGCCTATCGGGAGCAGTCCCGGCCTGAATATAATAAACATACATAAATAAATGGATATAAATAAACTTACATAGATATGAGACACGCGAGGCGCCGGACGATGTCTAGTTACGTCTAATTCAGAGGAATTAGACCAAGAACAGGCAGCACCGCGAGAAGGTAATCGCCAGACTTGCCTTGAGGATCATCACGACCTGCGCTTCCCCCAAGACCGTAACCTCCCTACCCATCACGGGATGAGTAAAGAAGGCCT
The DNA here is from genome assembly GCA_934044485.1 of Apeira syringaria. Classification (NCBI taxonomy): domain Eukaryota; kingdom Metazoa; phylum Arthropoda; class Insecta; order Lepidoptera; family Geometridae; genus Apeira; species Apeira syringaria. The sequence continues at coordinate 6,777,189 of OW203672.1, read as the reverse complement.
GGACTTAACCAAAACAAGCAGCGTGAACGCCGCAAGCATAGGCATAGCAACTATTTAATGGATAAACACATGGGCTACTTTTATCCAGGAAAAAGTATAGTACCCGTGGGATAATTAAGGTTACGGGAAAACCAGAATCCACGCGGGTGAAACCGCGCGAAACTAGTTTATTATTACTTCTAGATGTACCATTATTAATTAACAGAATATATCTTGCTTTTTCATTAGCATAATTCAATGACATTGGAACTATTTCTAATCTCATTGAATTAATGATATAATTGTAAACTCTAAGGCTTTCACGGCCGGCGTTGCATGTTGCATCAGTATCAGAGAAGACGCCGCGAAGGAGAGTTCTACGCTCTTGTCGCCGCTCGGACCTGAACCACTAAAGATGTCGACCGCAGTGATCGACGAAACGTCTGGAACACAAGTTTCACATAGACCACCGGAAGCAATACATACAACAATGATATAATTAACCTAAAAATCGTATGTTTATAAAATTCTTTAGTTTATGGTACTACAGAGGTAACTTTTTAGTAACACTTTGTTGTTCGCCTGCAGGAATGTAGGTCGAATGTCTTTAACCGTTCAGCTACCCGAAACAACACGTTTCTATGATTTTTTTGAGGCACTACAGTTTGAATTGGAACAGCACATAATAGATAGCATAGGATAGGTTAATTTTAATTATTAAAAGACTAACAAGTTTCCGAATCAAGCATGAACTACCTATGTGGGTATCAGATCTGAGTGTTATTTGACAAATTTTTCGAGCCGTAATGGCCAGTTGGCACAGCTAAATATTTAAATTCTAAGAACAAGCACCGGACAGGTTAACATTAGGAACTAAAATACCTCAATTTTCCACCAAAGATACCCTTAACACTATTTACACAAAGCTATGTATGCTTCAACTGGTCTGGTAGCCATTGTGGATCTAAAGGACCGAACAAACAAGGCGTTCATTCGTTCACTTAACCATTCGTTCATTAGCTCATACGTTCTATTTTCACCCCACCTTCTATTTTCGGTGGTCAGTGACCCGGCAGGTAAAAAAGGGGTTACATTTATTTATAAATTATTTTGAATTAGCATTATTTAATCGTTATTTTGTTTTTCTGTTGTGATTTATTTAATTTAGGCAGTTTAACGTAACCTGAGGATTATAGGACTTGTATGATATATGAGATAGTAGTAAAATTTAATTTTGTTGATGATTAATTTATTCATATTTATTTAAAGTCTAGCTGCGCCCATCCATATTATGCCTTATTGAATATACATTGGTTAGGTAGATAGATAGAAAACTCTTTATTTGCACACTATTTCAAAACTACACACATAAAGAAAACAAACAAACAAATATAGATACAGTGGTACAAAGGGCGGCCTTATCGCTTAAAGCGATTTCTTCCAGGCAACCAAACATACAGGAATTGTCATAAATTTTAAGGGGCGGCAAATCACCGCATTTTCTACATAAATAGATACATACATAATATAGGTACATGTATAAACTTTAGCAAAAATAATATACTTACACATACTACATAATATATAACTACTGATAAATATATATATATATATGTATATATAATAGATGGTCATAGTCATAGTCATAGTTTATTGGTATTAACATACACGTCACATAAAAAGTAGAGAGACCTACAAGCGTAGGTACTTATTAAATAATCTTGTGTTGTGTTGCGCAAATGCGCATTACACCTTATAATTCGTTTGTAATAATAATAAAATAATATCTCTTAGTGCAAAAATAAAATGTCAAACATGAAGTTATATAAATATGTTACAATTTAAAAATAAGAATGTTTTACACTAATAATAATTAATAAAAATTAATTCATTTCAATTCTGCAAAGTCCTTAAAGCTATAGAAGGTTTGGTTGATAAGCCAGCGCTTTAGCTTTAACTTAAAACATTTTAAGGTAGATGAAGTCTTGATGTCCTCTGGCAATTTATTATAGACTGTCGGACCCATAACGTGCGTCAACCTATCAGACTTCGCCAGTGAGTGAGGTATGGCGGCTAACAATCCTCTCTTTCGGGTGTTATACCTGTGACTGTCGCCTATTCTACTAAAGGTTTGGAGAGATTCCCTCCTCCCATGGTTAGATTATTAGTCTATTAAAATAATCTATAGTAAATGGGCGTTGAGACGTTTCTGAATGTATATGTTATTTTTATAAATTAAACATTAAAATAATCATTTACCGTGTATTATTGTGCCAAGAAAACTTTTTATACATCTAATGAAGTATAGATTTTATATAATATATTAAACAGACACGTTCACTTTTTTATAGTGTATAGATCTAGCGATTGACCACTATCTCACTTGATGGTCAGTGACGATGTGGTCGAAGATGTTATCACATATACCAATAGTATTATAACATTATAAGACATAGGTTAGTTGTGGTATAGCGCTATACATAGTAGGCTATACATATAATTTAAAATAAAAAAAAGTAATTATACCGATCAATTGCATCAGAAGCGCGGGATCGCCTAGTTTGAAATGCCACTAGCTGTCTCCCATTTAATTTGTGGCTCATAAGAACGTTTTTAACATATTTTATTATAAGTCCATATAAATATATTATTAGTACCAGTGCTAGGCGAACCGCGAGCGCGTCCGCAAGCGCCGAGTATTCTCCTTTAAAAAGACCACCGAATGTGGTTGAAACTATAGTCGGAACCCTCTGACTTATTACGTGAGTAATTCCCGTGTGTCAAAACGTGTCAAACCACGTCAATTTCCATAATACATATATAAATTAATGGTTGGTAAAAACACAAAATTATTGCATTGCCATTGGTGCTTGAAATATATGCAAAGTTTCTAATTGATTCGACTATTTGAGGTGGATGCAAAGTCACGAACAAAGATTCCAATGCTTAGATATAGGCGAAGCTAAAGCGTGTCGTAAGAAACTAGGTCCTCAGCAATCTACGAGAGTTTTATCGGCCATAGTCCGAGCGTCACACGCCTCGGCCATTTCCAGCCAACCGTTCATTCAGAATCATTCACCCGTTCTCGTTCACAGTTCACTCATCTCTTTGATGTAACGTTTGCACGCACTTCTCGCTGAGCGCACATTGTCATAAGCGTATTATGTATACACCTTTAAGCTTTTTTTCTAGCTAATGACCGGAATGGTAATTGATTGGCTCATTAACTTGTTACTTAACGTGTCCCCGATAGGAATAATAAACTGCGGTTCTAAAAAAAGCTACGGTGTGTGGTGAAACATCACCCACGTTATTAATAAGTCTAGTAATGTGACAGTTTTCTTTACGAGATCGACTCAGAAATGAGGAGATGTGTAAGGATCGTAGAAAAAATCTTGTTCGAAGAATCTGCAAAATGTTCATACGTTCAGACTTAAGTTAATATATAACATTACTGAACACCAAAAATAGGAAGAAACTTTAAAGCACAATACGAGTGCAATATAAGCGATCACATTTTAAGCCATTATATACTATTGTGTGCTACAGTTACACATTTATAATATATATATTGTGATTACTTTGTTCACTTTTGTGTGATACACATATATTTTTTTATTTTTTTCATTATGTATTTGTTTTTATACTATTTTTTTTTCAATTATTAGAAGTCCATGTATGTATGCTATGTACGTGACCTCACCAAATGGCTCCAACGGAAGACCAGCGTTGGCTAGCAGCCAAATTTTTTTTTTATCACTCTCAGACCCCCGCACTAGGATTCCCTGTGTCGCGAGAGGCATGGACACACACAATCACAACACAAACAACCAAGACCCGGGACAAACACCTATACTCATCGCACAAATGTTTGCCCCTGCCGGGATTCGAACCTAGGGTCCCGGAGACAGAAGTCATGTCACTGACACTGACCACTGCGCCACGGCGACCGTCGAATTATGTTGAGTTGGGGCCAATTTGTGACATTTGTAGTATTTTTTAAAATCCCTTTATAACTAATGTTTATTGATTGCACTTATTGTTGTGATGCTTATTTGTACAAAATTGTGTATGTATGTCACAAATAAACTATTTCTTTCTTTCCTTCTAAGAGAACGAAAGTCACCGTCAAGGCTCATTGGATAAGCAAGTTGAAGTGGTAGTGGGCAGGGCAGATAGCTCGTAAAACTGATGGCAGACGGTGTCAAAAGGTTCTCGACTAGAGAAGACGAGCAGCATTCCCGTTGAATGAAACGCGCATCGACAGATTAGATAACATTCAGATAACCAACAAATAAAATTAAAACAAAATAGTCTATTATTTCTTACCAAGAAAAAATATTTGCAACATATTTCTGTTAGTGCTATCTTCAAGAACACTAGAACATGGTGTCTTCCCCTTAATAGAGACAATAAGATAGGTGTTAATGGACACATTCTTAATGGTACTCGTTTTAGCAAATTAAGTCAAAACCAAATTACTCATTAGCCTTAAAACTAGATCGTAATTGAATGATGTACATGTACACAAATGTACATCACGTAGATAAAAAAAAAAAAAATTCTGTAAGTATAAAAATTTACAGTGTTGGCGTCTTATTTACATATTTATTTATATATAAAACTAGCAGTCTGCTCCGGCTTCGCATGGGTAAAAAATTTTAAAATTAAAAATTATACCTAACTACCTAAAATATACCTAAATTTTACAAAAATAGAATATAGCCTATGTTACTCGGGGTTACTACACTACTATGTAGCTCTCCAATGGCGAAATTTTTGAGTTTATTCATTACAAACATACACAAACACAAACAAACAAGTTTTTCCTCTTCATAATATTTAGTCGGTAGATTAGGTAGGAACTTCATTGATCGAAGGTGAAGGCCTCCTCTAGAGATTTCCAAGTCTCTATTTTTTGCACTATCTATCCATTGTTCGCCAGTCACTTGTGCTATAACCCTCTGCCCAGCGGACAGTTGGTCTACCTCTCTCTCTAGGCCTGTCCAAGAGGTCAGTATTTGTGTTTATCGATTATCCGTCATCCGGGCTATATGGCCTGCCCAACGCTACTTTAATATCGTACATTGACGTAATTCAGATAACAACTAGATTTTTATTTATGTTCAAATATTTGAAGGAAAAAATTCGGCTGCTAGTGGGACTTGAACTTACGACTACAGAATACCGTCCTGTCGCTCTGTCCAACTAAGCTATAGCAGCCCATACCACTAGGGCCGAATTACTTCCTTCCTTATTAACATCTTGCGGTGATGTTATTAGCACCATCTACCTTTAATTGTATGAACAATTAATTAATAGGACTGATAGACCAACATTACAGTTGATATTGTATCAAACGAAGGCACCCTACCCTTATTTTATGACGTTTTATTGTGTATCGCATTAACCATATGCTAGGAAGAACTTATGTTAAAATATTTGAAGGAAAAAATTCGGCTGCTGGTGGGACTTGAACCCACGACTACAGAATACCGTCCTGTCGCTCTGTCCAACTAAGCTATAGCTATATATATATAAAGCTATAGCTGTATATATATAGATTTTTATTGTTGGTAGAGTTCTGGAGCTGAAGATTTCTAATAAGCTGTGTTCGCCAAGAAACAAAGTTTATAATTCTTTTAGGTCAACAGTGATTCCATTTGCGATCACATCAAGTGAGATAGTGATCAAACGACCTAAATACATTTCCAAAACTTTGGCTCGTTTTCAAGAAACTAGAGCATTTGCATGCGGCGAATTTAGAATTATCTATAAGCGTGTCTATATAAAAAACCGCCCCAATCTGGGGTACAGTAATAGATTAATGACAACTGAGTTCAATTGTTTTACACCACGATACAAATACTATACAGATACGATGGCGATACGATAGCGATTCGTGCTTCAGACCCTTAAAAGGGAACGATTTAATTTATATTATATGTGTCTTCCGGAAACGTTAAGTGTTTCTATTCGGGCAATTTTTCATTGTAATTACTTGTAAAATATTTATGGGCTATTGTGTTTTGTTTTTATGGGCCTCCCGCGGCCGAGGGAATGCAGGCGGGTTTTTGGATATAATTGTATAATTTATGTCTATAATTTTGTCCGGGACGCGGCGATATTTATACCACTGTGCAGTGGAGTGTGTAATCAGTTTTAGTTTGGTTAATGTTAAGCGTTTATAGTAAGCTTTGATATGCAACCTCAACCGATGACATAGGCTAACACGCAAGCGTAAAAAGTACACATTAAAAATGCATTTTTTTAGGCGTCTTTTAAAAAAATCTATGAAAACTATTATCTAAATATGACGTTCGCGCGTGCGCTGCCACTAACAAGAGATTGCTTGGGAAACCATTACATAAAATATACCATGGCAAGTTGGTAAGTCACCGGTTATATAAAACTTCAAAATGAAATAAATTGACTAACGAATTTCAAAGGTTCGCCTCAAAATTACACACAACTGTTACAGATTAAACAGATAATATGACTGCCATAGTCCTGCGGTCATAAAGTTGATAATAGGGTAGATGTATAATTAAATTATTTCACATTATACTTCATTTTGCCATATTAAAAAATATAAGATTTTTTTACATGTTATAAGTTTCCGTTTGACAACTGTCTCACCTGATGTTAAGTGATTTCGTTGTCTAGGATTTAAGTTACACTGTCAAAAGTGCTTGAACTTCTTTTTCTAAAATAATTTGTGAAATCCGCATTAAATTTGACCTGATTCAACAATGCCATTTTCCTCGCGGTTTCGATGACGTCACAGAGTAGGTACGTTTACTATTATGGCTTGATAATTTTTTAATAAAGGATTTAAGTATATATTTATTTTAAGTATTCTAAACCTAGCGTGATAACATCTTCGACCACATCGTCACTGACCATCAAGTGAGATAGTGGTGGAACGCTAGATCTATACAATATTAAAAAAAAAAACAAATTTACACACAAACATAATTAATACGTCACCGATAAATGTTATATATAACTTACTTTGTGACGTCAGGCTGTGATCTGATCAATGGTGATGCGTCTCGCAAACTTGAATTTAACACGATTTTTAAATGTAATTATATACAAATTATAAGAATATATATTGGTTCATGTATTGGTATCGAGATCAAAATTTATCGAAGGTAAAAAAATCAAGCAAATTCAAACCACTTTTTTTTTTTTACATATTATATGTTTGCGTTTGACAACTGTCTCACCTGATATTAAGTGATGACGTTATCTAGTTTTATATTTTTATCCACTTGCACTGTCCTTAATTCTATTAATTACGCGAACTAGCTAAAATTCCCTAAAATTCAAAGTTGAATAACATCACACAACGCCATTTCTAATTTAGACGAATTTTCTTTTTGCCAATCACGTGTAGTTTTAGTCAGCACCAAATAATAGGCGATTTACTTTACTTAAAAACCAGCACTTTTAATAAATAAATCTTATTTTAGTGTTGTTATTAATAAGTGTTATACTAATTTGTACTTTATCGTTACCATATAAGAACTATCTTATTTTCCAGAATTTTAGTTTACTTAAACAAAAGAATCACTTCCATTACCACATGTATTACTAGTAGCGCCCCGCGGTTTCACCCGCGTGGATTACGGTTTTCCCGCTACATACATCAATTATTCCACGGAAATCATACATTGTACCGGAATAAAAAGTAGCCTGTACTATTCCAGACTATAATCTGTCTTTGTGCCAAATTTCATCTAGATCCGTTCAGCCATTCTGGCTTGATTGAATAACAAACATTCATCCATCCAAATTTTGACATTTATAATATTAGTGGGATAATCAGTAAAGCGGCTAATTGACTGTGTATGAAAACATTTCTCGTGGCCATTTCACAGTGTCAGTTCATTTGTTAAAACAAATATCAAAATGTACCTTATATGTAGGTTCAACCATGCGATTCCGGCACGCTATATTGTACAGTCGCGAAATTAAAAGCTTTGTCAGTTTAAAGATTTATGCGACCACTTAAAAGGCTGTGTGGTATGACAATCCGCAATTTTTGAAAAAAATAATATCTTATGTAAAAGATGGTATGTAGGTTTGAATGTAACATGTTACATTCAAACGCCCGCAGTGCGAGACGGGACGTTACGACGATCGCACCGCACTCAAGATCCTGATGAAGGCTTCCGGAAGAAGCCGAAACAATTGTCGATCGTGATATCGACTACGCGTAAGTACCACGTTATACCCGTAAACACAGTGTAAAGTAACATGTTAAAATCAGTAACTTTTTTATTTTATGAGACAACATTCACACAAGGTCTTCAGGCCCCAAACTAGGCAGAGCCTGTACTATGGTAACCTGATGACAAATATATACTTATATACATTTATTTATATATATATATATATATATATATATATATATATATATTCCTCTATACTGAACCAAAGTATAGAGGAATAGGTGGACTGGCCGGTTGGCGCAATTGGTAGCACTCTGCCTTCTGAGCCGCTGGTCCCGGGTTCGATTCCCCGACAGGTCGAACATTTGTGTGTATGAACATGTCTGTTTGATCTGTGTCTGGGGTGTATATAAGTATATATATAAGTATATATATATATAGAGAGAGATATATATAGAGTATATATATAAGTATATATATATATATATATATATATATACTTATATATATACTTATATACACCCCAGACACAGATCAAACAGACATGTTCATACACACAAATGTTCGACCTGTCGGGGAATCGAACCCGGGACCAGCGGCTCAGAAGGCAGAGTGCTACCAATTGCGCCAACCGGCCAGTCCACCTATTCCTCTATACTTTGGTTCAGTATAGAGGAATATATAGGATTCAAAGCATGTTTAGGTATAATCTTCTCGATAGATGCTCAAAGAATTAAAAAATGTAAATCTTCCAAAATAATAAAAGCACATAAATAATACTTGTTGCGTAGGTGTCAATAGCATAGTCAGATAAAAAAAATCACGTATCGAAATTTTTATACCTATATATTAGTATATGTTGCATATCGTATTAATAACCCACATACATATAAAACGAGTCATTCGCACTGCACTAGCTACCCAGATTCTCGAATATACCATTTGAGATGTCGACGTGAATCTTAACTCGTTGAGGTAAGGTTTAATTTATCGTACAGTTGCTTGAAGTAACCCGAACTCAAAGTGATTCACCATCTAATTGGCTTCAATTGACTTGACCCTAGGGTTGCCACCATCCTGATATATGCAAGGAGTTGACCCGGTTTGCCAAAGAGTAAGTCGGTATGGTATTATTATTTATGGCTTGGAAACTCCCAATTCTTGCAAAAATATAATGATACCGTCAGAAATATATATTATTTTTAAGCTCTAGAGCATCCTATTTTTATTTTATTCCTGGGTCTTAGAAATCTATTGGATCTATTAGGAAACTCAAAGTTCATTTAGATGTCCTAGCGATGTGTTGTCTGAGCGTTTGATCGATGCGACGCGTGACCAAAATGCTGGCACATATTTGGCTTAACGAATCAGCATTGCGATTCAGCGTGACAATGCTGCTAGCTTTCTGGGCACGCTCCCGGCCGGTAGCGGGCTAGAACATTTGAGTTATCTATAGGCTACCAATAGCTAGTGGATTGCTCAAATGTTATTGTAGTAGCTGCAGTATTGTAATTAGTTATTAGTGTTCTATTTTAATAAAGTTAAATATAAAAAAAGCGATGAATGGTAACAACCATACTAACTCACATTAACTTACTCATTTATAATATTGCTAGGTGTGGTCTCACATGGTTTCAATCGCGTACAACTATTTATTCGTCACCTTCAAAAGGAACTGTTTAGTTTTTTGAACGTTGGTGAAACTGCGAATGTTACGAATATCCAAGCATTCTAACATACAAAAACTTCTTATTTATGCATAAAGTGTTATTGGAAGGCTCCTTAGACCCAGGAAGAAAATATAGGATAGGTACTTGACAGCTTAACATTTTTTAAACACAGTACAGAGTCAAACGATGGTGTGGCAACCCTACTGAGATAGCAGCCCAGATACGGGTAATTAATACGTTGAAGTCCATCACACAGCTCTTGTCTTAAGCCGGTGGCATTTCTGACACCTATAACTGCAATAGGGTGATGACGATTACCTAGGCATGAATTGATATACTCTCTCTGAGGTAGACACTCTCTAATAGACCTCATCTTCTTCTTCTCTTCTTCTTCTCTCAGCCATGTGTGTCTATTGCTGGACAGAAGCCTCCCCCATATAGGGGGGATTTGCCAATACTCGCCACGCTTGGCAGGCGGGTTGGCGAGCGCAGTATGATTTCCAATCCTCAGAAGGTGCTGCTGCCCACCTTCTGGTACGTGGTCCCTTAGCCGACTCTTACGGCACCCGCGGGAAGGGATGGGGGAGTACTATTCTAGGCCGGTACCACCACGGTTTGGACCGAAGACCTCATAAGCATACTCAAAGTGTTCTATCAGTCCATTGCCCATCAGTTCCATCACTGAGGAAGGGACGGTATTCTAAAGTCAATTCCTACTGGTAGCCGAGTATCGAGAGGCTCGAAATCAAAAGAATCATCATCATCTCCATAGGATCCGCCATAGGATGCCTACGGCTAAAAATATGCTTCCCCTATTGAATTCCACAGGAACCGGATGTAAGCGTCCCACAACCAGCCCTTACCTACAATCTTAGTCAGGTCGTCTGTTCACCTTGTCGGTGGCCGAATTTTATTGATAAATTCCAGTTGTATAAAGACTATGAATGATACCCGTGCTGTGGTATGGTGCCTGGTATGCATCTGGGTATTGAGTATTTGGCATGAAGAGGTAGATACGATGGGAATGTTCAAAGGGCAGTGCGTTGTGACTAGAATGGAGGTGACAAGGAATAAGTATATCAGAGGAAGTTTAAAAAAAAATTTACCAAAAAATGGAACCGACTTCAACACGGTTCCATTTTTTGGTCCGTTCCGTGGACCACCACGGAAGTATACTCTATCTAACAAAAAAAGAATCATCAAAATCGGTTCATAAACGACGAAGTTATCCGCGAACACACACAAAAATTAATTTTCTTCATATGAATTTTGCTACATTTAAACCTAGACTGGGTCAGTTTTCTTTGTATATTTGTCGGTATTTGTTAAGGGAACTATTACGCCTACATTACACTGAGAAGTTGTATCAATATAAATTCAAAAAATGTGACATCTTAAATGCCAACACAGTATCATATGTGGATAATGTTTGTAAGCGTATGTCGGCCAATTTAATATGTAGTATGTGTACGAAAAGCACTCAAACAGACATCAATGCAGTTAATAATTCGGAATCGGCTGATTTTTCCAAAAATATGAATTGTAAAAAAACTAAAGAGAATAATTTTTTTCGTCTATAATCACATCAATATATTGCATCAAAATATAGCTGGGTTAGTTACAAAACTAGACTTGCTTACTGTATGTTTACATGACTTGTTTGAAGTTGGTAGATCAATTGATGTTTTATGCTTTACTGAACATAACATGGCACCTGAAGATACCCAACTAGTTAATTTGCCTAATTACCATTTGGTTTCTCATTTTTCACGAAACAAACGCAGAGGTGGCTCATGTATTATGGTGAAGTTTAACTTGAAATTTAAGGAACTAGATTATGTTCAAAAATATAGCATTCCTAATGTTATTGAATGCTGTGCCATAGAACTACTAGACCATAATGTTATTATAGTTTGCATATACAGGGTACCAAAACAGAAGCAAAAGGCGTATTATTTTGATTTATTCTTTAATAACTTTAATTATATCTTAACTTATGTAACTCGTAACAATAATAAAAAAATAATAATCTGCGGTGACTTTAATATAGATCTACTAAAAAATAATAAGATATCATTTGAATTTCAGCAGCTTCTAAGCGGGTTTAATTTAAGGATATCAATTAAAGAACCTACGAGACCAACTAGTGGTTCATGCATTGATAACATAATACACAACATACGTGGAGCTAAATGTGGTCTCGTAGAGCTGGCACTGTCTGACCACCAAGCGCAAATTCTAAAATGTCCGATTAAGAAAACGTGTGTGTTTAATTATTGGTTCTCCTTTAAACGTGACTACTGTAAGGAAAATTTAGAAAAATTTAAAGAATGCATACTTCAGTTATCATTTCATGAAGTTCTACAATGTACTAATGCTAATGATGCTTTCACTCTATTTTATAAGCACTTTAAACTATTTTACAATTTGTGTTTTCCTATTTTGAAGATAAAAAATACTACCAAAATACGACCGAAATGGCTCTCTAATGGTATCAAAAAATGCAGTAGACATAAACGGACCCTGCTTTGGAAATACAGACGATCAAAAAACTGTGAAGATAAGGCTAATTTTCAATTGTATTCAACTAAGTATAGTAAAATAATAAAACTCACTCAAAAATCTCAAAATAATTACTATATTTTAAAATCTAATAATAAATCAAGGGCATCTTGGAATGTTATTAAAGGCAATAAGCAACGGTTTCCCCCAGAAAACATTTCGGAAATTATGGTAAATGATGACTGTATCACGGATCCCTATCAGATAGCCGAAGCTTTTAATAATTACTATATCCACTCAGTGCAACCCCAAATTTCACGAGAATATATAAATACCTGTGTATACAATTCTCCTTACTCATTCTTTCTAAATCCGACAGATCCCTCTGACGTCGCGAATATAATAAGGAATTTAAAAAATACTAGAAGCACTGGATTTGATGACATTTGTGTGTTAGTAATAAAAAACGTTAACACAATTATTGCACCTGTCCTGTCGCATATTATTAATTTGAGCTTTGAACAAGGAGTATTTCCTTCAGATTTAAAAACAACTATTATAAAGCCTTTACACAAAAGAGATGATACACGATATATTAAAAACTATAGACCCATAGCCTTAATTACCATATTTTCAAAAATTTTTGAAAAGGTTATTTATAACAACCTGTATAACTACTTTGAAAAATACAATATATTTGCTAACGAGCAAAAGGGGTTTCGGAAAAACATGTCAATAAACGTAGCTATTTACGAGTTCTTAAGCTTGATTTACCCTAATGTCGACGCGAGAAAACCAGTTTATGCCTTGTTCATGGATATGTCCAAAGCATTTGACCATGTGGACCATAGCATTCTTCTGAGGAAACTTGTAGTTTACGGCGTTAGAGGCAACGCGCTTGACTTGTTAAAATCATACCTCAGCTCTAGATTTCAAATAACCACCCTTAGTAAAGTTTGTTTAAAAACTAAACATGAATTGAAATACTATTCATCCCCCAAATTCTGTAGCTACGGTGTCCCTCAGGGAAGTGTTCTAGGGCCACTATTATTCCTAATTTATATTAATGATATTCCCAAATCAATCGACGCACAGATGACATTATTCGCAGATGATTGCACAGTTTTATTTAATAACCAGAATTACATAAATGATACTTTAGCTTCAATAGTAGATTGGTTAGAAAACAATAATTTAGTTATGAATATAGCAAAAACAAAAATTATTAATTTTAAACAAAAAACTAATAATAATCTTAGTATTCCTATTGAACACTGTGGACAAATTGTTGAACTGTCGAAGTCAACAAAGTTTTTAGGCCTAAACATAGATTTTAATTTAAAATGGGAAAGCCATGTAGAATTTGTCTGTAAAAAACTAGCGCAATCATCTTATTGTTTATATATTTTAGCCAAAAAAACCAGTCTTTCAACTGTACTGGTATCATATCATGGATACGTAGCTTCTCGACTTAGATACGCAATAATCTTCTGGGGTAATGCAACTAATTGGGACAAAGTTTTCAAATGCCAGAAACGTTGTATTCGTGCTATGTGTGGTTTGAAGCAATGTGAAAGCTGTGTGACATATTTCAGGAAACTTAACATTTTAACCATGCCATCACTATATATATACGAATTATGTCTCTTTATTCGACTCAATCCAAACTTATTTGAATCCATCACAAGGTCACGTAACCGAACAGTTCTCAGAAACCTACACTCTATCAACCACAAAACCAGTTTATATGGCAATAGCGTATTCGTTATGGCACCTACAATTTATAATAAGATTCCAAAACCAATTACCGAGATAGTTGAGTTGACACATTTTAAACGAAAATTATTTAACTTTTTAATTGACAATGAGGTGCGAGCTCGGCTCAGTTACGGTGCGCACGCGTTTATTGTGCTCGCAAAATTATTCTGTAAAACTCACTCCAAACTTACCCTTAAGGCAAATCAGCAAGTGTATTTGTTAAGTGCAATTATAACACTAAATATTCCGACGAAATCACATGTCTAGTGACACAGATTACTGAGAAGCTATAAAAATGCTAAGCATCGTATATTAGTTTGTGATAAAACCGGACCGCTGTACCTGCGACGCGACGGTGGGATTGTTTGCAACTTTAAACCTCCGGTGAATAGGTGACAACTGCAACAGACGGTGCCAACGATATTCGACTTTGACTGGTTGTGACAAGGTCTACATTCGTACTGCCTTCAAACTACACTCAGTAAGTAGTGGTGCCGTGCCAGGAACGTTATCTACTTGTTTCTTACAGAGGTTTTAATATCGCTTTTAAAAATGGTTAACACATGCGCGGCTTGCACTAAAACTATCCGTTTGAATTCTCCGAATATAATATGCTCCAGATGCAGTGGCTATTATCATCTTATATGTGTGAATATTACTGACCGCAAGATATCTGAGGATTTTAAATCGAACTGGGCCTGTCCTATGTGCCAATCTAAGGAGCCGCGGAAAGATAATTCTAACACACCTGTGCGCGCCTGCGTAACTGAAACCCCACCGGCGACGACTGCCGCGTCTATTGACGACAGCGTTAAACCGCTGTTACGCGATAGCGGCCGAAAGGCTTTAACGCTAGCTAGCCCGAGTATTGTTAGTGCAGTCGGAAATGAAGACTTAGCGTCACTAACATCTGAAATTAAGCTTTTACGAGAGGACATAAGTGACATGAGGGCTCATATAGTGAGCTTAACGGACCACTTAAAGCAATGTTTTGATCGTATCGAGGAACAAGGCAGAAAAATGGAAGACGCTCAGTCAAGAATTCAGGCATTGGAAGAGCGTGAACATGAGATTTTTATGTGCCGAAACAAAATAGCTGAATTACGCCACGAACTCAATACTCGAGCACAAGCGAGCCTACGTAATGAGGTTGAAATCTCAGGTTTAAACGAGTCACAAAATGAAAATCAGATGCAACTAGTACAAGTGATTTGCCAAAAAATTGGGACTACCCTTGATACAAACGACATTGACTTTGTAACTCGCGTTGGACCACGAAGCCGTGAAAATGCGGATAATGGTAGCACTTCCACTGACTCCACCAAACGTGCACCGCTCCCTCGCCCCTTGGTTGTACGTTTTCTACGTCGACACGATAGAGAAAATTTTTTAAAAGCAAGCAAAATACGTCGCAATTTGACCTGTGCAGATGTAAACGTGCAAGGGCCTGCAAGAAATATATATATTAACGAGCGTCTCACTCAGGAATCTAGACATTTATTTCGCACTGCCAGGCAGCAAGCGAAAGCTGCTGACTATAAATATTGCTGGGTCAAAAATGGCACCATATATGTACGTAAGCGAGAAGGAAACCCGGCAATATCCATCAAGAGCCTGGACGAACTCAAACAGCAGTTTTGCCCCCCATCTACATAACAACTGTTCAGAAATGAAATTCTACGTTTTTATTACTATGTATTTAATATTCCTTTGTACACAATTTGTATATTTCACAAACAATGTAACAATGGATCCCAATTTACTTCTTACAGTTTCATCAAGTATTTTTAATGAATTCTGCATGGCTAAATTACAACTGCATACTCAATACCCGTGGCTAGAAATTTATACTCACTCATACTCACCAACCTACTCCCCCACTCACGTACACACGCTCACTACAATGACCTCTACAATAAAATCTACAAATATTTATGTCAACAGCTTTCTTACTTGTGTGATATTTTTTAATAAAAAAATGACTTCCCGCATTCAGACACTAAATAACTCTCAATTTTACAGCTATAAAGATGGCTTTACTTAGTCTTGCTCATGATATTGATGAATCCGTAGCTATAGAATGTCATTTACTAGAATCTGTTGACCTTTGCAAAAACTTTATAACAAAAACATATAAACAGTTCAAAGTACTTGCCTTTAACATACGAAGTTTTAATTGCAATTTTGACAAATTCATGCTCGCTTTGCAACGAATAGACTCAAACGTAGACATAATAGTGCTATCGGAATGCTGGCTCAGCGAAAATACTACTTTAGATCATTTACCGGGATACAATGTTCACCGAACGACAGTTCAACAAAATAAAAACGGCGGAGTTATTATATATTCGAAAAGCTCGTATAAAACTTTAGCTTACGAACCAAAAATTAATGACGCTGATGCTCTTCTTATAACAATAGAAAATAAATTTGCTGTACTGGGCATTTATAGATCTCCGGCTACTAAGGTGACAAGCTTAGAGCCATTTGTTAATTCTCTTGACAACACACTGAGCACTTTAAAAGCTTATCCTTACTTGGCCGTCGCAGGGGACATAAACGTGGACATATGTAATAAGTTAAGTAATCATCACGGTGACTATTTAACATTAATGGCCTCACATGGTCTACTTCCAGCAATAACTAAGCCTACAAGGATCAAAGCATGCCTCGATCATATTTTTGTAAAATCAAACACCGAAACAGTAGGACTTATATGCGAAACATCTATTACTGACCATAGCATAGTTGTAGCTGGCACTAAAATCTTGAACCCTGTTACTCCAAAGCCAAATTTCACAGATAAAACTAACTTTGACACTGCCATAGTCGAAATCAACTCTACAGACTGGTCTACGATAACCATTATACGTGATGTAAACTTGGCGGTTGAAACCTTTAATAAAATTATAACGAATATTTTAGCTAAACACACCCATAAGGTCACAACTGGAAGAAAATGGGTAATTATGAAACCTTGGATCACTCCCGGACTTCTCCGCTGTATGCGTCATAGAGACAAGCTGCATTTAGATCTTAAAAAAAAACCAGACGATTCAATTAAACGAAAAACTTTTGTAAGGTACCGTAATTTCTGTAACAAACTATTAAAAAACCTTAAAAATGAGTACAATCGTAAGCGGATAGAAGAAAGTATTAGTGATCCGAAGTCACTGTGGAAAACAATCAAGAAAATCTGCCATTCATACAGACCAAATAACCATTCCCTAGAACTTTTAACTTTAGTTAAGGAAAACGCTGATTTATCGTTGCAATGTTGTAACCAACACTTTGTGTCAATTGGCAATACTTTAGCAGACGCTATATTGAACAGAATTGGTACAACACAGGATAACTTAATTGATAATCACCAACCTTTGAATTCATCCATCCAATCGTTCTTTATGACTGCCACAGAGCCGTATGAAATATGTAGTATAATTCGTAATTTGAAAACTGATAGTGCACCAGGTCCCGATAAACTTACAGCACTTTTGCTTCAAAAATCAATAAAATCTTTACTTGCTCCACTTATGCACATAATAAATTTAAGTTTAGCGTCAGGGGTTTTCCCTCATTGTTGGAAAACAGCTGCTGTGTCTCCAATTTATAAAAAAGGATCCAAATCCCTTCCTGGAAATTATAGGCCTATAGCTCTCCTTAGTGTTGTATCAAAAGTACTAGAAAAAGTTGTAAACAATCGTCTCATCTCATACCTGGAAAAGTACAACTTGTTGTCGGATAGGCAATACGGCTTTCGCCGAGGCAGGTCAACTGAAGATGCTACGTCATTATTTGCTAATCTTGTAACCTCTCATATCGAAAACAATGAAAACTCCCTAGCAGTGTTTCTAGATCTGGCTAAAGCATTCGAAACGGTCTCAGTTGGCCTGCTTCTGAAGAAAATGGAATGCCTAGGTGTAAGAGGACTTGCTTTGGAATGGTTCAAAAGTTACTTGACCGGTAGAGAACAGTTCGTAAAAATAGGCCCCTACTCCAGCAGCACACTCCCTATTAAATACGGCGTGCCGCAGGGCAGTATCCTTGGCCCTACCCTTTTTACAATCTACATAAATGAAATCGTAAATTCCTCCCCCGAAAATGCAGAAATCATCACTTATGCGGATGACACTGCCATCATATTCCACCATAACACTTGGAAACAATTATTTTGCACAGCGGAGGCAGGCCTAGAACACATAGCTGTTTTACTTAACAGAAACCTTTTAACTTTAAACATCGATAAAACAAATTATATCGCCTTTTCAAAAACTAGTGCAACTAGTGCTCCTATTAACCTTTCCCTCAAAATTCACTCCTGCTCCTCAGACAGAACACCTAGACTTCTCAACAACTGCTCTTGTAGTGTTATCAGTCGGACAAAGGCTACAAAATATCTTGGAGTAACTATCGATGAAAAACTTAATTATAACAACCATATAAATGACTTGGCAGGTCGTGTCAGGAAGCTAATATATGTAATGAAGAATCTGAGAGACTGTACACCTATTGAAGTGATCCGACAAGTATACCTGGTGCTGTGCCAATCCTTACTCCAATATTGTGTCTCTGTTTGGGGCAGTGCCGGGAAAACCAACTTTTTAACCGTAGAAAGAGCTCAGCGAGCTCTCATAAAAGTAATAATGAAAAAACCATACCGTTATCCTACTGACAAACTTTATAAAGAGTTTCAGGTTCTACGTGTTCGTCAATTGTTTATTCATAAAGCCATAGTTAAAGCTCATAAGGATATTCTTAGTAGACCAGACCACAAACATATTTTGAATAAGAGAGTATATAAAATCCCCACTCCAAATGCTACCTCTTTGCTAGTACGTAGGAGTCCCAACTATGCTTTTATCCACACATATAATAAAGTGTCAAAAGTTTGTAATATGAAAGACTGCTCGGTATACAAATGTAAAAAGTTAGTCAAGGAGTATTTGTCACAGCTATCATATGAAGAAACTGAAAATCTAATCTAAATTTTATAAACACACACATACACGCGCACATACATACACACACACACACACACACACACACACACACACACACACACACACACACACACACACACACACACACACACACACACTTCGATTGAGATTCTACTGAATAATCAAACAGTTGTAACCCTTGCAAAAAGTGTATAACTATTCGTCACTAACTAAGTCTCTCGAATTATTTTTCATTTATAATTTATTTGATAACTTAATCCTAATAATATGTATAAATTACTACTTACCTATCATGTTGCTCTGTTGAAATGTGTTATTATTGTTATATCTAGAAACTCGCACTCAGAGTCTCAAGATACAGGCTGTCGCCTAGTTTGAGACTTACTGGTAATGTAACCTAATGTTTTATACCAATGTAGTTTATCGTAGTTAAGTAGTGTTACTGTACCGCTAATTTACTTTTTCGGAAATAAAGAATTTATTTATTATTATTAATTATTATAATGCATTTTATTCTATTAAGGACTTTTTACAATTCAAGTCTAGTAGTGTTTGAATGTGTTTGAGTGATTTTCGCGCTATTTTTAAATTATTCGGTTTATCTGCCGCAAATGACATCATTTTATTTATAATATCTAATTCTATTCTATTGTACTATGTAATTTCACAACCACCATTATTTGTATGCCAATATGGCTGATCACAGCTTGCACTGATTATATTATTTTGACATCATTATTTAAAACCTGTGTATCACAAATTAAATATTTTGAATTTGAATTTGAAAAAAAAAAGCATATATACGGTCGAATTGAGTAACCTCCTTTTTTTGAAGTCGTTTAAAAATTCTAGAAGCTCATTTCATTACTACTGCTATCATCTATGCTAATATTATAAAGAGGAAAGATTTGATTGTTTGTTTGTTTGTTTGCATTGTTTTTTTTGCATTTGTTGTCTTCGAATAATGTTTAATTTATATAGAACGGATACTGTTCGAAATATATTTAAAGAAAATGGATTTTTAACTTTAACGGGTATTTATATTTATGAAATATGTTTATTTATAAAAAGCAACGAAAGCTACTTTTTTAATACTCATTTCAGTCGTGCTGATATTTTACGTTCCAATTATAAGTATAATATATGCGTACCACAAGTCAACAATGCTACATTTCATAAAAGTACTTATTACATGGCAATTAAAGTTTATAACCATTTACCCCTAGAACTGAAGTTATTAAAAAATAATCAATTTAAATATAAAATAAAGAGCTGGCTTGCATACAAATCATTTTACAATTTGGCAGAATATTTTGATGTATAGTAATTAAGTTGTTATTAGAAATAGATGTAAACATTCCATTATTATGTATGTGAAATGTATATTATGTATGTGAAAAGTAAACTATAAAAATTGTACGTCCGAAATGGGCAAACTGTTGAAACTTACATTGTAACCTTGACCATCTTATGTACACAGTTATATACAATAAACATATTCTGTATTCTGTATTGAATAGGCTCCGAAACTACTGAACCGATTTGAAAAAATCTTTCACTGTTAGGAAGATACACTATCCCCGGGTGACATAGGCTATATATATTTTTTTTAAAACTAGGGATCCTTATAATTTTTAATATTGATTTTTTTACCCGTGCGAAGTCGGGGCGGACCGCTAGTCTAGAATATAAACATTGCATGATTTAAGCAATCACGATTTAGTTGGTTTCACTGGAAACGTACTTACTCCTATAAGTCAACATTTCAAAGAGTTTCATTGTTAGCGGTAGGCAGAGGGTTAAATAAAGGGTTACCATGACTACGTTCCCCGTAATAACACTTTTCAGTTCACAATGCCGTTTCTGAGTTATGCGGAATAATAATAAAAACATGAGTAATCTTCAAATCTGGATCTAAGTAACAGATATGACGTCACGGTGGAATTACGAAAACTTTTTACCGTACTGCCGTGGAGAATCGATTGTAGTAAACTGCGCAAGTTTTTTATTACTGTGGCGAATTAGTGCCCGTTTCGTATAATTTTACATTGCGCTCTCCGGCCCGATTTGCGAATAAAACCTTAGTGCGTATTGTATGTTTTTTTACATGTTTTTAAAATGTTTCTCATAATCGTTTTCGAGCTTTGCACGCTCATGAAGAAGTTTGAATTTTGTCACAATAATTTAATGACTCAATGGCACTTATTCTAAATTGTTCAAAATAGAATAGCTCGTATTCTATTTACGCTAAAATTCAAATTCTTATAACTCCATACAACGCTCTATTATTAGACGAGCTTTATTTAATTGTTGGCCAAAAGCGGTCGGTACCAAATAAGTGGCCACTTATTTTACCTAAAACCAGAAATTGTAATAAATATATCTTATTTTAGTGTTGTTATTAATAAGTATTATACTAATTTGGACTTTATATTGAATACTACTTTATATTAGACTTTATACTAGAACTTATATTATTTTCCAGAATTTTAGTTTTGTTTAGTTAAAAAAAAAAAACCAAAAAATGTAACCGACTTCAACACTCAAAAGTATGAAATAGCTTGTTGAAGTCGGTACCATGATAGTTCAAAAGTAACTAATATCAAAATATTGTGCTCATGGTACCGACTTCGACAAGTTATTTCATACTTTTGAGTGTTGAAGTCGGTTCCATTTTTTGGTAAATTTTTTTTTCTCTCTTCTTAGTGACCTTTGTTACTCATGGGATCAATTGTCATTGTGGTGTAGGTATCTTCACCGATGTCTTCACCCGCTACTATAATATCGAGTAGTATAAGCACGCATTTTTCAGTTTTTGACTTGTAACTCAAAAAGTGCTCGTCCGATTTTGATGAAATTTGACAAAAATGAAATGGGACCACACGGGAAGCACCAGCTTTCAAATAAAAAAAGAAAGATCAAAATCGATTTACCCAGTCGGAAGTTATGCGGTAACAAACACAAATAAAAAAAAGATTAAAAGAAAACATATGGGACGAATTGAGAACCTCCTCCTTTTTTGAAGTCGGTTAAAAACTAAATAAAAGACTCATTCAAATGGACGAGTCATTTACGGTGTCATTACAATATACATATGCGAAGTCAATGGTTTTTTTCTACATAGATCTACCGTTGACCACTACTTCACTTGATGGTTAGTGATGGTTGAAGATGTAATGCAATATAATGTTTTATTAAGATAATAATATATTAATAATACATCTACGAATAACTAGACGCATAGATATAAAAAAGTCTAGCTACTGGATCAGGTATCTAATTTAATAAGTACTAGTAATGTAATAAAATTGTTTTATTATACGAGGATCCAGGATTTAAATACAAATCCACTTGATTCAGTGACGATGTGGTCGAAGGTGTATTGACCTATAAGATACAATGTTAACTGACTTTCAAGGGTAACTGTCCAAAGACACTGTGTTTCGTTAATAGTTTTTAAAACTTGAGGTTGGACGCTAGGGGTTAGACGGGTACTGAAAAGAACCGTACCACCGTGCTGTTGATTTAAGGTTCTAAGGTTTTCGAGAATACACCTAACATACGGCCCTGCGAGTATTTATATACTTATGCTTACAATATAGTATTATTACAATCTTTGATTTCCCAATCAATTAATTCCAAATTCATTCGTGTTCCAGCCATCAAGTCGTGCAGACGCCAAGGTCCGACATGGATCGTTTCAAGTATCTAGTTTCCACGTCACGCTCAGCGTCGATCTATCGTTGATTTGGCCAGTAAACAACCGCTTTCAGACAAGCGAAATTGATACTTTAAAACTATTAATGATTTTGAAATCAATGCGGATTGAGACAGCATTGTTATGGACTGACTTTTAAGATATTTAATTAATTTGTAACCACCAATCCCATGTTTCAAATTAATTAAATATCTTGTAATTTAGGTTAAACATTAGAAGATTATAAGACTTGGTATATAATTAATTGACGTAGTCCATTGCTGGATATACTCGAAGACCTTTGGTCTCTCTGGTTTCTTCTCATACCCCTGGGGGGTATGGGGAGAAGGGGTCAGGGCACTAGCCCTCTGCCCTTGACTAGTCTCTGCGCATAACTATGGGCAGGTCTGTTATGTTTCGTGGTGTCTTGGCGTCCCCGCGGGCGGCCATTAATTGCTTGGGCGATCATACCCTACCGGGTGAGACCCCTGGTTACCCAGGGGAGGCCAAGCGAGCCGATCAGCGTCCAGGCAAATGATCACCATTGGTAAGAAGACCTTTGGGCGATGGATGATATATATAAATACCTCGAATTTTGACTACAAAATTCTTACTAATGAAAGGCAATCTTTCTTTGAACACTGGCTCTATTTGAAAGGATTTTTATAATGGACTATGGCACATCTTCTTGTCCTCGTCCTACCCCATTACCTACCGTTCTCTTCTATCATTAGCCATCTCAGTGCTCACACCTTTCCTAAACATATCATTCTTCACACAGTCCATTCATACCTTATTCGGCCTTCCTCTGTCTCTATATCCATCCACATTCATGTTAAGTACTCTTTTTGTTATATGTTTTTCATGCCTCATCATGACATGCCCATACCAAGCCAATCTATTCCCTTTCAAGTTATCACTCGCTGGTGCTACTTTCAAGCTTTTTTATGATATCCTCATTCCTTATCACACCACCGGGGTGTGGGTGCGTAAGAGTCGGCTAAGGGATCACGTACCAGGAGGTGGGCAGCAGCGCCTTCTGAGGATAGGAAACCATACTGCGCTCGCCAACCTGCCTGCCAAGCGTGGCGAGTATTGGTAAATGCCCCCTATATGGGGAGGAATATGTCCAGCAGTGGATATCCTATGGGTGCAATGAACGATGAATCGATGAAACGATGACCTCGGAGTCTACAAGTCCCGAGTGAATATGACCTTCTAAGTTTGCGTGCTACCTACCTTAGACAGCGTCGTCACTTTACATCAGGTGAGACAGCGGTCAAACGTACTTTTAAAAAAAAACCATCGTGAGCTCATATTTGCGCAGTGAGCTATGTAGTGGCATAGGCCCTCTCAAAGCTGGCTGTACGACTTTTTTAGCACACTGACACCCCCTTACTAGAATTCCTTGTGTCGTGGGAGGCATGGACACTAATTATTTGTACGTAAGTATATTCCCCACTGTAGTTCATTGATTTACCCGCAAAGAAAAAACAAAAAACTGCCCATAAGCGTATTCACGAATGTGTAGTATAAACTTGGTTGAAACAAATTTCCTTAAGGTTAAAAGTCCAGTACTTCACGTAAGTTCATAAAGACACAGATAGAAAACAAGTCTCTACAGAACTCTCGTCTCAGTCCTTTTTACTCTTGAGTTAATTAAAAACGTAAGTGACTTGAAGCGTTTTTAAGAGTTTTAAAAATGTTTGTGACAATCTTGTACTTTGCCACTTTGAAACTGTTTGTTTATGTGCATTTTGAATTTCTATTTAAAATGAGGTTAGTGTGTAAAACCAGACAGCAGCTGGACAGACTATATTCAGTCCAGCTGCTATGAAAATAGTTTCAAGAGTTTTTTAAAAGTGTTTTATAAGTTTGTTGTGTTAATCTTTGTGTATGTTAGTTGCATCTATCATTTGAATGGAAGAACAGATTTCGTGTCTTAATTGAGAGCTCCCAAAGCCGGCTGCAAAATTTGTCATATAAAGATACAAAATATTTTATAAGGTACCAATTGTTATCCATATTGATAAACAGATAATAAACATTTTAATCATAATTATTCAATTAGAAATTAAACATCACATAAATAAATAATTAACTACATTGCACAATGTCAATAAAAGAAATAAAATAAAAAGTTTCTATAATAATTCAATTGTTATTGTAATTGTTCCTATAAAACTAGTAACAACAATGCATTAACATATAGCAATGGCTAGTAATAAAAATATATAAATACATACACTATAATATATTGTATAATATAACTTGCTTTTGGTCAGTCTTTACCCACCAAGAAAAAGTCCAGAGAATAGTATGCTCTTTCGACAACCCACCTCTTGATAGTGTATTGTAAATATACCTAAACTATTTTTCCTAACTTTTTAACTACTACTTTTTACTATATTTAGTTCGTTAGTTACAGAAAAAGGAAATAGATTATTAATCTAACGGCTAATAAATTATGTAAAATTATAAAAATAATATATGAGCACATAAAATTAATAACACCAAATTAAGCAGAACACGTTTCAACTACCTTAGGGCCCTCGCCCACGGCGACTTTTTGTAGCGCTGCAGTAGCGATGCAGTCGCGCGTGTGTATCGACACGGCCGCGATGCTGTCGCCTGTGTACCTGCGCCCAAAATCTGCATCGCTACTCTTCCGTGGTCGCATGCAGTCGCGATGCAAACGCGCACGGCTCATTCCCCAGCACCCCTCCCTCCGTCTCCACCCTTCGTTCCCCCAAAGTCGTCAGAAACCGTCGCGCGTTTGCATCGATACAGTCGTGATGCAGCCGCGCGTTTGCATCGCTTCTGTCATACATTGCAAACGCGCGATATTAGCGATGCTGTCGCTACAAAAAGTTGCCTTGGACGAGAGGCCTTACTATGTGAGTAACGTAAGCACAGAAGACATTTAATTAACAGTATCACAATCATCGACTGGCCGGTTGGCGCAGTTGGTGCCTCTGCCTTCTGAGCCGCTGGTCCCGGGTTCGATTCCCGGACAGGTCAAACATTTGTGTGTATGAACATGTCTGTTTGACCTGTGTCTGGGTGTGTATATGTATATAAGTGTATATCAGTCATCAGGTTACCATAGTACAGGCTCTGCCTAGAAAAAAAAAAGCAGTACTGTAGTGTAGCACTGCTTCACCTCAGTAAGCACGATATTTTGTAAAGTACCAATTGAATGTACAATGTATCAAAAATTAATAACTGCATATTAAGCAAAACAGGGTTCAATTAACTTACATTGTGAGTACCCATCTTAATTTACCTTTAAATTGGCAGCTGTACGAGATTGGCCCTTTAATTTGGCACAAATTAACTTTAAGCATTGCGAAAGTGCAAAAGTAATGGCTGCAGCTGCTTGAAAACCTTTTCGTCTCTTATTATTTACACAGAAGGATTCAATGATTTAATAGTAATAAAACCGATGTTATACGCTTTTCAGCATCATTAGGAACAGTTTATAGACATTTAATTAGTGATTATTGAACTTTTTTTTTATTTTTTATTTGTTATTGACACTAAGTGCTATTAAATATTATTACTATTAAATATTTGATGAATTGGCAAATCTTAATAGTACCCATTGTTATGATCTTCCACAAGAATCAGTTGGAAACAGTCTGCATTGAGCATTACTACATATAATAAGTGTTCAAAAAAAACAGTTGTAGCAAAGAAACATTTTCGACGTGACGACTATGTGTTGAATACTTTTACGGTTCACCTCTATCGGTCATGGAAGTAATAAATTCATTCGACTTAATATCAAGGGTTAAATAATGTCGCAAGGCTAGAATTGACCCTCTAATCAGCTAAGATAGTAAAAATAGTTTGATTACTACAGTAGGTACCAAAGGCGCTCGTAAATTTCAGGCGTAAAGAAGCAAATCACAATTACAGGGTTAATTAGCAGCTGTTCGTCTGAGCAAAGAGTTTTATACGCCGAACGTGACCGAGTGCAATCGACGAATTCGGTCATGGGAGCCATCGAAATGTAAGATAGAGAGAATGGCCATAACAGGAGAGGCATTTAAAGGTAGCACGGAAGAAATTGCCAGTGATGAGTTGAATTTTTTGGCTTAATTGGATTGCCAAAAGCGTTATAAAAGCGCTGCTAAGCAATGTAGCCTGTCAATCGATATTTTGTTATTTTTTCTAAGAATTTCATAAGTTCAATACCCTAAGTAAAGGATAAAAATATACGTCTGTCTGTACCTTTATTTTCAAATATAATAATATGGTTTTTATTATTCAAGTCCGGAAGACGTTACTCGACCATTTTACCGTATGTTGAGGTTAGATGCGGGCTTTGCAATTCTTACTTCTACACAGGCCGCGCAGCGAGGCGCACGCGCACATCAGTTTATTTAGGAATATTAAATAATCTAGTTTGCAATCAATACAATTAAAATACAGTCCACTACAAGTACCATCTTTTATTACCGTCCAGATAGGACCCTAAACAAACGGAATCGGCCCTGAAACTTAAAAAAAAACACTATAACACTTCTATGTTGACCTACATCTACGGTACACATGTGTATTTATTTTGGCTTCGGTACACCCCGGCTAGAATTAATTACAGATAGGATTATCAGATTAGCTGACCCGGTTTTTTCGGTAAAGTGAATCTGTAATGTTAACAAGTGTGCACGAGAAAATATGGGGATCAGATGGATTATGATTGAAGACTTCTAAGGATGTGGCTTCTAAAAATGTGCGAAAGCATTCTGATTAGCTTTCTGTTGGGTAAAGAACTCACCAGGATGTGAATGACAATATGAAATTGGAGGTTGGGAGGTGTCCATAAATTACGTGAGGTAGTTTTAGCGATTTTTCGATCCTCCTTGGTGAGATTTCGTGAGATTTTGCTGGACCCCCAACCCCCACCCATAATCTTACGTGAGACTTTTAAATATGCATATTTTCAAAAAAAAAGTAATGAATATATTTATGTTAGATTAGGTTATCACTTAACATCTGGTAAGACCGTGGCCAAACGCTAATGAAAGAATTAAATATAATATTTAATTCTTGCCTTGCAACGACCCTGATCCTCGCTTTATATCTGTTGGTTATACAACTATGATGCATTGCATTGCAAATGTTTTATATATATATATGAATATATATATGTTTGACTGTGTTGGATTTAATCAGGACTTGTATTTAAGATTATTAAGAACGTTGTATAGAACCACACAAAAAATATTTTAACTTAACTAAACCCACTCTTCTTGCTACATTACAATGTGTTTTTTTAATACTATATAGATCTAGCATTTGACCACTATCTCACTTGATAGTCAGTGACGATGTGGTCAAATGTTTCTTGCGGAAAAAAAAAACGTGAGTATTTGTAAAGACCACCCCCACCCCCACGTGAGTTTGCGTGAGGTTCGATTTGAACCCCTCCCCCCGCCCTCTAGACACCTCACGTAATTAATGAACGCCCCTTAGTTGTATTTTCGAAAAGGAAGTTTCGGATGTTTTGAATGAATTTGTAAGTACCTGGTGATTCAAGAAAACTCGGACTCTACTAGGTTATGGTATATTTTGTTGTTTGAGATCATGTGTTTCAAGTTATAAACATTACATAAGCTCAGAATACAAGCTTTTGAATCCAAACTTTATCAAAGTACTAACAATTTTTGTCGAAATGGTTATAGCCGAATCTAAAAAGGCTATTCGCTTAAAAAAATAACGAAATAGACTTTCTTACATTAAGACCGTCTATTTTTCCTAGATTTTTTTAAATATACAGAGCATGAGGTTCGCTAAATTTGTACGATTTGACTACAAGTGTACTAAAATTGAAAATATTTCCATATTTGTTTTGCTGCAAAAAGTTAAATTGCATGGTGGTAGGGTACTTTCGAATACCCGCCTGGCTAGCTACCACCCTCAAGTTTGAAAAACTGTCACCAAACACATAGTGTGTTCAGGCAGCAGTCCTTGAGAGCCAGTGAGCATTCTGAGCGGTTCGTTCTAGATCCTATTGTGATAACATCTCCGACCACATTGACACTGACCATCAAGCGAGATAGTGATCAAACGCTAGATCTATACAGTATAAAAAAAATATTTAAGTGTCAACGAATTTACCGAAATGAAAAGGGAATTAGGATTGAAACTCAAATTACCTATAAACCTCGATCGAACGCCTATTAAATCGTGTTTATGTAACATATTGTAAGTTACTTAACTATAAGTTGCACACAACAAGGAAATCAATGCTTTGAAAAAGCAGTGTTTCAAAGAATTTAATCAATGTAATTTTTTATACGAACAAATACGTATACATGTACCCACTGTGCGCCTGACCACATTTAATTTTACTGCTGCGTCGGGCACATTCATTTGTTTTCTTGGGTGTCAAGTTACACGCGTTCTCAAAAATTGATGGCTTGTAATAAACGCGTTTCGACTGCACCGTTGTACCACTGGGCAAAAAATACCGAAGAAAAAAAACAGGTATGTACTTCTTATTCGTTTTTTCTGCGTGCGTGAGAGCGAGACAGTGCGACGCAGATTTGCGCGCCTTAAATTCTTAATGGCGGCGTCGATTTGTATTATAGCGTGTTCGATAAAGTAATAAAACAAGCGAAAACAATGTGTTTCGCGACACGTTTTGCGGTTATGTTATTAATGATTTTATTCGTGTTTGTCAGTACTTATTAGAGCAAATAGCTTTTATTTATGTGAATCGTAAACATTTTTATGATTCTGTGTAACTATCGGCGTTATTGCCCGCAATCGTAAGCTTTCTCTGATTACAAATATTTTATATCTATAGAAATTCCCATGGGGATATAAAAATTGAAGTGCTCAACAATGACGTAAATCTTATTCTGATGAATATACTTTTTGACAGGGACTATTAAAGTAAATTAATTGATGCCTTGAAATATGCTATTACTTCGCTTTGTTCAATGACCCTACAAAGCTGTATAAAAAAACTTGTCACACACTTGAACTGGCAGCAAGAGCAATCTAGAACAGCCTGGATATCAAAGCCAAAAAAAATTTACCAAAAAATGGAACAGACTTCAACACTCAAAAGTGTAAAATAACTTGTCGAAGTCGGTACCATATCAAAATATTGTGCTCATTTCAGTGACTTTTGCTACTCACGGGATCAATTGTTATTGTGTATGTTCACCGATGTCTTTTCCCACAACCATATGTAGTCGAGGTATACGTACTTTTCCGTTATAGATAAAAATCGTAAGTATCTATCTGAACAAGAAGGAAGATTTGACAGAAAATCTTAACAAACGTTTCAAACTTTGAATTAGATAATATATATCCGCTACCTTTAAAGACTGTAACTTCCACACTTAAGAACCCTAATTAGAAATTAAAATACACTCATAATCTGAGCGTTTTTACCGCGGCCCGAACTTAGTGATGTTGATGTATTCGAGGACAGGGCTGAGTGGGGTACTTAAATCTTAAAAAATGTTCACAGTCGAAACCTTAAAGTTTCGATATATTCAGTGACACCTAAAACTGTATCATCAATGTTCGCTTTATCGATTACCCTCTAAATTAAAACATATATCTAAAAACAAACATTTTAGGGTGTGCTAGGTTATTTTATTTATATTGTTGGCCCATTGAAAGATAATACAAGGATTAAATAATCATTATTTAATAAAAAAATTAACATACTGAAGCTTTTGTATGTAATGCTGCGGTAGTTGTTAAAATAATAATACACTATTAATAAGACGATGAATTATGCCTAAATTTAATTGTGAATGTCTACTTGCTGGAGAAACAGGTGTTCAAATAAAAATAAAAATTCATTATTACACAAAAAGTTACGGCAGAAATAAAGTTTATTTTACATGTAACACGAGCCAACCATAAAATTGTTAAACGAATAAATAAAAAACTACTCAATTCTAGATCATATTTTTATCAGACATATTGTATTGTTCAATTACAGATATACAATAATAATAGCCCCCACTCATGCATCCCTAGATACGTCCTCCACTTCGCATGTTACAGAACACTTGTCCGAAACGCCGCCGTTTCGTATAAACGTTGCCCACTGGTATGATATTATAATGTTATGGACAAAATAACCTCCTATGAATTTTAAACATAACAATGATTTCCGCAAAACAACGTGTGTTGAGTTTTAATGTTGATGTGTGCGGCACGCACCGGACATTTCGTGAAATTGAAGATTTTGACAAGGTTCATTGACCGTAATAAGATGTTCGTTGTGTTTGACATATTTTTGTATTTGGATTGAAAAGACTCGCAGTTTGGCAAAAGAAATGGTTCTCGAGTAGAGACCAGGGCTGCGTTCACGAGCGGCTTCGGCCAAGCCATATCTTGCTCTGTCAGCGGATATGCGGCGTTCACGAGCTCAATTAGAGCATTATTTGCTCCACCCAATATTTGATCATGACGGTTCACGGCCACCTGTCAGACCAAATTATGGTCGACTAGACCATCATCTTTCTACCTCTAGAATCGATCAAATCTTGATCGGCTGTCAAAAGTGACATATTCAGTGGTAACTATCACGTAATCTATGATCAATGTAAGTGACTTCTTCTTCTTCTTCTTCTTCTTCTTCTGTCACATGCTATGGTGTAGCCGTTCGTGAGACATCGATCAAATGTTGGTCGATCAATATTTGGCCGACGAAGCTCCTGAACGCAGCCCAGGAATAAGCTCGCATAGCCTAGGACATCCACAGACAATCTTTTATAAAAAAATCAGACAAATATATAAAGATCGCATGAGGAATTGGACATCCAAATTAGATATGGCTTCCAAACGTTGAAAGTTTTTACAGAATCGTCGTACGGTATTTAAAATTGCCATACCAGCTAGCAACCTACCCTCAGTTTAAAAATGTGTCACCAAAAATACAGATATGTTTAGGCAAATATTCTTGATAGATAAATAAAATTCTAGCGTGATTCCAACTTCGAACAAGAACTGGCTTATGCAGAGACATCTAGCGAAGAAAGCTAGCAGCTTTCATGGTCTACATTTTGTGGCTTCCTACCACCGATATACGCTGATGGTGATGACAAGTAACATAATTCAATGTAGGTACCTTTCCCGCAATCAATAACTAAGTAATTATCCGTAAACACCGATGTTTTTTTTTTTTTGTCATACTCATACCCCCACACTAGGATACCCTGTTATCACGCTAAGCCAAGAATGCTCACTGGCTGTCAAGGACTGCTGCCTGAACACACTATGTGTTTGGTGACAGTTTTTCAAACTTGAGGGTGGTAGCTAGCCAGGCGGGCACATGTTTTATTCCCTTCGAATGTGGCAAGGTATTAAAACGAGACATCTCTGCTTATCACATAAATGTTCCACCAACTAGGATTCGAACCCACCCAGTATCCAAAGTCAGTTAGGAAGAATTAAACACTGAACCACTACGACCGTCATTATGACTCATCATGTCCCATTTATCCATATTTTTATTTCCTTCGAATGTGGCAAGGTATTAAAACGAGACATCTCTGCTTATCACATAAATGTTCCACCAGCCAGGATTCGAACCCACCCCGTATCCGAAGTCAGTTAGGAAGAATTAAACACTGAACCACTACGACCGTCATTATGACTCATCATGTCCCATTTATCCATATTTTTATTTCCCTCGAATGTATAAGGCAAGGTATTAAAACGAGACATCTCTGCTTATAACATAAATGTTCCACCAGCCAGGATTCGAACCCACCCCGTATCCGAAGTCAGTTAGGAAGAATTAAACACTGAACCACTACGACCGTCATTATGACTCATCATGTCCCATTTATCCATATTTTTATTTCCCTCGAATGTATAAGGCAAGGTATTAAAACGAGACATCTCTGCTTATAACATAAATGTTCCACCAGCCAGGATTCGAACCCACCCCGTATCCGAAGTCAGTTAGGAAGAATTAAACACTGAACCACTACGACCGTCATTATGACTCATCATGTCCCATTTATCCATATTTTTATTTCCCTCGAATGTATAAGGCAAGGTATTAAAACGAGACATCTCTGCTTATAACATAAATGTTCCACCAGCCAGGATTCGAACCCACCCCGTATCCGAAGTCAGTTAGGAAGAATTAAACACTGAACCACTACAACCGTCATTATGATTTATCATGTCCCATTTATCCATATTTTTATTTCCCTCGAATGTATAAGGCAAGGTATTAAAACGAGACATCTCTGCTTATCACATAAATGTTCCACCAGCCAGGATTCGAATCCACCGCGTATCCGAAGTGAGTCAGGAATAATTAAACACTGAGCCACTACGACAATAATTATGACTCATCCTGTCCTATTTATCCATGTTTTTATGTCCCTCGAATATATAAGGCAAGGTTCATTCAAGATATCCGATATTGGCAGTAACAATCGTGTAACATGATACCAAAGCACTACCCAATTAAGAATGTATCCTTGTTTGACACTTGGTTGGTTATTGCTTGTTAACATGTAGAGATTGTGTTAGACATTGATGCGGTTGTACCGTTTTGTAAGTGTTTTACCGAAACAGATTTTTCAGCCGAAACTGAAACTTATATACTCATATGAAAATGTCTATTTTATACTGAAATCTAGACTATTTTTAACACATTTATTTACACATACAGACGGTTAAGGAGTGTTAAATTAAATATAAAAAGAATCATTACGGTACCCAATGATATATGTTTATATGAGGTAGATGTCGCACAAGCGCGCGGAAATTGAGGCGGCAAAATTAAGTCAATTGTAGTAATTTTGATTACGACGCGTATTTCAAGCGCAAGTCTAAACATATAGCTATCCTTTTCTATATTATTTGTACCGTATTATCTGTCGCAGTGAGCATGTTTATGTCGTAAAGGAACAAAATTTGAGCACCGCGTAGTATGAATATACGTCATCTTTAGTAAAACATCATTGACGGTACCTAACAAATATATTATGTAGGCGCGCGGCGCAGCCGACTAGCACGTATTAGCCGCGAAGTGTAATTAAGCCGAGCTAGTGATTAATAATGGGATGTCAAATGGAACAGGCATTCAAAAATTCTGAATTATGTATTAAGATTGCTCAACAATTACAATAAATAACCTAACATAAAAAAGTATCAGATTGATACACGAAATTATTCTGTCACTGTAGATAGTTTCGAGTCTAGCTTGAACACTGCCATAGAGTTTGTCT
Source organism: Apeira syringaria (assembly GCA_934044485.1). Taxonomy (NCBI): domain Eukaryota; kingdom Metazoa; phylum Arthropoda; class Insecta; order Lepidoptera; family Geometridae; genus Apeira; species Apeira syringaria. The sequence goes on along the minus strand of OW203672.1, from coordinate 6,743,211 downwards.
ATCATTGGACTATCGGATAAGTTTCGGTGAATGTGCATTGGAAATGAATAATTTATTTCCACCATCCCCATTTTATTATCGTTCAACCAGAAGTACGGCAATGCACCATCGCTATATTGTAGAGATACTACCTATGTGTATTAAGCGTTTTTCTTTTTTATTTCTTAGTGCGTACTGCCATGGAATGGAACTGGTTGTCTGAGTACGTGCTTCCCGATTGGTACAATCCTGGAGTCTTCAAGTCACGAGTGAATAGGTAACTTTTAGCTTGCGTGCTCTATCTTATACCGCGTCGTTACTTTACATCAGGTGAGACAATGGACAAACACATTTGAATAACATTTTTTTTAAAAGTCTCAAAATAACGAACAAACTGTGAGAAGAGCTTCGGGGCACAGCAAGTTAAGAAACGAGAAGATTACTTATCCAAAAAGAAAACGTTTACTTTCCAAAAAAGGATGAAACTGATCTCCATTGCTGATTTCGTAGATCCGCGAAAGAAGTACAAAGATGTTAAGTAGCCGACGCTAACTTTTACCTTTCTATCTTATCCGTAATTTTATTTAAGCATTGTATTCTGAAATGGAATTCTTCACAAAACGTTTTTTTCCCTAAATAAACTCAGGATTTCAGAGAGTACATTTTGTATTGCGCCCGTTTCACGTATATCGTATTGAGATCACAATGTCAGTATACAATCTCAAGCTGGCAAAACGTATCTATAACTAACTACGCCCCGCGGTTGCACCCGCGTGGACTACGGTTTTACCTCAATTATCACACGGGAACTATACGTTTCCTCACATAAATAGTAGCATTATGAATGTATAAAACCAGGGAATCACTCACGTAATAAGTCAGAGGGTTCCGACTATAGTTTCTGTACTATGTACCTACCAGGCGAACCGGGACCGCGACCGCGATCGTCCCGTATTCTCCATGAAAAAGACCACCGAATGTGGTCGAATCTGTAGTCGGAACCCACTGACTTATTACGTGAGTAATTCTCGGGTTTTATGCATTCATAATGTGTCAAAACCACGTCAGTTTTAATAACAAAAAAAGTTAAATTAAGTAATTCATGTACTATATTAGAAATAAATCAATTTTAAAAAAAGTCAGTGACAGGGTCGAAGACGTTATCACGCTACACATAGAATACTCGCATACAAAATCATCAACCGACAAATTGAAACACAAATTCGCAAACCCGATAACGTTACAAGTCTTAATGGACACACGACAAGCAGAATCCGATAACGTTATTAAATAACCGAAAATAAATATAATAATAAACGGCACAATATAAATAAGCCTATCGGTCGGTCGTAAAACTCCTGATTTTGTCGACGGTACGCATGTATCCCGACTACGGAGGTCATACGAACGAGATCTCCAATCACGCCGCGCCGGGGGGAAAAAAGTAAAAAAGATCCAACACGATTTACATTCGGATTGTGTAAGTAACCCTAAGAATAAAGTTGTATTCGGCGAAGACGAGTTTCGGGGAATAAATCTTGCGACGTAAATATTTTGCAAGTAAACAGATATGTCCAACTAAATTACCATGTTACTGAAGCGATCAGGGTGTAATGGTGGGACCGTCTGGTGTCAAACTGATGGACTCTAGTTCGATTCCTACCAACGGCTTAACCTTTAAGTATGAACGTCAAGTCTTCAAGTCACGAGTAAATAGGTACCTTCTAAGTTTGCGTGCTACACTTTAGACCGCGTCGTCACTTAACATCAGGTGAGACAGCGACCAAAAACGTAAACGTAGTTTTGGACTTTGTCCTCATCTGTTCAATTATAGTAGCCATAAATTTAAAAAAAAATCCGAGGTTGTACACAAGTACAATACCTATCGGGAAACAGACTCGGGCAGTGAGTTCCACTCCCTGATAGTACGCATAAAATTAAAAAAAAGTTACCTATTTTAATTATTTAGGGCTATAAGGCATTACCAAGTTAACTAAAATATTTTATTTTAGTCTAAGCATGTTATATGTGCACATTTAACATGCTTATAAGTAGTATATATATATAGTATATACATATAGTAGTAATTGCCTTATAAGCAATATTACATATTTGAACCGTTTGGGGTCGAGACATTGGGCCCGTGGGGACCGGGAGCCCATCGGATTTTCCAACTTATCAGAACGTTAGATCGATGCGACGCGTGACCAAAATGCTGGCACATATTTGGCTCAACGAATCAGCATTGCAATTCAATGTGGCAACGCTGCTAGCATTCTGGGCACGCTGCCAGCCGGTGGCTGGCTATATAATAGCTAATGGATTGCTCAAATGTTATTGTAGTAGCTGCAGTATTGTAATTAGTTATAAGTATTATATATTAATAAAGGCATCGGCCCTGAAAAAAATTGATACATTTGTGTATTGTGCCGTGGTGGTACCGGCCTAGAATAGTACTCCCCCATCTCTTCCCGTGGGTGCCGTAAGAGTCGGCTAAGGGATCACGTACCAGGAAGTGGGCAGTAGCGCCTTCTGAGGATAGCAAAACCATACTGCGCTCGCCAACCCGCCTGCCAAGCGTGGCGAGTATTGGTAAATCCCCCCTATATGGGGAGGCCTATGTCCAGCAGTGGACATTCTATGGCTGCGATGAATGAAAAAAAAAAGTGTATATTTGTATTTGTATTATTACAAGTATAGTAGGTGTAGGCATAAAAGATGCCTACACCGTAAACAAGAAATGTCTCGTCGCTAAACGCTCAAACTGCAGTATACTTGACTGGATGCCACACAAATCACAATAACCGCTCTTCATTATCCACATTTCACTCCAGCGGGCCCGTATCTATCGGAATGCGCGTACAAAGGGGTATCCATAGCGAGTCACTAAGTTGCTACACTTTGTCCAACCGGCTTGGCTCTAAACCAGTCCGCCCTGGGCAGGTTGAGATTTTCCGAGGAATAACAGCGTAACCGCCAGTTGACTGACACCTAAATGCCACTTAGGCGTTGTTCTCTCGAAATTTTATTAGTAATAAGTAGCTTGTTGATGTTATAGTCCGTTTCGATAGTGGGGCCGACACATTGTCTTTTGACCTTTGATTTTTGGTGATAAATCTTATTTCTGGGTGATAAAATTTGTTTTGCATATCTGTTTTGTCAAATTGAGTCTTATGAGATTCGTTAACGTTTGTTTATTGATGTTATTCAAATCTGATAAGATAATCTTGTTATTTATAGATTAAATAACGAATATTGGAAAGGTGTTATCTAAATGTGTCGATCTACACGCTTCTGAATCGTTATTTTAAATAGCAGTGTATAATTGATTATATGATTCAATATATTGATATAATGTAATTCGTGCAGTTGCAATACCGTACGTGGTTCATCTTAGTTAGGAAAATGTTTTCCATGAAATATTATGTTCGAAGCAGTAGACAGCTTCTGCACAAATAAATAAGGTCGAAATATGATGCGTACCGATAAGAGGATTTTTTTTAGTCATTCGGGTTTTTATGTATATTATACTTCATTGCATTAAAGTTGAATATGCACAAAAATCTTATACAGTTCATAATCGCATATCACACAGTGGTGTTTACGCTAAAATATCCCGGACAAAATTCCAAGTAAAACGACGAGATATTTTAACTTCTTACACGGTATCCAGTAATTACAGATGTGCCATCGAGGTAAATAGCCTCTTTCCTCTCGCTCGCACACATTTCGTTCCTGTCATTCGCTCTTTGAAGATCGCTTCATCGTTAATACTGAGAGGGCAACCGCCATGCGGCAGATCCTTTTCTTATGATTACGTAGTAACGATCATTACAGTCTATGCTAATAGCTTATACCTAGCAATTTGTGTAATAATGGACCAAAAGATTTCGTTTGATTATTCTGCGGCAGTACGAGATCACACAAATGTCTTCATCGTCTCTCGACAACTCAATAAATTCCCATTTACATTATATCTTGATATCGAAAATTGTTTCGATAATAGCATTATTTATCTGTCGTTATTGATTCAGAATCTGCGTAATTACGTGCTTAATGTCATATAAACTCACTGAGTGTTTTGTTGATTCCGTGCGTCAGTGCTCTCGTGCATAATTATGCATGTAAATAAGTAATCAAATTTGCATAAACATATTATTCAAGATGTCATATTTACAAAGATTACCGAGGTTATGCCATTAATTATAATGTAATAGTGAGGTCTAATCACTTAAATCATAATTAATGTTATATATATTTAAGCCGTTTATAGTAGCTTCTTTTCAATTACATATTTTTACTTTAAATGTGCCATAAAATCCAATGAAATATATATGAGCATAAATTGTATAATCTCATAATCATCTTTTTATACCTAATGGTAAATATGGCCAAATAATTGTCAGAATCTGGTAAGCTTTTGAGACTACTTTAAATGTTCATTTATAATTAATGCTGGTGAACATGGTTTAGTCCATTTATAGTTGTTTCTTTTAAATTACAAAACCCATGTAAAATAAGAGAATATATTCTGAAACTTGTATGCACATACATTGTCTTTTGACTTACCCGCATATTATAAATAATCTCCGCATATAGTACCTACAGACTTAGCCTAGCGAAAGAATAACAGAGTATGACGTTAGTTTTTTTTTTTTTTTTTTTTTTTGGTATTGCTTAGAATAATGTCAATCTGTCCAATATCAATTAACTGTCTTTGTGGCTCAGTAGTCAATGACACTGAATGTAGAATCGTGAAATAGGTCGAATGCCGGCTAGGGCAAACATTTATATGATAAGCATAGATGTTTGTTCTCGAAGTTTGGATGTTTAAGTAATGTGATTATGTATGTCCATGCCTCCCGCGACACAGGGTATTCTAGTATTCTAGGAGTGTGAGCGTGAATGCGTTTGTTTACCCTTTAGATTATTAACGCAATATGTTTTTGTAATAAAAAAATTGTTAAATTGTAGTTAAATTAATTATTGCAAAGTAGTCGTTACTTCTAGGTGAGTCGTAGGTATTTAGAAAATAAGAAATTCTCATTATTTTTATTATCCAAATTATTTCATTAAAAATAAATATAATAAGTATAGTCGCACGTTTTCTCCTTGGTTATTGTAAATATGTAGAAAAGTTAACATTTAGTTTGCAAGAAAAATAGTCTTATCGTATAAGATACGACAATTACGATGCCTATGTGATTTAAATCAACGTAAGTTCTTTTTAGTGACAGGTTTTTATGGTCATGTCTGCTAGCTTAATGAAATATGTATGCGCATAAAATTTCATAATTTAATGTAGAGGAATTTCTCTTGATATATGCCAAAGAGAGAGAGATGGTCCAACAAAAGACTGGCAGAATCGGGTCTAGCATTCCATTTTTTTGAAAAATATATCGGTTGAAAAGACGCTCGTAGGAAAATAGTAATTACAACTTCTCCTTTCTGCAGCGTGTGCCATTGTGCCTCCCTCACAATGCCAAGGAATCTTTTTGTCCGCGCTATCGGCTGTTTGCACCACTGTGCGCCCTGCTTCCGCGGAAACGTATATTTAGGGGGGCGTCCCATTTGCGGCTTTATTGACTACTGTCGCCTTTAAAGCTATAGTAGGTACTACCTATATTGTGAAAGCCAATTTTTAAACGAACTTGAGGCCTATATGATTTAAGGTATTGTCTAATCACCGGCTAGACATAGATTTGAGTTATAGGGACAAGTACGTGCACTAGATTATTTTTAGGTATAGGCGAGTCGATCGCGCACGCGTTTATAGTACGGGTGCACAGCGCGCGGTGGTTAGTTTTGGACTCGTTCGAATTGTTTGAAATGGCGCGGGCGACGGCTTCGCACCCCTTTCCCCGCGCCATCCCCTGTCGTAGACTTGCTGAATATACTTGTAGGTAGATTTGGGTGTGCATAGATTATGTACGCGCTGTGGTGCGCGTACAGGGATAAACCGCTTTTTAACTAATTTTCAAGGATAGGACCTATACAGGTAAATTAAATATACAACATGTATTTACAAGTCTTTAGAACGGCTAGCAAAATACATCTTAATATACGAATACGACAGTTGCTCTATTAACTGTATCATATTGTTAGTAGGCCTATAGTCCTCTGCCTCTGTAAATTCCATCAAACGGGAATGCAGCGGGCTAATTATTATGCTTAGCGTTGGTACCTATGTTGATCAGTCACGAGCGAAAATGGAATCAAGTTAGACCTAGAAATTAAAGGATAGCTGCTTTGGTGATACGTTTGTTAATATATATATATATATATATTTTCACCGTAACGTAATATCGTAACAATCATATACATCGTAACTTATTGTTTCTATACCAATGTTGGATATCGGTAGTGATTCTCTTGATCAACGAAACTAAATTAAAATTCTGGAAAATATGAAATGTAAGATAAGTATATATGGTTACGATAAAGTCCAAATCAGTATGACACTTATCCATAACAGCACTAAAATTAGATGTATTTATTAAAATTGCGGGTAGTTTTACGTAAAATAAGTAGCTACTTATTGCCCACTAAAACCACCCGCAGTTGACCAGCAATTGAATAGAACTCGTCTAAAATGAAGGATAGCATTAAATGGAGTTATACAAATTTGAATTTTAGCAGAAAAATAATACGTGCTATTTCTTTTTGAAGAATTTTAGTGAAATATAGCTAGTCGCACCACTAAGTGAACATTGCTTCAAATTGATATAGTTTTTAATAACCAATCTTCATTTAAACTATACAATGAAAGAAAATAATAGAGGTTAGTGACTTTCTATATGAGATAATCCGTAAATTAAAACTTTACAACTAAAACTTAAAATCCAAGTCCCGACTAAATCTTATCTCCGTGCTTTGGTCGATCTCAATTAACTTAATCTCTCTTTAACCAAAGATTTCGTGGAAATCCTTGAAGTACAATGTACCATGGGCACTATTATGAGTCACCAAATTAAGATCTGAAACTTATCTACATCTACAAGTGTACCGTTTCGCTGTCCCTTAAGAAATAACCATCACCCGTAGTATTTGAAACTTTTTAAATGGTAAAATAATTAAAATTAAGCTCGCTTGTTCCATTAACGACGGACGTTTGCGTGTAACATTTATTTTATCTTTTGTGCTGAAACTTCTTAAAAACTTTCACTCGACAAACTTCAACAATTTGGGAATGTTCAGTACAAGCAGTTTTATTAAGGCGCTCGATGTTGTAAAAAAGAATATTACTTTATAATACTTCTAGCAGCCCGCCACTGGTACGCGCGGTTATAATTTAGTAAAAAATAAAAAATGAGAAATGATGAGTTCCTGCGTTTGATTATGCAATTATCCTAGAGGCATATATGCAGCGGTGGACGTCCTATGGCTGGTATTATACTATTATTTTATACTATTTATTTCAGCACATGACGGCACGGATATAAATTGCACAATTTTTATTATGATGATTATAGAATTTTTTCTAAGCACTGTTTGACTTCCTTTCGTTACTTATACAATACGAACAACTATTTGTTTTTGGGAATGGAATGCGGGGGAATGATTTTATCGCACAGATAACTACCGTAGTGACTATATTTGTAATTTTGGGTACCATGGTGAGCCGATAGAGGTATTATTTATAATTAACAAACTACATAAAAATAAATGATTGTTTTTATGTTATTTGTATAAATAAGGTTTACCAGAAAGAAAAATAGAACGGACAGTGAAAAATCACACCAAATTCCGTGTTTTAGGAGGAGTTGGAGCCTAGATTCCTGTGTAATGTAAAGGGAAAAGGGTGATAATACGGTGCGAAGCTAGAGATAAATAAAAATAATTCAACAAACTAATTTGACGCACAGGCCGAGTGTCACAATGGCGAAGTTTCTGGACGGCAGTTCAGAGAATGTGGGTTTCCATCCAACTTGAGGCTGATAAGTTATTGGTTATTAAGCTTTCGTGCCTTGAACATCAATGTTATTGAAATACCTTAATTATTGGTTCTTTATGAATTACTTTTGCTGTTACAGCTAACGGCAAAAGTATTTATAAAGAACCAATATATTTATTAAACTTTTAATAATTTTGGTATGCGGGACGAATATGGACAAATATTATCGTGCGGGACGTATCGTGCGACATTTTAATGGCAAGGGCCGAAAAACCGGGACGAATATGGCGTAAATCGTTTTAACAAACACAACTGCTTTAACACTGAGCGCCTTAATAACTTTCAGCAGACTCAAACAATTTCAAATGTTCCGAACAAGCACTTTTATTAACGCTATTTGTTCGCTTGTTTAATCATTCACATCGTAACGTATACTACAAGTTTCTAAATAAATAAGTTACGAAGTAGCCGAAGTTAATTACTTTGACTGTTTTAGGTTACTTACTTAGATAGTGCAGGAGTGGCCAACCTTTGAGACGGAGAGCCCTAACTCTTGTCACATTACATATTTACTTGTTCATATTACCTAAGACTGGCTATTGAAAAGCATTTCAAGGAACTTATCCGGTAATTTTACATTTTAGAGCTAAATCTAGTTGGGAAATAATTGTAAATTACTATTGTCTGATAACGGCTTAGTCTCTGTTGAATTTAGCGCTGTAAAAATAAACAGGTATATCCAATTTTAAATATAAATTTACCGTAGTTGGGTTTGTGATAATCTTACAGAAATGTAAATTTTATTCAGAACGAATGATTCATTAATTATATAACAACTAGCTGGGCCCCGCGGTGGTACCCGCGGTGAAATAGTAGGTGGTAATTATATTTTTTATGTCTTCCCGTCATCCTACGGGAACAGTCAGTATTGTCGGGATAAATCCAATGTAATATGCCGCGGTGGTACCGGACTAGAATAGTACTCCCCCATCCCTTCCCGCGGGTGCCGTAAGTGTCGGTTAAGGGATCATGTACCAGAAAGTGGGCAGCAGCGCCTTCTGAGGATCCAAAATCATATTGTGCTTGCCAATCCACCTGCCAAGCGTGGCAATTATTGGCAAATCCCCTCTATGCGGGAGAAATATGTCCAGCTGTGGACGTCCAATTGCTGAAAAGCAGAAGAAGAATGTATGCTATCTATCATGCTATCTTCATTCCAAAGTTCATGCACATCCATTCCGCCGTTTCAGCGTAAAGGAGTAACAAACATACAAGCGGCAGACAAACTTTCGCCTTTAAGTTAAATAGGTATTAGGATGATGATTACTTATACTATAGTTACAGACATTTTTGTTTTTACTTTCACACAAGGTTTTCAGGTCCCAAACTAGGCAGAGCCTGTATTATGGTAACCTGATGATTGATATATATACTTATACACACCCAGACACAGGTCAAACAGATATGTTCATACACACAAATGTTTGACCTGTCCGGGAATCGAACCCGGGACCAGCGGCTCAGAAGGCAGAGTGCTACCAACTGCGCCAACCGGCCAGCTATCCGACATAAACTATATTTTTAGGGATGAATTAATATTTGGATTTGCTCTGTATTTCTCTTTTGAGTCTCAACACTTTACTATTTATATCACATAATTAAGATATAAGATTGATAGAGGAATGCCGAAGATGGTATGGATGGACTGTGTGAAGAATGATATGTTTCTGAAAGGTGTGAGCACTGGAAGACTAATGATAGAAAAAAATGGAAGAAAACAGAAAACATGTCGTCCGACCCCACCTAATTTGGAATAAGGACAATAAGAAGAAGATAACGATCCGGCACAAAAAAAAAAAATTATCATTTTATTTTTATTTTGTTGTCTATAAATTTGCGTAATATACATAATTTAATTCTACTATCCGCCACTGCAAACAAATATTAATATTCACAGAGAATAATTAAATTTTCATCAAAATTACTTATGCAGTTACTTAACATGGTCCTCCTAAATCCCCCGTGTGCTTTTGACTTCAAATGACTCCTAAAATTATGCACAGTGGATAAAATATGAGAGTATTAGAGACGATATCGACGATCTATGCACAAATATCGCCGCCAGGTGGCGACACCACAGAATCTATCACAGTATTGCCACTAGAAAAAAAGTGGGTAAAAATCTACCCTCCTGTGCTATTATAGATAAGGAGATGTAAATTGTGTCTGGGGGACTTAAAGCGACTTTAGCAAATGCTGCTGTTGAAAGAAATTAATGTTTCAAGTCGGTGTTAGATGGACTGCCGTTAAAATCGCTTTAGAAGTATATTTTTTTTAGAATTTGACGGACAGCACGCCGTCCTTCGATGTTAACTTCTGGACAAAAAATATGCGAAAATGTTTTTAAATTGGCCGTCTTTTGCTCTTAATTCTGTGCTTGTCGTGTGCTATATGCAAAAATAATAATATGTTTTGACGGTCGCCGTGGCGCAGTGGTCAGTGACATTGACTTCTGTGTCGTCGGGACCCTGGGTTCGAATCCCGGCAGGGGCAAACATTTGTGCGATGAGTGTAGATGTTTGTCCCGAGTGTTAGATGTTGTGTGCTGTGATTGTGTGTGTCCATGCCTCCCGCGATACAGGGAATCCTAGTGCGGGGGTCTGAGTGTGATATACAAATATATATATATATATATATATTTCAAGAGTTTTCGTCTCGAACGTGATTACAATTTAAGATTAATTGTAGCTTTTATGAAGACTTATAGGGCAATTTCGCGAAGATGCGCATTTATGACCTATTTCATAGCCGTATTGTTCCCACTTAAAACACGCGTATGCAGATATATTTTCATATTTTTATATTCAGACACACGTCGTCCGTGTACGCGCTTACCCGCCTGCTCATTTGCGTATAAAAAAGTAAATTTAGTTGTCTCCGCCTGTATTTTATTGTCTTTTTATTGTCTGCGACATGAAAAAAGAATCTTGTCTATGGTATTAAAAAGTTTTATAGTATTTTGATGAGTTGTATAAAACATAAATTGTTTTATTTATATTTAATGGCATTTAAATTGTGGTAGGTAGGTATTTAAAAAAGCATGTTTATGTGAGCATGAATTAAATAAATATAAACGAAGGCAGGAATAATACAGGGTGATTCACTTTTTAGTAGCATGCAAAGGTTGTACTTAAAAATTCAAGTCGGATAAGGGTTTTCACGCCGGACGCTTTTATATTTCATTTTTGGAATGTTTTATTTATATCACACAGTGCTTTTATTAACATATTATTCATTACAGTGTGCTCTGTCTCGTTCAGATGAGCATAAGTCTGAGCGAGACAGGACACTGTTTTCGAAGGCAAAGATCATATCATTAGATTGGACGTTACAACGATTATGATGGTATAGATGGCGCATTTAGGTATTTTATATGAAGACTTCATTACTTTAATTACCACATCGCCCTCAGGCACTTAGATTATTGCTTTAGTTTTGTATATTAAAAACTGATAAAGAAAATTATCCTCACAAATTATTCTATTAGTCACGTCTTTGGTATCGAGCTAGATCTTCCCTTAACTAAGTTATTCAAATAGTTTTAAAGCCATCGTCAATATTTTGGCGGTGAAGTTTTAGGAATCTTTTGCGGTCGCGAAACTTTTACTTTATTGTATCTATTTTTAACCGACTTCAAAAAAAGAAGGAGGTTCTCAATTAGACCCGTATGTTATTTTTTTAAATATTTTTTACCGCATAACTTCCGATTTAAGCTTAAGCCGATTTTGATCATTCTTTTTTTATTTGAAAGCTGGTGCTTCCCGTGTGGTCCCATTTAAATTTCATCAAAGTTTTTGAGTTACACTCCAAAAACTGAAAAATGCATGCTTATACCTATACGATATTATAGTAGCAGGTGAAGACATTGGTGAACATACCTACACCACTATGACAATTGATCCCATGAGTAACAAAGGTCACTAAAAAGAGAGAAAAAAAAATTACCAAAAAATGGAACCGACTCCAACACTCAAAAGTGTGAAATAATTTGTGGAAGTCGGTACCATGAGCACAATATTTTGATATCCGTTACTTTTGATCTATCATGGTACCGACTTCAACAAGTTATTTCACACTTTCGAGTGTTTATCGTTCCATTTTTTGGTAATAATTTTTGTAGTTCACGAGTAATAGGAGTTGGAAAATGATATATTCATGTATATTTAATTTACATCCACGAACCATACATATAGGTAAAGTTGGCTCGTATATCTCATAACAGGCCAGGTCAGGTACTCCTGACCTGGCCTGTTATGAGATGATGCTGCGCTCATCAGACCTTTCCTACAAGAGCGTCGGTTAAGAGTACTCTCTTAACCGACGCTCTTGTAGGAAAGGTCTGATGAGCGCGGGTGAAGCGAAATAAATGTGTCGGGATCGTAGCATTTAGAAGGCTGTGGTCTCTGACCTCTACAATGTATGTATGTATGTATATATCTCATACTTTTTGATACCTATTTATAGAAAACTTTTTTTTTTATATCAGACAACATTCACACAAGGTCTTCAGCTCCCAAACTAGGCAGAGCCTGTACTATGGTAACCTGATGACTGATATACATACTTATACATATACACACCCAGACACAGGTCAAACAGACATGTTCATACACACAAATGTTTGACCTGTCCGGGAATCAAACCTGGGACCAGCGGCTCAGAAGCAGAGTGCTACCAACTGCGCCAACCGGCCAGTCAACTAGTCCACAGTGAACTTAAATGGCGGTAACAAAAACAACAAAATGGAATTTAATCCGCACGGCAGAATGTAAGTGGCAACTGGCAGCCCTCACAAAAACCAAGCACACATTGGTTCGAAATCGAAGCGTTCGTGGACAAAACAAAAGAAAGTCTCGAGGGCCGGCGACATCAGCGGAGCGTTCTGACATGTATTAATGGTGACCAGAAGACGACGTACACACAGATAAATAGTCGAGCCATTAATGAGATAAAAACATGACAACCATTCTTTCCGTTATGCTCATGGTATTTAGACCATGGTTAATGGAATATTTAGGCAGTTTCTACATGAGCGTCTCAGATGCGGCGATAGAACAGCGTGCTCTCGTCATTAAATTAGAATAAAATTAAAATCGTCACGGTCGTGGTGTTACAGTGGTCAGTGAGGCGACTTGATCCCGGGACTCGATTCCCGGCCGGGGCAAAAGTGTATGTCATGAGCAGAGGTGATTGTCCTGGATCTTGTATGTTTGTGTATTGTGGTTGTGTGTGTCCATCTTAGTCCCATAGTGATAGTATGTAAGCGTTTCTCGGTAAGTGTTTGTAAAATATGTAATATTGCAGAGGGAATACCTAAGCGTCCGCCTTAAGCAGTCCATTCTTAGAAAAACTTTTGTTATACTCGCGAGTGGTCTGAAAACTTCGTCATTGGGCTGGCCACAAAATTAGATGATCTAAGGAGGTAGATTGATAATGATAATAATAATAATATAATATGGGTCAACATTCACACAAGATCTTCAGGTCCCAAACTAGGCAGAGCCTGTACTATGGTAACCTGATGACTGATATATATACTTATATGCATATACACACCCAGACACAGGTCAAACAGACATGTTCATACACACAAATGTTTGACCTGTCCGGGAATCGAACCCGGGACCGGCGGCTCAGAAGGCAGAGTGCTACCAACTGCGCCAACCGGCCAGTCGATTAAAGTTAATAGGCTGCTATCTGGATGGCCTATGCTATGTGCCAGCGGAAGGAAAAACGTAACGGGCAGTTAAGCTGTAGCATGACTTTTGATACATTATAATAAGCATGATAAACCGGAAACCATACCCTTCAAACTGGAACACATTTATGCAAACACTAATGCCTGGCGATAGGTTATTATCTCCTAGGTTTGCATGCTACATCCTAGACCACGTCATCACTCAACATCAGATGAGCTGTTTGTCAAACGCAAGTTTTTTTATAATATGCAAAAAAAGGAATAAATATAGTGCTAGTACTTCCCTGGGCAAACTCTCACTTAGAGTGTTTAGAGTGTGTCGTGACAACCCTGTGCTTTTGCAGGGCTCTGACAGCCCTACAGTTTAATATGATCAAAAGTGGGTAGTTGGAGAAAGTACGCGCTCTCGCCGATATTGCCACCCGCATTTCTCCAGTCTTCTCGTGACCACGACCAATGCAACTTGGTCGAAACGTCGAGGTAAATAAATGGTTTTTTTTAAAACTTTTTTAAAACTTTTACTAAAAGTTTTTTCATGAAGCCCCGTTTGATTTAATAACAACGTACTCTTATTGTCATAGTGGATAAGTGGGATATGAGAGACATTGGCCCTAATTCTGTTAATCACTCGAACTAGCAAAAATTCACTAATATTCTTCAAAAATAAATAGCTTACGCTAAAATTCAAATTTGTATAACTCAATATAATGCTATGTTTAATTTTAGACGAGTTCTATTCAATTGGTAGCCAACTGCGGGTTAGTATTAGTCGGTACCAAATAAGTGGCGAATTATTTTAAGTGAAACTAAACCCGCAATTTTAATAGATACATCCAATTCTAGTGATTTTATGGATAATGTGTCATACTGATTTGGACTTGAACAAGAGATTCACTACCATTGTCAACCTACTAACTAGCATTTTTTGAGCGGTTTTACTTTGTGAGCGTCTAAAACGCTAATTAGATTTTTTTTAAATCAACAAGTCAACGTGACTCGCCATGTATAAACAAACTACATTTGCATTTAAATAAGTTTCTAACTTAATTTCATAAATAACTATTACTTATTCTGTTAAAGAGATACGCCAATAAATAAATTAAGTTTATTTCTGATTTCTGTCATCAGCTATGTAAAAGACGCTGAACGTTGTAAAAACTTCCTAATTTTAATTACAAAATGTAAATAAGTTTAAGTTACGAAACAGACATTTAAAACTTCAAAAGGAAAGTAATCTGCTTGAGTCGTGGCGCGTTTTTTCACCTTCAAGGTCGCGCGAAAATGCCTAAATCTCGTTACAAAGAAATTTCGATTTGCTAGTAGGTACACTGAGTGCACGATTTTTTACACCGTAATGAGACGAAACGATACAAAAAAAACAACTCGTTGCACTCCGGGAGTGCCAACAGAATAGAATACTTGAACATGAGTGATGATGATGAAAAGTAGTCTATATGTTGTGCCGGGACCTGAAGTATCTACATACCAAATTTTATCCAAATCTGTTCAGCCGTTCTGACGTGATTGAGTAACAAACATCCATCCATTCATCCATCCAAATTAGCAGATTTATAATAAAAATGACAATGTTTCACGCCTAAGTCATCATCATTATCATCACAGCCAAGGACGTCCACAGCTGGACATCGGCTTCCCCCGTTGATTTCCACAATGAACGGTAGGAAGCGGCCCGCATCCAGCTCTTACCTGCGATCTGGTCCTGGCCTCCACCTCCTGGATCACCTGGTCGGTGGCCGTCCTTTGCTGGGCCCCCAACGGCCATCAGATCTTCGAGCTATGTGCCCTGCCCACTGCCACTTCAACTTGCTAATCCGCTGGGCTATATCGGTAACTTTCTTCTACGGATCTCCTCATTTACCTATTTTATTACTAGTATAAACCTATTTTATTAGTATACCCGAGAGATTAGATTAGATTATTAGATATTCATTAGATACTCGAAGTATTACATTCCATTAAAACATTTTAGAATAAAAAAAAAACACTACTATCGGAATATGAACCCAATTCATCTTCACATGTTAAATCCATGATTATCTGTAATTTCTGCCAATAAGTTTACTTGTCGTCTGACATATGGAAAAATGGACATTGAATTATTTCCCAAATTTCGACCAGTTAAACTGAGTAAAAAATTACCTGATGGCTGCGAAAACACAGTAAGGCAATATTTGGGTTGCACTTAGGAGGCGAACAAAAAATGGAGCATCCGGATTCCCGCCAAAAACCACATGCAGTCAAAATGCAGTCAAAGAACGAAGCCAAACACCGGCGCACAAACATGCAAACACCGACCGGACAGGGTGACCGCAATCGTGTTTAAAAAATATACGGAAAGTTTGACATTATTTTTAGGGTACCGTGTAACAAAAGAATGAACGGATATCTTTATAAGTTCGTTCTATTCTTCAAGTATTATTTTTATATCTCTTGGCTCGGACAGGCCGTGCTATTTAAAAGAAGTTTATGTATGGATCTTGACTTTAAAATTATACAACTAATAGTAATTCCTTGTTTAATGAATATAATTTATGTTATATAGTAAACGAGAATCAGAGGTTCACATAGAATTACATTTTTACACTTAGAAAATAATTTCAATAATAATTTTTTTTGGCATAGGTTTCACCTTTGTATTACCTGATATTAAGTGACAACGCGGTCTAAAGTGAAGCACGCGAACTAAGAAGGTACCTCTTCACTCGCGACTTAAAGAAATCTTTTATTTTCGGCAGTAGAGAATTTCAACGCAGAATATAATTATGTAGAAAGCATTGAAATGTTTTTCCAGTTCAAAAACTAGTTTCTACACAATTCTTTTTTTCGGTAGAAATATGTTAAAAAGCAGAAAATAAGACATACGTATTTATGGAACGATCACACACCGACCATGGTAGGATTACCCTTGGTATACCCAAACATAACCCGACATGGTCTTGGCAAGTTTTTTAAGAATGCCCCGTGCGTGCAGCGTCATATTTTTATAAGAACGGTTAGACTTTTTTCGACACATAATTTACATAAATTGTTATTGTTAGACCTCATATTCTTTTTTCCGGTAACTTTTTTCGAAAGATGGCAGGCAACTGACGCGACAGGTGAAAAGTCTATATTTAAATTTATTGCAAATATTTTAATGTTAATGGGAAAGTTTGACTGTCCGGTTGGCGCAGTTGGTAGCACTCAGCTTTTTGAGCCTCTGGTCCCGGGTGCGATTCCCGGACAGGTCAAACATTTGTGTGTATGAACATGTCTGTTTGACCTGTGTCTGGGTGTGTATATGTATATCTCAGTCAACAGGTTATCATCGTACAGGCTCTGCCTAGTTTGGGACCTGAAGACCTTGTGTGAATGTTAAAAAAAAAGTGTAACAATTCATATGTTAAGATATAAGCAGTGTCTTTTTTAAAAAAATATTTAGTTGTAAACTATATTTTTTTAAAAAAAGTGTCGTTCACTTGAGGCTTATTTATCGTGCACATATTAATATAGATTTTTAGGAAGCTTTATCCTACTTCCTACTAATATTATAAATGCGCAAATAATATAATCCAGGGTTTAAACTATCTTCATACCAAATTTCATCAAAATCGGTGTAGCCGTTCGAGCTTGAAGAAGTAACAAACATACACACATATGTACACAAACTTTCACATTTATAATATTAGTAGGCGGCAGTATCATGTCGCTACAAGAACTAAGCAAGTAGATCTATTTACCAACAATATCCTCGAATTTACAAAGTCCCTGACATCCTGATACTATCTGCACTTTTATGGAAATTATTTTAAGTTAAGTTTACCAATATTACATGTTGTTAAAGTAATCTAAGTTTCCAGTTAAACTAAACTATTTTTTAATATACACAACATTTAGTATATAATTTTAAAGTAGTTATCTATTTCTGTATAAAGACACCTTCAATATTTTCAATATGTTACTTGCTCACGATATTTTGTGATTTTATCTCAAATTTTCACACTCATGTTTTCACCTATATATTTTTTTTTTCACATATTATAAGTTTTCGTTTGACAACTGTCTCACCTGGTGTTAAGTGATGACGTTTTATCACGCAAACCTAGAAGGTACCTATTCACTCGCGACTTGAAGACTCCAAGATTGTACATATCGGGAAACACAGACTCGGGCAACGAGTTCCATTCCTTGGCAGTACGCATTAAGAAAGTGGAAGCAAAACGCTTCGTACGTATAGGTGGTATATCTACCATATAGCGATGGCGAATTGCCGTACGTCGAGTCGACCGATGATAGAAAGGGGATGGTGGAATCAGATTGTGTAATTCCAGTGCACATTCTCCGAAATGCACCCCATAGAAAACCGATAGGCTTGCTAATCTACGCCGGTTTTCAAGGCTCTGAAGCCTTCATAATTGCTGTGACACTGAATTTATTTAAGAATCCTTGTTCCCTTTGAAATGTATTGGTGTACACCGTGTTGGTGATCTTTTAAATAAATAAATACATAGTAGGATTTAATATCAAGAGAAACATAATTATGGATAATTTGGATAATAAACCACAAATGCTTTGTTAGAAGATGACTACGTCGAAATTGATTGCTTCATCTGAGAGTATTGTTACACGTGAGGGTCAATGAACTGAAATTAGTAGACAGTTGGATTACTGACCACGCCGAGTCGCTTAGGCTCAATGTTGCCAGTTGATAGATGATAATCTAACAAATTAGTTTTTTTTTTTTCTTGAATATCAGTAAAACGATTTCGGCGAAAATTTATGCTTGAATGAAGATTTTCTTTTTAAGTCAAAATTATCATGTTTGTGTCCAAAACAACTTAGAGAAATTAAAATTTTTTTCACCAGGTCCAAAATGTTTTCTATTTCTGCGATGGTAAAATGCACCACCGCATATTCAATACGACAGGTGTTCAATTCGTCGTAGTTTAATCCCGAACCCGAACCACCATCCACACGGCCAAATCATCGTTCAAAACTTACCCATAGTAGATATTCACTCCATAGAGCGTCTTCGGATATACAATTGAAATGAAGAAATTACCTGAAACAAGACAAAATTTGTGAAAACCTATACATTAAGTAGATACGTATTACCTCGATCGACGGTCGCCGTGGCGCAGTGGTCAGTGACATTGACTTCTGTGTCGTCGGGACCCTGGGTTCGAATCCCGGCAGAGGCAAACATTTGTGCGATAAGTGTAGATGTTTGTCCCGGGTCTTGGATGTTGTGCGCTGTGATTGTGTGTGTCCGCGATACAGGGAATCCTAGTGCGGGGTCTGAGTGTGATTTTTTTTTTTAAAAATACCTTATCGTCATAATACTATGTGTCAATAAATAATAGGCATTAATTTATTACATTATCATTTCTTTTGGAAAAACCGACAGTCATGTATCATTCGTTGTAACAATAAATATATAAAATGTATGAAATATAATGCCATTTAAAAGTATGTCCAATTAAAAATATGTAATGCACTGTGTAGCCGCGATCTGGCAGCGTAAACTCACCTGAGGATGGGCATCGGACATGCTCGATACCTAGGTCGAAACTTCGACTATAAACGTGAGTAAAGCCGGATACCAAAATTATGTAATAGACATAATATATACCTAATAGAAACACTTCATATAGAATTGAGTTATATTATTGATGTGTTAGTAGAGAATATAATTAGTAATAAATATATCCTATCCTGGTCAAGGAACAAGAACATTTGAGTTATCTATAGGCTACCAATAGCTAGTGGATTGCTCAAATGTTATTGTAGTAGCTGCAGTACTGTAATTAGTTATTAGTGTTTTATTTTAATAAAGGCATTTGTTTATTAATAATAAAAAAGGTCAAAGATAATGTAGACTTTCAAATGGTGAAGAAATTTATAAAATCGGTTCAGTAGTTTCTGAGTTTATTTGTTACAAACATACAAAAATGCAAGAAACACAAAAAACTTTCCTCTTTATAATATTAGTGTAGAAGTGTAGATGAGGGGCTGTCAAATTGTTTGCGTGTAAGGCCTAATTTAGGTTAAAGACTACGTTCGGTTCCATAAGTCATAATTCATTTAAAATAATACCTCCGAGAATAAACCTAATACCGAGAGACTGCTACACATAAATAGACTAAATTAACTCTTAAAGATTCTAAAATTGTCAACACAGAACACATTAATTCAGCAAAGTTACCTAAACGCGTGACATTAACGCTTCAACACGCATACATACATATGACGTAATCCGACGAAGCTTCCGACGTAAGGACAAAAAGCTTTCTACAATATTATTCTGTCGACATATATATCAGTATAATCGTGTTACTCTATGTATTAAAAGGACATATTTTATGAAGTTGGCTTGCCTCCAGCGGAGGTTCGGGTGGACTTCATGTTGTGAGTATATTGGACATGGCGAATCTTGACCTTTTTTTTTTGACGTGATATCGTTTTATAAATTGATGAATACCAGCAACACTCATGAAAAATAGTAACGTTCCGCGTAACGTTCCACCTGAGTTTTGTATTACATAAAATAATCCAAGTCAAAGTCAAAGTCGAAGTCAAAGTCAAAGTCATAAATGATTATGACGTTATCACGTATATCTATCGTCCGTAAACTGACTTTACAGACAACCAATTCTTTTTTTTTTTACGTGGAAGAAATGGCGAATCTTGACCTGTATCATGCTATGAAATCTTTCACTCAACTCACACTGTAAGAACTTTGAAGTTAGAACATAGATAGTTTCAACGCAAAAGACGGTTTAAATGAAAAATGAATAGCAATCTTGACGTATGAATAGTTTGATTTTTATACTGTATAGGACTAGCGTTTGGTCACTATCTCACTGATGGTCAGTGACGATGGAGTCAAAGATCACGCTAAAGCTAAATCAACTCAATGATATAGGTAGGTTTCGAACTCCGGAATTCGAGAATTTCAAGGGTTTTCGTCAAATTTCGAGTGCTGTAATTTAATTATACTATACTCGACACCGCTGCCAATTGATTTCACCACGTTCCAGTACTGTGAATATTCAAATATACCTCACAAATAAAAAAGGGATGAATAGAAAACCTCCTCCTTTTCGAAGTCGGTTAAAAAGCCTACGAATAATGCAAATAAAAATCCAAACTACATGAGTAGGCGTAGGCAACACGCGTACTAGTCACTGAGTTAAAACGTCACCGATTTTTTTCTTTGCCTAGACATAGAATGTTTGCTGACTTTCAAGGACATCTGCCTGAATACACTATGTGTTTGGTGACAGTTTTTCAATCTTGAGGGTAGCTAGACAGGCAACCGCCTGGCACTCGAAAGTACCCTACCATCATGTGAAAGTTTGTTTTTTAAACTTAACTAGTCATCAAATTGTGGCGTGCAATGGAAAAAGCCATAGAATAGTGGACGTTAAAACCCATAAACAATCATCATTGTTAATCAATTAAATAATACTTTTATGGATATAATTTCTAAAATTGACTAAAAACCCAGTTGAATTTTTATTCAAGCAGATAGTGCTTAATATATGAAATAAGAACCTAGAAAATTTGATATGAAGATAATGATTCTCTTGATAAACTAAACTGAAATTATGGAAATGTAAGTCTTAATTAGAATGACACTAATCAATAACAACACTAAAGTTAGATCATCATCGTCATCATCATCTCAGCCATAGGACGTCCACTGCTGGACAAAGGCCTCCCCCATTGATATCCACAAGGACGGGTTGGAAGCGGCCGCATCCAGCCCTTGCCTGCGATCTTAGTCAGGTCGTCTGTCTAGTCGGAAATTAAAAATAAAATTAGATATTATTATTGAAATTGCGGGTAGTTTAAAGTAAAATATGACGCCACTTATTTGCTGCCGACTAAAACTACACACGATTGGCAAGCAATTTAATAATACTCGTCCAATATTAGTGATAGCATTGTGAGGATTTACACGAATTTGAAATTTAGCGTACATAGAATACTAGCTATTTCATTTTGAGGAATTTTAGTAAATTGTGGCTAGTTTAGGTGTTTGAGTCTGAAAACTATCGCGAGTTTCTTCCATAATTGTAATGTAACAAATCGACTAGGACTCACGTGGTAAACACTGGAGAATTACTCTCCGACCAGTTTCGAACTTATTTGCAGTTCTTCATCTGGGAGTTATGATCGTGCCAGGCGGCGAGCGCGAGCCTCAGCACGTAACTGGCGTTGAGACGGCTGCGCTGCATCAGTCAAATTGTCCCGGTGCGCCTGGCACGATCATAACTCCCAGATGAAGAACTGCAAATAAGTTCGAAACTGGTCGGAGAGTAATTTTCCAGTGTTTACCACGTGAGTCCTAGTCGATTTGTTACATTACAGTTTAGGTGTTAATAGAATTAGAGCCATTATGAGCTAATAATAAGAATAAGTGTATTTTTAAATTACATTATTCCCTTTTTACATGTTTTTTTTTCCCCTTTTTTTTATATCACTTCGTTTAACGCAACGAATTAATTTATTGTGGACATAAGTGGTGAAGTCTACCAGTGGATTTTTTGCGTTTCACACGTTAAGAATGATGATAAATGAAACATATATTTAATTAACGGTCGCCGTGGCGCAGTGGTTAGTGTCAGTGACTTGACTTCTGTGTCTCCGGGACCCTGGGTTCGAATCCCGGCAGGGGCAAACATTTGTGCGATGAGTATAGGTGTTTGTCCCGGGTCTTGGTTGTTTGTGTGTTGTGATTGTGTGTGTCCATGCCTCCCGCGACGCAGGGAATCCTAGTGCGGGGGTCTGTGTGATGAAAAAAAAAAAACCTTATTATCAGGTAGAGACGACTCACTTTAGAATACATCCTCATTCCTGCGATAAAACGAAAAACCTTTCTACGATACATATCCTGCCGACTGCCCCACAACGTAAAGCATGTCCACCGAACTCCTTACGCATGGGATCCCCACGCAAGATGAGTGAATGAGATAGTAACGGCTCTCACTATTGGTTCTAGATCGTATGATATGGAAATACTGAATTCTCGCAGTGAAAATGGTACACCCATTTTGAGGGAAACTTGACAGACGAGAATATTCAGCCAAACATGCGCATTGTTATGCGCAGTGAAAAATTGTGTTGTGAATATTACGTAACTTAATTAAGGCGACGATAGCCTAGGAGTAGACCAAACAGTGATCACCAGATAAAATCTTATCATTACTGCACTTGAAGACTACCGTAAAGGAATCCTCAGTAAGCTTAAGCCACTTAATAGAGCCCACCTACCTATATATTACTCTTAAAAAGGGAGCGTCGGCTGTCACGGCTGACGGTCTGTTCGATTTCATAAACGGTTTGAGTTTCCGGTGAAGGTAACACCGTTATCAAACTCCCAGCATGGTGGTAGGGTACTTTCGAGTACCCGCCTAGCTTGCTACCACCCTCAAGTTTTACAAATACTGACATAACACATAGCGTGTTCAGGCAGCCGTCCTTGAGAGCCAGCTAACATTCTATGTCTAGGTAAAGAAAAAAATCGGTGACGTTTTAACTCAGTGACTAGTACGCGTGTTGCCTACGCCTACTCATGTAGTTTGGATTTTATTTGCATTATTCGTAGACTTTTTTAACCGACTTCGAAAAGGAGGAGGTTTTCTATTCACCCCTTTCTTATTTGTGAGGTATATTTGAATATTCACAGTACTGGAACGTGGTGAAATCAATTGGTAGCGGGGTCGAGTATAGTATAATTAAATTACAGCACTCGAAACTTGACGAAAACCCTTGAAATTCTCGAATTCCGGAGTTCGAAACCTACCTATATAATTGAGTTGATGTTATTACCTCTACCGATATAAAACCTATTTACTTTATATGTAAATAGGTTTTATATCGATTTCTGTACACTGTTTCTACGGGTTTAACGTGGAACCTACGCGTAGTCGATATCACGATCGACAATTGTTTCGGCTTCATCCGGAAGCCTTCATCAGGATCTTGAGTGCGGTGCGTTCGTCGTAACATTCCCGTCTCGCACAAGTGCGGGACGTATCACGTCGATCGTGATATCGACTACGCGTAGGTGCCACGTTTTACCCATGGAAACAGTATTGAATAATTATGAACGTGAGTTTTAAGAATTTATATCGATTTGTCCGGGGCGTTTTAAATCTCTTAGACTGTATGGTATTTTCTTTTAGGTTCCGTTAGTATTTAGCCAGTTTAACCAATACTTACTAATCCATATGTTTGGTTTCATCAAGAAAGAGGTTAGCTTCCTTTTCCCCTTTAATTTGATTAAATGGAAAGGATGAGTTGCCACTAAACACATAGTGTGTTCAGGGAGCATTTCTTGAGAGCCAGTGAGCATTCTAGGTCTAGCGGGATAACTTCGACCACATCGTTAGAAAGAAAGAAAGAAAGAAATACTTTATTTGTAACAATTACATAAAAATAAAAGAACGAATACAATATAAAATACAATGTTAAATGTTACAAAACGGACCCAACTCAGCAATGCTGGCTAAAACCAGCGCTGGTCTTCCGCTGGGACCGGTTCGTGACGTCACGGAAGAATAATTTGACAACAGTATATTTTAAACAAATGAAATTTTTATGATGACTGTAATTACATAATAATGATATAGCCAAACAATACTTGCATTAGCACAAAGAAAAAATTAAAAATAAATAAATAAAAAGATATTAAATATGGCAATGTCGGTCAGATATGTAGCAGTAATGTAATCAACAAGAAATAAGTATGTAGTAAGAACAATATGAGGAGATACAGCGAGTACAAATGAAGCATGTAATACACCAAGTACAATATGAGGAAGAATTAGGCAAGTTTTTTTTTTTTTTTTTTTTTTTACATATTATAAGTTTGCGTTTGACAACTGTCTCACCTGATGTTAAGTGATGACGTTGTCTAGGATTTAGCACGCAAACCTAGAAGGTACCTATTCACTCGCGACTTGAAGGCTCTAGGATTTTACATATCGGGAAACACAGACTCGGGCAACGAGTTCCATTCCTTGGCAGTACGCATTAAGAAAGTGGAAGCATAACGCTTCGTGCGTATAGGTGGTATATCTACCATATAGCGATGGCGAATTGCCGTACGTCGAGTCGACCGATGATAGAAAGGGGATGGTGGAATCAGATTGTGTAATTCCAGTGCACATTCTCCGAAATGCACCCGATAGAAAACCGATAGGTGACATAACAGTAAGCTTATCCTATAACATTGGCTCTGTTACTGACTATCAAGTAAGATAGTGGTCAAGCGTCTATAAGTATAACAATAACAGAGCTGTATTTCTCACCTTAAATATCCAAATCGTTGAGAAATGTCTTAATATTCGCTCTTGAATTTAGCATTTTATTCGCTCAGATCCAGCTTAAAGCCCCTCGATTTTAAATAAAATCTGAAGTTATTATTACTTCAACACCACAATTTACAAAAAATACCGACTTAACAACGTTCTTAAGATGGCAAATACTTGAAAACCTGTCGCCAGTGGTGTTACACGGAGTAAGTCAGGATTACTCGCAAACGTAAGAAGTAGGCAGTAAATTAGCTTATACAAATCGGATAGCATTTTATAATATCTGTAAACGTGTGTGGGTCAATGATGTTTTACTAAAGATGACGTGTATTCATACTGCGCGGTGCTCAGATTTTGTTCCTTTACGACATAAACATGCTTACTGCGACAGATAATACAGTACAAATAATATAGAAAAGGATAGCTATATGTTTAGACTTCCGCTTGAAATACGCGTCGCAATGAAAATTTCTACAATTGACTTAATTTTGCCGCCTCAGTTTCCGCGCTCTTGTGCGACATCTACCTTATATAGACATACAATATCATTGGTGTGGGTATAATATAAGGGTGATTTGAGCGGTCAAAATGGTAATTATATGCATGTTTTCTGTAAAAACCGTATATAAATATTATCCACGTGATCATGTCCCGATTGTTGTGTATGTGTCTTTTACCGACTTCATAACGAGGAGGCTACTCAATTGGACCGTATATTTTTTTTTTTTTATGTGTTCGCGGATTACTTCGTCATTTACGAACCGATTTTGATGTTTTTTTTTTCTTTGATACAGTATGCTGCCGAAGTGGTTTCATTCAAATTTCATTAAAATCGGTGTAACGGTTTATAAGCTATATGTATATAAGTATATATATCAGTCATCAGGTTACCATAATACAGGCTCTGTCTAGTTTGGGACCTGAAGACCTTGTGTGAAAATTAAAAAAAAAAAAAGTAACACTACAATAACTGAAAATTGTTACGTCTATCTGGATGAATTCCTTCTAGTGGGTTAAAAAAAATATTATCAAAAAAGAGAACCGACTTTAACACTCGAAAGTATGAAATAACTTGTCGAAGTCGGTACCATGCTCATAATATTGTGATAATAGTTACTTTCGAACTATCATAGTACCGTCTTCAACAAGTAATTTCACACTTTTGATTGTTGAAGTCGGTTCCATTTTTTGGTAAAATTTTTTATTCGTCATTGTAGGCTTTAGGTTGGTTAGGAAACTACAAGCATTCAATAGTCCTTACAAAAACTTACTGTCATCATCTAGTCTGTTTTAAGATTTAAAAATTTTCTTTAAGAACCTGTGTTCCATTTTCTACGTTAAACGCGAAAACTTTTCTCTTAATTAAGCCACGCTAAACCAAGCTCTTTACGAGCAATAGCACTAACCTTCTTCCGTATACCATGGTTAACTAACTAAACGTTTATCTAACTAAACGCCAAAACAGGGATCAACAATGCTGGTTAAAAACACACAGGACTGGCATGAAGGCATTATCACCGAACATATCTTTGCAGTAACTCAGATCAACGTTTCTGCTATCCCACATGATAGATTTGGAATATGCCTTGAAGTAGCATGGTCAGTTTTAGGCAACAATAAATTCAAATGTTAATTCAAAAACGTTTCCATTACATACTGCGTTACTGTTTACTGCTAATATTCTCTAGTAGGAAGTATGCAAGCGTATGTTATCATTGAATTATAAAAGAAACATCAGATATTTTTTGAACCTTTGAGGTTTTTTTTTTAAAGATTTTAAGCTTGCGTTTGACCACTGTCTCACCTGATGTTAAGCGGTCCAAGGTGGAGCACGCAAACTTAGAAGGAACCTATTCACTCGCGAATTGAAGACTCCGGGGTTGTACATATCGGGAAACACAGACTCAGGCAGTGAGTTTTTTTTTTTTCGTTTATTTATGTTTCAATTGCTATTACATACGTTCTAATTAGTTGAAGGAAAAAATCGGCTACTAGTGGATCTTTAACCCATGACTATTACAGAATACAGCATGTTGTTAATGCAATAAATCATAAAACTGCTATTACTATTTTTATAATATTATTATTTATTAGTTTATTAATATATTGTACCACAAAACCGCAGCCAGGTTTATCTAAGTGCTCACATTCGCATTTCCCAAAGTTTTAATAATTATAAATACATTTAATAATTATATGCGACATTTATTTTACAATGACAATGCTCTTACACAAACACACACACATGTATATATGTACAAATACAGATAGAATGTAAATATTAATAATATATACGTAATTATAGGATCTTCAGACCAACATTATTGAGTAAGTTACAACATTGTTTTTGTATATTGTGTCATAGAAGGAAACAGGCGCCCACGACACTAGATCTATTCTTAGTGTGGGCTCTGAACACCAATTATAAGTCTCCTAATTTTAATGTGAAGTAACTGTAATTGTTGTTGGATTGAAATAAACAATATTATTATTTTTTATTATTATTTTTAAATGTTGTTATGGACTATATAGGTTACAATGTAGGTTGCATGTTGAATATCAATTTACGATTTTGTTATTTCGCAATGTATATTTTGTACGAACTTGTTTTACTGTTTATAGTCACATTAGTCCAAAGCTTGTTTACCAACTTTAGCAAACTAATCGGTCTAGAAGTTTCGACTGCAGTTCGCTTCGTACTTTAGTATCGATTCATGTGCTGTAATTATACTAAATAGTTAGTGGACAGTGGAGGTAATGGATGGACGAGACTAAATTGCTTAAGTTTTGTATCAAAGTTAAAAATAATTAATTTTAACTGTGGACTTGAAACCTTTTTTTTTATTTAGAAAAACTGCTTGTTGTAAAGATGCATCTAGCAAACTTTATGTTCACAATGGTAGAGATTTTCATGCTTAAACTAATTTAAAATTGGAACAGTGGCTATAGAGTTACGGCAAAGTCCAAATTAGTATGGCAAATGATATTTTATTAAAATTGCGGGTAGATTAATGTGAAACAAGTAGTTATTTATTTGGTGCCGATTAAAACTACCCGCGATTGAATAAAACTCGTTCAATAGTAGAGATAGCGTTGCAAGATGTTTTACTAATTTAAATTTTAGAGAAAATAAATGAGCCTATTGTAATGAAATAGTTCTCGTTAGTTTGTGGGATTAAAAGAATTAGGATCAATAGGTCTCTCTCTCTCTCTCTCTCTCTCTCTCTCTCGAATCTTTCGACACCAACGGCGTTTATTATTGCTATTTCAAAGATTTTTCATCTACAAATATAGAGAAAGAACCGAACTTAGTTGTTTCCAAAGCTCGTTGTGTGTATTTGACCTCGTTTATTTAGGCTCTTTTAGTATAAATATGTAACTCCGCTATCACTATACATTCCTATAAATCCAACTGGTGAAAGATACTTAACAATCGCTGTAGTAGTTTATGAGTCTTTTCATTACAAACAAACATTAGGACAAAGAAATCATTCCTTTTTTTAAAATGAGGTAAAATATGCCTTTGTAAATACCCAAATCTATTGATATTCTCTATGGAAACGAAGTTTGTCCGACAAAGCTAACGAGATGCAAAAGATACCAATAATCCCACTCAGCTTTAAGTTTTCAACGCCAGCGGAGCTTGGAAACTTACTAACGTTGTCAAATGTTTACCACTTAAACACCCCGCGGTAGGGTGACCAGGTAATATAACTTTAAGGATAAATAATTTGTTTTCCATTCGCAGTAATTTTTTTCTTGACTTATGAAACTACATTATTATAACAAGGCAACCTGTAATGAACGATGTAAAATTCTAATTTAAACTTAACATCATTTATTCAATTTAGGCATCTAGGACGGACTTATGAACAAAAAAAGAAAGTTAATATTTCAAACTCCTAGGTATATAAAAGTACGTAATATTTAAGCCTGTTCAGACTTTCAACAAGAAACACAAATATTTAAATGTTTTAAATACTGTGCCGGATACCGTAAGGCTTCCCTTAAAATTAATCGTGGTAAAACATTAAAAAGAAAACAGGGCGCATCGAATATTTCAGTGTTTTTTAAGCATTTGGGAACGTATATAAGTATTGAAGTGAACATTTAAGTATATATAGGCGGCACAACCATATTAAAAAATATTATCCTAAATTAACCATTTCAATTGGTTACCCTACAGCGACTAGGTGAAAGAGAACAGTAATGCTTTTAAGCTACGTATAACGAGACTTTAATGTTGCGAACGGTAGCACTTAGCATTGACTCGTGGGTTGGAAAGATTACTTACAGGTCTTACTTAGGTCCTAGGTGTTATTTTAAATACCTTGTTTAATCTTGGATCACAATTCTGGTACTCCAGGAAATCCTTGGCCTCGATCTCTATTACGCATGTGAAATGGGAAAATATTGCAGACAATAGAAACAAGTGGAGGGATTGCCTTAAAATGATTCAAAAGATACACGATAAAGCTTTGTTTAATAGGCTTTATAGGCAGGAGAGAGAAATACAGCGGTGCACGCTTTCAGCGGTAGTGGGCCATAATCTCTTGCTGCAGAGCGTGGTGCGAGCCATGCTTGAAGAGCGAAATATTCTGGCAGGCGGTGGTCTCTTTCTGCGAAGACGTGATTTCGCAGGAGACCGCGGAGGAAGGAGGACGACGCCTACGCTAACCCTCCCTGATGGAGATGCACGGGAGGGACCTAGGAAGGAAAAAGCGATATGCTGATCCTCGCCCCTCCGAAGACCCCACGTCTTCGGAGGGGGGTTGGGTGAAATCCCCGCCAACCATACTGGGCCTACGCCGGGTCGCTCCGTCATGCCGGAGGTCCGGTTGATGGCACCGGACCTTATACCGTGGCGGAATGGTCAATGTTCCGGAAGAGCTCGATAACAAACACCGTGACAAGAAAATTTTATATATTAGATATACATTTAATATTTTAAAGAGTAATGCGATATTGAGACACGGTAGAGGTATGAGGATAAACTTAATTCCGCGATTCGATAAACGGTAATTGGTATAACTATACGCTACATATTACAGAGATTTTTTTTAAATGAGCTTATATTGAGACTACAAAGAAAACTAATATTTTTGTTTTAATTGAAAACCTCAACAGGCATATAGACATGATGTTAATCATCACTCCTCCGCGAACCTACTTTATTTGGCGATTCGCAGCAGTCCATCGATGCATTTTGCGCTAACAAGTTCCGAGGGAGGGGCCAGGAGTGCCATTGCACAGGGTCCTAGTTTTGGCTCCTGCTCTTCCCACAGAACCTTAACAGCCATGCAAACTTTACATAGATGGTATATAGTGTTAGTAGTTAAGAATTTTGTGTAGGAAGATAATAAAAGAACTTATTATTATTATTTAGATATTTTTAAATAGTTAAAGTATCGTTAGACTCATGTTATATTAAGTTAAATGAAGAGGATCCATTGAGAACACAATTTTCAAAAAAAAACCGTTTTCTGCGACGGCACTCAAACTATTTGCAATTATTTTATATCATTTACAATCGTCTACTTAGCAATGCAATTCAACGTGGCAATGCTGCTAGAATTCTGGGCACGCTGACAGCCAGTAGCGGGTTAGAACATTTGAGTTATCTATAGGCTACCAATAGCTAGTGGATTGCTCAAATGTTATTGTAGTAGCTGCAATATTGTAATTAGTTATTAGTGTTTTATCTTAGCAATGTAGTCAGGTGTTTTCACCATGTCTCAGAACAGGCGAAAGTTTATTTAAAAAAATGATGAACTTATCAAGAGCCTTGAATAAACTCCAATTAGCCAATCAATACTCTTGATCTTGCAGCTGACAACTGAAATTAAAATTATATCAAAGATTAAAAAGATTTTTATAAAGAACTAAGTAAATAAAATGTAGCCGTAATACTTATTAACTACTGTACCTACGATAAAATTGAAAGCGAACGTTAATTTCATATTTACTAGATCTGCGATATTAAAAGTAAGACCTTTGATCTAATAAATGTGTATTTAAATATATTTCTGAGCTTATTAGATATTCAAACAGGATAGATAGGGTTAATTGTAAAGTATGGATTTAACTACGTGTTGCGAATATATATATTATATACTCAGATAAAAGATTATATACGTTATCGGACAAATAGCATATATGGCATTGAGCACTGGCACAGAGCGTGTTCGATATTCAAACAAAATAAATGGCGTTAAATGTATCACGTGATATTTGATTTGGACCAATAAGAGGTTAGTTCATACATAGAGTTGAGCTGGTGACCAACCCGGTCCCAGCGAATAGTCTAGGCATGAAAGCCGCACCGAACGGACGTGTTAGAAGTACTAGGGGTACCTTTGATAATAGTGAAGTAATCAGTGCTACTGCCCAGCGAGGGTCTCTAGTCGCAATACTCGGGGGCAATGGTTGAACTAGAATTTTAGATAGAGGAAAACTATTGTCGCGCGTAATAAGGCAATATCGGCAAGAGCCATAAATACCTACAATAACTTGTGGTGTGGAATCGGAGAATACATAAAGGCGAATATATTAACCACTATCAGTTGTTTAAAATGTATGCGAGACGATAAGGCCGATCGTAAATTTGAATTCAATTATCGCGAGACCTGAAGGCATGCTCCATTATTTAATTCTATTCACATGTATCCAGACAGTATTACAAAAATATATTTAACCAACTCCAAAGAAAAGGTTCTCGTTTCGTTTGTTTTCTTTGTCCACATATATAAAATCTTCGACCTGGCGTTAATGATAAATATTTGTGTATGTCTCTCCCACGACTGGATATAGGCCTCCTCCATTGATTTTCACAAAGACCGGTTGCCCACTGCCTCTTCAACTT
Source organism: Apeira syringaria (assembly GCA_934044485.1). Taxonomy (NCBI): domain Eukaryota; kingdom Metazoa; phylum Arthropoda; class Insecta; order Lepidoptera; family Geometridae; genus Apeira; species Apeira syringaria. The sequence continues at coordinate 6,711,394 of OW203672.1, read as the reverse complement.
GGTAATCCGCTGGGCTATATCGGTGAATATCGTTCTTTTACGGATCTCCTGATTTCTGGTTCGATCGCGTAGAAAAACCCCTAACGCAACTAGAGCATAGTCTAACTCATCACTGGTAATTCACGCATATTTCTATTCCGTAACAGTTCCGTTTCACTTCCGGCATAATATGTCCAGCAGTGGACGTCCTATTGCTGAGATGATGATGATATAAATGTCCGCAGCATGCCAGAGATTGTAATTTGAATCTTATTTTTCTAGAATTTGAATGATGTTCATACCATCTGACAATAAGCGTTTACCTAGCGAATGACCTCTTGCCTGCAGATAACAATTGATTTCGTTAAAACTCTTTATCTGAACTGTACCATGGGATATTACATATTATCAAGATGTACTGCGGTGTTGTCCTCTTCAGCGATTTAAATTAATTTGATTACGAGCAGAGTTTGGCAAGGACGTGGAATATGTAAAATATATAAAATTAATTTGCAATATGTGTAAACATTTAATCGGATTTATTATTCCTCTTTTTCATTAAGTTGGTACGTTGCTAATAAATTGGTATTTAATTTCGTTTCCCCGCGGGAAATTACTCGACCGAAAATGATGTGAACATGTAAAGGGAAAATTTAATTTTCCTTATCAAATGCGTTCCTCGTTCAGGTGTATTAGGTTATAATCTGATGTGAAATTAGGTGAAAGCAAAGTGCTTTGGCTTTCCTATTTCAAATCAAATGGGATGTAGTACAGTTTAAGGCATCACGTACATTGTACATTTATGAAACGTATAACGCATTTGCCTGCAGAGCTGTGTCGTCAACCCTTCAGTGTTGGACGAGAGATGCTGTTGGTCGGCCTTTTCTTAAGCTCTGGCACACACACTGGTTTCTTCTCATACCCCTCATACCCCTGGGGGGTATGGGGAGAAGGGGTCAGGGCGCTAGCCCTCTGCCCTTGACTAGTCTCTGCCCATAACTATGGGCAGGTCTATTATGTTTTCTTGTCTTGTCTTTTTTAAGCTCCGGCAATAACTACAGACAGGTTTTTAAGACGTCGCTTCTCCATCTGAACTGTACGCGAGAGCAATTCAGCTTCGATCGCATACGGGCGGAGTCACGGTCGTATTGATATGGGGGTAAGAGGCGTTAGATTCGATCGCCCCGTGCGCGAGAATCGCTTTGCCATACGATAATCGCCTTTGCTATATATACGCTGACTCACTAAACAAGAGCGTTTTTTTATATGTACTTATATAAATCTAGCATTTATATAATACCCACCTCATTTGGTGGTCGGTGATAACTTGGTCGAAGATGCAATCCCGCTATACCTAGAATGTTACTGTATATTAATGACTACTGCCTGAGTCATGTGTTTGGTAATAGCTAAGTGGTAGCTAGCCAGGCATGTACTCGAAATTATCTTACCATCATGCTGGAAATTTGATAACAGTGTTACCTTCACCGACAACTCAAGCCGTTGGTGGGGATCGAATCAGCGTCTGTCAGTTTGACACGCTACCACCGCTGAGCCATCATTCGCTGAGCCATCATAGACTTCACAGCCATCATAAACTTAAGGAAGATGGAGGAAGTGTATTTAAAATGAGACGCTTCCTCCTGTACAAAGTAAATAACAAAAGTCATTACAAAACAATTCAATACCCTAAGTAATCTCAACATTCACCAAGTTTAAAAGAACAATCATAACTGCGGGCGATCTCAAAAGCCATTTATTTCCAGTTCAACCGCAACAAAAACTACCTTCGCCGAAAAACTTAACAAATATACGAGAACCGTAGCTGGCAACTTTTTCCCCGACGATTTATCGTTACACTTAGCTTCCCGTTCTCTGGTAACACTTAAAAATGTCTGTGATCATGTATGGTGACAGTGTAAGCGAGACGCGACATAAAAACTCGTATAACAACTTTATTTATACTGAAATGATATCAGGAGGCTCCAATCGGTCCTAGTAAATCAAAGGCGTAAGTACCTCTGAACAAAAGTGGATGATCCTATGGCTGAAATGATGATAATTTTTTTTTTTTAATTTATTTAAGGATCTTCAAACAGTACATAACAAAAAATTACAATTGAATGCGAAAAATATAAGTATAGGTAGTTGATGTACCAACAGCGTAGACCACAGATTAAATGATGAATGCTGAGTAGATATAAATTATTCAAACTGACGTCTTCTCTGCGACGTATTCAACAAAATACCGCAATGCTTGAAAACGAAGGTCTTCGAACAGTGTGTGTTACCAGTGATGGCTTACGGAACAGAAACGTGGTCTCTGACTATGGGTCTTCTGAGCAGGCTCAAAGTAGCACAGCGAGCTATGGAGAGGGCTATGCTCGGGGGTTTCTGTATGCGATCGAATCAGAAATGAGGAGATCCGCAGCAGAATAGGTGCATGCCCATATTACCTATTAATTAGTCACCAACCGATGACGGTTGGGTTCGAAAGGTTCTCGAATGGAGACCACGGACTGGCAAGCGCAGCATAGGACGGCCACCGACCAGGTGGACAGGCGACCAGACTAAGATCGCAGGCAAGGGCTGGATGCGAACCGTTACCAACCAGTCCTTGTGGAAACCAATGGGGGGGGGGGGGGCATATGTCCAGCAGTGGACGTCTTATGACTGAGATGGTTATGGTGATGATAAGGAAAATTAACTTTTGCGAAAATTCTCTATTAATTTTCGATAGTTTTAACCAACGAAATTACATGATATTAATTTGTCCACCAAAACATAAATGTACTGCTTACACTTGCACCAAACCTTTCCTTCTAAAGCACTGTAAGCAGCACCACACACTCCCTGCTTTTAACTTTTTAAAGAATGCAACGAGAATTCTATAAGTTTTGTATTCATAAAAAGGTCTTAATTAACGTGAACTTTAAGACAAAGTTTGTCTCAAAAGCCCTATTGTGATTTTCTGTCGAGAGTCTGACGATTTATCTGTGGGTTTCTTATGCCAACACGCTTTTTGAGACACAACATTTGTTTCTTTTTACTTAAAATATTACATTTCTAACTAAAACACGATGTAGCACATGTAAGTAATAGTTGCTTGATATAAGTTTTTAGTAAGAGTTACTTAGTAAGTTTATATGAGTTTTAGAGTTCAAAAGGCAAATTATACGTATAATTACGTAGTTTTTACAAATCGAATACAAAAAAATATGTTTAAATTTCTTTAGGAAAAACATCGGCTCCTTGTGGGATTTTAACCCACGAGTTCAGAATACCGTTCTATCCGTTTGCCATCTAAGCGTTAGTAGCACTACACTTTTTACAAAAATTTGGACGTAAGTTCCGCTTACAGTATTATGTTAATGCAATGAAACATAAAACATTAAATAAAATAAAAACTGAAAACACAAACGAAAAAGAAAATAGTCGTATTGAGAGAACCTGTTTTTTTTGTCATCGGTTAAAATCATAGTCCGCAATAGGGCTGAAAAATTTAGTCTGCTTATGCTTAAACTAAGATAATTTAGTGTCAATTTTTTTAGATTATTTCCAATCATACTGAATCGTGAATTAAATTAAGAACTTTCGTCATAATAAATCATATAACCAATTCCATAAGCTTCTTAAGTTTTATCGCTGAAATGAGTAAATTGTAATTATTAGGCTACTCTTTCTTCTTTTTTTCTCTCAGCCATGTGCGTCCACTGCTGAACATATGCCTCCCCCATATAGGGGGAATTTGCCAATACTCGCCACGCTTGGCAGGCGGGTTGGCGAGCGCAGGATGATTTCCAATCCTCAGAAGGCGCTGCTGCCCACCTTCTGGTACGTGGTCCCTTAGCCGACTCTTACGGCACCCGCGGGAAGAGATGGGGGAGTACTATTCTAGGCCGGTACCACCACGGCCATACTATACTAGGCTACTATTAATCAGATAATACTTATATATAGTATCTATTCTATAATGTATAAGATACTATTAATATTGTAAAGTTTGTGAGGTTGTAAGAGATACATCTTTGGATCTACTGAACCGATTTTGAAAATTTCTTTAACATTAGAAAGCTACGTCAGTTGTGAGTGTCATAGGCTTATCATCATCTCCACCGTTTGTCATCACCACCGGGTGAAATCGCGAGGCGTAGCTAGTTGTTATTAAATCAATCGGGACTTGATCGCGTAAAAAACATTAAGTTTTTTATTTACCTCGACGTTTCGACCTAGCATTGGTCGTGGTCATGAGAAGACTGAAGATATGCGAGTGACAATATCGGGAAAGCGCGTATTCAAAATTAGCAAACCGAAGATTATTTTATGGGCCGATGCTTTTATTAAAATAAAATATAAATAACTATAACAATACTACAGCTACTTCAAAAACGGTTGAGCAATCCACTATCTATTGTCAGCCTGTAGATAACTCAAATGCGCTAACCCACTACCAGTTGGCAGCGTGCCTAGAATGCTAGCAGCATTGCCACTTTGAATTGCAATGACGATCCGTTGAGTCAAATATGTCCAATATCCAATTTATTGACTTTAACAAATGTCAAAATATTAAAAGTTGTTTCTGATAAAGTTTAAAATGAACTGATATGATCTTAATTTTTGGCTTATCTATAATATGCTGATTGATATATATGCGAATTCGTTACAAATGCTTTTAAATTAAAGCGAGGTGAGAAAATCAATATTATTGAATAATGGGCGAATAAAAAATAAATATTTTGAAGCGATGATAGCTCAGCGGGGGGAACGTCGGCTGTCAAACTGACGGACACTATATACTATATATACAGTCGTGGTCAACTAATTAGGGACAATCTCTAGTTAAGCCAAATTGTGAATTATTTTTTTATTTTCCAACGAGTCTTAACAATATTCCATATCTTTTACATGTGAGTGTAATTAGTCATTTATGTGCGCGATTATACAAACAATAACAACTTCTTAAATATTAAACCTCTTTACAGTATAGCTGATAAAGTATCATAGTGCTATTTGTTCAAAGAATGCTGGCTGGCCATTTAATTAGGGACACTGAGGTATTGCGTTCTAATTTCAAAATTGGAATTTTAATATTTTTTTGTTTCTTTTCTTATTGTTTCGTGGACGTTTTGGCGGCAATCCAGATTTTTTATTTTAAGTTTTGATAATTATTTTGAAGAAAAATGGGCAAAAATAAAAGTTGCGATCCAACACTACGAAAAATTATCATGAAGTTTGTCGAGCGTGGTTGGTCATACCGAAGGATAGCACAACATTTAAATTGTTCAAAAACTATGGTATGCAATGCAGTGCAACATTTCAAGCGCTATAACACAGCTTTAAATGTGTCCAGAACAAAAAGATCGAGAAAAACGACTCCGCAAGAAGATAGAATGATAACCAGGTTAGCTAAGAAAGATCCGTTTCTAGGCTCTATTTTAATGAAACACGAAGTGTTTGGGGCAAACGAAAGAGCCGGTGTATCTGCGAGGACCGTTCGACGACGTTTGGTAGAAGCAGGGTTGTTCGGAAGAGTGGCTCGCAAAGTACCGTTGTTGAAGAAAGAACATAGAAATGCTCGTTTGGCGTGTGCACGTAAATATGGACATTGGACTTACGCCCAATGGCAACATGTACTTTTCTCTGATGAGACCAAGGTTAATTTAATTTCTTCAGATGGAAGGCAATATGTACGGCGTCCTGTAAAAGCGGAAATGAATCCAAGATTCTCAAAAAAACAGTTGAAACATGGCGGTGGAAACATTAAAATGTGGGGTTCATTTCCTGGACGTGGAGTGGGACCTGTGAGAAAAGTTCAGGGTAACTTAGACCAACATCAATACAAGGCAATATTGGAAGAAACTATGCTTCCCTATGCTGAGGAGCATCTCCCTATTATATGGACGTTTCAGCAGGATAACGACCCGAAACATACCGCCCATTCAGTCAAGTCGTTTCTTACCAGTCAGTCTGTATCGGTGCTAGATTGGCCAGCAAATAGCCCGGACCTCAACCCAATTGAGCACCTTTGGCACGAAATCAAGAAAAAAGTTGCCACTTATCGTAATACAAATTTGGATGAACTTCATGAAGCTTTTTGTGAGGCATGGGTAAACATTCCTGTCAAAACATGTCAGAAACTGATAATGTCTATGCCACATCGGTGTCAAGCGGTAATTACTAACAAAGGTTTTGCTACTGGGTACTGATTTTACACGTAATAAAATAGAGCTGTTAAAGATATTATAACACTGCAGATTATAAGTTTTGTTTAACTGTATTTTTCATTATACTTTACTGTCCTTAATTAAATGTCCACTACAGAATTGTACCTTAATATTTAATACATGTTTAATCTTTGATATCAAATACTTTTTCTATTTATTTAATCTTTTATTTACAGCCATTTATAGCATAATAATCGGACCACATTATGCAAATAATAGGTGCTGAGAAATCAATAGGGTTTTATATTTATATGTACATAACCGGTTATAGCCCTTCACTATCTTGAATGTCCCTAATTAGTTGACCACGACTGTATATGTTTCTTTTTTTTGTGTGTTCGCGGATAACTTCGTCGTTTATAAGCCGATTTTGTTAATCCTTTTTTATAGAGTATACTTCCGTGGTAGTCCCATTTAAATTTCATTGAAATCGGACAAACGGTTTTTGAGTTACACTCCAATAACTAAAAAGTGCTACGCATGCCTCGACGATATTATAGTTGCGGTTGAAGACATCGGAGAACATACACAATGACAATTGATCCCGTGAGCAGCAAATGTCACTGAAACGGATGACAAATAAAAAAATTCCCAAAAAATGGAATCGACTTCTACACTCAAAACTGTGAAATAACTTGTCAAAATCGGTACCCTGAGCACAATATTGTGATGATAGTTACTTATGTGAACTATCATGGTACCGACTTCAACAAGTTATTTCACAATTTTGAGAACTGAAGTCGGTTCCATTTTTTGAAAAAAAATTTTCTTGTACACCGTGGTCCGTGCTAGCATTAAATAAATCTAACATGGTCCCCGGTGAATAACAAGTTGGGAACCACACTTATGGGTGTGTTTGAAATTACGCTTTTGCTGATAAAAAACACTCATATTGACATGTTAGTATTAATGACATCATTTCTAGAAAAGTGACTTCGCCTTAACATTAAAAATACAATTAAGGCAGCCATATCTCTAATGACATATTTGAGTGTATGGTAATGTGACCAAGCTTTTACGATGTTATGGGGACCGCTCAGTTACACGTGACGTCATGCACTGATTTGTTTTAGGGTTCCGCAACCGTACTTTTTGGGCACTAGAAGCCACCGATTTTGTTTAAAGATTTGTCTGATTAATACTTGGTGCTCATTTCAAATCAATTCAATTAACCAGATAAGTAAATTACGTACACAAATGTATATATTTACTTGTCGCCACTTCGTAGAATATGACATATTGTCAGGTTGAATAATGTTTACGAGTACCTAAGAGTAGGTACTATTTAGAGGTAAGAACATTTGAGCTATTTATAGGCTGGCAACGGCTAATGAATTGCTCAAATGTTATTGTATTAGCTGTAGTAATTAGTGATTAAAATTTTATTTTGATATAAACATTGGCCCTTGTATTTACTTATATTGTATTTAATACATTAGCGATGATAATACTAACCTTATAAATTAATATAATTACAAATTATGTAACCGATGTCGATAATCTTGAAACAGACCAATTCATATTAGTGCCTATCCGAAAATAAAGGCAAAAACAAAGAAAAATTTTATTCGTAGTTGAACATTTAGATTAAAAAATGCTAAGCGTGATTTTATATGAAAAGATACAAAAATATGTGCTGAACTTCTTTCTTTCGACAGTAATTTTAATTTTTACTTGGACAACTGTCGTACTAACTCAGTATTAGATGAGCTAGCTTCGACCGTGATAACTATGTAAGGAAGCATGCAGATTTCCTCGTAAGTAAAACTCTATAATCATGAACTCAATGCACCTCATTGTGCATACAGACAAATAAAAAAGCATAACACCTTCACAGTACAAAGTATAATATTTGTAAATCGTTAGAACTTTTACCGAGATAACAATAGATAAACAGACTAGGCTTGTTCGCACAATCGGGAGATTTGCCCACGTGATAGATACATTCAAATAAGAGCTTTTTTTGATATCTTTTGTTCGGTTAGTATGATCCTTAATGCTATACTAACTTACTGCGTAGAGACGACATTTTCGAAGGCATTCGCGCTAGACAATACAAAAAATACAAATACAAAATTCTTTATTGTTATTAAACTTCGTACATAATAGCATAGATGGCCCTGCCTGCTGCTTTAGCGTTAGCTGTGTTGCAGCAGTCAGTGTCTTCCCAAAGACCTAGAGCAGGGATGCACAGACTACGGCCCGCGGGCCGCATGCGGCCCGCCGGTCGAATACTGGTGGCCCGCCGACAGCAAAAATAATACTCTCGTACATTCGAAAATATTGAGTTCTATTCCAGAATAAAACCAATAACAAATGTTCGAAAAGTAATTTGAATCTCGCGCGCGCGCTCTATCAATCTTATCGGTGCGCCGTGCATGCGTCGGTAACAGCGGTCGGTAATGTTCGTGCTGATCTCGGTTAAATTCGAGCGAGCGAGATAGCAATAGTCCCAAATTCCCGATAGCTCGCGTAGGTAGATACACGAAGCTTCCAGAGTCGGTTTCGAGATTTCTCCAGACAGTTTTCGACTCTATGCGCGTGGTATAAAAGCCACGCTAACCGCAGCGACCGACAGTTCGGTTTTAATTTGAGTAAAGTGTCGTTAGTTCTAGTGTAGATTTTAACTCGACTAGCCGGTGTCATAATTATAATATATTTTGATCCACATTCAACGTAGATTTCCCGTCAAGTGCCGTGTATAATTGTGTTGTGAAATCGTAAGTAAAACTGTTATTAATTTTATCTACATATTTTATCAATTATTTTTGGTAATTAATTAGGAACTGTAATTGGTAGACATGGGCGTTTTCGTTATATCACCAAAACCGTTACACCGCTCTTTAGTAAGAAAGAGAAGAAACGAATATCAATCCATTCAGTTGTGTGCACGGTTTTGCGTTTTGGTTATATCGTTTGCAGTTTTCATAACGTAGGTATTCTCGCGCGTGTTTTGATATCGTCTCGATAATATAGATATCATAGTTTTTGTAATATCGGTTATGTGCAACCGTCATATCGATATGATACGATATGAAACTCATATCGGTTATTAGTTACGTTTTGATATATCGAACTCATGCCTAGTAATTGGTTTTAGGTGCTGTGGTAATCCTAGTCAGGATTAAAACGCAACATGGACATGCCAGGAACTAGTAAAAAACGTAAGGTTAAAGATGAAAATCGGCAGTTTCAAGAAATTTGGACTGAGAAATACTTTTTTGTATGGTCGCATAACAAAGTCGTTTGTTTAATTTGCAAGAATTCTGTTGCGATTGCAAAGGAATATAATGTAAAAAGGCACTATGAAACGCAGCATCCTACTTTTACGAAGTTTACAGGCGAATTAAGAAAGCAAAAAGTTTTGTCTTTAAAACGGGAGCTTATTGGTCAACAAGCTATGTTTACAAAACCCATTCAAGATACAGAAACAGCTACAGAAGTTAGTTATGAAATTTCTCGAATGATAGCAAAGCGGAGTCGCCCCTTCAATGATGGGGATTTTGTAAAAGAATGCATAGAAATTGCCGCTAAGAAAATGTGTCCAGAAGCAGCAAAAAAGTTTGAGAAAATTCAACTGAATCGTATGACCATCCAAAGACGAATTATGTCTTTGTCAGATAATATTGCGGAACAATTAAATGAAAAAACTAAGATAATTGATTTTTTTTCATTAGCACTCGACGAATCCACTGATATTAGTTCCACAGCTCAACTTCTTATATTCATACGAGGTGTTACTCAAGATTTTGAAGTCTTCGAAGAGTTATTAGGAATGTGTTCATTGAAAGGTCAAACCAGAGGAGTTGATATACTCAATGTACTTTTGGACGAGTGTTCAAAAACTGATTTGGACTTATCGAAATTATCGGGAGTTTCGACTGACGGTGCTCCTTCGATGATTGGTGTCAATTCTGGGCTAGTTACTTTGTTGAAAAAGCATTTGCAAGAAAAAAACTTAAACGCTGAAGATCTCATGCAGTTTCACTGCATTATATACCAAGAAGCCCTCTGTTCTAAAAAAATTGAATTTGAAAATGTCATGAAAGTGGTAGTTTCGACTGTGAATTTCATAAAATCACGAGGACTCAATCACAGGCAATTCAAACAATTCCTTGATGACATTGAATGCGAACATGGAGATTTACTGTATTATACAGAAGTAAGGTGGCTAAGTCGTGGATTGACACTGGAACGATTTTTAAATTTAATAGAAGAAATTGATATTTTTCTGGCGGAAAAGCAAAGGGACGTCCCGGAACTTAAAAGTCCTGATTGGTTGTGTGATTTGGCTTTTTTAGTTGACATTACAAATCATTTGAATGTCTTGAACACACGGCTTCAAGGCAAAAATCAACTGATATCCCAGCTCTACGCACATGTATCATCCTTTCAATGCAAGCTGACACTTTTCAGATCGCAATTGAATTCTGGAAATTACAATCATTTTCCGAATTATAAGAAAATGGCTGAAAAATTCAAAAAAACTGCTATTAATTTCAGTTATGTAAAAAAGCTAGATATTTTGATTCAATCTTTTCAAGACAGATTTTCGGAGTTTAAAACAGTGAAACCTCTGTTGGACATATTTAGCAATCCTTTCACGATTTCAGTTGAAAATGCGCCAGAGTTAATGCAGTTAGAAATTATCGACATTCAGAACGACCAAGATTTACGCAACAAATTCAACGAAGGAGACTTGCTGAACTTTTACCGCTGCATTGATAAAAATACGTACAAAGAGTTGCGCATAAACGCTCTGAAATGTGCAAGCTTATTTGGTTCTACCTATATATGTGAACAAACCTTTTCAATCCTAAATAATAATAAAACAAAAAATCGAAACCGCCTTGCAAATGAAAGTTTGGAAGCAGTTTTACGTGTTGCTACAAGTAAATTTGAGCCAAATATAAAAAAGATTGTAAGCACTATGCAGTGCCACGCTTCAAATTAATAAATTCTTTTTCAATTTGAATACATTATTATCAATTTTTCATTGTCTTTAATTACCTATACTTCTGGTGGCCCACCATCAGTTCATAATTTGCCCGAGTGGCCCCTAGTCTTAATAAGTCTGTGCATCCATGACCTAGAGTATCTATCGCTAAATGACACCGTCATGAACAGACTCGGTACTTAATATTAGATGTTTAATCTTGAGGAGTGTTGGTAAAGAAAGCGCTAGAAAGTACCTAACTATGCCTAATCGTCCTAATTGCCTAGTTGTCCTAATCTTACACTAGAATGTTGATAAAAACAGTGTCATTATCATCATCTCCTCAGCCATAGGACGTCCACAGTTGGACATACGCCATCCCCGTTGATTTCCAGAAGGACCGGTCAGATGCGGCCCGCATCCAGCCCTTGCCTGCGATCTTAGTTAGGTCGTCTGTCCACCTACTTGGTGGCCGTCCTATGCTGCGCTTGTCAGTACGCGGTCTCCATTCGACAAACTTTCGACCCCAACAGCCATTAGTTCTTCGTGCTATGTGCCCTGCCCACTGCCACTTCAACTTGCCAATCCGCTGGGCTATATCGGTGACTTTCGTTCTTCTACGGATCTCCTCATTTCTGATTCGATCGCGTAGAGAAACCCCGAGCATAGCCCTCTCCATAGCTCGTTGTGCGACTCTGAGCCTGCTCAGAAGGCCCATAGTCAGAGACCACGTTTCAGTTCCGTAATTCATCACACTGTCAGATACTATGTGTTCGATAAAAAGGATTCTAGGACACTTCCAATAAATGTACATTATGTTGATGTAGCATGGCTTTATTAAAATAAAACACTAATAACTAATTACAATACTGTTGAAGTAGCATGTTCTTTTAGAGAAAGATAAGTCCAATATTTAGCATCAACAATTGCTCTAAAACGACTAAATAGCGAAACAAATTTCAAAAAGTGATTTAAAAATAATTCTACGGAACCCATTCCCAAAAATAATCGTCAACCGTGTATAATTTATTCTTCTCATGATAACAATATGCAAATAAGTGCGATAAAGTCGTATATAATATATTATATTAAAAGCGATATCCCAATGCGTTCTTTTACTTTACCAACGATAAGATAAGACCGAATACCGAAAAACTATAAAATATGAGCTAAAACGAACTCTGTTCTTTAAATTATTTATAAAAACTGCCAAGAGGATATAAGGCGAAGCTTAGCAGAGAGATCAGTAGTAATATTACAAGTAACATATTTATGTCAAACATAAACACAACACAAATATTCGCTCGGAGATTCAAACGTAAATAATTTTTTTTATTTTTTATTATTATATGTATTAGATTGAAATGTCCTCTAAACCTTTATCTTTGACTGTAGCAGGAACCATGTCAGTCTGTTCTGCAATTTGTAATAGCCTTGAATGATCCGCCTTTTACACAACTTTTCCTCCCGGCAAACATCTGTCCGGGAAGGGATATGCTGAAAAACAGCGCAGTCTATTTTCACCCAGTGAATTTAAACTCTGCACATGCTGAGCATAGCCCTTTTGCCTTACATGTAATGTTTCTGTCATGTCTTTGTAATTGTGTTGTAATTTGTGCTAATATTTGAGGCAATAAATGAAATTTTATGTTTATGTTATGTTATGTTATAAATACACACTAGCCCCTTCACATGTCCGCCAAACCTCCACGAGGCCAGGAACGGCGGCAGAATCGGCCGAAAAAGCAAAAGTAGCTAAATACAGCGGTCTCGGCGCGGAATACAATTTTGTTCCTTTCGGTGTGGAGACCCTTGGCCCGTGGGGTCCTAGCGCGATCAGCTTCTTCAAGGAAAGTTCCAAGAGACTGGTTGACGTCTCAGGAGACCGAAGAGCTGGCAGCTTCCTCGCTCAACGTATTAGCCTAGCAATACAAAGAGGCAACGCTGCCAGCATCTTGGGTGCAATGCCGCAGGGGCCCGTTTTAGATTTAATTTAGTTTTTATTAATATTTTTAAGGTTTTTATTTTAAGTTAGATTATTTTATTGCTATTCCAAATTATTTTTAAATTATGTTAATGTTACCTTGTTAATGTTGTGAATGTATGGAATAAATAAATTATTAAATACAGAAATATGCCCACACATATTATATGTATGTTAATATAATATGTGTGATAGCTCAGCGGTGGTAGCTGCAGCTGCCAAACTAACGGACGCTGGTTCGATCCCCACCAAAGCCTTGAGCTTCCGGTGAAGGTAGAAGGCACCGTTAACAAATTCCTAGCATGGCGGTAGGCTATATGCGAGTACCCGCCTGGCTAGCTACTAACCTCATGTTTGAAAAACTGTCACCAAACACAGTGTGTTCAGGCGGCAGTCCTTGAGAGTCAGTAAGCATTAGTGTGATAAAATCTTCGACCACATCGTCACTGATTATCAAGTGAGATAGTGATCAAACGCTAGATCTATACAGTATAATTAAAAACTTAATTTAAGAATATAAACACAAGCTCGTTTAATGTTATAAGATTAGGATATAAAACTATTGGCTTTTTCATAAGTTTTTTGCTTTAATTTTATACGTAAATAAGTAGTACTTTGGACCTTACCTTTTTTGATGTAGGCTATCGTGCGAAACGGTATATAAATGGAATAATATGTAAATACATTTATGTCGATTTGTATGACATGGAGCTATTAGCCTTAGCTAAAATATTATAAGTAATTTGTTAGAGTGAATCTCATGAATAATGTAACCGGAATATTTATAAAGATATGCGTTATTGAATAAATAAATATTAAAGGAATCAAAATAATCTTCCCTGATGATTTCATCAATCATATATTCTTGTTAAAAATATTTATTCATAAAAATAAATAATAATATAACTTTACACTGTTTTTACGGGTATAACGTGGTACTTACGCGTAGTCGATATCACGATCGAGATATCAAGCCGAAACAATTGTCGATCATGATATCGACTACGCGTAAGTACCACGTTATACCCGTAAAAACAGTGTAAAGTAATTATGAACGTGAGTTTTAATATTAATAATATAATGTTATTAAAAGTCACGCTTGTTGTAAATTTTAAACTATTGAACGGGTTGGCATGGGCACATTTAGAGAACATTTTCTGAGAATAGCTTAGTTGGAGGCAGCGGAGAGAGTATCGAAAACTTCAAAAACATTTGTACTTTACATGATGACAACCACGTTGTGGGTTATTCCGTTCGATGCGAATTGAAGCGATGATAGCTCAGCGGTGGGAGCGTCGGCTGTCAAACTGACGGACGCTGGTTCGATCCCCACCAACGGCTTGAGTTTCTGGTGTAGGTATCACCATCACCAAATCTTCGATATGGTGGTAGGGTACTTTGGAGTACCGGCCTGGCTAGCTACCACCCTCTAGTTTGAAAAACTGTCACTAAACACACGGTGTGTTTAAGCAGCAGTCCTTGAGAGCCAGTGAGCATTCAAAGTCTAGCGTGATACAATTTTCGACCACATCGTCACTGACCATCAGGTAAGATATTGATCAAACACTAGAACAGTATAAAAAAATTTTTACCAAAAAATGGAACCGGCTTCAACATTCAAAAGTATGAAATAACTTGTTGAAGTTAAGCTTAAAGTTAAGGCCTTAAGTTAAGGAATCAGCCCGAATCCAGCCCTTATCTGCGATTTTAGTCAGGTCGTCTGTCCACCTTGACGGCGGCCGTCTTATACTGCCAGCTTGCCAGTCCATGGTGCGTGGTTATATAGTTCTTTCACACTAATATCCTTCGCATAGACATTTTTTCGCAAAGTAATACCTTTAACTACTCTTCATCACGGGTTCCCGGGGCGAACATAAATTACGTACACGCAATAAGGGTGTTAAACTTTGTTGAAATGAATTAATTGCAACACTGAACTGTATGCGCCATCTATCTCTTATCTAAGGAACTATGGAGCGATATATTGTCTGTACTGCCTACTACATTCTTTTTGGATTTACCGCATAAACGATTATTGCTCAGTTTGCGTAGATAAATTATTTTTCATAAATATTATTTCAATTCTATCAAACTTCGACTTTAATTCTTATCAAGAGCATAATTCGAATGAAATCTGATTACTCCTCAAACTTAGACCATATTAGCAATCAAAACTTTATTTTAATTGCTTAGTAAGTCATACCAAATCGGATATGAGGGGAGTGGTAAAGTTCGTTTTACAACTATTGGGTTTAGAGTACCTATCTCGTTTCGTGTGAGTATTATTTTCAACTAAATTACTTTGAAGTATCACTGTGGTTAATAATTAGTATAAAATAATAGCTCTTGTAAGCCAAAAGCTATTATTTTAAAATAATTGCCGTGGTGGTACCGGCCTAGAATAGTACTCTCCCATCTCTTCCCGTGGGTGCCGTAAGAGTCGGCTAAGGGATCACGTACCAGAAGGTGGGCAGCAGCGCCTTCTGAGGATTGTAAATCATACTGCGCTCGCCAACCCGCATGCCAAGCGTGGCGAGTATTGGCAAATCCCCCCTATATGGGGGAGGCATATGTCCAGCAGTGGACGCACATGGCTGAGAGAAATAGCTCTTATATAATTTTGTATTTCAAAGATTTTAATTTGATGAAACTACAACTACGTTTTAAAAACTAACAGCTGAAACTGTATGTCCGTACATCAAACAAAGGATTAAATTTATATTTAAAAAAAAACATAAAAAGTAACAGAACATAAAAAGCACCTCACAAAAATTATACTATTATTGCAATCTGCAAAATTGAAAGTTACAATAAAATCAAATCAGTCCTATCGGTACAAATCAGTTTAAGGTCACGGAAACATAAAAAAACAATCTCTTTCTTATTGAAGGTAGGCTAAAAGAGTAATTGCCATTTAAACCGATTTTCACACTAGTGTCAATTATTTCACACACTGACAGGTTTATAACACTTGTATGTGAGTCTATTTTGGTTGTTAGAAGTGATTTATGTCCCTTAGCAATGAATTTTAAACGGTCGTAACAATCTCTAAAAGGTAAAAAACTAAGAAGTCTACAAGTATTATCACTATTTCACATGCCTCCATAAATCATGGTCACTGTGACGAAGTAAGTCTACGTCAGCGCCTTGTCACAAAGCTTACAAACAAACATAAACTTCATCTTTGAAAATACAACCTAAGGCTCTGCGCACACTAAGACAACTATGTTAAAAGAGCACTAGTTTCCGACACCGCACACAGCCACTGCTTGTCTCAACAAGCGCGCATAAATTGTGTATTTCTATTAGGTAAAACATAAGAAAATATGTTGTAAACTTTTAAACATATCGATTAAATTTGGTATGGAGATAAGTTAGACCCTGAAATAACACATAGACCACTTTAATCCCGCAAAAAGTATAGTTCCTGTGGAATACAAATTGAGACTGCCATGCTGGTACCGGCTTAGAATTGTACTCCCCATCTCTTCCCGTGGGTGCCGTAAGACTCGGCTAAGGGATCACGTACCAGAAGGTGGGCAGCAGCGCCTTCTGAGGATCACAAAATATACTGCGCTCGCCAACCCAAGAGTGGCGAGTATTGGCAAAACCCTCCTAAATGGGGGAGGCTATGTTCAGCAGTGGACGTGTTATGGCCGAAAAAGAAGAAAAGAATAATTGAGATAGAGGGAAAACCGAAATCCATGCGAGTGAAACCGTGTGGCGCTACGAATTGAAAAATAAAATATAAATACATTATCATCATCTCAGCCATAGGACGTCTACTGCTGGACATAGGCCTCCCCCATTGATTTCCACAAGGACCTGTTGGATGCGGCCCGCATCCAGCCCTTGCCTGCGATCTTAATCAGTCCTTAATCGTCTGTCCACCTGGTCGGTGGCCGTCCTATGCTGCGCTTGCCAGTCCGTGGTCTCCATTCTAGGACTTTTCGGCCCCAACGGCCATCAGTTCTTCGAGCTATGTGCCTTGCCCACTGCCACTTCAACTATTACTAATTTAAATACAAAGTGTTGGCAATGATGTTAATTATATCAATGTTTTCAACACTACAAGTGTCCCACTCTGCGCCGAGTCTTATCCAAACACTTGGGGTCTCTTCATCTTAAGTTTGCCGAGACACTTAACTGTAGGATTACGGTGTGAACACATCTTTATAGTTAGTAATGTTATAAATCTTAGGGATTTGAGAAGAAAATATTGATAATTGTTAAATCTACTTTTTAGTGTCATATGAGTTTTACTGGATTACTTATACATTAGTGATTTTTTAGCGTACTACTGCTTCATGAAGAAAGTAATAATTGTACTTCGACAACGGATTAATGTTTTTTTTTTTGTTTTTTGTTTTTATGGAATAATGTGACGGAACAAGCAAAAGGCCCAAAGGATGTTAAGTAGTAAACTCTGCCTACAGACAGATACAGTTCGTAAAGAACTGCACTGCGCCCGTCACCATGAGACACAAAGTTGGTAAGTCTCATGTGTCTGTAATTTCACCGGAAACCATACTCTTCAAACTGGAACACAGTAATGCCAATACTACTGCCCGCGGGTAGAAATAGGTATAAAATTGAATAACTTACCCCCCCCTCCCCTTTTTAAATCGGAAATTTGGTATTTTGTATCAACAAATATGCAAGTAATGTAACCGTCGGTGACTGACATTTCGATAATTGGTATAGCAGAAGAACTTTTGACAGGTGAGCATGTATGCATATAATCATACTACCTACTAATATTATAAATGCGAAAGTTTGTGTGTATGTTTGTTACTTCTTCACTCTCAAACGACTAAACCGATTTCGATAAAATTTGTTATGGAGACAGTTTAAGCCCTGGATTAACACATAGGCTACTTTTATCCCGGAAAAGTGTAGTTCCCGTAGAATAATTGAGGTAACGGTAAAACCGTAATCCACGCGGGTGAAACCGCGGGGCGCTACTAGGATATAATATACGTCTTTTGTTTTTACTTCACACCCAATTTTCATCCATGCTGTTGGGGCATTTACATGTATTTATCATTTCTTTACAATAATTAACAATTGGTCACGAAAACTTTCATAAATATGAGAATTTCTGGAGAAATGAAGACATTGTCCAATTCCACCGTATCATAATTTAATCCGTAACTAAGCACTATTCAAATTCCCTTACAATCTGTCTGAAATGAAACCCACACGGATTATAATGCAACTTACTTAGAAATTTGAAAAAAATATTCCAGTCCCCTTTGCAGCGCCCCTAGTTTCTATGCCGGTTGTAGTAAGAGACAAGCAATGAAATAAAAAGTTCAAAACCAGTTCTGTATGTTGAAAGCATGGCACATTTCCGGCATTATCATCAAATTGTAATATCTACTTTAATATATTTGTAATAAGCACCAAATTTGACTGCCGCTCAATCAAGTTCACCACTTCTACACCTTATTGTGCATGGAGGCTTTAAAATTATGACATTAGGTTGATAATCCTTAAGCATTTGAAGAAGATGAAACGTTTGATCTATGACATGGGTTTTATGTCGCATATTTATAAGGTTGAAAACAGTTTGTAAATGTTCGGTTGGTACAAAGAATTCTGGGAGGTAAGGTGTTATAATAGCTTTCTGATGGCTTTTTAATTCGGCTCCGTGTGAACTCCTGCGCAGGAACAGACACTTTAGCCAAGTGACTGTTATTTATTCTGTGAATTGAGTGTGTGAAGTACTGGACAAATAAGTGTCTAATAAAGTTGTTAAAATAGTTACAAGCATTCTTGTTAGAATCTTGATTTTCATAATGTGTAGTTATGGTAGGTACAATAATCATCATGTACGGTATCGACTGATGGGGGCCTGTGATAGTACAGGTACTCATTAAACGTACTCGTATTGTACTTTTTTTTTATGGAGATTAAATTAGTTTATTTGTAGCAAGAAAAGTGTATTTTTAGTAAGACATTATCTCGACAGAAAAAGGTCGTATATTATCTACAATGGGCATCGGACAATCAAAGGGCAATATTGACATTCAAGGTCGGAGTTTTTGGACTACTCGAGTGCTTACGACGCGGCAAGTGGTCGTAGTGCTTGCCATGTTATTCTAGGAAAATATCCTTTGCAGACATTTCATAGCACCTTCCATAACACGGAAGCGCTCAGTTGAAATACCACAAGCTGTCAGTTGTCACCCATCAAACTTGAAAACGCGGGGAACGTCATCGAATGCGTGTTGTGAATTCTTGCGACTGGACTTAGCGCGGTGCGGCGCGGCAATGCAAACATTTTATTTAGCGGATAATGTTTTACTATTGTTGTTCGAAAGTGTAATTCTTAATTATTTAGTATAAATGCGTTTGTAAACTATGAGCTACGGCACAATAAGTGTTTATTTTTAAGTTTATATATATCTCAGTAAGTGAATGTAATTCTTTTGAGATAAATATTCTGAAACCGTGTTACATAGACACGCACTTTTATGACGTTTCATGTTGTATTATATACTAAGCATACCTTTTACTTCAACTTTGCGACAGTGTTTGAGAATGCACCTTATTATAGACATATATGCATTATCTGGCTTTACTCACGATAGTAGAAGTATTGTGACCTAGGTTTCGGGCATGTCGCCAAGTTGCCGCGATCTGGCAGCGTAAACTCACCTGATAATGGGCATCGAAATCCTCGAAACCTAGGTCGTAATACTTCGACTATAAACGTGAGTAAAGCCGGTGTAATACATAATATACTTATATAATAATGTGTCAAACTCACGAGAGTTTCCATCATGTACCTGTAAACAATAAAGAAAGTATAAAAATAAATAATTTAAACAACTTTTATTTATAATTATGAATATTTTATTCATCGCAGCCATAGGACGTCCACTGCTTGACATACGCCTCCCCACATAGGGGGATTTACCAATACTCGCAACGCTTGGCGGGCGGGTTGGCAAGCGCAGTTGGCTTTCCGATCCTCAGAAGGTGCTGCTGCCCACCTCCTGGTACGTGATCCCTTAGCCGACTCTTACGGCACCCACGGGAAGAGATGGGGGAGTACTATTCTAGGCCGGTACCACCACGGCACATGTAAATATTTTATACACATAATTAATTACATGTTTAAAAACGATACAAAACCACTCCGGCGGTGGAGCATATTTAAAGTATTCTTAAAATAAGGAGAGCATTATCAACGTAGGCGAAGATAAATAAGCATTATTTATGACTAGTAGCGCCACGCGGTTCCACCCGCGTGGACTACGGTATTACGTACGTTTTACGTATCCCACGGGAACTATACTTTTTCAAGGATAAAAGTAGCCTATGTGTTATTCCAGAGTCTGATCTATCTAACATCAGGTGAGACAGTGGTCAAACGCAAGCTTAAAATCTTTAATAAAAAAAAAAAAAAAAAAAATCTCTATACCAAATTTAATTGAAATCGGTGCAGCTGTTTTAGCGTGAAGAAGTAACAAACATACACACAAACTTTCGCATTTATGATATTAGTAGGATAAGTGGGATTCACCCCTTCGACCACATCGTCATTGACCATCAAGTGAGATAGCGCTCAAAAGGTACATCATTGAGAGAGGTCAAGCGACAAGATGGACAGGCGAGCTGGCAAAGATCGCAGGTGGGGGTTCGATGCGGGCCGCTTACATCAGGAAATCAATTATGGGGGCATATTTATTGATGGATATTCGATAGCTAAGATGAAGATGATCCAATCTATATTATAGCATCATAGAAATCTATCATCGCCAACTAGTTCCTTCCAAACTCATCCCCTCTTTATTGCACATATTAACAATTCCACTCAAGATTATAAGTACAAGCCATAAAAGTAAAACTCCAGTAAGGAAACTATAAATAAACGTATATCTATTGAACTTTGTCCCCCAATAAAGTCCCCTTGTCTCCGATACAACTTCACAATGATCCTGGAAGTCACTGATAAGAATGATAAGATAGTGTTAACAAATAAACTTGAAGACCACACAGGCTGATATTTTTAGTACCTAAGACTTGGGGCCGCAAGGAAAGGAATTAACATTGTTGTGAATGGAAGACCACCTGAGAGGAACCGAATAGAGTATTCTTGGGTTCGATGTGTCTTTGTTTTAACCGACTTCAAAAAAAGAGGTTACTCAATTCGACCTTATAATTTTTTTATTTGTGTTCACTGATAACTTCGTCGTTTGTAAACTAATTTTCATGATTCTTTTTTTGTTTGATAGAGTATAGAGTAGAAGAGATAGAGTAGTATAATTCCGTGGTGGTCCCATTTGAATTTCATCAAAATCGTACAAGCGGTTTTTGAGTTACACTCGAATAACTGAAAGGTGATACGCATAGCTCGAAGATGTTATAGTTGCGGTGGGAGACATCGGAGAATATACACAATGACAATTGATCCCATGAGTAGCAATGGTCACTGAAAAGGGTTAAAAAAAAATTTAAACCAAAAAACGCAACCGACTTCAAGACTCAAAGGTGTGAAATAACCATGTCAAAGTCGGTACCATGAACACAATATTGTGATGATAGTTACTTCTGTGAACCATCATGGTACCGACTTCAACAAGGTGATTTCACACTTTTGAGTGTTGAAGTCGGTTGCGTTTTTGGTAAAAAAAATATTCACATTTTTTTATATTTTATAGGTTTAGCGGTTGACCACAATCTCATTTGATGGTCTGTGACGATGTAGAAAGAGGTAAAATCACGCTTGAACTAAAATGTGAGCCGGCTCTCAAGGACCTAAATACACTGCTTTCCTTGATGACATTTTTTCAAACTTCTGGGTGTTAGCTAGCCAGTCGGGTACTGGAACTACTCACTTATATGTTACCTTCACCGGCTGTAGAAGCCGGATAAAGAAGAAAAATGTAACTTAACTTATTTATAGTAATTAGGAATTGAACATTTTCTTGAATATAAGAAGCACTGATCCAGTTCTATCCCCTTTCGAATTTATCAGTGAAGTGAAGGAATTCTGATTTAATTTCATGTAAAAAAATATACACCTACAAGCCTCCGCCCCGGCTTCGCACGGGTAAAAAACTTTTTACGACTGCAGCGCCATCTGCCGGGCTGATTTGTGAAAATCAACCAGGGCGCCACCCAAACGCATACAAAAAAATTCATTCGAACCGGTCCAGCCGTTTTGGAGTTCAGTGACATACACACGTACAGTAGAATTATAATATTCTTGACGATCAGAAGTGTATTCAATTTTGAAACAGAAAATACAAAGCGAACTATCAACATTATTATTGAAATTAAATAACAAAACGCGATATCACCAAACACGACAACAATTCACGTAGACTCCTAAGCCACGTCTGATGTTTCCGAGTACCCAGGTAGAAGTGTCCAACAGTGGACAAAATAAGGCACGTCCGCTCATTACAATGGCCCGAAGTAGAATGACTCGTCCAAGCCAGCCGCGCCGGTGACGTAACGTCGGTCGCCCCTTCCACTTGCTACGTCATTGCGTCGAAGTCCGAGTAAAAGTGTGCGCGCTTCGGTTCTGTCTGGCTTATATAGCCAGTCTGCCGCTCGCCCCACTACTACCGCTAGGGGCGTGTAAGAATATATATATATATATATATATATATATATATATATATATATATATATATATATATATATATATATATATATATATATTCTTTATATATATATATATATATATATATATAAAATAAATATATATATATATATATATAAAGAAAATATATGATATATACCCAAATAAATATTTGTGTGTGACAAGCTAGTTTTTTGTAGATAGCCTTGATACCACACAACAGAACGAAAGAAAATTTTAACGAAACCGATCGCTTCATCGTTCTTTGAGGCGTGTTCATGGATTCGTTTCCTTCAGATTATACCATAATTCACCCACATCCAATCACCGTGCTATGATCGAAAAATACTGGGGAAGTATTATTAAACCCGGGTCAGGTACGCAGACTCTCGAGTGGTGGGCAAACAAAGTTGTTTACTTACTAGATTGGGGGATTATGGGTTGTACGGTGTGCGTTGTTCAGTAACGGTGTAGGGAAGGGAAAATACTTGTTTTATATCTGGCTATTGATAATGAAATTTATTTTAATAAATTGAATTAATACACTTTTTAAGACCACCGCAAACAAGGTTTGGGTAATTAATTTTATTTATTGGAAATCCTACGTCGTAACAGTATTCAGGAGACTTCGGTCCGGGCACATTCCACTCAACAGTTACGCTTTTCTGATGGGTAAGTCGAGTACACCAAACTGTGACGAGTGTGGCATGTTGGAGGATGTGTACCATGTAGTAGTGGAGTGTGTGCGGAACGAAGCGGAAAGGATGACATTTAGGATCAAAACTAATATTAATTTGTATGAAACCGGTAAATGTAATAGCATTCTGGCGCATCCTCTGTCAGAGGAAGCCAGAATGTTATATAAACTAGTAAAATTAGCACTAAGTCGTAGGTTATAATTACATTAAGACTTTGCCTATGAGGATGGCATGATCATGTCTGAACAAATCCTCTATAATCTAATAAAGAAATAAAATATAAAAAAAACAGTATTCAGAACATAGAACAATAATAAATTGGTCAATATTTTTAACCACTTCTCACGAAAATAAGTACTTAGACATTTAACAGTTACCGGTTTTTTTATACAAAGTTAAGGTTAGAAAACTAGCCTTAACTTTCAAGAACAAAACCGGGTCGTCATCAATCAGGGTAATTTAATTAATAAAATCGCTACGCCTTGCGGATTGCCGAAATGGAGCACAACGCATTTCAATGAACATTTTTAACCGACTTCAAAAAAAGGAGGTTATTCAATTAGACCGTACCTATATTATATATATTTTATAGGTTCGTGGATACCTTCGTCGTTTATGAACCGATGATGCTGATTCTTTGCCTTGCTGGTTTTTTTTACCACGTGAGTAGGTACTAGTCGGTTTGTTACATTACAATTATAGAAGAAACTCGCGATAGTTTTCAGACTCAACGTGCAATATTTTTTCAAATCGGTTCAGTAGTTTCAGAGTCTATTCAATGCAAACAAACAAACAATCAAATCTCCTCTCTTTATAATGATAGTATAGATATAGAAAAAAACTAATCGTCGACGATTGACACGGAACTCTCGACACCCCTAACTGGTATAACATTTCCAAGAACACTTTGCCTGACTACAGCTGTACAGCACGGTATGAGTAATGGCGGCTTACGTAGAATGTTAAATATTTGATTAAAGACACGGTTTACCATCAAAGTGAATACGAAGGCAGAAAGGACTTCGTACAAATGTACAAGGTACTTTTTGTCGGTCGTGCGTTTGGTATTTCTAAGAAATGGCAACTTTGTCGAAAGTTTATATGAGAACGAGTTCTAAGTACATCATCATGTCATGCACAAGGCTTTCCACTCATACTCATACTGTAGTTCGATAACAAACACTGTGACACGAGATTTTTTATATTACAATAATAATATAAATACCAGAAAATTTGTAAGTACAAATTTTCTAAGAAAATAATTCGGTTACCAGTGGAATTTTAACCATCGAGTACATGGTATCAATTCTACTAACACATTGCTCATAGATTGACAATGAATCGTCGTTTTTTCTACTTTTGCTATTCTACTTGGAGTATAATTGTAATGGCTACACATATCTAATTTCTAACACAATTCAATTGTCTACAATGCAATCGAATGCAATTGCTATTTTAGCGGAATATCAAGCTTATTTATGATAACATTTGAACGACTATTGCATTGTTTATGAATGGATTGTCTTATTAAATAAGATAATTGGCACCCAAAACACCATCCTGTGGCTTTGCCATCTGAGCTATAGTAGCATTCCACTAGCCTCCGAATTTTACCTTTTAAATCTGAAGGGAAGTTGTTATAAAAAAAAAAATTGGTTGTCTGTAAAGTCGGTTTACGGACGATAGATTTACGTGATAACGTCATAATCATTTATGACTTTGACTTCGACTTCGACTTCCACTTCGACTTCCACTTCGACTTCCACTTCCACTTCCACTTCGACTTTGACTTTGATTATTTTATGTAATACAAAACTCAGGTGGAACTTTACGCGGAACGTTACTATTTTTCATTTCGGCGTTCATCAATTTATAAAACGTTATCACGTTAAAAATTTGGACGTAATTTCCGCCTAGCATGTTGTTAATAAAATAAACCATAAAAAAATTCTTAACATACCTGTATGTGTATTTTTGTTAGTAACCATTCATAACTTTGTCGTAGAGCAATTAACAAAAGTTGGCACGGACGCAATAATGTATTTTAGCCTCATTTCA
Source organism: Apeira syringaria (assembly GCA_934044485.1). Taxonomy (NCBI): domain Eukaryota; kingdom Metazoa; phylum Arthropoda; class Insecta; order Lepidoptera; family Geometridae; genus Apeira; species Apeira syringaria. The sequence goes on along the minus strand of OW203672.1, from coordinate 6,685,914 downwards.
CAAACTATCATGAATCAGATCAGTATCAGAGACGCCACGGAGGAGAGTTCTACGCTCTTGTCGCCGCTCGGACCTGAACCACTGAAGATGTCGACCGCAGTGATCGACGAAACGTCTGGAACACAAGTTTCACATAGACCACGGCCAAACACGGTTTGACGGTCGCCGTGGCGCAGTGGTTAGTGTCAGTGACATGACTTCTGTGTCTCTGGGACCCTGGGTTCGAATCCCGGCAGGGGCAAACATTTGTGCGATGAGTGTAGATGTTTGTCCTGGGTCTTGGATGTTTGTGTGCTGTGATTATGTGTGTCCATGCCTCCCGCGATACAGGGAATCCTAGTGCGGGGGACTAAGTGTGATTAAAAAAAAAAAAAAAAAAACAGCCCGGAAGCAATACATACAACATATCATGAATGAGTCAACAGTACCTCACAAATGCTGCAGTTCAATTAAACTGAATATAAGACAGTCACAAAGCGTCATCAGGTTTCTACGTTCCCACTTTTTTTTGGATGTTAGACCACTATCTCACTTGATGGTCAGTGACGATGTAGTCGAAGATGTTATCACGCTGGACCTACAATGCTCACTGGCTCTCAAGCACGGCTGCCTGAACCCCCTTTGTGTTTGGTGACAGTTAACTTTCTGGAACATACGCCTTCCTGCAAAAATACGGACAGGCTGGCAGTCATCAGACTGCAAACCTTTCCGTATTTGTGCAAGAAGGAATCGGAGTTTTCAAGCCGACAAAGATTTTTTCTAAACAGGAAACAAAAAATACAAATTCTTGCCCTAACAATAAATAGAAATGTTAACCTCAATTCTGAAGGACGTTAGCGCCCAGTTGCAAATGAACAGCAGGCATCCATACAAAATGTGCAGCTTGTAATTTCATTTACAGATTTTATTAACTGGTATGTATGTGTGTTGTTAATATTTAAAAATCAACTTAAACTGTTATATCTGTCTAAGTAACACCTCACTGCGTTAATCTCTATTTTACACACATTAATCTGAATATATACCTATGTATTTATTATATTATTATTATTTTTTTTTTACATATTATAAGTTTGCGTTTGACAACTGTCTCACCTGAGGTTAAGTGATGACGTTGTCTAGGATTTAGCACGCAACCCTAGAAGGTACCTATTCACTCGCGACTTGAAGACTCCAGGATTGTACATATCGGGAAACACAGACTCGGGCAACGAGTTATATATTTATATAAGAGAAGGTTTATTTATGTATAATTTCATACAAATTTTGTTATAATTAGCTAAGTAATTCTCTTTAATTCTTACTTTGTTGAACACAGCCTGTAATTATTAGTTCTACAATATATTTCATTCACGGTTGCCTGGTAGATATTGCTTTCAGCGATAAGGCCGCCTATTGTCTCACTATATTAATTGTTAAGTACTGTAATAATATGTACAAATGTGTTTGTGATACAATAAAGCATTATCTATCTATCTATGTATATAAATTTATATGTATTTATTTTATATATATATTAGGAATGTATAAATATTTTTATTATTATTTTTTATATTAAATTCTATTTAATATTTTATATGACACACCACCCTCTGAGATTATCTATTATCAATTATTCTCCATCCAAAGGCTGTCTGGAAGTGATCACTCTTAACGATAAGACCGCCTATTGAACATTTCTTATTGTAAATATTGTTTTTTTAAAATTTCTGTATTATGTGTCAATAAAGTGTATTTGTATTTTATTGTAACTGGCAAACGTGTCCATTGCATCCACGCAGATTATTCTTTTATTTGTTTAAAATTGTAACGAAATACAATACAATACAAATACAATACAAAACACTTTATTGTACACACAGGGAAAAACAATACAAAAATACATCTTAAAACTAACAATACAGTACAAAGGGCGGACTTATCGCTGAAAGCGATCTCTTCCAGTCAACCTTGGTAAGGAGTCAAACAAAGTGATAAAAGGAATAGGGTGTAGTGTAATATTTTATATTCTTGGTTCTTTTACATGGTATGCAATAAAGAGTATTTGTATTGTATTGTGTACGTTAATATTAATGGAATACATTCAAATAATATATATATATATATATATATATATAATATAAAATGATATACATACATGTATACAACATTTAATTATGTCCAATTATCAACAGTAACTATTCTGGTTAATGAAGCAAATCACTGCGTCAGATAAAACTCTCAGAAATACCTACCTAAAATATACTGCTGAGTATATATATAAAGGGAACCGACACGTTGGACGCAGAATTCGTATAGTCGTTGCTCAGGAACGTCAGAGAGTGGACAGCCATCGCCAGAGTAGAAAACCTATGTTATCTGACCTATTTTTGTTCAGATAAAATAGGTCTACTACTCTGAGAGTAGAAGAAAGAAGGGAGGAAATAATAGGCAGACATCCAACCTTCAATAGTGGAGTGGCACCGAAAGAAGATGAGAAATAGAAAAATCAATATTTCCAACGATGACCCTTACATATTATAATTTAAAAATTAGGTTTGTAGAAAGACATCGACTAAGAGAATCGCTCACCTCGCTTAATGTAATATTCTCAAAAATTCAGGTATTTTTTGCTAAAAGCTTTCGAATAAGCATCGACAGATTGCTGCCTTAATGTTTGATTAAATTTACAACCTGTCACCCCTGTTCTTTAGAACCTTTAGATATTGACTTTGACAAGTACTTTCGACACAAAACAGGTCCAGCTCGTTCGTAATTATAATTATTGAAGCAAAAAGAGGAATGGAGACCACGGACTGGCAAGCGCAGCATAGGACGGCCACCGACCAGGTGGAAAGACGACCTGACTAAGATCGCAGGCAAGGGCTGGATGCGGGCCGCTTCCAACAGGTCCTTGTGGAAATCAATGGGGGAGACTTATGTCCAGCAGTGGACGTCCTATGGCTGAGATGATGATGATCTAGTAAAAAGGTGGAGCCAGAAGTTTGTCAAGGACAGCTAGGAGAAATTGCTAAAAAGAAACAATAGCAGATAGTGAATGTCACTACCTAGTCTCTAGTCTGCTACCCCAATCAAACGGTCATTGGTTCGAACTCACATGTCCGGTGTGAGCTCACAGTGGATTTATAAGGTAATGTAGGTTATTCGTAATCATCATCTCAGTCATAGGAGGTCCACTGCTGAGTAATATGTCTTCCCTTATACATACGAGAAAATGAGCAGCAGCGCCCACAGTGCGCTCGTCAACCCGCCTGCCAAGCGTGGAGAGCATTGACCCCCCCCTTTAAAAAATAAGTTTTATATTTTGAACGGGGTATAAGATACAGAGATAAAGGCAAATTTAATAAAAGCATGTTAATAATGTATTCTTACAAATAAACATTATTTGATTTAAAATAGTATTACAATCGGGAGCTTCTTTATCATTTTAAAGAACACAACTCCATTTTTGTACACTTAAACTCCCGCACTAGGATTCCTTATGTCGCGGGAGGCATAAGCTCACACAATTACAGCACACAAACATCCAAATAAATGTAATACATAATTAAAACCTGCATCGACTGAACCGGTCTTCCCAATTTTTTTTTTTTTGGAATGTCTATGATCAGCAAATCCCTTTTGTAATTTCGTATGAAATGACAATTTACCAGCGCGAACTATAAACCATGCGAAGCAGGGCCTGGTCACTAGTGAAAATAATTGAATATAGGATAAAAATAATTATCCTATTTACTAGGAATTCCCGCGCAAAAATAACGCGCTCGGGTGTTGACAATGAGATCATAATGTCATTTCTATGTCTTACTTCATCCAAAACTCTGCCAAGGAGGTAAACAGTTTCGTGTTCCTAAGGAAAAGCGACGACTGTATGACGTCATCAAATACATTGGAAGTTACTTCATGGGGTATATATTTTTGACGGATATCAACAGAAGAATCGGTTCAATTCACATAGAAACTTCTTTGTGGTTCAATTTTTTAATTTATTTTCTTATTTATTAACATTCACACAAGGACATCAGGTCCCAAACTAGGCAGAGCCTGAACTATGGTAACCTAATGACTGATATTTATATACATATACACACCCAGACACAGGTCAAACAGACATGTTATACACACAAATGTTTGACCTGTCCGGGAATCGAACCCGGGACCAGCGGCTCAGAAGGCAGAGCGCCAACCGGCCAGTCGTATATGCCAATTATACTTTTTCATTGACGAGCAATCGACGAAAGACCTCGATCCTGTGAACTGTGATGAGTCAGGAACTGGAACGTGGTAACAAAAGATAGGCCTTATAAAAAAAATAACCAAAAAAAGGAACCGACTTCAACACTCAAAAGTGTGAAATAACTTGAAGTCGGTGCCATGATAGATCAAAAGTAACTATTATCAAAATATTGTGAGTATGGTACCGACTTTGACAAGTTATTTCACACTTTTGAGTGTTGAAGTTAGTTCTATTTTTAGGTAATTTTTTTTTTTCACCCTTCTTAGTGAAAACGTTTGCTACCCACGGGATCAATTTTGTCATTGCATATGTTCACCGATTTCTCCATCCCCAACTATAATGTCATCGACGTATGCGTAGCACTTTTTAGTTATTGGAGTGTAACCCAGAAACTGATTGACCAATTTTAATGAAATTTGAAATGGGTGTGAAATGGGAGTGGAAAATGGGACCACACAGGAAGCACCAGCTTTCAAATAAAAAAAAAACAACGATCAAAATCGGTTCACCCAGTCAAAAGTTCAAAGGTAACAAATATGTTTTTTTTAATTACGGGTCGGATTAAAAAAACCTCTTCCTTTTTTAAAGTCGGTTTATAAAATGGGAAAAGGATCACAACGAGGTATATGTGTTCTCGGGATTTCTTCATGGGATCAAATGGAAATGCGGATAACCGGAGAAGAATGAACCTTACCTAATAATAAATAATACAATTGTATAATTATATAGCTTAGCGATTAGCAGACACAATGGCAGTAATTCTGTTGTTCAACAAAATTAAAATAAGAAAGGCCTTACGTACTTATAATAAAGCCCACATTGTTATAACACTTATCATTACGAGTGACAATCATTTTTTTAAATTTCTGTTACTTTAACGCGTAATAAATCGACATGTAATTTAGTGTTGGCCCATACTACCCACAATATAAGTCATAGGTAATCATTGTTGAGTTACACGAATTTAAATTTTATCAAAAACAGAATAAGAGTATAGATAGATAAATAGATAACTCTTTACTGTACATAACACAAATACATCAACACAACATAAAATTAACAATAATATATACAACTAAATAATTATGTACAAAGAGCGGTCTTATCGTTACGAAGCGATCTCTTCCAGACAACTTTTAGATGGAGAGGAATTAACAGTACTTGTATTTAAAACTCAATTATGACGCAAATGATGGCCGGTAGTGTCAAAAGGTTCACTAGTAGACTATGGGCTGGGAGTGTGGGACGCTTATTGACAAAGAGAACAGTCAGCCTAATAAAGGTCGCTAGAGGAAGGACAAGCCTCCAAGATTTATGTGGTGATTTGTGAATATCTGATTTGGTAGAGACGTTATCACATCGCCTGTGGTGATGGGCCCATTGGCCATCAGTTCTTTGTGATTTGGTCTTCTGGCCATTTCTAATTTTAACTTATCAATCTACTAGAATATGGTCACTTTTAATCCGAACAGCCTCAATCTCCAAGACGTTTTTGTCACAGCTTTTTGTGATTTTGCGTGTGCTTCTGATGCCCAGAGTTACAAAACTTCTTCCATCATCAAACTTTGATATCGAAAATGTCCTACGGAAATGATACACACATCGCAGTACCAAGTTTTTCGTATATTTACCGTAAACATTTATGGGTGGCATCCACCACGACGATTTCGTCGCGATATTTTTTCAACAATCGAGCTTCTCGATTGCTCAATTCATCGATGTCAACGAAAAAGTTAAAGAAGCCTTTTTCGGAATATTTATTAATCGAATGGCGGCGGCGTTTTGTGAAAACGGACCTTTTAGTCGGTGTTGGATGTTTTTGTGGAGCGATAAAATATCTACTGTTTTGTCGAACCGATTGTTTCCCATTCCGATTTCTCTTTGGATCGATTTATCGTTTTGTTTTTGGATATACAGTCCGGTGCGAACAGTTTTCACTGGTTAACTTTATGATTATATTAAAAATTTAAATTCTTTAAAAAAAAACAGCTTTAATAAAAGCCCATCCGAAACCATTTTAATCCATTTACAGTGTGTAAGCTACTTCTACTTGAAATTTCGGGCATGACAATCCGGGCAGGGAGACGAGAAGTTCATACAAATACAAATACAAATAATTTATAAATAACACCTATGTTACAAGTCGATCTCAGAAATGAAAAGATAAATTATATATTGCACATTGAGCGATGCATTTCGTGTAGGTACACAATCATAATTATATTGTTATATCAATATATAATAGATTTAAAGTAAAAAAATAATATACTATTATATACTATATATGATCATAAGTGTATTCAATTTTTAAACAGAAAATACAAAGCGGACTATCAACATTTTTCATTGAAATTAAATAACAAAACGCGATATCACCAAACACGACAACAATTTACGTAGACTCCTAAGCCACGTCTAATGTGTTCGAGTACCCAGGTACAAGTGTCCAAAAGTGGATTAAATAAGGCACGTCCGCTCAGTACGAAGTCCCGAAGTAGAATGACTCGTCCAAGCCAGCCGCGCCGGTGACGTAACGTCGGTCGCCCCTTCCACTTGCTACGTCATTGCGTCGACGTCCGATGCCGGCGAGCGCCCGAGTAAAAGTGTGTGCGCTCCGGCTCTGTCTGGCTTATATAGCCAGTCTGCCGCTCGCCCCACCACTACCGCTAGGCGCGTGTAAGAATATAATACATAATACTTTGCAAAGGGAAGGTAAAGTTTTACAGAACAGTCGTCACAGTAAAGTTGTTACTGTGTTTTGTTTTTGTTTTAATGTTGTCAATTTTATTATTTTCATACAATATAGATAAGGAAAATTTTTAAAAAAATACAACTCACTTCGCAGACTCCAGGGTCCGTGCCATTTTTGTAACTTTTACTGATATAGGTATAAAACAGAAAACAATTTTACATACAAAAAGAAACACACAATGCAATAAATTAATATATACATTATTGTTTCACATTATGTTTGTTTATTTTCCTTCTTTCTTAACCTAGTTTTTACAATATACATATCGAAAACAAAAATGAATATTTATATTATAAAAAACCTCAACTTAGAGTAACGCCAGCAGCGGGGCAGGGCCCAAGCTACCGGTGGTTAGGGCCGCAGAGTGAGGAACCTTCGGACAATAGGCGCTGTCAAAGAGTACCGCCTTCTGAATCTGACCCTTGATCCAACTGCCTAAAAGTTCTGCTATTCATCGATAGATGGCAAAACTAAAAAGTATCACCGCTGTGCCTGTCAGAGTGGGGGGTTTTAGGTTATTTTCGTTACGGAATTTCTGGATTCGGTCTCCACGCTCAAGGCCCGCGATAAAAGCTTTGCAATAGCCTAAAAGTTTACAATATATTATATTATAAAATATAATATTATTTAACGGGACACGCACCATGATTTTAATTTTTATTGAGTTCCCGATCGAACCGCGCCGAAATATCGAGAACGCAATAAAATGAAAATTGGTGCCTATCCCGTGTTAAATAATATTTATGCTATCTAAAGCCATGAAAGTTTAAAAACAAAAACGCTTAAGTACTTAAATATACGTCAGTCAAACCGTATTTAAAATAAATAATGTGTAACGCAAGTTTAATCATTCGATTTCCGACACTGTCCTAAGCGCTCATTCAAGTACAATATTTTATCAAGAACAGCTTTGTCCCACAAAACTTATCCGTAAAAAATATTTTTAACACCCGCAGATCAGCGATAAGTTATTGTTTGCTGAAAAATCGAGTGCTTCAACAAAAGCCTCTATTGTGTGGAGGGACAGAGTAATTTGCTAAAGTGGCAACACCTCACCCCTCCTTTACCACCCTGTCCCTTATAGGTCGCGCAAAACTTTTTGAGTCCAATGGACAGCTACGAAAAAAATGCGGTTAATGAGACGACGTGACGTCATTTATTAAGGTGATACGCTTTTAGATACCGTATGGCCGGTTGGCGCAGTTGGAAGCACTCTGCCTTCTGAGCCGCTGGTCCCGGGTTCGATTCCCGGACAGATCAAACATTTGTGCGCATGAACATGTCTGTCTGACCTGTGTCTGGGTGTGTATATGTATATAAGTATATATATCAGTCATCAGGTCACCATAGCACAGGCTCTGCCTAGTTTGGGACCTGAAGACCTTGTGTGAATGTTAATAAATAAAAAATAAAAAAAATAAAAAAAAAAGATAATACTTTTTCCGACTCTTTTGACCCAGGGTAAGAAAAATTGCTTACTTAAATAAATGCATAATTGTGATGATTCTGACCTGACAGCGTTGTGGGCATGAAGCTGATGATGAGACAAACCCTGTCGAGGATGACACAGAACAGACACAGAAAGACACATTACTGTTTTTTGATGTTGGTTAAAGAAAAAATCTTAATCATAAGACATAAAATAAATAAAAAATTATCAATTCAATATAAAGTATGCCCTTAATACCTTTAGATGGTCAATGTGAAAATAACTTTAAAATACTAGTTTCTTACAAATTATTTAGTTACTTATTCATTCGGCAAATCGCACATTTGTCCATAAGTACATTTATAAACTCTATTATAGCTCATTTAAGTAGTTTCCAACGACCGGGCGACATAAACAATTTATTTATTACACTCAAACCCCCGCACTAGGATAGTCCCTGTGCCTCGGGAGTCATGGACACACACATCATAGCACACAAACAACCAAGACCCAGGACAAACACCTACATTCATCGCACAAATACACACACACACACTCACTAACTCACACACACACAAACACTCTCACACACATACTCTCAAACACACCAGTGGGAAGAGCATGCTCATGCATGCAAACTAGTATTATTCTAGTGATTATGACTTTTTTTATTAAATTGATACAAACGGCTATCAATGCCTCAACGCTCAGGGAAGAGCGCTGTATGCTGAAGCACGGGTGTTAAGCCTAGTTCAGCAGCAGATACTCTTGTATAAATTTTTGCATCTAAAATAGCCTAACATATTGGAAACATTGTAAACCTTTTTGTTGAATAAAGATATTATTATTAAATGTTTGCCCCTGCCGGGATTCGACCCCAGGGTCCCGGAGACACCGTCATACAATAGTTTTTTTTTTTTTTTTTAAGATTAATATTGATGAAGCTCGAACTCATGTTGGGTTTGAACTATAACCGTTTGATCAGCAGCAGACAGTCATTACTCCACGCACGTCATGGCTTCCTGTGCCATTAGCATTTATGCGGGGCTGCGTTCAGGAGCTCAATTAGAGCATTATTTGCTCCACCCAATATTTGATCATGACCGTTCACGTCAACCTGTCAGACCAAATTATGGTCGACTAGTCCATAATCTTTCTACCTCTTGAAACGATCAAATCTTGATCGGCTGTCAAAAGTGACATATTCAGTGGTAACTATCACGTGATCTATGATCAATGTAAGTGACTTCTTCTTCTTCTTCTGTGACATGCTATGGTGTAGCCGTTCGTGAGACATCGATCAAATATTGGTCGATCAATATTTGGCCGAAGCAGTTCCTGAACGCAGCCCTGGTATCATCGCTTGTTAAAAACAATAAGTTTGTATGTTTTTTTTTTTTTATCTCACTCAGACCCACGCACTAGGATTCCCTGTGTCGCGGGAGGCATGGACACACACAATCACAACACAAACAACCAAGACCCGGGACAAACACCTATACTCATCGCACAAATGTTTGCCCCTGCCGGGATTCGAACCCAGGGTCCCGGAGACACAGAAGTCAAGTCACTGACACTGACCACTGCGCCACGGCGACCGTCGATTGTTACATTTAGCTGCAGAGCATAAACAAAATTTAAACCCATACCAAAGATTATTATGACTTTCAAAACCTATAAAATACGAGTCAAAATTCACAAGCAAATCGACTCGATATTAAAATGGCAAAATTTTATTCAAATAAGCCGTTAATTTAAGCTATAAAATATGACGTACTGAAACCGTCCAATAGCGATTTAAAATTCATACAAAAAGTACGTTAATATATGCTGCATCATTTCCTATGCATAATCCTGCTTTTTTTTATTTTCCATCAGTAATTAAAACATGGCAAGAATGGCAGCTTGGCAACCCTATTGCAGGGGATAGACGAGAGTAAGCGATTTACAAGAGCTGATGAAAGCTCTCAGATATCGACCGCCAGGGCTGTCGACGCTTTATAATTCTTGTATTTTAACTAACCACATTACATAGTTAGTGAGTTTAATTATAAGATAGTTATTACTTTTGTCAAGTCAATGATGTATGAAAATAAGTAGAATATTACCAGTTTTATCCAGATGTTTTTTCACATTGAAAGAGAGATAGCTTTAAATTTATTAGAGTGACATACTGCAGGTTATGTTAAATTTTAGCTGTTATGTTAGCAATAATTACGCAGTTTTGTATAAATGACTATGGGCTTTCTGAGCAGGCTCAGAGTCGCACAAAGAGCTATGGAGAGGGCTATGCTCGGGGTTTCTCTACGTGATCGAATCAGAAATGAGGAGATCCGTAGAAGAACGCAAGTCACCGATATAGCCCAGCGGATTAGCAGAGGCAAGTTGAAGTGGCAGTGGGCAGGGCACATAGCTCGAAGAACTGATGGTCGTTGGGGCCGAAAAGTTCTAGAATGGAGACCACGGACTGGCAAGCGCAGCATAGGACGACCACCGACAAGGTGGACAGACGACCTGACTAAGATCGCAGGCAAGGGCTGGATGCGGGCCGCTTCCAACAGGTCCTTGTGGAAATCAATGGGGAAGGCCTATGTCCAGCAGTGGACGTCCTATGGCTGAGATGATGATGATGTATAAATACCGGCTTCTACTACTTTTTTACAATTGAGAGAAGAAATGAACCGATTTTTATGACATTGCTGTTGCAAAAACTATATATTCTTTTTAATGCAATAACATATCTTCAATTATTATTGATCAGTGGTTCAGGCACTGCTCACGTCCAACTTCAATCAGCAAAATTTATCAGGTCGTACATCTTGTCTGGGGACGTCATAAGCTGCGCTGCGCTACTCTATCCGGCACAATAAGAATTACTACCAGCAGTATTCTTGGGTACCTACTTGACAAATGTTTCAACCACTCAACCTGGTACCTGGTAACATTCGACAAAGAAAATGATGTACCAGTTTTGAAAAAGATTGTCAAATCAGAATATTGTGATTACACTGAAACTTTTTCGATAGGATTACCGATAAGGATGAAAACTGAACTGTCAGAAAATATATCTTCAACGGTAAGGCGGTAGACGATATATTAGTTTTTATTGAAAGAGGTTATTTGACAAGTGTGAAAATATTGTTATTTTTTTATCAACTGCTTTAAGCTATTGGCTAAACTACCAATGCAAATCATTAACGCGGGCTGCTCGCACGCCACCTGAATACTAGTTAAATTGATTAGAGTATCACATCTTCCATTTCGGATCTATAGGAAGCTAAGTAGCTTTGTTAAGCGAATTTGGTCAGCGGATGCCATATGCCGCGCTGGCTGGTCACAAATAGTCTTAAAACAAAACACTACTACAAAAATCAGAGCAGTGTTAAAAAATAATAATTGAAAAACGAACAAACCCCTTCTGGTATGTGCTGAGGTGGCGTTTTGTGTTAATTCGTTTATTAAAGCAACATATCTTCGTTTTTTGTAGATCAGCGGTTCAGTTAAAGCTTAGTTGTAAAGTGCATGGATTAAGGTTTTTTCGTCGTGCGTGGCTGTTCTTGTTTGTTATGGATAAACTAGTGATTGTTTCGATTGATTGATGGTTGATCCGTTTGTTTGAACTGCTTAGTGTTTTGGGAGCGAAAGGAATGAAATACTTATTTGTTTTAATCTCATGTAAGATAATTATCTGTTTAACGTTAATGCTAAGCGGTTAATGTTATTTCTTTTTTCGTTTTGGTCACGCGCGGTTAGGTTCATTTGGCTAGCATTTAGCCAGTAACAAGCTTAGCTAAACGCCTTTTTCGCGTACTCGTTTTTAATTCTGTTAAGTAGTGGAAAGCAGGCACTAGGTATCTATTGTAATGCTACTTGGACGGAGAGAAATGAAGCAGCAAACATTTGCTTCTTATTTCACTTTCTTACACTCATAGTGCTTTTTGGTTTAATATTCCCCAATTATTATTTTTAAACAAAAAAAGAACAAATACTTCCAAAATATTTTTAAAAAACCTTTACATCTCGACTTCCCGCTATAAATTCCCTGTGTAATCAGGTCAAATCAGTGTCAATCTATCTTGCTAATTTAATAAAATAGCGAAGAGAAAAAAGCAGACTCATATAAGACGAAGCATATAAATATTATAAAGAATGACGACCTCCTTAACCATTCGCCTACACAAACAAGTTCTTGAAATTTTATTTCTTAAATATGCCCCAAAACACGCATGTGAATCGCCTTGTTAAAATTGAAAACAGTGAAATGCACAGAGCCATAATAATTTTAGCGCTCTTTCCTAGTAGTTCACTTTACCATGTCTTTTTAACCGACTTTAAAAAAAAGAGGAGGTTCTCAATTTGACCTGTATGTTTTTTTTATTTTTTTATTTGTGTTTGTTACCGCATAACTTCCGACTGATTGGGTGAACCAATTTTGATCGTTCTTTTTTAGTTAGAAGCTGGTGCTTCCCGTGTGGTCCCATTTAAATTTCATCAAAATCGGACGAGCACTTTTAAGTTACAAATCAAAAACTGAAAAATGCGTGCTTATACTACACGATATTATAGTAGCGTGTGAAGACATCGGTGAACATACCAACACCACAATGACAATTGTTCCCATGAGTAACAATGGTCACTCTCTCTCTCTCTCTCTCTCTCAGCCATGTGCGTCCACTGCTGGACATATGTCTCCCCCATATAGAGGGGATTTGCCAATACTCGCCACGCTTGGCAGGCGGGTTGGCGAGCGCAGTATGATTTACAATCCTCAAAAGGCGCTGCTGCCCACCTTCTGGCAAGTGAACCCTTAGCCGACTCTTACGGCACCCGCGAGAAGAGATGGGGGAGTACTATTCTAGTCCGGTCCCACCACGGCCCCAGTGTGACTACTAAGCCACTGTGACTACTAGGTACTGTGACTACTAAGTAGGATCTGGAATGCCTATCACTTTTTCATTACCACCACACTCGCTCCATATTCCAGAACGTCAGCCCCGAGAGATTGATGACGTCACTGACCCTAACCCGCGCCTGACCTCCAGTTTGGCAAACTCATCGGAAGCGGGCATGATGATAATAATCTATAGGAAAATTGGGTTACGGAAACTTATTGATCAGTTCCTGGAACGCAATTTTTCATATAAATATTATAGCAAAGGAATTATTGGGAAATATTTAGACGCTGACGCTTTGAGGGTTGTGAATAAGCATGATAAAATTTATGCTTAGTTTAGTCATATATTTTAGGTACTTTTCTCACATGATGGTCAGTGGTCATGTGACCGAAAATGTAATCACGCTAGATCTAGAATGGTTTCTAGATCTCAAGGACTGGTGTCTGAACAAGTGAACACACTGTGTTCACTCTGGTTGAGTTTTTCAAATTTGAGGGTGGTAGCTTCCCAGGCAGCGACTCGAAGCACCCAACCATTATGCTGGGAATTTGATAACGGAACCTTCACCGGAAGCTCAAGCCGTTGGCGGGGATCAAACTAATGTCAGTCAGTTTGACAGCCGACGCTTCCACCACTGAGCTATAATTGCTTCAAAACGGAACTGCTGTCGTAAAGGAACCCTGCTTTTGTAATTGTAACCTATAAACTTAAAAAAAAAAAAAAAAAAAAAAAAAAAAAAAAAACTTAAAAGGGCGCCGTTCAATGCGCTCACAAATAAAGACGGAATACCTTCGTCTTCTTGTCCTAATCCCGCACTAGGTGGGGTCGCCACAACATGTTTACCGCGACCATTTGTGCTATAACTAGTCATCTCAGTGCTCACAACATTTGCTAATTTATTAGTCAGAAAAGTTATCAAGCGACCAGATTTTTCGTATATTAAAAATTCTCGCGGCTACGACGAATTCGCATGTACTATTTTTTTTATTTTTTTTATTTATTTTATTTTCTTAGGAAAACAAACAGTGTAGTATAACTAATGTGATAAAATATAACATTCTATGCACCATTAAATTGTTTTCGCATAAAAAACCTATAGTAAGCTTGTTTGCTTGACAACGTATCACGAGTCTAACATGTACAAAAAACAGATATTGTACAGCATAATATCGAATTTAGGAAACAAGACAGTTAGTTATCATCACACTCAGAGCCCCGCACTAGGATTCCCTGTATCGCGGGAGGCATGGACAAAAACACAATCACAGCACACAAACATCCAAGACCCGGGACAAACATCTACACTCATCCAGGGTCCCGGAGACACAGAAGTCATGTCAATGACACTAACCACTGCGCTACGGTGACTGTCGGCGCGCATTTTTATTGAGCCCATAGAGCTGTCTAGTACATATTTAGTATACATTTTATATTAACACGCATCAGGGTTTGTCCCGCCCTCTCTGCCTCGCGAGCCTCTGTGGATGTCATCGAAAACTGTTAAGCCCTTAAGTCTGATCGGATACATTCTCAAAACTACTGCAAGTTTTATCTAAACTATAAATCGATTATCTCTGGCTATATCATTTCTTAGTCTCGTTATTAAACCAAAATTAAGACACCCGGCAGACAAGTGACAAAAAACGTAATAAACACAAAGTTAAAATATAAAAACTAAGCACAAAAAACGTAATTAATGCTGTACCAAGAAATACGGTAGGTCATTTTAAAACAGTTAATATCACCTTGACGATTGCGGAGGTCAGAACGTAGATAAAAAATTTAGATATTTGATAATTCTTAAGTAGCATCTATAGCGAAATTTACGTAGTACCTTAGTTTATCTATTCCAAACAACTGGGCTTAGCAACGGACTCAGAGGTCATTCTTTAGTTGGGTGTTGGCTAGTGGCATTTTCAACTAAGCGCCTTCATGTTTCGGAAGGCACGTTGCACCTGTTTTGGTCTTAGAATAACAGGGCAAGTCGCAGGCCTTGGCCAAATTGAAAGCTTCTATCGAGTTTTTTAGATTGCCCTGTTGGGCGTGTGCACCCTGAAAAAAAGCGGCAAAGCATCAATTTGATCTTCAGTTGTTTCGTCTGGTGCTAATCCGGAAGAAAACGCAGATCTCTTTGCAAATGGCGCTGGGTTCGATTTCCTCCACAAATAGCTGACTTTTAAGATCTTTTGCGTTTTCTGAATTGTGTTTATGCGCTAACGCGCATGCGCCAGGGTAGTAGATTATAATCCTATTTCGGTATAAACTTATTTAATTGTATATTTTGAAACCATTGCGATAAGAGAAATCAATGAGCGCATTTAAAAATAAAACAAAAAACATATTCGACATAAATGTTATTTTTAATTCGATATGTAATTAATAGATACATGACAATTTAAATACATGTATATGTATAGTGATACGTATATAGTAAGCTTAATTATTATTTCTATTTTCCTGATGTGACGTGTAAAAAAGTATTTCTGAATTAATTGTCTAATTATTGCATTCTCTGTATCTGTGTATCTCGTACACAGTGTTGTATCTTTTGCGTATATTTCAATTCTATCAACGGACAAATGGCAACCATAACTTCGCCTGGAGTTAGAGAATGCACACGAACCAGACGCACTTAGAAGAAGTGACTTCGGTTGCAAAATCATACGAGTGCAGTGACCTCATTACCAAGTATGTACAATCCTGGAGTCTTCAAGTCGCGAGTGAATAGGTACCTTCTAGGTTTGCGTGCTAAATCCTAGACAACGTCATCACTTAACATCAAGTGAGACAGTTGTCAAACGCAAACTTATAATAGGTAAAAAAAAAAAAAATGTAACTCTACGGTCAGACTTACGTCACTCTACCCCCAACCTCCGTAACCTATAAAATCACACTAATATTATTTAGGCGAAAGTGTGTCGTTATCGAAGTACGTAAGTACCTATACTTAGCCACTAATTAAAGGACATCAAGAGAGAAAAATAGAAAAATTGGTACTATCACGGAAGTCATCATCATCATCATCATCTCAGCCATAGGACGTCCACTGCTGGACATACCCCCATTGATTTCCACAAGGACCGGTAAAAAGCGGCCCGCAGTCAGCCCTTGCCTGCGATCTTAGTCAGGTCGTCTGTCCACCTGGTCGGTGGCCGTCCTATGCTGCGCTTGCCAGTCCGTGTATTTAGAATATATTAATCCAATACTACTGTAATTTAAAATATATTCTACCTATGCTACTAATGCGACTAGTTTGCAGTGATTATCATTCAGTAATATATAACTATATAATATTATAAAGAGGTAAGTTTGTGACGTTGTTTTTACTGAACCAATTAAAAAAAATCATCACTACTGTATTTTATCACCACGCAGGTGAAACTGCTAACTAGCTTAACTAGCTGTGCCCCACAGCTAGTCAATAATAAAATAGAAGCGCTCGAGCAAGCCGCCACCAGATTTTGACACCGTCGTTCGTCTTTACTACGAGAGGCAAGTTGCCCTGTAGGCCATGCAATAGAAACCTAGAACGGGTCAAATAGTTTCGCTTGGAAACTAAAAAAAACACTAGCCAATCCTGTTCTCAAAAGTTATTTTGCGAAAATAGTTGTGTTAATTATTTAATTAACAACCAATAAATATATTAATCAATTACTAAACATTTCCGAATACGTTTCTTTACGACCTAAACCTCTTTAATTACTTTGAAAACAACTTTTAAGATTCTATTATTTAATTAAGCTATAAAACAGGTTAAAAAATAACATAACTGCTAACACTATCCAATTTTAATTTTAACACCACTCAATCAATTAGGGACATAAAATTTCGACGTTCGAAAACTTGTCGAGTTAAAAAATACGGATGAGCAGTTTAAAAATATAAAACCTTTTTATGGGATACGCCCGTTCTGTTTCCAACGAGTATATTTCAAAAGAATATACTAGCTGTCATTTCAACAACTATATCAGCGCCCTTCCCGTATTAATTACAAAGCTGAGAGCACACGCGCGAAGCCAACAACTGTAAAACTATTAACGTGGTAGTCCAAATAGTTTGAAATAGTTTCCTTGGCACACCGCCAGTGGCGCTGCTGCGCTCCGCGATAGATCGCACTGCCTTGCATTTGACATGGTTGTAAACAAAAATAATAAATAAGAATATACAGAACTCAGACATGTTTTGATAAATGTGGATTTAGTTTTTGCTTTATAGCTTTCCGAGGAGTTTTATTGGTTTTTACGTTAGATTAGAAATGACGGGGCTTGCGTTTTATGTTGGAGTGAATCGGACATTTATGTTGATTGCCAATTCTGAGTGTAACAGGACGTGATCTCGGGAGAGGATCGGGGAATGAAAATGATTTAACTATTTATTAATAGTTAAATCATTTTCAATCTTCGATGTTTACCGGGAATTATATGTTTGCCTCGTTTAGAAGACTAAATTAGTTTTAGTGGCAGTAGCCTTTTATGTTGTCATGTATATAAATATTTTTTCGTAGTTTATTAAAATACAAAATCTTTTCAACTCTAATTTTTATAAATAGGTAAAACAAATACTATTGACAGGTAATTTATATTTAGATTGAAAATATAAAAAATATAAATTCTGGGACTCTTCGCATGGTGGTAGGGTACTTTCGGAAACCCACTTTTGGTGTTTGTCACCAAACACGTAGTGTGTTAAGGCAGCAGTCCTTCAGAGCCAGTGAAAATTCTAAGTCTAGCTCGATAACATATTCGACCACATCGTCACTGACCATCAAGTGAGATAGTGGTCAAACGCCAGATCTTTACAATATTAAAAAAACATAAATGCTGTGTAGATACATAGATACTGTAATCGTTCCAGGAAATGTAGGTACATGTTTTTATGAAACCATTTACTTAACCAAAATGAATATAACGTTGGGTTAAGTATTTTAATTATTTGACCATTAGTCGGATAGTATACCATGTGCATCAATGTGCTCTATTCAACTATTCATTAGACAATTAAAAAAACTTTATTATAATTGGAAATGAATATCACAAATGTCATCTCTAACTATTTTTAACCGACTTCAAAAGGAGGCTACTCAATTACACCGTAATATGTTTATTTTTATGTGTGTGTTCGCGGATAACTTCGTTACTTATAAACTGATTTCGATAATTCTTTATTGTTTGAAAGAGTATACTTCCGTGGTGGTCCCATTTAAATGTCATCAAAATCGGACAAGCTGTTTTTCAGTTACACTACAATAACTGAAAACTGCTACCCATACCTCGACGATATTATAGTTGCGGTTGAAGATATCGGAGAACATACGCAACCACAATTGATCCCGTGAGTAGAAAAGTCATAGTCATTTTTTTTTTTAATGGAACCGACTTATCACTTAGAAGTGTGTCACTTGTCGAAGTCGATACCATGCTCGCAAAATTTTGGTAATAGCTACTTTTGAACTATCATGGTACCGATTTCAACAAGTTCTTTCATACTTGTGAGTGTTGATGTCGGTTCCATTTTATGGTAAAAAAATTTATTACCAATATATTTCATGCCTAAAAACATTTTTATTGCCAATTAAGTACATCATTATCAACGTTAATCAAAATAGTTTTAAAAAAAACACACATCTAATTTTGAAGTATGCAGAACTAAGCAATAGTTAATCGTGGAGATCGTAGATTCTTCAAATATTGCATTGTAATCCGTCCTCGATTAGTGTGCAGTTTCAAATTAATTCGACGTTTTAAACGGATCAAAATCACGTTCAAAAATTTGATTAAATACAGACGAAGCCGAAAAATGCGTGTACCTAACACGCAAAAGGGTGAAAAAATTTTAAAGCAACAAACTTGTTAAAGTTCATACCATGATAGTTCAATAAGTTATCAAAATATTGTGCGCATGGTACCAACATAGACAAGTTATTTCACACTTTTGAGTTTAGAAGTCAGTTCCATTTTATTCTACAATTAAGTTTTATTTCAACATTTTCAATGACCTTTCACGGAATCAATTGTCATTGTGTATGTACACCGATAGGCCGTCCACTGCTAGACATACGCCTCCCCCATTAATTTTCCACAAGGACCTGTTGGAAGCGGCCCGCATCCAGCCTTTGCCTGCGATCTTAGTCAGGTCGTCTGTCCACCTGGATGTGGATTTGTGGAATCGTGGACGTCCTATGGCTGAGATGATGATGATGATGATGATGTTCACGGATGTCTTCACCGATTCATACATTTTTATTTAGTAACATCGTAATTTTTTTTTCAATTAAACGTTACAAGAATCTTGGAACGACTTAACAAACTTCGCTATCATCATCTCCCAGGACAACATCCACAATTTGCGAACTAACTTTGACGAGTCTTAATTTCGCCCGCCATTATGTATACTAAGCTTTATGTAGCCGCAAAGAAAAGTATTTAAAAGTATTCCAGCGAAGAGCCGCAAGGGGCGAAAAGTTTTTCTTCAGTGTTGTACTTTAGTACTTAACTGGGGGGTCAGTATTTTGTGCGCATTTGTACTTACAAGGCCCAAGACACGCTTCGCTGCAACTAATTTCTTATCAACACTAGCAAGGTTAAAGGTAGTTAGATAAAACTATCGAGTACTACCTACCTACCAGCTGCGCCTCGCGGTTTTAAACGCACTGACTACGGTTTCTCTCGCTTCCTCAGTTATCCTACGAGAACCTTACTTTTTATCGGATAAAAAGTAGCTGTTTTATCTCTTCATCAAAATTCATCAATGTTCTTCATCATCATCATCATTATCGCAGCTATAGGACGTCCACTGCTCAACATAGGCCTCCTTTATAGATTTTCTTAAGCAGCGGATGGAAGCGGCCCTTTGCAACTGTAGTCGGAACCCTCTGACTTGCTACGTGAGTAATTCCCGTGTTTCTTCTTCTCTCAGCCATGTGCGTCCACTTCTGGACATATGCCTCCCACATATGGGAGGATTTGCCAATACTCGCCACGCTTGGCAGGCGGGTTGGCGAGCCCAGTATGATTTCCAATCCTCAGAAAGCACTGCTGCCTACCTTCTGGTACGTGGTCCTTAGCCGACTCTTACAGCACCCGCGGGAAGAGATGTGGATACTATTCTAGGCCACGGAGTCCCGTGTTTCATACATTCATAACTTGGATCTTCTTCTTCTCAGCAGTTGGACTTCCACTGCTGGACATATACCTCCCCCATATAGGGGCATTTGGCAATTCTCCTACAATCCGTACGATCCTCACAAAATAGAAAAAATGTCATCAAACACGTAGTATATTCAGATAGCAGTTCCTGAGAGCTAGTAAGCATTCTAGGTCTAGCGTAATAACATCTTCAACCACGTCGTCACTGACCATCAAGTGAGATAGGAGTCAAACGCTAGATCTGTCCTACTAATATTATAAATGCGAAAGTTTGTGTGTATGTGTGTAAGTGTTTATGTGTGTATGTTTGTTACTTCTTCACGCTCAAACGGCTACATCGATTTCGATGAAATTTGATATGGAGATCGTTTAAGCCCTGGATTAACACGTAGGCTACTTTTATCTCGGAAAAAGTATAGTTCCCGTGAGATAATTGACGTAACGGGAAAACCGTAATCCACGCGGGTGAAACCGCGGGGCGCTACTAGTACTGTATAAAAAAATATTGGAGATGAGGGAATCAAATTGTAAAGCTTCAAGGCACATTCACCGAAGTGTCTCCAAAAGAAAACCAATAAATCTTTAGATTCATAGCTGCAGCATAAAATAGCGAAAATATCCATAACCCATAGTTTTTTATACGCTGGCGGCTTTCGACAACTCAGTGAGTTTAAACCCTTAATGAGTAATTACGTGCTTAGACGGAAAGATGTAAGGGCCCTAAAGGGCTGTAATTTCTTTAGTTGGAACCATCGCATGTTTCAGTCATTCTGACTGTCATTTGTCAAAATTGCGCAAGTTTCTCTAGTCAAAGTACAAAGGTTCATCTTAATGATTTTTTGTCACAGTAGAGAATTGTCGGACGACGTTTTGAACATAGAGTCGTATATTAGACAAAGCGACAATGTCAATGACTTAACTATGTCGAGTAGTTTTGATGGCAGGAATTTGAGATAATTACGTTAAAGTTGCAAGTTTTTTTTACTTTTCAGTTGTTGAATATCTTCGTATATTGCTGATGGCAAAATTGTAGTGTCCGCAAATTTAGGCGTGTGTTGTAAAGTCAAAACTAATCTTATTTTTTTCAGATAGTCCAAGTAAATATAATTATTAAAATAAAAATAATTAATTTGTTCTGCAAAATTTTATTTCCTGATGTAAATTGATACGTCTTTTTAGATACTTGGTGGTTTGCATGGTTATCCGGAAGAGATCTATTTTAGCGATAAGGCCGCCAAATGTACTAGTAGCTTTGTATTGTTGGTATTGTTTTTGCTAATATTGTTTCTCAACGTATTGCAATTAGGTGTTTGGTTAGGTATGTATTTTGGTGATTTAAGACGAACGGGGATTTATTTTCGAGCAAACATAAACATAGTTTTCCTGACTTGCAACACAATTTATTTTTTTATATTTCGGCCGTGTTGGTACCGGCCTAGACTAGTACTCCCCCATCTCTTCCCGCGGGTGCCGTAAGAGTCGGCTAAGGGATCGCGTACCAGAAGGTTCTCAGCAGGGCAGCAGCGCCTTCTGAGAATTGGAAATCATACTGCGCTCGCCAACCCGCCTGCCAAACGTGGCGAGTATTGGCAAATCCCCCCATATGGGGGAGGCATATGTCCAGCAGTGGACGCACATGGCTGAGAGAAGAAGAAGAAGAAGAAGATGTTTTCTTAAATTGATACTGACTAAGTATACAGTGGTAAGGATTCTAAAAAAATCAATAATAACTCATATTTCATAAAAACTCATAATTGTCTGTGTTGAAATAACAAAAAATTTACAGCTGGTATAGCTATAGCTGGCTACCAAAATAATATTTTTAGAATTTGAAACAAAATGTATCAAATAAGATCAGTGGCGACAATTGAACAAAGATGTGAACACTGTTAATAATTAAATGTTTTAAATCGATTTTCATAACCCAGCAGGCTTCATTGGAAGGCGAAGGATCGACATGAAAAATTAAAAAAACACTCAATAAATAATTAGACGACCACACAAACCCGATTTCTGGGTACCCTCTACGATTAAATACAATTTGCTCCGCTCTACAGCGCCCTCTATACATCCGGGAGGGCACTTCCGGTTTTCGACTTCCTGTAGGATACTACGTTATTCCGCTTTTTTTCAAGTGGCGCTCCGCGGAGTACCTTTTTGTGTTGAAACTTTCGGGAAAATTGGGGGTAGATGTAAATGTAAATTATTTAGTCTACTTCCGGTCGCGCCTTGACCTAGTTGCGTTTCCATTCCGGTTGTTACGACTATGGGACTTTTATTTAACTATCCGTGTTCTTTTTCCTACGAGTTCTTTTGTTTTTATTTCAAGAATTACAGATCTGCTTTCCCTTTCCAATTAAACAAGCTTGATTACGTCATAAGTACGCAGTTTTCAGAACGACCACACTGACGGCACTGTGACATCGAAATATGGTAGGCGTTAAAACTTGTCGCACAAAGGGTTTTGCTTCCACATTCATACTTTGTACAGCTAGTAGAATACATTGCCTAAATCTGTGTTTAGGCGGTAGCTATCCAGGCGTGTTACTAAAAATACCGTACCAACATGCTGGGAACTAGATAACGGTATTACCTTCACTGTAAGCTTAAGCCGTTGGTGGAGATCGAACCAACGCCCGTCAGTTTGCCAGCCGACGCTCCCACCGCTGAGCTATCACCGTTTTATGATGATTACGAAAGGGCACTAACCTAACGCAACATTTATCGGCTCTCGCTCAATTTATAACGGTACAAAAATAAACATAGTTTACGTTAACAAAGCTAGTTGAAAACACTGATCGATTTACTAACGGAAAACAAAAAAGTTTACGCCACAAAAGTTCAGTTGTTTCTTGTCTTTCAGCGTAAAAACATGCAATACTCTCATTACAATACTAATTACCAACGCTGAAATATATATCTTTCTTATTACAAGGAAAGAAGACTCAAATTCGATAGCACTTCCTCAATCCAACGGCAAATTGAATGGTATACAAAAGCATGAACCTAATTCTAATAGACCCGATATATCGAGCCGTCAAAATAAATCTTAACTCGAGCCCTTTAGAGGTTAAATTGGGATGAGTCACCGGGAAATTTATCGAATGGTAGCCCAGTTAACTAAATATATGAAAATTACTGTTTAGAACATCCTGACGACAGACAAAAGTGTGTTCCGATCTGAAAACAGAATGTTGAATGTCAAATAAGTAAACAGGATTTGAGCGTATTTATTGTTTCGAATGGAGGCGGCCATATGTCAATGGGGTAGGAGGAAGCCATGTTTGAGGCAATCAGTTCGCTTTAATTGGATTTCCTGAGTTACTTTTGAGTGACATATTACTTTACGATTGATCAACCGAAATGAGTTTTCAAATAGATACGAAATTTAGAAAAAATACTAAAGTATTTTAAAAATAATTGATACTAAAATTTATTGCTAAAAATGAAAAAGAAAACTCATATTAACGGGTAGATCATTTACAAAATATCTCCAAAAATATGTGCCTACAACTAATAAAACATTTGTTTATTTACCAAACTATTATACTAGTACTATGTACTATTATTGTACAGACAAGTGTTAATGCCAATATGGACTTACGGCATTCAGCTGTGGGGATGCACCAAACCGAGCAATATCCTAATTATACTAAGATTCCAAAATAAAGTATTAAGGGAAATAGTAAACGCACCTTGGTACATAAGAAACAACGACCTCCACCGGGACCTTAAAATAGAGTTCGTTGACAAAGTGATAAAAAACTATGCAGAAGCTCACCAACAAAGACTTCATCATCATGTTAATGTTGAGGCAGTTATGCTCCTCGACCAGACCGATCTAGTGAGAACACTCAAAAGAACAAAACCGTTCGAATTAGTGTAGTGTCCAGTGAGAGTGTGCTAGCGTAATGTGGTTAAAATACTGCTCATAGAGAACACATGAATCAAGTGTCTCCCCCTTAAATAGAGACAATAAGAAAAGTGTTAATGGACACATTCTTAGTACAGTAAATTTAGCAAGTTAAGTTAGATTTAAATTACTTATTAGATTTTTTAGGCTAGATTGTAATATATTTATAGGACGCATTTGTATGCGTACTATACTAGGAAAAAAAAATAAAAAAAAAATTACCAAACTTACTACCACTGGATTATAGATACAACTACAGGCAAACGCACACCCATTTGTTAGTTTAAGGTATATATCCATCTCACAGGAAAGCATTATTTCTGGATAACTATAAAACAAAATATCGAGAATCAAACGAGCTGCACAACTGCCGACTAAAGCAAATTGGGTGCATGAACCTAATTTATGCGGTCCACGTGTGAGTAAGCAACCTTATCTTCCTGATTAATAATATCAATGGTTGCACATACCTTTTCTCAGTTTGAGATTCAATTTCGTACAAAAAGTATGTTTATAATCATAAGTAGATGACGAGCGAAATTCAATAGCACCAAAATATATAAATGTTCTGTGACTTAAGAATTATTAATATTAGGTGTGAGGTAATCGCATCCAGGTAAAGTAATACCAATTAAAGAAACAGCACAACGTTAAACTAAATTTAGCCAAATCATGTCCGATAACAGTTTTATTGTCGTGACACGGCCGATGGTATGTTCACACCTTTATTTATGCAAAGTTGACATGTTTCAATTCAACTAATTGGTATAAAATACTTGAATTCTAACGCAATTTTGAATAGTCGAAACAAGAGGTAAACGAATTCTGCTAGACACCTCATATACAACGTTTATTGCAAACAGGCATGTATAGGTATCGCTCTAGAGCTGGGATAATTACGAACATATAAATATGTTGAGATTCGATAGTTTAACTAAGTTGTTTGTTTTGCGTGTACAATTCGATTATTCAAATTTCAAAAATACGTTTTTCAAATAACAAATGTTGAAGTCGCAAAAAAACAAGAAATTGTGCTTTGAATTCCTTAAGACAGAATATAATAGAATAGAATTATATTTATTCATAACAAAAAATTACAAAGTTAATACATAAGATGATACTAAGATAATAAAACAGCTATAAGTTTTGCAGTTCTTTGCTACGAATCAGCCCAAACTCAGCGTTGTGCTGGTTGTGAAAAACCAGCGCTGGTCTTCCGTCTGGGCTGGTAGGTGACGTCACGCACGTACAGACGAACGGCTTAGATATGCATGCGTACGTTCTTCTAAATAACATTTCAGGATTGCCTCAAAACTTGGATCCTTATATTTCAAGTCTTTTACAAGACAACCACACCATAATTATCATAACATTGAAACTGTCTCCCATTTCATCGTAATTATGTTTTTGGTCGGAAATCTACTGCAGAAAATTGCAAGCCATTGCACGTCTACAAGTTGTTTCGTCGATGCCCACAAGTAATCATGATTCGTTTTCTATTCCGTGACAGTTAACCATTTCATCATTGTTGATTTGCAGTAACATATAAACCTATTTAATTGTATCTAGGTATTGCTGCATATAAAAATTTTGAACGGTTTACGCAATAAATCTAGAACGGGTGGCTTTTAGATCAAACAATTATGACGAGTATTGGAGAGCTCAGTAATTTTTATTTTAGTATCAACTTAAAAGCGACAACGAACAAAATACTTTCAGATTTTTTTAATAAGATGTTTCGATCCATACGTGGGCGAATCCCGGAAAGAAAGTAATAGTATTGGATGCGTCAACAATTGTTTTTGTCTGGCCGGTTGGCTCAGTTGGTAGCACTCTGCCTTCTAAGCCGCTGGTCCTGGGTTCGATTCCCGGACAGGTCAAACATTTGTGTGTATGAACATGTCTGTTTGACCTGTGTCTAGGTGTGTATATGTATATAAGTAAATATATTTGTATGTATATAAGTATGTATATATCAGTCATCAGGTTGCCATAGTACAGGCTCTGCCTAGTTTGGGACCTTGTGTGAATGTTAAATAAAAAATAAAAAAAATAATATTTGATGATTTAATACACACGTGTTACTTATAATGAGCAGCTGCGCCCGAGGTTCGCCCGCATGGACTACGGTTAACCCTGTATTTTCTGCGTTTTTTTAAAATGCTCTCTGTCCGTTAATACCTTTTACTAAATATGACAAAAAACATGGTCGTTCTCAAGTAATGGCGATGCAAATAGTAAATAAGGATAGATGGTTATAAAAAGATAGATTTTTTATAACCTTTGTTTATCATTGTTGAAGTGTTCCTGTACAGTGAAAGATAAATAGTCTTTTGTTAACTGCAGAATATTTAGGTGGACTTTCAGTAAGTAGTGTCCACTACTACCTTGAGTTAAATAATATGAACCGTTGAGGGTTAAGCACCTATTACTTCTTTTACTGTTTTCATTCTTCTTCATTCTCTCAGCCATTCCACTGCTGGACATATGCCTCCCCCATATAGGGGCGATTTGCCAATACTCGCCACGCTTGGCAGGCGGGTTTGCGAGCGCAGGATGATTTCCAATCCTCAGAAGGCGCTGCTGCCCACCTTCTGGTACGTGGTCCCTTAGCCGACTCTTACGGCACCCGCGGGAAGAGATGGGGGAGTACTATTCTAGGCCGGTACCACCACGGTCCTTTTACTTAATACCATGAAAATTGAAGATTTAAAAAAAGATGTTATGAATAATTTGCCTTATCGAAATGATTTCACTTTACAATATGAACAAAAATAATAATATGAGAGCAACATTTTAAAAATAATATCGTTTCAGTCGCGAAACTCGTCCTAAAAGTCTCCAATATCGGAGCCCAGAATGTTAAAGATGTACTCCACACTTCAACTTCGGCTATACGCCAGGCATACTAACAAAAACTATTAGTTACATGGTAATTTAAGGGCAGGGCACGCCCTTGGAATACCTAACCGAGAATAAAGCCTCAACCACAGAGCTGCGGTAAACTGGCCGGTACGATGTTGCGCGGTATGCGGTAGTTTTCCCGCGGTAATTTTTATATTAAATGAACTACAACGAATGATAACTCCAACAATTTAAAAAAGCTAGTAATGTTAGGTTTAAAACTGCTATTGAAGATCTCAATGACAGTTTTGGCGAAGCGACTTTTGTATTTATATATGTAGTTCTAAAAAAAAACACTTTATTGCACACCGGTCAATTTAAAAAAAAAGTACAATAATTCATGCAGCATTTAAATATGTATTTACTATGTTTAGGTATTATAACAAAGTATAAATGAAAGAACTAAAATCTATTTGAAGTATCTGGAAATGTATGAACTAAATTAATGTCGGAAAAGCTATGCGGCTCGCGAGGTTTTAGTGTCGGGCAAACCAACACTATAACATAAATTCTTCCAATATTAACTTATTATCACTATTTTTATCTAGTTTATAATTATTAGAGGTCCTCGTGTTACTGTAGGATAAGTGCCAAAAATTGGTTTTGTATATTTACATGACCAAACTTATAACTTAATATTTGACTATAGACTCGTGTGGTTTTATTTGAATCAGACTGAACCATATAAGAAAATCTCCAGTATATCATAAGTAGTGTAGAGAATTAATACCCCCTACAAAAACAGTTGGCAATGTTATAACATTTATGAAATGCCATCTCTGAAGTCAACTATAAATTGTTGCGTATAACAGCCTCTAGATCTG
Source organism: Apeira syringaria (assembly GCA_934044485.1). Taxonomy (NCBI): domain Eukaryota; kingdom Metazoa; phylum Arthropoda; class Insecta; order Lepidoptera; family Geometridae; genus Apeira; species Apeira syringaria. The sequence goes on along the minus strand of OW203672.1, from coordinate 6,657,815 downwards.
TGTGAGGGATACCAACCGGTACATTGCAGCTGTGTGGCAAAGGCTTAACCCTGGAATGGAAAGGACTTGAGAAGTCGATCAAAGAGGGATTTGCTGAACCCGCCCTTCTCAAGCTGCAAAGTCTACGTAGGGTAACTCGAATTGAAAATTTGTTTTTGTTTATACAACTAGGTAAGATTTCTAGCTAAAATGGGATAGTTTTTCCGAGCTGCTGATCTTCAATTTGGTTCTGTAAATAAATGGGAAATAGAAAAGGTGCCTATCTTATAAGATCAAGGTAAACCGGATCTAAAAGGAACCTAATGAAACGATTGTAAAGTCGTATACCTTACATACTTCGATCATCCGAATTTACGTTGAAATTACTTACCTTCTTAAGGGTTTAACACATGGATGCACAGACTTATTAAGACTAGGGGCCACTCGGGCAAATTATGAACTGATGGTGGGCCACCAGAAGTATAGGTAATTAAAGACAATGAAAAATTGATAATAATGTATTCAAATTGAAAAAGAATTTATTAATTTGAAGCGTGGCACTGCATAGTGCTTACAATCTTTTTTATATTTGGCTCAAATTTACTTGTAGCAACACGTAAAACTGCTTCCAAACTTTCATTTGCAAGGCGGTTTCGATTTTTTGTTTTATTATTATTTAGGATTGAAAAGGTTTGTTCACATATATAGGTAGAACCAAATAAGCTTGCACATTTCAGAGCGTTTATGCGCAACTCTTTGTACGTATTTTTATCAATGCAGCGGTAAAAGTTCAGCAAGTCTCCTTCGTTGAATTTGTTGCGTAAATCTTGGTCGTTCTGAATGTCGATAATTTCTAACTGCATTAACTCTGGCGCATTTTCAACTGAAATCGTGAAAGGATTGCTAAATATGTCCAACAGAGGTTTCACTGTTTTAAACTCCGAAAATCTGTCTTGAAAAGATTGAATCAAAATATCTAGCTTTTTTACATAACTGAAATTAATAGCAGTTTTTTTGAATTTTTCAGCCATTTTCTTATAATTCGGAAAATGATTGTAATTTCCAGAATTCAATTGCGATCTGAAAAGTGTCAGCTTGCATTGAAAGGATGATACATGTGCGTAGAGCTGGGATATCAGTTGATTTTTGCCTTGAAGCCGTGTGTTCAAGACATTCAAATGATTTGTAATGTCAACTAAAAAAGCCAAATCACACAACCAATCAGGACTTTTAAGTTCCGGGACGTCCCTTTGCTTTTCCGCCAGAAAAATATCAATTTCTTCTATTAAATTTAAAAATCGTTCCAGTGTCAATCCACGACTTAGCCACCTTACTTCTGTATAATACAGTAAATCTCCATGTTCGCATTCAATGTCATCAAGGAATTGTTTGAATTGCCTGTGATTGAGTCCTCGTGATTTTATGAAATTCACAGTCGAAACTACCACTTTCATGACATTTTCAAATTCAATTTTTTTAGAACAGAGGGCTTCTTGGTATATAATGCAGTGAAACTGCATGAGATCTTCAGCGTTTAAGTTTTTTTCTTGCAAATGCTTTTTCAACAAAGTAACTAGCCCAGAATTGACACCAATCATCGAAGGAGCACCGTCAGTCGAAACTCCCGATAATTTCGATAAGTCCAAATCAGTTTTTGAACACTCGTCCAAAAGTACATTGAGTATATCAACTCCTCTGGTTTGACCTTTCAATGAACACATTCCTAATAACTCTTCGAAGACTTCAAAATCTTGAGTAACACCTCGTATGAATATAAGAAGTTGAGCTGTGGAACTAATATCAGTGGATTCGTCGAGTGCTAATGAAAAAAAATCAATTATCTTAGTTTTTTCATTTAATTGTTCCGCAATATTATCTGACAAAGACATAATTCGTCTTTGGATGGTCATACGATTCAGTTGAATTTTCTCAAACTTTTTTGCTGCTTCTGGACACATTTTCTTAGCGGCAATTTCTATGCATTCTTTTACAAAATCCCCATCATTGAAGGGGCGACTCCGCTTTGCTATCATTCGAGAAATTTCATAACTAACTTCTGTAGCTGTTTCTGTATCTTGAATGGGTTTTGTAAACATAGCTTGTTGACCAATAAGCTCCCGTTTTAAAGACAAAACTTTTTGCTTTCTTAATTCGCCTGTAAACTTCGTAAAAGTAGGATGCTGCGTTTCATAGTGCCTTTTTACATTATATTCCTTTGCAATCGCAACAGAATTCTTGCAAATTAAACAAACGACTTTGTTATGCGACCATACAAAAAAGTATTTCTCAGTCCAAATTTCTTGAAACTGCCGATTTTCATCTTTAACCTTACGTTTTTTACTAGTTCCTGGCATGTCCATGTTGCGTTTTAATCCTGACTAGGATTACCACAGCACCTAAAACCAATTACTAGGCATGAGTTCGATATATCAAAACGTAACTAATAACCGATATGAGTTTCATATCGTATCATATCGATATGACGGTTGCACATAACCGATATTACAAAAACTATGATATCTATATTATCGAGACGATATCAAAACACGCGCGAGAATACCTACGTTATGAAAACTGCAAACGATATAACCAAAACGCAAAACCGTGCACACAACTGAATGGATTGATATTCGTTTCTTCTCTTTCTTACTAAAGAGCGGTGTAACGGTTTTGGTGATATAACGAAAACGCCCATGTCTACCAATTACAGTTCCTAATTAATTACCAAAAATAATTGATAAAATATGTAGATAAAATTAATAACAGTTTTACTTACGATTTCACAACACAATTATACACGGCACTTGACGGGAAATCTACGTTGAATGTGGATCAAAATATATTATAATTATGACACCGGCTAGTCGAGTTAAAATCTACACTAGAACTAACGACACTTTACTCAAATTAAAACCGAACTGTCGGTCGCTGCGGTTAGCGTGGCTTTTATACCACGCGCATAGAGTCGAAAACTGTCTGGAGAAATCTCGAAACCGACTCTGGAAGCTTCGTGTATCTACCTACGCGAGCTATCGGGAATTTGGGACTATTGCTATCTCGCTCGCTCGAATTTAACCGAGATCAGCACGAACATTACCGACCGCTGTTACCGACGCATGCACGGCGCACCGATAAGATTGATAGAGCGCGCGCGCGAGATTCAAATTACTTTTCGAACATTTGTTATTGGTTTTATTCTGGAATAGAACTCAATATTTTCGAATGTACGAGAGTATTATTTTTGCTGTCGGCGGGCCACCAGTATTCGACCGGCGGGCCGCATGCGGCCCGCGGGCCGTAGTCTGTGCATCCCTGGTTTAACAGATGCCGATGACATTATAGAGGTTCGCGGGTGTTTACAGGCAGAAGGAGTGGAACAAATACTGACGCTTGTTGATTTAAAATATTCCAAAAAATGTATTTAACAGATGACGTAGGGGCTCAAAAATAAAAATTATCAACAATTACTATCGAATTTTTTTTTATTATCTTTCTTTTTGGGTAATAATAACAGTACAAGCGCATTTTTAAGAATTTTTCATAAAGCAAAAATATACCCACCCGACAATATTTTTTCACTGATAAATTAGCAAATGAAATCAGATTTAGTTCAATCAGAATTAATTCGTAAACTGTACTCGTATTTAATATTTTTAAGGTACCCAAAGAGTAAAACGGGACCTGATTACTAAAATTCCGCTGTCCGTCCACATGCCCATTTGTCACAAAAAAAAAACAAAGTCTAACTATCATGGTTCATAAGATACAGCCTTATCTTATGAACCATGATAGTTAGACTTTGGTTTTTTTGTCTATTTAGATAAATAAATAAATAAAATCTTTATTGTTCATAGATACATAACATTTGAGATGATGGTACGGAACCCTTTATGGTCGAGTCTGACTCGCACTTGGCCGGGTTTTTTAGATGATGGTACGGAATCCATTATGCTCGAGTCTGACTCGCACTTGGCCGGTTTTTTTTTTTAGTTTATTAAACATGTAAGGTTTTCATCAAAATAAGCTGAAAAGACTCAAAATTGTTTATTTAGAAAATCGTAAAGCCTTAATTTTAATTAACTTACTTTGACGGTAGTGATTCGCTTATTCAACTGAACTAAACTAAAATGTTTTAAAACTAATCCAGTTCTTATAAGGTTACGATAAAGTCTAAATTAGTATGAGACTTATCAATAACATCACTAAAATTAAATGTATTTATTAAATTTGCGGGTAGTTTTAGCGAAATTAAGTGCCTACTAAAACTACCCGCAATTAGCCAGCAATGAAATAAAACTCGTTTAATATTAGTGAGAGCGCTGTATGGAGTTATGCGAATTTGAATTTTAGCGTAAATAGAATACGAGCTACTTCAATTTGAAGAATTTTAGTGAATTTTAGCTAGTTCGTGTGATTAACAGAATTAGGGACATTGACGTTACACTTCTAATTTCTAAAAGTTTACTTAAAGAATCGTTACCAATTATGTTATATGTATCGAATAAATACATTAATCAATTAGGCGCCTCGTGCTTGAAGTGCATTTTAAATGAAAGATTTAATCAAAATGATTTGTTTGCGGAAGCGATGAAATTAAGTTTTGAAAAGCCATCAAAAGTCCACAGCATAACTTCATTATACTTTAGTATGGGAGTGAGAGGCCTATAGCAAGCTATTAACATTTCATGGCGTCGATTTAAAAGGCCTCTTTACATCAGAAGGCTATAAAAGATTCTAGAGATGATTTCATAAAATCTTATTCAAGTTTCCGCTGCTGCAAACAAATGAATACATGGAATTACTTAATCTCAATTCCATCAAGAAAGGATATGCTCACATGCAATGTCTAGTAACTAAGTACAATACTGCAGCTACTACAAGAACATTTGAGCCATCTACTAGCTATTGGTAGCTTATAGATAACTCAAATGTTCTAACTCGGTACCGGCTGGCAGCGTGCCCAGAATGCTAGCAGTATTGCCACGCTGTATTTCAATGCTGATTCGTTGAGCCAAATATGTGCCAGCATTTTGGTCACGCGTCGTGTCGATCAAACGCTCTGATAAGTTTAAACAATGTCTAGTTAAAACAATATTCATGTATGTAAGCATAGACGCTAGTCGCTGAGTTTTTTTTTACTGGACACATTTTGGGTAGTGTGTCCTGCTGCTACATGACTTGATTCCTCGTTCATGGCTTTGCGCCATCCATTCATAATGAAATGAATTGCATGAAGATTGAGGGAATACATTGGGTATTCCATGGATATTATTATTATTACTTTACAACAATCACACAAGGTCTTCAGGTCCCAAACTAGGCAGAGCCTGTACTATGGTAACCTGATGACTGATATATACATATACACACCCAGACACAGGTCAAACAGACATGTTCATACACACAAATGTTTGACCTGTCCGGGAATCGAACCCGGGACCAGTGGCTCAGAAGGCAGAGTACTACCAACTGCGCCAACCGACCAGTCACATTCATATAGTTTGCGTGTCTTCAGTAAATTAGTATTTTCTATGCAAACGGGGTATCAATTCTACTAACAAATTGCTTAAAGATTTTAATGAACTGTCGTTTTTGCTAGTTTTACTACTTGGAGTATAATAGCTACATAGATCTAATTTCTACCGGAAAGCAATTACCTACAATGCAGTCGAGATGCAATTGTTATTTTAGCGGAAGTAAGCGGCGTGGACTAGTCAGCTGAGCTCACGTGACACTGGGCGGCAGTAGGAATTAAACAAATTGGATAATCATTAATATTTAATAATAATTCTAAACTTTTAAAAGTTTTCCATTACCTACCCAACAATATAAGATTTGTATGAATATTCTTATTATTTCGGAAGATATAGGTTTCTTTAAAATTATTTTAAAAGAAACTACGGAAATAATTGTACTATTATTTCTATGTAATTAATGATTAAACGACAGACATAGACATAGACAGACAGACGACCTGACTAAGATCGCAGGCAAGGGCTGGATGCGGGCCGCTTCCAACAGGTCCTTGTGGAAATCAATGGGGGAGGCCTATGTCCAGCAGTGGACGTCCTATGGCTGAGATGATGATGATGATGATGAATGATTAAACGAACCTGAAAGGTGAAGTTCTATCATAATTATACTAGCGCCGAGTCCGAAGAGATTAGTCCGTCCCTCCCCCCCGGTGTTATAGGTAAACACCTAATGATACCCTGGGTCACTTATCGGCAATACATTAATGATTTTCATGGATCTCTAAACTAAATGACTAACGATGGAGAGCTCCAGCTAGGAGGTAGGATCGGTATTGCCAACAATAAAACAAAAAAAATAATCCCAAAATAGGGTAAATTAACTAAAAGATATAAACTCTCCAAACCAAGTGCATGAGTGGTGTTATCTAAGCGTAACTACATGTGTATAAAATCTATTATTTATTTGCACAAAACACTTACAATACATTATACACTACTAGAATACATGGATAAAGATAGATAAATACATATGTATGTGAAAACAATATAAAAGGCCTTTAGCAGCCGCGCTAGGGTCACCTGTGTTACGGCTGCTAAGCTACTTCCTATCATCAAAGCAATACATAATAATATGCAACGAGCTTCCTGAAATGACATAACTTAATAAATATATTATTAAACAACATGGTTAGAAGGAATAGAATAAAAATCCAAGATAAGTTAGACAACTAAAACTTAAATAACCTAATATGTTGGTATGAGGAAATTAGGGACTAAGTATTACATTTTTAATTTAATCTTCTTCTTCTTCTTCTTCTTCTTCTCAGCCATAGGAAGTCCACTGCTGGACATATGCCTTCCCCATACAGGGGGGATTTGCCAATACTCGCCACGCTTGGCAGGCGGGTTGGCGAGCGCAGTATGGTTTCTCATCCTCAGAAGGCGCTGCTGCCCACCTTCTGGTACGTGATCCCTCAGCCGACTCTTACGGCACCCGCGGGAAGAGATGGGGAGTACTATTCTAGGCCGGTACCACCACGGCATAGCATTTAATTTAATATCAGTTAATAATCAAACCTATTTTTACAAACATATTTTCAATGCAAGCAATCCGACGCAATGAATGCACACTTCATTCAATCTATTTCACAGGATTAATCTCGAGGTCTCGGCGCTTGTATAATTATACACATGCTTTGTTGCCTGCATACCTTCCACTAGATACTAAATATGAAAAAATAAAAAAATATTATTTACAGGATGTTTTAAAATTGTTCCCTCGTACGGCTTTTGTCTAGGATTCAAGACGATGACTGTGAATGCATTGTGGATGCATGCCAATTGCCAATCAAAAAAAAAAACACGGGTAGTATTATCAAAGCTGTTGTAAACAATTACACATGACACTTTGCACATTCCGACACATAACACTAGCAAACAGATAACCAACTTGCGATTTTATATTACAACTTTATGCCAGATATCAGATACGTGGTTTTATGTTCGCAGTGTAAGCTTCAAGTAGGGTTGGCAGAGGTGAGTTAGTGCGACATTTTTAGATTTGTTTTCTGTATTTTTTATGTGATCTGGTCACCGATCAATCAAAAAGCCCAGAGGATGTTAAGCGGTAACCTGCCATAGATACAGATTCGTAAAGACTGCACTGCGCCCATCATCCTGAGGCATAAGTTAGTAAGTCTCATGTGCCTGTAGTTTCACCGGAAACAATACCCTTCAAACCGGATCACAGTAATGCGAACACTATTGCCTAGCGGTAGACATAGATGCGTGGCAGTACTTTCCAGGGCGAACTCTCTCATAGAGCGCCATCTGGGCATCTTCAAGTCACGAGTGAATAGGTATCACTTAACATAAGGCTGGTGAGAAAGGCGTTATTTTTATTTGAAGTATTATGTCTTATCTTTTACTTGCATTGTGCTACAATCTGAGGAGTAATCACTTGTCCGTTCGTGACGTCAGGAATGATTGTCGACTGAAAATCAGTGCTAGGGGTGACCCTAGTTTATGCTGAGTCGACATTTATTCCTGAAATCGGGCAGCATTACTTGATATGATGTTCTGTTTTAATTCAAATGTATTTGAGTAATGCTGTCTTTTGATGGGAATAATTTTTTTCCATTACATTAAAAGCTTATCAATAAATTTTTTTACAGTCTGCTTAATTGGTAGTATAATAGGCATGCACCTTAATGTATGACTGTGATTCTGTTGACTGTATTTCAGATGCCCTCAGTTGTCGTGGAAACTTGGATGGTCCCATAATTGTTTTCTATTTAAGGTCTAAAGTGTAATTAAATTCTAAAAAAAAAAAAAAAGAAAAAATAACTTAGTATGGCAGCCCTATCGTCGTTTTTACGAGCGGTAACATTCTGCTTACTGCGATCTTATCGTTATATCGAATACTAACTTTGATATCCTATGTCCTGATTTTGTGGAACCTTATTTTACTGCTTTCTTAATTTTCGGAATATGTTGATATAATTTACTTTCTTTATTCCATGATAAAGTGGCCGAGCATCATATTAGAGTTTTAATAAAAAAACTGCCGAAGGTAATAAAATGGTCCTTGAGGAACCCATGTATTTAAATATATGTTCTGCTGTTAAATAAAATAAATTTAATAATATAAAATAATTATTTTAATAATTAAATAAGTTGTTCGCTTTATGTTGGTTTGCGGCTTCGTAGACCTCATATTTTTTAACAATATTAACTATTTTTTAATTATTAAGCTTGCTTTTGCCACTGCTTATCTGATGTTAAGTGTCAACGCGGTCTAATGTGGAGTACGCGAGTCTAGACTGTATTAATGCGTTCTAGAATGCTAGTTCAAATTTTAGTTGGTTATATTTTGATTTGATTTTGTTTTAATACGCTTCATATTAATGTTTAACTTGTGTAAAATGTTAATAATGGTGTCAACTGTTGGAGCTTTTTGGAAAAGAAGCGTTTGCTAGATTATTCATCATCATCATCATCTTAGCCATCGGATGTCCACTACTGGACATATGCCTCCCCCATTGATTTCCACAAGGACCGGTTGGAAGCGGCCCGCATCCAGCCCTTGACTGCGGTCTTAGTTATGTCGGTAATATTATTAATAGGTAAAATTCGTAGTATTTATAACTAAAGATTGTTCATATACCTACACGTACTAGAACCCTTTGTTTATGGCATTATATAATCAAGTCATATACGAAGGTGACAACACTCCAGGTGACCCCAAAATAAATATTACTTAACCTAGTTTGGGGGTTTTAATCAAAAGCGATAGTTCTTAGTTTGTGGGCCGGGCCACCACCCCCGGACAGGAAAAAAAGGAAAACAATATATAAATATATATAAACAAATATAAAAAAAGTTAATTAACTAAGCTATATATAGCTTCCCAACGGAAGACCAGCGCTGGTTTATAATCAGCATTGCTGAGTTGGGGCCGATTTGTAACATTTGTAATTGTACATTTTGTTATTTTTTGTATGCTTTAAATGTTACAAATAAATTTCTTTCTTTCTTTCTACAAACTAATTACATAATTACTATAAGCTTGCCTTTGACCACTGTCTCTTCTGTTGTTAAGTGCCAACGCTGTGTAAGATGGAGCACGCAAGCCTAGAAGGTACCTATTCACTCGTGACTTGAAGATAATCACCGTCACACCCCGCATTACACAAACATCAAAGATCATGGACAAACAAACAAACTAGCGTGATAACATCTTTGACCACATCGTCCTTGACCATCAAGTGAGCTAATGATCAAATGCTAGATCTATAAAATATGTTTACAAAATCATGCTCCGCTGCCCAGAGATTCAAACCTAAAGTCCCTGGGTCCAGAAGTCATGTCAACTGTAACTGTAACTACTGAGCCAAAGCAACCGTCAATAATGTAGACACTTGGTCGATAAACGACACTAGATAATTCTATTGTGACTTGGCTCTAGACCAAAACTAGACAGCAACCAGTCTAGACCGCTAGTAGACGGCGGCGGCGAGACAATTGTTTCCGAGTAATTTATGTTAGAATAGGTCTATTTTCTTTGATTACTTCGTATGGGATTCTTGGGATACTAAACTTCTTACCTATTAGCCTTCAGCGGTAAATGAGCTCGCTTATGGGCATAATAAAAAGACCCTATCAATGAAGGTTCATTCCAAGATAGACATGAGGCAAACCTATGGCCCGCAGTTTGAACAGTAAGAGAATCTATTTTGATGCTCTACTGTCTGAAGCAAATGTGTTCAAACACAAAATGTTTTTAAAGTGGGCGGTGATCAAAATTTAATTTGAAAATCATTTAATATTCTGCGCCCCCCAATTTTTTTACATCACAAACAAAAATCACAATTACATTGATTACCTACTTTAATTATAGGGGCATCGTTATCGCCCACTTTCAGATAAACTGTCCTAATGAATCTACATGAGAACCTCAACTAGGTACTCAAACACAACATAACCACTCCCCAACACTAAACACAGGCAGCAGTCCTTGAGAGGTAAGCATTCTAGATCGAGCGTGATAACATCTTCGACCACCGAGTGCGAGAGTAGTCAAACGCTAAACCTATACAGTATAAAAGAGCTTGAAAGGATGATAAGCGAGTCCTTTTATAGTTTTCTTTGAAGGAACGAACTGACAGCCCCTCAGGATCCGTATAAGCTATGAGCCCTAACAATATCTTGTTTACATTAGCGTTATAGTATGTATGAACATATATGTACGAGTATGTACATATCTTCTCATGCACAATGCGACCCACTCTCGTTTATTATATCCAGTTTATTTCGGTCTATGGCGTCCATTGAAGTCGTTGGCTGCCGTTTATTATAATCACTTGACTAATGAATAATATTCATTTTTTCTCAAAAAAACAAAACTCTCAAAGGTCACAACCTCCAAACCGACAACAGTACTACACCCCGAATTTTACATTCCTCTTTCCCTGCTCCAGGTGAACGATAATTAAACCACAATTTGTAGGTACATAAAATAGTCATCTGAACTGTTGAAAGCCATACGAAAAGCTATGAGCAGTTGACATTAAATTATTTTTCATAGAATAGCATGGAAGCACTACAGTCAGTAGTACATAATTGTTAATAGCAGCGATCATAGACTAGATAAAATTATAGGTATTATTGAAAAAAAAATATATAGTAAAAAATTGTAAAATAACAGAGTAACTATCGCGTTTGTATCGTAATAAGTTACAACAGTATCTAGGGAATTTAGAGATCCCGTATGACGTATTATTCGGTTCACAGAATATTAATAATTTTCTTTCTTTGTGAGCTATTGATGCACTGAGGCAATATTGCAAGCATCATGATCAAAAGAAAATGGCACTTACAATATCCTGGTTCGAAAGTTATTTGTTGAGCCCGTAAAAACTTAACTGTCCATTAGAATTTCAATGTAACCTTTCACTTTCTTTGAATTTCATCTCTTCACAACTGTTCTATAACTCATTACGTTTCCATTAACATTGCAGGGTTACTCAACGCGTTTAAAAGACGACCAACCTTTAACCCGCAGCGGTTTGTGGGCGGCACCCGCAGCCATTGTAACACTTCTGAGCTATTTCAAGTGTCAAATTAATGATTCGAAACAGTGAAGCGCTGGTTGCGACCTCGTTTTATACTTCCTTAGCTTGTGGTGTGAGCTATAAACTTATTAAGCCAAATAGAAATGTAACCCTAAATCATGAATCGCAAAGGGCTACTCGACATGGCTGCAAATAGTAAGCGTCGCACTATTCAGTTCTTAGAGCAGGAATAAATTTCGTCATTGTTTATACGACTGCATTAAGTGGTATAAACAATTGAATATCGCACTTGCCGTCCTCACAATCAGTCAATTCTCTATGTCACAATTGCGCTAGATAGGTATTTTGTCAACGGTGACCAAAGCGCATCAATGATGGCATTCAGGGTTTTAAATCTACTAATTTCATGTTCATATTCAGTCCAGTACGTGACAGACTCGATGCCAATAAGACAACCTCAAAAATCCGTAGTCTGCTAAGTTCACAGCGGCCCGAAATGTTTAACCTTGCTCATCCCATGCTCGGTCGGTGTCTGCTTTGAACGAAATTGGCAAGTCAGACGCTAGCAGACTAAGAAAACTTACGTAGTACGTCACTGAATCAGGAAAAGATTCAATGTGTACGAATTAAAAATAGCGGTATACAACAAAAATCGTCAAAATCGCCCTTTGTGAGCCCAGCATATTGCCATATTGAATAGTAAAAGAATTAGAAGCCCCTTAGACCCCACGAGATCTAAAAACTCTACCATGGAATTGACGCATGCTGGATTATTGTCTACGTCTGATAACTAGCATTTAGTTTTCGATCAGTAGGAACGAACGAGGTTGATTACCTTTTCACTGCTAACGATGTTTGTTGATGCGATATTATAAATATTTATCAAATCACTGTATTATAAGGTACAGGATAAATTATAAATAGTTATTTGTTCAACATAAGCGCTTAAAAGATTTTTCTTGAAGACCAAACGCTAAAGGCACGGAAGGGTGTAGTATATTTCTCTCTTCCTAATCCCTTAACTTTTGAATGTAAATATCGTGCATCCAAAATGTTGCAAATAATATATATCGCTGCCATTCACTAACTTACCTGAAATCAATCTAAAACTTGACTATGGTACATGCATTACTGTTAACGCTTATACATGTAGATTCCTATAAGTATTATGCAACATGAACATATTGCTCGATAACTTAATCGTTACACGCATCTTGAACTTTGGCGCATTCCGTATGGTTCTATGAGCTTGGTTTCAAATATGCCAATTTATCACCTTGTCTCAGTAAGAGCAGTCAAAGTTTCTTTGGGTAGCAATAAAATGCGTCTAAATGGTTTACTGCATTAGGGTTCTTCGTTGTTATTCTAATTTTAAATTTGGTTTAGAATGTGCACTCTACGTAACCTTTTGATTACCTCCAACCTTGTCACAGTAAGATTATGGCGTAGCTTAATTGATGTGGCATAGAGCTGTTTTCGAAATTATTATGTCATGGTCCTTCACAGTTGAGGCATCTTTTGGTAGTTTGTTATGGGTACTCGACATTAACTCTCTATTATTAGTGCGTCCATTACTTACATATGATAAATGAAGCCTTTGCTTCGCTCCATCGTTAGTGTTTTTAATTTTAGGCTTTTGTGTGTGAAATGTTGCAGCGAAAGTTAGTTTAAACGGTTTAAGTCTTGAACTTTTAGACCATAACAATATAAAAAAGTAATGTTACTTTTTGTTAGTTCTATGGCCTAAATCTACTATTCAATAGGGCAATATGCTCAAATAGGCCGATTTTGACAGCTTTGGTAGTGTTCTATTTTTAATTCTTCCATATTGCCAGCTCTCTGGATGACTTCCTAACTGAGGGTAAAGAAATAAGTGAACATACATAATGACAATTGATCCCGTGAGTAGCAAAGGTGTTTAAAGGTGTAAAAAGGGTGAAAAAAATTTTCACCAAAAAATGGAACCGACTTCAACGCTCAAAAGTGTGAAATATCTTGTCGAAGTCGGTACCATGAGCACAAAATTTTAATAATAGTTACTTTTGAACTACTTATCGTGTTACCGACTTCAACAAGTTACCTATTTCACATTTTTGAGTGTTGATGTCGATTCCATTTTGTTTTTACATTATAGTCTGTGGAAAAAATTTAGTCCGATTTATTGCACAACTATTAGTGTTGTCTATCTATCTATTTATCTTCCTTTTGGTTTACTCGCTTATAATACCTAGTATGGATTAGATGCAGAACAATAAAAGAGCTCTTTAAGTAATACGATATATATATATATATACATATACATATACATACAATATAAGTACCACACTTCGTTTTGCAGAACAAAGAAATATTTTTGTGTAATGATCAACGCCTTTCTATATTATGTACAAGTTCCTTATTGATACACTTCAATGACGCAGTACTAAAACCGAAAACGCAACATCCATACCTTATTCAGATATTCGTTGAAACCCATGGAGCTTTAGTATATTGTATCATCCTGACAATAGCTTATCGGGATCCCAATACAATCGACCCGACGAATAAGATCTCAGATCTTTGAGACAGCAATATGACCATTAATGTTATTGGAATACAGTCGAAGCTGGTACGCAATCACTCAAAGACAACAAGCCTTTACAGTAGTGGCAATAGGGCTGAATATCGGAAAGATTGCAAGAACGATACAGCACGTCCGACCCAATTTCTAAATCTGACTGAGGTTACGACACATTTCAATTAGTTTGGCAGGTAGGTATGTGGTGTCAATAGCACTGGGGCATCGTGTTCACACATGCCTTTACCATCGTGAGAATCCGCGAAGGAAACCTTCTATTGTTTTTGATAGAACTTAAACATTTTACAAAAACTTCGTGCATTGCGATCAAGATTAAGATTTAGCGAGATATTCCCTGTCAGATAGCAACTAAATTACTGGTCATGAAGATATAAACGAAGAACATTTTTAACGATTTCAAAATGTAACATGAGTTTTAAGATGGCGACTACAGTGCAAAGAAGTTGGCAATTTAATGACTGTCATGTCCCTTAGTTTGTAGGTATACTTTTAACAAACTGACCTGGAGTAAAATGCTGACTACTTTAAGGGATATATTAAAAGAGGAACCAAAGATAACAAAAACAAACTTCTACTTAACAACTACTAAATGGTAATTTCGAAGCGATGATAGCTCAGCGGGGGGAGCGGCGCCTGACAAACTGACAGACACTGATTCGATCCCCGCTGAGCTTCAAGATAACACCGTTATCGAATTCCCAGCATGGTGGTAGGATACTTTCGAATACCCGCCTGGCTATCTACCGCCCTCAAGTTTGAAAAACTGTCACCAAACACAGTATGTTCAGGCCGCAGTCCTTGAGAGCCAGTGAGCATTCTAGGTCTAGCGTGATAACATCTTCGACCACATCGTCACTGACCATCAAGTGAGATAGTGGTCAAACGCTCTATACAGTATAAAAAAAATAGGATACGCATGTTAAATATTCATGTATTGGTATAATTATTTTATACATTAACGACAATTTTTAAAAACCTAAAATAAGAATTTTTATGTGCTAAAAATAGTCTTGAATTATATATAATTAATTTAAATTGTGCTGTTGTATAATTGAAATAGTACCACGTGACTGCGAACGCCAATCCGAGCGCTATGACGTCACTGACCAGGAAACAAGCAGATTTATCTGCTGTGTCATATGTGTCATAACAGCTCTAAACCAAATTAAGACTTAAAAGTATTGTCGGTGAACTGTATCTCCCGATAGCTTAACAAGTCGCGAAGCTAGTTTATGTTATTATCTAGTTAGTATTCCTATTTAGGTATTTTTTATTATAATTTGTCATATTTTCATATCAAATTATTATTTTCGTGTTAATATAAGGTCTATCTGTGATAAAAGCAATTCCAAAATTTGCCATCATCCCTATTCGTGGTGACACGAGGAAGGGCTTATTAATATTATCGTACTAAAACAATCAACATCTTAAGAGCAAGCAATGTCTTCTAAAATGATTTGTGTTCACAATTAAGTACGATAATTAAAGGAGACCTTCTAATGGGTAGTTTGAAATTAATTGTGTTTTGTTTAAATGACGCAGGTTTGATTTAAAATAACCCTTTTTTACAACTCTTTCACCACCATGGTTCTCTTCAATTTAGCTAAAGAGCGTCAACTACTGGACGTAGGCTACAGCATTGCTACTAGATTGAAGAGGTTTCGCAAATAGTACTCGTCACAAAAAACGGCGGATTGCAACTTAGTGCGCACTTTTTGGTACTCTGTACCCCACAGCAATTTAGAAATGAGAACATTATAAATTTTTACGTCGGTAGAAAATTATTCTTTATTCAAAAAATGGAATGAAACCAATGAGAAAAGAGTCACGAAGGCATGTGTTAAAATTAGAACACTTTTGGGTAATTTATTGAAAAAGATATATTTTTAGTGTTGTACAAATTCGGACTTTAGTATGAGTAAATTCCTTTATTAAAATAAGACTCTAATAACTAATTACAATACTGCAGCTACTACAATAACATTTGAGCAATCCACTAGCTATTGGTAGCCTATAGATAACTCAAATGTTCTAACCCACTACCGGCCGGCAGCGTGCCCAGAATGCTAGCAGCATTGCCACGCTGAATTGCAATGCTGATTCGTTGAGCCAAATATGTGCCAGCATTTTAGTCACGCGTCGCATCGATCAAACGCTCAGATAAATTTTGGAAAATCCGATGAGCTCCAGGTCCCCACGGGCCCAAGGTCTCGACCCCAAACGGTTCAAATATGTAACCACTACCTAGGTTAGCACATTTTCGCCGTTTCAATTCTCCGCCGAATAAGCGGCGGCGCCAGCCCTAACATGTGTCTCAGGAAGATGTGAGGGCGCCAAAGTGTCAACGCATGTAGCGTCCCACACTATAGGCCGCCCTAACTTCCATTAGAATCCTCTTCTAAGTAAGTAAATTTAAGTTTTAATTATTATATTAGTAATAAGTGTTATTTTTCAATCGTGCGCAGTTTTTATCGTTGACTTAACCTTGTAGTAGACCCCGTAGAGCATTCATGCCACGGAATCTTCTAGGTTCCATGGATGTCAAGAACACAGGGGTTTTTTAGAGTAAAATTGAAGAATCTTTTTTTTAATGTAATTCTATCAACGACAACAATTTCCGTGTATCTTTGAACAATGCATCGAAAACCACGCAGGTGCATGCAGTTTAAATCAAACGAGAACTTCCTCATTCTGATTTCGGAACATATGCCTATGCCTTCCTCTTCCGATTCTACCGTTCACGTCACCCATGTATTCCTGTCTAGTCGTTTGTGTATATTAGATTATATCCGCTCCATTTTTTTATTTTTTTATTTTTGACGTGATAACGTTTTATAAATTGATGAATGCCAAAATGAAAAATAGTAACGTTCCGTGTAGCGTTCCGTGTAGCGTTCCGTGTAGCGTTCCGTTTCCGTTTCCCTCAAAAGTCAAACGTCAAAAGTCAGAAGTCAGAAGTCGAAGTCGAAGTCATAAATGATTATGACGTTATCACGTAAATCTATCTTCCGTAAACCGACTTTACAGACAACCAATTTTTTAAAATGTTTTTTACCGCATAACTTCCGACTGGGTAAGCCGATTTTGATCGTTCTTTTTGACGTGATAACGTTTTATAAATTGATGAATGCCAAAATGAAAAATAGTAACGTTCCGCGTAACGTTCCACCTGAGTTTTATCTAGATCTAGATAATATAATCAAAGTCAAAGCCAAAGCCAAAGTCAAAGTCAAAGTCAAAGTTAAAAAGCCTATTCATATATTATTATTTACTTATGTATTATATTATACCTACACTAAAAATAAATATAAAAGTACACTAAACTCAAAACCATAATTATGTTTTTACAGGGTCTATTGGCTGTAGGTCTCGGCAGAATACCAGCGCTTAGCTACATTATTTTGATATGGTTAGGCAATATGCTGAGCCGAGATCCTTTTTGTTGCTGTGGCACACAAATATATACATACCATTTTTCATTCATATTATGTATATGTATACTTCACATCTTAGACTCTTCACATGATGAACTATATTATTTTATTTTTTTATTTCCCTTGTATGTTTTTCTTATTGTTAGTGTATTGTAATTGTATGTGTGCCAATGCAACAAATAAATGTGTGTCTATGTCTATGTCTATGTCTAAAGTCAAAGTCAAAGTCAAAGTCAAAGTCAAAGTCAAAAGTCAAAAGTCGAAAGTCGAAAGTCGAAAGTCGAAAGTCGAGTCAAAAGTCAAAAGTCAAAAGTCAAAGTCATAAATGATTATGACGTTATCACGTAAATCTATCGTCCGTAAACCGACTTTACAGACAACCAATTTTTTTATTTATTTATTAACATTCACACAAGGTCTTCAGGTCCCAAACTAGGCAGAGCCTGTGCTATGGTAACCTGATGACTGATATATATACATATATACATATACACACCCAGACACAGGTCAAACAGACATGTTCATGCACACAAATGTTTGACCTGTCTGGGAATCGAACCCAGGACCAGCAGCTTAGAAAGCAGAGTGCTACCAACTGCGCCAACCGGCCAGTCTAAATGATTGAATCCATTATTGAAGCCAAATCGATATGTGATAACTTACACGCGTGTCACAGCGTAGAATAATCCAGTGCAAACTACTTACCTACTTAAATATATTATCATGCAAAGCAGGAAGCAGGCAAATTTTTACATATCATGTGACATTAGGTACAATAATACAGTCAAACAGTGACGACACTTCTTTCTGACTAATACGAGTCTATTATAATAACAATGAAATAACGTCCAAGATATAGATATAGAGATATAGATAGTTAATAGTATCTATTTAAGTGATGTATTGTATGGGTGTTTTTAAATTTTACTATTGTAGACCATCATTACACAATAGGATGTAGCGAAAGGTTATCACCAGATCTAAGTGGGAGATGAGAGGGTTATTTTTCTTCGTTTAGATCGTTTATATACGAGATAAAGATGTACCTTAGTATATGATATATTTAATTTTTTTTTTTTTGACGTGATAACGTTTTATAAATTGATGAATACCAGCAACACTCATGAAAAATAGTAACGTTCCGCGTAACGTTCCACCTGAGTTTTGTATTACATAAAATAATCAAAGTCAAAGTCAAAGTCAGTCAAAGTCAAAGTCAAAGTCAAAGTCAGTCAAAGTCGAAGTCGAAGTCAAAGTCAAACTCATAAATGATTATGACGTTATCACGTAAATCTATCGTCCGTAAACCGACTTTACAGACAACCAATTTATTTTTTTTTACTTTTAATCTATCTTATATTTTTCAAAAATCGAATAATTAACGTATATATTACACAATTTAGAATAGCAATAAAATAATCTAACTTAGAATAAAAACCTTAAAAATTTAATAAAAACTAAATTAAATCTAAAACGGGCCCCTGCGGCATTGTACCCTAGATGCTGGCAGCGTTTCCTCTTTGTATTGCTAGGCTAATACGTTGAGCGAGGAAGCTGCCAGCTCTTCGGTCTCCTGAGACGTCAGATTACCCCGTCAAATTAACTTAAATTGACTTGTGTACATCGTCATTAATCAAAGTCAAAATTGATTTATTCAATTTAGGCATGGAATGGCGCAATTATGAACCTTATTAAATATGGAACATTAATTTAAAGCTTGACCATTTGCTGAATGGATATTTT
This sequence comes from Apeira syringaria, assembly GCA_934044485.1. Classification (NCBI taxonomy): domain Eukaryota; kingdom Metazoa; phylum Arthropoda; class Insecta; order Lepidoptera; family Geometridae; genus Apeira; species Apeira syringaria. Next base: position 6,638,533 of record OW203672.1, on the reverse strand, counting down.
TGAGCCTTTTCAGCTTATTTTATTGAATGCTTTACATGTCTGATAAACTACACTAACTCACATATTGAGAACAGTTTATAAAGTTTAATTCTTATGAGAACAAAATAAGATATAAATTCGTAATTGATTAGTGAAAAAGTATCTTCACGCGACGATATTTGGCAACGATAAATGCGCCTGAATTTTAAGATTTGCGGTATCTCATTTTGTAGGTATAATTCTGACAGCCAACTTTTACAAAAAAATGTACCAATAAACGAAACCGAGTTCGACATTAAAAAGTGTGAAATAACTTGTTGAAGTCGGTACTATGATAGTTCAAAAGTAACTATTATCAAAATATAGTGCTCATTGTACGGATTTCAACAAGTTATTTCACACTTTTGAGTGTTGAAGTTGGTTCCAATTTTTGATAGTTTTTTTTCACCCTTTTCAGTGACCTTTGCTACTCACGGGATCAATTGTCATTGTGTATATTCTTTTCAGTTATTGGAGTGTAAATTAAAAAAACTGCTTGACCGATTTTAATGAAATTTAAATGGAAACAGACGGGACGCACCAGCATAAAAATAAAAGAGAATCATCAAACTCGATTCACCCAGGAAAAAAATACAGACGAATTTAGAACCTCCTCCTTTTGATAAACAAAAATGTTATTGTGATCAACTTCATATATATTTACTTAATAATGATGGACTAAACTTGCGATATTTTAATGTCAAACTTTTAAACTATTTTTTCTTGACCAAAAATTTAATATAATAATAATAATAATATGGGACAACATTCACACAAGGTCTTCAGGTCCCAAACTAGGCAGAGCCTGTACTATGGTAACCTGATAACTGATATATATACTTAAATACATACTTATACATATACACACCCAGACACAGGTCAAACAGACATGTTCATACACACAAATATTTGACCTGTCCGGGAATCGAACCCGGGACCAGCGGCTCAGAAGGCAGAGTGCTACCAACTGCGCCAACCGGCCTGTCTAATGAAACATCCTTAAGTAAGTATTTATTTTATTATATTTTTTCTTATTAAAAACTAGATAAGTATAAGCTGAAGAAGCCGCACTAAATATGTGTAGTGAATCAATATGACGTATTAGTGAAAGAGATGTGTGCAAATTAATATACAGTAGAAATGGTGTTAAATCCAGTATAAATTGGGAGAGTATAGAATGGAAATAAATGCAGCTGAAAATGACGTGAAATTTAAAAAATAAAAAGCTCACCTTACAGACGTGCACACCAATTCAATCTAAAGCTCACTGTTATCGCTGGAAAGCTCGAAGAGATAAAAATGCTAACAATCGTGACGCTTTGCAAAAGGTACGCGACAAAAGAGCGGGCGCCATCGTAAGGTGACGCTGAGTCAGCTGTGACTAGAACGCCATATTGGATTTTTATTTTTTAAAACTGCGCGCATAGACAAACGCTCGAATCGCGATCGAACTCAATTTTAATTTAGTGGCGCTTGTTACAAACTATTTGAGAATAGTGATTTCCATTTTAACACTCTTGAGAATCTGGCTGCATCCTTTTTCGTAATAATTGAAGATCAGCATTCCTACCCGTTTTATGTACAATATAATCCTACTTATATTATAAATGCGAAAGTTTTTGTGTATGTTTGTTACTTCTTCACGCTCAAACGTCCGATTCGACAAACAAACCGATTTCGATGAAATTTGGTATGGAGATAGTTTATTTATTTATTTATTTTTATTTTATTTATTTATTTATTAACATACACACAAGGTCTTCAGGTACCAAACTAGGCAGAGCCTGTGCTATGGTAACCTGATGACTGATATATATAGTTATATACATATACACACCCAGACACAGGTCAAACAGACATGTTCATGCACACAAATGTTTGACCTGTCCTGGAATCGAACCCGGGACCAGCGGCTCAGAAGGCAGAGTGCTACCAACTGCGCCAACCGGCCAGTCAGAGTCAGAGTTTAAACCTTGGATTAACACATAGGTTACTTTTATCCCGGAAAAAGTATAGTTTCTGTGGGATAATTGAGGTAACGGGAAAACCGTAATCTGGGTGAAACCGCGGGGCGCTACTAGTAATAAATAAATAATAACAAAAACCTAAAGCTTCAATCATGAAAAACTGACCGTCGCTGTGGCTCAGTGGTCAGTGACATAACTTCTGTGTCTCTGAGACCCTGGGTTCAAACCCGCAAGGGCAAACATTTGTACGATGAGTGACCCTGCGAGCCAGGAAGTGCTAGTGCGGCGGTTTGAGTGTAATAAATAAAAATATATCGTATAACCGTGCGGAGAGACTAGCCGCTAGTTTCTAAATAAAAACAGATTGGTAAAAACATATAATTTATCTATTAAATAAAATCTGTATATACGGATACAGATATTTTGATGAACGTGATAATATCACATATATTATTATGGAATATTAGAGGTTATACGATCATTGACATGATCCAAACATAACCTTTTTAACCAGAAATGGACGTTAAAAAACACAACCGAAAGATATCAAACGAATTTGTACACAACAAATGAATTCTACGGCTTAATCGACGTTCTGATGTAGGCCAACCAATCATGTATCAAAACATGTCGCTACTAAAGTTGGTTAATTGAGCTAGATCACGTCAACGGCTAAAATATTACATTTGTAATTCATAAGCCCCAAATTACCATCAATAAAAACCACCTCCCTCTGAATTGTTTCAACTGTAATTGTACAACTTGGAAAAACTAAGTTTAGGTAGGTGGTTTGTTTGGTTCGCTGTTAATAAATCAACATCGGGGTCAACAACTTTGCAGGCGCGAAAGCGAAATTGCTAAAAATTTGAGATAGGTGTACAGCTATAATAACCGCGAGAATTACGCCAAAAACTTTTTTAATAACGCTCCAGATTCAATCTCAATCGAAAAATACGTAACAAAAAATTCTCGGCACAACAGTAAGAAAAATGTATAAACATGTCAAGGGACCGGCACAGGTACGCCATTTTTTATTGAATTGAACACCTATATGCTCGAAAGGGACGCTCGCTTCCCTGCCTTTCCAACCCGGGCTGAGACCACAGCCGAGGAAAGAGACAGCGATATGCATCCGTCTTATTTATTCCAGCTGCATTCGTGAGGACAAAGAATAAGTAGTAATAAAGACGTGACATTCATGCAGATGGTTGATAAAACTTAATACTTGGCAGTTTGTCCGTTCTTCGACTATTAAAAGGCAACGAACAGATACGATGTTACATGCTCTTTAGCTCCCGAGACTCATGAAAACATTAAAGGAAACGGTTCTCTCCGTCGAGGTCGTATATCGCCTTCTATGTTGGTGGTATTGGCGAGCCTTTTTACTTTTGCTATTGGCGCGAAATTGGCGGGAAAGGAAAATGGCAAACAATTCAATGTCTCAATTTAACTCAAGCGACGGAGGAGACCGAGTTGATTGCGTTCGAAGTATCCAGATAGGGACCCAAATAAAAGAGTGCAATTATTTCAAACGCGGGTCTAATTTTTATCATCGGTCCGAACCCTGGCGATCGAATTGTGTTTGAGTGTTTTTAAATGACAAATACTTCGTGATCCATCTGTTCCAGCGCTCTAGGTCGGTCCTTTGAAGCCAATTATGAAAGAGAGATCCGATATCCCGGTTTCGTCGCAGGGGGACCAGTTTCGTCCTCAATTTTTACCTGATGTTATTACTAGCTGACAGTAGTATTACAAGGGTCGCGAAATGTGAGACATTTTTGATAAATCCCGAAGGTGATTACGTACTATGAGGTTTAATAGGATTTATTGAATGAGTTGCGTTTTGAGTGTTTTCATTATGTGAGATTGTGAGCACTTGAGCTTGTGAACGGGCGAGCGTAAGGCGCGAGAAGGAAGACATAACAATCTAATGACACATGGATTGTCGTTTTGATGACGGCAAACTTCTCGAATGAGTTCCTGAAAATAGCGCTTGAACCAATTTGGGAGTCATGCGAAATCGTAAAACCTTCCACGGCTCGCAGTACCGACGCACCACCATTCTGTAATCTGACGTAATTTAACGATCGTGTCGCTGTTATCGTTACATTACTCCTTCGACACGCAAATCCAGTCCAAATTATAAAGCAAAAGGCAGCAACGTTGGAAGTTTTTGCGTAAGCGAAATTGTCGGTTGTTCCAGTAGAATTTGGGTGCGGGAATATACGTAAAGCGGTGTTACGTAAATCGATCGTTTGTTCAGCTGATTGCTAGATTGAAATGCTCTCTTTTGCTTTGTAATCCTGCCGGCTTATAACCTATATGAGCTTAGTCTGTTCAATTTCATGTCTTTATGTGCTCTCTTTTTATGTTTATTTTGCTCCTTTTGAGCTTTTTCTCGTTATAAATTCAAAGCAATTTGAGTGTCAATAAATTGAAACGTTCGTCTATAATTCCGAAACAATCTCCATCAGCGATAAAGTTCGAATTGAGTATCCTAACGGGGACCAAAATTATTTTCGAAGCTGAGAGCCCGCAAGACAATAAAATAGCTTTCTTATAACCGTTTCGCCTCGAGGCGATCCTATAATGTAACTTCCTTACGCACTCTTTGAACAGGCCGAGTTCTTGGAGTGTAATAAAACAATAAAATGTTGCAAAACTTGTGAGATTACAGTTGTACACGGGCGTAAATTAAAATGCAAAATATTTTAAACAGGTATGCGGAGGAAGCGGCCTGATATTCTTTTTTTAAATTTGAATAGTCAATGCATTCGGCGTTGGACACATCGCTCCACGGAGTTAACGATTTACCCCCTTACTTATAAACGTTGAATAAGCTGCGAATAGTAATTCAGTGTTTTGTTCCGTTCTTTCAACGTCAAACTGTCATATAAGCGACAAAGACAAAACACTGAATAACTATTCAGAGGTTATTCAACGTTTATAAGTAAGGGGGTTAACGACTAATCTTAATTATGAGGTTGGCTGTTGAAGTTATAATTATTCCTACACCTTGTAGTATCAAATAAATTTAAAAGTAGTTTTGTTGATCAATTGATATAAATTACAATGCGTAATAATAAATACTTTTTCTAAATGGGTCGATGGCTTTATTAAAATAACATAGGTACTATTAAATAATTACAATACTAAAGCTACTACAAAAACATTTGAGCAATCCACCGGCTATTGTCAGCCTATAGGATAACTCAAATGCTCAAACACGCTACTAGTTGGCAGCGGGTATAAATACTTAGATATATACAGAAAACTAAATAAAAAATAACACTACTACTAACTATGTCGCCTACAGGTGCCTAAGCACCTGGCAACATTATCACGTTGCATCTTGACCATTTTCTAAATATTCTCGTGAGTTTGACACATTATTATAGGGTGTCAAACAAATATAATTAAAGTAGCTTAAAAACAAAAACATGTCCATGTAGTCATATTATTTATTGCTTATCTATCAGGTACATTAACCTAAATTACAATAATAATAAGAAAACCGATTGAATTCAGTCATTTGGGATCCTGGGACACAAGAATGTAACATAAGGTATAAAAAAAATAGTTTTTTATTAAAAAGACCATAACTTTGGGACTACTTCATTTTTTTTTTGTTCTGTTTTTTTTTTCTGAATGGCCATTAGATATACAAATACCTAATTTAAGGTTATCCATTAATTACCGGACATCCTGTATATATGTGGTACCCGGCTTTACTCACGTTTATAGTCGAAGTTTCGGCCTAGGTTTCGAGCATGTCCGATGCTCATCCTCAGGTGAGTTTACGCTGCCAGATCGCGGCGACCACTGCAGTGGGTCGAGAAAGTCGAGTTAGGGTCGAGAAATTGGCCCAATGGGGACCGAGAGATCATCGAATTTTCCAAAACTCATCAGAGCATTTAATTTTTGCGGAATACTGCCACATATTTGGCTCAACAAATGATTCAACGAGTAATAATTACAATTCAACACGGCAATGCTGCCAGCATTTTCGGCGCGCTGCCATCTGGTAATCGACTAGAGCATTTGAGCTATCTATAGGCTAGCAACGGCTAGTAGATTGCTTAAATGCTATTGTAGTAGCTGTAGTACTCAAAGTTATTTTAGTTATTAGTATTTTATTTTAATATAAGCATTAGACCTATTGAAAAAACTTTGACACTATTCCGAAAATGTAGACAGTATTAGTAATAAACAAACTCAGTGGATTTTGTAATTAAGTGGACCGGTGACACAGAAAGTAAATACAGAAAAGCTCTTAGTTTTTTACGTCTCCGATGCTGTTTCACTCGCTAATGTTTAAAAGCAAGTTTATAAATTGGCCTCTTTTATAGGGAATCTATTTTCACAAAGTTCAGAGCTATTTTTACATAAGAGTAATCAAATTCAAAGAAGCTGTGTTGGCGGGAATATAATATGCGTTAAAATTAGAGGTATTCACATAAGTATGTCAGGTAATCGTCGTATTTAGTAAATTTCATTACATTAAATAATAATAATAATATGGGACAACATTCACACAAGGTCTTCAGGTCCCAAACTAGGCAGAGCCTGTGCTATGGTAACCTGATGACTGATATATGGGCGATTCTACGATAAGAGGTCATTAGTGCGGCAATGCATTTAAAATGGTTTTTTTATTCTATATGTTGCTATTTTTTACAATGAATCACATCATCTTAATATACTTTATTAATTAACAACATGATTGAATGCCTAATTCAAATATATTTTTCTGAAATTCCTTACAAAGTCTAAAAAAGTCTCTACCCTGGCCTGTCCCCTCACTGGTTTTAATTTAATTTTCAAACAATACAAATATTTTTTGTATCAGACGTTTAACTAAACCATGTTTTATCGGAATTTAAGTAAGTATACTTATATAATATTCACCAAAAAATTAAATAATCATGGTGATTTCACAAAATTTTTAAAATTAAAATTTGTCCCGCTGTTTTTGTGTATCTACCCTGGCCAATTTCGTTCCGCTGATACCAACATAAATTCGAAGACGGCCTTATTAGAAGTAGCACTCAAGGACATCTATCGGCGTAAAGTTAGCAATACTAAACCCGCAAGCTGTTCAAGGGCCGCCATTTTCTGATTGTTGCGAAGTGTCGGTGCGGTGTACAGGTTTCGTATAGTCACTGTGTCTCTCCTCTCGTAAGTCATAAAAATTACAATAATTACTTAATTTAGTCGCATTTGCTTCTCTAATTAAACAATACGGTGATAATTAAAGTTGGATGTACAATTTACCTATAAAATGATTCAGTCAGTTAAAACAATTGAATTTGTCATGAAAACATCTCTCCCCTGCCGTATTTCCCCTGTCAAGGCAACTGCCAGGGGAGAGAGTCACTGACCAGGGGAGATAATATTCAACATAAGATGTATATACAAACGTTAGTTTTTAATGACAAATAGTTATTTCAAATGAAAGGACATGGCAATGGGGGGCCCTGATGGTGTCGTTAATGTTTGCAAGAGAACAGCTGATCCATTGGGGCCGAGTGGCAAGGGACATGTCTGAGCGATTTGTCAGATGCTGTTCAGAAAAACTGTCCCAGTTGTTCATGTTCAATGTTTTCGTTATTGACGACAGTAATATCCTGGAAAAAGAAGCTTTACTTGCTAATGCTAAACAACATATAAAAACTTTTTCCGGTATTTTGCGTGTTCATCAGGTGTCATGGAACATTGTAGATCAAAAAAATCGGAAAATGCAGTTTTTAAGCTGTTTTTGCAATGAAATTATAAATTGTGATCATTTAAAAATTGGTGTCATGTCATACTCGTTTAATAGAAAATCCTCCTCTGGGTCGAAGATGTTTACGGAAAAGACTCAAGGGAGGAGGCGTATCTCCAGCAGTGGATGACCAATTGCTAAGTAGTGCAGCTTTTGATGAAGTTAATTGCCGTACATAATTATGTGACAATTTTGTGAACAAATGTTACACAAAACAAGCAAATGCTAGAAACAACAAACAAAATAGTCTAGAGTCTAGGTACTATGCTGTGCTATGCTCTGTGCGACTTTTCCACCTTGGAAAAGCCGGAAACAAGAGTCCGAGAACGAGAATTCATCTGACAGTGAACAAATTGTTACACCAAATGGTGGCAAACACCAGACAGATGATGAAGAAGAACCATCGAGATCAGAAAAAGCATTCAGAAAAGGCGACTTTATTCTAGTCAAACTATCATCGAAAACGACAGAGTACCGTTACATAACTACGTGTACGAGTTTGGAAGAGGATGGCGAGATATACAGGTAGTTTTTTGTAAAATCGTCGATAAAACCGGAAAATTATTTAAAGTGAACAAGATATTTCATTCATTTCAAAAGATCAGGTTGTCCAGACAGACAGAGAATAATTGTTTTTTTGTTCATGTAGGCAAGAGAGGGGCTTTAATTTTTTTTTCTAGAAGGCAAGAGGCCATTTAATTTTATTTTCTGTTATTTTAGGCAAGAGAGTGCCTATTATTTATGTTACTTTTCATTTTCGAATGTGATTAAAACAAGTTCATTAAATGAAATTTGTGCATAGCTGTAGTATGAAAATTATCCTGACAAAAGGCTTTAATATGATAGTCTGATTAATGATAAATATAATAGTCTAATTATTAAAAAATATGTTAAGACCAATGTTTAATAAAAGTTGATTTTATTGAGTATTTTATTCTGTCAAATTCTTTCCCCTGGTTAAATAAGTATCTACCCTGACCCTGATGTCTCTCCCCTGCCCGATGTATTTACCCTGGTCGTCGAAAAAGTAACAAAAAAAGTATAAAGTGAGTTGCCCTTACGTGAAAAGGTAAATAAATGGGACAGAAATCATAATATAAAGGTTTCATGAAAAAACTCGAAATTTTCTCCTTGGCCGCATCCTCTAATACTTTAAAACCTCTTATCGTAGAATCACCCATATATACTTATATACATATACACACCCAGACACAGGTCAAACAGACATGTTCATACACACAAATGTTTGACCTGTCCGGGAATCGAACCCGGGGCCAGCGGCTCAGAAGGCAGAGTGCTACCAACTGCGCCAACCGGCCAGTATTAAACAAATTGATTTAGAGATTGACAGGCTTGTCGATTAACGCAGACTAATGATGGAGTTCACCAAAATTTAAAACGTCCGATTATCGATTTAACCGTCGGTCAAACAGATTTTACCACACAGTTAGCTGACGGTTAATTCATAATCGGAAGTTTAAATTTTGGTGAACTCCACCCTAAGCACTGTGTTGAAATTCCTTGATACCCTGTATGTACCGCATTACCATTTAAGGCCAGTATTTTAATCTATAAGTTCAGGCAACCAATACGAAAGTTTTGGCCAAAAACTTTTATAAAATCAATAAAACATTCGAACATAATGTCTAAACTCTAAAATGTACATTTTATTTGTGAAATAAAATACTAATAACTAATTACAATACTGCAGCTACCTTCGACAATAACATTTGAGCAATCCACTAGCTATTGGCAGCCTATTTAACTCAAATGCTCAAACCCGCTACCGGCTGGTAGCGTGCCCAGAATGCTGCATTACCACGTTAAATTGCAATGCTGAGTCAAGTCATCGTTGAGTCAAATATGTGCCAGCATTTTAGTCACGCGTCGCATCGATCAAACGCTCTCATTTTGGAAAATCCGATGTGAATCATTTAACTGTAAACAAATTGTAATCTATCAATCCGCTACCAGTTGGTAAAGTTCCCACAATGCTGGCGGCATTGCCAAGTTGAATTGCATTGCTTATTCTTTGTGCAAGATAAAGACCAGCATTTTGGTCACGTGTTTCTTTGACTAGGCGCTCTGATAAGTCTTTTATTACACGGTACGCGCTCGGCCCCCACGGACCCAATGTTTCGAACCCAAAAGACTCAAGTATATATCCACTATAAATTTGCGCCTCTTAAAGTATTCCGCTGATTATATACACTTAAATCTAACATTAGATAGATAGATAGATAGATAATGCTTTATTGTATCACAAACACATTTGTACATGTTATTACAGTACTTAACAATTAATATAGTGAGACAATAGGCGGCCTTATCGCTGAAAGCGATTTCTACCAGGCAACCGTGAATGAAATATATTGTAGAACTAATAATTACAGGATGTGTTCAACAAAGTAAGAATTAAAAAGAATTACTTAGCTAATTATAACAAAATTTGTATGAAATCATACATAAATAAACCTTCTCATATATACGTTATAATATATGAATATATATAGAATGTATTATTATATACATTCTATATATACTATACATATATATATCTATTTCAATACATAGGTGTATATTTAGATTAATGTGTATAAAATAGAGATTAACGCAGTGAGGTGTTACTTAGACAGATATAACAGTTTAAGTTGATTTTTAAATATCAATAACGATATGAGAACATAATGAGATTCATAGAATAACAAAACACTTCTTACTATCGGACAGCCCTGAACGCAGTACCAGCATTGACTGTGTTACAGGGTGGCAGTGCAGGTGCTAGTGATTGTTACATTTCTCACTAGTACATAGGTACTTATTGCTTCAGTTTTTAACCCACTTCAAAAAAAGAAGATACTCTATTTGACCGTATATTTTTTTGTATGTTCGCGGATAACTTGATCGCTAATGAAACGATTTTGATGACTCTTTTTTTGTTGTATACTTGCTAATGTTACAACTTTCACCGAGGTGGTCCCATTTAAACTTCATCAAAATCTGTTTAGCTATTTTTGAGTTACACTCCAATAACTGAAAAGTGTTACGTGTACTTAGATGACTTCATTTTGAGGTTTAAGAAATCGGTCAACATACATAATGACAATTGATCCCGTGAGTAGCAAAGGTCACACTGATAAGGTTGAAAAAAAAAATGTTTACTTAAATGGAACCGACTTCATCACTCAAAAGTATGAAATAACTTGTCGAAGTCGGTACCATGAGCACAATATTATGATAATAGTTACTTTTGAACTATCGTGGTTCCATGGCCCCCACGACGCCGAGCTAACATAGCTTCAAAACCCATTGAACAAATCTAAACCAACGTTTTTAAAAACATACAAGTAATTTAAAGCTAAGACAGGAACGTTCATCGCATTCTTAAAGAGGGAATCTCTAGAATTCGTGAAGTATGTGGATATCTTGATGGCTTCATAAAGGAAAGTATCCACTTAAGGTACTCAAGTTGGATGGTTTGTTGTCTGTTTCAACAGAGTTTAGAATTGTCTTTGATAATGTACAGGTTGGTTAATAATAATAAATAAAATTTTATTTCCCAAAGAGTACAGGATTTCAAGATATTATTAGCGTTGAGACCCAAACTAGGCGAAAGCCTGTTCCCATCCAGCTCTTGGGGCTCGCAGTACGATAAACTAATGGGAAATCTTGTCGGTCGCCGTGGCACGGTGGTTAGTGTCATTGACATGACTTCTGAGTCTCCGGGACTCTGGGTTCGAATCCCGGCTGGGACAAACATTTGTGCGATGAGTATGGATGTTTGTGCCAAGTCTTGGTTGTTTGTGTGTCCATGCGTCCCGCGAAACAGAGAATCCTAGTGCGGGTCTGAGTGTTATATATAAAATAACATAATAAAATATTTTCAAAAGCAAGTTACACCACCCCAATCTTGTAAAGGCGAAAGTTAGTCTGTCGTTTGTATGTTTGTTGATCCTTCACGCTGAAATGGCTGAACAGATTTGCATGAAATTTGGAATGAAGAAAACGTATAGTTGGATAATTGAGTTAGTGGGAAAACCGTAGGCCATGCAGCTGAACCGCGGGGCGTAGCTTGTTAACTTATAAGCACTACCTACTACAAACCTATGTCATTAGTATAAAGGTTACGAATGCTTCCCAGGATATATATATATATATATACACAAATATGTATAAATATAGTTAATTCTTTCAAACCTGATCTTATAAGCTCGACACATTATAACTACATAATCTTATACTTATCAATAGTAAAAAAATAAAATTAATTACGAAAGATTGAAATCTACCCTCCCTTACCTACTTAGGTACTAGTTTGCACTGCTTGATGGCTATTAAATATGTCAAAGAATATCTTTCATGAATTAAGACATCTTTTTATTATTTCGTCCAACCGATTTTGTTCTTAACTCATGTCATTGTGTGAAAAAAGTTTGATGCGATGTTGCCAAGACATTTTAACTGTTATCTCTAAGTACCTACATGGCTACTATAAACTTTAAGTAGCATCTTGTTTGTGTCATGGTTAAGAAGATAACGGTAAGTCCGGTTTGAGCAGTGGACGGTAACTAGATATTGAACGTGTACTTCTGGTAATGCTGAGTATGCATTTAACAATATAATCTCTGACTACCTACTTACTCGTACATACTCAAGCTTCATATTATGTTCTAGAACTTGACCCGTTCTACAAATTGAAGGGATGATAGCTCAACGGTGAGAGAGTCGCCTGTCAAACTGACGAACGCTAATTTGATCCCCGCCAACGGCTTGAGCTTCCTGTGAAGGTAACACCGTTATCAAACTCCCACTATGGTGGTACGGTACTGTCGCTTACCCGCCTGGCTAGCTACCTAGCTACCAAGTTTGTAGATATATTTTGATGGCTGAATAAGAAGGCAAAATAGAAAAGAGAGAAATGTTAAAAACATTTAATTGCGGCAAAGGTATAGTACTGATTGAAAATCTCGATAACATGAAGGATGTAGAAAGCCATTTCCAAAAGGGTGGAGAAAAAATTGAGATTATTGGAAGACTTGATGAAGCATGTCACCCTCCACTTGTCACGAAATAGATAGTGTGTTAAGGCAGCAGTCCTTGAGAGTATTCTAGGTCCAGCGTAATAACATCTTCGACCACATCGTCACTGACCATCAAGTGAGATAGTGTTCAAACGTTAGATTTATACAGTATAAAAAACAACTTTTGTGTATATGTAATGTAGTATATATATATAACAGGTAAATAAATAAAATAAAATAAAAAAGAAATCCCTCCATATTTTTAACCTTCTAATTCATTTTGAGGTATTCTAGTGTTCAATACCTAATATTACATTTCAGCATCCAGTTTTACCGCCATCAAGACTACTTTATTTTGGCGACTCGTGATCTCTTTATTATAGTGAGATTTCAAAAAAAGAAGATTATTAATTCCCTTGTTTATTAAAAGTTGTATGTTAGCTCAGAAATCTCACCTCAACTAACCCACATTAGCCAGTGTCGTGGATTATGGATACCTAACACCTCTCCTCTGTGTGTAAAGCCCATGTCCTCAGGAGTGGGAAAGTATTGGGGTGATTAGGCATACGCACAACATTGTGAATAACATCAAAACTGACATACCTATTTAGTTTTTGAGGAGAATGAAATATATGATTCGAAACTTACAGAAACTTTATTTTTTGCTACTTATATCAAAATAGTAAAATATGTATTATATAGTTGCTTAGAAACTTTTTTCTTTTCAATACATTTAATTTACTACATAATGAATTGTCACTAACTTTTCAATTGTAGGCGTTGCTTATGTCGCGTAAAGTAAGCGAGTACGATAAGAACAAAATACAAAAAAAATTGTACACAAAAGGAACCGATATTCATAAAAATTGTAATTTGGAGCATAGTAAAATAGTAATGCAAAACAATAACAAAACGTTTTGAAAATGGAATCTGAACAAAAAAATAAACCTATATCTGCATTCGCTCGCAGAAAGGAAACCGCGCCACATAAATCAAAATTGGAACGCACCCACGACGCGACGCTTCAATCGAAACGTTCCGTTTCACGCGCCCTCCGATAGACCGTAACAGGGAACGCAGCTCACGTTTTTACTTTTCCCTAGTCAATTAGACCACTGAGCGCCCCGGCGGCATACAGCCAGTTACGCCACGACACATGTCAACATCTGTTCAACAACTACCGATGTGACACGCACGTTTCCGGCCCTTGAGATTTTTTACGCAGTAATTTAACACCGCGAGGCATCCTCAAAAAACCGCTCGAGCCATAACACGTGCATTTAAAAGAGAACAATGAAGTTAATGTTAAGAACTTAAAACAACTCTATTTTTGGGGGATCCATACAATGACAGATTGGTTTACGCATGTACTTTCGTGGCTCAACTGTAAATACTTATAGGTACAAAAACTTATGTCGTTACCAAAATGACCGATCGTAAGTTGGTGGTACCTAATGCCACTAGATACAAATAAGACAATACAAAAAATTAGGTACCTTCTTCTTTCCCATGTATAAATTGTATAAAAAGCTGTTAATAATACAATATGTATTGTACTTACACAAGCAGGCACATACCTACTTGTACCGGTCTAAACCGGTTTATTCCAGAAAGCCCGAGGCATTCCCACTAAATTATTCTTCCAGAAACCCACAGCAGATATCATGAATTTTCATTCCTAGAATGCAGATCTATCCTCAGTTTTCTGCAAATCTTTTGCCTAGGTATGTCGATGGGTACCTACGTAGGCGGCGAATTCGCCTTTTAATAGAAGTATCTCTTGCTATCGATAAATCGTTTAATAATGTGATCGTGTCCAGAATGAATTGAAGCTCGTTCCGTATATAAAGCGCCAATGGCTATATTAAATGTTTAATTCTACTCGATATACCTAAGTTTAATCGATGTTTTCGATATAAAATTGTAATCAGTGAACTTACTATCTCATAAGTTAATGTTTGTGAAGCATGCGGTGTTTTTTTATTATTGCTGGCCACGTAGCATAACACCTTATTTCTAGATAATTTAAATCTAAATTCGTTTAACTATACTGTTATTAAACCAAATAAAATACATTTTTGTGGGATTGTGAGTCATGGTGTCAATAGTAGTAACCTGTTGTAGTCTGTTACTGAATACAATTTACAACATTTTGTGAAATAAGTATTCAGTTAGAATAAAGTACGAATTTGAATAACAACCATAAAAGTAGATATTTTTTATAATTTGCGGTTGGTCTTACGTAAAATATATCGTTATTTACCTACTTTGCTGCTGGCTGTACTTACCTACAACTGAATAAAACTGTTATAATAAAAATATAACCAATCGCATTGTTAAATGTTACACGAATTTGAACTTAAGTGTTAAATGAATAAGAGCTTTTCATTATAAATAATTTTAGCCAGTTCTAGTGATTATCAGAATGAGCAGTCAACAAACCAGGTCAATTCTACTAAGCACATTGCTTATAGATTGTTAATGAATTGTCGTTTTTGCTAGTTTTGCTATTCTACTTGGAATGTAATTGTATACACACAGATGTAATTTCTACCGTAATGCATCCGAGATGCAATTATTTTAGCGAAATAGGTACCAAGTTTATGTACGATTCGATTACATTTGAATTGCTATTTCTTTGTGTATTTTTCTTCTTTTTATTAGTTTCAGCAACAGACTAATACATTACCTATAAGATTAATGAGTTAACATACATATTAATATTATATACAGTATAATTTAAACTTATGTAATAAGTCCAATAATAGGTAAGCAAAACATGAATACAAAATTCAGATGGAACTATAACTAGCTCTAATGTAATTAACAGATTACACATCTAATAGGTAGGTACAAGTCTCTTGGGTATATTGCCTCCATACCCTTAATCTTAAATACAACAACAGATTTTTCACAAATATCTATAAGTACCCCTCTTCTAACCACAATTGATTAGACGGTGTCTACAAATTCTTGTTCAATTCACCTAAATTTGCCCATTTGAGTTCGATGTCCTTGGATGATTTATGAATTGCATGTCATAAATAAGAGAATTGGCACCCAGCTCGTAGTAACGTTTCACCCACAAATATTAAGACGCAAATAAAAGATAGCACATTATTCAAAATCCACAAGTTTATCTTCCACGCGCCTCAACCGACATCAATATTGACTTTACGATTCGGTTTACGATTAAATCAACGGTTTCATCTTGTAAATGTAACCCTTAAATTGTCTATAAAATCATGCGATCCGAAACCGGCATTCAAATTCAGATAATAAAACACGATCCTGATACCGACAGTGTTTCAAAACTGAGAATGGAGGAATGAAGATGCTGACACATTAAAACGTGTGTTTTGAATAAATATGGCCGTGGAACGTAGTTTTTACATCATACTTTTACCTACGTCAACGTTATACAAATGTCAACCATTTTTATTTATTGTTTGAAAATGGAAATTGACTTTCGGTTTACGCATAATACGTAGTGGTTGTAGTTTGACATAAAAACGGCGTGAGGCAGATTTTACTCTTTGCCAAATTCGAATTCTTGTTAAAATACGTGTATTGAAACTTAAGCACGATAAAAAGGGCCGTACCTAGCATAGGAAATCAAGTATCGGGATAAGGTAAACCCTTCTAGGTAGGTATATAATGCAAAATAATGTGTAGTCAAACTTAACAATGCCTAAATTAATGCGAGCTGTGGATACTGAGCGGTGTCAATAAGAAAAAGCAGTCTTTATGCGAATATTTTTTATATATACCTACCTACGACGTATATTTTTATAATGTAAAGTTATCTTTATTATTTCTTCTAGTTTAATGTTTAATTTTAAAGAGTACGTAATTACGCCTCTGAATCATTACAAAATGTATTATTAGAGTTCTGTGTGTAACAATAATACCTAGCCAATGTTTTATCTCCTCGTTTGTTATTCGGAACTATAAATTTATTTGAAACATCCACCTAGTTGAAACCATAAAATTTACTCCTGTGATTGTTATTTCGGCGAAATCGGGGTAACAAAGCAATCTATTATGTTGTTTCGTATAATTAGCAATAAAGATTCGCCCTCAAACTGTTGGATCGTGATTACAATTCGGAAAACCTCATTTGTTTTGCCACTAGTTACGCCATCTACTGCGTCGCTTTGATGTATATGTGTATACCTACATATACAAACTTTTGAATTTCGAATCTGTCTAGGTATAACGTTTCGTTGAATGTTTTAGGTATATTGCAGAATGCAGTCAGAGATTGAACAACTGGATGAATAATGTTTCGGAAAACTGTGTCGCCGTACCGTAATAGAAAAATATGCCCTGTTGGGTTTTATTATCGTGCCATAAAAACAAAGTTGGCCGACTGCGATAAAAAAAAATCCGACGGCAGATATAATTTTACATGCCAGTAAATCTAATAAAGAATCGATTTAAAAGCTCGGCGAGCGTAACTAATGTTATCAACCGGAGTCTCACGGTCTTGCCATTGAAGTTTTGACCATAGAAACAGTTACTCAAGTCAATTTTAACCGAATCGACAAAAGATCAACAATGAAACTTATCAAATGATCGTTAAGTGGTAGGGGGATACTGTGTACCGTTACATTGGGCCACCTAATTAATAGTCGCCCACTCGGAGTGAAACTGGTTCCCGGAGGCTGGCTGCAGTGTTTACAGAGACCTGCACGCCGCGCGCATCTACAATGCAAATCCTAGGAAACACCGTCCACAATCTGCGACTCAATATCGGCGCATTACAACTCCCTCGGACTTTCTTAGCCCGCATACGGAGCCCAATCGAGACTATCGATTCAACTCACGAGCCTCGTAGAAAGAATTCCTTACAACAATGAGCCGGTGTAACAATAAATACCTTAATGATATCCAGAGATCGGAGAGAGAACGCGTCCGGCGGCAGGCGGCACCCGTCCCACACTTTTCAAGAGAAATCCACAATAACACGACGGTCACATAACATCACTATATAAAACGACACAATCTCACTGAGACACTATTTGATAATGTTGGAATCCACAGCACTGGTTTTGTGTTTTTTCGTAACACAACGCGGCGCAGCCACTCCCGGAATAAATCTACCGACGCGCACGGCAGCCGGGCACGAACTGAACTGGTTTTGCTGGGTGCGAGGGGTCGCGGGGGAGTATGGACGGGTGCGTTCGGTTTTATGAAAATATTTCGTGAGTAACGCACATGTTGGAGAGTGCGACGGCCTAGAACGGCCTCGGCTCTCTGATTGAAGTGCATCAATACCTGTGACAGATAGAGATAATGAAGTGGCCGCAACTTCTATGCGTCACAGTGGTCATTTGCCCGTACGTGGGGTCTTTGTCTCATGCCCACGCTTTCAATAGCGGAGCTTACCCGGTCGTAGCGTTCGTTGCATTTCTATATCTATATTCTCCGATCTTACAATGAATTGCTTCTTGTTTGATATTAAGTCCGCTATTGTACATCGCAGTCTCCGATATTGCATTGATGATACAGTAAGATAACTTTGCTGGGCGCCTTAGCGACCATTGAACTTTGGATCTTATTAGACTAGGTGTACTGAGCTTTTATCAAATAACCATTATACCTACCATAATTGTCTTTTAATATCCACAAATCACAAATGAAATCGTATAATGAATGATGATGAATATGAATTAGTCATATGGAGAAATAAGTAAATTTGATAGTTTTAATGCTGTTCACAAAAATAATATGTTTGAAATTGAGTTTTGATAAAATATGCTGTAAGTAAATAGAAGAACTAAAAATATTATGTCATTGAAAGTTGTAGTAAGTACCCACGTTAGAAATCATGTAACCATAAATAAAATATTATAATTTGATCTCTGATCACTTTTTGAATCTAGATCATAATTGGTATTTTCTGTATGGGTATCTTCAAGTCACGAGTGAATAGGTATCTTCTAGGCAGGCGTGCTCCATCGTAGACCGCATCATCACTTAACATCAGGAGAGATAGTGGTCAAACGCCTACCTATTCCCAATAAAAAATATAAAAAATTCGGGAATTCGCACGCGTGATGATAGATTACATGTTTAATGCTTATTCTATAATTAATTTGTTTGAGGTGATGAAAAGATTCGTTAGAATTATCATTAAACATAATTATAGAATACATGTTCATGATTAGGGATAATAACTTTTTTCTAATCAGACAGAAAAATGTAAAGGTCTCGAAAAATCGAACCCACATCTCAATATGCCAGTTTCCTAATGTTATAGATAAGAAAGCCGCAGAACCATATTACATGAAGATGTTAAATATAAATCAGAAAGAAGAAAGTAGAAGTAATGAAAGTAAATTCTTCACAAAAATAAGGTAATTGCAGGGAGGCTTGAACCTTTTGACGGTCGCCGTGGCGCAGTGGTTAGTGTCAGTGACATGACTACTGTGTCCGCCCACCAACCCACCCTGGTTCGAACCCACCCTGGGTTCGAATCCCGGCAGGGGCTAACATTTGTGCGATGAGTGTAGGTGGTTGTCCCGGGTCTTGGATGTTTGTGTTTTGTGAATGTGTGTGTCCAAGCCTCCCGCGATACAGGGAATCCTAGAGCGGGGGTTTAAGTGTGTTAAAATAAAAAAAAATACCCACCTACTCACCTAGAACTCTAGCGGCTGTGCCAACAACATAAAGCCATACTCAGCTATGTGAAGGAGTTAGGATAGCTAGGGTATTTGGCGAGGGAAATGTACAGTGCCCCTCAAACGGGACGACAGTGCAGGACTTATCGCCCCCACATGGAATAAGAATTAGAATAAGTACCTTAATAGAAAAAGCAGTAGCTACGACAAATGTGACTTACGCAGAACTGCAATAGCTGATGTGGCGGCTATCAAATCTAGACCACGGACCACCAAGCACAGTCTAGCATATTCACAGGTTAGACATCAATAACCAGTTACCTGCGATGTAAGCATATTATGCTTTACAGGAAACTGGATGCAATCCGATTTTAACCGGTTCCTTGCTTAGAGCTGAAAAGACTATGTTGAAGAGTGTATTTACGATTCAAATCAGTATGAATAGTTAATATCCTCATATAAACATATAATATCCTTGATGCTTAGCATATTAAAATTTAACCATTTTATTTAACCAGAATCTTATGTGATGTCAAGTTATCACATAGTCTAAGATATATCACGCAAACTTCAAAAATGCAGGCATCCCATCAACGAAATGTACGATCGTTTTAGTTTGTGTGTTGCCAGCTTCTATCATTGTATTCCTGGTTGAAGGTTGCCAGTGATAAATTAATTGAAATGTGTTCTTTATCAACTGATAACAATTGTTTGATGTCTGATCGCAATTTCTAACATCCATTATTTTATGAATTCATGGTAACAGGGACGGAACAAAAAAAGATCTAATCCCGTTACAATATCATATATTGATGCAAAAAATCTGTTAGAACTTTTTAATATTCGTTTGAAAATCAATATGTAGAAATAAAATGGATGCAAAAAGGGAGGATTATAAGCTCAGGTAGAACCTACAATATTCTCAACCACTCAGGCTGAGTAAATGGATCAAAAATGAAATAGAAATTCATATATGGGCAGGTTTTAATGCCTAGTCAGAGAAAGGGTTTTGACAAAATGAATCAATTTTGTACAAAATATAAAAACTAAAAATAATCTGCACGAAGATTTGAATTTATTATATGTAATATTTTAAACTATATTTGAGAAGTTCCCACTATTTAGAATTTTTATACAAACATCACATAGCCAATCGACTGGCCGGTTGGCGCAGTATATAGCACTCTGCCTTCTGAGCCGCTGGTCCCGGGTTCGATTCCCGGACAGGTCAAACATTTATGTGTATGAACATGTCTGTTTTACCTGTGTCTGGGTGTGTATATATGTCTATAAGTATATATCAGTAATCAGGTTACCATAGTACAGGCTCTGCCTAGTTTGGGACCTGAAGACCTTGTGTGAATGTTAATAATAATAAAAACAAAAAAAAATTTACAAGAACAAGGTACATATGTCAATATGTACAATACATTTTTACAGTATGTACAGCTTGATCCATCCATAACAATTTAACAAACGCAATTGAAACGCTGGAAGAAATAACTTTAAGAATAATTTTGTGATGAATGTATTGTGAGATAATATTTATACCTTAAAAATGCGGTCGCAGAGCATGAAGAATTTAGTACAATGATCTGTTAAAGTCTGTCTCTGTCGCTCGCCGAGATGCTATGCATGCGGTCTAAATATTATATTAGTATATTAAAGAATATTCATAATGTGTGCTTACAAGCTGCATGCTGTACGTAAATTATAAAATAAATACTTAGTTACAATACCTCTGATATAAACAATATCATAGTGTGGTATATGCATATTAACTTTGGATTCTATTTGATTTGATTTGATTTGGTCTAAACGATGGAATCCATTGTGAATTCGGTTTCGCATTTTTATTACAATTATTGTGGAGTTAAAAAACTGTGAGAACCAACAGCCACTAAAACGTAAACTATATTTAACATATAATGGGACAAGCACTGATCTCGATCAAAGTATACCCTGAATTCGACGGTCATCGTGGCTAAGCCAGTGATCAGTGAGACTGACTTTGAAACCGCAACTCCGGGCTCGAATCTCGGCTGGGGCAAAGATTTCAGTGATAAGCATAGATGTTTGTTCTCGAGTCTTTGATGTTTGTATATCCTCCTGCGACACAGGTTATCCTAGTGCGGAGGTGTGAGTGTGAACGCGTTTGCCTGTTGTTATGAAAAAGTGGACAAATTCAAATCATTTTGTAATTAAAACATTCTAAAAATTAATCTATTCTTCTAAATAAAAAAAACTACATCATATGATCTCAAACTAAGTTTCAACCTGTCATTAATTGTTGCAAAATACTTTATTCATTAAAACAACGCAACATATTAGGTATTTATATAATTATGTACATATAATGAGTCGACAAGCATTGTAATTCCAAGTATTTCTTCCTAAGGTCTGAGTGAGCGAAATGTTGTTCACAGTAGAGTTTATGAGTCATAAACAAAAACATAATCATAACTTTGTCAACCATTGGCGATAAAGCATTACAGCATTAAAGCAAACAAGTATGCATTTTCCTCTTTTCTCATAAATGTTTACCGTACATTATTAGTGATAAAATTTTCTTTCAATATTTAACGTCTCATAACACAGAACCTTATTTGATTTTGTTGAAACTTAGTTTAAATACTAAAAATGTCAGTACAAAAGATTCAAAAGATACTGTCCTGAAAAGACTTGCAAAGACTGACGCAGTCCCGTTATAATAACCTGAACAGAACAAAACACATCTCATTATGGCGGGAATTTAAGATGTCTAGATTACTAGACTACTAGATTAATAGAATATATGGTTCAAGTTTTATCTGGGAGTAGGTGCATACCATTACTATTAGAATAAATAAATTTGGCTGTACCTGATAATTATATAAGAGCTAGGCGACATAATCTGTTTTCCATACGAGGGTATAGGACTGAGCTGGGGCGCATGTCCCCTATTCCACGAGCTTTGCATCTTCTCAATGCTGTACTGCACCAGCGTCAAGATGTGGACATATTCCATCATACGCCACGAGATGTTCACAGGGCGGTAATAGAATATGCAGAAGCAAACTTGTAATCATGGACTTAGTTTAACTATGAAACCCATGGTTTATAATTTGTATTATCATATATTGTTAATTTCTTTTTGTTTTGTTGTATGATAGGTATGTGTTTGTACAATAGAATTAAGCTTGTGTGGGTGAATTGGGCGACTGTTATGCCTACACAAAGATGTCAATAAAATAAATAAATAAATTACAATCGAGAACCACTAAAAGTATATCTTTTCAAACTGTCACGGTCACTACAAAAAGAGTTGACTTTAGAAAACATATAAAATCACGTTAAACATCCCGCTTCTAAAGTCAACTCTTGAAATAATTTGAGTGTTATTGTTCTTAAGTTTAATATAAACAAAATATTAGAAAAGATAAATTATACAGATTTAGGCGTTACTTTGAGGAAATCCATATCAAAATGTGATTAATTAAGTAAACGATATTTAGTGTTAGTTCCCCCGTTGTTCTGTATATTTTCTGCATGCAAATTATGCAGAAGGGATGCACTCGCGGAATAAACAATTAATATTGCGTATTCATTTTTTTTTTGTTGGAATTTATGTTTTTTGTTATTAATAAAAATTTTGTTAAGATACAGTTTTTTGGTGGTCAAATACTACTGAGTTATCAGCCAAACTGGCCAAAAAGTATGGCTAAAACAAATATAGGAGGGACAGCAAACCGATTCCCCGAAAGTTACTAAAAGCGTTTCTGATCAATCTCGAAAATTTCTGTACTCTAATGGGTGTACTCTGAGAAGTGAAAAAGTAAGCAACGGTATAAAAAATCCGACTCAATTTACGAGTAATGATTTCGAAGAACAAGCGATGAGGTTGGTAAGAGATTTCCAATAACTTGTCCTGTGAATATATAAAATTAATTATCACAGAGTTTTATTCTTATTTTTTATTTATTTATTTTTATTCTTTATTCTACACAAGGAATCTTTACACCTGTTGGTAGAACTTTTTCATGGCTAGATGAAAAGCATTATAGTAAATTATGACTATGACGGTTTTAACTCCTATTTATTGGTCAGTTTTATTCGAATCGCCACATCAACGTAAATATTTACGTAAATAATTTTATGTATGTAATAATTTATATTACTAGGACTAAGTGTATTAAAATCCTGTTTTATTATGCTGTCCAGCTCGACGGAGTTTCCCGAACACAGTCCAACTAAATTAGCAGTAGCTTTTGGGAAACGTTGCAACGTCATCTTGCTTTGGTTTTAGCCCCTCAGTTGTCGAGAACAATAGTTTCTAGATAAAATATTTCCCTTTTTTCAAAAATTTACGCTGTCAAGTCTTGAGCATAGATATTTTGTTCTTATGTCTTGGTTGATTGTGTGTATTCATGCCCTTAGCAACACAGGGTATCTGCGGTATCGATTGGGGGTGTGAATGCGTCTCATTTCAAGTATTTTATTTTAATAACATCTAACTTATTGCCCTTCTTTTAATAATGCTGTGTGTTTGTTCATCTAATTATGTTCTTGCATCATGCAAGGACATAAGATTAGATTGCTTATTCTTTATTGCTGAAATCAGCAAGCATTTTTATCATTATCTGTTAGACTTATGGCTAGAATCCTACTTATAGTAAACGATTTGGAATAGCTACAACTTCCAGAACATTTAAATATCAT
This sequence comes from Apeira syringaria, assembly GCA_934044485.1. NCBI lineage: Eukaryota > Metazoa > Arthropoda > Insecta > Lepidoptera > Geometridae > Apeira > Apeira syringaria. Next base: position 6,614,439 of record OW203672.1, on the reverse strand, counting down.
AGGTCTTGTCTAGACCTAATATGTAAATCTAAACATGTGTCTGAGTCGTAAATACCTGTGAACGACGTTGGGAATACATTACGTTCATTTGAACGGTTACGATAATGCTACCTGTATTACCGATTTCCTTTTACAAAGCCCGTTAGATAATTCCAATGTGAATATTTTAATATACCTCTTTTTTGTCGTTTTATCTTCGAATTCCGCAATGACCTACCTCTGAAACGAGATACGAAATCGGCTGAGCCGCAAGACTCCATCATCCGAAATTCGCTGACAAAATCTTTGTAGCTAAAGCGGGTATTTCTATAAAAACGCATTTTCGGAATTGCCGCGTTGTCCTTTGAAGTTAATCCTTGGGCTTCGGGAGATTCCTCGAGTGTGTTTGTATGTAAATGTTTACCGGTAACAATTTGAGAATGCTTTGAGACAATTTTGCGTGGAGCTTTCGTTGTTGTTTTTGTGAGTTAGGTGGGAGGTCAGATGTGGATGGTTGATGCGAACGCCAGCGTGCGGATAGGCGTGTAATTACACCCAGCGTGGTGCGAGTTGGTCCTAGTGTCGCGACGACATCGAGTGGCTTGTCAAAAACTCGAAAATCGAATTGGTTCGTTCATTTTCATTCGTTCGTTTTGCGCGATATTGGCCTCGCGGTCGACGGTGTCTAACTGAATTTTGCATGTCGTGCGTGCGGATATTGTAATTGGGTTCCCATTCTATATTCGCCCATATATGGATATGTCTATTATCAAACGCTGTCGAAGCTATAGGGTTAAATAAAAATGTTTCGTGATCAATTGCGATTTTATTCTTTCATCGATAACATGAAATTGCGTTGGAAGAGGAAACAAATTTTTGTAAAACGAATTTTCACCACACTAGCAGTCAATTGCTAGCTTTACTCATCGATTTCTGACAGGAAAATTATATTATATTCACAAGTGAGTAAAAAGGTTTGGCAATTCGGGAACGAACTTGACAAAGCTAATGTCAATTCGCCGACCAATTAAACAAGAGTGCACTTGAAATTTGTCAAACTGACTAAGATCGCAGGCGAGGGCTGGATAGGGGCCGCTTCCAACCGGTCCTTGTGGAAATTAATGTGGGAGGCATATGTCCAGCAGTGGACGTCCTATGGCTGAGATGATGATGATATCTCAAATGTGGAAAATTGTAGTTCAATATATCTTCCCGTGGGTGCCGTAAGAGTCGGCTAAGGGATCTCGTACCAGTTGATGGGCAGCAGGGCCTTCTGAAGATAGAAAACCATACTGCGCTCGCCAACCCGCCTGCCAAGCGTGGCGAGTATTGGTCCCCCCCTATATGGGGAGGCATATGTCCAGCAGTGGACGTACTATGGCTGCGATGAATGAATGATAACACTGTGGGTTTCATAACAGATCTTAATACTTGATGGTGTTCGTTAGCCAGGTGAATAATGGAAAGAATTATACTACCATGCTGTGGATTTAATGATGATGTATTCTTCACCGGAGGAAGCTCAAGCAGTCATTAGTGATCAAACCGTCAACCGCCAGGATGATCTCCGACGCTCAATCTACTAGCCTTTCATTGCTTAATGTACTATTAAAAGGAAAAAAATATAAGTGTAAGGATCCCTTTGTAAAGAAGTCCTTATTTAATTTAGTACCCGAGTCGCTCAAATTATTCTTACCCTCTTATATAAGACAATTTGAAAGACTCCCAAAAATCTTGGACTACCTTCAAAACAGTCTCGTACGTTAATAATTTAGGTTGAATTGCACCGCTCCGTGTCACGGCTCCCCTCTACGTTTTGGGGCATGTACGAGGCAGTTTTTTCTATTTTTTTAGTTTTGGCAACTTTGTAATAATATTGAAAAAGTCTGACAAAAGAAAATACCGACTTTCAAGCTAGTGGATGCTATTCGCACGAAGTATTTTGCTTCCACATTCATAGTTTGTACAGCTAATGAGTGGACTTCATTGCCTAAATCTATGTTTCCGCAATACAATCTGGTTATCTTCAAGTCACGAGTGAATAGGTATCTTCAGAGCATGCGTGCACCGTCATAGACTGCATCATCACTTAACATCAAGTGAGATAGGGGTCAAACGCAAAAAAGGTTAAAAATGTCAAATGAAACCTTCTTTAATAACTATATTCTTTTTGATTAGAAATTCTCGTGAGTTTGACACATTATTATATATGTCGTATCCGGCTTTACTCGCGTGGTCGCTGCGATCTGGCAGCGTAAACTCACGTGAGGATGAGCATCGGACATGCTCGAAACCTAGGTCGAAACTTCGACTATAAACGTGAGTAAAGCCGGATACCACATATATATAATAACTATATTCTTCATTGTTTTGAGCGTGATTTCATTATTTTATTTTTATATACAGCGTAAGACGGCCACCGACAAGGTGGACATACGACCTGACTAAGATCGCAGGTAAGGGCTGGATGCGGGCCGCTTCCATCCGGTCCTTATGGGAATCAATTGGGGAGGACTATGTCCACCAGTGGAAGTCTTATGGCTGAGATGGTGATTTTTATAGTAAATTGGCAGTAATTTTTATTTTTGTGTTTTTTTTTATTTATTTATATGCATTCACACAAGGTCTTCAGGTCCCAAACTAGGCAGAGCCTGTGCTATGGTAACCTGATGACTGATATACATACTTATATACATATACACACCCAGACACAGGTCAAACAGACATGTTCATACACACAAATGTTTGACCTGTCCGGGAATCGAACCCGGGACCAGCGGCTCAGAAGGCAGAGTGCTACCAACTGCGCCAACCGGCCAGTCAAATGTTTCAATTCAATTCAATTAATGTTTACCTACGCAATTTATCTTTATTAAGGTCGATAAGCCACTTCCAACCAGTCCTTGTGGAAATCAATGGGGGAGGCATATGTCCAGTAGTGGACGTTCTATGGCTGTGATGACAATGACGATGTTATTCAATAAGGTGTTTAAAATGAAAAACATAAGTAATTCAATTCGATTCATGAATGAGGTAGTTGTAGTGTAGCATAAAACCAATGATGATGATGATGATGATAAAAACAATACAACAGAATTAAGAAATAATTTTTTGTTGGTAAAAAACGCAGTCCATCTTAAAATAACAGTTTTTCTTTGAAATAAACCATACACCGTCAGCAGTATTGCGGCTAAAGCGACATCTGTTGTGCCGTGGATGCAATTATAGTTCAGTTGATGCATCTGCAATTCCGTTGATGAATCCAGGCCATTCACGCTAGATGGAGTTGTTAATCATTGTTTTAATCCTGTACGCAGCTGTTGACCGCTAGCTCATGTTAAAGGTGGTGTCAGGGTAAAGAAGATATAGCGTTTATTATAACTATATTTTTTAATTGGTCTTGTTTATATTGGTATATATATCGAGTGGGCAACATTAAATATTTAAAGGCACTCTTGGAACATTCTGACGCATAATACGAAAACAATTACAGTTTAGTTTTTTAGAACAATGATTTAATAATGAAATAAATATTGATATTGGAGTTGATCTGAAACACAACCTTATTGACAGTAAAATAATTAGCAAACAAGAAACAAAAATCATAATATCTCGAATGTTACAAACACCTTATAATGATTAACAAGAAAATTATCCGACGTATAATAACTTTAATATTTGGTATGGTAAATTATGTCAATTAAGAAACATTTCATAAACATGTCCTAAACACAGTAAAAGAATAATTCATGAAATTGTTCATTATTAAAAAAATAATCATTGATTTTAACAATGTCATTCGTTTGTAACATATGTAGTAAAAACATCTTTAAGGTAAAATATAATATACTCTTAGAAATCAAAAGTGGTATAAATTAAAAATAAGAAAAAACATGATGAGGAATTTTATTACAATGTCATTCTGTTATAAAAATGTCAAGAAGACATACTTCGCACATTTATACAGCATTTATATGACAGCATAAATTAGAATGGAACGATCTTACAGTATGCAGCGTCGCATACATTTAGAATCATATTTACAAAAAATACACAACTTATTGCAATCTGCCAGGATTTATATCTCCTACTTCCTTCGCTCTCATCAAACTACTTCACACACGCCCCCATGTTAAAGTACTCATTATATTCCCGGAATATTTATTTATATTTTATTTTTCGCATCTACTGATCACGCTACGTGATTTAGAAATTATCGTTATTTTCGCAGTATTCGTGACATCCATCCACCTGAAATTTAAATATTCAACTGGCACTAAAAAGATGGCGCCTGGTGTTTGATTTTGAAACTGCACAGGCGGAAGCTAGCGAAACTAGGTGCAGTGCCAGAAAGTGCCTCACACTGTACCGTGAGTTTTATTACGATAAAATAAAAGTGGTTTTATTCAATGTAATAGGTGGCAATCAAGTAGACAGGCCGCCTGATAGTAAGCGACCACCGTCTGTATCATATCTGTAATACTGGGGGCATTATGACATGCTAATCCTGTTTAAGACTCTGTTATCTCTCCTTTTGAATAATCCCATATTGTAGCTACTTGGTAACACCGAGTTAGGAAGCTCGTTCCACATTTTGCAGGTAAATGGCAGAAACGATCTATGACTCAATAATATGTGAATCATCTTTCAAACGTTGTCGGCTAATGCGGTGGTAAAACCGTGATGCCGCAATAAGATTGAAGAGCTTTTCAGAACACTCCCCGTTTTATCGAAAGACTGTTTGATTGAAAGCTGACCTTTACTAAGCCTTTTCGTAGATATTTTTATAGTTTCGAAAACCTATGTGTAGGAATTAATTTAACATATCCGCTCCTCTCGTAACCAAGCCCACACTACGCAGACAAGATCTATTTATTGTCGCGACACGCGTTTGTTTATTTGGCATAAAGGCATTACGAACGCTATTTAGTTGCTACTGATACGTTTTATTTAGCTGTTTGATCTGACGACTCTCTATTGAATTGGTAGGCCTTGTAAACAGGATTTGTGGAGCTAGGGTTGCCATTATTTTAGAGTAATTAGGAGTTAAGAGTGTCCGTTTAAAATTGTTAAATATTTTTTCCCCGCACTAGCTGTCAATCCTTAGTTTTACTGATGCATTTGTTACAGAAACATTCTAATTTATTCACAAGTAAGTAAAGTTTTTTATTATCATCATCATCATCTCAGCCATAGGACGTCCACTGCTGGACAAAGGCCTCCCCCATTGATTTCCACAAGGAGCGGTTGGTTTTTTATAATTTCTAAAATTCGAGTTTCTAAAATTGTGAAAGTTTCTAAATTCGAGCGCTTCCACTAAGAAAATATACACAAATATCGCGTTCTGAAACGTGATTTGACATCAGAATATCCGTTTGTTTATTTAATTTTTATCTGTAACACTATTAAATAAATAATAATATTGTATTATCAGATTTATTAATGAACATTTTAATTGATCAAATCGTGTACCTACCTACATACAGAAGCATTATTATATATATGTGGTATCCGGCTTTACTCACGTTTATAGTCCAAGTTTCGAGCTAGGTTTCGAGCATGTCCGATGCTCATCCTCAGGTGAGTTTACGCTGCCAGATCGCGGCGACACAGTGGTCGCCGTGAGTAAAGCCGGATACCACATACAGAAACAAGCAATATAATTAAAATGATTTTATGAAAATGTAATAATTATAAATGTGTGCAGCGTATTTGAAAAATGCACCTGACAAATCCCATGTCAATTCGACGATCAATTAGAAGGGAAGTGCACGTAAAGAAGGCTCTGAGAGAATCCTTTCTACCGAGCGCCTTTCAAGTTCCTTGTTAATTAAAAAAAAATAAAAATTGTTTATTTCTTTTAAGTACAGGTAGGTAAATTACTTACAAACATGTAAAATCGTATAATTAAGGATTTTTTTTATCCGTTATGACCGCTATCTCACTTGATGGTCAGTGAAGATGTGGTCGAAGATGTTATCACGCTAGATCTAGAATACTCACTGGCTCTCAAGGACTGCTGCCTGAACACACTATGTGCTTGGTGACAGTTTTTCAAACTTGAAGGTGGTAGCTAGCCAGGCGGGTATTCGACAGTACCCTACCACCATGCTGGGAATTTGATAACGGTGTTACCTTCACCGGAAGCTCAAGCTGTTGATGGGGATCGAAACAGTGTCCGTCAGTTTGACAGGCGACGCTCCCCCCGCTGAGCTATCATCGCTTCAAGATTGTGGAGCATGCAAGTTATCAGCCTATAGAAATATGCGTTAACTAATTAGGATTTTATATCTGTGTTTGTTTTGTGAAGGATCGTCACCTCCTCATCGTTTTTTTTTAAGCTTATCTATTAAATAATATTTCTTAAGAAGATTTTTAACTTGCTTAGATTTTTCCCATAAATCGTATCTACTAGTGTTTTTGGTTCTATTTAGTGATAGAGGTAAGTAACATGTCCCGACCCTAAGGATACTGTGTTGAAAATTGTTGTATTTCACTCATTGGTAAAGTTTTTTAGCGTTTCGTGTGTTGTAATGTTTTTTACGTTCTTTTGAACTACTCCTCGCAGTTCAATCTTAGAACCCTTTGCCTTCTCATGTTTCCATCAATTCAAGCACTCACGGCAATAACCATTTTACATGTAAAAAAAATAAAAATACAATTTGTCATGAATAAATGTGGTTTCTTTCTTCTTCTTTCTTTTCTTCTTCATTTACATGTAAAACAAATGAAAAGGAAAATCATTGAGAAAATTAAAAAGATACTTCTCTCTTGGTAAAAGTAATTGCCAAAGAATTAAACTAGAGGTAGTTGCGGTGGTCAAAGTAAAAGTAGGGCATATGCAAAGTAACAAAGTAGTTTTTAATTTATATCACACTCAAACCCTTGCACTAGGATTCCCTGTGTCGCGGGAGGCAAGGCAGCGGCGGATTTACCCTAAGGCCCGGTAGGCCCGGGCCTAGGGCGGCCAAATTTAGGGGCGGCCACAATCGTGTCATAAAACTTTTTCGACTCGACGTATATGTTCAGCAGCTATTAATAATAGCTGATGGCGGCTGATGGCTTGGTGCCTAGGGCGGCCGAGACTGCAAATCCGCCACTGAGGCAAGGACAACCACAATCACAACACACAAACATTTAAAACCCGGGACTACTAGCTGTTGTCATCTTATAATCCAAAGTCTATAATAAGTTACCCGACACTTTTAAAGAGCTACCATTATTACAGTTCAAGAAAAAGCTTTCACTATGGCTACTGGACCAATGCTTCTATAACTTTAATGAATTTATGACATAAAGAAATACTCTTTACTAGGTTCTATTTCAATGTTTATTATTTTTGTTGTATTTCCAGACTGTGACTAAGTATCTGAATAAGTGATTTAATTTTAATAGGAATATGAATATGACTTTTTTTAAATATGTAGTTTTTAATGTAATTTTATTGAACATTTAAATTTTTGACATTGTGATTTTTATAGGACATTTAATTTTTTCACATCTACAATTTTCATTTATATTTCAAATGTTTTGATGTAATATTTATTGTTTGCACGCCATTGTAATGGTAGAATGTTCTAGACATGTTACCACCATGTTTGTTACAACATTCTAGTAAATAAAGAATTTGATTTGATATATATAAATAACTAAAATGCTCTAGCCCCGTACCAGTTGGCAGCGTGCCCAGGATGCTAGCAGCCATTTGAATTGCAATGCTGATTTGTTGAGCCAAATATGTGCCAGCATTTAGGTCACGAGTCGCATCTATCAAACGGTGTGACAAGTTTTGGAAAATCCGATGAGCTGCCGGTCCCCACGGGCCCAATGTCTCGACCCCAAACGGTTATCTGTTATTGTCATACTCATATTTACCACCTCTCTTATCTTGGAGACGTGAACACATGATAGGCACCTTTATTATTTAGTGCATGACCTATTTGTCTCTTATCTATCTTGTTTGAACATATCGTGAGAAATACTGATAATAAGAGAAGTTACTCAGTACTTTATTGCATCAAATGTTTACAACAAAGGTTCTTATGTTCAAATATTTGAAGAAAATAATTCGGCTGCTAGTGGGATTTGGACCCACGACTACAACTAAGTCCCGCCTAGCATGTTGTTAATGCAATACACCATAAAACTCTTGAGATTAGGGTAGGGCCTTCGTTTGATACGATATCAACTGTAATGTTGGTCTATCAGTCCTTGTCATAATTGTTCATAGAATTAAAGGTAGATGGCGCTAATAACAACATCCCCTGAGATGTTAAAAAGGAAGGAAGTTATTCGGCCCTAGTGGTATGGGCTGCTATAGCTTAGTTGGACAAAGCGACAGGACGGTATTCTGTAGTCGTGGGTTCATCTTACTAGCAGCCGAATTTTTCCTTTCAAATATTTATTATATGTATAGTAAATGTTTTGATAGAAATATATATTTAAAATATTTCTAGTACGTATTAGAAATTGTTATCTATTGACGCCGAGCCAAGAACGGTAATCCATTCTTATATACATATTAATATATACTTCTAATATACTTATTATTGAAATATTGTGCTCATGGTACCGACTTCGACAAGTTATTTCACACTTTTGAGTGTTGAAGCCGGTTCCATTTTTTGGTATCTATTTTTTACACCTTTCCTCACTTACACGCACATTATTGAAGCTTTAATAAGGATCGTAAGAATATTTTTTTTAATAATAAATTATAGCCTGGTTTGGACTGGATAATTGTAGCAATCAAATGGTGAAATAATTTTTATATCAGTCCAGTAGTTTTTGAGTTTAGTATTTATAAACATACAAAAATACAAATCTTACCCCTTTGTAATTTAGTGTAGATGTAAATAAAGAAAAATGAACAGATTTTTTTTTGCTTGTTTTTAATAGACACATTTAAAAAAAAATACTTGACCGATTCTGTAAATCTACCCCTGTTTAGGGCGAACATACATACAGTTTATATTTTAAATAGGAACCCCCAATGATAATTTACAACGCAACCCAAGGAAACAGGTAAAATCATGGTTTGCACGGGTGAAGCCGTGTGGCGTAGGCAACTAATTTATGTTATTCCTCGGAAATACAATGTAATATTTTTCTATACAATATTGTATACTTAGCGCTATTTCATAGAATTTCAGGTAAAACGCCGGAATAGGCTTGGTCGCCCACGTGCTTCAACGAAATGTCTTTTATAAAATTATATTTAAATATCGGGTTTATTTATAAATTATAGCATTCAGAAAAACTTTATATAAAAATTAAATAAGAATTGATTATAAAATAATTAATACAACATTAAATAAGTACAGGGATGTTAGAATAGAGATAGTTAAGGCACTTGATTGCAACCACAAAACAAATTACAAATTTAGGTACTTTCCTCTTCATATATCTAGGTCTTTTTTGTTTTTATGTAATAGGTGGCAAGCAAGCAGACAGTCCGCCTGATGGTAAGCGATTACCGTCGCTAATGGATATCTGTGATTCTGGGGGCATTACGATATGTTGCCAATCCTTCTTAAGACTCTGTTAACTCTCCTTTTGAAGAATCCCATATTGTAGGGAGGAAGCTCATTCCATATTTTGTAGATATATGGCATAAAATGATCGGTGGATTCGCACAGTATGTGACTCCTATGAGTCAATAATATGTGGATGAGCTTTCAAGCGATGTCGGCTAGTGCAGTGGTTCCTTTAAGTTGGAATAAGGTTGAAGAGTTCTTTAGAACACTCCCCGTTGTATGTACAGTATATAATAATAATTTGTTACTTCTTCACGCACAAACGGCTACACCGATTTCGATGACATTTGGTATGTAGATAGTTTAAACTCTGGATTAACACGTAGGCTACTTTTCTCACGGAAAAAGTGTAGTTCCCGTGGGATAGTTGAGGTAGAGGGAAAACCGTAATCCACGCGGGTGAAACCGCGGGGCGCTACTGTTTAAATATATAAACGTATTGAACAAGCGATGAAGTCAAAAGTTTATCAACAAATATGCACAGAGTAAAATACCCTTGAGAGTTTACCAAAGGTCACGCATACGCTAAGCGATCTCACAGTGTAAAATATCACTGGTTACTATTACTCTTACACTGAGGTACTATTGCTAGTACCTCAGTGTAAAATAATATGCAACACAATTACAATACAATAATTCTTTATTGCATTATAATAACGTAACTTATGAGAGTAGTAGTCACATGTGGTAGGCTTATGGTTATATAATTGGCGGTCTTGTAGCTAAAAGAATCTGTTATAGGCGACCGTTGCATTGACAGGATAGACTAAATATTTCTAAAGAGCTAGAACTAAATGTACAGATCTAGTTAATCTAGTTCTAAATCTACAGAATCTACAGAACTACGGACTGGTGGCGCCTTGCGGTTATACCCGCGTGGTGATGATTTTGTTATTAAAACTGACGTGGTTTTGACACATTATGAATGTATAAAACACGGGTATTACTCACGTAGTAAGTCAGAGGGTTCCGACTATGGTTTCAACCACATTCGGTGGTCTTTTTCAAGGAGAATACGGGGCGCTCGCGGACTCGGTCGCGGTTCGTTTAGTACCTTTTTTAAATGTTTCTTGTCTATCCACATTTATGGCTATCCCCCTTACTTATAAACGTTGAATAAGCTGCGAATAGCAATTCAGTGTTTTGTTCCGTTCTTTCAACGTCAAACTGTCATATAAGCGACAAAGACAAAACATTGAATAACTATTCAGAGGTTATTCAACGTTTATAAGTAAGGGGGTTATTCTGTGCCAAATAGAGACTAGTTTTGACTATATCACAAATCGAATTCATAACATTTTTTGTCGACTTCATTAGTTATTATAGTCGATTTAATTATTGCAATGTGATTTATATCTGGTGATTCCTTCATTGTGGATATGTTTTTTATAGCGTTTTTTATTTAGTATTTTTTTGTGTTTAGACGTTTTCGAGGTCGTATTGCCAATGATTTGAGTTATCTTATACTGTTGAACGACCAAATCTCGTTAACAATTATCTAGGAATCAGATCTAGCGGTTTGGGTGAAAATTTGCACATGAATATGCTATGATTTACATGTATATGTAAATGAATAGTAATAATTAAAACGGCGAAAATATGCTAACCTAGGTAGCGGTTACATATTTGAACCTTTTGGGGTCGAGACATTGGGCCCGTGGAGACCTGGAGCTCATCGGATTTTCCAAAATTCATCAGAGCGTTTGTTCGATGCGACGCGTGACCAAAATGCTGGCACATATTTGGCTCAACGAATCAGCATTGCAATTCAACGTGGCAATGCTACTAGCATTCTGGGCACGCTGCCAGCCGGTAGCGGGTTAGAATATTTAAGTTATCTATAGGCTACCAATAACTAGTGGATTGCTCAAATGTTATTGTAGTAGCTGCAGTATTGTAATTAGTCATTAGTGTTTTATACAAATGTAAATATCTCACTAATACTTCAAATATCTATATACTTGTAAATCAGGGCGAAAGTTTGTCGTTTGTATGTTTGTTACTCCTTCCCACTGAAACGGCTAAACGAATTTGCATGAAATTTGTAACGAATACAGATTACACCCGGGAACAGCACATGGCTACGTTTTATCCTGAAAAAATCATAGTTTCCGTAGGATAATTGAGGTAGTGGGAAAATCATAGTCCACGCGGGTAAAACCGCGTTCTTACCTTGAAATTTTACCCATTATGCAATGTCACTTCGTCTTCAGTAAATACTTTGTAAATCACTTTGTATGTTTTTAATTAAACAGGCACGCAGAGTTTCAGCTTAACTACTAGTACAGACGAGAATGACCCAACAAATAATCTCCCGAGCTATTTAAGCTTTCCTCCCCACCCAGTCTCGGAGCGGGCAGGTGTTCATTGCGTGATGTCAGGCGACTGTGACGTCACAGCCAATCAGCAACTACTGGTCTCTCATTAGTCCAGTGCGTGGTGGCTCTAACATTTGAATGGACTGGATCGGCGTGGGCAGACTGAGCGTGGTTGGCATGACTGCAAGCACGGCCGGCACGGCCGGCACGGCTGGCATTGCTGGCAATGCTGGCATGGCTGGCTTGGCTGGCATGGCATGGCTTTTTGGCATGGCTAACAAAATTAATCTATCTTCTGATTGGTGGCTCGTGTTTGAAACACCAATGAGAACCGACATGACTTGACATTTCATAATGAGTAAATATAGCCAGTACGGCTGCAGGTAATGTTCAAAAACAGTAGTCTATTCCAAGTTTAAATCGATTTAACCCAAAGCTAGTAATTTAGAGTCATGCTGCACTTACACTGGCCAGTAATTAAATGGCACAACTTGCGTCACCACGACATAAATTACAATTTGTGTTACACATAAAGCTTCTAAGCTACGAGCTAACAATACCTTGGTTAAGAGGACCCATTAGTTTAGTAATCTTCGGACAATTTTGCGTCTAATTTTATTTATTTATTCATTCAGATGCACATTTATGTAATTGTAATTGAATAATTGTATCACAATAAAGCTGTGGGGTACCGGCTTAAAATAGTAGGTCGAGTTCCCCATCTCTACCGTAAGAATCGGCTAAAGGCTCACGTACCAGAAGGTGGGCAGCAGCCACCCTTTGAAGGTAGCTAATCGAACTGCGCTCAACGACCCACCTGCCAAGCGTGGCGAGTATTGGCAATCCCTCCCAAATGGGGAGGCATATGGTTATAGTCATAGTCTAACTATGTTCAGCATTGGACGTATTATGGCTGCCATGATGACGATTAATTGTAACACACGTCATGGTAAAACTTAAATACAAAAGATCACTCTGAAATCTGTCTTATCCTTTTTCATTCTCAAACGGCGGGATGGATTTGGATGAAACTTGGTATGTGGATATTTCAGGTCCCAGAATAACACAGGCTACTTTTCATTATCATCATTCATTTCATTTTGTTAACTTGAGCACAGGTTTTCTCGATACAGGCTTGCCAGTGAGGAAACCAAAAGATATTCTCGCTAAGAGATAACATTGTCTGCAAAAGATATATCATATATATAGTGTATTGTGTATTTTTCGAATTTTTTGCATATTCCCTCAATTGTCGGCAATCATGGCGACGCTACCTATCTCTCTTCCTGTGACCTATATCCCTAGATGTCTAGTGTTTGTCTTGGGGCTAGCATCTTGGAGCCTGGGAGAAGGAAATTGCAAAAAATAATGGCAACTAGTTACATCTCTCTTGATTTTTTTGTAATTAAAACGTTGTTTCTTTGCTTTATTAAATTTGCGCTTCGTAAGTGGCTGTTTGTTTGTGGCGGGAAGGGTAAGTTGTATTAATTTCCTATGTATGGAGAGCGAGCAATAACTACAATTTTCTTACTAAACGCTTCGACTTAGACCTATTTTGTACAAGTATAGAATCGGCCAGGCAGCTGTTGAGCAGAGAGTTCTTTGAGTAAACTGGTTTTGTTAGTACTATAATGCATATACGTGTAAAAGTAATGCTTGCATAATATGTGGTTCACGATATTATTGTAAAAATATAATGTCATTATCCGTGAGGACCTATAATTGGCCTTTAGTTAAATATTAAGTTGTTATATTGTAAAGAAGGCCGTTGGTCTTCCATCTATAAATAAATAAATTATTTTTATAGATTGTGCTACAGGATAGATAGTTAGTCACGTCTGTCTCCTATCACTACCCTAACCGATCGGCCGCGCCTTATTCCGCGACATCCACACACACAGACGCTATCTCGTTCAGGCGATAGCTGAGGTCCGAACCTTTGAGGTGCCCTTGCGCTAGTCGCTACCCCCTCACCCCAACCCAAATCGGCTGAGTGCCCTCTGCACTCGCCAAAAGTCCGATGACGCCGTAAATGCCCCATGTAGCAAACAGCACTTTGACGGTCGCCGTGGCGCAGTGGTCAGTGTCAGTGACATGACTTCTGTGTCTCCGGGACCCTGGGTGCGAATCCCGGCAGGGGCAAACATTTGTGCGATGAGTATAGGTGTTTTTCCCGGGTCTTGGTTGTTTGTGTGTTGTGATTGTGTGTGTCCATGCCTCCCGCGACACAGGGGATCCTAGTGCGGGGGTTTGAGTGTGATAAAAAAATAAAAAAAATCTAACATACATCTTATCACTAATGATGATGGTTATTGACGATACGCTTGAAGGAGTTGTGCCTGAAGACACGGTGTGTTTGCTGGTAATTTTCACTAAACTAAACACTATACTCAGGATTGAGTCAGCGAGGCGGGTGCTGGATAGGACACTACCACCATGCGTAATTTGGTAACGATGATACCCACTTTTCAAGCTCAAATCTGGGGTGGGGATCGAGTCAGCGACCGTCAGATTAAGGACCGACACTCACAAACCCGTAGCTATAATCGCTTTCAAATTTAATACAAATTTGTAGGGTGAGTAAATCTTTTATTAATTGGAGTACTTATAGGTTAATCGGATTTATTTCCCTGAGTACCACGAACTCTATTTGCTACAGCGATTATCAAAAATGGAAGCAAGTTCTTTTTTATATTATTTTACAAAAAGGTTCGTATATGATTGTAACATGTAATGCTATTGAATTTGTGTCTTTTCATTGTAGCGCGCAGGGAACTTTTGACCTTATTACTTATGGATTAAAATTAATAATTGTATATTTGAAAGATAGAGCAAAGCTATCGCTGGTGGTCATTTATTATAATCTACCATTGTTGTGGTGATGTCATTCGAGTCGAAGAAAGTTCGATTCGAAAATCACTGGATTAGACTTTAATGCATAAAGCAAACTCTTTTCTAATCGTCAATTAATGAAACGTCTTAATGCGTACTACCAAGGAATGGAACTCGTTGCCCGAGTCTGTGTTTCCTGATACGTACATTCCTGGAATCTTCAAGTCACGAGTGACTAGGTACCTCCTAGGTTTGCGTGCTACATCCTAGACAACGTCATCACTTAACATCAGGTGAGACAGTTGTCAAACGAAAGCTTAAATAAGTTAAAAATAAATTACAAATACAAAATATATTTATTGACATAAATATTACATTCAGTTTCTTGAGTCCATAGGCTCCTGACCTAGAATAACTGTGATTCAGGAGCCAGTGGCATCTCCCATAAAGTTATAATAATAAATTATAATAAATATTTTCTTTAACTAAATTAGCTTCGAACAGAACAATTAAATGTATGTATATTTTAGAGCAGTAGCACTCTATGTGAGAGTTCGACCGGGGAAGTACTACCACCATATTTATTTCTACCGCCAGGCAGCAATACGCATTACTGTTTTCCGGTTTGGAGGGTATGGTTTCCGGTGGAATTACAGGCACTTGAGACTTACCAACTGTGTGTCACAAGGTGACAGGCGCCGTAGTGCAGTTCTTTACAAATTGTATCTGTCTATAGGCAGAGGTTACCACTTACCATCGTCGGGGCCTTTTGCTTGTTCCGTCGCCTTATCCCATTAAAACATGTGGTGTTTATTTGTTGAATAGATAACCTCCAATATTTTTTTACTTTTTCTAGCTTCTTCTTTCTAACTCCTATTAAGTTTTTGATTATGTATGTATATCTTTAGTTTTTATTATTCCTCCGTTGATTGAATCGGTGTATTTTAAATTACCCAATTAGTCAGAGGGTTCCGAATATAGCAGTACTAGGCGAACCGCGACCGGGTCCGCGAGCGCCCCGTATTCTTCAAAAGACCACCGAATGTGGTCGAAGTCGATAATATAGTCAGAACCCTCTGACTTACTACGTGAGTAATTCTGTGTTTTATGCATTCATAATGTGTCAAAACCAAGTCAGTTTAAAAAACTTAAAGAACATACATTTAATAAGAATAATTCTTCAAAATAAATCTGCTATGTCTATGTCCTGCAGAGTCAGCACTCATTCTAATTGTATGGACGAGTGCCTCCCGTTCCCCGCTCATCCCCGTTCCCCGCTCGTCCCTGTTCTCCGCTCGCCCCCGTTCCCCGCTCGTCCCCGTTCCCCGCTCGTCCCTGTTCTCCGCTCGCCCCCGTTCCCCACTCGCCCCCGTTCCCCGCTTGTGGCAGCCAATGAGTTCCAACTTTCAAGCAGCTTTTATTCCGATCCAGTATTAAACAGTTCGAGGACGGATCGTCTGATGATTTATCGATAAACATCGGCGTTGATGTGATGGTCACGCGCGCACCCACGTGGGAGAGTCTTGCAGATTTGTTACCACTCATTATTGTTTTTGATAGTATCGTGACGAGTCAGGCTTTTACCTAAGCTATTTGAGCCAATCAACCAGTTAAGAAATATACTTTACACACTAATATACTCACCACACTAGCTGTCAAACGCTAGATTTACTCATCGATTTCTGACATTTAAATTTTATTATATTTACAAGTGGTAACAAGATTTTAAAATTCATGATCGCACCTGACAAAAACTCGAAGACCCATCAGAGAAGAGTACACTCGTAAGGATCCTTCCCGCCGCCTCGTGCGTCTTGCTTGTTCAACTGGGTAAAGTTTTTTAGCGTTTCGTGTTTTGAAACCTACACTAGGAACAGGGTTCTTCATTTGATCTACGAAGCAAGCGAGTCTAAACCCTTCCATTGCTCAGATTTCAATCCAAGCACTGACGCCAAAAAACCACATGTAAAAACAAAAATAAAATACTAATAACTAATTACAATTATACTGCAGCTACTTTAATAAACCTCAAATGCCCTAACCCGCTACCCATTGGCAGCGTGCCCAGAATGCTAGCAGCATTGTCACGTTGAATTGCAGTGCTGATTCATAAAGTTATTTTTAAAACAAAAATAACTATTACTTCCAGTGTTTAGTTGGTGAAAGTCGTATTAAGGGTATTTTCAAATAAGTCCATCCGTGCTTCGGTCACAACTAAGATGGGGACTGCAGCCTAAGTTTCCAATAGAGTGCATTGTTTTAGAGGTGAGGAGAAAAACGAAATTTGGTTTATTTTCCAGAATCAAAATAACAAAACTGTCATTGCATGTGCTAAGAGTGTGAGTAAGAAAAATAAAATAAAAAAACATTGTTCAAATGATAAATAATTATATGCAATAAATAAATAGTTTTATTTATTCTATTTAGAACAAGCTGCTGGTGGCGGAGAGGAAAATACTGAGAAAAATTCTAGGTCCGGTCAAAAGTGAGGATGGCAGTTTGAGGCTACGACGGAATACCGAGGTCGAAGAACTAGTGGGCGAGCCCAATATTATCGCAGCAGTGAAAGCTCACAGACTTCGTTGGCTCGGCCACATGCAAAGAATGAGTGAAGATCGAGGCGTAAAGAGGGCGTATGTGGCTCAACAGACCGGCCGTCGGCCAGTGGGAAGACCTAGATACAGGTGGAAAGATGAGGTGCTAAAGGACCTACGTGAGCTCCACGTGGACGACTGGCAGGAACGCACTCATGATAGGGAAGGATGGCGCTTGCTCTTGTCAGAGGCCGAGATCCACTTTGGGTCGCTGAGCCAGCGGAGTAAGTAAGTAAGTAAGTAAGTTTATTCTATTTGTTTGTAAACTTTATATGTATTTTAAACATCAGATAACATACAACCTATACCACTCATGATTTTTATTATCTTTCAAAATCCTGAACCCAACAAGGACCTATCAGCCCCTGTGATTATGATTGATGTTTTCAATTACAGGACCTTCAATATTCTTGTCCATCTGCATGCATGGAGTGTTTGGTTGGTCAGTCAATTGTGTGGTGACCCTCTAATACCTAATCTGAAAGGCAAGATATACAAGCAAGCTGTAAGGCATATGGGACAGAATGCTGGTCAATCTATGTTTGTTACTCCTTCACCCTCAAACGGCTGTACCGATTTCTAAAATTGATTTCCAAACTTCGGGCTGAAATTTGACTTTACTTATATAGTACCATACGCAAGCGGGCCGCAAAGTTGGTCCGCAGTGTATGGTCTAGCTCTTATATTATGTAGTCTTGAATATGATCGCTGACAGGCTAGATTATCCCTACCTAGTCTGGCATTGCTTGTAATCAGCCACACTAGACAAAATATTTCTCGCAATCGAAAACAGGTGTAATATACCTAATAAACAGCTCATAAAATTACCTGAACCAATATCTAAGATTACAATAATAAGCTTAATGACACAAACAGTAGCGTAACTTGAGCCGGCCAACCCCCTGAAGCACAATACACTTGACATAGCAGTAACTCAATTTGGTCTAGGTATGTGCAAATTTGAAGGATATTTCTTTAGAAAATTACTAGCGGTTTCACCCGCATGGCGATAAAAAACGGTGATGATGGTGATCATAAAAATAAGCCTATTGTTAATCCAGGGTATAAGCTATGTCCATACCAAATTTCAACATACCAACATTAAGAGATTTGCCTCTACATAATTGGCTACTGCTTTTTTCCTTTTATTCCCTAGACGACTTTTTAAATGTAAAGTTGAGACAAAATACCCAATGTAAAAAAATGAAAGATGACTAAAACAAAGTACATATAACCCTATTTTGTGACAATACTTTTACGTTCAGAAATAAAATTTAATACTCTAAATCTAATCTATTGCTTGATCAGTATCAGAGAAGACGCCGCGGAGGAGAGTTCTACGCTCTTGTCGCCGCTCGGACCTGAACCACTGAAGATGTCGACCGCAGTGATCGACGAAACGTCTGGAATAAAAGTTTCACATAGACCACGGCCAAACAGCCCGGAAGCAATACATAGAACATGCAACGCCGGCCGTGAAAGCCTTAGAGTTTACATTAGTGGGATTCTCAATCAGCTTGCAGTCGACGACTATCATACCTAGTGTTAAGCCGTATAAACGAGATGGTTCTATATAAATCCAACATAGCTATACTAACGCCTATAGTCAACTTATAGACCTGTGTTTTGGGAAAATGACTATCCTCGGGTGACTTCGCGCTTTGCACGCCCAGCACTTTCTGTGTTGTGCTGGGCAGACTAGTGTTTGACACAGTCAGACACAATCAGATTTAATAACAATGTGTTCGAATCGCGAAAGTCTAAAAATTACAATCAGACTTGTCTGTTTGCGGCAATGATATAGATCTCAACACACAGAGACGCAGTAGATGAACCAAAAGATCCTGGATTCATGTTTCAATACACATTAAAGTACTTTTTCTTGCAAACACATACCCACCCTTTTGATAAACAATTGGCTTACACTAATGATATAAATTGAGTTAACTGCGGCATTGATTGGCATAATGACCAGCATCTGAATACAGCCATTGGAGCCGATTTTCTATTAGGTACATCGATCTTCGTACCTTTTTTTTTTTGTACGGAAAATTTCGGCATTGCCGTATCCTTGAGATATCTTACTGCATATTTTTATAGATTCCACGCAAAGCCTCAATGTAAACTGAGACTTGATGTCCGAAGGGCATTGAACGTCTGGGTATATGGGAAAATAATAGCCATTGATATGTTTAGATTGAATGACGCTATCGAGAGGGCACGGAGAAAAAGAAAATACTTTTCAAATATGGAAGGCCTTTTTCTGTGTTACTGATACTAGCTTTCATCTGTATCTCATTTGATCGTCAGTTACAATTTGATCGAATGAGCACACTATAACCTGGAATTTACATTTTGCTTATCTATGTAAAAGTTTCAACCACATGCAATACATGCAATCCTGAAACATGTACTTTAAAAATGCTATACTACAGATATTAGTGCAAGCTACGTTATTGCAAATTATTTACAATTGACGCAGTTCGAGAAAAGAACCATATGACTATAACACACTATGATATATAACACACCTGAGTGTGATCTCTTTGACGACAGGTGGCAAAATATCTTGATGGAGTGTCTTAGTTACTGTGATATTCCGATAGAGAAAAAACAACTTCGACTGTAACAAAATATACTATATGGCGTAATATTTATCTGATAGTACGTATTCTTAGTTGACATTTCTCATTTCATATTTTTTGTTTGACATTTTTTATGTAACTTTTTTGACTTTCGTATTATTGTATTGCATATTTTTATCATTAGTCTAATTCGTGTACATATGCGGTTCTAATTTGAAATAAATAAATACATTTATTTATTTATTTCATTATCATTATAAAGCTGAAGCAAGCCTATAACAATACACCGATGTTTAAGGCATTGGGAAGGCTATCACTTGGCGGAGAAAATGCGCATCGATGTCTAGAACCATGCAAGTCTGCAAGCACTTAGCTCGGTTTTAAACTCACTTTTAACTTTCCCAGTATATAATCTTTCACGGAAACTTTTCTCCATCATGTACACCCAGAAGTACCCAGTTATGCGTCATTAAAAGCATCTGCAGCTTTCAAAACTATCTACCTGAAATCTGGTTTATTCTTCGGGTATATTAAGCTTGTTACACACAAACATTACGATGAAGTCTGCTATTTAATGCTAACGGAATTGCTAAAGTAATGAGATGGAACCGTGTGCGCGTGACGCGCTGGCTTTATTATGGGGTAAAGTTGGTGGCATACCAAGTATTTATCTTTGAGATATTCAATTCAATTCAAATCAAATCTCGCGCTAGTTTTCTTTACATTACGTTATTATTTATTTATTTATTATATATTTATTTATATTAATATAGTATTTATATATTGTATAGTATTTTAGGTATTATTAATGTCATATTTATTTAATTGTATAATATTCAGCATATGTATACGTTTATTATATAAATTTAAGATCTTGTTGCACATCACATCCACAATGTTCAATCTATCCTGTCCATCCAAAGGTTGTCTGTAAGAGATTGCTTTAGCGATAAGACCGCCGATTGTATAACCATAAGCTACAATTAGTATAAAATACACTTTTGATGTACATTTTATGATTTGCAATAAAGAGTTAATCTATCTATCTATCTATCAAATCTTTATTGCAATTTCTATTAGTACAAGTGTCGGTGGTATTAAGCTATCACAACGGACTAACACAATCTCTAACTCACGCACAGACATACACACACACACACACAAGATACACCGCACCATCCATAGATTAATATTTGCACAGACAATTTGCTGTCATATCGATTTATATTGATATAAGTATGTAATTAACTTTTAGCTCATTAGACATAATATATCGACAATTTAATGGGAGAAGCCACTGGCTCTTGAAACACAGTTATTCTAGTTCAGAAGCCTATGGACTCAAGAAAATGAATGTAATATTTATGTCAATAAAATATTTTGTATTTGTATTTGTATAACAATGAAATACAGTTTATTAGAGACCCTGTCGGGCACATGAACTTAGAAGAGAGGAGGGCTCATTAGTTTTACCGAATATAACATACACTAGAGAAAATTGAAACAATATTGGAATAATAATCAATAAGATAATTATATTGGAGACCAAAATATCGTCATGTTTTGACGACCTCTAATTTTTTTAAATCAATTTTAATTTGGGGTTTTTCCCAACATGTCACGCCAGCCCCATTGTACCTTAAAATCGACGAGTATCTACGTAGTAAAACCGTAGAAAATATATGGGGAGTATTCTTGTATTCTTTATTAATTCTAAATACGCGACGCCTGCGCCATATATTTAGCACAATTACCTTTACTTTATTCTCTGCCCCTTTACTACTGCATCTGTTGGGTCACTTATTGGGAAAGACAAATATATACGATTGACTCAATGATGTTTTACTAAAGATGACTATACTGCGCGGTGCTCAGATTTTGTTCTTTTACGACATAAGCATGCTTACTGCGACAGTACAAATAATACCTTACCAATAATATAGAAAAGGATAGCTATATATTTAGACTTGCGCTTGAAATACGCGTCATAATGAAAATTACTACAATTGACTTAATCCCTCAGTTTCTGCGCGCTTGTGGGATCTACCTCATATAAACATATAATATCATTGCGATTGACCACTGTGAATGTTAACGTGAAAAGGGATATTAAGCATTTATGTACTTAGATATGTTCTAACAGATATTTATTATTTATTTGTATTATTCTATAAGGCTGCCGCGGCTACTCTTATAAGTAGATGTACAATTATAAACGCTCTTTATGCGTAAGAATTTTGTTCGGTTTACAATTTAAACTATATCATATCAAATTTCTTTAACACTGGTAAAATAATTGTAATACAACTATTTACTTTTATTGCTTTAAGTTACAGATATTTTAACCAATTTTTAAAGTAATATAGCTAAAGCACATATATTCGTCCGCCAAGTCTGTCTTTTGTTTCTCTAGAATAGGTTATTTAAGCTATAAACATAGGAATATATTAAGTTACTTTTGTAAAACCTGGAGAAACAAAGAGTTTTCTATCTTTACATTATGTGGATTAATATAGAAATGGAAGGATATAAATTTTGCTGAAAATATTCTCGGTCACTATCCCCAGTATGCCCCTAACTTTTCCCCTAAAGCACGTAAGCACACGTGGTCACAATATTTACTCGACGGACGCGCTCTGCATATTTTGCGCTTATTACGTTCATAGCTTTATTATAACTTTAAGTGGATAACATTCCCGGTTATGATGTTGGTATTGACCTTATTTCATAATAGTTATGTGATATCGGATAAGCCTTTGATAACTCTTTTTTAATAGTAAATGGATGGAAACCGGTGGGATACAATAAAGTTAACCTTTTTTTTTTGGCTTACCGTTTGACCACCACCTTCAATCGCAATACAGTGCCATGACGCTGCAATGTGTTTCGACAGACTTCTAAACTTGAGTGTTGCTATAGCCATGTGGGCAGAACAAAGTACTCTTACTTATAAGTATCAGCCAATGGTAGTGATTCTGTTATCCAATCAAACTAACTAAAATTGTGTTAAATAATTTTTTTACGGGTACGATTATGTCGAAATTGTTATGGCAATAAAAATAAAATACTAAATTTAGATCTTTGTCTCAAAATGCGGAACTTTATGTAAAATGACGTCACATTTTTTGGTGCCGATAAAAACTACCCTAAATTGAGTAAAATTTGCCTTCAGTAGAATAGCATTTAAACAAAAAAAACATTTAACAACAGTGGTCAAACGCAAGCTTATAATCTTTAAAAAAGAAAAAAAAAAAGCATTCTACTTTACCACTAGCTGCGCTCTGCGGTTTCAACCGCGCGGATTATGTTACCCTGGTTTTCTCTGCTACCTCAATTATCCCGAATGTGTTATTCCAATGTATAGACTACCTTCTTTCCAAATTTCATGCAAATCCGTTCAGCCGTTTCAGCGTAAAGGAATAACAAACACCCAAACGACAAAAAAACTTTCGCCATTATAATTAATGTGATTAGCGTGATATAAATGTGAATGTTAGTTTGTTTGTTCGCCAAACAAATACTCAAACTGCCTGAACAATTTTGATAAAATTTGGTAACGATGTAGCTGACGCCCTGGAAACTGTAACCCTGTAACATATAGGCTACTTTTTATCATCGTCATCATCACCACCGCTTTTCATCACCACGCTGGTAAACTACGGGGCGCAGCTAGTAATAGATAATAGTGTTCTAGAGAATTTTGTTGGCCGCGGTGGTACCGGCCTGGCCGCGGTGGTACCGGCCTGGCCGCGGTGGTACCGGCCTGGCCGCGGTGGTACCGGCCTAGAATAGTACTCCCCCCATCTCTTCCCGCGGGTGCCGTAAGAGTCGGCTAAGGGACCACGTACCAGAAGGTGGGCAGCAGCGCCTTCTGAGAATTAGAAATCATACTGCGCTTGCCAACCCGCCTGCCAAGCGTGGCGAGTATTGGCAAATCCCCCCCTATATGGGGGAGGCATATGTCCAGCAGTGGACGCAAATGGCTGAGAGTAGTAGAGAATTTTGTTTGCCAAAATTTTCCCCACCTGGTATTTAAAAAAAAAATGACTTCCTCATTCAAAATGTACACTAGCGTACACTAGAACCACACACAACTGTACAGGTACGAACAAACATACTTACACGTTATTTCTATCCTATTATACAAGTGAAATCGAAGCTGCAAGAGTGCGTCCGATAATCCCGTCCTTACAAGCTGTTTAATGAGTTTTGTTCTGTATTGTACTAACTGGCGGTTTCTGTAAAAACACATTTTTTAAATCAAATATTGATCTTTTTCTAAATACGTACACAAGTTTTGAATTGTTCTGTCAAATCATAACTTTTTTTATATAATTTATATTTTTTTATAGATTTATATAATTAATCTGTGGTACACTATCTAAGTAGTTAGATTTAGATACATATATTTCTATAATTATTAGTTATTTTTGTTACGATGTACCGTTTGTAGATCCCGCAAATAAAAAAATTAATAAAGTATTGCTTTTTGTAACTTACAAAAATCGAAGATGGTGGGAAAAATCCTGACGTGTGTTAATTTAAAATATTACAAATATGTACTTTATAGTTGACCTACGGGTTCAATATTTATATTAGTAATTACCATTTTAGACTTTTTAATTTTCTTCTGGCTTTAGGCACAGTTCAAGCGCAGTTGTCGTGACCGCGTTAATAAACTAGCAAATGAAATCAAATTTTATTCAATCAGATTAACCTTCATGAAATTTAAAAAAAACATTTTCGGCCCCCCCTTTGTGGAATAAGGACAAGAAGAAGATAAAGAACTGTTCTCATAAGTTGTATCTTTTTAAAGTTTATATAAGACATGAAGGACTATAAACAAAATAAGCTGAAAAGACTCAAAAATGTCTGTTAAGCAAATGTCAAAAGGCTGTCAAGCCTTATTCTATATCTTCTTCTTCTTCTTCTATATTAACAAGATATCATATTAAATTTATTAAAACCTCTTTACAACTCACATATAACGATATACCTCAGATTACGCAGTAGTTACTACGTAACGCGTTTCACTGTGATCCTACATTACATACATGAAATTCCTCAGGGCATAGGTAAGCTAACAATGATAACAATTAGAGAGGCACGCTAATTTCGCGGTCTAATGGCCGACATACCGCTGTGACGGAACAGAGGCAGCTCAGGACAGTAGGTAGCAATTGACTAACAGGCAATAATAGGTTACGATGTAAGAAACACTGGGAAAATATGCGAATAATTCACTTTTGCCATGCCATCCTACGTAATTAAATGTTGTAATGAACACTTTGTAAAAAAACTATGGAGTAGCTTTCATTTTCTTCACGGTCGTGGTTTTACAACGCAACCTTTAATTCATAGTCTCAGTCAATGTTAGTCTTTTCATGAATGTGCTAATAATACTTTAATTGACAGTAATTACAGTAGGACAATAACAAATATTTTTTCAAATAGTTTTTTTATATCCTATTACCGACCTGCTCCCTGACCCGGAATTTTTCGATGACTAATCGAATCAATTCAGATAATATAATTAATAATTATTATAATATATACGGATAATTCCCGTAATGCAGACTTTCTATAGAACTATTTCAAACATTAATTAGATAATTTCATTTTTGAGAGAAGTATACATTACAATATCCCATTACATTTATTAAAAATATGTTCGATTAAAAAAAACTCACACTAAAAAATATAATCAATATCAAATCTAATCGATGCGGTCAGTGATTGAATTTTAGTACTCAACCTCGAAGCAATTAATGACTAACTAAAGATTTATCTTAAAGCCATTATCTACAATGCATAATGTAAGTAGACGAAATAACTCTAATAACAGGTAAGATTAAGTAAACACGCAAGTTTATTGTTTGTGTATTGTCTATATCAAGCTTTACAATACATATTTCCAGGAGACTGTGGAACAACATACACGAAACTACATTTCTGTTTAGCTAAATAATTAATGTAGATATTTTAAAGACTACCTACATTCAGTCTCGTTTAATAATAATTATTATAATATTATTATTGACGTGATAACGTTTTATAAATTGATGGATGCCAAAATGAAAAATAGTAACGGTAACATTCCAGTAACGTTCCACCTAAGTTTTATCTAGATCTAGATAATATAATCAAAGTCAAAGTCAAGGTCAAGGTCAAAGTAAAAGTCAAAGTCAAAGTCAAAGTCAAAGTCAAATTCAAAGTCAAAGTCAAAGTCAAAGTCAAAAGTCAAAAGTCAAAAGTCAAAAGTCAAAAGTCAAAAGTCAAAAGTCAAAAGTCAAAAGTCAAAAGTCAAAAGTCAAAAGTCAAAAGTCAAAAGTCAAAAGTCAAAAGTCAAAAGTCAAAAGTCAAAAGTCAAAAGTCAAAAGTCAAAAGTCAAAAGTCAAAAGTCAAAAGTCAAAAGTCAAGTCAAAAGTCAAAAGTCAAAAGTCAAAAGTCAAAAGTCAAAAGTCAAAAGTCAAAAGTCAAAAGTCAAAAGTCAAAAGTCAAAAGTCAAAAGTCAAAAGTCAAAAGTCAAGTCAAAAGTCAAAAGTCAAGTCAAAAGTCAAAAGTCAAAAGTCAAAAGTCAAAAGTCAAAAGTCAAAAGTCAAGTCAAAAGTCAAGTCAAAAGTCAAAAGTCAAAAGTCAAAAGTCAAAAGTCAAAAGTCAAAAGTCAAAAGTCAAAAGTCAAGTCAAAAGTCAAAAGTCAAAAGTCAAAAGTCAAAAGTCAAAAGTCAAAAGTCAAAAGTCAAAAGTCAAGTCAAAAGTCAAAAGTCAAAAGTCAAAAGTCAAAAGTCAAAAGTCAAAAGTCAAGTCAAAAGTCAAGTCAAAAGTCAAAAGTCAAAAGTCAAAAGTCAAAAGTCAAGTCAAAAGTCAAAAGTCAAAAGTCAAAAGTCAAAAGTCAAAAGTCAAATGTCAAATGTCAAATGTCAAATGTCAATGTCATACATGATTATGTCGTTATCACGTAAATCTATCGTCCGTAAACCGACTTTACAGACAACCAATTTTTTTAAATTACTTTATTCCTAATTTATAATTATTCATGTATGAATCATGGGGATCACTCACGTAATAAGTCGTAATAAGAGTGTTGCGACTATAGTCGCGTATAAACGCGGTCGTGGTTCGCCTAGTACTGGAGACCGCGTCGGCGAGCGGCGATCTATATTCTATCGTTGAAAGAGACTACCAAATGTGGTTGAAACTATAGTCGGGACACTCGGACATATTACGTGTTTTATATATTCATGATGTGTCAAAACCACGTCAATTTTAATAACTAATATGCACTAATAAGTAAAATAAAAAAATTCACATAACGTGTGACAAAAACTTTATGAAACGAAATGTATTATGGTTCAAGTTAAAGTAAGAAATGTTCGCGAGTGCGCTTCTGCTAATCATTTTATAAGGGCCTGATGTAGCTAAATTAATTTTAAAATCTATTCTTAAAAGGGCTTCCATTTTACAGGAGAATGAAAGCAATTTAATAAACATTGCCCTTGTCTACAGGTGGGGAACGCGTAATTTGGGTATTTTACCAATATACGTATATGTCGGAGTGTGTTAGATATTGAAATAGGATAGATGGCGTTAACTATAATGTAGGGGTGTTTCTAGTGTCTGAAAAATAAAGTAGATGGCGCTAAATTTAAAGATGTACTAGTACTCGATTGGTTAACGAAGTGAAGGTAGGAATCACTTCATATTCTATTTGGCCAATAAGAGTACCAAGGGTGCCTTGTTTTAATAGTGTTAATTAATTTTTAATTTTAATAGTCAAGTAGAGTGAAGTGAGATCGAGTTAGTGAGTTAGTGTCGATATCCAACGGGTAGTGGATAGGAGGTGGTAGGAGTCTCTAGTCGCCATACTGAGGGATGACGGCTGGACGCGTGGTGCGGAGTAATTGTGAGTATTCTTCATAGAGATCCCTTATAACCTATGATCTTATCTCCGTATTCTTATACTTGTGCTTTAACTGGAGGAACCTAAGAACCGGAGGTGAGAGAGTGTTTTCATGATGTTAAAGGGCCCTTAAATCCACCACCGCGGGTCACAAGTCCCGGGGCTTCCGAGTTCACTCCTTTGGGATAAGAAAGTTATTATAATATGAAATGCTAAATATGTATGTGCATGTGTGTGTCTGTTACAGCTATGCTATAATGTTACCGTTATTAAATATCATCCTGACATAATAACGAAATGTCATCCTGCCCGGATCTTAGGCTTTTAGTAGCCCCCTGTACATTAGGCGCCGACATATAAATGAATATTTCTTTGACATTGTTTACAAAAAAAATTCTTTGTACATTTTCTCAGAGAACCGATGGCCGTTGGGGTGAAAAGGTTCTCGAGTGAAGACAAGCGAAGCATTGGACATCCACCGACAAGGTGGATAGACGACCTGGCCAAGATCGCACGAGGGGCTGGCGGCGTGCCGCTTCCGTTCGGTGCTAGTGGTGATCGATGAGGGGACTATGTCCAACAGTGGACATCATATGGCGTGGACGTGTTATGGCTGACATGATGATGACATTAGCTAGAGATTCAGACATAATTTTTGCGAGTATCTCTTGCTGAAATAGGTTTAATACCTGTCCTTCAGCATACAGCACCTAATCCCGTGCTGCGTATGCCCGTACAGTATTTTAAAAAAACGATTCATCATTTGACTATTCACTTTAAATGATATCAAAAGACTGACACAATAAAATTAATTCCCTGGAAACTGGGATAGCCTTAGTATGAAATGCAACATGTAGTAACACTTCGACGATATTTTACTTGCAAAAACTTAAGTGATAAGTGTAAATGCTTATAAATCGCTCTTCCCTATTTATTTTACTGTTATTTTATGATTATAGCTGCCAGCCACCTGAAAAAAGAAAATTAAAAATCAATAAATAAAATCAACACATTTTTAAGGTTGATGCAGCCAGCTTTAACGCTAAAACACACAAGCAGCGCAAATAATATAAGCATTAACATTGAATACTTGTTTGTGTCATTGAGGTAGACAACTCTAACGAACATTTAGTCAATAAGATGTTTGGTAAGGTTGAGTTAGATATTTTACCATACAGTTTTCACGCAATCACTATGTCTATAAACTGTAAATATCGCCTTGCTTATTCGTATAACAGTTTCTAGAAAGTATAGTGAAACACTTGATCAATAATGGAGCAATCTGATACTATCATCGTTATTTTTTAAACCATTCATAAATTACGAAACTCTGCGGTAAGAACTACAAAAGAAACCAATCGTATTGACATCCTTTTTTTGAAGTCGGTTGTAAATTATGTTCTATTTGGAAATACATTCGTATAAGCTCAGAACAGAAAAGATACGAAGATACAGAAACATATCTCTTGTATAAGCGAGGACGCCTCGTCCCCGAGGCATTCAGTATATTGATTGGACTTTTCCCACTGTTTTCAATACTTTATTACACCTCGTCGATATGTAGGGTGGTATCGCGTTATGGATTTTGGCGGACATAAAATTTTTTTTTAACAAAAACTGCAACCGACTCGACACTCAAAAGTGTGAAATAAATTGTTGAAGTCGGTACCATGATAGTTCAAAAGTAACTAATATCAAAATATTGTGATCATGGTACCGACTTCGACAAGTTACTTCACACCTTTGAGTCTTGAAGCCGGTTGCATTTTTTGGTAATTTTTTTTTTATTTCACCCTTTTGCTACTCACGGGATCAATTGATTGTCATTGTGTGTTCTGCGATGTCTTCAACCGCGACAATAATATCATCAAGATACGCATAGCACTTTTCAGTTATTGGAGTATAACTCAAAAACCGCTTGGCCGATTTTGATGAAATTTGAATGGGACCACCACGGAAGTATACTTTATCTAACAAAAAAGAATCATCAAAATCGGTTCATAAACGACGAAGTTATCCACGAACACACATAAAAAACATATATATGAATTGAGTAACCTCCTTTTTTTGAAGTCGGTTAATAAAAAAGAGAAACTTTTTATTTTATTTTTAATGCTATGTTAAACTGTACCTATAGATCGTTTGGCCACTATCTCACTTGATGATCAGTGACGATATGGTTGAAGATGTTATCTCGCTAGACCTAGAATGCTTAGCGACTCTCAGAGATTGCTGCCTGAATACACTACGTGTTTGGTGACAGTTTTTCAACTTGATGGTGGCAGCTAGCCACGTGGGTAGGTACCTTCTTGAAAGTACCCCCATGCAAAACATAAAAGTAGCATATGTGTTATACCAGGGTCTAATCATAGGTACCAAATTTCATCCAAATCTGTGTAGCTATTTGAGCGTCCAAAATTAACAAACATACACACTTACACACAAAAACAAACTTCTTCGTCTTTGCCCTATAATATTAGAGGGGTATTATTAGTACGAGGCTCATTTGAGGTTACCTAACCGCACCTGAGACAAAACCATATTAGGCGTAGTCGCGAAAGTCTAAAAATTACAATTACTACTACAGCTTAGTTGGCAAAGCGACGGAGGCGGTATTGTGTAATCGGGGTTCAAGCCCCAAACGATTCCATCGCATTGTTAATAAATCAATCGGGGCTTGATCGCGAGAAAAACATTTAGTAATTTATTTACCTCGACGTTTCGACCAAGTTGCATTGGTCGTGGTCACGGAAGACGAAACGTCTAGGTAAGTAAATTACTAAATGTTTTTTCTCGCGATGGAGCCCTGATTGATTTATTAACAATAAGCTGTAGTAGTACTCCACTAGCAGTTTGAATTTGTTGGATCATTACAGATATAATTGTAGGATGTCTTTCATAAAATAATAATTATATTTTTTGGCGCATTTTATCCGCAGTTCTCCACAAGTATGGCAATACTACATAGGCTGTAGCTCCATTGTCTTTCGGAGATTGAGAAGAGACTTCGATGATAAACTTTTTGTTTACCGCCTTATTGTTAGTCAACAGATATAGTGGAGTGAAAGCTTTTTTAGAAATACTCGTAAAAGTATGTAGTTCTGAGAAATTATTGTAAAAAGTTGTGGCTGACTTTTACAAAGTATTTTATAGTTTGCGATAGTTGATTATTCTTTTTCTTTATCTCCCCTTCTAGATACTTCTTTCATATTAATATCAGTGTTTCGACATGCGTGTGATTTGCTAAAGTAACAAATACCTACATTAAAGCCTTAGGTCACCTAAATTAAAATAGAAAATAACTGTTTAGTTTAAATTATATCCCACTAATATTATAAATGTCAAAGTTTGGATGGATGGATGGATGTTTGTTACTCAATCACGCCAGAACGGCTGAACGGATCTGGATGAAATTTGGCACAGAGATAGATTTATAGTCTGGAATAGCATAAAGGCTACTTTTTGTCCCGGTAAAATGAATGATTCTCGTGGAATAATTGAATTAGCGGGAGAACCGTAATCCACGCGGGTGAAACCGCGGGCCGCTACTAGAGTGGTTATATATCTTTTAAGCCTTTATCATGCATTGCGTTATTTCTTCCCACGACAGGTTATTCTTTAATTCGAACGCGTGTGACCGTCACAGTTTGATAAGGTTTTCAAGAAACCTTTTTAGTATAATATTAAGTACATTATGAGATTCTTCAAAAGGAGAGTTAACAGAGTCTTGAAAGGATTTCCAACGTATCGGAATGCCTCTAGTGTTACGGATATCTATAGGTGACGGTGATCGCTTACCATCGGGCGGCCCGTCTGCTTGTGTGCCACCTATTTCATTAAAAAAGTCCTTATCTATCCCTAAATCCCTATTGACTAATAACCCGATATTTACCAGGGTCACTGCACTTGACGCCCTGACTAAAACTTTAACCAACTACTTATGATTCTGTGCCTCAACTATAAAACCGATCAAGTGTGCCTTGTTTACACTAATTTACGATGTGACAACACGGAGTTTTATTAGTCGATTGAACTAAATTACTTAACTAGTAGAGATGAAATTATTTTGGAGGGTAGAAGGTGATAAACGTTGAGTTTTATGGCGTAAGAATAAAGGCGGCATGTGGTTGATGTTTTCTAATTAATCTTGTTGATACCACGAACAATAAATTTCCAGGAAAATACCTAAATGTGTCGATCTACACGCGTATAAATCATAATCGGTATTAAAATCTGAATGATGATCACAGCATGGATTGGTACATAAAAAACCTTATCCTTAACCGCATCAACATCAGGTGAAATAGTGATCGAACGCTTGCCTTTTACCAATAAAAAAAAACTTAATTTTTGGACCGATTTTCAAAATTCTTTTTTTGTTTGATAGAGTGTACCTTTGAGGAGGTACCATGTAAATTTCATTAAAATTGGACAAGCTGTTTTGGAGTTACCCTACCATAACTGAAAAGTGTTACGTCTACTTGGACGACTTCTTTAAATCAAGTCAATTAAATCAATCAATTAATCGGGTCAATTCAACGCGTGTAAAAAATTTACCACAAAATTGAACCGACTTCAATACTCAAAAGTGTGAAATAACTTGTCGAAGTCTGCGATAATAGTTGTTTTTGATCTATCATGGTAACTTCAACAAGTTATTTCACACTTTTGAGTGTTGAAGTCGGCTCCATTTTCTGGTATTTTTTTATTTTTATGATATTGTACATTCAAAAGTTGGCTGGAAGAAATCCTTTTAAGCGATAAGACCTCCCATTTCTCTACCTTAACTTAGAGTATTATGTAATAAATTTATAAGTAAAATTTGGTAAAATGTAATGAAGTATAATTGTATTAAACATTATTTTGTGCTACCATTTTGTAGCTGCTATTTTCCTACTAATATAGATACAAAAGTTGGATGGATAATTCAGAATGGCTAATTAGATCTGGATTTCAGATTCAGAATTTAGAACAGAGATTATAGTCTGAAATAACACAAAGGTTTCTTTTCCGAAATCTACGATTCCCGTGGAATCGCTTTGTTTACGGGAAGGCCATGTCTACGTAGGTAAAACCGCAGGCTGCTGCTAGTGGTTTTTAATAAGACCACGAAATGAAAGAATGCTCATATCCTGTTTATTTAAATCCCGTAGTAAATAGTATGAGAGACAGCCATAGATTTTTTAATGTTTTTTTATTATAACACTCAAACCCCCGCACTAGGACTCCCTGTGTTGCGGGAGGCATGGATACACACAAACACATCACACGAACATCCTAGACCCGGGACAAACACCTACACTTATCGCACAAATGTTTGCCCCTACTGGGATTCGAACCCAGGGTCCCGAGAACACAGAAGTCATGTCACTGACCACTGAGCCACGGCGACCGCCAGCGACATCAGATTAAAGAAATAGTTTCGACGTACATCAGTCGAAGAAGTCAATCGGCGCGACCGCCCGTAAACGCTAGGTAATCTCTTTTATAGTTTCATTAAACTGTTTTAATGTCCTACGCACACTTTACACTTTTTTCATTATTAACCTCGAGAAGTACTTTTTAGAAAAGCTGATGGTTGTTGGGCAGGTCAATGGGAAAAGACCACGCGGTCGTTCACCTACCCGATGGTGAGACATAATAAAGTCGCTAACTGATCTGCCGATAACCAAAGCTATTAAGACCGTCGAAGACAGAAGCACGTGGAAGAGTATGGTACATCGAGTGAGCACCACTTCTAAATAGACACGACCTTCAGAAATGAAGATTACGACTAAGAAGAAGAAGATGATAGATCTATACAGTATATAATGCGTTAATCTCTATTTTACACACATTAATCTAAATATATACCTATGTATTTGTTATATTATATACATTCTATATGTATTTATATATGTATATATGAGAAGGCTTATGACACAATTAAATTAGTAATAGTATAGTATTTTAATTTTGTAATTTGTATGGGTATTGAATCCATAATTTGCACGCCTTGCAGGTTCGGATATAGTGCTCCATATCTTATAAACATAACACCTGTTCAATGTACCTACCTATATCTGGCAAATAAATGAATTTGATTTGATTTGATTTGATTTATTTATGTATGATTTCATACAAATTTTGTTACAATTAGCTAAGTAATTCTTTTTAATTCTTACTTTGTTGAACACATCCTGTAATTATTAGTTCTACAATATATTTCATTCACGGTTGCCTGGTAGAAATCGCTTTCAGCGATAAGCCCCCCTATTGTGTCACTACATTAATTGTTATGTACTGTAATAATATGTACAAATGTAAAAAAATGTACAAATGAAACAGTGCGAGACGGGACGTTACGACTAACGCACCGCACTCAAGATCCTGATGAAGACTTCCGGAAGAAGCCGAAACAATTGTCGATCGTGATATCGACTACGCGTAAGTACCACGCTATACCCGTAAAAAACAGTGTAAAGTAATGGTGAACGTGAGTTTTAATATTATTATGTACAAATGTGTTTGTGATACAATAAAGCATTATCTATATATCTATAAAAAAACGAAACACACTGACTACTACCTGACAGTAGAAATAGATTCATTGGCAATAGTTCCATGGGTAAACGCTCAAATAGAGTGCTACTGCTCTATAAACGGAACATAGGCTTACCCTACAAAAACCGACTGAAAGTAAACCACTGAAGTAAACCATGCTCGTTGACAAAACGCTATTCTATTTCTGTCAACTATCTCCGCCACAAATAGTGTCAAGAGTGCGGTGGACATAAACATCGAATTAAACGGTAACTGTAAGAAAGGCAGTCATGCATAGCGAAATGGTGATAAAACTGAAGATAAAACTGCCTGATTAGAATTCAGCTCATGTCACCGCCGTGTCCGGATTGGGGAACAGTGGATTTGATTATTGGAGGGAAAAGGGGTTAGCTAGAAGAGGTTTTATACGAAGGAAATTAAAACTGGTAACGTGCGGTGCAAATTAGACTTGACTTAGGCGCAAAAAAAAACTCTTAGGTGCAAATTAATCGCTATAATCGTCTTTTTTATACCTATACTAAAATAAAGTGTTGCTGTTAAACCATATGTTTTACATAGCTAGCTACCTTCAACTTTGAAAAACTGCCACCAAACATAGTGTGTTCAGGCAGCAGTCCTTGAGAGCCAGTGAGCATTCTAGGTCTAGCGTGATGACATCTTCGACCACATCCTCACTGGCCATCAATTGAGATAATGCTCAAGCGCTAGATCTACACAGTATAAAAAATCTGTTAAATTTAAAGCTTATTTTATTGAAAATCCTACATGTCGAATAAGAAAAAAATTTGACCGCGTCGTCGCTTAACATCAGGTGAGACAGTGGTCAAACGCAAGCTTATAATAAAAAAAAAATTGAACAAATTTGATTATGTAAAAATATTTGAAGGAAAAAATTCGGCTGCTAGTGGGACTTGAACCCCCGACTACAGAATACCGACCTGTCGCTTTTTCCAACTAAGCTATAGCAGCCCATACTACTAGGGACTAACAACATGCTAGGCGGAACTTAAGTTTAAATATTAAACATTGGGCCCGTGGGGACCTGGAGCTCATCGGATTTTCCAAAATTTATCTGAGAGTTTGATCGATGCGACGCGTGTCCAAAATGCTGGCACATATTTGGCTCAACGAATCAGCATTGCAATTCAACGTGGCAATACTGCTAGCATTCTGGGCACGCTGCCAGCCGGTAGCGGGTTAGAACATTTGAGTTATCTATAGGCTACTACTAGCTAGTGGATTGCTCAAATGTTATTGTAGTAGTTGCAGTATTGTAATTAGTTATTAGTGTTTTATTTTAATAAAGGCATTTGCCCTATGAAAAAAAGAATTGGTTGTCTGTAAAGTCAGTTTACGGACGATAGATTTACGTGATAACGTCATAATAATTTATGACTTTGACTTTGACTTTGACTGACTTTGACTTTGACTTTGACTTTGACTTTGATTATTTTATGTAATACAAAAGTCAGGTGGAACGTTACGCGGAACGTTACTATTTTTCATAAGTGTTGCTGGTATTCATCAATTTATAAGACGTTATCACGTCAAAAATTAAATATGGGTCAAGAAACGTAGTTTCAGCCTTTTTTACTAAAAGTATTTTTAAGTTTCAAACGATATCTACCATGTGTATTGCAGTATCGGTTTCAACTGTAATGTAAACAAAAAATGTTGCCAGCATAATAAAAAATAAATGTATCATCGAATAAATTATTTAGTCAAGCACATTTCACCATTGTACCCATACGCGTACGTGAGAACAATATAAAAGAGCCGATACGTGATATATTTATTTTGGCCAAGAATACTTAGCGTATTTGAAAATTTTGAAAGGTTTTGTGTGATTCAATCAATCTTTATTAACCGACTTCAAAAAAGCAGGAATTTTTTAAATGTTTGTTACCTCAGAACTTTCGACTGGGTGATTTTGATAATTCTATTTTTATTTAAAATCTGGTGCATCCCAGTCCCATTTAAATTAAATTAAAATAGATCAAGCGGTTTTTGGTTTACACTGCAACAACTGAAAAGTGATGTCTTTAATGATGACTTCCTTATTGGTGGTGAGGAAATCGGTGAACATACACAATTACAATTGATACTGTGAGTAGCAACGGTCATAGAAAAGTGCGAAAAAAAAAATTGCTAAAATAATAGAACCTACTTCAACACTCAAAAGTGTGAAATAACCTAGCGAAGTCGGTACCACGCGCACAATATTTTGATAATAATAACTTTTGAACTATCATGGTACCGACTTCAAAAAGTTATTTCACGCATTTGAGTGTTGAAGTCGGTTCCATTTTCTAGTAAAATTTTGTTATACAACAAACGTGGATCCTTCGATACCAAACAAGTCATCTACGGAAAACTGGAATCATTACATAAAGGATACATTTTAATTAAGCGAGCATTCATACACTATCAACTAAATAAAATAGTCATTCATATATTACATTGACATTCCAATTTTCCAACGTCACCTTTGACTAATAAACCAGCTTTCCAATAGCCGCAGCTATTTGACGAATCCCCATCCTCAAACGAAATACCTCAACCTATCTAAATATATATCTCGCATAGCTGTCGATACTAATCAACAGCTATGCAACTATAACACAATGTAAAAAGTTAACAGTGACTTGCCTTTTGGCCTTCGCCCAGTGACTTTTATATTTTTTTATTTATCACACTTAGACTCCCAGCACTAGGACTCCCTGTGTCGCGGGAGGCATGGACACACACAATCACAGATCACAAACACCCAAGACCCGGGAAAAACATACTGCATACAAACTATACTAATCGCACAAATGTTTGCCCCTGCGGGGATTCGAACCAGGGTCCCGGAGACACAGAAGTTATGTCACTGACACGGACCACTGCGCCACGGCGACCGTCTTAAGCCATCCGACCGTTCAAAAAAAACTTCTTTAGCTTCGTTTTGCACTTTTGGGATTGGTAAAAAATGTTAGACTCGCGTCAAGATACGTGACCTGAGCGAAAACTCGTAAGACGTAGAGTAGACCGCTGGTAGTACTCGTAGACTGATGTATTGATCTAGTGTGTGTGTGATGAGACTGCTGTAGACCACGATAGTTCAAAAGTAACTATTATCAAAATATTGTGAGCATGTTACCGACTTTAACAAGTTATTTCGCACTTTTGAGTGTTGAAATTGGTTCCGTTTTTTGGTAAACATTTTTTTTCAACCCTTTCGACAAAGCCGCTTCGAAATATTACTACTATCCATAATGTGCCAAATTTATGGCACATAATGCTGTGCCATAAATGTTACAGCAAAATTGTATGGGGTCCCTTATATGAAAAGTCACCAACGGAGCCCTGTAAATGAGACTCTGCTGTCTATTCCTTTTTGCACGGCCTATATCTCATTCTCCAAAAATAATTTTACAGCTAAAATTTTCAGTGTGTATAACCGCTATTGCCGCTACAACAGCAAATTAAAACTATAAAAAAATAAAGGGTTGTGCGAATCCGACGCGCGTTTGATATTTTTTCAAATCCTTCTACCGTCGTCACCACTTCGTTACCTTTACAGTGTTCACACTTGGTTTTTGAGCCTTAGATCAAGCTGAGATACTGTCTGGTGAGTACATTGTGATCAACCGCAGCGCGACCGCAACCGCAAGTCAGAGAATCCTCGGTATTCGATCAC
This sequence comes from Apeira syringaria, assembly GCA_934044485.1. Lineage (NCBI taxonomy): Eukaryota > Metazoa > Arthropoda > Insecta > Lepidoptera > Geometridae > Apeira > Apeira syringaria. The sequence continues at coordinate 6,576,470 of OW203672.1, read as the reverse complement.
TGAAGTCCTATGAATTCGGATCATGTATATTACTAACATGTTGGTTTAGTTAGTTATATATCATTTGTATATTTTATAAGAAGTGTACCTGTCTGTCAATAAGGTCCTTATTAATGTTGCCGAGCGCAGTGTAATTTGTGACGGGAGTTCTTACGGCACCCACGGGAAGAGATGGGGAAGTACTATTATAAGCCAGTACCCCACGGCATATAGGGTAAATTTCATATCCATAAATCATTTCTTATAGAAAGAGGTAGGTTGGCCTCAAAAGCAAGCACAAAGTCGCACAACAAGTTGTGTCAAGGGCCAGCTCGATTTCGGCTCTAAGGATTGTATTGTTTCGGAAATATTTTAAATGTATACTCTTTTTGACTTGAGGAGTAAAAACTAAACTAGAAAATTTATAATAAATATTGAAAATAAATCTAACAATATTTTTCTTTTATAACACTCACCCTCGAACTAAGGTCTAGGATTATCTGTGTCGCGGGAGGCAAGAACTCACACAATCACAGCACACAAACATTCAAGACCCGGGACAAACACCTATACTCATCGCACAAATATTCGCCCCATGCCGGGATTCAAACCCGGGAGACCCAGAAGTCATGTCACTGACCATCGAGCCACAGCGACCGTCAATATTAAAACTTAATCTAAAATACCAACCGTGGAAAGAAAAGTCTCAATATTGTAAACAATAATATATATTAATATACTTAATTTAGTTATTTTTTTCAGTCATTTATTTCAGTGTTTACAATGTTTTTAAGTTAAATACATGAAATTACTTTTGAAGCAATTATAGCTCAGCGTGGGGAGCGTCGGCTGTCAAACTGGTGAACATTGACTCGATCCTCAACAACAGCTTGAGCTTCTGGTAAAGGTAACGTTATCAAATTCCCAGCACGGTGGTACGGTACTTTTGACTACTCGCCTGGCTAGCTACCATCCTCCAATTTGAAAAACTGTCACCAAACACATAGAGTGTTCAGGCAGCAGTCCTTGAGAGCCAGTAAACAGTCTAGGTCTAGCGTGATAACATCTTCGACCACACCTTCTCTGACCATCAAGTGAGATAGTGGTCAAACGCTAGATCTATACAGTATAAAAAAAGACGTGTGGCACTCGGGGACTGCCGCGGTAAAGCTATTGCATAACATTTTTTATCAACTTATGCAATTAATATATTAATAACTTATGCAGTAACGCCGATACAACCAATGCCACCTAGAGGCGAGTTGCTGAACTAAACAGACAAGCGTGATATTTCAAAAAAGTCATTAAAAGTTCTGCTATTCATCGATAGATGGCAAAACTAAAAAGTATCAGCGCAGTGCCGGTCGGAGTGGGGGGTGTTAGGTTATTTTCGTTACGGAATTTCTAGATTCGGTCTCCACGCTTAAGGCCCGCGATAGAAGTAATGCAATAGCTTAAAAATTATTAAAAAATATTTAATTGTTTATATATTGTCGTAATGTCTCAGTAAGTCGCAAGTTATACGGTCTACAAATTGTTTCTACATAGGTACAGTACAGTAACATTTGAGCGTTCTACTAGCTATTGCCAGCTTATAGACATATTCGAATATAAAATTGTTATTTTGCCATTGGAGCGAAAAAACCTAACCTAACATACCATTTCTAAATTTTGTTTAATGATATAGAAAAGTGAAAAATCAGAAACGCAACAGATCTGTTCCCATAATCTATACAGTATAAAAAATCATTTTTTCTACAACATCAGTTTATTCCCAACTAAATCATTGTACACAAATAAATCTAGAGAAATACGTGTTTTTTTCCCCAAAATAGAACGGAATAAAGGGCTACTTGGGTATTTTTTAGCTAAAGTGAGTGCTTCGACACAGCTGCGCCATTGTTAAAGGCTTACAACATCAATAAGCCATTCAGTAAAACGTCCGTAAAGCGAGTGCTCACTGGAGATGAGGAAATATATAGGTCATATTTTTATGCTTTATAAAATCATCAGAGGCCAATTCTGGCAACTCATAGTCAAAATAGAGATAATTGTAGATTATTTCTAATGATTTTCTATTCTTTACTAATGGCCGTTGGGGTCGAAAGGTTCTCGAATGGAGACTACGGACTGGCAAGCGCAGCATAGAACGGCCCCCGGCTAGGTCAGGGGTCGGTAACCTTTTCAGAATAAAGAGCCAAAACATACACTTCATTACATTTTTCAGTCGTCAAAGAGCCACAAAGAAATTGTTTTCGATATATTAGTCAAATATGTAAATACATAGGCTTCAGAGCCTTGAACACCGGCGTAGAGTAGCAAGCCTATCGGTTTTCTATCGGGTGCATTTCGGAGAATGTGCACTGGAATTGCATAATCTGATTCCACCATCACCTTTCTATCATCCGTCGACTCGACGTACGGCAATTCGCCATCGCTATATAGTAGATATACCACCTATACGCACGAAGCGTTTTGCTTCCACTTTCTTAATGCGTACTGCCAAGGAATGGAACTCGTTGCCCGAGTCTGTGTTTCCCGATATGTACAATCCTGGAGTCTTCAAGTCGCGAGTGAATAGATACCTTCTAGGTTTGCGTGCTAAATCCTAGACAGCGTCATCACTTAACATCAGGTGAGACAGTTGTCAAACGCAAACTTATAATAGTAAAAAATAATAATAATAATAATATTTGATTTGAATACTCACTGATAAAATGTCTAGATGGCAGCAGTGCATGTAAGATGTCCATTTATTTATTTATTTATTTATTGATTTCCAATTAGTACCGCCTTAAAACGAGTTACACTAACGATATATTAAACATAGTTAAACAGACTTAAACCTATGGACTATTATTAGACGAGTATATATATGTATTACGTCATTAATAAAATGTCAAATCTGAAGAAAAAAAATAAATCAAATGAATATAAGATAAAAAGAAAAAATATCTAAATTAAAAAATCAAAGTACATCTATAAATAAGTGTCAAATATTATAATAAAAAGCTAACTTTTTATATAGCAGTACCTTCACAAAAACCTAGGCACTCGGATACTATGTCATTCCAATTGTCTGCAAACAAATCCAATTCTGGTTTGGCGCGCAGGAGGGCATTAAGCGCTGTAAGGGATCGCGGTATCGGGGATGTACTGTGCGCAACTGTCCTACACTCCGGAACAGCAAACAGTTCATGTTTCCTCCCCCGGAGGTACTTATCAGGTACATACAAACGACATAGCTGATTCCTCAACTCTGGGGCATCAACTTTCCCATGGAGAATTTTACACATCATCGTTAACTGGTCATTAGCTCTTCTCACCTGTAACGAGTTATACCCCAGGGAACCAAGCAGAAATTTTGTAGGATACATAAAAGGGTAGTATCCATTGATACGATTGTACAAATATCTTAGGAAGGATTTTTGAACTTTCTCCAACATCAGAGTGTATTTGTCCTCGTGTGGATGCCATACACAGGCACTTGCTTCCAGCTTACTCCTCACCAAAGCACCAAAAATGAGCTTTATAACTTCGGTGTCTTGAAATTCTCGAGCATTCCGCAGAACAAAACCCAATCGCTGAAAAGATTCTTTGGCGATCATGACAATATGGTCGTTAAAAGTTAGCTTACGGTCGAATGAGACGCCCAAATCTTTGAATGATGTAGCCCGTGAAATCACATGTTTGTCAAGTTTGTAGTTAAATTCCAGTGGGCTTCGCATTCGGCCGAAAGTCATCTCGTAGCATTTAGAAACGTTCAATTCCATTTTGTTCAACTGGCTCCATTCATAAATTAAATTCACATCGCTTTGCAAATTTAAGCAATCCTCTATCGTTTTTACTTCAAGAAACAGCTTAAGGTCATCAGCATATAATAAACATTTGGCATGCTTGATGACCTTGGGAAGGTCATTCATCATGAGTGCGAAAAGCAAAGGTCCCAGTATAGAACCCTGACTCACTCCGGAACGCGTGTGATAGGGTCGAGAGTCATATAAGCCAAGCCTAAAGAATTGCTGGCGATCGCGAAGGTAATCAGCAATGAAATGGAGAAGACTTGGAGTAAATCCAAGAGCACTAAGCTTTTTTAGCAGTATATCATTATCGACCCCATCAAACGCCCTCCGGAAGTCAAAGTACAACACATCCACCTGTACTCCTCGATCAAGACTGGAAGAGATGTAATCGACCAGACCTAGAAGGTTAGAGTTAACAGACCTCTTACTTCGAAACCCATGCTGCTCGTTACACAGAAACGGCTCTATTTGTTTATAAAGCTTTTTATGAAGTATACGTTCAAATACTTTTGCTACAGTCGGCAGTACAGCGATTGGGCGATATTCGTCAACCGACATTTTGTTGGAGCTTTTAGGTATTGGAGTAACACGTGAAATTTTCCATTGGGTTGGGTAGGTACAATATTTCAAAGACAAATTAAACAGATGGCAAAGGGGATACGTCAGGAGTGACTTTCCATTTTTAAGGAACCATGGAGGTATACTATCAGGCCCAATGGAACTACTAGTTTTAAGATTTTGAATTCCAGAAGCTACTTCCCAAGGTGATATTTCATGTATATGGATATAATTACTTGAAGAAGTCATGTCCCCGCAAGAAGTGCTTTTTGCATCCAGTTTAGGCAACTCGGTTTGAAACACACTAGCGAAAAAGTCAGCAAAGGCATCAGCAGCTTTTCTGCCGCTAAATGTTTCGCCCTTGTATATAACATTAGGCTCAAATCCACCTCTTGTGCGCAAACTCGAAATATGGCGCCAGAAGTCTCGAGGATTTGTCCGAACATTGTTTTCAATACCGACTACATACGCACTGTAAGCGTTTGAAACACGAGTTTTTAGCTCAGACCTTAAGTTGGAGAACAACTCATAACTCTCCGGAGAACCAGTATGTTTCCAGTTTCGATGAAGTTTGAGCTTAAGTTTAGTATCATTAATAATTTTTCTATTGAACCAGACTGGATACAGAGACCCCGATGTGCGGGCGCGACACTTTTTAGGAATGCAGGTATCAAAAATGTTATAAATAGTACTATAAAAATATTGCGCACTTAGATATACGTCATTAAGCTTATAAAATTCATCCCATGATATTTTGGACAGCGTCTCAAACAATGAACTAAAATTACATCTTTTGAAATTCCAGTCTTTACTGGCGTCAATATTACTGATTTCAATGCGTTTTAATTGTCGCGGACTAATAATTTGTATACCAACATCCAGTGGTGGATGATGAGGATCGATTTTAGCAATTGGTTCCGCAGCTGCGACATTAACATAACAGTCGGTACTTTTTCGGATCAGTATAACGTCTAACATCCTACCATTAGTATTTGGTACAGTATTATTCTCATATAAGTCACAAAATGATATAAAATAACAGTAATAATTATTAACACTTAGTGATGCAGAATACAAGTTCAAATCACCGAAAATTAAAACAGTTCCTTTTAGGTTATTAATAAAGCTTTCCACTTTACAAAACCATGTCATGTAAAAATCATCTGTAGCGTTAGATTTAATATAAATGACGCAAACATAAACTTTATGACCGTGCCATTCAAAACTAGCCCATAAGTCTTCTCCAACCCCGATCGTTTCCATATCAGAGTGCCGACGTAGTGCGATAGGTGCGCGAGCGCCTAAGAGTGCACCTCCACATGGTGTTTTTCGATCACGTCGTAATATACTCCAGCCAGGACCGACCACTTCAGAGTCTGCTACGGAGTCATCCAAATAAGTTTCTGTTGCCGCCACCAAATCATGTTCAAGTAGTAACAAATTATTTCGCCAGCTTGTTAGTTTACCTTTGAGTCCGCGCACGTTTTGGTAGTACACATTTAAGTCAGACCTGTTACTGGATTGGTGATGCCCTCTGTGAGGGCTGTCCGCGAAAGGGACAAGGGCTAGTGGTCGGCACAGATGTTATATGGGTATTCGGATTGGGACGTTTGTTTAATCCTCTGTAATTGACACATGGCTTAATTCGAGCGTTGATTGGCCATACATTATTTGAGTAGCAGCTCTCGTAGAAGGCAGCGGGGATGCCTATCTTATAAGACTTGTAGTTACCTTTGGCATTCAGTTCTTCTACTGTGCAGATTCCATTAGGGTAGAGTTGTCTAAGAGCCAAGCTAACCCGACACTATACCGAAGATATCCCGGACATCAGCCTGTACGAGATTAGGATGGCTCTGAAACAGCTTAAGAACAACAAGGCGCCGGGTGACGACGGAATCACAGCAGAGCTTCTGAAAGCGGGTGGCTCACCGATACTGAAAGTCCTTCAGAAGCTCTTTAATTCCGTTGTCCTCGAAGGTTCAACGCCGGAAGCATGGAACAGAAGCGTAGCGGTGTTGTTCTTTAAGAAGGGTGACAACACATTGCTTAAGAACTACAGACCCATTTCGCTTCTGAGCCATGTTTACAAGCTGTTTTCAAGAGTCATCGCGAATCGTCTCGAACGCAGGTTTGATGACTTCCAGCCTCCCGAACAAGCCGGTTTCCGAAAAGGCTACAGCACCATAGATCACATCCATACGCTGCGGCAAGTTATACAGAAGACCGAGGAGTATAACTTGCCCTTATGTCTAGCGTTTGTGGACTATGAGAAAGCCTTTGATTCGATCGAGACGTGGGCGGTGCTTGAGTCTCTCCAGCGGTGCCGTATTGACCATCGGTATATCGAAGTGTTGAAGTGTTTGTACAATAACGCCACCATGTCGGTCCGAGTACAAGAGCAAATTTCGAAGGCGATTCCATTGCAACGAGGCGTGAGGCAGGGAGACGTTATCTCTCCGAAACTGTTCACTGCCGCAATGGAAGACGCCTTCAAGCTCTTGGAATGGCAAGGATTCGGCATCAACATCAACGGCGAGTACATCACTCACCTTCGGTTTGCCGACGATATTGTGGTCATGGCAGAATCGATGGAAGACCTCAGCACGATGCTCGAAGGCCTCAACAGAGTTTCCCTAAGGGTGGGCCTTAAAATGAACATGGACAAGACGAAAATTATGTCGAATGCCCATGTTGCGCCCGCCCCCATATCAGTTGGGAACTCGATTCTCAAAGTTGTTGACCACTACGTATACCTAGGACATACAGTCCAATTAGGTAAGTCCAACTTTGAGAAAGAGGCCAATCGTCGAATCCAACTCGGCTGGGCAGCGTTCGGGAAGCTACGAGACGTCTTCTCGTCCAAAATACCACAATGCCTGAAAACGAGAGTCTTCGAACAGTGTGTGTTACCAGTGATGACTTACGGATCTGAAACGTGGTCCCTGACTATGGGCCTTCTGAACAGGCTCAGAGTCGCACAACGAGCTATGGAGAGGGCTATGCTCGGAGTTTCTCTACGCGATCGAATCAGAAATGAGGAGATCCGTAGAAGAACAAAAGTCACCGACATAGCCCAGCGGATTAGCAAGTTGAAGTGGCAGTGGGCAGGGCACATAGCTCGAAGAACCGATGGCCGTTGGGGTGGAAAGGTTCTCGAGTGGAGACCACGGACTGGCAAGCGCAGCATAGGACGGCCACCGACCAGGTGGACAGACGACCTGACTAAGATCGCAGGCAAGGGCTGGATGCGGGCCGCTTCCAACAGGTCCTTGTGGAAATCAATGGGGGAGGCCTATGTCCAGCAGTGGACGTCCTATGGCTGAGACGACGACGACGAGAGTTGTCTTAGATATTTGCGTACTTCTTCAATGTCTGATGCTATGTTCCACAGATGGAGGTATTTCTTTGTTTCAACAGCTCTTAAAGACGTTATTGATGGTCCAGCAGTACCAAACATTGAGATTGAGCGTCGGTTTTTCTTCTTAGTCACCTCGATCCACCGCTGGCTATGGTTAGACTCATGTTCTAATTTGTCTAGAGGCTCACTATGAAAAGGCGGCTGTGTCTTTTGCAGTTCAGAGCTTTCTAACAAATGGTTGGTATGGCGCTTTGGCTCTGCTCTTTTGCTTTGTTTCTGGAGCTTCACACCCCCATTTTTTGTAGTTCGACACGGTGACGTTTCTTTCATCTTATTATTCGGCGAAGTGTGGGTCTCTAATGCACTCTCCGACAGGTGTGTCTTTTTTGATGATGATGATCCATGTTTTTCTTACAACCCCTCACATACGGGTGTGTGAGGGGTTGTAAGAAAAATATGGTAATCGATCATGGATCAATAGCACGATTCTTAAAGATTTCGATTGTAGGTTATTTGGTATCTGCATATTATTATGGAACTGCGAGCTGCAGCTGCAATTATTATTATTACTGAAAGAGCCACATGAAGCTTGCGAGCCGCAGGTTGCGGACTCCTGGACTAGTTGGACAGACGACCTGACTAAAATCGCAGGCAAGGACTGGATACGGGCCGCTTCCAACCGGTCCTTGTGGAAATCATTGGGAAGGCGTATGACCAGCAGTGGACTTCCTATGGCTGAAATGATGATGACGTCAGCTGAGAGGTTAATGCTGAAGTGATGAAGAATTATGCTGATTAAAGACAATAAACGCTTTTATCGGTTTCATCGATTTTGCGTATTCATTGATTCCAAGAAAAGTAACCTCGAAGGCATCACTGTTGTTAAATTCACACCTAGTTGGTAGGGTACTTTGTACCTGTCTTGATAACTACCACCATCAAGTTTACAAACCTGTCACCGAACACTAGGTGTAACATTTCAAATCTAACTTGCTTACATCGGTCACTTCGTCACTGGCCAATTAGTGAGATAGTGGTAAAATGCCCAAATCTACAAAGTATTTTTAAATACTCAAAACCCCGCACTAGGATTCCCTGTGTCGCGGGAGGCATGGACACACACAATCACAGCACACAAACAGCCAAGTCCCGGGACAAACATCTCACATCCACAAACACTCATCGCACAAATGTTTGCCCCTGCCGGGATTTGAACCTAGGGCCCCGGAGACACAGAAGTCACGTCACTGACCACTGGGCCACGGCGACTGTCGTAATAAACTACAAATAATAAAGAAATAGTCTGATACAAGTGAAAACCCCCTTAACACGTTTACAAACTACGTTCTAAAAGATGGATCTACGTTATCCACGAAAATCTTATTTAGAATAGTATTAGGGCTGCAATAACAAACATTGTTTAATTAGTTAATGTATTACACATATTTAAATTATTATTATGTATTACACATATTTTACCGTGCCGTGGTGGTACCGGCCTAGAATAGTACTCCCCCATCTCTTCTCTTGGGTAGCGTAAGAGTAGGCTAAGGGATCACGTACCAGAAAGTGGGCAGCAGCGCCTTCTGAGGATTGTAAATCATACTGCGCTCGCCAATTCGCATGCCAAGCGTGGCGAGTATTGGCAAATCCCCCCTATATGGGGGAGGCATATGTCCAGCAGTGGACGCACATGGCTGAGAAAAGAAAAGAAAAAAAAAACATATTGAAAACTATTTTTTACCCGAACGCGAAAGAAGGAGGGTTATGTTTATGGAAAATATTATTTGTGTTTTTCTTATATAAGACCCGATAACCTTGGAAGAACATAACCGCGCATGGACCCGCTAATTCTTAGTATAAAAAAACAGCCATAGATTATATGACTGTTGCCTGTAAAATAGTTACTTTATTAAACTACATAATTACACAATTTGTGAGTTACATCTATACAAATGTTTAAAGTTTAGAATCAATATAATTTTATTTTATTTTATTTATTTATAAGAACACCAACACTGTGTACACTAATGCGTTTACAAAGATTGCGCTTAACACATTAAGAGGCAAATGCCACAGAAGCTAAAGGTGTAGACAACATGCAAAATTAATTCATATTATTTGAACGAGTAACAGATGTAATGTAATATAGACATAATAAAAATAAATTTAGAAATAAATTGACTGGATATAGAAATAATTATGACAATTAATGTTGCAATGGCAAGTGGAAATTTATAATTTAAGGCTTAAATCAAAATTTTCTTTTTCAAATTTCAAAGTCTTAAAACAACATCATTTTAATAACTCTTTTCACATTGTTTTGAGAAATATAGCATTTTTTAAATGTTGAATCGATAGAAAAGTAATAAATGACATAATTTTTTCGATTGTGTTTGTTTAGTTGTTAATAAGCAGAATCATCATACATATTGGAATTACGTAGTTTGATTTTACCATCCCTTTTCTATTACCGGTTGACCAGGCGTACGGCAATGCGCCATCCTTATTATATGGTAGACTATTCGCCCCGCGGTTTTACCCGCGTGGTGATGATTGATGATGATGATGATGAAGTGTAGCCTAGGTGTTAATCAGGGTCTAAACTATCTCCATACCAAATTTCATCGAAATTGGTGAAGCCGTTTGAGCGTGAAGCGGTGACAAACATACACACATACATACAACGTTTCACAATATAAATTATAATATTAGTAAGAAAAACATTTTTTAACAAAAAATGGAACCGACTCCAACACTCAAAAGTGTGAAATAACTTGACAAAGTCGGCCGACTTTGTAAAAAAAAAATTTTTTACCCTTTTCAGTGCTCTTCGCTACTCACGGAATCTATTGTCAGTGTGTATGTTCTCCGATGCCTTCAACCACAACAATAATATCGTCAAGATACGCGTAGCACTTTTAAGTTATTGGAGTATAACTCAAAAACGACTTGTCCGAATTTGGTGAAATTTGAATGGGACGGGGACGGGGGGACTGGGACCACACCACGGAAAGTATATTCTATCTAACAAAAAAAGAATCATCAAAATCGGTTCATAAACGACGAAGTTATCCGCGAACACACATAAAAAAAACATAGATACGGTCGAATTGAGTAGGTAACCTTCTTTTTTTGAAGTTGGTTAATAACATTAGACATACCGATCTACGTACGAAGCGTTTTGCCTCCACCTTCTTAAATGCGTATTGCCCAGGACTCGTTGCCCGAGTCTGTGTTTCCCGATATGTACAATCCTGGAGTCTTCAAGTCGCGAGTCAATAGGTACCTACCTTCTAGGTTTGCGTGCTACATCCTAGACAACGTCATCACTTAACATCAGGTGAGACAGTTGACAAACGCAGCTTTATAATATTAAAGAGATTGTTTAAACGAAGATAAATACAATTAGCATGACTAGAGTATACTACCTTCCTGTCTAAACAAAAAACGCAAATGGTATTTCTACCCGAAATTTTTATCTCAATTTCGCGATGTTTCAATACAAGAATTAACATTATTATTACATTACAGGTACATATACCATGTACCTTATTTGTTTTGTTTGATCGATATTTTAGTACAGTTGCACACACCACATTCACGAGTCAAATGAATTTTCTGTGGGGAGGTGTTCTTTGAGAGCAGACAATCCTGCCTACCCTCTCTTTTTTGATTTCCAACATTTGTTAATGGTGATTTTGGCCGAAAAGTTCTAGAATGGAGACCACGGACTGGCAAGCGCAGCATAGGACGGCCACCGACCAGGTGCACAGACGACCTGACTAAGATCGCAGGCAAGGGCTGGATGCGGGCCGCTTCCAACAGGTCCTTGTGGAAATCAATGGGGGAGGCTATGTCCAGCTGTGGACATCCTATGGCTGAGATGATGATTACTCGTGGGTAAAGTTTTTATCGTTTCTTGTTTTGAAACTTTCGCTATGACTAGGGTTATGAAACCCTTTACTTGCTGAGGTTTCAATCACAGCACCCAAGCCAAAATCAACTTTACCCAAAGTAAAACAAACAACTATTTTCTCTAGAACCACTTTTTAGTAAACAATTATAATATGTATACCATAATACCGTAAATTATTCTAGAAACTTCCTCGTGCCGTCTATTCCGGTAATTAAGTCGTACAGTACCTATAGTCATTACTTTTGCGAACCGTACCGTTAAATTTCCATTATGAACTGGCTAACGACGCGTTTTTAATTTCTTATTAGAACGTATTCTGGTAAAATAAATGTGAATTTCATAAGAACATAAGGATGTTAAACCTAGCGTTAAATATCCTTTCCTACTAATATTACAAAGGCGAAAGTGTATGTGTGTATGTTTGTTACTTCTTCACGCTCAAACGACTACACCGATTTCTATTAAATTTGGTATGTTCAAATTATTTGAAGGAAAAAATTCGACTACCAGTAGGACTAGAACCCACGACGACAGAATACCGTTCTGTCGCTTTGTCCAACTAATCTATGGTAGCACTCCACTGGCGGTCCGAATTTATACCTTCATTTTAACATCAAAGGGGATTTTGTTATTAGCGCCATCTACCTTTAATTGTATGAACTATTAGGACTAATAGATCAATCAATCAATTAAATATTTATTTGCATAAAACATGTGTTTGCATACTTAAATTATTTAAGCATGCAGCATGGATCTTATGAATAAAGTTGAACAAACATGTTTTGCCTGTCAAGGCATACAAATATAATATTTACAAGAATTATATAATATGTACTTCTCGTACTCGGATACTAGTTATTAACATTTTTCATGTCACTACTTAATGTCAAATAATCATCATCATCATCTCAGCCATAGGACGTCCACTGCTGGACATAGGCCTCCCCCATTAATTTCCACAAGGACCTGTTGGAAGCGGCCCGCATCCAGCCCTTGCCTGCGATCTTAGTCAGGTCGTCTGTCCATCTGGTCGGTGGCCGTCCTATGCTGCGCTTGCCAGTCCGTGGTCTCCATTCTAGAACTTTTCGGCCCCAACGGCCATCAGTTCTTCGAGCTATGTGCCCTGCCCATTGCCACTTCAACTTGCTAATCTGCTGGGCTATATCGGTGACTTGCGTTCTTCTACGGATCTCCTCATATCTGATTCGATCACGTAGAGAAACCCCGAGCATTGCCCTCTCCATAGCTCGTTGTGCGTTGTGTCAAATAATAGCGTAATTTAAATATATCTAAAATGGTAAAATGTCAATAAATTTCAAAATTGTTCAAATAAATTTATCCGTCAGAAATTCATTTAGATGGTAATAGAACTTGTCGGTTAATAATGAATGCATCCTTCCTTGAATCCATCCATAGATCAACACCAGAGTTGATATCGTATCAAGCGAAGGCACCCTACCTACCCTTGTTGTAAGAGTTTTATGGTTTATTGCATTAACAACATTCTAGGCATTTACATTCAAATTATTTGAAGGAATAAATTCGACTACCAGTAAGACTTGAACCCACGACTAGAGACTTACAGGCAAAATTACTTTGAGAAAACAATATTTGCTATGTACATCTTGGAACACATTAAACAAGTTGTTTGTTCAAAAGATGCTATTATTCAACAATATCGTATCGTATTTCACTTACAAGTAGCTGTTCAACTTCATATATAATAACAAACGATATAATTTGACGCTAAATATATTCCTCTCATTTTCATAAGTGTTTGCGACTAACGACCTGGAAAAACTTTCGTTTACACGCTATGAGAGAGAAAACCCATCATTATCGACATGTGTAAGAAAAAGATAGCTTTGCTCCGTTAATTTCGCTTTGTTTTTTACCGACTTCAAAAAAAGGAGGAGGTTCTCAATTCAACCCGTATGTTTTTCTTCTTTTTTTATGTTTGTTACCGCATAACTTCCGACTGGGTGAACAGATTTTGATCGTTCTTATTTTTATTTGAAAGCTGGTGCTTTATCCAAATCGGACAAGCAGTTTTTGAGTTACACTCCAAAAACTGAAAAATGCGTGCTTATAGGTATAATAGTATATACGATATTATAGTAGCGGGTGAAGACATCGGTGAACATACCTACACCACAATGACAATTGATCCCGTGAGTAACAACGGTCACTAAAAAGAGTGAAAAAAAAAATACGGAAGAAGAACGCAAGTCACAGATATAGCCCAGTGGATTAGCAAGTTGAAGTGGCAGTGGGCAGGGCAAATAGCTCGAAGAACTGCTGGCCGTTGAGGTCGAAAAGTTTTCGAATGGAGACAATGGACTGGCAAGCGCAGCATAAGACCGCCACCGACCAGGTGGACAGACGACTAAGAGCGCAGGCAAGGGCTGGATGAGGACCGCTTCCAACAGGTCCTTGTGGAAATCAATGTCCAGCAGTGCACGTCCTATGGCTGAGATGATGATGATGTATGAAACGGTACACCTAAAACTTAATCTAGTGTTAACTTAACCCGTGGTCTCGGGTCTGAGGACTCTAACGTCGTCGGAGAACATACATTATTAAGTCCCGATAAAACATACGGGATAATGAGTCTTTGTAGTTCAGGGAAAAGTGGACGGCGGCACCAGAGCCCCATAGATCACCCATGAGCTAGACAGACCATGTTACAGCTGGTCTTGACAGTGGCGACGGATTGTCAAGCGTGCCACCACTGAGCTAGACAGACCATGTTACAGCTGCTCTTGACAGTGGCGACGGATTGTCAAGCGTGCCACCACTCCCTATGTGACAACCACGACCACTCTGTCAAGAGTGTAGCAGCGAAGAAGAAGAAGAAACATACAATAAATACACTATTTATACTTAATATTATAAAGAGGAAATATTTGTATGTAAATATGTACCAATGTACAACACTTGTTATAAATACCTCAGTGACCGACCATTGTCCTAATTTATTAAATATCAAGAATAAGTCTCTTAATGCTTGTGCACCAATAACAGTTAAATGTAAAACTGATCTAAATAAAATAGGAAAAGATATAAACAAATTGGATTTTACTGAAGTTTTGCAGTCATTGGATGCTAACGTCGCAGCTGAAATTTTAATGTCTAAATTAATGGCCGTAGTGAAAGCCCATACTCGCTTAATTAAAATACCGCACAACCAACGTATATTAAAACCCTGGATAACTCCGGGTATTCTACGTTGTATCCATACTCGAGACCGTATGCACCTTCGTTGTAAAGAAACTCCTTATAATGAAGTCCTAAAACTTACTTACGCTAGGTATAGAAATTTCTGTACAAACCTTTTAAGAAAACTTAAGCTGGATTATCAAAGAACAGAACTGGCAAAAAATAGGAACAGTATTAAAAAGACATGGGCAACAATAAAAAATATAACCAACACAAAGAAACAAAGAAGCAGTAATGAAATTTTATTGAAAACGGGACCCAGTCCCCTTGATTCTGTTAATCATATCAATCAACACTTTGCTAACATTGGTAAGAATTTAGCCGGTATTCATAGACCTGAGACTGTAAATCGTTCTATAATAAATAGTATTTCCCAACTTCCTTCACAATCTAACTCAATTTGTATGTTACAAACTGATATGTACGAAGTTAGTAACCTAGTTAAACAATTAAAAAATAATTGTTCAGTGGGGTTGGATGGTATTTCATCAAATATAATTAAAAGTGCGGCGGCTGTATTAGTACCTATTATAACACATATAGCCAACCTCAGTCTCAGTACGGGCAAGTTCCCAAAAGTCTTTAAATGTTCCATAATAACACCGATTCACAAGTCTGGCAACAGGGACAGTTTTGAAAATTATAGGCCAATCTCCATTTTACCAGCTTTTTCAAAAATTTTAGAGAAGATAATTAATAATCGCCTAAAGAATTACTTAGAAAAGTTTAAACTCTTATCACCGTGTCAATACGGCTTTAGAGTATCGAAATCTACAGAGAATGCAGTATCTGACTTGACAAACCATATTGTAAATGAACTTGATAATAAAAATAAGGTAATAGGTGTATTTTTAGATCTTGCTAAAGCATTCGATACTGTCTCTGTCCCCATACTTGTGAAAAAACTGGAATTGGTTGGGCTACGAGAAACTGCTTTGTGTTTGTTAGATGATTATCTGAAAGAAAGAACTCAGAGGACTAGAGTTGGCCAAGTGACAAGTAGAGAGGAATCGATAACACACGGAGTTCCACAGGGAAGCGTTTTAGGCCCCACGTTATTCCTGGTATATGTTAACGATTTGTTTGATCTAAAATTACACCATGGAAAAATTTTCTCATACGCCGACGATACTGCATTAATTTTTGTTGGTAGTAGTTGGGATGAGGCTCACAAACATGCTGAAGAAGGGCTAAAAATTGTCACTCAATGGTTGCGTAATAACTCCTCCTCCTCGCGTCGTTTTCCTCAATGCTGAGGGTCGTGACCCCCTCCATGAATCACTTTTTGGCGGACGATACTACGCCATCTTGACCTGTCTTCGGCAGTGTGCATAGCTTCGTGCATATTAGTGTTGAGAGTGGTGCGGATCTGATCCGACCAACGTAAAGGACTACGACCTCGTGGCCTTTTTCCCTCGATCTTACCGCTGACAACAAGCTTTTCTAAGTTGTCAGCTTTTTTCCGAGCTATGTGACCGAAATACTCAAGGACTCGTTGAAGGCAGATGGATGACAGCCTTGTAGTCACTTTGAGTTCCTTGAGTATCGATATATTTGTCCTTTTCGCAGTCCAGGGGATGCGTAACATTCTCCTCCAGCACCACATCTCGAGAGCGTCAACACGTTTTCGATCGTTTGCCCTTAGTGTCCATGTTTCTGCGCCGTATAGGAATATGGAGAATACAAGGCTTCTGACCAGTCTCATTTTAGTGGAATTTCTGATGTGTCTGTTTTTCCATATTCCCGACAGCTGGGCCATTGCGCTTTTGGTCATTCCTATTCTTCTTCGCACTTCAGTATCGCAAGAGCCAGTGTTAGAGATGCTAGAGCCCAGGTAAATAAAGTTTTTAACAATTTCGAGGTTTAATGTCCCACTGAGCTCCAGTTTGTTGGTGCGATCCACGACCATCACCTTTGTCTTCATCTTGTTGATTTGGAGACCTAGCTTGTTACTGATTTGCTCCATTCGCTCCAAAAGACACTTCATTTCGGCTTCTGAGCTAGCTAGAAGGGTTGTATCATCAGCGTAACGCAGGTTTGTTAGCTTGACTCCACCAACGCTGACACCCCCCTCCCACTAATAACTCACTTTCGCTTAATACAGAGAAATCTAAATTTATCGCATTTTCAAATTCACGTCGTGCTACTCCATCCTTTGATATCAAAGTCCATTCGTATTGTGATACAAGTGACTGTAACTGTCCAAAATTGGAATGTGTTCAAAGCATCAGATACCTTGGAGTATATATTGATAAAAATATGTCTTGGAAGAATCATATTGTTAATATAAGCGGCAGGGTTAGAAAACTGATATTCGTTTTTAAACATCTCCGTGATGTTGCTGATCGTAAGTTGATCATCCAAGTGTATAACGCTCTCTGTAGATCAATTCTTACATACTGTAATACTGCATGGGGCGGCGCATGCTCGTCATATTTGATCTCGCTAGAACGTGCACAGCGAGCAGTACTAAAGGTGGCAACTTGTAAGCCCATGATGTTTCCTACCATTGAATTGTACAAAGAATGTGGAGTGTTAACAGTTCGGCAACTGTTCATACAGAATCTCTTGTCAGCTAAACATAAACAGACAACTTTAAACGAAATTTTAATATCATCTAATAAAAGAAGGAAGGATATAGTGTTCTCTCTTTCAAAACTAAATACGAAATTAGCCCAGCGTCACCAGTGTTTTACAAGTCCCTACTTATATAATAAAGCTTGTAGAGAAATACCTAATTTATTAACTTTAACAAATAGACAAATCAGAGTCGCGCTGTATAACTGGTTGCTTAAGCTCAGTTATGATGATACAGAAAATTTACTAAAATATGTGATATAATTAAGAAGATACTTTGAGTAACGATAAACCCTCACTTTCAGACACACACACACACACACACACACACCACACACACACACACACACACACACACACACACACACACACACACACACACACACACACAACACATGCGACACGCATACACAAATAGATTTATTAATTGCTTACATTTATGTTCGTAAATATATATTTAAGGCCGATGTATATAAAATTTTGTAACCTTGAAGGGAGCAGACACCCACGATACAAGAACTTTTCTTAGTGTGGGTTCTGTATGTCATTTTTTAGACTATACAAGTAATTTAAGCAAACACGATCATTATTTCTTGTGTATGTTTCTAAAGCGATCCTTGTATTGTTTGAATCAATAAACTTTTGTATTTGTATTTGTATGTTTGTAATGAATAAACTCCAAAACTACTGTGCCGATTTCAAAAATTATTTCACCATTGGAAAGCTAAATTCACCCGGGGTAACATAGGCTAAAAATAAATAAAAAAGGGGGGTAAAAGCCGTAATATTGTAATGTAACAAACCGACGAGGACTGACGTGGTAAACACTGGAAAATTACTCTCCGAGAATAAAAAAAAGAGAAACTGGCGATAGTTTTCAGCCGTAATATTCTTACTTTACTTTTTCAATTGGATACTTAAATTACGGTAAAAATCAACAAAACAGTCAATATTGCAGACTGATTATCGACTAGTCTGCCCGTGGGGATGCGCCGTCTGCTACCGATGGTCCTCCAGGCCCTCGAATTAATGACGAGCGCACAAGAGCCATCCAAATAATTGACAAGTTTTCTGCTGTGTCGACTAATCTTGAAAAAAAAGAAAAAACATTTTTAAATACTTTAATACTTTTTTTTTGTTAGAAGCTGCACTGTTATCTTCTGTTACATTTATTTTATATGTTATAACAACTAGCATTTGTTTTTTTTTTTTTTAAACCGCTCTTTACCTATTTCTCCACTCGCTGAAAATCTATGCGAGTAGGGATATACTGAAAACCAGCGCAGTGTTCACACGTCACACCGTGAACACTGCATTATGCTGAGCATATTCCAATTGCTCAAAGTACACAACTAACATAAGTAGGGACAATTATGTACTTAAATTCTATTTAAGATTGTAGATGTAAGATTATTTCTAATGTAAAGCCGTATGACTTTGGGAAGGGATGGACGCATTGACAACCAACCGACTTGGGTCACAGATTAGGGCACGATAGCTACTAGCTACTTCCAAGTCCAATTAAGTGGCAGCTCAGCTGTGAATTTGGGCGCGTGCGACGCCTTACACATAATGTGTATCATTATTAGAGGGTCGAGAACCCATATCTGTCTGGATAAATCTAACTTAGATTTTAAGGCAGTATTTAAGTATAAATTATGTAAATGTGTTGTTATGATAATAAATAAATAAATAAAAAATAAGTTACTTGAAATCCGTCACGTTGAGGCAATAAATGAATATTTTATTTATTTTTATTTATTATTTACTGGTACCATTCATAAACTCATGGAATGAACTCTTTACAAACTAATCATGTCTTGCCATAACCCTAATAATAAGTCATCTCATTGACTCAGGGTTAGAGCTTATGAGGATGGGCGAGATTAGGTCTAGTTCTGAGTGATGGAGCTTCTTTAAGCATTTTTCCTGGTCCCATCCATCATATAGACAAACAAACCAACCATAAAGTGTATGCTTCCGTCGTCGTTCGACGTTCCTCCTTTACACTCTCCTTATCACATAAGGACTTTAATAAAAATTCTAGATTGTGTATAAAACATTCATCCGAATCGTTTTAACATTAAAATTGAGTATTAATAAATCATGAAATTTAATTTTGTTACGTTTACGGCCTACGTTTTACATGTAGGCCACGCGGGCAAAGCCGTGAGCAGGTTAGCTAGTTTAAAATAAAAGCGACCCAGCTACTGTGGAAGTCTAGGGCTGAGACAAAGCAAATAATGATTTCACGTTGGATACTACTTACCATCGCATTTTAATCTGGCAAAGAACAATCTCTCCCTCAAATCCAGCTGAAATCGATTCAGAGCTGGCAATTTGCCATCAAGTTATTACGCTAATGCACTCATAAACCAACAAGTAACATAATGATTTAGAGCCTTCTTTTCGTTATTTAGAACTTTGGCACAGGAGTTAACTTGGCAACGTGTGAGTAATCTTCATACCATAGTATGCAACCGACTTTAACACTCAAAAGTGTGAAATAACTTGTTGAAGACGGTACCATGGTAGTTCAAAAGTAACTATAACCAAAATATTGTACTCATGGTACTACTGACTTCGACAAGTTATTTCACATTTTTGAGTGTTGAAGTCGGTTCCATTTTTGGTTATTTTTTTTTATCCTTTTCTACTCACTGGATCAATTTTCATTGTATATGTCC
The DNA here is from genome assembly GCA_934044485.1 of Apeira syringaria. Classification (NCBI taxonomy): domain Eukaryota; kingdom Metazoa; phylum Arthropoda; class Insecta; order Lepidoptera; family Geometridae; genus Apeira; species Apeira syringaria. The sequence continues at coordinate 6,556,370 of OW203672.1, read as the reverse complement.
ACCGATCTCTTCACCCGCTTCCGTTTCCCACTTCTTCATTAAGATCAAGTCATCCGAGTATACGTAATACTTTTCAGTTATTGGAGTTGCAAACAAAAGCTGCTTGACCGATTATGATGATATTTGAATGGGACCAGCTCGGAGGTACACTCTGTCAAAGAAAAAAAGAATTGGTCCAAAAATGGGGAAGAAATCGGTGAACATACGTATATAAAAATTAAAACATATACATAATCATATACACAACATATACTGTAGAACATAATATAACCTTCTTCTGTTTTGAAGTCGGTTTAAAAGATCTACATCATTCGGGTAAATCAATTAGGTACTGCAAAACATTTTATCCCACGACGCAAACAGACAGACTTATAATACACCTCTGATTATATATTCGAAATGAAATGAAATGTTATTCAAAACAGATTATTCTATGCCTATGATTATTTATATATGATTAACTATGATTTATTCTATGTCTTCTTATAAATTTGAAGTGTCTGTGTCTCTTCCTGTGGCTTCGTAGGTCCTAAACGAATTGACCGATTTTGAAACGGTTATTTTAGTTTTTAGCTAACGCGATTGTTATGGCTCTAAGCTACAATTTATGAAGCGCTTCAAGGCCATCCGTCATTTTTGTTAGTTGCGGATCTTAGACATATAATGTGGGTTTGTTGTTTTTGATAAGTTCATTATATTTTTATTTTTTTATCATTCTCAGATAGGATTTCCCCGCAATAGGATTCCCTGTATTGCGCTAGGCATGGACACACACAATCACAGCACAAAAAACATTCAAGACCCGGGACAAACATCTACACTCATCGCACAAATGTTTGCCCCTGCCGGGATTCGAACCCAGGGCCCCGGAGACACAGAAGTCATGTCAATGACACTTCAAGCCACCACTGCGCCACGGCGACCGCCTTGGATAATAAATAACCAGAGTATATATCAATAAAGTAAAAAGATGTCGACCGCAGTGATCGACGAAACGTCTGGAACACAAGTTTTACTTAGACCACGGCCAAACAGCCCGGAAGCAATACATGCAACATGCAACGCCGGCTGTGAAAGCCTTAGAGTTTACAATAAAGTAAATAGTTTTACCAATATGTCTTAAATTTTTTTATATTTTAAATAAGGGGTTAAGAGGTGCCGATGATTTACAGCTTTGAGTATACAGCCCATTTATTTATCTGAGCTTTACAGAGGTTGGCGGGCGTGTACAGGCAGTAGGGGTGGGAGACATCTAGATGCGTGTTGATTTAAAATATTATATAAATGGGCTTTACAGGTGACTTTCATGCTCAAAAAAATTGGACTTTTTAATTTCTTTTTAACCGACTTCAAAAAAAGGAGATTACTTAATTCGACCGTATATTTGTTTTTAATGTGTGTTCGCGGATAACTTCATCGTTTATGAACCGATTTTGATGAGTCTTTTTTTGTTAAATAGGGTATACTTCCGTGGTGGTCCCATTTAAATTTCATCAAAATCGGACAGGCGGTTTTTGAGTTATACTCCAATAACTGAAAAGTGATACGCGTATCTTGATGATATTGTTGTCGCGGTTGAAGACTTCGCAGAACACACAATGACAATTAATTAATCTCGTGAGTAGCAAAGGTCACTGAAAAAGGTAAAAAAAAATTTTTTAACAAAAAATGCAACCGACTTCAACTCTCAAAAGTGTTAAATAACTTGTCGAAGTCGGTACCATGAGCACAATATTGTGATGATATTTACTTTTGTGTGAACGTTCTATCATGGTACCGACTTCAACAAGTTATTTCACACTTTTGAGTGTTGAAGTCGGTTGCATTTTTTGTTAAAAAAAAATTTGGTGTAAGATGCAGTTCAAGCGCATTTGTCGTTACCGCGAGAATCCCATCCCACTATATCATAAAGGCGAAATTGTGTGTGTATGTTTGTTACTTCTTCATGCTAAAACGGTTACACTGATTTAGATTAAACTTGGTATGAAGATAGTTCAGACTCTGGATGAACACATAGGTTACTTTTATCCAGAAAAAAATGCTAATCCCGCGGGATACGCAGATAATTCAAAAACCACTGCTACTCCTTCACTCTCAAACGGCTGACCTGATTGCGATGAAATTTCATATGGAAATAGTTTAGGTACCCTACCTAGATTAACATATAGGTTACTTTTATCCCGGAAAAAGCTTAGTTCCCGTGGGATAATTGAGGTAGCCCGCTACCGCCTAACAGTAAACCGTAATCCACGCAGGTGTCTCGAAAATTAGGTAAATTGTAACTTTTAGCTCTTTAGTCTCAAAAGGTTGCCGATCCCTGCCCTAGGGTACTCCAAAAGTCACAGGTTCCTCGGAACTAAGGCTTGAAGCTAGTGTGATCCTGACTTTACCAGGGGTTTATCAAACGCGAGTGAAGAACGAGCTTGTATAATGTTTATGTATGACAGAATCTAAGCTCCATTTTATTTTCTTATTTACAATGTACCGTGATCTAGGATCTTCATTACACATATTTTTTTGCGTAGGACACGTCGTTAATTATTTTAATAGTAAACTAGCTGCGCCCGGCGGTTTTAAACGCCCGGACTACGGTTTTCACGCTCCCTCAATTATCCCACGAGAACTATACTTTTTCCGGGATTAAAGAAGCCTATGTGTTATTTCAGGGGGGTCTAACCTATCTCCATACCATATTTCATAGAAATCTATACAGGCCCTCTATACAGTATAAAAATGTAGATTTATTGAAAGTTTATTAGACAATAAGATTATTGGGAAACTATAATAAAAATATATCATTCAACACAGGTCTGCTCAGGACAACAAATTGTTAGTTATGAAAGAAGAAAGAAAGAAAGAAAATTATTTATTACTGACTTAAACAACACTACATACAATTCATAGATTTATATACATTATGGTTGGACTAAACAAGTAAATAAATAAATAAATATTAGTTAATACAAAAGAAGAAGGGCGCATTTGTGCAAAACATATCATTTACAATTATTATAGAACATTCCCTATAAAAAAAAACTGTTATGGTACTGTTAATTGGCATAGAACGTGTACGATCTTTCGTCTTGGTCGCAACCACAAGGGACTGCATTACATCTTCCGTCTAAGTTAATTAAATGCATCCATTTGCTTAGATTATTCGGGGAGACGTGGCGCCGTACTTAGATGAACTTGTGTATGTTAAGATGTATATTTGCATACACAAGTATCAGTCTAAGAAAATGATGTGCAATAGTAGTTTATGAAACTGTATCATAATAAGGGTTCTTAGTTGCATGCAGATGCAAGTTGCATTACACGAGTGTTTTAAGACCAAATTATGTGCTTTCACTCGAGCTCTTCAAGTCACGAGTGAACAGGTATCCTCTAGGCAGGCGTAAATCATTGTAGACCGCATCATCAATTAACATCAGGTGAAATAGTGGTCGAACGCCTGTCTATTATGAATAAAAAAAATTGGTTGCCTGTAAAGTCGGTATACGGGCGAAAGTTTTACGTGACAACGACTTTGAGTGCCTTTCACTTTTTATGTCTGTCTCTCTCGCTCTTAGGCGGGCTAACCCGCCGAGTGGAAGGGACGCGTGCCTCTCACTCGCTCTCATTGTGAGCGCATAACGTGAGCGGAGCGTAACGCAGTTTCTTGAAGTGTCACCCGGCAAACCAATTTATAAGAGGTTGTCACGTCAAAAAAATGTACAGATTGATGAGAACAGTGTTGGGATTCATTGTATTTTGCACCCAAACGTAAGCTGATAGCCAAACGAAAAGCAGAAGGGTCTAAAAGATCACCTGTGTTAAAAAAATAGTCGTAGGCGATGAAGATTATCTGCATGTAATCAAATATCACATTAATTTCACACAACTTAACCAAATAAATCTAAAGTCCTAACTAAATACTACATTAATAACCATAGAACAGACAAAACGCGCATGCTAACCATGGCCGCCTGTGGTTGACTCAGTGACGCGTATTGATGACGTCATCACTCAACCGACCAATCCGCGTGCACTACTGATAACCAGTTTTAGTTGAGTTCCAAACTCAAATTTGTAACGGTCTAACTCATTTGTCTTTCGTTTAATAATGTGGGTAGGCGAAAATCATTGTAGTGCTTATACACGAGCGATTGCTACGGAAACTATTTCAGTTTAAAAATCGCAAAAAGCGTGAGTATGAATATATAGATATGGTTTTTACAAACTCTTTACTAATTTATTTCAATGTCCGATATGTTAAACAAAATTTCACCGTGAATAATGGCATAAGTAGGTATTTACAGCCTTTACTTCTTCGAACTATGTTAAGAGGGTAACAGCCTTTACTTCTTCGAAATATGTTAAGAGGGTATTGTACCCTTTTAATAGTTCGAAGAAGTAAAGGCTGATGAACAGCAGAGCAGCAATTGATGGCGAAAATATATGGCACTTTTTGAATTCCGCCTACGAAGGTAAGTACCTTCCTAGGTCCTAGCTACTACCCCTAATTTATGTTATTAACGTAGATTTAAATCGATTTTCTTTCGACAGTACAAAATATTGACAGAGTTTCTTAACTCGGCTTTACTAATTTTATGTTTGTACCCAGTAACTTATGTGAAGTTATAAACCGATAAAAATCGCCAAATGCGGTTTAATATTGTTTTTATTTCAAATTTGGAATTTCCCAAACAACGAGCATGTTTAGAAGGATGTCTTTAAGTGTTCAATTTTTATTTTATAGTATAGACTAGAACCTGGAATTACCTAGAATAAATACCTACCTATGTAGGTTCTACCACTTTCATCCACATCATTACTCATTAAAAGGCGAGCTCCCGGCCCCCATGGCACCAATGTCTCGACCCCAAACGGTTCAAATATGTAACAACTATAGTTATTGTATTTTTTAGACTTTCGCGATTCGAACACATTGTTATTAAATCAAACGGGGCTTAATCGCGAGAAAAACATTTAGTAATTTATTTACCTCGACGTTTCGGCCAAGTTGCATTGGTGCGTGGTCTTGGGTCTTCAAGACCACGCACCAATGCAACTTGGTCGAAACGTCGAGGTTAATAAATTACTAAATGTTTTTCTCGCGATTAAGCCCCGTTTGATTTAATAACAACTATAGTTATATAGGTTAGCATATTTTCACCGCTTTTATTTTATCTAAAATGTATCATGGGATATTTTTAAAATGCAAATCAGATAAACCACACATTTAGCTCGAAATGGCTTGTCGAAGGTCAATAGACAACAGAATGCTTGCATATTGATGACGTCATCAGTCTCCGGCAATCAGCACTAATTCTGATGAATCGGTGTTGGCTGCCAGTTGTGACCGCAGAATGGATACCAGTAGATTTGACTTACTACATAATGTGGATGAAAATCATTGCAAAACAAATATTCTATAAAATACATTAGCCTACTGTGTATAGTGACCACTATCTCTCTTGATGGTCAGTGAAGATGAGGTCGAATATGTTATCACGCCAGTCCTGGAGTGCTTACTGGCTTTGTTTGGGTACAAATGATCCCCCGAGATATAATATATAAGTAGCGCCCCGCGGTTTCACCCGCGTGGATTACGGTTTTCCCGCTACCTCAATTATCCCACGGGAGCTATACTTTTTCCGCGATAAAAGTAGCCTATGTGTTAATCAAGAGTTTAAACTATCTCCATACCAAATTTAATCGAAATCAGTGAAACCGTTGGAGCGTGAAGAAGTAACATACACTTTTTTCTTTCTTTTCTCAGCGATGTGCGTCCACTGCTGGACATATGCCTCCCCCATATAGGGGGGATTTGCCAATACTCGCCACGCTTGGCACGCGGGTTCGCGAGCGCAGTATGATTTCCGATCCTCAGAAGGCGCTGCTGCCCACCTCCTGGTACGTTATCCCTTAGCCGACTCTTACGGCACCCACGGGAAGAGATGGGGGAGTACTATTCTAGGCCGGTACCACCACGGCCGACAACATACACACATGCTCACAAACTTTCGCATTAGTAGGATTGACTATCATTGTTACTGTAATATATTAAAAAAATGTAGCATATCTCCTTCATTTTGTGTAAATTTCCAATACTTTATTAGGTATGTGTGTTTATAGCCGCAGTGGTAATCTCTATCAATGTTTTCTCTCTGTAGTTATTGCGGTTTATAAGATACAGGACCCTGATAGACGGATGAAAAGTGGAATCTTAGTATCATACGGTTTCTTTCTTTTCCTTCGTGCGAAATCCTATAAAAAACAAAATACCTATCGATACCATGCATGGATACATTTATATACATATACAGCTGGCAAATGCCTTTATTAAAATAAAACACTAATAACTAATTACAATACTGCAGCTACTAGAATAACATTTGAGCAATCCACTAGCTATTGGTAGCCTATAGATAACTGAAATGTTCTAACACGCTACCGGCTGGCAGCGTGCCCAGAATGCTAGCAGCATTGCCACGCTGAATTGCAATGCTGATTCGTTGAGCTTAATATGTGCCAGAATTTTGGTCACGCGTCGCATCGATCTAACGTTCTGATAAGTTGGAAAATCTGATGAGCTCCATGTCCCCACGGGCCCAATGTCTCGACCCCAAACGGTTCAAATACATATGTAACCACTACCTAGGTTAGCATATTTTCGCCATTTCAATTGCTCCACCGAATAAGCCGCGGCGCCAGCCCTAACATGTGTCTCAGGAAGATGTGACAGCGCCAAAGTGTCAACGCATGTAGCGTCCCACACTAAAGGCCGCCCTAACTTCCAGGGATTTTTTTTTAATATACAGCTTGTACACCACAAACTAACATTTTTTTTAAATCACCCCCTTTTGCACTCCTCAATGAGTTTCTGACAATGAATATAGCCGACTCTAAAAGGGTAAAGTTAGGTTTAGGATTTGACATTGTAACATTTTAGAATTTTTGTATTTCTTTATATATTTATATAGTATACGTATATCGTATACGATATTAATATATTAATAATTTTGAATTGTATTTTGATAGGCCTCGTATATACTACTGTTATAATATTAATACATTCTGATTTCAGAGGTAGATTTTTGCTAGGTACTAACAACTATCGTTTTGACAGTTCTCCCTTTCTAACTATCCATGGTTCAGCGGTTATGAACGACTGCATTTTGGATTACAAATGAATATTGAAATGCTTGTTATTTGACATTTATATTGTACAGACATCACGGAATGTTATCAACGATGGTGCCCTGTTGATTGCGACTGCATTTCGGCTATAATCATTCGAAGGTTTGGTATTGGTTTAGGTTAGTGTTACATGAAGAAGGTTTAATTTGTACCTCATAAATACAATTTTTTTATTTGGTACTAGCGGTCCTCTTCGGCTTCGCACGGGAAAAAAATTTGAAAATTAAAAATTATAAAGATCCCTAATTTATTTAAAAACTAGCTGCGCCCCGCGGTTTCACCCGCGTGCACTACGTTTTTCCCGCTGACTCAGTTATCCCACGGGAACCATACTTCTTCCAGGACAAAAAGTAGCCTATGTCCTTCTCCAAAGTCCCATGTATCTTTATACCAAATTTTATCTAAATCGGTCAAGCCGTTTTCATGTTATGTCGTGACAACGGAAAACGGGTTTCATTTTTATATATATAGATATAATATAGCCTATGTTACTTTGGATGAATGAAGCTTTTAGCGTAGCTTTTTGAAAACGGCACAGTAGTTTTTGAGTTTATTCATTACAAACATACTTACATACAAATCTTTCCTCTTTATAATATTAGTATAGACTTGGTTTTAGAGCCAACTTTTCCTCACCCACGGCGCCACTGTGCGTCATCTTGTGCATTTGTATAAGTAAATATACCTATAGCGATATACAGAGAGATAGTGGACAAACGCCTGCCTATTCCCAATAAAAAAAAAATAAGGATGGCCGTAATGTTAAATTAAGATAATAATTGTCAAGGAGAGTTGTTGTTTTTGGCAGCGGAAAGATTTACACTTATTGTTTGTATAGAGGAAAGATTTGATTGTTTGCATTGAATATAGGCTCCGAAACTACTGAACCGATTTGAAAAATTCTTGTACTTTTGGGAAGCAACTCTATCCCCGGGTGACATAGGCTATATTATGTTTTTTAAAAAAATAATGATTCTTATAGTTATTAATTTTGATTTTTTTTAAATTCATAATATAATAAAAAATCATGAATATAGCAAAAAACCTAAGCTGTTCTAGACCAATACCCAACAATCTAACTTTTGTATTAAAATTCTTATTATTTTGGAAGATATAGGTTTTTTAATTTTTTTTAAGCATGATTTTGTAAAGATAAAACTATCGATATAATTATACCAAACCATGTGAATCCTAAACATGCCTTTATACTGAACTAAAGTTACTAAATGTGAAAAAATCAAAGCTTTTACACATATTATGATGGTTTTTTTAAAAAAATGCGATTTATCCTACCAGGCGGCCTTAAGCACAACGTTATCTTTGATCCAAATAGTTGAACCATTTACGTGATAGCTTAAACGAAAAGTATTCGATTTAAAAAATATATGTAATGGGTGGTATTTTTAACCAACTTTAACTAACTACTTAGTTATTACTAAAAGTGATATTTATAAAACAGCACTGAACCGTGTACTGAATAATATTTAAATTTACTCCAGGTTGTAGCTTACACTCAAACATATTCATCATCATCATCTCAGCCATACGACGTCCATGGCTAGACATAGGCCTCCTGTTCTATAAGGACCGGTTGGAAGCGGCCCGCATACAGCCATTTCCTGCGATCTTAATCATCTGATTAAGATCGCAGACAGACGATCTCGTCTGTCCACCTTGTCGGTTGGCCGTCCTACACTGCCCTTGCCAGTCCGTGGTTTTCCTACCTTTTGACCCCATTGGCCCTCAGTTCTTCGAGCTATGTGCCCTGCCCACTGCAACCTGCCTACTGGGCTATGTGGGTTGGCTTTCGTTTTTCTATGGATCTTCTCATTTCTGATTTGATTGCGTAGAAAAACCCCGAGCCGATTTGATGTGCGACTTTGAGCTAAACTATTACTTTAAGCAGCATTAAAGATATTTTTTCACAATCCAAGATTATTTATATTTCTCGTAAAACGGATAATATCCACACTTACGATTAATTCATTCTAGGAAGCCATTTTTTGTGTCTAGACACAGTTTGATTTAATCGTTAGTTTTGTGTAAATCCATTGTCACAGGAGTAGCGACAGATAAAAATATTTAACAAGCTTTTCTGGAAAACAGAGATGACCCCTACTAAGGTATGTGATCATTGAATTCTCTTTAATTTTTAAGATCGATACTTGAGCCTTTTCGTAGGGCAACCAATGTCTTTAATATGAATAAAAATTCATTCAAACCCGGGACCAGCGGCTCAGAAGGCAGAGTGCTACCAACTGTGCCAACCGACCAGTCAAATATTAATATAATTAATCAGAATAATTGATTTATTAATATCTCTTCGTTATGGATTTCCGCAAAGTAACGCCTGAATCTATAAACTTTCATAAACAATAATAATAATAATAACACATTTACCTAACCAAACTGCAATTAGCGGTATGCAATTAAAGTTACCGAACGTAAACCGAAACGTGGTCTCTGACTATGGGCCTTCTGAGCAGGCTCAGAGTCACACAACGAGCTATGGAGAGGGCTATGCTCGGGGTTTCTCTACGTGATCGAATCAGAAATGAGGAGATCCGTAGAAGAACGCAAGTCACCGATATAGCCCAGCGGATTAGCAAGTTGAAGTGGCAATGGGCAGGGCACATAGCTCGAAGAACTGATGGCCGTTGGGGCCGAAAAGTTCTAGAATTGAGACCACGGACTGGCAAGCGCAGCATAGGACGGCCACCGACCAGGTGGACAGACTACCTGACTAAGATCGCAGGCAAGGGCTGGATGCGGGCCGCTTCCAACAGGTCCTTTTGGAAATCAATGGGGGAGGCCTATGTCCAGCAGTGGACGTCGTATGGCTGAGATGATGATGATGATGATGAATTAAAGTTATACTCGTTTTTTCAGACAAACATACGTGACATTTAGGGCTTATGCACACGGTATATTTAAGACGCGCCGACCGCCGACGCCGCGTCGTAGTTACGAACTTTGTTTGATTGTATAAAAATGCGACAAACGCCTCTTTGGCACCTCTACAGCCGCCGCCTACCGTGACTGCGCGTTTATAAAGCGTGTTAAAAAATAAGCCCGTTTGTATATATCCTTAAGGGGCCGAAAATTCCTAGAATGGAGACCACGGACTGGCAAGCGCAGAATAGGACGGCCAACCAGGTGGACAGACGACCTGACTAAGATCGCAGGCAAGGGCTGGGCGCGGGCCGCTTCCAACGGGTCCTTGTGGAAATCAATGGAGGAGGCATATGTCCAGCAGTGGACGTCCTATGGCTGAGATGATGATGATGATGATGATATACCCTTACGCGTAGTCGATAAAACGATCGACAATTATTTCGGCTTCTTCTAAATACTTTCATCAGTATCATAAGTGCGTTCGTCGTAACCTTCCGTCTCTCACTCGATAATAATAAATAAAAGTAATTAAAAAAAAAAGCCCTTTATTGCCTATATTAAAAAAATCGATATTGAATTTTTTTTTTTTGCAATACACTAGTTCCAATCATGAAAATAATATAGAATGAATTAGTTGATAGGTTAATTTAAATTAATGATAATTTTGATTGCTCTTATAATAATAATAATGTTAATTATTGAAGATGCGTAAAATTAAAAATTGAATTTCATTGATTTATTAATTGTCAAATAAAGTTTCTAAAAAAAAATTGGTTGTCTGTAAAGTCGGTTTACGGACGATAGATTTACGTGATAACGTCATAATCATTTACGACTTCGACTTTGACTTTGACTTTGACTTTGATTATTTTATGTAATACAAAACTCAGGTGGAACGTTACGCGGAACGTTACTATTTTTCATGAGTGTTGCTGGTATTCATCAATTTATAAAACGTTATCACGTCAATATGCATGAACCCTTCAAGTTGAGAGGGTGGAGGCCTTCGCACTCGATAATAAAAGAAGAATTTGAAAGAATGAGTCTCACTTCATCATCGAATTATCATCGACAACCGTTGGTACTAAGACACTATCTACTGGCATCTCGCCAGATCCAATTCATCACCATTAACGCTTCCAATGAATGCGAATTACACAAAAAACTTTATTTGCCGGCGATGTATTTAAAACGTGGTGATAAATCTCGTTAACTTAGTAAAAAGGCAGTTTCACTGTACTCAGCTGGATTGCATTGTGATTAATTGTACCCAGTATATAATTATTTTAAATTTTATCAAAATAAAGGTTTCCATTGCTCGTTTAAAAATGGAGTCACAAGAATTCAGATTACGCTTTCCACATCTAGCGTTTGACCATTACCTCAATAGACGGTCAATGACGATGTGGTTGAAGCTGGAATCACGCTAGACCCAGAAAACTGGAAGCGGCCCGCATCCAGCCCTTATCTGCTATCTAAGTCAGGCTGTCTGTCCACCTGGTCGGTGGCCGTCCTATGTTGCGCTTGCCAGCCCGTAGTCTCCATACGAGAACCTTACGACGACCTCCAACAGCCATCAGTTCTTCGAGCTTGTACCCTGCCCACTGCCACTTCAACTTGCTAATCTGCTGGGCTATGTCGGTGACTTTCGTCTTACGGACCTCCTCATTTCTGATTCGATTGCGTAGAGAAACTCCCAGCATAGGCCTATCCAAAGCTCTTTGTGTGACTCTTTGGCATAATGTACTGAATATCATGTAATATAGATTACACGTCACTATCCTCACAACTTTGAAATTGTTCCTTTCCGTTGAAGGTTGTCTGGAAGAGATCGCTATGAGCGATAAGACCGCCAATTGTTACATTATAAGGTGTTATTATTATTACTGATGTAATGTTATTTTTGTATTGTAGTGTGTCAATAAAGTTTTCATCTATCTACTATCTCTGAGACTAACCGCAAGGCCCATATTTAGAGACTACGTTTCAATTCCCTGAGTCATCAATTTGGTGAATAATAATAATAATAATAATATGGGACAACATTCACACAAGGTCTTCAGGTCCCAAACTAGGCAGAGCCTGTACTATGGTTACCTGATGACTGATACATATACTTAAATACATACTTATATATATACTTTTTTTTATACATATACATACCCAGACACAGGTCAAACAGACATGTTCATACACACAAACGTTTGACCTGTCCGGGAATCGAACCCGGGACTACGAATAATCGGAGAATACTATGAAGATTTGAGTAGAAATTGTGTACTGCATTTTTATACCGATAGGAAATCAGTAGACACCAGACATAAAAAACTTTCCACAGCTCACATGAGTTCCCCTTTATTCCCATTAACCAACCAAACAATGTCCCCAAAACAGTCTCCTCCCGAATACTAACGGGTGGCCTCACCTATAATCAAATCAACATCCAACTGCCGTCGAATCAAATAAATTTGGTGCCCTTTACGCATAAATCCCTTCCCTAGTTTGTCCCCACTTTAAACCGACGGGCACTAATGGGCCAGTGAAATTACCCATCTATTTAATTTCCCGAATGGGTAAACGAATTACGCTGGCAACCCTGAGACGAATTTGATTTTGGAGCGTTGATTCATTGGACAGGAGTTGGCAGGGGGAGTCTAGTCTAAGCTCGGATGTGCCTAAGCAATTTAGTTCGGGTGGGAGTCGACGCACTGTCTAACACGTCGAAGCGTCTCTACCTAGTCTGTGTCTGGCGAATTTTGGAGATACTATTTGGTCAAAGGAGGTTCATTGACTACTGACATTTATACTTTTTTTTTGTAACATACACGGATGGCCCCGCCAGGGCCAACATGTGTGCGATGAGTGTAGATGTTTGCTCCGGGTCTTGGATGTTTGTGTGCTGCGATTGTGTGTGGGTCTGACCCACACACAATCACAGCGCACAAACATCCAAGACCCGGAGCAATTATACCCACACACAATCACAGCACACAAACATCCAAGATCCGGAGCAAACATCTACACTAATCGCACATGTTGGCCCCTGCCGGGATTCGAACCCAGGGTCCCGGAGACACAGAAGTCGACATGACATTGACATAATGACACTAACCACTGCGCCACGGCGACCGATTCACTACAATATCCATATTTTTTTCGAGGTATAAATTTAATGGTAGAATAAAGAGATTTAGAATTAGTGTTAGCCAACGAACTATAATGTTAGCAATTTTCTAATTATATGTGTTTTTTTAGTGAAAGCTGTTTAAATAACATTTAACAAAACAAAAAATACTCATCGCTGTCATCGTTTCAATCGTTCGTTATGATTTGAATTAAATAGAAAAAAATAGCCTTTCCCGAATTTATTCTAGAAATTACATTCTCAATAAATTGTAAAGCTTTAATGATCAAATTACACATTTTCATTCATATCGTAGTCTGACTATGGTCCTTGTGAGCCGGTTTAAAGTCGTACAACGAGCTATGAAGAGGGTTATTCTTTAAGTTATTCTACGGTACGCGATCGAATCAAAGAAAAAAAGAGGAGATCCGTAGAAGTGTTAAAGGTTTTTGATTGAAAATTCTCGTGAGTTAGACACATTATTATATGTATGTGGTATCCGGCTTTACTCACGTCTATAGTCGAAGTTTCGACCTAGGTTTCGAGCATGTCCGATGCTCATCCTCAGGTGAGTTTACGCTGCCAGACAGTGGTCGCCGCGATCTGGCAGCGTAAACTCACCTGAGGATGAGCATCGGACATGCTCGAAACCTAGGTCGAAACTTCGACTATAAACGTGAGTAAAGCCGGATACCACATATATATAATAAAGTGTTGAAGGTTGTATACTGCAGTGGGAAGAAAAGCCATGGAATGTATGGAAAAACTTTAATGAAAAACTTCAATCGTAATAAGTTAACTTACATCGTTTTATACTATACGTAGTCCATAGATAATATATTCGCCGGCTGCCAGTACAAAAGACAGGCGACTCAAACAACAGACTGCGTTTCAATTTAATTGCATAGAGTATATTATACTATATTACTTTAACAAGAAGAAGGAACGTTACTGACATAGCCCAGAATAGGATAGCCACTGATGAGGTGGACATACGACTCGACAAAGATTGCAGGAAAGGGCTGGATGCGGGCCGCTTCTTACAGTTCCTTGTTGAAATGGGGGAGGCCCATGTCCAGCAGCACTTCCCATAGCTGAGATGATGACTATGATTAAAATTGTACACTCCATTTCTGTTAATAGGAGGAAAATCAAGTCGGTTAATATGTCATGCTCAGTTGGCTGGTGCAATATAAGTAACGCATTTTTCAAAATTTAAATAATTTATTAACAAAGTGGAAATCCTACTAATACGCTTGAACCATCTGAAATGGATATAAATGGTTTCTGAAAAGCTGGGGATCTAACGTTTTTCCGAGATTAAAAATTTAAACAAATCCATGCAAGATATTGGGATAAAATGATTCTGCGTTTTTCACCCCTACCACAGAATACATCATACAACAGCCCCAAAATAATACAATATAAAAAACAGTATCTAAACTACAGCGCTAGCGTATGAATGACTATCGTACTCGAATCGCTGTCGCATGATTTCTTAAAAAAAATTGGTTACCAAAAAATGGAACCCTTTTCGACACTCAAAAGTGTGAAATAATTTGTTGCAGTCGGTACCACGATAGTTCAAAAGTAACTAATATCAAAATATTGTGCTCATGGTACCGACTTCGACAAATTATTTCACACTTTTTGAGTGTTGAAGTCGGTTCCATTTTTTGGTAAGTAAAGAATTTTTTTTCACCCTTTTTAGTGACCCTTGTTACTCATGGGATCAATTGTCATCGTGGTGTAGGTATGTTCATCGATGTCTTCACCCGCTACTATAATATCGTCTAGGTGTAAGCACGCATTTTTCAGTTTTTGGAGTGTAACTCACTAACTGCTTGTCCGATTTTGATGAAATTTAAATGGGACGGGAAGCACCAGCTTTCAAAATAAAAACGAACAATAAAGTACGATCAAAAGCGGTTCAGCCAACCGGAAGTTATTCGGAAACAAACATAAAAAAAACATACGGGCCTAATTGAGAACCTCATCCTTTTTTTGAAGTCGGTAAAAAAAATTGAACTCAGGATGTCACTGTCGTTTATCTGGTACAGTTGTGACACAGAGTAATTGATAGTTTGTAAGTGCAATATAATAATGCATCATTCAATTTGTTTGTACACTAACGACTACGTTAAGCGATCCGCACCCGTGTCGATTACTTATGGAGCAAATTTCTAGCAAGTCAATCTATCCGCCATTTTGTAGCAATAATGTGTCTTAGACTTTATATACCATATTGTCACAGAACTTATTATGAATTGAGACTGACAAAGTTTTCCTAAAGATATCACGGCAAATAAGATAGTTCATAGTTCATCATAGTTCATAGTTTTTTATTAGTATAAGATTATACACGTCATTGGTAAAATTAAAATCAAGATTAAAATAAAAATGAAAAATAAAAATATTGCCATACAAATATTTCGCATTGCACAGTAATAATAACGTATGACTATGTAACATACATAAATAACGTAACTAAATCAAATATTTCGTAAATAAGTACGTATTTTTCATTAATAAAGACATAAAATATTTGTTTTCATTTAAGTACCCACTTATTTATGCTCTAAGAATTCCTTAAAACTATAGAAATATAAGATATAAGATAATATAAAATATATAATAATATATCAGCACTGGTAATTAATTTAATAATATAGGAGTACAATTAACATTAAACATTCTTGAATAGAGACCACGGACTCGCAAGCGTAGTATAGGCCATATAATAACGTAGGCCGTGATAGCATCTTCGACCACATCATCACTGTGAGATCACGAGAGAAATATCTCAAAATGAAAAAAAAAAAGTATCTGTACAGTATATAAAAAACTGATTTATTTATCTATTTTGTGGATTTAAAGTTGTCTTCCTTCAAGGCAGATTACTTTTTTTATATCCTGTGAACTGTTTTACGCATAATTTATGTTCATTGAAGTTATTTTAATAATTAATCATTTAGAAATGAAAAGCGGTGAAATTATACGTGCTATTGACGATTTTTGTATCTTCCCATCATTCCAAGGGAACAATCATTATTTTGAGGTTATAATGTAGCCCACGTGTGTTAACCCAGGGTCTAACCTATCTCCATACAAAATCTCATCGAAATCAGTGCAGCCATTTGAGCGCGAAGAGGTAACAAACTTACCCACTTACATACATACAAACTTTCGAATTTATAATATTAGTGCGATTGTAAAAACAAAACCTTAAAATGTAAGTAACTTAAGCACAGAGAGTTTACAAACTAAATGAGTCACAAGACAAACAAATCAACTTTGAATATCTCCAACCCATTAGGTGATGTCTACAAATATACTTCAAAGCTGTTCAAAGGATAGGTACTTACATACTTATCGTAGTTATAGTTAACCCCTCTTAGTGCCACAGAACTAAATGTGATATCTGTTTTAGATGCAAGCTCTGTTCATTGTGGTTGTACAGTTACATTCATAGTTTCTACGTATACGCGTTTGTTTACATTTAGAAGATTAAATTGGTGAGACATCATAGGGCCATCTTTTTATTGTTGATTCATTATGACAGATTACTAAACCCTTATATGCATCGAACTTATACTTTATAGAAAGTGTTTTGACTACAGCGCCATCTAACAGACGTAAGCTACAAATTCGCTATGTGTGACAGTTTACTTGACTCACCACGCAATGATAATGTACTGAACGAAGCTATAAATAGCTTCCTTAAAATGGCATATATGTCGCGGGTTTACTAGTCTTCCATAGAGAAGTATATAAGTTTGATGCTTATATGCCCTAATAGCAACCTAAAACATAGTGTGTTCAGGCAGCAGTCTTTGAGAGCCAGTAAGCATTCTAAGTTTAGCGTGATAGCATCTTCGACCATATCGTCAGTAACTATAAAGTGAGATAGTGTGAATAAATACACGTATATATTTACTTATCTGTCAGATCTGGCGACTTGCAACTAATAATTATTATTAAGAGGATGTAATACTTAAGTTAAACCTATTCTAGGTTTTTTGAGTATTTTTAGCTTAAGTTAAATATTGTAAAAACTGAATAAATGAAAAAAAAAAAAAAAAAAATGAAAGCCATTTAAAAAGTCACAACACTGCATACTTTTAACATATGATATACTAGCGCCCCGCGATTTTACCCGCGTGGATTACGGCTTTCCCGCTACCTCAACTATCCCAAGGTAAGTGTACTTTTTCCGGGATAAAAGTAGCCTATGTGTTAATCCAGGGCTTAAACTAAATACCAAATTTCATCGAAATCGGTATAGCCGTTTGAGCGTGAAGAAGTAACAAACATACGCACAAACTTTCGCATTCCAGGGCTTAAATTAAATACCAAATTTTATCGAAATCGGTATAGCCGTTTGAGCGTACAGAAGTAACAAACATACACACAAACTTTCGCATTTATAATATTAGTAGGATAATAATTTGTCTATACAACATTAAAGTAACATTGCTTAGTGACCTTGTAGTACTAAAATTCAAAGTAAGATTAAAATAATAGGAATTAAAATAAAAGGCCTCCAGAACGGTCAACCACAGCTATGTTTACATATTCCAGCTATGTAAGGTGAGCTCAGATTTAGGTATAGTTTTGTCATGGCCAATTGTCTGCCTGAAGACCCCCCGAAGTTTAACTTTGAGGGGCATCTGAAGCGTTGGAAACGGAAACGGATTTTTAGTGTGAAATAATGGTCACACACCATTAGTAAATTTTTCAGCATTTCACCATAATTTAGTTCAAAGATCAGACACGAGGTAGTCCACACTAGAATCACGCTAGACCTAGTAGTTTGATACGCTTCTTAAAGATACTGTTTATTTTTAAACGGCCAGCGGGCGGTAAGTTTCTACAAGCATGTTTCAGTACACAGAAAAAGTAAAAGTTTGTATTAACATCTTAAAACCAATCTGGAAGTTTTACCACTGTGTGTATAATAGCATTTTTGAACAATCATTTTATTTTATCCTTATATTTTTGAAATGGAATAATACCTAAAAAGTGGTCATGAAATAACTGTACCTATATTTTTTAAATAAAGTATTTTCTATTAAAAAACGCTTAGGAGAAATTGCGGCACCATTATAATTATAATGTTTAATACCAAATGCAATAATTCGCGAAAATTTCATAATTATAAGGGCAGTCTCATTCAATTATTTTCTCTTACGGGGAAAATGTATAAAAAACGCGATCCGACCCAATTTTCTATGGACGATTGAACAATTATCGGGTTTAATTATTCGTTAATCACGCATTTTGAGCATAAAATTGTTTTACCCTCTGTTGAGCTGAAGTTTTTAATCATTCAGGCTCCGTTTTAATGAGAAAATATGTAATCAGATAATAATAAGCGAACTTCTAGGAAATTACATCGCAATTATCATTATTAAAAAAAAAAACGAATGTCAACACATTCTTAATAATGACGTTCCATCACTTCATTAATACAAATGAGGTTTATTAAACATAAATCCAATGTGTCATCCCAGGGTCTGAAGAGATTTTGTGTTAAATTCCATGCAAATCTGTTTAGCTCTTCCGTTTCTTTTTGAATAGCTGATCCGCTATCCGCTATCCGCTCGCGAGGTCTACCAGGTTGCAAATTCTCCGAAGAGTGTAAACGGAACATAGAAAGAGACAGACAAAAGTTATATACACTTGTGTCATGACATCAATATGCTTTTAGTGCTCCTTTCTTAGGAGCTGCTTTCCACTGCTTTCTTTAGGCGGAACCCTATCAGTCTAAAACGCGTAACTAACTGTATCTACTTTAAGTCCGTTTGAAGATAGAGAGTCTGAAGAGTTTCTTAGTCACGCTTTCAGAACACCATGAAGACACAGTTTCCACAAACTGTGAAATGGTTGGAATCATTAGTACCTATGAAAAGGGCTTTTGAGTGGAATCCGCGGACTGGCAAGCGTAGCGTTGCACCGCTAAGGTGGCCCTCGGCTTCTTCCAACTGGTCCCTGTGGAAAATTAGAATGCCTTCGTCCAGTATTTTTGTATTACCTATTATTTGCTTGCATTTGACAACCTGCAGGGGACCTCCTATGGCTGAAGATATGGCGATAATAACGACCTCTAATTTTGACCCCCCCGATTTTAGACGTCCACTAATTCTTGGGGTCACATTTCACAAAAAAGTTTTCTCTCGCAATCGTTTAGAGCAATTATCGATGTTTTTTTTAATGTTCACAAGAAGTTATTTCTAGAAGATTCAATTGAACTTAGAGAGCTATTAGTTCTTTACGTCGCTTGTTCAAGTTCATCGTCCAACCAAGTACATCTGTGGCTTCTTAAAATTTATAGACCCATTTTGGTCCATTTATAAAATCGTTAATGTCAATTACGCTGCTTGTTAACGTTCAAGAGAACTTACTGTGTCAATAATAATAGAGCAAGAAGTATTTTATTTGAAACGTTAGCAAGAAATGTACACACACAATACTTGAGGCGCTTATAAACTTTCTTTGTGTGTACTGCCAAGGAATGGAACTTGTTGCCTGAGTCTGTGTTTCCCGATACCTACGTACAATCACAGCAAAGTACACCGTTAAATACTTTGGGAAGGGATGGACTATACCATGACAACCAACCGACTTGGGTCACAGATTTTTTTTTTTTTTTTTTTTTTCATCATACTCAGTCCCCCGCACTAGGATTCCCTGTACCGCGGGAGGCATGGACACACACAATCACAGCACACAAACATCCAAGACCCGGGACAAACATCTACACTCATCGCTCAAATGTTTGCCCCTGCCGGGATTCGAACCCAGGGTCCTGGGAATTCATGTCGATGACACAAACCACTGCGCCACGGGACCGTCAGATTAAGTAACGATAATTGCTTCCAAGTCAACTAAATGGCAGCTCAGCTCTGAATTTGGGCGCGTGCGACGCTTGACACCTAATGTTTCATTCTTAGAAGGTCGAGAACCCATATAGATCTAGGGGGGAGAGAGGGGGGAGAGGGGGGAGGAGAAGACTACATTTCGATTTTTGGGGCAAGTCCGCCACTGAATTCGCCGCTATCTTGATTTGAAGTTTTTCCTAAGTTTATTTTGTAATTAAGTTGTTTGCAGTACACTGTATGTAAAAACAATTTGTAACTCGTATAATTTGCGACTTACTTAGAAATTACGACCACTTACAAGCGTACGAACTATGAATTCTTTGTGTCAGAGTTACACTAGATAAAATTAAAGTTCGTACTGGATTTAATTATTCTAGAGTCCTCGTGAACATACAGTTTCAAAGTCAGAAAAGGCCCGTATTTCAAAGAACTTTAGTTACACTTCTAGACATGCTAGGACATCTCTGGCTCAGTTCTAGGTATACTAGTGCCCTACATAGCTAAACAAAGAGATTGTTAGCGTACTGACGAACGGAAATACGTGCATGTATTTTGTACAACACATTTTTTCTTCCAACAGGTCCTTGTGGAAATCAATGGGGGAGGCATATGTCCAGCAGTGGGCGTCCTATGGCTGAGATGATGATGATAATGATGATTTTTGCTTAAAGCGGATTTGTTAATGTTATTTACTAGTACTTACAAGTTACTTTAGAAGCGCTCATAGTGGATCTTCCATGTGCGATGCCCAATCTACTTTGAATATGAGCATTATGTGTACCTATGTTTCTGCAAAATAAATAAATTTTAATTTTAATTTGGATTTGAATCTATCGGTCCCTTGTCATCAATGGCACTGAAAAGTAGTAGTGCGCTACGTCGAAGTTAACTATATTGAAGTATATCGCAAAACTTCCGACATCAAAGTGCCTAACAGCTGTTTTCGTCAATGTATTTTTTTTAAATGCTTTAATTTTTTTAATTGGGAATGGGCATGCGTTTGACCACTATCTCACCTGATCTTAAGTGATGATGCGGTCTACGGTGGAGTACACCTGCCTAGAAGATACCTATTCACTCGTGACTTGAAGATACCCAGGTTGTATGTTTGCAGAAATACAGATTTAGGCTATGAATTCCATTCGTTAGCTGTACGCACTATGAATGTGGGAGCAAAACGCTTCGTGCGTCAATGCGGCACACTGGAAGTTTAAAGTGATTAATCTTAATATGTTTAATATACATGATGTTAAGTTATTTCAGTTAAGTTTAGCCAAGTAAGCGAACTGCGGTGAATAATATCGAAATCATGTCGCAAACCTGTAGCAAAAAACACACTCAATATAAAAAGGCATTCGCTGGCTTACTGTTTAAGTGTGTTTGTTTTGCAATGGGGAAGAGAGCAGTTTTATCTATATCTATCCAGTAGTACCTACGACTACTACGCGGAACTCTTTTATATTATGGTAGATATACCACCTATACGTACGAAGCGTTTTGCTTCCACTTTCTTAATGCGTACTGCCAAGGAATGGAACTCGTTGCCCGAGTCTGTGTTTCCCGATATGTACAATCCTGGAGTCTTCAAGTCGCGAGTGAATAGGTACCTTCTAGGTTTGCGTGCTGAATCCTAGACAGCGTCGTCAATTAACATCAGGTGAGACAGTTGTCAAACGCAAACCATAACGCATATAATATGTAAAAAAAAAAAATATTATATGACCCTCAAGACTGTCAGAAAAATATTCAAAATCTTATTAATTATTATAATTAGTACTGCCATCTTACAATGAGAGGAGTGATATCGCAATGATGGAGTCGAAACTCATAGGACCACCAAGATTAACACACGATTTTTTAAAATATCCATTACATCCAATCTTTTTTTTTATTAAATTTTGCACCCCGCACAATGATTCCCTGTCACGCGGGAGGCATGGACACACAATCACAGCACACAAACATCCAAGACCCGGGACAAACACCCAAAACCATCGCACAAATGTTTGCCCCGGCTGGGATTCGAACCCAGGGTCCCCGGAGATACAGAAGTCATGTCACTGACACTGACCACTGCGCCATGGCGACCGTCGCAGCTTGCTTCTGATTGCAAGTAAAGTTAAGGCTGCTGCAAACAAAAGAATTATAAATGTTATTATCTAAATATATCGATCAGCATGTGTGAGGCTGTAAATTGGTGTATAAAAACAAAATAAAAAAGTTTGCAAAAGTAACATGATTTCCTTTCGGTTTTCTAACAAAAACGCTCCCTTCGAAGATATATTCGAATATGAGGTAGAAACTGCGCGTAAATCATTCACACGCCGACGCATCTACCCATATACTGAGAGACCCAAGGTTGTCTGTATTTTGTGTAAAAATTATAGCAATATGTGGTTTCTTATTTAACCGACTTCAAAAAAAGAAGGACATTTGATAATTCTTTTTTATTTGAAAGCTCCGGTGCTTCCCGTGTGGTCTCATTTAAATTATATCGAAATTGGTTAAGATGTTTTTGAGTTACACTCCAATAACTGAAAAATGTTACGCATACGTCGATGACATTATAGTTGCTGGTACAGAAATCGGTGAACATACTCAATGACAATTGATCCCGTGAGTAGCAAAGGTCACTAAAAAAGCTGACAAACATTTTTTTTACCATAAAATGGAACCGACGTCGACACTCAAAAGTGTGAAATAACTTGTCGAAGTCACTATTTCGAGTTGCGTATTTAAAAAGCTTGGCCCTTCACATCAATCGGACTAGCTAAGGGCAGGGGTAGGGGGTAGGTAACAAACCCAGGTCGGCAGAAGGGCACGTGCGCCCGACAGTTTTACAGCCCAGTATAAAGAATTGCGCATTTATTATTTTTATTTGCCACGCACCATTGTAGGGACCGAATTTTTTTTTTCACCTCGTGTATTGAAGTTGTTCAAAAGATAATTGAGTTTTTGTGTAGTTTTAGGGAATGTAAGCGTGAGATAGGGCAACACTACCATCTATTCATGATAGTTCAAAAGTAACCAATAACAAAATATTGTGGATATAGAGGTAGAGGAAGGCCAAAGAAGGTATGGATAGACAGTGTGAAGAATGATATGTTTACAAAATGTGTGAGCACCGAGACGACTAATAGAACTAATAGAATAGAAGAGAATGGAAGAGGAAAACATGTTATGCGACCCCGACTAGTGTGGGACAAGGACAAGAAGAAGAAGATTGGGAATGGTGATACGCTACAAGCAACTTGCTGATATCATATCCTGGTTCATTTTTATTTCTGCAACGCATCAGTGTTCATGCTACATTTTAGATTATGGAGTCCCACATAATCTTTCGTTTGCGGCAACTGAAAGATTCATATGTTTTCCAATTATATACGACGTTCATTTCAATCCTTCATGGAGCATTCAGAGCAGAAAATGTCAATTACCAAGCCGTCACAAACAAAATGATACAATAACGTATAATGGTATTTCAGAGCGTAGCATGTTTTTGAAGGATTAGAAAGTACTTAAGTATAGAAATACACTTTCCCGCGGTTTCACCCGCGTGGTTTTCCCGTTACCTCAATTATCCCAAGGGAACTATTCTATTTCCGGGATAAAAGTAGCCTATGTGTTATTCCAGGGTTTAAACTATCTTCATACCAAATTTCATCGAAATCGGTGTAGCCGTTTGAGAGTGAACAAGTAATAAACATACACACAAACTTTCGCATTTATAATATTAGTAGAAGTAGGATAATTACTTTTTTATTTTGGATCGGCAGACGTTTGATCATGTCTCACCTGATACTGACAATACGGTGTTGGGATAGTTGTAGAGAACGCTTGATAGAACGAGAGAGTAGAGGCGGCTCCTTAGACGCGGCCTTCATCTACTAAAAGCACAAATTTACTTACAAATTAAAAATAACCGTGATTAGCATAATAATCATACTTTAGCTATTTAAGGCTATTACCTTTTAAAAGTGCGTTCTTAATACGTAAATTTAATTAATGATGTTGAATTTTAATTTGAAGTCTGCTTAGCATATGCCGTTGGGTCTTACCCATGATAAATCCAAATAATTGTAATGTAACAAACCGACTAGGACTCACGTGGTAAACACTGGAAAATTACTCTCCGACCAGTTTCGAACTTATTTGCAGTTCTTCATCTGGGAGTTATGGTCGTGCCAGGCGGCGAGCGCGAGCCTCAGCACGTAACTGGCGTTGAGACGGCTGCGCTGCATCAGTCAAATTGTCCCGGTGCGCACTGTCACTTGAGTCATTGCTGTCTAGTCGGTTTGTTACATTACAATTATGGAAGAAACTCGCGATAGTTTTCAGACTCAAATCCAAATAATGGTGAGTAAAATCTGACCGTGCACGAAGTCCCTTGTCCTTCAACGTTCTACATCATCCAGAATGAAACTAGAGAGACATTAATATTACTTACACCCGCGCTAAGCACCGCACTGCTGGCCAAGGTCCTACTATGGTCGTAATATCTGCCTCTACAGGCCGGTTGCACAAAGTTACAAGTCTACCAAATTATACTGTCATGTTTATACCTAATCTCGACAGCGATAAGTGGTATTAAGGTGGATAATAGGACTATCAACCTCAACAGTGAAATGTTTTTAATTCTTTTGGTAAAATACGATTTTAATTTTCCTCCATTTTATTTTATTTATCACATTTAGACTCCCGCACTAGGATCGCGCCTGGGAGGCATGGACACACGCAATCACACCACACAAACACCCATGACCCGGGACAAACATCTACACTCATCGCACAAATGTTTGCCCCTGCCGGGAATCGAACCCAAGATTCCGGAGACACAGAAGTCATATCACTGACACTGACCACAGCGCCACGTTGACCGTCTTCGATTATAGATGTTCAGCCATTACATGAAATTATTTAACTGCTGCATTATTTAACTCCAATCTTAAATTACTGGAAAAATTCCAGTAATTTAAGATTGGAGTTACTTGCAACTAGTATTGCTCTGTTTTCTCCTGTCGTTTTTCCATATCTCTTTGTGTGCTCTGTTTTCTTTTGTAGCAATATATTTTCAGATTGGCTGTCTGAAGAAGCTGTGTTGATCCATGATAACATAGCACGCTTCTGATGAAATAAATAAAAAAAAATTACAAGTTTTTCTTGAATTTGTACATAACACAATATGTTATCATAAAATGTGTAGATAGATATATAATACTAAAAATTAAGCTGATTTATTTGTGACGCCCTTGGGCACCTTTAATAGTATATTATAATATTACTAAAATCATTTCTTTGTTCTTTATATCAGATTGGCAGAGGTTTGATAGTTACCTCACCTGATATTGTGATGATGCGGTAGATGTCTTTGTCTATTCATTTGTGACATCCAAATTTCATGTGGATGTCATTTAGAAGGAAGACAGACTTTGTGATAGTCGAAGAGTCAAGCTTTTCGTTTTTAACAAGAACATGAATTAACTTCATATATAACGACTTGTAAACTTGTATGGGTACTATGTACACACCGGCCCGCCCTAGGTCAGTAGGGCGGGCGCAACCATAAATAGTAATAAATCCAGCACTTGACTTTGACAAATTAATGTGAAATACTACGGAAGTAACAACATAAAAATGGGCGATGTTAATATAAAACTTTGCATTAATTTATTTAATTACGGCTATTACTATGAAAGGATAGCTTATGATATGAACTAAGCAATTTATTTAAGAGGATAGTTTAATAAAATATTCACACGATTGTCGAATGACACAAAACATAATGATACATTGATAACGGTGAAGGTAACATCGTTATCAAATTACTAGCATGGTGGTAGGGTACTTTCGTGGTATTTTCAAGTACCCGCCTGGCTTGCTATCACCCTTAAGTTAGAAAAACCGTCACCAAACACATAGTGTGTTCAGGCAGCAGTCATTGAGAGCCAGTGAGCATTCTAGGTCTAGCGTGATAACATCTTCGACCACATCGTCACTGACCATCAAATGAGATAGGGGTTGACGCTAGATCTATACAGTACACATTTAAATAAATATATTCCTTAATATGTATTGTTTGTTTGTGATGGTTTGGAGCTTTATGGTAATGTCGTTGTCTATTCACTTTTACTCCATTTAACACGTCATTTAACGTGAACTAGATTCTCTTATGAGAGATTAAGTATTATCAAAAACTTACATTATGTTAGAATGTAGGAAACAAGAAGGAAACCGTATGAAGATATTTGTTTGGATAAAATAAAAAAATAATTTGTCGCAATTATTTAAAGAAGCCAATATTTAATACTCTTTACATGAAAAGATATATATATATACTTATATTGATAAAACTATATTTTATTATTTTGATAGAAAGCTTCGCGAACTCTCCTAAAGCACCGCTACATCCATTCTTCATATGAGGCTCATTTTTTGGCGCGATATACAGGTAATTTTTTGGCGTGATAGACAGGTAATTTTTTGGCGTGATAGAAAGGTAATTTTTTGGCGTGATAGACAGGTAATTTTTTGGTGCAATAGACAGGTAATTTTTTGGCGTGATAGAAAGGTAATTTTTTGGCGTGATAGACAGGTAATTTTTCGGCGCGATAGACAGGTAATTTTTTGGTGCGATAGACAGGTAATTTTTGGCGTGATAGAAAGGCAATTTTTTGGCGTGATAGACAGGTAATTTTTCGGCGCGATAGACAGGTAATTTTTTGGTGCGATATACAGGTAATTTTTTGGCGTGATAGACAGGTATTTTTTTGGCGTGATATGCAGGTAATTTTTTGGCGTGATAGGCAGCTAATTTTTTGGCGTGATAGAAAGGTAATTTTTTGGCGTGATAGACAGGTAATTTTTCGGCGCGATAGACAGGTAATTTTTTGGTGCGATAGACAGGTAATTTTTGGCGTGATAGAAAGGCAATTTTTTGGCGCGATAGACGGTAATATTTTGGCGCGATAGACAGACACCACGGCTTCCTACTAGTTACAATGAAATCGCTGTTTAGGTTGATTAATTTGCATCACTTTCTTCATATATGCAGGAATTGACGAATTTCTCATCAAAATAGTACTGACATTTAGCTAATTACTTTGAATTTGCTACTTCACAAACAATTTGACGTTTTTTTTCAGTTCCTTTTAAAGCTTTTAAAGATTTATTCTCCTTTTTACTGCAGAATGCTTAAAAATATTCCAGATTGTCCCCCGAGATAGCTCAAGTGCGTAATACAATAATTATTAAGTATTCAAGACTCATTTCCGAATACCAATAGATTTTGGAATGTCCCCCGCCTACATCCAACTTAAGACATTACTTAGATAGCAATCTATTGTAAAAAGAAGGTTTTATCTGAAATTTAGATTAAAAAAGGTTTTTCCAATTTCAGTTAATCCTCGTTAGGCTTTGACACAGTATATATACAGTAAGGCGAAGTTCGTAGTCATAGTATCCAAATGAGGATTTTATTGTAGTAGTTTATGAAACTTGATGCATAAGGGTTCTCAAAAATTTAAGTTTAAGTTAAAAAAACGAGTCGCAGGCGAGATTTTCTTATAGCATTACACGAGTGTTTTTTAGACCAAATTATGTGCAGTTACATCCACTACTTTATCTAATCTCATAAAATAAATAATGAATTTTACGTAAAATCACAGCATATGTTTTTATTTGCAAAGGTTAGCGCCAAAATCCATTTGCTGGTCGCGCATGCGTGTTGCGCGGCGTCCACAGACTATGCGTAGAAAAACTGCATTGCAACCTCCTTGGTCCAGCTGAAGCTGTATCTTAATAGTCTAAAAGTTAACATTTCGTTACAATTGTCATAGAAGAGCTGTATCGAAATATAAACTTTATAAATTTATTTCTATATATTGTCTATAAAGACTGTCATTCAAGTTCTGTTTTTGATTTTTTAATCTTTATATTTCAGGATGAGATTAGATAAAAGTATTTTATGTTCCTGTACGTACACATTTGAACCTCCTTTCAGGATAATTACAAAACAGAGTAACCACATTGTTGATTCTATTGTATTAATTTTCAGTGATTTAAATAGCTAAAGATTAAAATTGTATTAATAATCTTTGATGACTCACACGTCTGTCAAGACACGTTATGGCTTAACTTTATTTATTTACAAATAGGTATAGCAATTTTTTTTTAATTTATTTTTTTCAAATATGAGACATTGCCATTCTTTTTATTGTTTGTGAATTCAAAGTGTGTAAAATGAATTTGAAATTGGAATTCGTTAACAACATGCCTAATTGCCAAAAGCAACCCCGAGCATAGCCCTCTTCATAGCTCGTGGTACGACTCTGAGCATGCCCAGAAGGCCCATAGTCAGAGACTACGTTGCATGAATAATAATTCGTAGCAAAGTGTTCGGTATCGTCATCGTAAAAACAAACATATTCCTAGTTAGTGAATAGTGCACACATTGCCCCCTCGTTCCGATTCCTCTGAAGTAGCGACGGCATAATCTGAGCTGATTCCTTGACGGGCCGGTTGGCGCAGTTGGTAGCACTCTGCCTTCTGAGCCGCTGGTCCCGGGTTCGATTCCCGGATTCAAACATTTGTGTGTAAGAACATGTCTGTTTGACCTGTGTCTGGGTGTGTATATGTATATAAGTATATATCAGTCATCAGGTTACCATAGTACAGGCTCTGCCTAGTTTGGGACCATGTGTGAAAAAAATAAATATTTCAGGTTCATCAGAGTTCACATCAGTGAGAACTCCGCAATAGTTTTTTAAAAGTTTTAAGCGAGTTTGTGTACTGTTATTTATTTACTGTACCAGTCTAGCTACGTTGCGATAAGAAATAAAATTAAGGTCTCCTATCCTTTCTTGTTTGATAATGTTCTTTTTAAATGTATATTAAATAAGATGCCCAAGTATTACTGATAATGTTAGCTTTAATTTATGGTCAATGCGGCTTCTTTTTATCCGTTATGTATAACTTATTTGACAAATTCATCTCGGTCATGTTTAAAATTGTTTTTCAGTGACATAAATATATAAAATCTTTATTGACTTTTAGTAAAGTTTTACATATTAGTTATCTTATACTCACCTTATGCAATCATTACTTATAGGTAATGATTGTTTAAACAGATATTCCGTTGATGTCTGTAGTAGTATTACTGTATTTCTATATATATATGTATATAAGTATATATATCAGTCATCAGGTTACCATAGTACAGGCTCTGCCTAGTTTGGGACCTGAAGACCTTGTGTGAATGTATAAAAACAAAAAAAAACAAAAAAAAAAAAATTTCAGACACCTGCACTCTCCGAAAAAATGAATGACCTATGTGCATCATAATAATATTTCATAATTAATTTAAGAACAATGCTTTACTTATATCAAATTGTATTAAGTTTGTTAGATAAACAATACACTCTTTTTTTTATTTTTTTTTTATTCACAATAGGCAGGCGTTTGACCCCTATCTCATTTTGACTATAGGGCATCATAAAGGTGATTTGGATGTGGGTGAGAATATGTACGCGCGCGCCCGTTTGTGTTCGTGTGTGCGTGTGTGTGTGTTTGCGTGTGCGTGTGTGTGTGTTTGTAGAACGTGAATGTACCGACTAAATACTTTTAGTACTAGTACGTTGTACTACGAGTTTCAAGTACTTGAGACTTTGGATTGAGCTTCAGTGAATGTAACACCGCTATCAAATTGCCAGCACGGTGTTAGGATACTTTCGAGTACCCGCCTGGCTAGCCACCAACCTCAAGTTTGAAATATTGTCTTAAAACATAAGGTGTGTTTAGGCAGCAGCCCTCAAGTGCGATAGTGGTCAACCGCTATATCTATACAGTAATTATGTGAAAAAGCTACCACCTTCCAGTTTATAAAACTGTCGTGTGTTCAGCCAGCAGTCCGTTTCATTTAAACTATATAAATAATAATGATAAAGAAATATTAACGGAATTAAACAACATCGTCACTGACCTGGTGAGGGTGAGATAGTGGACAAACGTCTTACTATAAAGTATAAAAAATAAAGTGACAAAACACTTAGTGCTCTTCTAATCGTGTTGAAAGTTTCACTTCTTTGGTAATCGATTCTGAATGGTGCTTACAGCAGACAAGATAAATGTTTGAAAAATATGCTATATTCTCAATACCAAAACATATGCTAACAAATTACAGTAGCAGATCAGAGTGCAAATTATCTTTGAAATATTTCTGAGAACCGTTTGCTGACTTGTTCTCTTTTAAACCTTTATTTATAAAACCATAGAGTATAATATTGCATAAAAACTAAAATATACTCAAAATAAGACCAATGGTTTATATGCTTGATGAAATCCGAAACAACAGATAGCATGACCAGTATACGTAGAGCCGTGAGTAATAGTTATGAAGGCACTAATGATCCCCAAAGTCGAAGGCAGGACGTGGCATGATATATCCAGTTGTGTTGGTGACGTGGCCACCCGCAGTGTTCACAGCATGAAGCAGACAGTGAGTCACCAGCTAATGTCAAATGCGACTTTGATGTTCGTAAAAAGTTTGGTAATCAAAATTTCTTATTGGGTGGCACTTTTGTGATATTTGCCATCTTGTCATGTTTATCTCACATCAAAATAAAAAAAGATGCATTTAACAAGATTCGCCTTATTGGCAACGAGACGAGAATATAAGAATAATAAGAGGAATAAGAGAGGAAGGGATTTATTAACTCGACAATCCATAACACTTTCGTAAAGCTTTTTGGCTAAATAAAATCTTTGCTGTTAACTCTATACTATTGACCACAGATCTACTATTGACCACAGATCTGCTATTGACCGAGGTATTCGTGTATATCTTGACTCTCGTCTGTATAATCAAAATTGGCTCGGCGCTCTCTGTATTCAACACAACATTTCCAGAATGCTGTTAGGACTGCCTCCGCTATTGCAGACCATCCGGTATGTTTGCTAAAACCAGTGGACCTAAACAAGATGCATCCCTTCATAGCGATTCTCTTTCTGGAACCGTTGAATGTTCGTTCTCGTTGTTCATGTGATATATCGCTTTGAAGTGTCATTGGCACTTTTTATGTTATCTGTCAGCGCTAAGGCTCTTTTTCTAGGGCTACTGGTATACGAATCATATCTCAGGAAATGAATAGAATGTTGATTATATGCCGATAACCAAAGCAAATGATTCCTTAATAATTTAACCACGTATGCCATTGGTTTTGTACCAAACGCAGAAAACCAGATAAAATTGTTGTATTTACACTACACACACACAAGGTTCTCGAATGGAGACCACGGACTGGCAAGCGCAGCATAGGACGGCCACCGACCAGGTGGACAGACGACCTGACTAAGATCGCTGGCAAGGGCTGTATATGCGGGCCGCTTCCAACCTGTCCTTGTGGAAATCAATATGTCCAGCAGTGAACGTCCTATGGTTGAGATGATGATGATGATGATGATGACACCACACTTTTGTCTGTGAAAGCCACCATCTATAAAGTATTTTAAAATAGTATTTTTTTTATAATTAATTGGTAAACAGTTTTTCGCATTTGTTTTGCGTTAGTCACAGGCCAGCGTATTAGCCATTCACATTGTGAATGATGATCGTAATCTCACCTTTTATTTATCGTATCACTATTATGACTTACGGAACGGAAAGGTGGTCTTCGACTATGGGCCTTCTGAGCAGGCTCAGAATTGCACAACGAGCTATGGAGAGGGCTATGCTCGGGATTTCTTTACGTGATCGAATCAGAAATGAGGAGATCCGTAGTAGAACGCAAGTCACCAATATAGCCCAGCGGATTAGCAAGTTGAAGTGACATGGGGAGGGCATATAGCTCGAAGAACCGATGGCCGTTGGGGCCAAAAGGTTCTCGAATGGAGACCACGGACTGGCGCTTGCCAGTCCGTAGTCCGTAGCGTCCTGGCTTTGCAACATAGGACGGCCACCGACCAGGTGAAGAGACCACCTGGCTAAAATCCTAGGAAAGGGCTGGACGCGGGCCTCTTCCAACCGGTTCTTGTGGAAATCAATAGGGAGGCATATGTCCAGCAGTGTATGTCCTATGGCTGAGACGATGATGATGAATTCAACACCGTTGTTCCACTTACTTAGCTCATGGTCTCAGTATCTACTGAACATAAGAGTAGCTTAGCATTTTTCCATAATTGATATGATGAAAATATGCTAAGCCATAATTGAACAACTAAAAAATTTGCATTTAATACACTAATGTTACTGGGATTATGAAAACGAATGTTCATTTCAATCATGGATATTCCACAAATGAAACCTAGATTCAGCTAAATACGCTTTAAAATTGAAGCTAAAGCTGCTTATGTAGAAGCGCTATTACTAATAATAGCACATTTTATGTGTAGTTCACGTTTAGAATTGCAATCAGAATGCAAGAACTCGGTGTCAAACTATTAAGCCAGGTCACGCCATCTAGCGGCGTTCATAGTCACGCTAAACCCGGCCGTACTAACGGTACTGCGTTTCAATATTATATAAACTCGTAAAAGCGACTGGTGGTAGTCGACACTTATAAACGCGAAAGTTTTTATGGATGTATGGATGTTTGTTACTCTTTCACGCTCAAACGGCTGGACGGATTTGGATAAAATTTGGCATATAGATTCTTCAAATCCCGTAAGAACACACATGCTACTTTTCGTCATCATGACTTCTGTGTCCCCGGGACCCTGGGTTCGAATCCCGGCAGGGGAAACAGTTATGCGATAGGTGCCCCCGCACTAGGATTCCGTGTGTCGCGGGCGGCATGAGTGTAAATAAAAATAAAATAAAATAAAAAAAACACTATAATATTACGTAATCCTTTTTTTAAGTTACCATTTGCATGATTTATATTGATTATTTGTAGAATATATGTATTTATAATATTATATAACTGTATTTTATGGTTTATGTATATTTATAAGATTTTATAGCACAGTAATTGATGTACAGTGTCTAGTAAAACTTAAATTTATGGACGCCGCCATCCGTTAGCGTTTTCCTCTCCATCCAAAGGTTGTCTGGAAGAGATCGCTGACAGCAATAGGACTGCCTGTTGTAACAGTTGTTATTTTAAAATTGTTTTGTTAATTTTTATACTTTTGTATACAGTGTACAATAAAGTGTATATTTATCTATCTATCTCAGTAGTACTTTTGTCGTCTATAAAATAATATCGATAAGAGCACTCGTAGTAGCAGTATCGAGTTTTCCAACTCGCTTCATCGAACCAATTGACTCGTTTCCTGGAATAGCGATTGAATCATTACATTTTTAATGTGACTACCTAACTAGGGTATGGAATGCACTAAACTAGTGCCACAGCTAAATATACGTTAATTAACACAAGATTGGACAGGAAACAAAAATATTTTAAATTAACAATTATCAATTAACTGTCGGTTAACTGTTCGGTAAAAACTGTTTGACCGACGGTTAAATTGATAATCGGATGTTTTAAATTTTTGTGAACAGCAGCCTTAAACACAGGTTGCAAATTTTCAGAAGTCAGCACATTAACGTCAGTTTTGATGACTCCGAGCAATGCAGATACAGACGATTTATTTACGTGAGTAAAAAGTTGTAACAAATGATTCTCAAGACAAATTAGTTCTTTGTAAGTTTGACCAAATGGATGAAATAGAAATCGAGTCAAAAATTACAAAATAGATATTAAAATCAGTTTAATATGGTAATCAGTCTTTTATGTCAAAAGTATGGTTCGTGAAACCGTCATAAATGTAGATCGTAGATTTTTGAAATTTTGTACTCTTTCCAAAAACTTCTAACAATCCAATAACACTTTATTGTAAACCAGTGCAAAAAATTAACAGTAAACAAAACTTAATTTTTAACATTATGGTGCTACAATGGGTGGTCTTATCGCTTGTAGCGATCTATACCTGACAACCTTTGGATGGGCAGTATCGGAACATATAATAAACGGCAGTGAATATAAATAGTTTCATTATATAAGATACATTTTGTACTGAGCAACTGTTAACAAAATTTGCATAATGTGAATGTTGGTTTTTATTCGACTCATTTATTTTAAATTTCTAATTTATTTTAGAGCAACGTAAGTATATAATACTTACGCTCGATGGGTGGTTTTGTTCGTACAGATAGGCAGGAAACACGAAAAAGACTTGCTTTTTGCATTCAACATCAACGGTCATGCGCCAATGACCTATTTAATCTGTAGCATTTGGCAATACTGTACTTCAGCAGTCACAGAACGAAATTACTGAGGTTTCACATTAACAATCCATATAAGTGGGAAGCGTACATAGATGAGCTGTGTAGCAAACTGAGCTGCTTATGCTTTGCCACTATGTATATTTCGCAACTGCCCACAGTATGTTAAAATACGGGCTTGTATTATGGGGCGGCGCTGTCGAACGTAATAGGACTTTCGTTATGAAAAAGCTGTATTTGCCTTTTTCGGGGTCCATGGCGACGTTTAACGCAAGGTATTATTGCGAGACGTTAAAATATTACTGCAGCCCTATGAGTTAATGTATCAAATAGCTATATTCACATGTAGTATTCCAACGTGCCGTGGTGGTACCGGCCTAGAATAGTACTACCCCATCTCTTCCCGTGGGTGCCGTAAGAGTCGGCTAAGGGACTACGTACCAGAAGGTGGGCAGCAGCGCTTTCTGAAGATCGGAAATCATACTGCGCTCGCCAACCCGCCTGCCAAGCGTGGCGAGTATTGGCAATTCCCCCCAATTGGGGGAGGCATTTGTCCAGCAGTGGGCACCCAATAGCTGAGGCGAAATTCCAACGTAGAAGAACCCACAGCAACATAAACTTGCATATCAATAAAAAAGTGGAAAAACTGGTAACGCTACCGTACCGACTTATAAATTCATGGAGATCAGTGTAAATAATGGGTCCCGTGATTTACAAAGGAGTACCCACTGCGGTGTGGGGTGCACCTTCTTCAACCCAAAGCGTTGCCGCGTTGCCGCAATAAGGTGACCTACTGTAGTTCCACTGTGATGGTAGGAAAAGAGCCCAGTATTCTAGCACTAGGTCACGACTTAAATAAAACATCTGTTGTCGGCACGCGATTCTACAACCAAAGGAAATATGTTATGAGCCTTGTAGTATTAACGGCATAATGATAGCTTGCCCCGATATTGAATATGAGATATTTTCTACTGCATTACCTATATTAGTTAAAAACATTGATGTTTTACTAAAGATGACGTATATTCATACTGCGCGGTGCTCAGATTTTGTTTTATGACATAAACATGCTTACTGCGACAGATAATACGGTACAAATAATATAGAAAATAGTAATAATTAATAGTCGTAATCAAAATTACTACAACTGACTTAATTTTGCCGCCTCAGTTTCCGCGCACTTGTGCGATATCTACCTCATATAAACATACAATATCATTGGTATATCTTTGACAGTTAGCCACAGATTAAAACATATTTAGTAGGATATTAAGCGAATGGTTAAACGACAATTGGTTTTGAAAACAAGACAAATGTTCTAAATTTATACATAGCTACATAACTCACTTTTTAAACTTATTAACTAAATCGATTGTGAAAGATAATACTTAAAACTACCTAATCAAGCCAGGTTATTAATTAATATTCATGAATGTAAATTCTATTTTTAATATGGCACATAGGTCGTAGAACTGATGGTAGTTGGGGTGGAAAGGTTGTAAAATGGGAACTACGGACTGGCAAGCGCAGTAAAGCGGACTGCCGACAAGGTGGACAGACGATCCAACCTAAGATCGCAGGTAAGGAATGCGGGCTGATACCAGCAGATCCTTGTGGCAATCAATGGGGGAGGCCTATGTCCAGCAGCGGACATCTTATGGGCTCAGATATATATATTATATCACTAGAATACGAACTTCCATAAATAAAAAAGGTTAGGTTAGGTTACTCTTCATCTAAAATTTTACTAAATTAGATATATTTTGGGTAAATTAAATTTTACTAATTAGTTTACAAACTTTAAACAATTTTTATTTACGATTTCCCTCACACTATTCGGCTATTTGCACGATAGTAATTTGGGTACGATCGTCTCAGTGTCATAGCTTTTTTAATTGCCATACTATTCGCAGAAATAATAAATCTACCCTCAAAAGTCTTCCGCCTAAAATTTCGGGGAAAGTTGAACTGCGACTATAAAACGTTCCATTCAAAATCCAGCTCGCGGTGAAGGTCTCAAAGTACTATACAAGGTGATCAGGGTTCACAGGCGCTCGTTACCATACATTGTGGCCAGCTCATTAGCGCCACCTACAGGTGAACGCTGCTTTATGATCGCAGAATAGCCCGCTCTTAAAGCCGGCTACTTTTATTTTACAGCTCAGCTTAGGGATGTGAGCGAAGTATCGATAATTTTATTTTATCGACATGGGGAAAAAAATGTTTTGGCAAAAAGTCTTTTCTTTATATTATATCCTTTAAAAACCTTGATTCGAAAATGAGCAGTCCCTGAATATATCTTAATTTTTAGTGTATTTAGCGTGTACACGATTGTAAACAAGGCCGTCCAGGAAATCTGCAGAAAACACCTAAAACAAAACAGTTCCAATTTGCCAATTCTTAGACCTATAAAAAAAATGATTCCTTACGTCGTCATATTTTGAACTCTTTGCAGGTGGGTTGGCGAGCGAAGTATGATGCCGTTCTCAGAAGGCACTGCTACCCACTTTCTGATACGTGATCCCTTAGCCGACTCTTACGGCACCCACGGGAAGGGATGGGGGAGTACTATTCTAGGCCGGTGCTACTATTCCGGACTACTATTCCATGTAATAAGCTCTCTTCATTCCAAATTTCATGCAAATCCGTTCAGCCATTTCAGCGTAAAGAAGTAGCAAACATACAAATGACAAACGACAATCGACAGAGAAATTTCCGCTTTATAATATTAGTGTGATGATTTTATCTACGTGTGTGATGGTTATTGATGTCAGCTGACAGTGAAGTATAATTTGACCTCGTTAAAGATATTGGCAAACCGTTTGTCGATATCGTCCCAACCCTACACCCCCAATTGAGTCATTAGTGCAGACCCTCAGGTTCCTTCTTTGTTGTAACAAACCATTTTCCTGTAAAATGCTAATAAATAAGATATGACGATCTCGGAGCGCAGCACTTACTCGTAACTAGCGCCTAAATTAAAGATAAAATCGGCTTTAACGAGTTTCTTTTTTTACTAATTATACCTATTTGGTATATCGTTTGTGGCCTATTGCTAATGGAGGAGAAAATTGCGAAGTATCAAATGCAAATGTCATTAATCTGTGGACTCTTGTTCAATAATGATTGGCAGCCTGTATAAATATGTAAGCACTGACTACTGGGCAACTGGGGTGAGTTGAAGGCCGTTCCCGACTTCGCGACACTGCTTTCCTTCGATGAACGTTATTGCCATAGTAAGTCTGTGGAAACCGACATATATAATGCTACCAGTCAATTAGTTAAAACAGAAACTATGCCTAGTTCTAAGATATTCAGGCGGGATTCTTTCGAATACCCGCCTGGTTCGCTATCACCCTCAAGTTTCTGTCACCAAACACATAGTGTGTTCAGGCAGCAGTCCTTGAGAGCCAGTGAGCATTCTAGATTTAGATAACATCTTCGACCACATCGTCACTGACCATCAAGTGACATACTAGTCAAACGCTAGATCTACACAGTATAAAATAAATTGGTTGTCTGTAAAGTCGGTTTACGGACGATAGATTTACGTGATAACGTCATAATCATTTATGACTTCGACTTCGACTTCTGACTTCTGACTTCTGACTTCTGACTTCTGACTTCTGACTTTTGACTTTTGACTTTTGACGGATACGGAAACGGAACGCTACACGGAACGCTACACGGAACGTTACTATTTTTCATTTTGGCATTCATCAATTTATAAAACGTTATCACGTCAAAAATATTATATCACATAGCAAGGCTCTTTTTCGGCGCAACATTAAAATACTCTCGAGGTTGCGAATATGGCGATACACAGCCAGCTATCTCATTTTTGTTATGATTCAGGAAAGATGCGAAATTAAATTAGATTCCATGCAACTATAAGGAAACTGACTTCACAATCGCGACCCAGGGTTCGAATCCCGGATGGGGCAAATGATGAGTACAGTTTGTTATTATTAGTACACAAACATACAAGACCATAGAACAAACATATATTATGTTCGTAATATGGTTTTGGGTTTTTGTGTTTATTGTGATTTGTCTGTCCATGTCTCCCGCGGTACTCGGTATCCTAATGTGCGGGGAAGTGTGTGAATGTGATATAAAAAAATTTGATGAAATCCGTTTCATAACCCATTGCTTAGTTCAGAAAAAGTTAACAGATAAGCAGATGCCTCCCTAATATAATCATACTCATACCCCCGCACTAGGATTCCTGTGTCGCGGGAAGCATGGACTCACAAAATGACATCACAACAAACATCCAAGACCAATTAAAAGACCAATTTAAAATCATCATGGAAAATTCCTTTTAAAAAATAATATTAAACATTTATCTGAACTCGCTCATATCATTTCATTTATAGAATATTATTTAGAGAAGTCATTCATAATATACAATAACTGGCACGACACACTCGATGTGAAGAAGAAAATTTTAAACGAATTCTTTTTTTGAAAATGTTATTAACGTCATTCTTTTCTAATATTTATTCAACAGAGCACCACGAAATATTATAAATTCGAACGCGTCGCATAATTTCCATTTCCCTCTCGCCCCACACACAAGTTAAATAATGGAAGGAATCAGGAAATTAAAGCTCATAATTTAACAGGAGGTGGCCACATAAAAATGTTGAGCTTCCCTGTACGCTTGTCATTCAGTAGACACGTGGTAAGGAATTTCTTAGGGGCTGCGTTCTATATAGGTTGATATCATTCACTAGCATTTGATTTCAAAACAATGTTTGATGCCAAATAAAAAAAAAATACACCGTATTTTCTGTTTCGGGTGCTGGAGAGTTCCGGCCGGGCGATGATCAAATTAGGGTTATTACTTATTGTTAATTCTTTAGTGAATTAAAGTAAAGGTTTTTGTAGGATTTAGAATCGACGAAAGAAAAATACAATTTCGTGAGCCGAACACAACAGCGTTGCTGGGTTTATTTTTGAAGGGAATAAAAAAAATGTAAAACGGGTAGGTAACATAAAACTGTGTTGCCGTTACTATAATGTTGCCATAACTCAAACCGCGCGTTAACACTTATAATATTCTTAAAATAATTACGTTACTTCAAGAAATCTTCTACATTTTTCATGAGTTTAACTTCTACGGAGCATATATATAATCCTAGACAACGTCATCACTTAACATCAGGTGAGACAGTTGTCAAACGCAAACTTATAATATGTAAAAAAAAAAAAATCACTAACTGCACCCTACGGTTTAACCCACGTGGACAACAGTTTTTCTGCTACCTCAGTTTGACTACGTTTCAAACGTTGATTCAGCAATGAAATGATTAATTCACTATGAAAATTATGCCTTAATTTGCCTGATGGAAATGAAATTATTCAGGAATAACTTGCGAAACAATTGAATCGCAGTCTTGCAAACAATCGCATAAAGCATTGCAATTGACAAGCAGTTTTTAAGTTACTAACTCAAAAACCGATTTTGATGAAATTTGAATGGGACCACCACTGACCAATGGGAAGTATACTCTATCTAACAAAAAAAATCATTAAAATCGGTTCATAAACGACTAAGTTATCCGCGAACACACATAAAAATAAAACATATATACGGCCGAATTGAGTCGACCTCCTTTTTTTGAAGTCAGTTAAAAATAGGTTGTACTCAACTAGGAAATACAGCGCCACCGAAGGTAGTATTCTACTGATCTGTGCTACTACGTATCAGGCGTCACAGATCCTATAATATATTCGACCAAGAACATTTTCAAAAACCAATTTAGCCAGTGAATTAGCAGCATCGTCCGCAGACGCTGGCCACTTTTATATTTCTATTTGTGAAAAATCCATTGTACCTAACGTTTCCTGGCCAGACGATTTCAATTACAGTTCTCTCTTCAGGGTATAAAAGTAAGGAAGAGGCATTTTTTACCTACTGTGTATAAAATAATATACAGGGTGTCCCAAAAGTCAACGTCCAACCGAAAACCCAAGCTAGGCCTAGTTGTGGGGGCTCTCAAAAAAAAAGAAAAAAAAATCTATCTCATGTAGTTTCGAAATGACAGCCATTTGTCTTAAATTGACACCCTGTGACGAGTTTACGACTACTGGGGCTACAAATGAGCTCTTTTATAATTTTATTTTTGTGTGGAGTAGTCTTAAGTGATGCTCCTACAAATTCCAATTCATCATTTGCACACAACTTCATTGGAATTTCAGAAAATATCCGTTTTATACCGAACCATGACGTGAAAATGACTACATCACTAAACTTTGACAGTCTGTACTGAAAAAAAAATCTAGTATGCAATTTCGGCAAGTGCCCTTAAAAGTTGGCGCATTTAATGGGCTTTCCAAAATGGTATAATACTTACTAAATTATTTCTTAGACGACGAGAAAAAAAAAATTAAGAAAGTCGATATTTAGCTTATTATTAGTTAGTCATAAAACTTTCTCAAAATTATTCTAATATCATCTAGGCGTTCTGTAAGGTGTAATTAAAGAAAGAGACGAAGAAAAGTTAGAGCGGGATAGTGACGCTACTAAAAGAAAGAGACGAAGAAATGTTAGAGCGGGACGGAGAGTGACGCTACTTGGTGTCAGTGAATCTTTCTACAATGTGTGAGCGAGACGAAATTGACATTTTGGCTAGTGTGGGTGAAACAGATAGCACGCTAATACAACAGCGTGGTATACGTACAATAATTCAGTACGTTTCGTGCCTTCGTTTACTGCGCATCTTTTTGTATTCGTTTGTATTTATTTCGTGCTTACAACCTTGGCTCTGTTTACTGGACTTGATTGCGTGTGACTTGGATTTGTTTTCGAACCGTTTCTGACGAACTTGGCTTTCTCCTGGACTGTTTTTGTAAGAAAATGCCTTTCTTGTACTCTGCAGAGGAACATGCATTAGAATAATTTTGAGAAAGTTTTATGACTAACTAATAATAAGCTAAATATCGACTTTCTTAATTTTTTTTTTCTCGTCGTCTAAGAAATAATTTAGTAAGTATTATACCATTTTGGAAAGCCCATTAAATGCGCCAACTTTTAAGGGCACTTGCCGAAATTGCATACTAGATTTTTTTTTCAGTACAGACTGTCAAAGTTTAGTGATGTAGTCATTTTCACGTCATGGTTCGGTATAAAACGGATATTTTCTGAAATTCCAATGAAGTTGTGTGCAAATGATGAATTGGAATTTGTAGGAGCATCACTTAAGACTACTCCACACAAAAATAAAATTATAAAAGAGCTCATTTGTAGGCCCAGTAGTCGTAAACTCGTCACAGGGTGTCAATTTAAGAAAAATGGCTGTCATTTCGAAACTACATGAGATAGATTTTTTTTTCTTTTTTTTTGAGAGCCCCCACAACTAGGCCTAGCTTGGGTTTTCGGTTGGACGTTGACTTTTGGGACACCCTGTATAGGTATATTGGATGGTCGGTTGGCGCAGTTGGTAGCACTCTGCCTTCCGAGCCGCTGGTCCCGGGATCGATTCCCGGACAGGTCAAACATTTGTGTATATGACATGTCTGTTTGACCTGTGTCTGGGTGTGTATATGTATATAAGTATATATCAGTCATCAGGTCACCATAGTACAGGCTCTGCCTAGTTTGGGACCTGAGGACCTTGTGTGAACGTTGTCAAAAAAATATAAAAAAATATAAATATTAATTTAAAAATATATTTGTCGACGTGTCTGGGTCTTGTTTCTGTAGATGCTCGGGTAAACCATTGTTTGTATGTATGTTTGAATCTAGGTATGTATACATTGTTATTAAAACTGACGTGGTTTTGACATATTACGAATGTATAAAACACGGGAGTTACTCACGTAATAAGTCATAGGGTTCCGACTATAGTTTCAACCACATTCGGTGGTCTTTTTCAAGGAGAATACGGGGCGCTCGCGGTCGCTGTCGCGGTTCGCCCCCTATTCTCCTTGAAAAAGACCATGTTTTATACATTCGTAGTATGTATACTTTATACATACAAAAGTGTGGATGAAAAGCATTTGATTTTCATTATATAGACCATATCCTTTTTTTTAATTGGCTTTAATTTCATTGTTAACCTCAAAGGTTGTGGGATTTTATAAATCTTTTTTTAGACTGAGCCACTAGATATCATTTTTATTTCCCCCTTTGCAGAGGATGCATGGAAGCAAAAGGAACTACCAACCTCGGTTCACCAAGGACAGTCCAGGAAACCTGCACCGACGTCAGCGAGTTGCTGGCTTTCCTGGGCGACATCGGGTGGCTGGATTGATGGGACTGACACCAAACAAAATGGGCTGAACTAAAACGGCCTAGTTGCGGAAGACAGCTAGCTAACACAGTACTGAGTTCGTCTCCAGGTTTGTTAGTATCTTTGCTGCCGATTGTATGTACAATTAAATGAGGTTATATTCATCCATTTATTTCTACGATGATATAAAAAGTGTTATAAACCTAGCTGTTCCCCGCAGTTTACCCGCGTGGATGTTTTACTTCTGACCAATAACAGTAACACAGTACAGTTTTCTTACTGTTACAAAATTACTTATAATAACTACGTATTAAATATTCATCGTCATCTAAGATAATAATAAATAAATAACGTTTATTGATATATCACATTGTTACAAACTTAAGCATTTTACGGTCACCAAACTGTATTTCCGGGACCTCCTTCCTATATGATATAAAAGCTTATTTTCACAATAAACAAATTTTTTGAAGGAAAAAATTCGAATACCAGTGGGACTTGAACCCACGACTACAGAATAACGTTAAACGGAAGGTATAAATTCGGACCGCCAGTGGAGTGCTACCATAGCTTAGCTGGGCAATTTTTGAACCTTTTATTCCTTTAATTAATTTGAATGTATGTTCCGCCTAGCATGTTAA
This sequence comes from Apeira syringaria, assembly GCA_934044485.1. NCBI lineage: Eukaryota > Metazoa > Arthropoda > Insecta > Lepidoptera > Geometridae > Apeira > Apeira syringaria. The sequence continues at coordinate 6,513,189 of OW203672.1, read as the reverse complement.
TGCAACAAACCATAAAACTCTTACACGGTGTAGTTGTTAAAAATAATCTAATATATATAAATCTCGTGTCACAATGTTTGTCCTCAATGGACTCCTAAACCACTTAACCGATTATAATAAAATTCGCACACCATGTGCAGTTCGATCCAACTTGAGAGATAGGATAGTTTAAATCTCAAATTATAGTCGCAATTTTAATTTATTGCTAATTATTTGTCTGTTATTATTTGACAGTCACAATTATCTGTTAACTCCAAATGATTCTAACAGATGTCGATACCTTTCGACTGGGTTGAGTAAGTAATCAATAGATGGCGCTGCTACGGTAAGTTGTCTGTTATTATTTGACAGTCACAATTATCTGTTAACTCCAAATGATTCTAACAGATGTCGATACCTTTCGACTGGGTTGAGTAAGTAATCAATAGATGGCGCCACATGGCCACAGCAACGCGTGGCCGGGTCAGCTAGTATATTATATTTTAAAGTCCATCTCTATACAAATCTGCCTTCCAGTTCTATAAGGAGCGCGATATCTTGGGCCGGACTCTACATTAATGATACATTGAGAATTAAAATGTTTCCAATTTAGAGGATTAACTTCTTCATTTTCTTTTCTTTCATTTCCGTCATTGATGGATTTCACGCTAATGCTGACAATTATTGCAACTCTGGAACGTAACGACATAAAAGATATTCTGGTTCGAACTGGCGTCACAATCATTGCTGCTGTATACTTAAGGCTTTACATATGCTAAATAAACAATTTTGAGTGTTGTCTGCCTATTTTATTTGAACATAACATGTCTACAAAACGTAAAAAAACACTTATGATTATGTAGGTAAATCGGAATATGATTTCATTTGCTAATTATTAGTAATAGTACTAATATTACTAATATTATTATTAATAATATTAGTAATACTACGTATTAGCCTGGTAATACAAAGAGGAAACGCTGCCAGCATCTTGGGTACAATGCCGCAGGGGCCCGTTTTAGATTTAATTTAAATTTTATTAAATGTTTAAGGTTTTTATTTTAAGTTAAATTATATATATATAATATATTAGTAATAAAAGTGTAAATAAAATAAAATTTGCTAATTTATTAGTGACAAAATATTTTCAAGCGACCATATTTTTAACCGACTTCAAGGAAAGGACGAGGTACTCAGTTCGAACCGTTTTTAATTGTTTTATTTTATTTGATAGCTGATGCTTCCCCTGTAGTACCATTTACATTGCATTAAAATCGGTCAAGCGGTTTTTGAGTTACACTCCAATAACTAAGTGTTACGCATACAACGATGACATTATAGTTACGGGTAGAGAAATCAGTGAACATACTCAATGATAATTGATCCCGTTAGTAGCAAAGGTAACTGAAAAGGGTGAAATAAAAATTACCAAAAAATGGAACCTACTTCAACACTCAAAAGTGTGAAATAACTTGTCGAAGTCGGTTCCATGCGCACAATATTTTTATAGTAGTTAAGAAAGCAGTATATAGTATATATATAATATATATATATATATATATATATATATATCCCAGTATATGGGGGAGGCATACGTCCAACAGTGGACGCACATAGCTGAGAAAAGAAAAGAAGAAAGCAGTTAGTTTTGAACTATCATCACACTCTTGAGTATTGAAGTCGTATCCATTTTTTGTTAAAAAATTTTAGCCTATGAAAATGGCTATAGGAAATGGGATGGCGGCGGAAAGGCGGATGGCAAAGGAATGGCGATAAGGAAAAATGCGCCTGAACTGTGTCGTACAACCGTAACAAAGGCAAATAAAAATTTAAAAAATGTGAAAAGTATTATTTTTTGAGCCCGATATATGTTTTGATTGATAGGTCATCTGTAAAGTACATATTTGTTATAATTTAAATCAAACCAACACGCATCATGATTTGTCCCACCCCTTCTGCCTGTGAACCCCCGCGAGCCTCTGTAATGTTATCGACACCTGTTAATAATAATAAATCTTTTATTTCAGACCATTGATCCATAATGTGTTAGTAGCAAATAGGTAAATTAAAATTATGTTAGCAAATATTAAAAATTAAGTGAATGTGTGTCCAACCATCACTGAGAAACTAGTCGAGCCACTGGCTGGAGCCTCGTCAACTAATGTCTCATGAAGCACACATCTTCAGCGATTCCAGCGAGGATACTGTTGGAACTGCCCTTGTTAAGCCCTTAACCTATATTGTTGACTGTCTCTCAAGGATAGCTGCGTGAATATACTCTATGCTTGCTGAATATTTGTCGATTCGCACGCGTGCCCTTCTCATTAATATAATAAGATTCTTGTCAATAGAGGTCTGAGGACTTACCCGCTTGCAAAATGGCAGTATGAAAAACCTGTAGCTTTCCATTTTCCTATAGCGATATAAATTGATTGTAGCTTCCTTCGACTCGAGGATGGATATTACATTTATGTCGGGGCTTTGTTGATGCTATTTATATACTTTTAGTTCAACGTTATTTACCCATGGAAAAAGTTAATTATCTATGTGCATAATATTAAAATATTAGTTACTTTTGAACTGTCATGGCACCGACTTCCACAAGTTATTTCACTCTTTTGAGTGTTGAAGTCGGTTCCATTTGTCATTGTGTATGTTCAGCGATTTCTTCACCCCCAATTAGGATATCTTCGTACTTGTTACTTACTATTTTACATACTATAGCACTTATCAGTTATTGGAGAGTAACTCAAAAACCGCTTGTCGAATTTTAATGAAATTTAATAGGGACCATCTCGGAGGTACTCTATATCAAACAAAAAAGAATTTTGAGAATTAGTCTAATAATAATAATATGGGACAACATTCACACAAGGTCTAAAAAAACACACAGTGAAACATATAACCTCCTCCTTTTTTGGAGTCGGTTAAAAATATACTTTGAGCTCAATATTCAATAAAGTAGATACAAATTTTTTTCAGTGTAATTCTAGTCCTTAGTATATTTTATTGCCTGCCAGATATCCCTGAACGCCCTTTGCTTCAATCCGGAAGCACGTACGCACAATCGCGGAGTAATACTTCAAATCAAATCAAATCAATCAATTACTTTATTTGCATGAATATAGGTACATTATGATATAAAATTAGTTACAATATTTGTAGTCCGCCATAACAACCTCATATGAGGTATGCAAATGTTAAAATAAAAGTATATTAAAATTAGTAGCTATTTGTCATAGTAAACATAATATATGCAAGATGTTTTCTCCAGGAAATCCTTGACAGAATAAAAACTCTCGTCAATTAACCATTTTTTTTAATTCTGGGAATAATCTATGATTAGGCAATTCCAATAAATGTTTTGGAATGCTATTATAAATAAGAATTCGTACATTGACATGTAAATGTCTGTCTCAGTTACTCCTCTTGTCTGTATTATATACGCTCACGCTCACGCATCCCGCTTATTGTGAGCGTGATGCGTGAGCATGAGCGTGAATGCAATAGAAATGACCTCTGTGCGAGCGAGACCTCGTAAATTTACGCAGGGGTAAAAGAGACAGGAAATTACGGGTTAGTAAACGAAATTCTTTGTAATGACTGTATCTACTTAATTTTTTTAAATTTTCTTTAAGATAGTCAGGTGTAATAAAACATTACAATTGTTTTTTTATGCGTACTACTCGCTTTTTTTTACGTTTACAGCACACATGTGTCAAATATACCAGTTTCTGTTTGTTTTTTGTTTTTTTATTACCATTAATCAATATTAATATTACCTACACCGTATAGTTTTAAAAGAACAAAATATGTCAAATATTATGTATATAATTTTCAAAGTATGGATACTATGACATTAGTGAGAAATACAGTAAGCTCAGAGTAGTTTGCCTAAGCATATCATTATGATGATGAAATTATTTACTTGTCGAATTAAATTGTTCCAGAACCGTACAAGCGTACAATGACCAATTGACCAACGCAATTGACCATGCGTATAGACCAAAGATGTCGAGTTCCTATTTAATCTATCGATAATTGATTGATAGATTGAATATATTGGAATGGAGTCGTACAGTCAATTTTGTCTAAAAAATACAATAAAAATATTTTCGCCTATTACTTGGTTTGTATTAAACTATAATATTATTATCGCACCGCACTCAAGATCCTGATGAAGGCTTCCGGAAGAATCCGAAACAATTGTCGACCGTGATATCGACCACGCGTAAGTTTGCACTTATAAACAAGGATAATTATGAATACCATTGATAAACCTAACACTGGAAGGGGCTGGTATCAAAAGTTGGATGGAAGAAAAGGATCTCTTGCTAACCTGTGACCAGTGCCCCAGTGGAATGTAAACACTGGACACTATGCGGACTGCCTAAATAAAATTTCGACACAGTGTGATATAGGCACATCAGCTTAATGCTGCTCGCCTATTATTCAAATAAATAAATAAAAGTCTGTATCACAGGTCACTGGGATAGCTTATAATATTATAGGACTAAATTATAAAAATTAACCATCATCATTTAATATTATAAAATTTATAAAAAAAACAAACACCATACAATAATCTCCAGTCCCATTACACCTGTTCAAAGTAATCCCTAATTAAAATCACTTAACCTTTGTTAAAACCATTGGAATCAAACGCGGGTGCGCGTGAAAAGTGCCCCTACCCTACCTCCCTTCGTATCCGGTTGTTTGCGGATTCCATCCGGATAACAATGGCGCCGATACCCGGGCTTTGTTTTCACTTATCCGGGCTTGCTATAGTTTAACCACGTTGAGAGAGAATCAAAAAATCTTGCCCACAAAGGATTCAGTTATCGCACGTACAAGATTACTATTGCAGATGTAGCGACGCCGTATCGCCGCGTGAAACAACGGAACCCAATACTAATTGTAATTTATCTAGTACAACTGTGACACAGAGAAACGATAGTTTGTATGGACAACACGTGCGTTATTCAATTCAATTGTTGATAAAACTGCGATACGATGATTGTGACACGAGTTATTCCTGCTTTAGGCACTACACTTGTATTCGATATAGGTATTACAAACTAATCCTATGTGATCTCTAGGATACGATTTCTCCTTTTGAAGTTTGTTTAAAGATCTGCTTAGCCCATAGCCCATTAGATGTTGTAAAGGGCTAAATGATATTTTTTAAAGATTACCTGGCCTTACGGAATATCTGTACGGAATATATTACTAGCTGCGTCCCGCGGTTTTACCCGCATAGTGATGAAAACTGTGGTTATGATGTTGATGATGATGATGATGAAAAGTAGCCTATGTGCTATTCCAGACTATTATAATCTGTCGCTGTGTTAAGTTTCATCCAAATCCGTTTATTATTTTTTGCGTGAATGAGTAACAAACATCCATCATCCATCCATCCAAACTTTCACATTTATCATTTAAAGAGATTATTCCCTTGTGTGTTGAGTGTCTTGCAACTAAAGTGATAAGTGTTATTATTCTTTTAAATTGTATCTTTTACTTTTAAAATTAACATATTCTTAAACTAATTGTTGACCTAAAACGTTGAATATTGAAATAATATTAAAGAAAAAATATTTCTTTGGCCGAAGTATTTTTTTCATAAAAATGAATTTTAAATTAGATCTAAACAGGTCGGAGAGTTATGTTCCAGTATGTATCGCGTGAGTCGGATTTAGATTTCTTAGATTACAATGGTGGATGAAACTCGCAATTGCAGACGCAAATAAATGACATTTTTGAAGCGATGATAGGTAGGAGAGAGCGTCGGCTGTCAAAGTTGGGCTTCCAGTGAAGATAACACCGTTATCGAATTCCCAACATGGTGGTAGAGTACTTTGAAGTATCCGCCTCGCTAGCTACCACCCTCAAGTTTGAAAAACTGTCACCAAATACATAGTGTGTTCAGGCAGCAGTTCTTGAGAGCCAGTAAGCATTCTAGGTCTAACGTGATAACATCTGCGATCATATCGTCTTTAACCATCAAGTGAGATAGTGGTATAGTATCTCATCAACATAATCACATCTCACAGTATAAAAAAAATGCATTTGATTTGATTTATTTTCTTTGATCGCTCTCAACTTGGTGCGACTGTATCGGCGAGTACGAGTGCCCGGGATGCTCGTTACTCAAATAGCCTGCGCGTTTAGTATTGCCATTGTTTTGTCAAAGAAATGGCAAACGTAAACGTGCGTTTTGCGGTTGTGTACAGGTATTGTTAGCAGGAAGTCACTCTGCGAAGGCAACGCGAAAGAATATGAATTAATATTACAGTAGCCAGCTAGATAGCCCATTGACAATCGACTCTACCGCTGAAAATCATCATCATCTCAACCGTCCACAGCTGAACATATGCCTCCCCCATTGATTTTTTGTTTGATTAAAAATTCTCGTGAGTTTGACACATTTATATATATTATTATATATAATACTAATACTTATAGATGTAGTATCCGGCTTTACTCACGTTTTTCGTTTCGAAACCTAGGTCAAAACTTCGACTATAAACGTGAGTAAAGCCGGATACTACTTCTATATAATAATCCCCCATTGATTTCCACAAGGATTGGTTAGAAGCGGCTCGCATCCAGCCCTTACCTGCGATCTTAATCAGGTCGTCTGTCTATTCCCAGAAACTGTGATTTCACAATTATGAGCACTAAAGGTGCATTAGCACAGAATTAGCTTGTAATGAATATAGTCTATGTTATAGGGATATTGTAGAATTCTAATGCTAAAATAATTTTTGAAATCGGACAAGTAGTTTTTGAGTTTATCCGTTACAAACATACAAATATTTCCTCTTTTTAATGTTCAGTGTAGATGTGGGCTGTGTCCCGCGGTTTCACTCGCATTTACTACAGTTTTCACCCTACCTCAATCAACCTACAGTTACCATACTTTATCGGGATAAAAAATAGCCTATTTGTTATTCCAGAATATAAGCTATCTTCATTCTAAATTTCATGCGAATCCGTAAAAACGTTTCAGTGTGATAGAATAACAAATATACAAACGACAGGCAAACTTTCGTCTTTATATATTACTAGCAGCGCCCAGCGGTTTTACCCGCGTTGATTACGGTTTTCCTGCGACCTCAATTACCCCGCGGGAGCTATTCTTTTTCCAGGATTAAAGAAACCTATATGTTATTCCAGGATCTAACCTGTCTTCATACGCAATTTCATCGAAATCAGTGCAGTCGTATAATGGGAATTTAATTATACATTTACAACCGTCTGCATGTATCATCTTTTTTTTCAAATCATATTGTTCTGATTAAATATTATTATAAATATTTGCTTGCTGGTTTTCAGCAAAATTTTGCAGGTTATGTATAATAAAACATATATAAATATTTTTTCCGGGATAAAAAGTAGCCTACCCATAATTATGTGTTATTCCAGGGCATAAGCTAACCAATTCAAATGCTACTGCGTTGAGCCGTTTCAGCATGAAAGAATAACAAACATACAAACAGACAGACAAAGACAACCTTCACAGACAGACAGACCACGCCTTTATAATACTTTTTTTTTTCTTTTTTTTTTTAATAACATTCACACAGGGTCTTCAGGTCCCAACCTAAGCAGAGCCTGTACTATGGTAATCTGATGACTGATATAAATACTTATATACATATACACACCCAGACACAGGTCAAACAGACATGTTCATACACACAAATGTTTGATCTGTCCGGGAATCGAACCCGTGAATTAGGGTGAATAGGGCGATAGTGCTTTTTGTGGATGAAAGGCATATTGTATTAATTAAATCTCGTTACAATAAATCTAAAACATACCTTAAACCAATTATATGTTTATATGAGGTAGATGTCGCACAAGCGCGCGGAAACTGAGGCGGCAAAATTAAGTCAATTGTAGTAATTTTCATTATGACGCGTATTTCAAGCGCAAGTCTAAACATATACCTATCCCTTCTATATTATTTGTACCGTATTATCTGTTCTCTGTTCTGTTCCGTAAAGGAACAAAATCTGAGCACCGCGAAGTATGAATATACGTCATCTTTAGTAAAACATTAAACAGTATCGCGAATCACTCGACTATATAAATATCTCTAATGACTTAAAAACGTACGTAAGTTCCCCCTCCCGTGTAAATAAAAGCGGAAGATATGTCCATGCAGTAGATTAAGTGACAGTTACTTCTATGCCCATGACATGCCACTCCCTTATTCAGATGCCATATCGAAATGATACAGCCAGGACAAAGCCGTCTGCACTCTGCCTTATTGCTGTATACAGGGGGTTTAAGAGTTTATATAGTTTTGCATTCAAATAATGCCAGACGGAACATACCTTGAAATGTTTGAAGGAAAAAATTCGGCTTCTGTTGGGATTTGAACCCACGACTACAGAATACCGTCCTGTCGCTATCTCTTATGAATAATCTAAGCTGTCTCCTGTAGTCGTTCAATTTTATCGGCTAGTGGATTAAAACTATAGTTTAGATAGCAAAGCGACAGGACGGCTTTCTGTAGTCGTGGGTTCAATTCCCAGTTGTGGTCGAATTTTTCCTACAACAATTGAACGAACAGCTGCAAATCTCTTTTCCCTCTAAAATTTTTTTAAAAAAAGTTATTTGCCAAATTATTTGTTATATATGACAATTGCTTGATTATGAGGCTTTTGTATTTTATTGCCCACCGATGGGCAGGGCCTCTAGCAAGAAGAGAGGGGACGCCCTAAGATGGGTTAAAAAAATAAAAGCGACAGCAGCAAAAGTTTGGAAAATAAAAGCAAGGAACAGAAAGATCTGGCGTAAATTGTAGGAGGCCTATACCCAGAATTCCAGAGTTCCAGGAACAGAAAACTTAGACTAAGTAAAAATTTGTATATTGTTTACGTTGTTGGAATTAAGTAAATGGCCTAATAATTTATTTTTTTAAATATATTTTAACCGTAACTTTTTTGTTTTTTAATGTTTTGGATTTTGAAGACAGATTGGATTGAGAAATATTGACTTTCAATTGCCACGATATCAGCGCAAGAATTGACTGGTTTGGATGCTTTTAACTTAGTGATATACAAAACTGAAAATAACAAGGCGAAGAATAGTGAAAAAATATCCGAAATCGGACAATATTCAAGGGTAGAGAAAGGTCTCTTTTTGTATGGGCGTGTAGTAGTGGTAGGTACGTGGTATATATGTATTAAGCAATGTCGTTTGAACAATGGAGCAACCAATTTATGATACTTGACTTGACTGGCCGGTTGGCGCAGTTGGTAGGACTCTGCCTTCTGAGCCGCTGGTCCCGGGTTCGATTCCCGGACAGGTCAAACATTTGTGTGTATCAACATGTCTGTTCGACCCGTGTCTGGGTGTGTATATGTATATAAGTATATATATCAGTCATCAGGTTACCATAGCACAGGCTCTGCCTAGTTTGGGACCTGAAGACCTTGTGTGAATGTTAATAAATAAAAAAAAATATACAGACTATCGATGCACTGTGTCCGAGGATGACGCGATATTATGTCATTTTTGCTGAACTCAATCGTTAATATATTTCGATACGAAAGAGTAAATCATGTTCTGACAAATGTGACTACAACGACCTTTTTGAAGGTGTAGCAGCAGAGAAGTACAAACTATGTAATATTAGCTGCGCCCTGCGGTTTCAGCCACGTGGTGACGATCGATGATGATGATGATGATGATGAAAAGTGTTATTCCGGAACCTGAAATATCTATATACCAAATTTTATCCAAATCCGTTTTACCCACGTGGGTATGAAAAACGGTGATGTTGGTGATGAAAAATAAGCCTCTGTGTTAATCCAGGGTATAAGCTATCTGTTTTCCAAATTCAATCCAAATCAGTTCGGTAGTTTTTGCGTGAGAGAGGAACAAACATACATCCATACTCACAAATTTTCGCATTTATAATATTAATAGGATGAAGCCGTAGTCAACGCTTTTTCACCTGAAAAAAAAAAAACTTTTACGGACTTAGTAGACTTAAATGTAAACTCTGAGGTTTTCACGGTCGGCGTTGCATGTTGTATGTATTGCTTTCGGGCTGTTTGGCCGTGGTCTATGTGAAACTTGTGTTCCAGACGTTTCGTCGATCACTGCGGTCGACATCTTCAGTGGTTCAGGTCCGAGCGGCGACAAGAGCGTAGAACTCTCCTTCGCGGCGTCTTCTCTGATACTCCTACGCTCTTGTCGCCGCTCGGACCTGAACCACTGAAGATGTCGACCGCAGTGATCGACGAAACGTCTGGAACACAAGTTTCACATAGACCACGGCCAAACAGCCCGAAAGCAATACATACAACATTAGTAGACTTAGTAGTGCAAGATTTTGACTCAGCCTGTATAGTCATCGTGGCACCCTGTCTATCAGGCTGTATGCAACGCGACGCATGCCTTGTGGCTTTGTTGTGCTTTTAAAAACGGCATCGTTTTAACAATGCCGACGCTAAGTATGAGTATAGGTAGATATATATATAGAGTATACCTACTTATATTTGAGGACGTGTTATGACTTTCTAGAGAGTTTTAGAACTGAAAAGAATGTGTTTTATATTTTGACATCTTGGTTAGATTGAAAAATTGAAAAACGAATAAAACACATCGACACTGGCTGAATGCACCAGTAGTGCAAAGCCATAGAAGAAAAAATAAAGCCACCACTAGCATAGGTACCTTATATAGTTGGTAAATTCCAACTATGGTTTCCACTACTCCAATTAGGCTTTTTCAAAAAGCGTGGATCACCTTGATTGAAACTACAATTTAAACTAACCAGCTTATTTGTATGATTGTTTTCCGATTTGCAAAATGTCTGTAAGCCTTCCGTAAGTTTTTTTAATTCAATTTATTTCTCGTAAGGATTCACAACAAAAGTCACTTACAGATAAATACACGATTACATAACTACTATTACATATTATATATTTGAAAGAAAAGAAAGAAAGAAAATTATTTATTACTGACTTAAACAACACTACATATAATACATACATTTATATACATTATGGTTGAACTAATACTATAATATATATTGTAGTGTTGCGTAATGCCAGAAATGAGTCCCTACTCAGCGTTATGCGTGGATTTGACAACCTTCGCGCTGATTTTCAGTAGGAACTCATTGACTGGCATCACGAACGCACGAGTGACTTAAAAACAAACAAAAGACATATAATAATAACATAAACAAATATAATAATGTTTTTTAAAATAATATTTAGGTGGCAGTCTTAGTCCTGCTCGGACGCACTTGGATCCAAACACTATGGCCGAACGTAATATAAGTGATCTGTGCACATTTGCCACGCGTCAGTGAGTATACAACTCTTTCTCCAACGTTCCAACACCGCGTGTTGACACGTCCGCTAAATATTACGTCACCTCACCGCACCATCCACGTATACATGTAAAAAATGTAATGTAACATGTAATGTATTTAATTGTAATGTAACAAACCGACTAGGACTCACATGGTAAACACTGGAAAATTACTCTCCGACCAGTTTCGAACTTATTTGCAGTTCTTCATCTGGGAGTTATGATCGTGGCAGGCGGCGAGCGCGAGCCTCAGCACGTAACTGGCGTTGAGACGGCTGCGCTGCATCAGTCAAATTGTCCCGGTGCGCACTGTCACTTGAGTCATTGTCACTGAAAGTCTCATTGTCACTGTCACTTTGGTGATGATGGTAGGAGGCCGGTTTACACACCATGCTTGTCGTGTCTTGTCTGTAAACTCGCGATAGTTCTCAGATTCAAATTACATACCTATTTAGTTGAGTATTATATCGCTTAAAAGCTCATGCACATAAGATTGACACAATTCACATACTGTGCAAATCAACCGATCGTTTCTGTCATATACCTACAAAATATGGATCCCGCCTGGATTACGGTTTTCCCGCTACCTCAATTATCTTTTTCCGGGATAAAAGTAGCGTATGTGTTATTCTAGGATCTAACCTTACTCCATACCAAATTTCATCGAAATTGGTGTAGCCGTTTGAGCGTGAAGGAGTAACGAACATAGACACATACAGACTTTCGCCGTTTTAATATTTATAAAGTAGGATTTTTTTTTATTTATTTTTTATTTAAGGATCTTCAAACAGTACATATGGGATGGGGACATATGGGATGTTAGTCATAAATTATGTATAAGTACCTACTTTAGTTTTTTTTTTTTAACTGTACTTCGTTTTCATTTTTTTATTTCCATCGGATGCTGCGGTTACCGTTACTATGATATTAGGCTGATACCCTATCTCAGGTAATTTTTTAACCTTATAAGGGTATTTTTCAATTTTACGGTTCTTTGTGTTACTATAGAGAGTCATCTTTATTCGGACCTTCAATACTCTAGAGATCCGTTGCTACACGTCAAGAACCCTCTGTTATCAATATTAATAATCATAAAAGAAAATAAATATACCAGACTCCAGCTCCGTATTTCTGTATAATGCTTATATTTTGAAGAGTGGTCCGTCGGTTGAACACTGATTGACAAGTAACAGCTCTTAGCACTTTAGCTGTCGTAATGAAAAGAAAATATATAATACCTTTTTTGTTGTTATTTGGATAAAATATTTTCGGAGCACCATTTTCACCTACCTACTACTACTACTATCTATCCCACTCATTTCTGAACGGCACTGGCAGAGATCGAAAATTGTACCATATTTTTATCAAGACGATCTTTTTTTATACTGTATAGATCTAGCGTTTGACCACTAACTATCTCACTTGATGGTCAGTGAGGATGTGGTCGAAGATGTTATCAGGCTTGACCTAGAATGCTCACTGGCTCTCAAGGACTGCTGCCTACACACTATGTGTTTTTGTTACAGTTTTTCAAACTTGAGGTGGGTACTCGAGAGTACCCTACCACCATGCTGGGAATTTGATAACGGTGTTACCTTCACCGGAAGCTCAAGCTGTTATTGGGGATCGAACGTCAGTTTCATCGCTGAGCTATCATCGGTTCAAAAGTCTCTTGTCAGTCGCGAATACAATGAAAAAACGAAAAGGTGTTGGCAAACGGTGTTATCGTGTGTTGGGTCACCATCTTCCCACAAATACTGTGTGTGTGGTTGAGGAAGGCGATGGCTGGCGCGCGTGTCAACTCGTGAACGGGTGCTGTTTGCGGACTAAGGTCTGCTCTGGATGTATACGCAAATTAGATTAAATAATAATAATTAATAACGTAATAATATTGTTTTTCGGGTAATAATAATGTATATTATTGCATTACATTATGTGTTCTATTATGTATGTAAAATTGTCTTCTGTTTTATAAATGTAAAAGTAATCTTTAATGTTACAAAAATGGCATGCACCCAGGAGTCTGTAGAGTGTAATGTTCTTAATAATAAAAAAACATACTTAAATGGATAAGTGACTTTGTGGTACAATTTCTAACATATTAATGAGTGCCGTAAAATAGCAGGTTGGTTGGTAACCAGCTCTGGATTACCAAATTTTTTGCCCTTTTTATAGATAATCGTACGAAACCCTTTGTGCGCGAGTCTGACTCGCACTTGGCCGGTTTTTAAGAGTTAAAAACTGTACGAGTATGCCTGAAAAAGTCAGACTATGCCATTGTTATCCGATGAGCTAGGTCGAAATACTCGACAATTAACTTGAGTAAAACCCGAAAACACAAATATTATTATTCTGAGTGTATTAACACGGTGCCTGACAAATCACACTAATATTATAAATGCGAAAGTTTGTGTGCAAATATATTGTGTTTTATTTAAATTGTCTCTTCACCCTCAAACGGCTACAACGATTTCGATGAAATTTGGTATGGAGATAGTTTACACCCTGCTGGGTGGACCTTGGATTAACACATAGGCTTTTTTTATCCCGGAAAAAGTATGGTTCCCGTGGGATAATTGAGGTAACGGGAACACCGTAATCCAAGCGGGTGAAATTTCTGGTACTGTATAATCTCCGAGTAAACAAAGCTTTTCAAAGAGCAATTGCTTAAATGAACTTTCTAGCCACAATGTTATCTTTCGTTTCTCAAATAAAGGCAGTTACTCAAAACTTATTTCCTTCGCGTATTTCACGAAATAAACGAAACGTCAAAAATAAACTCTGGACCTAATTTAAGCAGTAAGTAACTAATTCTAAGCTTAACAAAAGTTTCAGCGTAAATCTTTTGTTTCACTCACTTGTTTGGTGACAGCCAAAGTTGGGATTTGTTTTAAAATTTATTCGTACAAGGGCGGCCATTTTGTTTTTCTTACATTCGTTGTTAGAATCCTAAATGGATGAAAAGTTCGTCGCTGCCTTTTTTCGGACAAAAAAGTTCGCGGTTTTGCGAAAATTTAATTTCGGAAATGTCTGTGTGGACGTGGGTTTATTATTGTATGTTATTTTGAAATATGAATTGTATTTGGTAACTAAATTGTTGACATTTTTTTATTTTATTTATTAACATTCACACAAGGTCTTCAGGTCCCAAACTAGGCAGAGCCTGTACTATGGTAACTTGATGACAGATATATACTTATATACATATACACACCCAGACACAGGTGTACAAACAGACATGTTCATACACACAAATGTTTGACCTGTCCGGGAATCGAACCCGGGACCAGCGGCTCAGAAGGCAGATTGCTACCAACTGCGCCAACTGACCAGTCACATGTCACATGTTCTATTTTATTAGAAAAGATGTTTCTATGAAAGTTGAAAATTATTGACGTAGGCAGTAGGAAGACACTATCTAAACCAATATTAGAAAGAACACAGTTAAAGATTCTTACCGTTTAGAAAGGGTATGTCATAAAAGGTTTGTATTCATTTTATTCACGCCTCCTTCCCGAAGGGGTAGGCGAAGACCACAACCTTCTAATTGCTACGGTCCCGACACACTTACTTCGCTTCATCCACACTAATTCATTTTTTTTTTAATAACGTGAATCAAATACATAATATTCAATAAATGTATCATATAGGAAGGAGGTCCCCAAATACAGTTTGACCTAGTTTGGGGGCCGAAATATGCTTAAGTTTGTAACAATGTGATATTCAATAAACGTTATTATTATTATTATTATCAGACCTTTCATACAAGAGCGTCGGTTTAGAGTACTCTTGACCTGGCTCTTTCTTAGAACTTCCTCAATCTGATTTCGTTCGTCTAGACCAGGGATGCACAGACTACGGCCCGCGGGCCGCATGCGGCCCGCCGGTCGAATACTGGTGGCCCGCCGACAGCAAAAATAATACTCTCGTACATTCGAAAATATTGAGTTCTATTCCAGAATAAAACCAATAACAAATGTTCGAAAAGTAATTTGAATCTCGCGCGCGCGCTCTATCAATCTTATCGGTGCGCCGTGCATGCGTCGGTAACAGCGGTCGGTAATGTTCGTGCTGATCTCGGTTAAATTCGAGCGAGCGAGATAGCAATAGTCCCAAATTCCCGATAGCTCGCGTAGGTAGATACACGAAGCTTCCAGAGTCGGTTTCGAGATTTCTCCAGACAGTTTTCGACTCTATGCGCGTGGTATAAAAGCCACGCTAACCGCAGCGACCGACAGTTCGGTTTTAATTTGAGTAAAGTGTCGTTAGTTCTAGTGTAGATTTTAACTCGACTAGCCGGTGTCATAATTATAATATATTTTGATCCACATTCAACGTAGATTTCCCGTCAAGTGCCGTGTATAATTGTGTTGTGAAATCGTAAGTAAAACTGTTATTAATTTTATCTACATATTTTATCAATTATTTTTGGTAATTAATTAGGAACTGTAATTGGTAGACATGGGCGTTTTCGTTATATCACCAAAACCGTTACACCGCTCTTTAGTAAGAAAGAGAAGAAACGAATATCAATCCATTCAGTTGTGTGCACGGTTTTGCGTTTTGGTTATATCGTTTGCAGTTTT
The DNA here is from genome assembly GCA_934044485.1 of Apeira syringaria. NCBI lineage: Eukaryota > Metazoa > Arthropoda > Insecta > Lepidoptera > Geometridae > Apeira > Apeira syringaria. The sequence continues at coordinate 6,497,281 of OW203672.1, read as the reverse complement.
CATAACGTAGGTATTCTCGCGCGTGTTTTGATATCGTCTCGATAATATAGATATCATAGTTTTTGTAATATCGGTTATGTGCAACCGTCATATCGATATGATACGATATGAAACTCATATCGGTTATTAGTTACGTTTTGATATATCGAACTCATGCCTAGTAATTGGTTTTAGGTGCTGTGGTAATCCTAGTCAGGATTAAAACGCAACATGGACATGCCAGGAACTAGTAAAAAACGTAAGGTTAAAGATGAAAATCGGCAGTTTCAAGAAATTTGGACTGAGAAATACTTTTTTGTATGGTCGCATAACAAAGTCGTTTGTTTAATTTGCAAGAATTCTGTTGCGATTGCAAAGGAATATAATGTAAAAAGGCACTATGAAACGCAGCATCCTACTTTTACGAAGTTTACAGGCGAATTAAGAAAGCAAAAAGTTTTGTCTTTAAAACGGGAGCTTATTGGTCAACAAGCTATGTTTACAAAACCCATTCAAGATACAGAAACAGCTACAGAAGTTAGTTATGAAATTTCTCGAATGATAGCAAAGCGGAGTCGCCCCTTCAATGATGGGGATTTTGTAAAAGAATGCATAGAAATTGCCGCTAAGAAAATGTGTCCAGAAGCAGCAAAAAAGTTTGAGAAAATTCAACTGAATCGTATGACCATCCAAAGACGAATTATGTCTTTGTCAGATAATATTGCGGAACAATTAAATGAAAAAACTAAGATAATTGATTTTTTTTCATTAGCACTCGACGAATCCACTGATATTAGTTCCACAGCTCAACTTCTTATATTCATACGAGGTGTTACTCAAGATTTTGAAGTCTTCGAAGAGTTATTAGGAATGTGTTCATTGAAAGGTCAAACCAGAGGAGTTGATATACTCAATGTACTTTTGGACGAGTGTTCAAAAACTGATTTGGACTTATCGAAATTATCGGGAGTTTCGACTGACGGTGCTCCTTCGATGATTGGTGTCAATTCTGGGCTAGTTACTTTGTTGAAAAAGCATTTGCAAGAAAAAAACTTAAACGCTGAAGATCTCATGCAGTTTCACTGCATTATACACCAAGAAGCCCTCTGTTCTAAAAAAATTGAATTTGAAAATGTCATGAAAGTGGTAGTTTCGACTGTGAATTTCATAAAATCACGAGGACTCAATCACAGGCAATTCAAACAATTCCTTGATGACATTGAATGCGAACATGGAGATTTACTGTATTATACAGAAGTAAGGTGGCTAAGTCGTGGATTGACACTGGAACGATTTTTAAATTTAATAGAAGAAATTGATATTTTTCTGGCGGAAAAGCAAAGGGACGTCCCGGAACTTAAAAGTCCTGATTGGTTGTGTGATTTGGCTTTTTTAGTTGACATTACAAATCATTTGAATGTCTTGAACACACGGCTTCAAGGCAAAAATCAACTGATATCCCAGCTCTACGCACATGTATCATCCTTTCAATGCAAGCTGACACTTTTCAGATCGCAATTGAATTCTGGAAATTACAATCATTTTCCGAATTATAAGAAAATGGCTGAAAAATTCAAAAAAACTGCTATTAATTTCAGTTATGTAAAAAAGCTAGATATTTTGATTCAATCTTTTCAAGACAGATTTTCGGAGTTTAAAACAGTGAAACCTCTGTTGGACATATTTAGCAATCCTTTCACGATTTCAGTTGAAAATGCGCCAGAGTTAATGCAGTTAGAAATTATCGACATTCAGAACGACCAAGATTTACGCAACAAATTCAACGAAGGAGACTTGCTGAACTTTTACCGCTGCATTGATAAAAATACGTACAAAGAGTTGCGCATAAACGCTCTGAAATGTGCAAGCTTATTTGGTTCTACCTATATATGTGAACAAACCTTTTCAATCCTAAATAATAATAAAACAAAAAATCGAAACCGCCTTGCAAATGAAAGTTTGGAAGCAGTTTTACGTGTTGCTACAAGTAAATTTGAGCCAAATATAAAAAAGATTGTAAGCACTATGCAGTGCCACGCTTCAAATTAATAAATTCTTTTTCAATTTGAATACATTATTATCAATTTTTCATTGTCTTTAATTACCTATACTTCTGGTGGCCCACCATCAGTTCATAATTTGCCCGAGTGGCCCCTAGTCTTAATAAGTCTGTGCATCCATGGTCTAGACCTTCCTCTTCCAACACTACTATTTACTTCACCCATGTATATGCTAAGTCCATCACGCGTGATTTCAGCGCTTACTGTCAAGTGATATAGTGGTCAAACACTAGATCTTAAAGAAACGTGTTTTATTTCGCTCGTGAAAGAGTTATGTCGTACAAAACAGTATTAGATTTTTGACGTGATAACGTTTTATAAATTGATGAATACCAGCAACACTCATGAAAAATAGTAACGTTCCGCGTAAACCTGAGTTTTGTATTACATAAAATAATCAAAGTCAAAGTCGAAGTCGAAGTCAAATTCATAAATGATTATGACGTTATCACGTAAATCTATCGTCCGTAAACCGACTTTATAGACAACCAATTTTTTTATTTTATTTTAAGATAAATCAAATCAAATTAAATCGTTTATTTGCGAATATAGGTAGTACAATAGTTGTTAATTAAGTAAGTGGTAATGTTAAGCTATATTCAGCCATTTGGCGTGCAAATATTTACAAAGTACAAATCTACTTACACAATTTACATTATAAAACTTATCTCTAGAATTAATGTCAAATTTTATTACATGTACAAATATAATTGACGGTCGCCGTGGCTCAGTCGTCAGTGGCGTGACTTCTAGTCAACGGGGACCCTGGGTTCGAATCCCGGCAGGGGCAAACTTTTGTGCGATGAGTGTAGGTGTTTGTCCCGGGTCTTGTATGGTTATGTTCTGTGATTGTGCGTGTCCATGCCTCCCGCGACACAGGGAATCCTAATGCGGGGCTTTGAGTGTAATAAAAAATATATATGAAAAATACAGATAAGTTAAAGCATATTAATCAACGTACAAACCAAGTACGGGAATCTCCAAACAAAAATTAACCAGGAAACTTAATAAATGCATATTTACAAAGGCAAATTACCGCAGACCGTTATTAAATTGGGTAATTTACTTGAATTACCGGTAAATATTGACAATTTACCGAAGAAAATTGCCTACATCCGACGGTCGACGATGCTGCCAGTGTCGTCATATCGCTTTTTAAAGTAATTTCTTTGTGATAGTAGAAATTTGTGCCAGAAGGGTTTCCTGACAAAGATCTTTTTTACTGCAGCTTATTTTTGAGTACCTACTTTTGGTTTTGTATTTAAGATAGACAGATAGAAAACTCTTTATGTGATTGTATGTGTAACAAAAATAACTAAAACAAAGCCTGCTCAAGCCGTTGGTGAGGATCGAATCGGCGTTCTTCATTTAGACAGCGGACATGTTCCCCATCGAGCATTACTATTTAACGTGGCATGCTCCCAGCATACAAACACAAACATAATGAAAAATATAAAAAGAAAATTACTTTCAAACACATGGGTCTGCAGATATTTTACGTAATTTTCGGAACGGGCATATACCCACTTACGATATAATCAAGTATTTTCAAAGAAAACCGGAATTTTCGGTGTAGATTTCAAGGTAATAATAGAAATGACAGTACCCCTTCTAGTTGAGGCCACATAGAACATTGCTCAACCTAGTATATCGGTACAGATCGCATAGGCTGGCTCCATTATGAGCGCTTCAATAGCTTCCCAATCAATAGCTAACGAAAACATTGTAAAAATCCATAAAGGAGACTGCACACTAACATTGATTTACGCGCGGCCATTCACAGCGTAATTGCACACTGGGTCAAAACTGTCTCTTTTGGACAAAATTGCCGGCTTTCAGAGGCCTTACTATGGGTTTACGGTGACACAAAGTCCTAACTAATAAATGCGATTGTGAGATTGTTATGATACAAATAATTTTCTTTAATTTAACATATAAATTGAATTATATATTCTAAATACATAAAAAAAATCCTTATTTCCCTCAGTCGCGCCATAACTTGAAAATGACTTTACCGATTTCATATTTTTGGGTTTTCTAATACTGTGTAGAAGATGGAAGAAGACGGAAAGAAAAAATCTCAGAAAATCAGAATATTTCGGAAATTATTATACCGTATATTTTCCGGATAATAGGACATTAAATACTGAAAAATGGTTGCAACCCCAAATCACAGCTAGTCATGTTTTATGTATGAAAGTTACGCGGTCTGTCAGTTACGTCTTCAAGCCTAAACGTCAAACCAATTGTGATGAATGTTAGTACCTATAAGGATAGATGGCAACAATTGTAGAAGGACGTAGGCTACTTTTTAACCGACTTCAAAAACGGAGGAGGTTCTCAATTCGACCCGTATGTTTTTTTGGGTGAAGACATCGGTGAACATACCTACACCACAGTTGATCCACAACAATTGATCCCATGAGTAACAAAGGTCACTAAAAAGAGTGAAAAAAAAAAAATTTTACCAAATAATGGAACCGACTTCAACACTCAAAAGTATGAAATAACTTGTCGAAGTCGGTACCATGAGCACAATATTTTGATATCAGTTACTTTTGAACTATCATGGTACCGACTTCAACAAGTTATTTCATACTTTTGAGTGTTGATGTCGCTTCCATTTTATGGTAAAAATTTTTTTAATTTTAAAAAAGTGTGGTTCCCGTTGGTTAACTGAGGTAGATTGAAAGCTGTAGTAACGTGAGTGAAACCGCGGGGCGCACCTATTCTATATTGCAAAACGATAGTAGCACACAAAACTGATCGAAGAGAAAGTGCTCAATAGGAATCTTTTTAGTAAAGGACGAAATCTATTTTTCGATGTCGCGATTACAAAAAAGCCATTTGGGAGGCGGACGGAGCCAGACAAAGAGCGCTTTAGGAATCTCTTGTAAAGAGTAATGAACGAAGTAATACGTCATTTGGAACGATACAATGTTTTTTTTTTCTATCAATTGGCTACTGACATTTTTGTATGTTTCTCGATGGATGGAATATTTATATAAAATTTTCAAATAAAGTAGTTGATAGTAATTGTCCTATTTCCGCCGAGAACCGGCGCTCTTGGTCTACTTAGCACTCGGGCTAAGCGCCGACGCTACAACCACAAACCAGATAGGGTTTTGTGCTGAAACCAGATAGGTTGACCTCTTTAGCATTATTATAGTGATTCGTGATTATAAGTAAATATTAAGGCGTGGCTATAACTTCAAATGAATTTTTTTTATATTTTTATATGGGATATGGGAAGATAGTTTTGGGCTGGACTATTCCATCAACACAGACCTGTGCTCTCAAGCTGATGCAACACCACTTATTCAATATAGAATAAAAGAAGCGACATGGTAAGCGAGAAATTGAATTATGGCAAATATTCTTTCATGACGATGCAGACCTAACAAGAAGACAAGAATAATAATTGCAATGTAACAAACCGACTAGGACTCACGTGGTAAACACTGGAAAATGATTCTCCGACCAGTTTCATTACAATTATGGAAGAAATTCGCGATAGTTTTCAGACTCAAAGAGAATGATATCTACTAACAGCTTTATTTTGCAATATGACTGAACATTAAGTGCACAAAGAAAATGAGAATTTTATACGTACCGTATCCCATTCATGTACAATTCAAACGCACATAAAAAAAAAAATTGGTTGTCTGTAAAGTCGGTGTACGGACGATAGATTTACGTGATAACGTCATAATCATTTATGACTTTGACTTCGACTTCGACTTCGACTTCGACTTCGACTTCGACTTCGACTTCGACTTCGACTTCGACTTCGACTTCGACTTCGACTTCGACTTCGACTTCGACTTCGACTTCGACTTCGACTTCGACTTCGACTTCGACTTCGACTTCGACTTCGACTTCGACTTCGACTTCGACTTCGACTTCGACTTCGACTTCGACTTCGACTTCGACTTCGACTTCGACTTCGACTTCGACTTCGACTTCGACTTCGACTTCGACTTCGACTTCGACTTCGACTTCGACTTCGACTTTGACTTTGACTTTGACTTTGATTATTTTATGTAATACAAAACTCAGGTGGAACGTTACGCGGAACGTTACGCGGCACGTTACTATTTTTCATGAGTGTTGCTGGTATTCATCAATTTATAAAACGTTATCACGTCAAAAGATACAAGAGTATGTTAAAATTGAGTAACAATCGGCAAATTGAGGATTTAACTTCACAAAATTAGCTCACTCTCCATACATCACAAAAACCTCCTAATTAGCCCAATTTGTTCAGAATCCCGCCTAATTCTGTTAATTAATAATTCAACGCTCGTGCCTACCTAATTATGCCTTCGGAAAAACTTCTCAATTGTCTGTCAAGATGACATAAATTCTTACCTTAAATAGTCAGAAATATTCTCGAAAACATTCGCTGCGTTTAGCTAATACCTATGCTGTGAATGTTTGAGTGAATGCTTATTTTGTCGAAATTCCCATTTCCGATACATTTTTCGGGCTTTTTTAGTTATATGGCTTTGTTTAGTGTTCCCCGTAGTGATTAATTAGGGATACTCCGATTTTTTTAGAATAGAATGCTTTATTTGCATAAAATGTTGGTACATAAAGGTGGCTTAATTATTGTACAATGCAGATCTACAACATTTTGCTGGACACCAGCGTGCAAATATTTATGGTAATATTGGATTATAATTACCTTTATATTTTTATTTAAAATAAATAAAAACATAGTGAAACACTAGTATGGTGTAACAGTCAGTGAAACATAAAATTTCTTTCACCGATCTTTGAAGACAGCAATTGATTGTGATATGAAGATCAAACGATAGTGTTTAATGTTCAAAAGTAAATCTTCAAGCAGTAGGTTTGCACAGCCTTATAGAATTCATAAATATGTAACAGGCAAAGATCGTGGCTTGGTAAACTCTTTTCTTTTTTTTCCTATAAAACTTTAACGACAGGATCTGCATAATAACCACCACATAACCGGATTATGTCTAGTTTTATTGCCGATGTTTTATTTCCTTCATGATAGACCTTCTTGATGTACAGTCAGCCAAATATATCATCTACCACCGGTTGAAGTTCATTTGACGTCGTAAAACAACAAGGTTGATTTTCCCGTAAATTATATGCCGACATATATTTTCTTTGTCGACTGTACACTTACCCCCTTACTAATAAACGTTGCATAACCTCTGAATAGTTATTCAGTGTTTTGTCTTTGTCGCTAATAAGACAGTTTGACGTAGAGAGAACGGAACAAAACACTGAATTCACAGCGTAATCAATGTTTATTAGTAAGGGGGTTATTGTTTACGTTAAACAACTACAAAACACATCTTACTGGGTTTTATCACCTGAAAAGTCTTTATTGAACAGTGATTGATTAATTATTAATTATATTATTAACTATCATATTGTACATTTTACAACAGTGGTTGTGCACATTATGGTTTAATCCAAGTCTTTCCCACTATTGTATTCATATTATTCAAAGAGCGTTGGCGTCAGGCAGGCGTTCGGCTATACATACATATTTGTAAAACGTTTTAATATGTTATTAGATGCATGCTAATTTACTTTAGACGCAATTTTGGCGAATGTTCATTATCAAATAGGGTTCTTAGTATTTTTTTGACGTGATAACGTTTTATAAATTGATGAATACCAGCAACACTCATGAAAAATAGTAACGTTCCGCGTAACGTTCCACCTGAGTTTTGTATTACATAAAATAATCAAAGTCAAAGTCAAAGTCAGTCAAAGTCAAAGTCAAAGTCAGTCAAAGTCAAAGTCAAAGTCATAAATGATTATGACGTTATCACGTAAATCTATCGTCCGTAAACCGACTTTACAGACAACCAATTTTTGTATACTGTACTGATCTAGCGTTTGACCACTATCTCACTTGATGGTCAGTGATGATATGGTCGAAGATGTTATCACGCTAGACCTAGAGTACTCACTGGCTCTCAAGGACTGCTGCCTGAACACACTATGTGTTTGGTGATAGTTTTTCAAACTTAAGGGTGGTAGCTAGCCAGGCGGGTACTCGAAAGTACCCTACCACCATGCTGGGGATTAGATAACGGTGTTACCTTCACCGGAAGCTCAAGCTGTTGTGCGGGATCGAACCAGTGTCCCCCAGTTTGACAGCCGACGCTCCTCCCACTAAGCTATCATCGCTTCTTTTATGCGCTATGTTATTATAAATATGATATAGTTTACACATAAATATATCCTGAGTGGAACACTGTAGACATTAGTATAGAGTGATCAGTACTCGATTCTTGTTCGAACTAATAAAAATAGGAGCCTAATATTTGCCTAACGCGTAATCTAGGCGTCGTGCCTAAATTTATTAATAATAATTAATCTAGGGTGTAAACTATCTTCATACCATTATTATATATATGTGGTATCCGGCTTTACTCACGTTTATAGTCGAAGTTTCGACCTAGGTTTCGAGCATGTCCGATGGCCATCCTCAGTGGTCGCCGCGATCTGGCAGCGTAAACTCACCTGAGGATGAGCATCGGACATGCTCGAAACCTAGGTCGAAACTTTGACTATAAACGTGAGTAAAGCCGGATATCACATATATATAATAATGGTAAGAAGTAGTTTACACTGTTACACTATATGTAATGTAGCTTACACTATATATAACGTATATAATAATGTGTCAAGCTCACGAGAATTTCCAATAAAAAAATATCTTCATAACAAATTTAATTGAAACTCGTGCAGCCGTTTGAGCGTGAAGGAGTAACAAATATACAATACAATACAAATACACTTTATTGACACAAAATTACAGAAATTAAAAAAAGAATATTTACAATGAGAAATGTTCAATAGGCGGCAACATACACACTTACACACAAATAAACTTTCACATTTATAATATTAGTGGGATCATGCAATCAATCATCATCATAATCTCAGCCATAGGACGTCCTTGCTGGACATATGCCTCCCCCATTGATTTCCACAAGGGCCGGATGGAAGCGGCCCGCATCCCTTACCTGCGATTATAGTCAGGTCGTCTGTCCACCAATCAACCACAGCAAACTTGAACGATTTTATCCAAATTCAAAGAAATCTATGCAACAAGGTAATGCGTCTGCAAAGTATTATGTAAATGCAATGCCGGTAGTAACTTAAGATGCATGGTATGCATTTATAGAGGTGAGTATATACAGTTATTCCTGAACCACGCCGGGACGCAAAAACGACCGCACAGAAGACCCGCAAAACGTAGTCACTGACTACTTGGGACTAAAAACGTAACATGCTCGCTTGTTAGAGTACAATCATGTTCACATTTTTTCAAAAAAAAGGAGGAGGTTCTCAATTCGACCCGTAGGTTTTTTTTTAAATTTTATTTGTGTTTGTTACCGCATAACTTCCGACTGGGTGAATCAGTTTTGATCGTTTTTTTTATTTGAAAGCTGGTGCTTCCCGGTGGTCCCATATGAATTTCATCAAAATCGGACGAGCCCGTTTTGAGTTACAAGTCAAAAACTGAAAAATGATTGCTTATACCCACACGATATTATAGTAGCAGGTGAAGACATCTGTGAATATACCTACATCACAATGACAATTGATCCCATGAGTAACAAAGGTCACTAAAAAGATAAAAAAAAACATTTTTTTACCAAAAAATGGAACCGACTTTAGAAGAAGTAACAAACATACACACAACCTTTCGAATTTATAATATTAGTAGGATTTTGTTAGCGAAGGTGAAATTTGTTCTAGGTTTTTGTAAAATTTATTTATTAGGTCTACAAAACTGGTTCATACATCAGCTACGATAGCTCAGCGGTGGAAACATTGGCTGTCAGACTGACGGGCGCTGGATCTATCGCCACCATCGGCTTGAACTTCCGGTAAACAACGCCGTTATCAAATTCCCAGCATGGTAGTAAGGTACTACCGAGTACCCGCCTGGCTGGCTCCCACCCTCAAGTTTGAAAAACTGTATAGAAACACATATTGTGTTCAGGCAGCATTGTCCTTGAGAGCCAGTAAGCATTCTAAGTCTAGCGTGATAACATCTACAACCACATCGTCACTGACCATCAAGTGAGATAGTGGTCAAACACTTTGATCTATAAAGTATATAAATAATGTTAAAACGATAATAGTTTGAGACGTGTGCAGTTACATACTACATCCGCTAACAGTCTCATAACAAGCTAAGTTTTTGCCTCTCAATGGAGACATCGCGTCATCGTTATCTTATGTTCCAGCTAGATGCCAACTCTTATATAATCTATGGTATGACGTCCGAATCAATCACTCTGCCTATCTGTCCTTATTTATTCTGTGACGACAAAAACCGAACTGTCTATTTATGTCGAGACAGGAAACGTTGGCACGTTGTCTACTTTAATCCTATCCTACTAATATTATAAATGTGAAAGTTTGTGTGTATATGTGTATGTTTGTTACTTCTTCAAAAACGGCTACACCGATTTCTATGAAATTTGGTATGGAGACAGCTTATAACCTGAATTAACACATAGGCTACTTTTCATCCCAACAGTAAGTTCCCGCGGGTTAAGCAAATTATTCAAAAATGTCTGTTAGTCGGATTTTCATGAAGTTTAGAGTGAATATAGCTTATACGCGGGAAAAACACATACGCTACTTTGGTTCCCGGTAAAAGTATAGCACTCGTGGGATAATTGAAGCTGTCGGAAGGCGTACATGCGGATTGAACCGCGTGGACTACGGCAAGACACTGGTTAGAAGCGGCCCGCATCCAGCCCTTTCCTGCGATCTTGGTCAGTGATACAGAAACTAGAGATGGAAAATCTATGGCAACGTTCATATTAATTACAGTATCTTTTCATATTTCCTCGCTGTAATCTTTTTATTTTTTATTTATTAACATTCACATAAGGTCTTCAGGTCCCAAACTAGGCAGAGCCTGTACTATGGTAACCTGATGACTGATATATATATACTTATATACATATACACACCCAGAGAGAGGACAAACAGACATGTTCATACACACAAATGTTTGACCTGTCCGGGATTCGAACCCGGGACCAGCGGCTCAGAAGGCAGAGCGCTACCAACTGCGCCAACCGGCCAGTCTATATGCAGTCTATATGCATCATAGCAGAAGTTCAGTTATTAATTGCAGTAGACAATTATATTATACGAAGGCAATCGGTGTCAAGGACCTGACCTATAAGCCAGCCGATTTGCATAAATACCGCGATCGGGCGTAACTAATCAACGCCTGATGACTTCTTAATTGAGACATCGTTTTAAGTTTTTTGTATATTTACGGCTAATTTAGATTAAGACTGTGGCACTCAAATATAGAAAAAAAAAACAAAAAAAAAAAAAGGAACCACTCATACACTCATCGCACAAATATTTGCCCCTTTGCCGGGATTCGAACCCTGGGTCCCCGAGACACAGAAGTCAGATCACTGACCACTGCGCCACGGTGACCGTCAGTCGTTTATAAGAACACAATTATAACAATCTTAAGTAAATAGAAAACGCGATTTATTTGTTATTATTTAGGGTTGATACGCTTCCGCGAATCTAGAACAATTTACCATATTTTATTTTTAAGGATATTGGCACATAATATCCGGTAGTCTTAAAGAGTAAGTAGTAGCACTTCATGTGAGAGCTCGCCGGGTAAGTACTGCCACCATATATATTTCTACCGCCAGGCAGCAGTGTTCGCATTACCTTCGTATTAGGGGGCGTCCATAAATTACGTGAGGTACTTTTAGTGATTTTTCGACCTCCCCTCTCCCATTGGTGAGATGTCGTGAGATTTTGCTAGACCCCCTCCCCCCACCCATAATCTCACGTGAGACTATTGAAAATCCATATTTTTAATGTAAATAAATGAATATGTCCTTGTTTTTCTGGATTTAATCAGGATTTGTTATTTGAGATTATTAATATCGTGGTATAGAACCACACAAAAATATTTTTACCTAATTGATCCCAGTTTCCTCGCTACGTTACAATGTTCCTTGCGGAAAAAAAATTACGTGAGTATTTGTCAAATCCACCCCCTCCCCCATGTGAGTTTGGGTGAGATTCGGCTAGACCCCCTCCCCCCCGTAAACACCTCACGTAATTAATGGACGCCCCCTTACCACAGTAAAAGACTGTGCCCTTACCATATATATGTAGGTAATAATAATATAATTATAGGTATCTTCTAGGCGAGCGTGCTCCATCGTAGACCGCATCATCACTTAACATCAGGTAAGATGTGGTCTAACACTTGCCTAGGCATAATAAAAAAAACCGTGTTCCTGTTTGAAGGGTATGGTTTCCAGTGAAATTACAGGCACATGAGACTTACCAACTTTATGTCTCAGGGTGACAGACGCAGTGCAGTTCTGTACTAATTGTATCTGTCTATAGGCAGAGGAGGCAGCCGTGGTGGTACCGGCCTAGAAGAGTACTCCCCCATCTCTTCCCGCGGGTGCCGTAAGAGTCGGCTCAGGGATCACGTACCAGAAGGTGGGCAGCAGCGCCTTCTGAGGAGTAGAAATCATACTGCGCTCACCAACCCGCCAGCCAAGCGTGGCGAGAATTGGCAAATCCCCCCTATATGGAGGAGGCATATGTCCAGCAGTGGATGACCAATTGCTGTGAAGAAGAAGAAGAAGAAGATAGGCAGAGGATACTACTTAACATCCTGTGGGTCTTTTGGTCGTTTTATCACCTTATCCCATAAAAAAATACATATCATAATCCTGTGTGTAACCAATGGCTTTGTTGATAGATATGAAACCTAAAACTCTGGATAATTTTCTATGTTAATATAATGTGGCAAATATACGCAATATAATCGTAATTAGAGTGCGGCAATTACGGCGCCGCCGACGTCGCGCGTATCCGATCGGTAATGTGTGGTCCATTCTACATCAATGTACGAAGAACTGCCTCGTCCAAGAAGTGGCAAACGATATAGCGTGGGTCATCTCCGGTCGTAAATAGTCGTAAGGTGCGTTTCTTTTTGCGCTCACAGTGCATATCCAGGTTCGATTCCCGGACAGGTCAAACATTCGTGTACATGAACATGTCTGTTTGACCTGCGTCTGGGTGTCTAAATGTATATAAGTATATATGTCAGTCATCAGGTAACCATAGCACAGGCTCTGCCTAGTTTGGGACCTGAAGACCTAGTGTGAGTGTTAATAAATAAAAAAATAAAATATGTTCGTAAGTAAGCATTTAGCTGTTCCAAGATGAATTCGGTACTGACAGTGCTGACGATAGTTGTAAATTATTACAATATTGTAGCGTGAACATTTTGCCGGAGATGGTTACACCGGCGCAGACGGTGTGGTTATTACTGTCTTGATCGCACAAATGGGTCAGCATGTCTGTGTGTCAATTGTGATTAGTTAATACACTGGCTAAATGTAGGGTAAATTTCCGGTAAGTAATTGCGCGCCGAGCCCAGGTTTAGCGCTTGGGATGTTAGAGTCACTTATCTCATCCTTTTAACACTATCAATGTTCGCTATTGTGTTCTTTGGATTCGTGGATTTCGCTTCATTGACTCGCGACCCAATGGTGTTTTACTAAAGATGACGTATATTCATACTGCGCGGTGCTCAGATTTTGTTCCTTTACGACATAAACATGCGTACTGCGACAGATAATACGGTACAAATTATATAGAAAAGGATAGTTATATGTTTAGACTTGCGCTTGAAATGCGCGTCGTAATCAAAATTACTACAATTGACTTAATTTTGCCGCCTCAGTTTCCGCGCGCTTGTGCGACATCTACCTCATATAAATATATAATATCATAACTCGCGACCCCAATGTGCGAAGTAGCCACACAGCAGGAATTACTATCGCTGTCGTAGCGAAGCCGTATCGCAGCGTAAACAATTGAACACTTCTTGACTAACTGTCATTTATCTAGTACAACTGTGACACAGAGAAAACATATTTGGTATGGATGGCATACGTGCGTCATTCAATTGTCATTCGATTGCGACATAATAACTGGGACGCAAGGTATTCCCGTTTCAGGTACTGTTGAAATTGATATGAAATTTAACTTTCACCTGGCTTCGATTCTTTTATACGAGTAATTACAGCCACGTGATGTACAATGCGGAAACGAATTGAAATATGTGCCATATCCACCGCCTCGTACCTCCAGGTCTCATCACCCGGTTCAAGGAAGCCGGTACATCTGCGCCCGCGCCGCCGGCCACGATTTGCCACGATCAGACATAAATTGTAATATCGTACTGTATGGAATTTATTGACTTCTAATCTCAGTACGTAAGCTTTGGTTACACATCGTAACTATTGCGTCAGTTTGTACACTTACTCATATATTCCTAAATAGATTTTTGTCAACATAATCATCATCATCTCAGCCATAATATGTCCACGTAGATAAACCCCGAGCATTGCCCTCTCCATAGCTCGCTGTGTGACTTTGAGCCTGCTCACGAGGCCTATAGTCAGAGACCACTTTTCCGTTCCGTAAGTCATCACACTGATCGAAAACCTTCGTTTTCAAGCATTGCGGTATTTTGGACGAGAAAACGTCGCAGAGTTTTTCGAACACTGCCGAGCCGAGTTGGATTTGACGATTCGGGTTACTTTGAGAAAAATAAATTATAATTATTTTATTATCAGGCAACTAAGGTCTAGTTACATAAAAACAAACAATGGTGTTAGCAATACAAAACAGATAATTATAAAGACACAATAATAATGACGTCATGTACCTGGGCGGCATTTCATGCGTCTGATTTGAGACTTCGTTAAAACTTTTATCTAAAGTATCGTTAAGCAAACTAAAAACTAACTATAGTGTTATACTTACACATTATACTAGTTGCGCCCCGCGGTTTCACCCGCGTGGATTACGGGTTTCCCGCTACTACAATTATCCCACGTGAACTGTATTTTTTCCGGGATAAAAATAGCCTAAGTATGTGTTATATATACATATAGATATATATAGATATATAATCACGCTAATATTATAAAGGCGAAAGTGTGTGTATTATACACACACTTTCGCCTTTATAATATTAGCGTGATTAGTCGAGCAGGAAACCTGAACGGTTTCGTGTAATTCCGACTTACTCTAGAGAGTTCAGTTATTTCATATACAAAACAGTGATTGGTAAAATAATGTCGCACGGGGGTGCCATAATAGTCGGCTGGGGGATCACGTACCAGAAGGTGGCCAGCAACGCTTTCTGCGGATAAAATCAACATACTGCGCTCGCCAACCCTTCTGCCAAGCGTGGGGAGTAATTGGCAAATCCCTTCTAAAAAAGACAGGGGACCAGCAGTGGATGTTTTATGGCTGAGATGATGATGATGATGATTGGAAAAATGAACTCGGAATGTCATGAAAGCGGGCCGGGTTCCTAAGGTCGGATTCCTCAACTTATATACGACCGTAAGATTAACTGTGAAAGTATAAGGCTCACAAAGCTTGAGCACTGTTTTACATTGTGCTATTACTGTACAGAATATATAATAAATAACTTAGCAGGATATAATGATGTATGGGACCGAGAATTATAAGCATGTATTCAGAATGAGATTGAATATAATTAGTCTTGGTAAAATTTGAATAATACGATCTTTACTCTTCGAACTTGATGGTCAGTGACGATGTGGTCGAAGATGTTATCACGCTAGACCAATAACGATTACTGGCTCTCAAGGACTGCTGCCTAAACATACTATGTGTTTGGTGACAGTTTTTCAAACTTGATGTTGGAAGCTGGGCGGGTACCTACGCGAGAGTACCCTAAAACCATGCTGGGAATTTCATAACCGTGTTACCTTCACCGGAAGCTCAAGCTATCAAACCTGTATCCGTTAGTGTGACAGCCGATGTTCTCACCGCTGAGCTATCATCGTTTCAAAGAGCGTTGTAGCGCTCCTGCAATGTTGATAATGATAATAGATAGATTAATTATTACTCATTATTAAAAATCATAAAATTATAAACTCATGGTTAAACAATCGGCGGTCTTATCGCAGATAATGTTTATTTTTTTGAAAATGTATAGAAATACTTTTATACAAATTAAATAATATTTGTATTTGTTATGAAGTGGACAGAAATTCCTTTCAAGCAAAAAATGCCGGTAACAGGACTTTCTGCTTTTCTTAAACATAGCACAAAGTGTATGTATTAATACGAAAGAATATGTGTTTGTGTGTGTGTGAATGGCGGTAAGTGTATGTGCGGTTGGGTGTGAGATTGCGTGTGTGTGAGATGGGCTGCGAGGGTGATTACTTGCAACACCGCTTTATTGCTTACTTTCTTTTCTATCGATTTATACTTACTGTCTGTTCTGTTCTTCCTCCTTCTATTTAAATTTATATGTGGTAGTGTAAGTGATTGTAAATAAATCGTGTACCTGAATTATCGATTCAAATATTTTTCAACACCATCATCACTGAACACACACCCCCATATACTAATAAAACTCGTAGTACCGGTTTCGTTTTATCTAAGCGGTGTTATCCAGTTAATGATTATGACGTCGCATTTTAACAATCTTTATCATAAACAGAATTATTTAAAAAACGCAAATATGTAATATGTAATTCTTAGAAGCTGTAGGAACCTAAATAAATTATATATTCCCCCACAGAGACTTCAACTTAGTAGTCAAAACGCAAACTGCATGGCAATAAGGATAGATAACAAATTACCTGACAGGTTTAAAAAGTTTCATTATAATTTGTTTAAAATAGGAATATTTGACTTCCTTTTGGGTTATTCTGTTAATGATTACTTTAATGAAGAGTAGTTTCAATATTTTATTATAATTATTAACTTTGACATAAACTATTGTGAACAAATTGATTTATATAACTTAACCCACTGGAACTTGGATATTATAGAATATTATCTTAGCCATATAAATAGGTACTTAATGACATAGAAAATTGTAATTAAATATAATTTTAATGTTGTATGTATTGCTTCCGGGCTGTTTGGGCGTGGTCTATGTGAAACTTTTGCTCCAGACGTTTCGTCGATCACTGCGGTCGACATCTTCAGTGGTTCAGGTCCGAGCGGCGACAAGAGCGTAGAACTCTCCTTCGCGGTGTCTTCTCTGATACTGATGAAGAGACTCTGACTGAAGATGTCGACCGCAGTGATCGACGAAACGTCTGGAACAAAAGTTTCACATAGACCACGGCCAAACAGCCCGGAAGCAATACATACAACATGCAACGACGCCCGTGAAAGCCTTAGAGTTTACATATATAATTTTAATGTTTATTAATATCAAGAATTTATACACACAGCACACAGCTCGAAGAACGGATGGCCGTTGGGGTCGAAAGGTTCTCGAATGGAGACTACGGGCTAGAAAGCGCAGCATAGTACGGCACCGACAAGGTGGACAGACGACGTGACTAAGATCGCAGGCAAGGGCTGGATGCGCGCCGCTTCCGACCGGTCCTTGTGAAAAACAATGGGGGAGTTTATGTCAAGCAGTGGACATCTTATGGCTGAGATGATGATCCATTGCTTTTTTTTAAAAATATTGTCTCACCCCCGCGCTAGAGTTCTCTGTTTCGCTGGAGGCATGGGCAGATAATCACATCAGACAAATATCTAAAACCCGGGATAAACATTCATGCTCGTTATATAAATGCTGTCCCGGGGACCAGTGGCAGTCATGATACTGACCACTGAGACACTGAGCATTCTAGGTCTAGCGTGATAACATCTTCGACAACATCGTCACTGACCATCAAGTGAGATAGTAGTCAAACGCTTGATCTATACAGTATAAAAATTTTTTAAAAAAACGACACGGCGGTCGTCACCCGTTTACGAGTATCATCATCATCATCATCATCTCAGCCATAGGACGTCCACTGCTGGACATAGGCCTCCCCCATTGATTTCCACAAGGACCTGTTGGAAGCGGCCCGCATCCAGCCCTTGCCTGCGATCTTAGTCAGGTCGTCTGTCCACCTTGTCGGTGGCCGTCCTATGCTGCGCTTGCCAGTCCGTGGTCTCCATTCTAGAACTTTTCGGCCCCAACGGCCATCAGTTCTTCGAGCTATGTGCCCTGCCCACTGCCACTTCAACTTGCTAATCCGCTGGGCTATGTCGGTGACTTGCGTTCTTCTACGGATCTCCTCATTTCTGATTCGATCACGTAGAGAAACCCCGAGCATAGCCCTCTCCATAGCTCGTTGTGCGACTCTGAGCCTGCTCAGAAGGCCCATTCGTTTACGAGTATAGGTACCATAAATATAGTATTCGGTAGATTATCTTCAGTTTTGGACAGGCTTAGCTTCATTTACAAAAGCTGCCGTGTATGCAGACGACATTACACAGCTCACAACAGGTTTCTGGTCTCCCGTAGAGATCGCAGATATGGGATTCGATTCTCGCGTGCGGACCTCAACTTTAGATATGGCTGTTATTGTTAAGTGAGATATCGATGTTTCGTTAGTACTATTTTTATCGACAAGTTCGTTTTTATTGGTGATGAGATGGTAATAAAAAAAAATAGGAAGATTTTATAGCACAGATCATATACAAGGCCTCTTTTATCTACGAGAGATGTTCTAATCAGCGTCATGCATTATTAAGGCATTTTTTTGAGTGGCTAAAGAGTCCAATGAGAGAGCGGCATTCGTGACCGCACTTTTGACAGAAGTGGTGTTGCTGCATCACCCCAGTTTAAAGGGGGAAGTTAGCTCGTTCGTGTCGTTTGGCACCCTTATAGGCCAGTTTATTTAGCCACGCTTTGTCATGCTTCGAGAGACCATCTGCTATATTTTTTTTCCAGCAGGTACGATCGTCAGTAAGTGTGTCCCAGCGTGTATGTATGTAGTCCACGCTGATAAAACCGCGGGGCGCAGCTAGTTATTTCTGTGCGTGCTATAAACTCGGGTTTACTTACATAATTGTATAAAACACGGAAATTACTCACGTAATAAGTCAGAGGGTTCCGACTATGTTTTATACATTAGTAATGTGTCAAAACCACGTCAGTTTTAATAACAAAACTTACATAATTGTTTCCTGATATCAAAGTTCTGTTTTTTATAGAGCCTTTTCCAAGAAGGTGATTTAAGATCTGGGTCTACTTACCTACATGTTTCACTACAAGCTAAAAATATGGTATACTTTTAGAAGAATAAAATAACTTAAACGCTTTATATGTTTATGAAATGAGGCATTAATTGATTTATTCTTTAATTAGTTCATAAGTGGGCTATTTATATGTTCATGGTTTATTTACATTTATATTTACAAATATTACTTATTTAATTGTATTGATTAATTTATTATGAATTTTAAAAATTGATGAAATGTTTAATTAAGAATATTTTTTTATTGTATTTCCTTAAAAGAAATTGTATTTTTATTGGACCTGTAACATAATATAAAATGTTAATAGTAAAGTGACTATGACTAGATTCGCAGTCATAAACATTTGCGTAATATATGTAATACTCGATAAGTCGATACATTGTAATGTCCCAACTCTAATCCAATAAATAAAATTAAACAAAAACAATTAGATCCACAGTGTTGGTACAACACGACATTTGCCGGTGTCTGGTTGCCAGTCTTAATGCGGTGTTGCCGTGACGTCTATACGTGGAAGACTAATTAATTTTACACTCCAATACGTAATTTATTTCGATTGGCAACCCGATCTTAATGGTCCGTTTTGTTTGGATTAAACGAATGGAACGCTAAAAAGATTTATTTGATGTTCTTAATTGTAGGATTTTACAAAAAAACGGGAGTTTTTGTTCTAACATTCTAACAATCGGACTAATATCATAAAGGCGAAAGTTTGTGTGTATATTTGTTACTTCTTCACGCTCAAACGGCTAGACGGATTTGGATGAAATTTGGTATGTAGATACGTCAGGTCACGGAATACCACTTAGACTACTTTTCATCACAATCATCACCACGCGGGTAGAACCGCAGGGCGCAGCTAGTAAGTAATAACTTAGAAACACAAGTTTGTTAAGTTTTTGGTTTTGAAACATTGATTTAATTTCAAAGGCTCTAGACCAGGGTCGATAATTTTTAAAAACAAAAAAAATAATAGTAGGTTAAAACCCATTAGAAAAGGAGGAAAATATTATAAAAATGTAAGGAAAAATAATTTACGCGCGATCTGAGGTCGGGAAGGGGATGGGGGTGAGTTTTTAAGGGTAAAAAACGGTTTTTCTCGATTTCCGGCAAAACTAAAAGTCCTATGGAAAAAAGTCACATGAAAAAGTTGTAGGTAATAAAAAGATCTAAAACTTTTGTATATACACTTTTTTCACATAACCTCAAAATTTATGTGAAAAATTCAAAAAAACAAGTTTTTAGTTTTTTATTTTCTTTTTTAAAAATTTTTTTTTTTCACGAAATTTGGTGAAAACTTACCTTTTTATGTCCCAAATACGCTGTTATTTATTTGATTAAAAATACTTATTTTTTCACCTTTCACATACTTATTTTGAATTAATATCGAAAAAGCACCCTAATTTTCAATCGAAAATTCACCCGTCAAAATATCAGCTTTCTTCAAAAAGTTGGTATGTTTTCTGTTTGTTGAAATCTCTACTTTCCGATGGTGAAAAAAAATATATATATTACCATAGTAAATCTTCTCAGAAAATGCAAATAAACTTCTGGAATCTACATAGCAAGGTACATACTAACTATATTTTAATCTGTATCAATCAGCTCTAAATTTTATATAATAGTGTCCTTTTCTAATGGGTTTCATCCTACTATTATTTTCTTTTACTTTTTATTATTTTTAAATGCTTCTACCCTGGTCTATCTCCATATCTCACGTTGAAACATTTGATAGCAACCCAAACCACATCCTTTTTTTGTAAAAATGAAGGCTTTTTAGTTAATTTATTAGTCACTAGCTGTGATAATTTAACCGATGGGTGCAGTTTGCGTCAGCCAATGTAGTTGAATTAAGTGGTAAATCTATATATTCTACGTGCTACATCCTAGACAACGTCATCACTTAACATCAGGTGAGACAGTTGTCAAACGCAATCTTGCGATAATTTAAAAAAAAGTCAACGCCGCGTTCTTGGAATAGTTTAACAAATTAGTACATTTTCAAATGGATAAGTTTGAATGTGTAACAAGAGTTCTGTTCATTCGATCATTCGCGGTCGAGGTGATGCATTTAAAAATAAAAGGGTTAAAGTACTGGCGAGTCGAAAAATCATTCTTAATTGTTGTTTCGGAGAGATATTGTGAACGTTTTCTAAGGTTCCGAAAATTTTAGACCATTTTGGAAATAGAATTAAGGACATTTGCTTGTCTTTTAACTAGGTTTTTGGTCAGTTAATATTATAAAACAAAAGAGCTCAATAACATCACAAGAAGACGTAGAAAGTCGCTTTCAGCCGATTATTTACAATAATTTAGTTGAAGTATATAATATACATTGGGCAACTTATAATAAGGGATGCTTTAGCGTATCCATTGGCTCTTTGTTAAAAATAATAATAATAATACACTATATTTTTTGCGTACCAAAAGGTTTACTACGTTTTTTTCAAAATTATTCTAAGCATAGATAAGTACCTACACTGATTTAAATCTTAAAGCCTACCGTCTAGTCGTTTCTTAGACTTGAGGTACCATTTTATTTTTAATAGTCTTAGTATTAAAATTATCTTTCATTTTATGGTCCGAAACACATTTATATTCATACTTTCTTTTACACTTCAAAATGCATTAGGAACCTATGTCAAATGGAAATAAACTTGACTAATCGTATGGATTTCAATGATTATTATTGTTATAGTTGATATATTTCATAGACTAGCGTTTTTTCTTTTCGGGCCATGCTGAATTCGGGGTAGTTGGGTTTGAGTTTTATGATATCTATAGGCTGCCGACAGCTAGTGGTATTGTAATTAGTTAAATCATATTGTAATAAATGTAATTAAAGGCCTTCAATAAAGGCCCAATCAAATCCAAGCCCAAAGTCTCATTTATAAACAAGTGAGCATGGGTAATAACATCGATGTATTTTATTGGTGATATATTTTATCAACTAATTTACAATCAATTAATCTTTTAATTTTCATAATTTACACAGGTTATATAGCTGCTACTATATAAACTCAATCCCTTGCAATGTATCCTATCTGCAACTCATAATTAATTATGACAAGCAATTTTTTATACTTTTTATTTATTCACAATAGGCAGGCGTTTGACTTCTTTCTCACCTCGCGTGAGATAGTGTTGACACCTGTCCAGAAGATCTGTCCAATCATGTCTTGAAGATACGCAGATTGTAAACAATTAATTCCACGCGTTAGTTGTACGCACACATTCACTGATATAAGTTCATTACTGATGACTGATAGCTGATTTCCTGATTGTACGCAAGTTATATGAGATCTTTTC
The DNA here is from genome assembly GCA_934044485.1 of Apeira syringaria. Lineage (NCBI taxonomy): Eukaryota > Metazoa > Arthropoda > Insecta > Lepidoptera > Geometridae > Apeira > Apeira syringaria. The sequence goes on along the minus strand of OW203672.1, from coordinate 6,474,794 downwards.
AGCATTATGTTGATGTTGATTTGTCTACGTAAGTGAGTTTGAATCTTTTTAGCCATAAATAAAAAAGGCTGATGAAATCACTGGACTTCATTTAATATCTAAGAACAGCCTAAAGCCATTACAATAAAGCACCTTACTAGCCCCATCAATACATCCGAAAACAGAATAAAAAGAAAGCATAAAACTGGTGTATAGTGCGAAATGTCCATATTACGACTTAATAGTGAGAATTACCTAAATCACTTTTGGCCGCGAATGTACCTCGCGTGCCAACCGAACATAAGGCTGTGGTCACGCAACCCCTGTTTTACAGGAGTCGGTACAAAAAACACGCCTCAATTGATATTTTGTATGTTACGATTAGTTGTACGATGGTTGAGGATTTGGTAGAATATAGAGATTTTTGAGCCATTTCTGGGGGTAAGGTATAATTACTACTTTTTTACTTATAATTACTGTATAGATCTAGCATTAGACCACTATCTCACTTGATAGTCAGTGAAAATATGGTCGAAGATTTTATCACAACCTAGAATTCTTACTGGTTCTCAAGGGCTATCCTTGACACACGTACGTGAACACACTGTTTTTGGTGACAGTTTTTCAAACTTGAGGGTGGTAGTTAGCCAGGTGGGTACTCGATAGTACTTACCCTACTACCATGCTAGGAATTTGATAACAGTGCTATCTTCACCGAAACCTCGAGCCGTTGGTAGGGTTCAAACCAGCGTCCGTCACTTTGACAGCCGACGCTCCCACCTTTGAGCAATCATCGCTTCAAAAGGTAACCTAAGCAAACGGTGAGTAGGATTTAAAAGAATGATCGCGCAAAACTTACAATAAATTAATAAGATAATCCTAATTCTGTGACTCACTCAAACTTAGCTCTCCAAAATTCGTTATAAAGAAAAAAGCCCTATAAAATATGCTAATTAGGTTAAATTTCAAGTTCATATTACTCCTAACAACGTTATTTTACCACATATGAGAATAGTTCATGAAGGTTAATCCTAATTGAACGAAATTTGATTTGATTTACTAATATAAATAAAAATACTAAATAAAATGAGATATTATTATTTTTTGTGAACCCGTAGGTCATCTGTAAAGTATTTTCGTAACATTTTAAATCAACACACATCTGGGTGCCAATTTTCTTATTTATTAAGACAATCCATTCATGAACAATAGTCGTTCAAATGTTATCATAAATAAACTTGATATTCCGCTAAGACAACAATTTGCATTCGATTGCATTTTAGACAATTGAATTGCGGTAGAAACTAGATCTGTGTAGCCATTACAATTATCCTCCAAGTAGAATAGCAAAACTAGAAAAAGAACGACGATTCATTGATAATCTATGAGCAATGTGTTAGTAGAACAATTGATACCCAGGATATGTCCCGCTCTATCTGCATATAAACAACAGCGAGCCCGTGTATTATTCCTTCTTCTCTCAGCCATGTGCGTCCACTGCTGGACATATGCCTCCTCCAGATAGGGGGGATTTGCCAATACTCGCCACGCTTGGCAGGCGGGTTGGCGAGCGCAGTATGATTTACAATCGTCAGAAGGCACTGCTGCCCACCTTCTGGTACGTGATCCCTTAGCCGACTCTTACGGCACCCGCGAGAAGAGATGGGGGAGTACTATTCTAGGCTGGTACCACCACGGCACTATTATTATTTATATTATTATTCCTTATATTTATATTATTATTCCTTAAACCCTTGAAAATATAATGTGGTTTTTATGGTTGAAATTACATAATTCATATTTTAATACAAACAATCAAATAGAAAGCGAAAATAAGAATTTTCGCTCTCTGCTTCGGCTTCGCGTTGTGTACGTTAATTCTAGACAATTCTTTATGAATAATTTTATTCCAAGAGATCAAACATTATGTGTAGGCACGTGGGTTTGCTAGTGAGGTCACAGGTATCACTGCGGGCGTCTAGGTTAGACATGTTTGAAAAATACTTCTGATCAATTAGTTGGCTGGATAGACAAGAGCGCCTGTAAGTCCCCATAAAATAAGGTTAAACATCTCACTTTCGTCTCACATTTAGATTTACAAAATATCGGATACTGTTTGAGACAGGAAGATTTTTTTAATATACTGTATAGGTTTCGTTTGGCCACTATCTCATTTGATAGTCAATGACGATGTGGTCCTAGATGTAATTACGCTAGCCCTGGAATGCTTACAGGCTCTCAAGGACTGCTGCCTGAACACACTATTTGTTTGGTGAGAGTTTTTCAAACTTGAAGAAAACTTGCCAGCTACCAACTTGGTAGCTGGCCAGGCGGATGCTCAAAAATCTCCTACCACCATGCTGGGAATTTGATAACGGTGTTACCTTCACCAAAAGCTCAAGCCATTGGGGATCGAACCAGTGTCCGTCAGTTTGACAGCCTACACTCCCCTCGATGAGCTATTATCGCTTCGGATTGATTTATTTTCGTTTTTCCAATGAGAAATATAAATATATTTTATTTTTTTATTTATTAACATTCACACAAGGCCTTCAGGTCCCAAACTAGGCAGAGCCTGTGCTATGGTAACCTGATGACTGATATATATACTTATATACAAATCAAATATAATTATGATAATGTAGGAAGCCTTTGCGTATAGTTAACTAATCTTGGGCCGCAACCCCTTTTGAGATTTCGCTGCTGTCAGTGCTTACAGCGTTAACCCCGGGTTCATCTTAGAAGTCACGATAAAACTGCTTACAGCACAGTCATTACCATGTTTGACACGGACCAGCTGTTGTTTATAGCCTAAAAATTATGTTATCCGCGTTTCTAATGCAAATTTAAGATTTATCAGATAGCCTTCAAGTTAGTCTGTTTAAAATGGAAAACCACTAGCATCGTACAAAAAAAATTTACCAAAAAATGGAACCGACTTCAACACTCAAAAGTAAGAAATAACTTGTTGAAGTCGGTATCGCGATTGTTGAAAAGTAACTATTATCTAAATATTGTGCGCATGGTAGCGACTTCGACAAGTTATTTCACACTTTTGAATATTGAGCTCGGTTCCATTTTTTGGTATTTTTTTTTCGACCTTTTGAGTGTAGACGTGAGTAGCAAATGTCACGGGTTTGCTACTCACGGGATCAATTGTCATTGTGTATGTTCACCGATTTCTCCACCCGCAATTATAATGTCATCGACGTACGTATGCGTAACACTTTTCAACTATTGCTGTGCAACTCAAAAACCTAATCATATCTAGTGATTAGGTTTTTGAGTTGCACACCAATTGTTCTACTATATAGAGTTTGGAAAAAAATGTTTGAAAATACGGCTTTCAAATTTTATAAACAACTTTTATCCTCCCCTGTCAAGTGAAAAAGATTTTTTGGCAAAAATTAATCTAAAAAGTACCATGTCCTTACAAGTCCCCAAATTCTTCATATTTTTTTAACAGAGCATGATTGTTACTAAAGATGGTGGTTGAAGGTCATGCTAGACACAGAAACTCAGAACTCAGTTTAACACGAACGGAACTCAGTTGTATGGCTTTCTAGGACAGCTTTCTCAGCAGTGACAGTTTTCAGCTTTTTCGAATGAAACATAACTTTTAATTGTGGCAATATTTATGAATGTTTGTGCAAAATTGAACATGCGACTTATATGCAAATAAAAATAAAATAGCATACAATCATCTGCATTGACTCTTTATACAGCATCAGGTTATACAAACGGGTAAGATGCAAAATTGCAATCAGTAAATCACAAATGTACCATTATGTGACCATTATTAGTACACGCGTCGAACCGCCCTTATTTACACGCAGATCTACAAGACCTATACATTACAGAGCTTTAATTACAACTATAAAACAATCGGTACGTTCCCCGGACAGCGTCTTAAACGCTCATTAAGCGCCATTACGGCGAGCTATGGCGGCGAAGTGGCGATAAATGGCAAACTATGGCGAGTAATGGCTACGGCACACAGCTGCGATATGCGTTAAAACGTTTTGCCGAAAACTATTTAATTCTTCCTGTGTTATCAAACTGGCTATGGCTAGTGTGTATCCAGCGAGACAATTTAATTTTTTTCACACTCAGACCCCCGCACTAGGATTACCTGTATCGCGGGAGGCATGGACACACACAATCACAGCACACAACATCCAAGACCCGGGACAAACACACTCATCGTACAAATGCTTGCCCCTGCCGGGATTCGAACCAGGGTCCAGACGACACAGAAGTCAATGTCACTGACCATTGCGACACGGCGACCGTCAATTGGTGAATAATTAATGAGTTTATGGTGATTTAAAACCAATCAGCTGTTGAGATATCTATATGTAATTTTATACAAATTAATATTAAATAAATGTATCTACATATATCTCTGCTCTACACAAGAATCTCATTGAAATTGTGACAAGGTTTTAAATAGAAAGCATCTCTTATTACATTAATATTTCGGGACCGAGACGAGTATTATATTTAAGATGAGTTTTTTATCGACGACCCCACATTTCTCTGTATAGTTACTACCTATCTATTTTAAGTGCGGTTTTGTGAAAAAAAAACGTTTTTTTTAGGATGTCAGTTTGCAACCATACCGCACTGGAGGTAAGAATACTTAAGCTGCGTTTTGGACTAAAAACAATCAGACAATCATAGAACCGTAAATCAGACCAAAATCGTGATGGTAAGAGTCGCCTTAGCCAAAAATTTTTTGTTGCTAAGTAAACGGTTAAGCTTACAGGTATTACAACATCAATCACGTAGAATCGTATTAAACCGCAAACGGGTATTTCGCACCTGTGTGTTGGAGGTCTAATGGCGGACGACGGGAGTGGCGAAGAACTCTCTCGCAATGACGTTATATCGATAGCTCTCGATTCGATTTCAAGATTGTAAGGAGACAGATAAATTTGAAATTGAAACGTCTAGATAGCCTCCTTTGTATTTATAGACATTTGTGGTCTGGATAGTTTATAATGTCATCTATAGACGTTATATTATCAATTATTCTCCATCCAAAGGTTGTCTGGAAGAGATCGCTCTTAGCGATAAGACCGCCTTTTGAACATTTTTTATTGTAATTATTGTTTTTTTTTATTTCTGTTTTTTGTGTCAATAAAGTGTTTTTGTATTGTATTGTATAGACTTGCACTTCTTAGATCAAGCCAAGACAAAAGGACCAGCTTTGAGAAAGATACCTTTGATTGACGGTTTGTGTCAACACCCACTTGGAGCGTGGTAAATGCTCGAAGAGCAGCCATAGTGAATTTTAGATAAGTCTGTTTCCGTAGAACCCTGTGTTTGTGGCAATTACATGTGTAATAAAAACATAAGTTAGTGCTACTGTTAATTTGACAGCTGCTTGAAATACGCGCAAGGCCGTATTTCAGTGTCAATTTGCTAATAAAAGTATTTACTGCAGAAGTTAATTACTTTTTTTAACAGTAAATTATTATACTATCTGCGCTTTGTATATTAAAAAAGGATAAGGTTCTCAATTAGACTGGTAGTTTTCAGTTATCAGTAATCAGTAATCATTTATTCCCAGAAACATAAATTATACAAATACGTTATGTATACGTTTATGTTAAACGTATTCTATAAAATTAAACTAACCTAATAAATGTAATTATTATGCAACGGGCCCCAAACCAGGCATAGCCTGTATCTTGGGCGCCCAAACCTACAGCTTACCTATAATTTGTTACGTGACACTGTACATATTCACTAATCGCTAGTCCAAATCGATACAATGACATTTCATCTACAGACATCGAAAATCGTGTATTATGATTTACAGTGACAAGTTCGATTTTAATTGAAATTCCTACCAGTTTTTTTTGGAAGATGTGATCATTCCGCCAATTATGAACGGTTTTTGATAATTCTTTATTTTGTATGCTAGATCGTGCCTTACAGGTATTCCCAAATAAATCAGTCTATTAGTTTGGTTTTCACATCAAAATAACTAAAAACATGTCATCCAAGTAAACGAATGCACGTGACTGAAGGCGGTTTTCCCCTATTTTTAACCGACTTCAAAAAAGCAGGAGGTTCACAATTCATCCCGTATGTTTTTTGTTTTTTTTTAACGAACCGATTTTGATTGTTCTTTTTTTGTTTAAAAGCTGGTGCTGTCCGTGTGGTCCCATTTATCAACATCGGAACAGCATTTTTTGAGTTACAAGTCAAAAACTGAAAAATGCGTGCTTATACTACACGATATTATAGTAGCGGGTGAAGATATCGGTAAACATACCTACACCACAATGACAATTGATCCCATGAGTAACAAGGATCACTAAAAAGAGTGAAAAAAAAATGTTTACCAAAAAATGGAACCGACTTCAACACTCAAAAGTATGAAATAACTTGTCGAAGTCGGTACCATGAGCACAATATTTTGATATCAGTTACTTTTGAACTATCATGGTACCGCCTTCAACAAGTTATTTCATACTTTTGAGTGTTTGAAGTCGGTTCCATTTTTTAGTAATCTTTTTTTTGTAGAATAGTTACTTTCTTCTCTATAGTTAGAGAGCGTAATGAATAATCTATTTTATTATTGCACTGCATCACTGACTGTCAGCACTAACTCGTAAGAAAACTGTACTTATATGTATGTCAGCGTTCTGAGAATTCATCTTTTGAGGAGGTAACAACCGAGATAAAACGTAGTAGGTACTTACGCCAGGCAAGCGAAGCCGCAAGCGAAGCCGCAAGCAAAGCCTAAGTTTCCGCGCGTTTGTGCGACATCTAGCTCTTATAAACATACAATATCATTGATTTCTAGGACATATTTTGAGCTCCGTCATTGTTTTCAACATTGGAAATGTAAATTAGTATTCCGATCAGGTATTTAGTTAATTATGGTTATTTACTTTGCTTATCTTTGTTGTAGCGTTCGGACTAGAATTTGCTAATTTTATCTCAGGCTCATCAATTAGGTAAAGCTACTTTTATGCGGTCACATTTCAGTTAGGTGATGTTAATGGTTTTCTCAATATATAACGTTTTCATTCATTTACATGATATTAGTTTTTCCAGCATTTTATCGTTCTAGCTATTAAAACATTGTAAGTCGAGTATGGCGCTAAGGAGAAATTATTTAAATAAAAATATGAAAAGATTTTTTTTTTTTGGTTTAGATTGTCGACTAATCAAAACACGAAAAAGATAATTTATGATCAGTCTTCATCCTACATCAGTCTTCATCAAATACACAATAGTGTATTAGGTATGAGGAATATACTAACACCTCATTAACTAAACTAAAACTAAATGCGTATCGCATTTTATTTTAACCTTTTAGGGTTAAACTCCAAAAAAAACAAAGCACTGCAATACTGTAATAATGTAGCGTTACAATTACTTCATTCAAAGAACCCTAAATCAACCAAAAATCCATGCTACGAGTCTAGTCCTTTGAGCTGTGCGTTGACTCATAAAGTCAGCCAGTTAGTTTTTCGCATATATATCTAAGAATTAGAATAAAGATAGATTAATTATTCCAACTGCTACGAGTCTCTTGAATTCTTTAGATGTAGTAATTAAAGATTATAGACCTCGACATTATACAAATTAGTTGCAGTTTTCCAATTTAAATATCTTCAACTATGCGTCTAGCCATATCGAGCCATAGCTACCCACGATTAAAAATAAAACAACAATCTTGCGTAACATTTACTACTAGAAACTCCACTTCAACAGTTAAAATACAATTTACAACAAGTAGCGTCGATAAAATACACAAATGATTGCTTAAAATACATTTAAAAAACAAAACACAGTCGGTAGATTTTGTTTAAATTTGAGATAATGTTCACTCTTTCGTTCGGTCATTTGCATTTGAGAACGATTTGTAATTGATTAGCATACATTTTTAACTAATTTGTTTTAAAATCGAGTGATCATATAAATAGTGCACTTCTTACTTAATTACATTGGGGATATGCACATACGAGTATTTATAACCAAGTGAGAAATTATATGACTTTCGTTCTTGGAGTTGTTTTAAAAAAGAACTTTTCACAAAGACTGAAACATTTTTTTTTATATTTAAAATTAGACGCAACACAAAATAATTCTTGCACTTCACTTTCACTTGAGTCTCAACTGGCAGAAAGACGGCTGAGGCCAGAATCACACTAATCAATCTCAATTCGACCGTATGTTTTTTTTAATAACTTTTTTTATGTATGATATTTCAGAACTTTCGACTGAGTGAACCAATTTTGATGATTCTTACTTACTTTTTATTTGAAAGCTGGTACTTCCCGTGTGGTCCCATTTAAATTTCATCAAAATCTGTGAAGCGGTTTTTGAGTTACACTCCAATAACTGAAAATTGCTACTCATACCTCGACGCCGCTATATATGGGTAATGTTGTATTTTTTTTATTATATTGCATATTAGTATCATTATGCTCTAAATGGTATATTATAATACTGTGTTTGTTTATATTTATCTTTTGCTGTCGATAATAATTTTTGTTTTGTTTTTTACACAAACCGGCTACAACGGAAGACCAGCACTGGCTTCACAACCAGTAGTATGCTGAACTGGGGCTGATTTGCGATTATTACATTGTACCTACTTTCTTTTCATATGTTAAGTAAATTGTGTCTGTATATGTTAAGTAATATACGTTTTGTGTACTAATATTGTATAATAATCGCAAATAAATATGTTTTTTTTCTTCTTTCTTTCTTCTCCTGCTTTTTTTGAAGTCGGTTAAAACTGGAAAACATTCTTGTGATCACTTTTTAACGTGTCCATGGATATGATTGTAATCGCCCAAATAACTCATACGGTCATGACAAAATAAAATTATTTTTTTCCAATCTCTTCATCTCTGCATGATAATATAATAACCATCGCAGCACAATAAACATTAAATTTAAAATAATATAAAACGATTGAATAAGTGTCAGTGCGGCAATTTTATTTTGCCCTCAAACGAATTTAGTGCCGTCTGTGGCTAATTTAATGTGCGACTAATGACCGGACGGGTCGCGCGACGAATCGGGAAACCGGTAGACGCCGCGCCGTAAGCCTGCCACACAGCAGTGATCTAACTTCGTTTTATGTACAAGTTAGACATGCGTTTGACCACTATCTCAACTGATATTAAGTGATGATGAGAGGACCAAGATGACAACAGACGATAAACTTAATATGAATAGAGTAGATAATTTATAAGGTATGGTCAATATTATATGTTTTATTATATTATATGTTTTATATAATTTTGATTACGACGCGTATTTCAAGCGCAAGTCTAAACATATAGCTATCCTTTTCTATATTATTTGTGCCGTATTATCTGTCGCAGAAAGCATGTTTATGTCGTAAAGGAACAAAATCTGAGCACCGCGCAGTATGAATATACGTCATCTTTAGTAAAACATCATTGGGTATGGTATATTGAATTACATGCTAGGCGGAACTTACGTTCAAATTATGTATTGACTACTAGTGGGGTTACCAGTGCAGTGGGGCTTGAACCCACGACTACACAGCTACAGGACAGTATTCTGTAGTCGTGGATCCAACTCCTACGAGTAGATAACATATTATGTCTTTGCTTCCAATGACATCTTTCCTGCCACATACTAGAAAGGAAACAGTTGGTGTTTGTTATCATCATCTCAGCCATAGGACGTCCACTGCTGGACATACCCCCATTGATTTCCACAAGTACCGGGTAGGTAGGGTACTTTCGAGTAGGTACTTGCCTGGCTAGCTACCACCCTCAAGTTTTAAAAACTGTCACCAAACACATAGTGTGATCAGGCAGCAGTCCTTGAGAGCCAGTGAGCATTGTAGGTCTAGCGTGAAAACATCTTCGACAACATCGTCATTGACCATCCAGTGAGATAGTGGTCCAACACCAAATCTATACAGTATAAAGAAAATAAAAAATAGCCCATGATAATTAGATGGATTCACCAATGAGAATGCAGATGAAGTGCAATTTAATTACAGGCAAATATAGACCTTGCGGCTTTGCAATTGCGTCGCAGCAAACGTCTTGCGCAACTAGTCATACCAATCAAACAACAAGGCAAAAACGTCTGGTTATTTGATCTCGTGAAAAGCCTTTCCGAGTCACATTATAATACCCAACGCGATGTCATGTAGCGACCACTTAGAGGCAGTCAAACTATGATCATAGAGTATTTAATGCCTTTTCAATGGGGACCACACTACGATCTTTGTTGGACTTAAAGAGGTATCGTATACTGGATGTGGCCAAAAGGAAATAATATTATCAAATATGTTTTAGGTGTTAATCGCTATTCAATGTAATAAATTAGTTAAATACAATAACAATCTGTTTGAAAATGCATTTGAACATAACTGTGACAATTTGAGTTTAATATATTGTTAACAAGTTGCGCCCTGCGGTTGTACACGCGTTGGTGATGAAAAACGGTGATGATGGTGATGATGAAAATAAGCGCCTATGTGTTAATCCAGGGTATAAGCTATCTCCATACCAAATTTCATCGAAATCGGTATAGCCGTTTGAGCGTAATGAGGTAACAAACATATACACTTACACACATACACACAAACTTTCGCATTTATAATGGTAGTAGGATTATGGTTTACATGTTAATCTCATTATATATTTTCATTTTAATATATTTGTCAAATACTACTAATAACTACAATCCGTTTGAAAAGGCGCTTGGACATAACTGTGACAATTTGAACTTAAGATATTGTTGATATTACGAATTGTAGGCATTTGAAGATTGGACCATTCTTCCATATAAAACACATGAAAGGATGACCCAACCGTCAAATATCTCATATCCGCTGATGATAAGGTTTTATTAACATCATGGGAAGAGGATTTTGCACTGACTGATATGCAAAATGCCCTAAAACATCAAGACACCCAGAATAGTACTTTATGAAACTGTATCATAATAAGGGTTCTTAAAACACGAGTGTAAGTTTAAAAAACGAGCCGTCGGCCAGTTTTTTTTATAACATTACACAAGTGTTTTTAGATTTAATTATGTACAGTTTCGTACACTACTTTATCTGATCTCATAAAATAGATAATGCAATTTGCGTAAAATCACAGCATTTATTTGTAAACGTTGAGCGCCAATATCCATTTGCTGGTCGCGCATGCATGTTTCGCTGCGTCCACAGATGATGTAGAACAACTGCATTGCAACCTCCTTGGTCCAGCTGAAGTAGTTTTTTTTATAACATTACACAAGTGTTTTTAGATTTAATTATGTACAGTTTCGTACACTACTTTATCTGATCTCATAAAATAGATAATGCAATTTGCGTAAAATCACAGCATTTATTTGTAAACGTTGAGCGCCAAAATCCATTTGCTGGTCGCGCATGCATGTTTCGCTGCGTCCACAGATGATGTAGAACAACTGCATTGCAACCTCCTTGGTCCAGCTGAAGTTGTATCTTAATAGTAAAAAGTTGCGTTATGATACAGTTGTCCATAGAAAAGCTGTATCATAATGTAATTTACTTATTTTACTTTGATGGCTGTCTGTAAAGACTGTCCTTCAAATTCTGTTTTTGATTTTTTAATCTTTATCTTTCAGTATGGGCATAGACAAATATACTCATATATTTGTATTTGTATATATACTTGTATATATTTGTCTATGGTATGAGATTATATAAAAGAACATATAGTATTACAAATATGTCACATCTTCTATTGTAGCATATAGTAAAAATGTTAAAATGATGTTTTTGTAAAGGAGAGAAAGTATGGCTGAGTGTACAATTATGATTGAGGAAGAGAGACAAGTGAGGAGTTGGTGGGTGGAGCCTTGTATTACTTGTGTAACCTGAAAGTATTTTAAAATACACAACTAGCTAGACGCTGAGAAGTTTTGCAGCGATTTGTGTACAGTGTAGTAAAAAATGTTGGCTGTGGCAGAAGTTTTGCATTTTTCTGTTTCATCGATTGTATTACAAGTATTTATGTGATCCTTTTTTGTACAGCTTCTCATCATCTCTACCATCATTCCAAGCGGGGAGACCCGAAAATCAATGCAGTGTTCACATGCAAGTGTGAGCGCTGCATATGCTGAGCATAACCCCATTCCTTAATAATTAATTATATTTATGTCGTTTTATAAGTCTATGTTGTGAAACATGTGTTAAATGACTATAAACTATTTTTCATATGTTTTTTTTTATTTTATAAGATTAATGGCGCGGTGATGATATGCGTGGGTGGTATAGGTAGCTGGGCTGACATTGATGAACAAAGGCGAGAATAGTAGATGTGTGGTGTGGTAAGAGATATAATAACAAATGTTATAGAAAATGCTTAGATGCTTTGAACTGGATTATATACATAACTCTCTTTTATTTCACAATGTTTTAATACTATTTTTGATCGGAAACTCTTGTGAGTTTGACTCGAGAGAGAGAGATGTATTAAGCGGCTTTACTCACGTATAGTCGAAGTTAGTGGCCGCCGAACCTAGGTCGAAACTTCGACTATAAACGTGTGTAAAGCCGGATAATACAGATGTATTCTCCGGCTTTACTCACGTTTATAGTAATGATAGATTACAATGATATTTTAATACCACATCCAGTGCTCTAATAAAACGATACGGAGTTTTCTAACCATGCTTCTCTGCAGGGGACACCCAATTATTGCTCAAATCACTTAGCTGTTCTTGTTCTGCCCACGATGCATGTTGCAATTTTACTCACTAGTTAATAGATAATTCGATGTATACACAAAAGCTGAATAAGTTCATTCTGAAAGCCCTAATGTTTTACAGCGTTCAGGGCTATCCGATATTGAGAAGTGTTGTCATTCTATGAACCTTTTATTGTTAGATTTAAGAATTTGTAAACATATGTGACTGTTGGTACAAAGTATTTAGTTGATGATATAAATTATCTTATCTTATTTACAGGCACTGTACAAGAGATTGATAATTTTCTTATGAGCTTTTTGCATAATTTTTGTTCCCCAATCCCATCGTACTTCCCACTCGTTATGAGGCTACTTTTCTTAACCTCTTAATGAACAATCAACTTTTGATTACTGTACACTGTTTCTATGCTGCGTTTGTGCTTGCTTTTCGGCCCCAACGGCCATCAGTTCTTCAAGCTATGTGCCCTGCCCAGCATATATAGCGCAGCATAGGACGGCCACCGACCAGGTGGACAGACGACCTGACTAAGATCGCAGGCAAGGGCTGGATGCGGGCCGCTTCCAACAGGTCCTTGTGGAAATCAATGGGGGAGGCCTATGTCCAGCAGTGGACGTCCTATGGCTGAGATGATGATGATGATGATGACACTGTTTCTACGGGTATAACGTGGCACTTACGCGTAGTCGATATGATATGAACGTGAGTTTTAATAATTTTTGATTGTTTAGAAGTGGTCCTAGAATGTGTTCATTTCGGATTTTGCCGACGGTCGCCGTGGCTCACTCGTCGATGGCTTGACTTCTGTTCCGCGGGGACCCTGAATTGAAAACCCGGCAGGGGCAAACATTTATGGGATGAGTGTAGGTGTTTGTCCCGGGTCTTGAATGTTTGTATGCTGTGATTGTGTGTGTCCATGCCTCCCGCGACACAGGGAATCCTAGCACGGGGGTATGAGTGTATGAAAAAAAAAAGACTATCATGACATGTACGGACTATTTGGTGTCGCACTAATCTTGGACGTTGGTGTAGCTCTTGTTTTCTTGGGAGCTAAAGATATATTATAAACAAATGCGCATCGATTACGAGAGCTATTATAACTTGAACAAATACTTTGTAACCTTTAAGCTATAGCTTAAAGCCGTTTTGAAGAATGGCAATAAATTACAACCCTCACATTTCAGAGTATCGCCAAATAGTCTCAGTTTTAACTTTTAATGGTTCAGTAAAATATTCACAGTAAAACCTCTTCATCTAATATTTTAAGTTTGCTCTTTTTTTTTTTTTAAATTTATTTAAGGATCTTCAGACAGTACATAACAAAAATTTACAATTTAATGCGAAAAATATAAGTATAGGTAGTTGATGTACCAACAGCGAAGACCACAGATTAAATGCTCTATTTCCTTTAGCCGTAAAAAATTACGCTGTCTGCTATAAAAATTTGAGTCCGAAGTTTTCGGGGATATTCGGCGTAAAAATAATTCCGCATTCGGGAAAGTTCAGTCTTTCAGTACTAAATCACTTTAGCATAATACGCACTCTTTTCTGAGTGACTAGTTTTGACAATGAGCCAGAGTTTTCTCATAAATATCTTCCGCGTTGTGGGTACAAGGTCGACGGAGTCACTTCGCAATGTGAAGATCAAAACTATCTTGGCAATTTCCTAGTTTGGGTTTGGAGAGTTTGTGATTTCTTTTCCAATATCAAAGGGTAACCGTCACAGTACAATATAGCTTTGAAACCACTCGAGAATAGGCAAACGAATATGGGTCTTATAACAAACATTATCACTTTTTTTACTTAACAGGTTTGAGCACCATCACTTGATGATCAGTGAGTATATGGCCGACGGTGGAATCACGCCGAAAATGGGTACCTGGTTCTTAGGGACTACAGGCAACGTCTACCCTAGGTATATCTAGGATCTAGGACATTGCTATTACTAAACTTTTTAGAAATACTTTGGATAACTCATTGGACTTTTTCTCTTGTTCTTGTTCTTGTAAGTGTATAGTTATTTTTTAAATGTATGTATGGATTAACGAAGTGAAGTGGAATTAGGCTGAGACAAGACCTTTTTGATGTCATTTTATAAATACCTAAAAGTTTTTTACCTTAACTTTCTACCCTTATTTTTTTGCCATGTATTATAACTATAGGATTAACTAAATGTACGTAGATTTAAGTGTTTTTTATGATTTGTTTGATGTCAATATTAATGTATTTCATTTCAAATTGTTTAAATATTTTAATTTTTGTAATCTTATTAAACAACTATTTAGCTATTAGAAAGGAAGATTTATAATTACCTAATAGTCAAACTATTATTATAAAGGCGAGAATTTTTCTGTCGTTTGTATGTTTATTACTCCTTCACTCTGAAACAGCTGATCGGATTTGCATGAAATTTGGAACGAAGATAGCTTATACCCTAGAATAACGCATAGTTACTTTCTATTCAAAAAGTATAGTTCCCGTGGGATGGTTGAGATAGTGGAAAAACAGTAGTCCTCGCGGATAAAACCGCGAGGCGCAGCTAGTAAGTTGTATAGTAGTGTTGAAATATAGATAGTTAAAATATATAAATAGATAGTTCTATCTATTTACATATTTATCTATCTATGGTGGAATTATAATGAAAAGCAATGAAATGCAGTCAACATCTGATGATGGCTGCACAACCGTGACTCTTTGATCACATATCATCCTACACTGAATACCAAGTAAGTAAGTAGTTAAACTCTCAAATACTTAACCTATAAATAAACAAATTAACAAATATGAAACAAATAAACAGAACACAAAACGCTATCTATTCCAAGAAACCTATATAAGTATCCCACGCAGACATACCTTAGAATATCGTGTTACGATACACACAAATAAAAATTATGCTAATATTATACAAACAAATCAGCGGGAGACATTTTATCGGCTGTCTACTTGGCCGTGCCGACGTGCGGACGTTCGACATTTGCGTTGTTTTGATAAAATATCGTTTAGATTAGAGCAAAGCTATTTTAATTGAGAAATCATCCAAAATCGTCTTCGAGATTGTTTATCGTGACATATCAAATATTTACAACCTTTATTTTAAATTGTGCGGTGTTATGACTTATTTTCTTCTACTAATAAGGTTTTATAGGTTATTTGCGATGAAATGTCATCGTGAATTACATCGATATCTAGGATCATGGATGCCAGACTCTTGGGAAAGCGATACCGATACAAAAGCTCTAATAGAGATTGCCTTGTTTATGAAAATGAAAGTAACTACTGCGCTCAAAGAGTCTGTCAATTTTCCTGCGCAAAAGACTTACAGTTGTAACATTTTTCCAGTTGTCCTTTATGGGAAAGTCCTGGACAATTATTTTTGGGATGAAAAGTAGCCTATGTAGGTCTAGTAGCCTAGGGTCTCAACTATCTCTTTTATGTATTACGAGTAACAAACATACACCCTTAAACCATTAAAAACTTTCGCCTTTATATTAGTGGGATAAAAATTTCCTGTACTTTCATTGTAGTGATTTTTCATATTACTTATTAACATTACAACTAATATTTATTTATTTGTACAAATGATTGGTAATGATTAGTCATAGGTAATGAGGATCTTATAAAGGGGCTAGAAGCTTTCGAGATGTGGGCTTATCGCCGCATGATTAATTCAGATACCTAAGCTGGACTGATGAGATATGAAACATGGATGTCCTAAAAAGGGTGAACATTGACAAGCCTTCTCTGGTCAGGACTATCAAACAGAGAAAAGTTGGATATCTGGGAGGAGTTCTACCTGCTGCTTCAGACAATAATGGTGGACACATAGCTGGCAAAGGAGGCGTGGGGAGGAGAAAGTCGCCAGTCATAGCCGCGGAACATAAGGGCAGGAATGAAGTATTGAAGAACTGTTAAGTCTGCCCTGAACGTGGAAAAGTTTAAAAATTGATTGTCAACCTTCAGTGATGGAGAAACACCTGAAAAAAAAGAACTAATATAACAATATATATATATATATATATATATATATATATATATATATTTGTGTATATGTATATAAGTATATATATCAGTCATCAGGTTACCATAGCACAGGCTCTGCCTAGTTTGGGATCTGAAGACCTTGTGTGAATGTTAATAAATAAATAAATAAAATAAAAAAATATCAGTCATCAGGATACCATAGCACAGGCTCTGCCTAGTTTGGGACCTGAAGACCTTGTGTTAATGTAATAAATAAATAAATATGCATACATATTATGTGTGTTAATTAATTTAATGGTATGATAATATGACAAAAAGCAAGCAACGTCTCACCACAGTATTTTTGTTATTCCAAACAACCCAAGGCACGATTCGATTTAAATATCCATTCGGTAAAATAAATAATAAAACAACGCTGAGATCGAAATTAAAAATGTATGATGCACCGCCATCTCTACAGATATGAGCTCAGAAAACAAATACATTTTTTAAAAGTTATTGTGGTACCTACCGAAATTAAGACGAAGGTTTTTTATTACCAATTGTATTTTTTATTATAATACAGTATATTGGTATGTATCTAAGGAGTATTTTTACCCGACTGCGAAATACTAAGGGTTATGTTTTCGTATCATTATCTTTCTAGTTAGATAGGTAGAACTCTTTATTGATATTTAATAAATTAAACATGTTCTGTAAAATTTCTTATATTGTGGCAATAAATGATCTATTTATTGCAACACCACGAAATACGTTAATCAACATCATCAGCCTCTCATGAATTTTTTATTAGAGGGGTTTGCCAGTACTCGCCACGCTTGGTAGGCGGGTTGGCGAGCGCAGTTTGTTGATTTTATCCGCAGAAGGCGCTGCTGCCTACATTCTGGTACATGATCTTTTAGGCAATTGTTACATTTTTAACAAAATTTGTACAGCAATATTTTCGGGATGAAAAGTAGCCTGTACTTAGGTCTAGCAGCCTAGGGTCTCAACTATCTCTTTTATGTATTACTATCTAAGGAGGAACAAACATACACCCTTACACCATTCAAAATTTTCGCCTTTATATTAGTGGGATAAAAGTTTCCTGTACTTTTATTGTAGTAATATTTCAAATGATTTTTTGACGTTAAAACTAGATGTTCTATATTTATTTTGGAGAAATGATTAGTTTTCTTTAAGAAATTAATGGTTATATATTTTCCTTAATCATATTGTTTAAATAAATATGTATGGAATGATACAATCTTTATCCACATTAAACTTACCTTGAAATGAAACTAAATAAACTTTAATAAAGAATTGTAAAGAAAATAATTGACAGATGATATAGTTGAACTTTATCATTATCCCGACATAAAGACACAAAGCACAAATTAAAGAATGCCCATTATCAAGACAAGTCTAGGTAATCTGTGAAAGAGAAAGTTTAATCTCGAATTGATTGCATCGTTGTTGGTGAAATCCAAAGAGGTTATAAACAATAGAGACTAAACTACAGCCTCCTTGATTAAAGAGCACAACATTTTTTAAATAATCATTTCGTAACTGCACTTGTTAAACGAAACGTAATAACTTTTGACAAGAGTACTTAATGTCATGTAATTTCCATAACAGTGAACTATGGGAATCTGTTACCTATTTTGTACCTAAATAGTTATCAAGTAAGGTTTAAAATAAAATTATTGGCCTATATTATGAATTGAAATAAGTTTGTATTAATAAAATGTTAGACAAGCGAAATGGAAAGTCTTACATCAACCGACCATGTTGATTGTTCATTCAAATGATTTCTATGGCATGACATATTTATGTAATAATAAAGATTTTCAACCTTACACCTATGCGATAAGCTTTAGTATTGAATCATTGTGAAGACGGCTTTAGCAAATTTATTGATAGGTATTAATTCATCGATTGTCAATCAAAAAGTGGCAGCTGTCAAATATGTTACAACGTTACCTTTGACATTCTAGTACTGATGGAACAAAGCGCTTACGACGTAAATTACCACTTTTTTCACTTTATTAATCACTTTTTTTAATTGGGCGATTATCTTATTTAGATCATGTTCGTTGGTCGACACACCAATACAATATAATTTCTGGAAAGGTTTTTGTTGTCTGGAAACTAGAATTATCTTACACTTCGTAGGTTGTTCATTATTTGTAGGGAGGAAGTATCGATTGGAGTCGGTGAAGATGATGTCGAATTACAGCACCTGATAATTGCTTTGCAGCAGGGCATTCTTGACATCGTAGTCACTTGGCATAATAGTGAATGTATAGATATTGTGTCGTTGGGGCCAGAGTTTATACAATAATAGGCTTAAAGGCGCCCTTAAACATGTGTGTCCAAACATCCAAGAAACGGAATCATAATTTGAAAACGACATTAAAATTATATATTTTTTGACATCCAAAAACCATCATTTTTCTACAGTATGATGAAAGTTCCCGTGCGTCAAACCGGATATTTTGAAATTCCTATGAATCACAAAATATTCGGGGATTCTTAAAACACGGGACCAGTCGGCACCCGTGTCGATTTTAGATAAAATAAATCTTAAGAGCAACCGCGTACTTGTCCATACAAAAAGACAAACCTATTTTCTACCTTTGAATATTGTCTGATTAAGGTTGTTTCTTTATATAATCTACCCATCATTTACTAGGCTACGTCTTATTTTTAACCGACTTCAAAAAAGGAGGATGTTCTCAATTCGACCCGTTTATTTTTTTTTTTTTTTGTTTGTTAACGCATAACTTTCGACTGGGTGAACGGATTTTAATTGTATTTTTTTTTATTTGGAACCTGGTACTCCCCGTGTAGTCATGCGGTTTTTGAGTTACACTCCAATAACTGAAAAGTGGTATGCATACGTCGATGATATTATAGTTGCGGGTGGAGAAATCGGTGAACATACACAATGACAATTATTGATCCCGTAAGTAGCAAAGTGCACTGAAAAGGGTGAGAAAAAAAATATATCAAAAAATGGAACCGACGTCAACACTCAAAAGTATGAAATAACTTGTCGAAGTCGGTACCATGCTCACCATATTTTGATAATAGTTACTTTTGAACTATTATGGTACCGACTTCAACAAGTTATTTCATACTTTTGAGTGTTGAAGTAGGTCCTATTTTTGGTAAAATTTCTTTGTTCCAGTTTTTTACATCACTTTAAAGTTACAAGCATCACAACCAGTCAATTTTTGCGCTGACACTGTGCTTATTCAAGTGACTTTTTTTCAAAAACCATGTTTTTACGAAAAATAAAACGTACAAGCTTTTTTAAATCCCTTGTTAACTTTATTTCTACAAATTTGTGTATGTACGTCACAAATAAACAATTTCTTTATTTCTTTAATATACATTATACTCAAGCGATTGACATCAATAACATTAATTTTTGATAAAATTTAAAGAGGGAAAGAGGCCCCCGGAACGTAAATTCTATCAAAAAAATGTAGGTAGGTACCTATACATCAGACAGACGACCTGACTAAGATCGCAGGCAAGGGCTGGATGCGGGCAACTTCCAACAGGTCCATGTGGAAATCAATGGGGGAGGCCTATGTCCAGCAGTGGACGTCCTATGGCTGAGATGATCATGATGATGATGATGACCTATACATCTCACGAGCAGCAACTCTCTCTATCGGTTGCATAAGATCTTGCATAGACTGCTGAGATAGCAATACGTTTGCATATTACCTAGTTATTGGTATAGACCTCTTTAGTTCACGATAGCCTGTTGGTTAAACATTGTCCTGTACACATGGCGTGATGCCATCTCGTGACTCAAAATTCCAATTTAGGTCACGGAGAGCGTCAACCTCTTCGAAGCACTCGCACATATCAGATCTCCGCCTCTGATATGTAAAACGGACCGGACCAGACGCCGGTTTTGTTCCGCTAATTGACCGGACTGCATTCCGGACGCCGCCGGACGGCCGGACGTGGTAAACGTCCCTACGCCAAATTAGTGGATGCACTCAATAGGTGTTGCTGTGAGTTTGATTTTTTTCATTTATTACACTCAAGGCCCCGCACTAGGATTCCCTGTGTCGCGGGAGGCATGGACACCCACAATCACAGCACACAAACACCCAAGACCCGGGACAAACACCCACCCTCATCGCACAAATGTTTGCCCCTGCCGGGATTCGAACCCAGGGTCGCCCGGACACAGAAGTCATGTCACTACCATTTTGTGTCGAATGTTTGTACGTTGGAAGTTAAAATGATGAAGCTATGATATCATAATGAAAGGGCATCAAAGATTTGGGTGCTGGATCGAATTTCACCTCTTTTTGAGGTGAAATCTTTTGAGCTGTCGGTGAAAAAAAACTGTGATGGACCGATGACATAACAGAGGCTTACATGTTTACAGGCAGAAGGGGAAATTAAAGTCATAGTTTTTTTATAAGTATTTATACTGTCTCGGAAATGCCCAAAGATTTCGATGACAATTTGTACATTGCAAACTTTATGCTTGAAAAGTGTATATTTCTAATAATATTATATACGTATATATAATTATTTTATTTAGTTATTATGTTGTAATGGAACATATTATATAAGTATTTTGTAGTTTTAATGTATTTCCAACGTTAATTTATAACAATCTTAATGTTAACGGGAGCAACAACTATTTTTGGGATAAAAGTAGCCTATGCGTTGTACTAGAGTCCTAGAGTCTGAACTATCTCCATACCAAATTTCATCGAAATCGGTGTAGCCGTTTGAGCGAGTAGGAGTTACAAACACTTACACATATACAAACTTTCGCCATGATGATACTAGTGGGATTGTGTACTATAAATCGTTTTGTGTTGCATTATATTTGTACCTAGTCCATATAAGCTCGCTTCATTTTATTAATGATCCTATGTAAGTACACTGTTGTTTTAAGATAAGCATAAAAGCTGTAGAAAATTGTAATGTAACAAACCGACTAGGACTCACGTGGTAAACACTGGAAAATTACTCTCCGACCAGTCTCGAACTTATTTGAAGTTCTTCATCTGGGAGTTATGATCGTGCCAGGCGGAGGTCGGAGAGTAATTTTCCAGTTTCTGTGTTTCGACCTCCGCCTGGCACGATCATAACTCCCAGATGAAGAACTGCAAATAAGTTCGAGACTGGTCGGAGAGTAATTTTCCAGTGTTTACCACGTGAGTCCTAGTCGGTTTGTTTCATTACAATTATGGAAGAAACTCGCGATAGTTTACAGACTCAAGCTGTAGAAAACTATATTTATTGTTATTATATATTTTTTTAAAGTTATTATAAGCTTGCGTTTGACAACTGTCTCATCTGATGTTAAGTGGTGACGTTGTCTAGGATGTAGCACGCCAGCCTAGAAGATACCTATTAACTCGTGACTTGGGCATCAAAATATCTATACACATGTATAAAAAGCCAGTGCTTACGTTAGATTGCGTGTTAAAGTGCAATCAGAATGTGCTTAGGACCGAATGGCCACCATTAACCAACTGGGAATATCTCAGAAGCACTGCGTCCTTTCAACAACGTACCGTTTCTTTATCCTGTGCACGCATGCTTTTTGGAAATCTTTTTTGTTATATGTACTGTGATTTTGTCATCCTACTCGAGATTATTTGTAAAAATGGAGTGTGACTATGACCTTATGGACCTACAAAATAAACCTAGGTTTTTTTATTCTAATTCGCCCTTGATAGTCAGTGACGATGTGGTCAAAGATCACGCTAGATCTACAGTGCTTACTGGCTCTCATGAACTGCTGCCTGAACACACTATGTGTTGGTGACAGTTTTTCTAACATGAGGGTGGTAGATAGCCAGGGTTCTCGAATGTACTCTACCACCATGCTGAGAATTTGATAACGGTGCTACCTTCACCGGAAGCTGAAACCGTTGGTAGGGATCGAACCAGCGTCCGTCAGTTTGACAGCCGCTACCATCGTTGAGCTATTATCGCTTAGAATAACTCTAGATATTAATGATAGCAGCTTGATCTTTCAGTGTACATAATTAACGTCATCATTATAAATCTACAGCATGGTAAAAATATACTTTCTAGTACCTGGCTAGCTACCACCAACAAGTTTTGATAGACTGTCACCACACACATAGTGTTTGCGGCAAATACTTTTCTAAGTATCTAGAGTACTTCTGTACTCTACCACAATGCTGTGGAGTTCATGATGATGTTACCTACACCGAAAGTAAAACCAGCGATTGCCAGAAAAGTTACACTCATAGCCCCCAACCCCAACTGCACATACAGCAGCAAGCGTCCACCACCGTCCAAAACCACTGTGTTCCTCCGTCGTAGACAAGTGATGGGGGCACGGGACCTCACGCATTCTCCGTAGCCCCCCGTCGACGTCACTGCCCGCCCGGCGTAGCGGGACCACATCGGAGAGGGAGCCATCGTCCTCCCTCACCCCTCGTGCTCAATGTCCATCGCTTCAAAAGAAATTCACTAAAGTACAAGATATTTTTTTTTAATTCTACATATCATAATTAAATGTAGTTAATTAAATACATGAACTTTGTTTCAAAATTAATTGTTTTAGTGTTGATTACCAACATATATATGCGAAATGTTCTTAATTTCAAGTTATAAATAATAATGACTAATTTTATGTTGATTGCACTTATGATCCGCTTTTAAAAATATAGCGCTTATCTGAGACACTAAGCGGCTTCTGGATAATAATAAAATGTTTTAGTGTGACCATATCTTTCAATAAAAAATGGGTTGTCTGTAAAGTCGGATTACGGACGATAACTTTACGTGATGGTGTCATAAGAAAACAGACAACCGGTCGTGCCTCTCTATCGCTTGTTCCGCGCTCTCGCTTGCACGCTCGGCGCAGGCAGAACGGCGTGACACTTTTTCGTGCGTGCAGCCGGCGTTCATCGATTTATAAGACGTTATCACGTCAAAAATAAAAACCAAAACGCGGTGCATTTTACAGTTTTACAGTACCTATTCAATTAGTAGTAAACGAGCAAACACTTTTTCTACTATGTAGATTCAGCATCTGACCAATATCTCATCTGATGGTCAATGACGATGTGGTCGAAGATGTTATCACGCTAGACCTAGAATGCTTACTGACTCTCAAGGACTGCTGCCTGAACACACTATATGTTTGGTGAGAGTTTTTCAAACTTTAGGGTGGTAGCTAGCCAGGCACTCGAAAGTACCGTACCACCATGCTGGGAATGTGATGATGGTGTTACATTAACCGGATGCTCGAACCGTTGAAAGGGGTCGAAAAAGCGTCTGTCAGTTATTAACTAAGTATTTCTTCTTCTCTTAGCAGCTCAGCAGATATGTAACGTATGTTTCAACCATGTGAGTATTGTTTATAGATCATTTGAATAAGGGAAAGACAGTAAATAAATTGAAAATTGAGTCGTAAATATATTGAAAAATCAAACTGTCAGGAAAAGTAAACTGGAGTGAGCCCCCGGAGAACCATTTAACGATAAATCCGCTTCAAGTGAAATCTTTAACAACTTAAAGTGAACTTAAAACTTAAATCGTCTTAAAATTGAAAATGCAAACTAGTTTTCGCAGAGTTTCCGCTACGGTTGGGTATCTGTGCCTTTTGTTTCTTTACTACGGGGTTTAGGCCATATTATTATAATATTTTTAGTGAGTGTAATTTTCATTTTACCGTTTTGAGGTCAAGATGTTTGGCCCGTGGGGACCGGGAGCTCATCGAATTTTCCAAAACTTATCGAAGCGCTTAAATCGATACGACGCGTGATTAAAATGCTGACACATATTTCGCTCAACGGATCAGCATTGCCATTCAACGCGGCAATGCTCCTAGCATTTTAGGTTCGCAACTGGTAATAGGTTAGCATTTGTGCTAAATTTACGCTGACAACTGCTAGTGGATTGCTCAAATGTTATTGTAGAAAATGTAGAATAGTAATTGGTGTCCCTAACCTAAGTCCCTTTTGGAATCATTGAATTTTTGTGCATTTAAGAGTGGTGTGTTTGAGCTACTGGTGAATAAATGTCACTACTTAATTACGAAATATTTAAACGACAGGTTAAAGCGTACTAACATTCATGGTTAAATGTTTTTTAATTATATTGTGCCAAGATAAATCATATTTCAAGTATATTATTTTGCATACCATTGTGGTGGAATGTGGAGAGCATTAATTATTTATTTATTTTAGAAATGACTTAATGCTGTTTACCACATGGGGTATTTACGGCTTCACCGGACTTTTGGCGAGTGCAGAGGGCACTCAGCCGATTTTGGGTTGGGGTGAGGGGGGGAGCGACTAGCGCAAGGGCACCTCAAGGGTTCGGACCTCGGCTTGGGCTATCGCCTAAACGAGGTAGCGTCTCTGTGTGTGGACGTCGCGGACTAAGGCGCGTCCTATCGGTTAGAGAGCAAGAGAGCATTAATTCATTTTATCAACTTTTTTTATACCCATGTTCGTGCAAATAAATGACTTTGACTTTAATTGGTTGTTAGTATTTGTTTATTATAGCCTAAGAAAATCTGTAAAACATGCAAAAAGCGGCGTGAAGTTAGCGGCCAAAAGTTAGCGGCCTAGTATAATCCGACCAATTCGAGAAGTTCACTCAATAATAGGTGTCTTATTTATATTATCAAGCTAATTAACTTTATTTCGTTCTAAACCTACCTAATCTATAATTGTGATATTTATTAAGATAGCTCCTAAAAAGCCAAAAAACGAAACATAATAATAGCCGCTAGGGCTCAACGCATCTTTTCTCCGGATTCTTCTCGGGTATCACTTAGTGTGATAGCGTGTGAGGTAATGCTTAGATATACCTTTCAAGCGTATATAGTGGCATGTACTCAGGTCGCTCCTAAGAAGTCAATAAACGAAAAAAGATAATAGCCGCTGGGACTCAACGCATCTTTTCTCCAGATTCTTCTCGGGTATCACTTAGTGAGATAGCGTTTGAGGTAGAGCTTAGATATACCTTTCAAACGTATATAGTGGCATGTACTCAGGCAGCTTCAAAATAGGTCAAAAATTGATTTTTAGTAAAAAAAATCTCATTTTTTTCCAAAACCCCTATTTTTTTCTCGGGTATCACTTAGTGCAATATCGGGTAAGGTAGTGCTTCAGAATACCTTTCAAACGTATATAGTGGCATATACTCAGGTCGCTCCTAAGTAGCCAAAAAACGAAAAGAGGTAACAGCCGCTAAGGCTCCACGCATCTTTTCTCCAGATTCTTCTCGGGTATCACTAAGTGTGATAGCGTGTGAGGTAGTGCTTAGATATACCTTTTAAACGTATATAGTGGCATGTACTCAGGTCGCTCCTAAGAAGCCAAAAACCGAAAAAAGATAATAGCCGCTAGGGCTCAACGCATCTTTTCTCCAGATTCTTCTCGGGTATCACTTAGTGCGATAGCGTGTGAGATAGTGCTTAGATATACCTTTCAAACGTATATAGTGGCATTTACTCAGTCACCTTCAAAATATGTCAAAAATTGTTTTTTTGTGAAAAAAATCACATATTTTTCCAAAACCCCTATTTTTTTCTCGGGTATCACTTAGTGCAATATCGGGTAAGGTAGTGCTTCAGAATACCTTTCAAACGTATATAGTGGCATATACTCAGGTCGCTCCTAAGAAGCCACAAAACGAAAAAAGGTAATAGCCGCTAAGGCTCAACGCATCTTTTCTCCAGATTCTTCTCGGGTATCACTTAGTGCGATAGCGTGTGAGATAGTGCTTAGATATACCTTTCAAACGTATATAGTGGCATGTACTCAGGCACCTTCAAAACAGGTCAAAAATTGTTTTTTTGTGAAAAAAATCACATTTCTTTCCAAAACCCCTATTTTTTTCTCGGGTATCACTTAGTGCAATATCGGGTAAGGTAGTGCTTCAGAATACCTTTCAAACGTATATAGTGGCATATACTCAAGTCGCTCCTAAGTAGCGAAAAAACGAAAAAAGGTAATAGCCGCTAAGGCTCAACGCATCTTTTCTCCAGAATCTTCTCGGGTATCACTAAGTGTGATAGCGTGTGAGGTAGTGCTTAGATATACCTTTTAAACGTATATAGTGGCATGTACTCAGGTCGCTCCTAAGAAGCCAAAAAACGAAAAAAGATAATAGCCGCTAGGGCTCAACGCATCTTTTCTCCAGATTCTTCTCGGGTATCATTTAGTGCGATAGTGTGTGAGATAGTGCTTAGATATACCTTTTAAACGTATATAGTGGCATGTACTAGGTCGCTCCTAAGAAGCCAATAAACGAAAAAAGATAATAGCCGCTAGGGCTCAACGCATCTTTTCTCCAGATTCTTCTCGGGTATCACTTAGTGTGATCAATTCCAGACGTTTCGCCCGCCAGATTACACGATCGTTTTTAAGAAGGTGTAGGGCGTGCATACGCGCTGATGGCAAGCAATTTGAACATTTGATATGATTTAAATAAACATTCGATTTTTAATAATTGACTTTTATTTAAACAATCCCAAAAATTCACTGACACCAAGTAGCGTCACTCTCCGTCCCGCTCTAACATTTCTTCGTCTCTTTCTTTTAGTAGCGTCACTATCCCGCTCTAACTTTTCTTCGTCTCTTTCTTTAATTACACCTTACAGAACGCCTAGATGATATTAGAATAATTTTGAGAAAGTTTTATGACTAACTAATAATAAGCTAAATATCGACTTTCTTAATTTTTTTTTTTCTCGTCGTCTAAGAAATAATTTAGTAAGTATTATACCATTTTGGAAAGCCCATTAAATGCGCCAACTTTTAAGGGCACTTGCCGAAATTGCATAGTAGATTTTTTTTTCAGTACAGACTGTCAAAGTTTAGTGATGTAGTCATTTTCACGTCATGGTTCGGTATAAAACGGATATTTTCTGAAATTCCAATGAAGTTGTGTGCAAATGATGAATTGGAATTTGTAGGAGCATCACTTAAGACTACTCCACACAAAAATAAAATTATAAAAGAGCTCATTTGTAGCCCCAGTAGTCGTAAACTCGTCACAGGGTGTCAATTTAAGAAAAATGGCTGTCATTTCGAAACTACATGAGATAGATTTTTTTTTCTTTTTTTTTGAGAGCCCCCACAACTAGGCCTAGCTTGGGTTTTCGGTTGGACGTTGACTTTTGGGACACCCTGTATATATCCGTTAGGTCCACAATGACACAATGACAAACAAATGATAGGTGGATGGATGGATGTATGGATGTTTGTTACTCAATACGCCAGAACGGCTGAACGGATATATATATATATATATATATAATTATACGAAGATTAGTTAGAAAACTTATGTTACAAATTTTCATATGTAAAAAATTACATGGTAATTTGCACAATATATTATAAAACTAATAGCTGGCCAGCCGGTTTCACTTGCGTGGACTACGGTTTTCTCGATACTGCAGTCATAAAGCGGGAACCATACTTTTTCCGGAATAAAAAGTAGCCTAAGTATAGCCTTTTCTAAGGTCTGATGATAGGTGGAAAATGGTATAGAGATGGATGAGAGACCCATCTCTATACCTAAATTTATCAAATTTGTTGTAGCGGTGTAGGCGTGAAAACTTAACAGAGAGTTACTTTCACATTTATAATATATTGTTAGATTTATGTCGTATCCAAGCAATTTCCAATACGGACTGGCCGGTTGGCGCAGTTGATAGCACTCTGCCTTTTGAGTCGCTGGTCCCGGGTTCGTTTCCGTGAGACAGGTCAAACATTTGTGTGTATGAACATGTCTGTTTGACCTGTGTCTGGGTGTGTATATGTATATAAGTATGTATATAAGTATATATATCAGTCATCAGGTCACCATAACACAGTCTCTGTTCTCTCAGTCTAGTTTGGGACCTGAAGACATTATGTAAATAAAATAAAATAAAATTTGGATTAAAATATAGTGTGAACTATGTGTTCATTCAGGTTATTAAGGTATTTACCCACATTTCAAATTTCATGCAAATTTATAAAACCGTTAAGGTGTGAAGAGGCAATAATAACAAATACACACAAACTTTTGCATATATATATATAAATAAATAATTTATTTCACACAAATAAGTCAAAATACAAGCATAGACTTGAGACTAATTAGAATCAAAACACCGGTGTTTTTAAATTATTGGCCTGCAAATATTACAAATTGCATTTCTAACATGAATGAGATTTCAGCGTATTTTTGTAAAATCATCGTAGTTATACCCTTGCGATATGGTATTTCTTGATTTATCTTCTCAATGAGATACTGATATGACCATGCATGTTCTAATAAGCTAGCTTTCCTTACCTTAATTTGTTTATATAGACCTTCTTACACTACACAGGCCGTGGCTGTCATTTCCTCAAATTTTAAGAAACTTATGGACACTGCGCATCTCATAAAAATAAAAATATACTGTCACATCCGGTCTTTCAAAATAAAGTCTTTAGTGAAGCCTCAATAAAATAAAATTGAATTTGCAACCCATTACAAACTGTATTTTTGGGGAAATAAAACGGATTTTTGAGATATATAAAAATTATACTAAGTATCATGGGTTCATTAGTATAGCATAATACAGTTTTGAAGTGAAAACTTCTTTAGCGATGTTGTGCTCTTTTGGGGAAAATGTTAAACTCGCGTCAGGACACGTGACAGTGATCGCAAAATTCTTGAGGCGCGTGACGTCGCAAATTCTGAAGACGGAGGGAGTGTAGTTGAAATTAAAACTTAAATATGTTACGAATAAGGAAAATTTATAATATGTCTTTTTAGGACTATTCACAAAAAAACGTTAGTTGTATTACAGATATTTACTGATATCTACTTACATGGCATATTTCACCATCGAACACCTATGTTCAAAAATAATCTTCAACCTTTTCAAATGTTGCAACACAAATCAGGCTTACAATTTATTACATCCCAAATGGCGTTAACTGCATAAACGCAGAGGAAAAAAAGAGATAAAATACACGAAAAAAATTAAAACGATGGAAGAACGCGTTCCCATCCCAAAGCCAAGAGAAAGAAATAAAAAGACTCTGGCGAGCGAGAAGTGTGATTTGTGTACTTTTTCGCGCCCTCCAATAATGTAGGGATGTCATTGAATGATTTATCGAATAAGATATCGATTACGTTTTACTCGATATTCACACTTTTGACGATTGTTTTATTATTTAGTTTCAAAAAAATCTAGTAACTAGAAATAGACATGTCCGATAGCCTAAAGGTTTTTTTTCTCACCTGATGTTAAGCGACGACGAGGTCTAAGGTGGAGCTCGCAAACTTAGAAGGAACCTATTCACTCGCGACTTGAAGAGATAAGGTTAGATATGAATGCCAAGCGAATGGGTTTTTAGAATATATCTTAATTATTCAGAATCAAATCAAATAGACTTCCGGATAATAGAATAAAATAGTGCAAAACAACGAATAGAATTGAATTATTTTTTAATCTTACGTCAAGAATGAAGTCAAAAGAAAATGACATCTGTGTCTACATATGTATATACGTGTGGAAGGTTTCATCATGACCAGCTTATAATATTTTTATAACAATCAAAATTTCATTGCACTATCTGCATATCAAATCAATTTCAATCTTTTTTTAAATGCAAACGAACTTTGATAACAAAATTTGATTACAAATCTTGCTGAAACAAATCCTTTTAATGCTCTAATCTTGACATTTTTAATATCGCATTACGTGATAATAATCGAGAGAATTAATACGAGTCGCAAAACAAGCAATACCAACCACACCTCTTCTCTGTTGTCAATAAATTACGCGCTGATACATTTCAAAAAAGGAATCAGGCATCCCACTCGTTAATATACATTTTGAAAAGAGAACGTTTTATATTTCACTGCGTTCCGTTTCACAAAATATATCAATGTTTAACAACAGTGTAATGGAACGTTCCGGCCGCCATATTTAATAATTTGAATTATTATTTATAAGTTTGTAAATCATTTCTTCGATGTTAAGATCGTTCCCGCCCACAAATGTAACTGTATTTTCGTTTCATATTTCGTTGATTGTTGACATCAATTTTGTTGTATTGAATCTGGCAGTTGTATAATTGTACGTCTGCTTTGTCGTGAAGATTTGTTATAGGGTTGGATAGGTTTAAATGCCTTTGAATAAACATGCTAATTAATTTGATCGTATGATTTAAAATCCTGAAATACTTATAGCCAGATGCGAACTCGCGAGTCGAATGCGACTCGACGGTAAGCTTTGTGTGTTGTTTATTTTTTAACTTTTTAGGCAAGAGTGTTCCATCCTAGACCGCGTCATCACTTAACATCAGGTGAGATGGTGGTAAACGCTTCCCACCAGAGGAAAAAAAAAAAGTTGTGTCGACAGTTTCACCTACATAATGGACATCATTTAGATCAGTCGAACTGACTAGGTGTGAAATAACTTATTGTTAGGAATCTATATAACTATACCTACATTGAAGAATACAAAAAGAGTATTTGTCGACCCGCATGCGTGATGCCAATTATCGCAGAGAATCCTCTATTCCTCCTAACTTTTGGAAACAAAGGCATTGAGAGGTACAATGCCCTTTTCTGCTTGTAATGCAGAATGATACTAATTCATGTCACTAATAAGAAATAGTTCGTTGGTGAATTTAGTGTTTCTTTTCAGACACCCACGCGGTGACATGTGCAAGCCCTATTCTCGATCACACATCATAAAACAGACGCCATTGGCTAAGCATCTCTTTTTTGAGATTCCATTTATAACTTCTTAATCGATTTACATATTCTCAATAACCCGACATCACACCGTGCGCGCGAATAAATGTTTTTATAAATAATAATAGGCGTTGAATTTTGTATTGTATAATATATTGAGATATACAGATGCTGTAGCTCTTACTGCACATTATTTAATATTATCAGATTATTTTATTCTACTTACTTGGAAATTTTTACATGTTATTTGGTGAAATTCACGGATGCAGCGTTAAGTGTGTTAGTTCTTATTTTTATTTACATTGTCGAATTGATGGACAACTTTAATTAATGACTCTGTATATGTAATATAAATAAATAAAATATTTACAAACTAGTTATCTGCTGTTAAAGCGTTTATAGCGGGAATTAAATTGGGAATTTAAATTTGGGTAGTTACATTTTTAAACACGATTGTTTTTGCATACTTTTTCCGAAGTTATTAATAGCAGCTTTTAACAAGCGGTCCCACCCGTCTTACACGGGTAAAGATTTGCAAAATTAAAAAAAATTAAGGTTCCCTAATTTTTTTAAAATATAATATAGTCTATGTCATCCGGGGATGTTGTAGCTTCCAAACAGTGAAAGAATTTTTCAAATCGGTTCAGTAATTTTGTAGCCTATTCAATGCAAACAAACAAACAAACAATAAAATCTTTTCTTTTTATAATTATTATATTTTAAATTGTTTTTTACTTGCTAAGATAGATTGCCAAGGTAACCGTTATTACCTAACAGTGAATAACGGATAAAATCACAGCGAAACATTTCTAGGCTTACATAGTAAAAAAATAAAATAATTAGCTGAATGAAATTTCTCTCATTAGAGTTACTAGAGACTAGAGTTTTCTACAAATGGTTACAGCCAACGTAACCTAAATATTTTAAGCTCGTAAATAACGCCCCGAAAATCTCTAAACAAAACTCTCTCGCTCAAGCTTTTCAAGTGCGGTCCAAAAAGAAAAACCGCCAAAAATTACAAGAACTCTGTAGAGATCCGTATCGCCGTCATAAATTCGTCGTGTACGGAACCATATGAAAATTCGAGGAGATAGCAGTCGGGTGTCTGACGCCAAAAATACCAACATGAATATCTTGAGCAAAACAATAGCAAGTTTGGGTTATCTTTAGCTTTTTTATTTGCTTTATATTTTGCTTTGCATGCTCTGTGCGTTTAGCCAGTGTCAAAAAGAATATCTCAAGTTTAGGTGCTTGAAGTCAGTGGAGATAAGCTTCAAGCTAAGCTCGAAACACGCTCTTCATTTTCCATTTGATTCAGTACCGCAATGAACATTGTACTGCAATTTTACATGGAGATTATACGAAAAGGGGGAACAAGAAACTCAACTACCCAATTTGACTCAGCTTTACATACACTCACCCACATTCCGAGTACCTACTTAAAGGTTTAATGCACTATAATTATATATACCCGAAAAAGCATAATAATCAAACAGCACAAGTGTTTTGAAAAACAAACCTAAATAAAGAACCGGCACATTTAAAGCTCCCGCCATAATATCGGATTATTTTTCATTCTAATGTTTTTTTATTATTTGATTAATTTTCTAGGTGCTTCTCGTTTTAAATAACTAGGTTGTGGTGTCAGTTGGGAATATACAGCAAGCAAGTCGTGCATGATAAGGTCGAATGATCATAAAGGCCTTTTGTATTTAGCCTTGTTCAGTTACTCAACATATTTTTTGGCATATTTGCAAGTACCTACATCTAATCGATTGATAATCGATTGATATGATCATTTTTCAAAACTAGTAATTCACTTCTAACTTTAACTGTCCACAGTAGCAAAATATTTATCGGAAACTAACTCATTGAGTAAAATATCAAGCTACAGAAGAAGTGTTCGAAGCGGATCAGAAAGTGTATTGAAAATTGGTATCGACGTAAAACAGTTTGCAAAAAAGGAGGTGAACTTTAAAAAGATTGATTAATAGAACATACCTGTCCCACACTATTTTGTAATCTAAATAGTGATGTGTAATTCCGTCTCGAACTTGAGTAGGTACGTCCTCTTTCGAACAGCATAAATGAATGTATCGATATCAGCGTCAAAGATTTACTGTCCTACGCTGTGCGAGCGGACGGGGACATCTTTTATTCATAATTCATATTATCGGGAAAGATCTAATTGGACAATACGTGGAGAGGACTTTATTAAATTCTTGTCTCATTGTATGAGTGGAATAGAATTGTAAAATGACGTAGTTTTTAGCGCAAAACGTTTGACAGATTGATTTTATAGTGTTAGAGTGAAATGATAAAAGTCTTTAATGGTACAGCTCGCAGATGAACCTTTTTTTGGCTGTATACTCAAAGTGATACAGGGTTTTTCGTTAACAACGCCCGAATTTTGAAATGAAATAAAACAATCTGTTTTCGTGATATATTATCGATTTTTTTATTATTTTCACATGGATATTCGGTCTAATCGAGTCTATCGTTTGGCGCAGTTGGTAGCACTCTGCCTTCTGAACCGCTGGTCCCGGATTCGATTTCTGGACAGGTCAAACATTTGTGCACATGAACACTGTTTGACCTGTGTCTGGGTGTGTAAATGTATTTGAGTATATATATCAGTCATCAGGTTACCATAGCACAGGCTCTGCTTAATTTGGGACCTAAAGACCTTGTGTGGATGTTAAAAAAAAAAAAGTTATATTTATATCATTGATGACAATAAGTATTGAACATAATTTCAGCCAAATGGCCGTCGCGACTCCGCTGTAGATGTTGTATTCTGGTGGACCAATTTTGAACGACATCTTCAAATAAATGAGGCTCAATTTCACTAAAAACTCGAGTTATGGTAGCCTGTAGGGCAGCGATTGTCTGTGGTTTGTCTGCATAGCCTAGAGAT
This sequence comes from Apeira syringaria, assembly GCA_934044485.1. Lineage (NCBI taxonomy): Eukaryota > Metazoa > Arthropoda > Insecta > Lepidoptera > Geometridae > Apeira > Apeira syringaria. The sequence continues at coordinate 6,440,497 of OW203672.1, read as the reverse complement.
TTCACGTAGCCCCACAGAAAGTAATAAAGCGGCCAGACGAGCGTGATCTAGGTGGCCAATAGATGTCGCCGCCACTCGAGATGACGAAACCTTCGAAGACCTCAATAAAGTTATAACTAAAACGATAAATATGAAGAATGTCAAGAGTACAATCCAAATGAGTCATTTAAAAAGTAATTAAATTGGTTAGTACCATTGAGCAAGCAGTAAATTATTCAACGTTCTTTTAAAAATAATAAAATGTATGTCCTTATATAATAAAATTGAATAAGTTTCGTTTTTATTATTATATAAAAATATACCTATTTATATAACCTATAATATTTTTAAAACGGCATTCATTTTACAAGTAAATTGATTTTCATAACTTGACAAGCTTGTGACCAAATAAAACCTCATAAATATAATAAAGGTCTTTATATGTCGAGTACATACGTTCGAAATATGAATTTAAATCCATTTGTGCTGTAAAAAATTTGTTCACACCGTTATAACCTTTATCAAGTTTTAGAATATGAGAGCTTTCTTCGAAAATAATTGGACCCATTGTCCTAGGTTAAAAATATAATATGAAGAGCCGGAAGCATTATATACCTAATCTCAGATATTATTAACGACCGTTTTAAAAGAGAAAGCACAATAATTCCAAGAATTGCACGAATAAACGACCAGCGCAATAATATTGGATGGTGTTATCCAAAATACGGGCATACTTAAGTATATAACTTATACCATAAGTAGCTGCGCATCGCGGCTTTGCCCGCGTGGTGATGATTGATGATGATGATGATGAAAAGTAGCCTATGTGTTATTCAGGGACCGGAAGTATCTACATACGCCAAACTTAGCCAAACCTTCTTTGGTTCAACGCAGGTAAAAATGGGAAATGATTAAAATAAAAATGTGTTATTGTGTGCAAAAATTTATTTTTTTTAAGTTTAGTGTAAATTTTGGATTGAGGATGTTAAAATATTTTGTGTGATTTTTGTTAAACAGATAATTTCTATCTGTGGAGACTTATTAATGACTCTTTTCATATTCAATACTGTATACCTAAGTTAAGCTATGTGTCGATAGTCTTCTTAATAATAAATAAATAAATAATTAATAAATAAATACCAAATTTCATCCACATCCGTCCAGCTGTTTGAGCGTGATTGAGTGAAACATCCATACATCCATACAAACCTTCGCGTTCATTATATTACTAGTAGTGCCCCACTGTTTCACCCGCGTGGATTACGGTTTTCCCGCTACCTCAATTATCCCACGGGAACTTTACTTTTTCCGGAATGAAAGTAGCCTATGTGTTATTTCAGGGTCTAAATTATCTTCATAACAAATTTCATTGTAATCGGTGCAGCCATATGAGCATGAGGCGTAAAAAACATACACACTTGCACACACACATACAAACTTTTTGCTTTATTAGTGGAATTTGATAAGTAGGATTGACGTTTTCTCAATCAAACTCTGTCTACCATTCTTGGAAATAGACAATGATATTATATGTTTATATGAGGTAGATGTCGCACAAGCGCGCGGAAACTGAAGCGGCAAAATTAAGTCAATTGTAATAATTTTGATTACGACGCGTATTTCAAGCACAAGTCTAAACATATAGCTATCCTTTTCTATATTATTTGTACCGTATTATCTGTCGCAGTAAGCATGTTTATGTCGTAAAGGACCAAAATATGAGCACCGCACAGTATGATACGTCATCTTTAGTAAAACATCATTGGTTCAATAAGAGAGAAGAGACAGAGTCCCACAACACAGAATTCATGCTAGTGTGGAAATTCAGGACACATGGCAATTTAATTCTTGTATGTTAGTTAATCAAGAAAGAAAAGAAATAAATATAATATAATATAATCAGAATTTTTTAAGTCCCATTAGCAGCCGAATTTGTTCCTTCAAATAATTTGAACGTAAGTTCCGCCTAGCATGTTGATAATGCAATAAACCATAAAACTCTTAAGATAAGAGTATGGTTCTTTCGTTTGATACGAAATCAACTGTAATGTTGGTCTATCAGTCCTATTAACGAATTGTTCATACAATTAAAGGTAAATGGCGCTAATATCAACATCCCCTCAGATGTTAAAGGAAGGAGAAAGGAAAGGTAGTCGTGGGTTCAAGACCCACTAGCAGCCAAATTTTTTCCTTCATATAATTTGAACGTAAGATCCGCCTAGGATGTTGTTAATGCAATAAATAATAAAACTTTGTAGACAGATTCGTCAGAGAACCAACCACCTGCAGAAACTACAGTTTACTAATAGGTAAACAACACAACTCGCGGATCGCCCGCGCGGTGTCAGGTAGGCGGGAGGGGGTAACGGTGCACACGTAGTTAATTAACCCAAGATAAAAAATCCCGAGATAATTTTCTGTGGACGCAATGTTTGAAACACCATTATCTCGCTAGGTTATATACCTAAATAAATTATTGTTATATATTAATCTCAATAATACATGGATCGCATTAAATGATAGAATTCTTCTTTCAGACATTAAAAGAAAAATTACACTGCATAACACCGTCCTCTTATAAATCATAAATTCACGGTAGCTTAACCTCAAGCGTATCTCGTAGTGAGTATAAACATAAAATTTGATTAAAATATACGACCGTTCGGTGTGACCATGTTTGATTTATTGCTCAAAAATGCTAACTCTCTGATTTATGCTATTTTGTATCATTGCATTTTGGACTCGTGAGCAGTGTGTTTTTTTGTATTTTTGCAATATAAGTTTGTGAGATTAATAATTATTAATAATATCATGGTACCAACTTCGACTAGTAATTACATACTTTTGAGTGTTCATGTCGGTTCCATTTTTAGGTAAACATTTTTTGTTTCACCAATTTCAGTGACCTTTGCTACTCACGGGATCAACCGTCATTATAGTTGTTCACCGATTTCTCCACCCGCAACTATAATGTCATCGACGTACGTTACGTAGCACTTTTCAGTTATTGGAGTGTAACACAAAAACTGTTTGTCCGATTTAGATGAAATTTAAATGGGACCACTCGAGAAGCGACAGCTTTCAAATAAAAAAGAACGATCAAAATCGGTTCACCCAGTCGGAAGTTATGCGGTAACAAACATAAAAAAAACATACGGAAATTGAGAACCTCCACCTTTTTTTAAATCGGTTAAAAAGTAACCTGTGTATTATTCTGGTGCCTGCAGTATCTACATACCAAATATTATCCAAATCAGTCCAGCCGTTTGAGCTTGATTGAGTAACAAGCATCCATCCATCCATCCATCCAACTTTTCACATTTATAATATTAGTGGGTTACCTTTACAAAATCTTCTACTGTACCTACATCGACTCCGTGTTTCACTGTGTTTTGTATGATTGTTAATAAGAGCATTTTTTTTTTAAAATTATATCAGGCAGGACTGACAAAGTGCGGTATCGTAAAAAAAGTTTAATCAATGTGAAACTTAATCACACTAACATTATAAAGGCGAAAGTTTGTGTACATGTTTGTTACTTCTTTACGCTCAAACGGCTACACCGTTTTAAATGAAATTTTGTATGGAGATAGCTCATACCCTGGATTAACACATAAGCTTATTTTCATCATCACCATCGTCATCGTTTTTATCACCACGTGGGTAAAACCACGGGGCGCAGCTAGTATATCCATAAATTATTACTTCTAAAAAGCATATTCAATCCAAAGTTACAACAATCGCAGCATGTCACATACAACTTAAGTACATCACTTGTAACGAGAGACTTCTAGTGATAAATTATTTACTCAAGCGCTTAAAGACAAGTCGAAAACACAGCAAAGTTGAGATAAAGTTTAGGTAATCAGGGGGTGGAATTTAACCAAGCGTGTCACAAAAATACGGAAATACGGAAAGTTGCAAACCATATATCTTAAAATATAAAGTGTTAACGTTAGTATGTGTATATTATTCTTGACGATCAGAAGCGTATTCAATTTTTAAACTCATATTTTTTATGTTTAATCCGCAAACAAAGATACTAAAAGGTACATTATTTGTAAACACACACATAACACACACGAAACCACATCAACAATAATGCTTAACCGTTTTATTTAAAATAAAATTCACACAATGAAGACACATAAATTGACATCATTGAAGCAATATATTATCATATGGAAACATTGATATAGGATACTGGAATCGATATTACGTTTCGGCAGGAAACGCGATCATGTCGATTTTATATTTATTAGGTGTTGTAATAGTATTTTACGAAATGTAATATAATTTTTCATCGATGTAAAGAACGTATTTTTTTTTATTTTATTTTTTTTTATTTATTAACATTCACACAAGGTCTTCAGATCCCAAACTAGGCCGAGCCTGTACGATGGTAACCTGATGACTGATATATATACTTATATACATATAGACATCCAGACACAGGTCAAACAGACATGTTCATACACACAAATGTTTGACCTGTCCGGGAATCGAACCCGGGACCAGCGGCTTAGAAGGCAGAGTGCTACCAACTGCGCCAACCGGCCAGTCTTCAGGACTTCTATATATCGCTTCAAGTATGACTAGTTAACCAGGAATAAAACCTGTACGAAGCCTGGATACTAGAATGGATAATTATTGAATTTCTTTAATGGACCTTTATTAAAATAAAAATAGAATAACTAATTATGGTTACTTATCTTAAATATCGATGCTATTTTTCTTTTATTTTAAAATTGTATATGCACTGATGGCTAATCACAAGTTTTCACTTATAGTTAAATACCTTTTTATTTTTATTACAGATTCACCCCCTTACTTATAAACGTTGAATAACCTCTGAATAGTTATTCAGTGTTTTGTCTTTGTCGCTTATATGACAGTTTGACGTTGAAAGAACGGAACAAAACACTGAATAACTATTCAGAGGTTATTCAACGTTTATAAGTAAGGGGGCTAGGGTTTAACCACTATCTCACTTGATGGTCCGTGACGATGTGGTAATATATAATATGATGACAAAATGAATATATTAAATAAATAGATTGTAAACCTAATAATCAATATTTATAAATTAGTACAATGTAAATTTAGCGCACTAATAAACTAAGTAAAATTGGTGAACAAAACGAAAGGAATGAGGTTAAATTTTGCAAAAGAATTTATTCAGCATTGGTTTTAGCTTCCATTTGAAACTTGCTGGCTGACATCAAGAAGGAACCTAGTGAAAAGTTCTTAGCTAGGCGCAAAGATTTAGAACCAAGATATCAAGAAAGTACGAATAGACAATCCAGCCCTGATTACACCGTCAGCAAATAAGCTAGCAATAACGGCATTAGATTTAACGCTAATGTAGCAAACAAATCAAACGCGGGACGCTATCTGCCGGACAATATTGCCTGGGGTAAGGCGGGACATTCATGCCTGAACTTGTTGGTTTGTATTAATTTTTACTTTGTCAGTGTTACAATCTTATGTATCTGCTACTCAAATATTTGTATAAAATTCTTAAGTTTGTGGGTGTGTGCTAGTGTGTTTGTTTCCACTTAACGCTAAAACGGTTGATCAGTTTTACATGAAATGTATAAATTGCCAGGCTCTTTGTCGAAAATACGAAAACAGAACACGCTTAATAAGGAAAATAGAATAAAATGTAGCTGTATTTATTTTATTTTTATTTTTTTTTGCTTTGAAATAAATTTTCTTCCGACATTGCAAACGATATGCTTGACTATTTATATCATAACTAGCGGTCCGTCGCGGTTTCTCACGGTTTTATGATTGTAGTTTTAATAAGGATTCCTATTTTTTTGTAACCTAAAAAAAAGTGTAGCCCATTTTACTCCGGGACGATGTTGAATTCTAATGGTAAAAGGATTTTTGAAATCAGTCCAGTAGTTTTTGAGTTTATCCGTTACAAACATACATATCTTTCCTCTTTAAAATATTAGTTTAGATATCAGTAAAGGTAATTTGGAGGATTGCATTGAAGGTAAGGATTGCAGAGAACATGGATTTTTAAGAATTAAGCACTTCAATATAACTATAGGTATATTCCTCACCAACAAGCCTTCCACCAAGAACTATCGTGAATGTTCATAATAAATACAGCCCGCGGTGCAGGTCCCTACAACTACAATCCAAGCTGTGGTCCCGGCCACATTCTCTCAGGAACGTGGGTTACAGACAAGATATCGCCAATATAACGGTGATTAAGAATATTGCGCTGGTGTTTTATTACCTACAAATATTAGATAAAGTGGTAATTGCTTTGTGTAAGATGGAGCTTGGTTGTCATTATGGCCTCTTGGGTATTATCGAATAAGTTGGTTTAGCAATCAAGTTTTTGATGTGTGTGTGTGGAGAAAAAATAGTCTCTGTTTCAGCCGTAGCATGTCCATCAGGTCTTTTGTCCACCTTCTCCGTGGATATCTCATGCTGTGCTCGCAAGCTGGTGGTCTACTCTCGATATCACTACAAAATTCTCCAATTATGATATAAAATATAAAGTGAAAGTGATCATAAAACTGTAATTGGAAAATTCGTCAAAACACGGACAGGAATATTCACGAATTAATTCCATGCAACAGTAGATAAAGTTAACGAGGATAGCATATTGTATGTATTGCTTCCGGGCTGTTTGGCCGTGGTCTAAGTGAAACTTGTATTCCAGACGTTTCGTCGATCACTGCGGTCGACATCTTCAGTGGTTCAGGTCCGAGCGGCGACAAGAGCGTAGAACTCTCCTTCGCGGCGTCTTCTCTGTTACTGATGATCAGTAACAGACCACCGTCTGTCTGAAGTCATGTCACTGACCACTGAGCCACGGCGACCGTCAACGGAAATAATTCAACACTTGATATTGCCCATTTTTAACCGACTTTTAAAAAAGGAGGAGGTTCTCAATTCGTCCCGTATGTTTTTTTTGGTATGGTTTTCTTTTTGCTACTTCCACTACCATTAGCAATTAGTCAATGTACTTAAATCTTAATTACGAGTATAACATTAATATTTTTATTCAACCAGTGAATCGTAGAATTAATATGTTCCAGCAAAACCTCTGCGTTTTCCCGATACGCCGGCTAAATCAAACCTTAAACAAGGTCTGCACGCAAATTATGACCTAACTAAACTTCGGCTCCTGCATAAATTATATTTGAAAGCTATACCGCTCACAACTTTCCATAAAAGCAGTAAAGTAAATCAACGTTTCAACATTAATTGAGTAAAACAATATCTTAATTACTGCGTTTTCTATCGAGCTTGTCACGGCTTATAACCAAAGTAAGAATGGGGCTATGTAACTCCGGTACTCGGAGTACACTTAATGCACAAATGACGGGATATTAACGGACGGTGCAATAATGATAAATAAATAAAGACTCTTAATTTAGCTACTCATAATAGTGGTGCTGATTCTGTTAATTCCTAAAACTCAAAAACTCTTCTATAAAATTCTAATTTTATAACCATTAACAATGAGATTCTTAATATTAGAAAACCTTTATTAGATTAAGGATAGATTTAGTCGTACATAATTAGCAGACGAATTAAGTTACGTACAATTATCTGAAAAATCATCTCATTTTATGATTCTCATGTTATACCAATTTTAGTACCAAAGCTTTCTTTTTTTACCAATATTCATCATGTACCAAGATCTCAATGATGCATTTTCTATTTGACACATTTTTCTATTTCTTTTTTAACTCCTGCTAATGCACTGAAGAAAATAAAAGTGAAGGGGTACCGACATCATCATCATCTCAGCCATAGGACGTCCACTGCTGGACCACAAGGTCCACAAGGACCGGTTGGAGGCTGCCCGCACCCGGAGCAAGGGGCAGCAACTATCATGTATTATTTTATGATATATCACTGCGATAACAACACTGCGACCAAAGAGTAGTAATCTGTTAGTATTACAGAGATTCTAATAATTAGTATTTAACGATGAGTAGGTAAGTAAGTAGGTCTCTGTCTATGGGCATTGTAAGCAGGTTCAAAGTCGCACAACGAGCTATAGAGGGGGCTATGCCCGGGGTATCTCTTCGGGATCGAATCAGAAATTCAAATTCAAAATTCAAATTCAAAATGAGGGATCAACGGAAGACCAGCGCTGATCGTAAGATGAGCCCAACTCTGAGTTGAGGCCGATTTGCTGCTGTTCTATATTTGTGTTTTCTATGTAATGTGGTACCAAAATTACACGCTTTATTTTTTAGTTTTATTTTATAGTTACTATTATTACCATGTCAATGTGTGATGGGGAAGTAGCTCGAAGAAGGGTTGCCAATACTCGCCACACTTGGCAGGCGGGTCGGCGAGCGAAGGTTGATATCGATGTACTCAGGAGGTGCTGCTGCATAGTAATGCATTAAAATTGAACATTATACTAACATTTTTGCGACAAATCACATTGTAACTTTCAGATATAATTACCATAATTTTGTAAAAGTTAAATGTACAGTTTACATGTAATTTAGTTGCTATCTATATCGCGTTTATAATGGTAGCTTTATTATCTGTGCTAAAATACGTGGCAAAACACATTTGAGCTTTCAAACTATGGCGAGTTTCCACCGTCACTACTAAGAACGGGCTATTATTCAAGTGATATTTATGAGCTGGAAAAGTATCCGTGTTCTCAGAGAAAAACAGCACTATGTAGATATATACATAGTGTATATGTAGTAGTGTATATATATATATATACGTGTATTTATTTGATGACTGGTGGTTACTCTCGAAAACATACAAGTAATATGTACTACGTCGTAGTACATATTACTTCTATGCTCGAAAATTTTATATAGAACCATAGACGAATATGTTCGTCTATGTAGTTGAATATGTAGTTTTACACTATATTGTATACATAGACGAATATATTCGTAATACTAAAACTAATATTTTCTAAGAAAAATTATTGCTATGCTTTAGTTTTTGACGTGATAACGTTTTATAAATTGATGAATGCCAAAATGAAAAATAGTAACGTTCCGCGTAACGGTCAATGGTCAATGGTCAATGGTCAATGGTCAATGGTCAATGGTCAATGGTCAATGGTCAATGGTCAATGGTCAATGGTCAATGGTCAATGGTCAATGGTCAATGTCAATGTCAAAGTCAAAGTCAAAGTCAAAGTCATACATGATTATGTCGTTATTACGTAAATCTATCGCCCGTAAACCGACTTTACAGACAACCAATTTTTTTTTTTTTATAGAAGCACAACATTTTCTTCGTAGACTCATAAATCATCTGTTCATTTGAAAATCCTATTATTTAGTCAGGATTTCTCGGCCATATCAAAGTAGTATAAAATTCCATTACCTAAGACAGTACCTATGCCCTCAGGGAGCAAATAAATAGGAGCTAGAATTCTCTTTATCTCGACCAACCTTTTCTATTTTTAGATCATTTCTTTTAACATTTAAATTCTCGAAGACGTAGGTACCAACTAAATAATGTAATGACCGATTTAAAACCACGCAAAAGCCATAAAATAGCTTAAGATGCTTAAGATAAATGATTACGTGATGCCTGTAATCATTATATATTATGCAATCATCACTATTAATTTTCGGTTTTACGCAGCAATGCTCAGGTTTTGTTTACGCGATCGAATGAGAAATATGTACTTCGGTTCGAATCCCGACAGGAACAAATATTTGTGCGATGACTGTAGTTGTTTGTCCCGGGTCTTGGGTGTTAGTGTGCTGTGATTTATGTGTTCATGCCTCGCGCGACACAGGGAATCCTAGTACGGGGGCTTGAGATTGATAAAAAAATAAGGCCAACTAACTGCCAATCTTTACTAGTTGCAAAGGCAACATTAGAAAAAAAAAGAAACTCATTAACAATAGAAAATTACACAGAATAATTATGTTTTGAAATGTTTTCGTCGTAAGGCACAAGAATAGGCTATAGTTTATGATTATCTGTGGGTGGATACTACACTAACAGGTAATCTACCTTACATTAATTTGTACGTACTTTAAACCGAAATACGAGAATAATAATAAAATAAAGACAGTGTGTTATTACTGATTGTGTGTGTACCCCTTATTTTGTCCTTGACTGTACAAGTATCCTATTTAGAATCTTGCGTTGACATTTTGATACTATCCGTTTTGCGAAATAATAAGCCTGCTGTTTCGCTTGCTCTGCAGGATAAGACAGAGAGAAAAGTAACCTGCGCAAGAGTGGATGCGTATTCGAGATAGGAGCGACACCGGCGCGGGCTCAATTGTGATGCAAAACATTTCGTTAGCTAAATACGTTTGAGTAAAGTATTGATTGACATCTGCCTAAAGCCTGTTTGTATAAGAATGAAGGTGGGTACCCACCAATCACGTTAGGTAATATAGAGTGAACATGTTTTTCCATGTTTTTAAATACTTTATAGATCTATCGTTTGGCCAGTCTCACAAGATAGTCATTGCCGATATTGTTGAATTTTTGATTGGAAATGTGGGTGAGTTTGCCGGATAATACACATTAGTGTATTATCCGGCTTTACTCACGTTTATAGTCGAAGTTTAAAACTAGGTTTAGGGCCACTGCCAGCTCGCGGTGACCACGGGGTCGCCGCGATCTGGCAGCGACTCGGACATGCCCGAAACCTTGGTCGTTTCGACTATAATCCTGAGTAAAGCCGGATAATACATATATATAATTATATTGTCGAATATGTAATCATGCTAGACCTAGAATATTTGCTGGCTCTCGAGGACTGAACAATCTATGTGTTTGGTGTAAAATTTGGTATTCCTATCCAGTCAGAAAAAAAATTTTAACGATTCAGAAGAAAGTTATTCATTGTATATATGAATTTACAATATGTATGCGGACTGAATATTGGGGTTTTGTGGGAAATTTAGCAAAATGGGGCATTTTCCATATAAAAACGTTTATATTTACTTTTAAAGCCATTCTTAATGTGCGATACTTTACCAAAGCCTGTGCTCACTATATGTTTTTGAAAATAGTGTACTGCGTGTTAAGTTGTAAAACTTGCTGGTAACTTATAACCAGAACCAGGAACCAGGTTTAACGTTCTCGCTAAGTGAGGAAACAAGACTTTTTTTATCTTTTTACTAAGACCCCCGCACTAGGATTCCCTTTGTCGCGGGAGGCATGGTCACCCAATGACAGCACACAAACAACTAAGACCCGGGACAAACATCTACACTCATCGCACAAATGTTTGCCCCTGCCGGTATTCGAACCCAGGGTCCCGGACACACGTAGAAATCATATCACTGACACTGACCACTGCGCCACGGCGACCGTCAGTTGAAATTATATCTAAGTTGTGTATAGCATGTCACTGAAGAACTGACATCTGGGACGCAAATAGAAGAGAAATGCGTGATGATATGCCTACGCCTCCGATAAATTGACGTGATGATGAGTCGTCAGTTTGGGTAGGCATAACATGTACTTTTTCACTAGTCATACCTTTCATATAGTTCATTTTACGAATATTCCCTCAAATTGTTATTTTTTTATAGAATAGGGTGACGGAATAATCAACAGGACCACAGGGTGTTAAGTTGTAACTTCTACCTAAAAACAGATACAACTCGTAAAGAACTGCACTGCACCCGTCACTATGAGACATAAAGTTGGTATGTCTCATGTGCCTGTAATAATAATTAATAATAACTAATCCTAGACAACGTCATCACTTAACATCAGGTGAGACAGTTTTCAAACGCAAACTTATAATATGTAAAAAAAAAAACACCGAAAATCATACATATAACCGGGACAATGCGAACACCTCTGCCTGGCGGTAGAAATATATATAATGGCAGTTCTTCCCCGAGCGAAGTCTCACATAGAGTGCTACTGCTCTTAGACTCGTCAAAATTAACCAATTTCACGACTGATACATAAGACACATGTTGTTAAACATATCGAAACACAGAAGTCACGCCTAGCCCTTATTTGTACCTCAAACTTCCTGTATAACTAAGTGATGAGCGTTAAGTATACTAAATAGCTTAGGCAAATTTAAGATGTGCTGGCGGTAACAGAGTAAGGCTGTCTCAGGCGGGCTCCTTTCACATAGTCTTTTAGTTAATGCGTGTAATCCACGGAACTATAAAAGAGGTGGAAACGCTATTGTTACAATCCTCAATTCTGAATACTGTACCAATTATAATTTTATAGAATATACAATTATTTTCAATGGTATTTAGACCTAGCGTTTGACCAATATCTCAATTGATGGTCAGTGGTCAGCCAGTGAGGGTCAGTTTATTTCGCAAAAAATAATGCACTACGTCCTTTTCCAAAGTTGAAACTAACCCTATAATAAAGTTCATCTAAATTGATTCAGCGGTTTAGACGTGAGACCGAAACAGACAGACATCAGACGACACAGAGCTACTTTTGCTGTTGAAGAGACATTGTTATAGCTTCTAGTATTTTGTTTTAGTCGTTTATTCATAAACTAGCTGTGCCCCGCGGTTTCACCCGCGTGGATTACGGTTTTCCCGTTACCTCAATTATCCCACGCGAACCAAACTTTCTTAAGGGAAATCTCAAAATCCTTTTTTAGCGGATGCCTACGTCATAGCATCTACCTGCATGCCAAATTTCAGCCGAATCCGTCCAGTGGTTTGGGCTGTGCGTTGATAGATCACTATCTCAGTCAGTCAGTCACCTTTGAGTTATATATATTATATATATTGTTAGGATCAGAAGTAGAAATATTTAAAAAAAATATACAACAAGCGTTCTCCCCAACCTCAAAACATCTTTGGTTTATTAATTGACCATTAAATCACAATTGAAATAGAAAGGACATGAAGTTGATCACAAAATAACAAATAATGAGTCTGACACAGATGAACCATATAAAACAATTAGAAATACGTATGTCACTCACTGTTCGCACCGAACAACAAACCAGCAGAGCCCCCGCACGCAGCCGAGGCCGAAGGAAATATGCGTCACTGGTCCGGCCCGCACTGGCTTTTATAGAGACCATAGATAAGTAACTATATACTGAGAAGAGACTGTGTCACTCCACTACTTCTAGTTTATGTTGGCAGCTATCACGGCCTCTCCTGACCTTCTGACGTCCTCGTCAGGTTCTTAGAGCTTCTTTGCTGCAAGAAGGCTTCAGATTGACCTGAGTGTTTTCTCATCATCGTAAAATGTGTTGGCTCAGCCACTTTATCACTGGACTAGTAGTCAGTAATGCAGATGTTGATGCGGTTTGGCTCACAACCCGTGAAGAATTTTGCACAGGCAGCTTGCGGCATCCATTCACCGCATTAGCAGTGTAGCAGTAGCAGCAACAGCGGCAGCGCCAGGGGCAGCGCCTGCAGCAGCGCCTCCGCTAGCGCCTGTGGCAACGCCTTTGGCAGCGCCTACGGCAGCGGCAGCAGCAGTGGCAGCAGTAGCATCAACAGCGGCAGCGCCAGGGGCAGCGCCTGCAGCAGCGCCTCCGCTAGCGCCTGTGGCAACGCCTTTGGCAGCGCCTGCGGCAGCGGCAGTGGCAGCAGTAGCATCAACAGCGGCAGCGCCAGGGGCAGCGCCTGCAGCAGCGCCTCCGCTAGCGCCTGTGGCAACGCCTTTGGCAGCGCCTGCGGCAGCGGCAGCAGCAGTGGCAGCAGTAGCATCAACAGCGGCTGCAGCATCTGCCTAAGCTCCAACTCGTGCCGATGATGAGCGGGCACTTGACACCTATTCTCCACACCAAGCTAGCTGGTCTAGTAGAGCATTAGCTTACAGAATAACTATACCCTGGCTAGTGAGTCGAACACTACAGGATGCAGCGACTTAACTGTGTTAACGCTGCGCATTCATAAACTGTTTTCCACATTAGGTATAAGGTATGCGACTTGATTATTGATCTACGCTCCCACGGCTTGACGATATAAAGATATCGTCAACGTTGAGGCGGCTAGACAACAATATCAACGCTCTAACTAAGCATAGCATTAGTCCGGCTAGTAAAATCACTACGAGCAGTAACAACTTGGCGAATATTACTGTTCGGCTAGCGAAATACTACGGATGCAGCGACTTAACTATGTTAACGCTGCGCATTCATAAACTGTTTTCCACATTAGGTATAAGGTATGCGACTTGATTATTGGTCTACGCTCCCACGGCTTGACGATATAAAGATATCGTCAACGTTGAGGCGGCTAGACAACAATATCAACGCTCTAACTAAGCATAGCATTAGTCCGACTAGTAAAATCACTACGAGCAGTAACAACTTGGCGAATCTTACTGTTCGGCTAGCGAAATACTACGGATGACAGCGTCTTGATAAGTGTCAACGTTAAGTCTGGCTAGCTAAACCGCTACAGACAACGGCTTGACAGTCATCAACGCAAGTTAGGCTAGTGAAACGTCACTACAAACTTTACTTACTGCGTTACATACTGGCAGCTTAATTCTAAACTTTCAGACCGATTCATATGTACCGAAATGTATTCAAATCCTACACGCATTTCAAGTCAGCTTTGTATGAGCGCGTCTGCCAGGCCGGAGTCCACACACAGCATGCGCGGCCGCCAGGCTGATGCTCGCCTATCAGAAACTTGCATGTCGGAACTCTGCGGATTTAAGCAAACAACAAACACAAAATTTCTGTGCGGTATACACACGTGCCGGTTACTGTCACGCTTGAATAGATTGGTGTTCACGTCAGTGTATGCCTGAGACATCTAACTGAACCGTCCATCTTCCCGACTCGGCCGTACCTGACCCCAACTTGTCAGCCTCCCGAATAATCTACTCGGCGGCTAGGAATATGGACTTATCTAACAAATGAAGAACAATGAGAATCTAAGCGACTCAATTGAGTCCTCGCTCAATCGTATTTGAAACAGTAAAAATTTCAAGTCCAAATAAAATCACCCTTTTTTGGTTAAAGTGCCCGTACCTTATCGCACAGGTGCGTTTTCAATTTAAGAACACAAAAAAAAAAAATACACCTGCATACATCTATATGAGGGTGTGTTTCAAATTGAGCTTTGAGCACAGAGAGCGTGCTTAAAGTAATTCCAAAAAGCACTGACAGCTGCACACAAAATGTATATGACGTCATCCATGACGTCATCATCCTGTGCTTAGAACGCTCACGAGTACGACGTAGAGCAGTGTGAGCGCTGTCAAACACATAGATAAATAACTATGCACTGAGAGTCAAATATCCGACTCATTATGAGAATCTGTCGGAAAATTGGTAGTCCGTCCACAAAAATTAAAAACGTAATTTTATATATCAGAAAAAAAAAATGACCCATTTAGTGTCCATGAAGTACGGAAGAGAATGATTTAATATGAATTTAATGGGAACTGACATTTAAAGAATTCGCGCGCATTCACCCACAAAAAGCCGTTCCGATTTGCTTACGAGCGTCAGCACTGTCAGTACTAAATTCATCTCGGAACTGCCAAATCCTTACGTACGAACGTATGCACTGTGAGCCCAAATGGAAACGCAGCCAAAGACACAACAGTTGTAACAATACAAACAGGCTTTATTTACTGACTACATCATATTTGTGTATTGTGTACACGCGTAAGAATTTTTATTTCATTCAAGGCATTTAATAGCCGAATAAGTATTTGACATTTCGAACGACTTCACAACTCTTTGTCATTGTGACAATAATATTTTTATTTCAAAATTGTGACACAAAATGAAAACACTTTGAACGCGACCCAACAATCACACTATTGCGGGAACCAAACAAATTTAATTCACGTGCTAAACTGCAGGTAGTTTGAGAATCAGTTTTCTAATAAACAAAAATCAATTCCACTAAGTAATTATGTTCTTATCTGGTATTAAGGTAAGACACGGCTAGGCTACTCTCAAATGAACGCACCGTATTTGCATTGCCTTGCAATACATGAAGCCACAAGAATTTTTAGTGCGGTGAACGTGGTGGCTCTAAATACAAAATACTCGACCCATCTTCAACAGCATTTTATTATCTAATCGTATTTAGGATCGTATCTAATTTATGAATTCGGGATTCATACAAACTCTTGAACTTAAAGTTCAACTCTTATACAAACACATGGTGATAGTTTTCACAAGTCTATTTCACATGCTACGTCCCTATGTTATTTAATAAAACTGTACTTCTAGTTCACCAATAGACTCACACAAATTCAAACAAAACATTTGGAACAACATAAAAACTAAAAGCCGATGTTTGAACCTCTTTCGTGGTAGGTATGTAGTCGTCAACAAGTTGCAAACATATTTTAGCGCATATTATCACTTGTCAGATATCGCATCGCAATTTTGTCCAGTTTCTGTTACTTACACAAAGCCATAGTAAAAGTGATTGATCAGGCGTCATGGTCTGTACCAATCTGCTGAAATCATTGAAATACCCAACTAGCCATCAATAAAATAACCGTGCGGTATGCTTCTTACATAGCGACAGCCTGACAGGTTAAGGTAGATTTGATATTAAACATGACGTAGGTAGTAGCAGTTTATCAGTAGCTCGGTCGCCAAAGATCTATATCACACTACAAGTAGGTACGTTGGTATAGTTGATGGACGCGCCTGCCGGTACCTACAACCTTTTTACTCTTTGTTAGAGAGATCATAACCTGCAATTTTCTCAAATCGGCTTAGGATTCAATTCTAAAGGTAATTGCTGGCACGTGTCTGTTAGACTGCGATATCGATACGAGGTGTATGAAACATAAGCTTATGGCGCAGACAATAACATTTACACACAAATCTCAGTATTCCATGGTTGGTGCGCGGTATATTTTGTTTATCTTAATCTGAGGGTACACGAAGGTACGAACACGATACAAATACGGGTCAAATATATTTTTACCTAATGATCTTACTTTGAATTATGTACGGTGGTAAGGTATGCGAATGAATCAAAGGTTCACTACGCTAAAACACATTCGTTCTTTACTACTTTTATAGGTATCGGTTATCTCGTGGATTACGATCGCGGGACACATCTTGGTCGCATTGAACATTAAGTATGTAAGTAATGACCTTCAAGTGTACATAATATGAGTACCATCAGTTCGCATTATTTCAAAAATAACATAATCAGTATCAACGTTGTCTAGACACAAAAAGCTACGAAGTTTACGTAATTGATAAATGTTCGCGAACTCTTGCACTGGGACAATATCTATGACCCAGCCAAGGACACGTTCTATCGTCAGATTAATATAAATTGGGTTGGTCTCACCGGGTTAGCAAGTCGTTTAGCACATGGATGCTGCAACCTGGAGTGGTCACCGTGCTCGAAGCAGTCCGCGTAGACGAGACATTCCGGCGTCGTTTCCGTGGATGCAACGGCTCCTCCGCACGGTCCACCGAGGGACCCCGAGGCGCCCGCACGTCACCAACAATTACGTCATGTGCAGGAGTACACCACCGACGCTAGCTTCCCCACGAACTCGTACACGACGGGCACAATGTAAAAAGGCATAACACAAATCTATACAACACATACGAAGAAAATGTATGTTGAGGGTAGATGAATAGGTTATCTGATTAGTGCCTTTCGCTTGTTTCGTTTTAATTTTCTTCAAAACAGTCAGAACAGGTTAACAGAGACATAAGAAATAACCAAAACTACTTGTTTACACGGAGTCACCGATTACAAGCATTTTTGTAACATGTGGGCATGTGTGTCCTTTATCTCACTTCTGATGTTAGGATCAGAAGTAGAAATATTTAAAAAAAATATACAACAAGCGTTCTCCCCAACCTCAAAACATCTTTGGTTTATTAATTGACCATTAAATCACAATTGAAATAGAAAGGACATGAAGTTGATCACAAAATAACAAATAATGAGTCTGACACAGATGAACCATATAAAACAATTAGAAATACGTATGTCACTCACTGTTCGCACCGAACAACAAACCAGCAGAGCCCCCGCACGCAGCCGAGGCCGAAGGAAATATGCGTCACTGGTCCGGCCCGCACTGGCTTTTATAGAGACCATAGATAAGTAACTATATACTGAGAAGAGACTGTGTCACTCCACTACTTCTAGTTTATGTTGGCAGCTATCAATATATTTAGAGATAATCAATCCTAACTGAAAAGCACTATGGCATAATGGTATTTACCATTCAACATTCAAAGAAAAGTTCAAAGTATCACACTACTCTTTGAATAAAAAAGTAGTTACAATCCGTCCACATAGCATTTCTAGTAAGTATTTCAAGGGACTGCGGTGCTACCGATGACCTTTCCTTAAGATAAATCTTATCCTAAGTCAGTATTATTTAAGCTGTGGCGTAGGCTTAACTTAAAGCTTAGTCTACACCAGCAACATGATACTAAAATGTGTTTAAGATAATTTCGCAACAACTATTATTAGACGTGCAATATACCCATTCTATCCAATCACTGTTGAAGCGATGATAGCTCAACGGAGAGCGTCGGCTGTCAAACTGACGGATACTGGCTCGATCCCAAACAACGGCTTGAGCTTCCGATGAAGGTGACACCGTTATCAAATTACCAGTATGGTGGTTGAGTAGGTACCTGGCTACCTTCAAGTTTTAAAAAACTGTCACGCCCTTGCGACTAGCGCAAGGGCACCTCAAGGGTTCGGACCTCGGCTTGGGCTATCAATCATAATCTACTCTTCTCGTGATATGCTTATTGTCCTTCCTCATGACATACCAATTCAATCTATGTAGTATTTTTTTCAATCAATCAAGCATTTATTTGTATAAAACATGGGTTCGCATACTTTAATTATATAAGCACTTATAAATAAAGTTAAATGTTTTTGTAATTTTTAGACTTTCGCGATTCGAACACATTGTTAATAAATAAATCGGGGCTTGATCGCGAGAAAACATTTAGTAATTTATTTACCTCGACGTTTCGACCAAGTTGCATTGGTCGTGGTTACGAGAAGACTGACATACATGTTTTGCTTGACAAGGCCAATGATGTTTTACTAAAGATGACGTATAATTATACTGCGCGGTGCTCAGATTTTGTTCCTTTACGGCATAAACATGCTTACTGCGACAGATAATACGGTACAAATAATATAGAAAAGGATAGCTATATGTTTAGACTTGCGCTTGAAATACGCGTCGTAATAAAAATTACTACAATTGTCATAATTTTGCCGCCTCAGTTTCCACGCGCTTGTGCGACATTCATAGATAGATGGCAAAACTAAAAAGTATCATCGCTGTGCCAGTCGGAGTGGGGGGTGTTAGGTTATTTTCGTTACGGATTTTCTGGATTCGGTCTCCACGCTCAAGGCCCGAGATAGAAGCTATGCAATAGCTTAAAAAAAATCTAGCATAACTAACTTCGCATAACTGTGCTACAGTTTGTAGGTTATGTTTTCCAACTTTATGTCTCGGGGTGACGGGCGCAGTGCATTTTTTTAAATTGTATCTGTCTATAGGCAGAGGTAACCATTTAATATCCTGTATGTATCCTTTTACTAGTTCCATCACCATATCCCATAAATATTATTTGATACAGTCACCATGATAATATTTGCAGCAATAAGCTTACAATTTTAGACCTTAAATATGTACAAGTACGTGGCAACATTTACGCCACAGGTCATGGTGTCAGGCTGTATCATTAAACGTGGGCTTTAATGTGATATCAGAAGATAAAGTGTTCGCCCTGCGCCTGGTTACGCAAGCTTACGAATACGGGGATTATGTAATTTAAGTGTTAGATAAAGAGTGAACTAAGCTTTCGATTTAAAAAAATAAATGTTTTAATTTACAAAGAAGTACAACTTTCAAAATTTTCTAATAATATTTTTTATTATTATTATTATAAGTTTGCGTTTGACAACTGTCTCACCTGATGTTAAGTGATGACGTTGTCTAAGATTTAGCACGCAAACCTAGAAGGTACCTATACATATATAGACTAATTTAATTAAATGGATTGTCGCGATCTAGTAGTTAAATTAGTTTTATATGTTCCACCAAGAAAGTTGCTTCACACACCAAACACGCGTACTAATTTATCGACAACTCATTAATTATACGAGCAATAGCTTTCAATAAGTGCACAAATCTTGACCAATCCTCTTTCGACCTTTTTACCAGTAAACTATCTTCATTGAACAGCACCTTAACCTAAATTATTAAATACTAGTAGCGTCCCGCGGTTTCGCACGCGTAGATTACGGTTTTCCAGCTACCTCAACTATTCCACGGGAACTATTCTTTTTGCGGAATAAAAGTAGCCTATGTGTCAATCCAGAGTTTAAACTATCTCCATACCAAATTTCATCGAAATCGGTGCAGCCGTTTGAGCGTGAAGAAGTAACAAACATACACACAAACTTTCGCATTTATAATATTAGTAGGATAACACCATAGTTATAGTTTGTACTTATTCGAGTAGACGGGTAATTGTAGTTGGCACCAAATAAACAGCAACTTATTTAACGTAAAACTATCCGCATTTTCAATAAAAAGATCTAATTTTAGTGTTATCAAATACTAATGAAAATTTGGACTTTATCGTAACCACATAAGAACTTATCTTATTGTAACCGACTTCAAAAAGGAGGTCACTCAATTCGACCGTATATGTGGTTTTTTTACGTGTGAACACACGAGGATAACTTCGTCATGTATGAACCGATTTTGATGATTATTTTTTTGTTTGATAGAAAATCTATAAATCATCATAATTACCTATTTAAATTTCACTAAAATCGGACAAGCGGTTTTTGAGTTACACTCCAATGACTGAAAAGTGCTATGCATACCTCGACGAGACTATAGTTGCGGTTGAAGACATCAGAGAAGATACACACAGTGAGTAGCAAAGGTCACTGAAAAGGGTAAAAAAATTAAAATACCAAAAAGTGGAACCGACTTCAACACTCAAAAGAGTGAAATAACTTGTCGAAGTCGGTACCATGCTCACAATATGATTAAAATCATAGCTACTTTTGAACTATCATGGTTCCGACTTCAACAAGTTATTTCACACTTTTGAGTGTTGAAGTCGGTTCCATTTTTTGTTAGAAAGTTTTTTTCCAGAATTTAAGTTTAATTTAGTTAACAAAAGATTACACACAGACGAACAACAGAAGAACACTACCAATGGATGGCTGATGAACAAAGTAGTGGGAAATGGGCATTTCTATGTATAATATAATAAATAAAAGCTAACCGCATAACAATATATATATATTGTAAAAAATCTTGCTTGTAGGTTAATTTAATCGATCATATTATGAATAATGCTGCCACAGAGAATCTTAATATGGTTTCTGACTATATCTAATCTATGGTTAGCCATAAACAACGCAAGCTGCTGCGCAAGCGCATCGCAAATGGTAATCTGCAAGATCTAAGATGGCGGTAAGCTGAGATGATTTTGATGTTGTTTTAAGTAGCTGATAGTGCGGAATGGAAACCTTTATATGGGCAACAATGGAGGAAGATAGTTAGGATTGGAGATAGTTTGAGGTGTTAAATAACGGGGACTGACATTGTAGATTATACCTATATCTTGAAGTAGGCTTCTAATTTACAGCAGAGAGCAAACGTAACTGTTCTATGAATTTTCACCTGTGTCTGGGTGTGTATATGTATGTAAGTATATATATCAGTCATCAGGTTACCATGGCACAGGCTCTGCCTAGTTTGGGACTTGAAGACCTTGTGTGAATGTTAATAAATAAAAAAATAAAATTTATATAAGGTCTTTCTGACCCTACAGAGTATATACTTAGTTTGCTTCTCGCTGTGACAACGCCGATGACGTTAAAGTGAGATGCGCACGAGTTGGTCCGCTACGCTAGAAGGCAAAGTGGGATACAGCAGTAACAAATCACTGTAGATATTCAGCACCGTTTATTATCAAACGGGCAGAGGTTCCCCTTACCCCGGCTACATGTTAAAGAGACCTTAATATGTCTATGTTAGAAATGAATGAATGAATGACTAAATGCTGTTTACCACATGGGGTATTTACGGCGTCACCGGACTTTTGGCGAGTGCAGAGGACACTCAGCCGATTATGGGTAGGGGTGAGGGGGGAGCGACTAGCGCAAGGGCACCTCAAGGGTTCGGACCTCGGCTTGGGCTATCGCCTAAACGAGGTAGCGTCTGTGTGTGTGGACGTCGCGGACTAAGGCGCGGCCTATCGGTTTGTGAGCCACCAAGATGGGTAGTAGCTGGGTGATGAGTGGGACGTCTAATAGGGGGTCTGCGGCGCAGTGGTCTACGGCGGGATCGGTGAGGGAGACCTTAATAATAGACCGGCTGGCTTAAATAGGCTGGATGACAGGCCAGTCACGCTCCCCTCCCAGTCGCTTGGCATTGGCGGGCAGGAGAGGGAGTGACGTGGCATGTCATAATTGGTGGCTGGCTGCTGGTATCATAGATGGCGGAAGTGAGGCGTTACAACTTATTGGTTTCCTATCCCCCCTACGGCTTTGCCGGCGTGGTCTAGGGGAATGAAATATTTAAACAATAAAATTTTCACATCCCTCAATGGTCATGACGTAAGTATTACCTCAAAAGTAAACACACAAGTACACACAGTAGTGGCAACGTCTCATGGCTCCGTCCATTATGATACTTCGTCCAAGGATCTAGTACTCATCCCAGACCAGTCGATGTTTAAACAATGAGGTCCGTCTTCAGTCCGATTATCTATGGTCTGCTATTTTACCTTGAATGAGAATTTGTAAGAGGCTGTATTTGCCATACCATAATATGTGTTCTAATTGCAACTTTTTTTTTTTTCATTGTCCTTAAGATGTTTCAATTTCACCAGTAATCATTAAATTATGAGCTTATATATAGCTTAGTTGACAAGTAATTTCCAAGCTCATCCTGTAGTAATTGACACTTGGGATTCACACACTGTGGGATTCAACCGATCGCTTTTGCCATACACATGCAAAATGTGAACCGGTATTCCCGAGTAGCTATAATATGGGATTCTTCAAAAAGGTAGTAATTAACAGTCTTAAAAGGATTGACAACGTATCGTAATGCCGCCAGTGTTACAGCTATCCATAGGCAACAGAGATCGCTTACCATCACGCGGCCCGTCTGCTTGTTTGCTACCTATTTCATTAAAAAACAGAAAAAAGTAATATCAATAATGTTTTTTGATTGGAAATTCTCGTGAGTTTGACACATTATTATACATATGTGGTATCCGGCTTTACTCACGTTTATAGTCGAAGTTTCGAGCTAGGTTTCGATCATGTCCGATGTTCATCCTCACGTGAGTTTACGCTGCCAGCATGATCGACCTCGATCGATCATGCTCGAACCTTAGTTCGAAACTTCAACTATAAACGTGAGTAAAGCCGGATACCACATATATATATCAATAATGTTCATAGGTTATAGAAATGTGTCATTTTAAATAAAATATTTGTTTGTGTTCTCGGCAGCGAAGATGTTTTTTTTGTTTATTAATCCGTTAGACGTTTCAAATGGTCTTAAAAGCGTGGTTAACTGATTTGATATGAGATTTCAGAGTGATTTTTCAGTATAGGTCTCAACTACCGGGTAAAATGTACGATATTGCGAACAAATCTCAGGCGGAGTCACAGGTCGGAGAGTTAGTGTGTAATAAAGTACCTTAAAAGAGGGTTAATACACGCGATTTAGCGACGAGACGACGACGTGCGAATCCCGGTCGCATACAATTGGGGACGTGATGCCGATTTATCGCCCTCAACCCGATGTGGCTTCGTGTCGCGCTTTTGGAATAGGAATTACTCGTAGTTCGCGTAGTTATATATAGATGTCGCTTTTTTACATATAATTAAAAGACTGTATTACCATACATGTAGCTAGATAACCTTGCGGCAGCGATATAAAATAGGGTAGATACCCAGTTAGCCATATAGCAAATGCTACGGGCCTCGCGAATTTGAGTGCCCCACGCGCCCCATCAATGCATTCTGAACGTAATTCAGATCATTTACAGTACAATTCTAATGTGTCTAATATTATTCACAGCAAGAAGCACGAGGCTCTGAAACTCCAGTTTTACATGCTTTTACTATATATGTAATAAGTATTTACAATATTCTTTCCTAAACCTTAAAACTACCTTGCGCACTAATTTGTCTCTTACTTCTCCTGCCAATTGCAGTGGTTAACAATCTGTCTCAACATTAAAAAGTGTTAAGAATGAGTTAAGAAACACGATGACGCAAGAAAGTCTAAATCACCTCACTATTAACTATCTAATACAATTGACTGAATAAGTCGATATGAACGGTAAATTCTCAGAAATGGGGGAGTACTATTCTAGGCCGGAGACCCGCCCCTAGACCACCACGGCACATATAAAATAACGGCAAAAAATAATATAAATAATATATTAAAAATAATATTTAAGAACGGTTGACAAAATCTATATGAAATTAGACAGAACACTTCAAAGTACAGTTTTTACGTTTAAGTCATATCTCATCGTTTTTACGTTGTGAAGCGATGATAGCTCAGCGGGCGGGGCGTCGCCTGGCAAACTGACGGACACTGGTTCGATCCCCTGGTTGTCCCCAACAGCTTGAGCTTCCGGTGAAGGTAAAACCTTTATCAAATTCCCAGCATGATGGTAGGGTATTTTCGAGTACCCGCCTGGCTAGCTACCACCCTTATGTTTGAAAAACTGTCACCAAACACAATGCATAGTGTGTTCAGGCAGCAGTCCTTGAGAGCCATTGAGCATTCTAGGCCTAGTTTGATAACATCTTCGACCACATCGTCACTGACCATCAAGTGAGATAGTGGTCAAACGTATTTCTCAAATTTCGAATACCTCGAGTGCTCCAAAATGATTTCACGATAACGTTCGAAAACCAATTCTTCATTATCAGTTCAAATAAAAAAAAAAATCTTCCCATTTACGCACATTTGGATGCCGTTTTATGATCTATCCATTATGGGCGTATAAATAAAAGTAATTCAAATAAAGTGCTTTATTTAAACAACAAAACCCAGAGTAATGGTCGCAATGAGCGATCTCAATTCAAGTTGTAAATTATAGAATAAAGCAATCAAATATCGTTAATATATCTTTATTTAATGTGCTATAAATTGATAATTTCATTTAATGTTAAAATAAAATGTATTGCGTTTTATTGGGTCTTTTTTTGCAGCACAAGAATTAGTTAGTGCTTATAATTTTCTTAACATATTTCGTATACCTACCTTAATAAGTTACCAGTAATAAATAGGGCCACCGCATACAATCACGTGGTTGTGACCGGTTGTGTTGTGGTAGAACCTATGAAAAAAACAGTCAAGGACGATTCGCACTTGCTCACGAAGGGTTCGGTTTCCTCTTGACCTCATCGTCATTGACTATCAAGTGAGATTCAACGTTAAAATACTGATAGCATTCCGGATAGGCTGGGAACAGAGAACAGGTTGAAGCTATCTATTATCTGGCAATAGTTGGATATTCGACTGTTTTTAACTGACTTCAAAAAAGGAGGAGGTTCAATGTCCACTGTACGTTTTTTCATATGTAGATTCACCGATTTCTCCGTACCCTCTTGACATTTAAATTTAATCAAACTCCGTTTTTAGTAAAGTTAAGTTTGAGTGAAGTAGTTTTTACGGTTTTGTGGAAAATCTTGAAAAAATACAGGCGAATGAAGTCGGTTTGTCAAAAATAACTTTTCTTTCATAATATTTATATTTTTCTTAGTTCTATTTTTTATATTTATTCTAATAACTATAGGATTGTAATTTTTGTTCAGTTTCTCAATCCTTGTAAATCAGCTCTAAAGTAAATTTCTATTACATCTATATTAAAATATACAATTTCTTGTTGTATGGTATAAATACAATAACCATCACAGCAATCATTTAAACAAGTTTTCATACAAAAAATATCCCGTCGGATAGTTTAACATTATAAAGAGGAAAGATTTGTATATAAGTATGTTTGTAATGAATAAACTCAAAAACTACTGTGCGCATATCAAAAATTCTTTCACCATTAGAAGCTACATTCACCTTGAGTAACATAGGCTATATTATATATATATTTTTTTAATTTTCAAATTGTTTACCCGTGCCAAGCCAGAGCAGACCGTTAGTCTCAAATATTGAGTTATCTCATTCTTTCCCACCCCGCACACATACCTACTCGTAATATGAACGAAATGCTGATAATGCGTTTCATAAAGTACTTAGGCCCTTAATAGGTACCTGATGAATCAGCATCGATTAATGTGTTCAAATTTTACATCGCAATTAAGTAACTTTAGAGTGTGAGTTTAAGAGAAGAGAAGAATTACACAGAGTAAAACACAAGAGAACGTTCCAGATAATTCGTAGCTTAGACCTCTTCGAGTACATTTAAAAAGAGGCTTGTTAACCTTTCCGCAAGGTGCATTGTAATCCACGATATCTTATATCCAAGTCTGCTCTACACCGCTGCGAATAAAATATTTCGTTGATAACATCAATCTATAACGCATCATCATAGCCAAAAGACTTCACGACATAATCCTCCCCATAGTCAGACGGGGGTTGCCACGCAGGCGGGTTTTGCTGCTGGCCACATTCTGGTTTGTGATCCCTGAGCCGACTCTTACGGCATCCATGGGTATAGATGCGGGGTACAATTATTATTCTAAACCGGTACCCCACGCATCTATTTTGTAAATAATATTAAATAAAATACCGCTGTATAACTTTTGTTTTGACTGGCCGGTTGGCGCAGTTGGTAGCACTGTGCCTTCTGAGCCGCTAGTCCCGGGTTCGATTCCCGGACAGGTCAAACATTTGTGTGTATGAACATGTCTGTTTGACTTGCGTCTGGGTGTGTATATGTATAAGTAGATATATCAGTCATCAGGTTACCATAGTACATACAGGCTCTGCCTAGTTTGGGACCTGAAGACTTTGAGAGAACGTTAATTATAAAAAAAAAAACAACGCAGACCTAACTTTTCTTTCCAGCCTGCTTATGGCGTAAATAAACTATGAATTTCCTATTTCAACCTCCAGGGCTCCAGAACTGTATAAAACAAAAGAACCAGTCAATTTAAGGCAGTAAAGTGAATTGCCTACCTTAATAAAGATTGCCACGCAGTTAGTCACAAGCATGCCGGCTGCCTTTACCCGGCTACTAAAGGGCATAAGAATACCTTCGAAGCTCTTCACAAAGTAAATAAAGTCAGTGACTTGTGTTCGCACGAATACGGTAAAAATCTAGCTAAAAAATTGTCTCATGATCAGCAGTTTAGTTATTTATGAGTAGAATATATATATATATATATATTTTTTTTAACTATTATAAGTTTGCGTTTGACAACTGTCTCACCTGATGTTAAGTGATGACGCTGTCTAGGATTTAGTACGCAAACCTCGAAGGTATCTATTCACTCGCGACTTGCGACTCCAGGATTGTACGTATCGGGAAACACAGACTCGGGCAACGAGTTCCATTCCTTGGCAGTACGCATTAAGAAAGTGGAAGCAAAACGCTTCGTACGTATAGGTGGTATATCTACCATATAGCGATGGCGAATTGCCGTACGTCGAGTCGACCGATGATAGAAAGGTGATGGTGGAATCAGAATATGCAGTTCCAGTGCACATTCTCCGAAATGCACCCGATATGCATATATCGTAGGTGTAAACAAACAGTAAAGCAGAAAAGATTTTATATCTATTGCTATCTATTTTTCCAATGAAAGATAATCTAACGGCAGAACTGCAAATCATTAGAGGAAAGAAGACAAAAGAACGTGACAAAGAAGCGTAAGTACTTTCGTATTATGGTTCACTCTTGCTCAACCTTATGCTTACTTTTTTTTAATCTGTATAGATACCATTATCTCACTGGACTCGATGGTCAGTGCCGATGTGGTCGAAGATGTTATCACGCTTGACCTATAATGCTCACTGGCTCTCAAGGACTGCTGCCTGAACACACTATTGGTTTGGTGACTGTTTTTCAAACTTGAGGGTGGTTGCTATCCAGGCGGGTACTTGAAAATACCCTACCACCATGCTGGGAATTTGATAAAGGTCTTACCTTCACCGGAAGCTCAGCTATTATTGGAGATCGAACCAGTGGACGTCAGTTTGACAGCCGACGCTTCTTCCGCTAAGCTATCATCGCTTTGTAATCTCAGATGATAAAAAGCGTTGGCTTATCTACATTCATAACCTTAGAAGGCAATGTAATCGGCCAGTCGAAATTCACAGCATAGATATTATATATATAAAGTGATGCTACCTTCGAATACATCGGCCTTAACTAACAAATAATATTGTGACCAAACGCTATAATTTATTTTTATTAAATAACTCTGACAGCCCTTGCCTTTCCTAGCTAGCTAAGCTCTTTAACATAATCTTGCATATCGTCATTTTTTTTCATGGGCCGATGCCTTTATTCAAATAAAATACTAGTAAGTATTACAACACTACGAAAACATATTTTTTTAATTTATTTATTTGTTAATAAATAATACAAAGTTACAATTCGACCGTATATATATTTTTTTTTATGTGTGTTTACGGATAACTTCGTCGTTTATGAACTGATTTTGATGATTCTTTGTTTGTTTGTTAGTGTATAATTCCGTGGTGGTCCTATTTAAAAATTCTATTTTTTCATCAAAATCGGAGAAGTGGTTTTTGAGTTACACTCCAATAACAGAAAAGTGCTTCGCATACCTGCGTGTCCTAATATCTTCAACCCATAGTTGCGGTTGAAGACATCGGAGAACTGACACAATGACAATTGATCCCGTGAGTAGCAAAGGTCATTGAAAAGAGTGAACAAATTTTTTTTACCTAAAAATTGAACCGACTTCTGCACCCAAAAGTGTGAAATAACTTGTCGAAGTCGGTACCATGAGCACAATATGGTGATGATTGTTACTTTTGTGAACTATCATGGTACCGACTTCAACAAGTTATTTCACATTTTTGAGTGTTGAAGTCGGTTCCATTTTTTTTTATCGTAGCGAATTAAATTCAAAATCTGTTTTGAACATTTTGTTTGTAGTCCTTCGCGGAGCAAAAGCTGATCTACTGACTTATTAGTACAATCCTTCGTTACAGTCATTGGAAGGATTGACAACATAATGAAACTACCGCGAGCCAAACTAGGCGATAATTTATTTTGATTAACTAGGATTTTAATGATGAAACTTTCTTTGACTCCTCGTTAACTACCTTGTTACTGTAAGTACTACCGGGTTGCACCTGGATTGTTCAAAATATGCAATATTTTGTAAAAGTGGTAAGATAATAAGAACTTTATTGTCTTAAGAAAGAAATCACAAAATTGCACTTACAAGACAATTCCATATTGTACAGAAACACAAGAAACACAATTTATGTAAGTCTTAAAAATATTATGAAACATAACTTATTTGAAACGTTGTTGCCTGTTGTAGTAATGAAACTGTAGTACAGACAACAACGCCCTCCGTAGGCATAAAAGGCTATACAAATTATTTGTATATAGAATAATATATAAAGATGGGTGGACGCTTAGTGCGTGAAAGTGATACATCTATTTTTGCCATAAAGCGATGGCGCATTGCCGTACGTTTGTTCAACTGATGACGGAATGGGAATGAAATAATGTAATTGCGTTGCGCAAAGTAACTCATATGTTCTGGCAAGTGTTTTTTTAGTAGTGCTAAGTTCGGAATTCTGATTAGCATGTGTGATATGACCATTGACCATGGTGTCAAGTCTACTTAATTCATTTTCAGATTCAGTCTGGTTCGTGTCTTTTTTTTATAATTTGCCAATAAATACAAATATATTTGTTGCTTAAAAGGTGCACTTATACATGCTTAAACTAGAATTATGAACTACAATATTGTGTATGACATTCACAGATGTACATACAGAAAAAGGTTTGTACAGGTAGGTAAAGGTAGGTACACACACTAGTTGTTAAAGCATGTCACTCTAGCCCCCACACTAGAATATAAGAACGTCAAAAATCCGTTGTCTGCTAATTTCATGCTCTGATTTCGGTATGCTATGTTTGATGGTCGTCGTGGCGCAGTGGTTAGTGTCAGTGACATGACTTCTGTGTCTCGGGGACCCTGGGTTCGAATCCCGGCAGGGGCAAACATTTGTGCGATGAGTGTAGATGTTTGTCCCGGGTCTTGGTTGTATGTGTGCTGTGATTGTGTATGTCCATGCCTCCCGCGACACAGGGAATCCTAGTGCGGGGGCCTGAGTGTAATAAAAAATAAATAAATAAATATAATTATGCTCAACCTATGTTGGTTTTGTATGAAGTTAACAAGTCAGATTGTGACAAATAGACTCAGCAGGATAATTTCACAGAAGCCATAATTTAAGAAGAAGAAGAACACAACAAGTCAACAAGTCCTTATGCTAACAGGCTACGAAAGATGATGCTGCTATGCGA
The DNA here is from genome assembly GCA_934044485.1 of Apeira syringaria. Lineage (NCBI taxonomy): Eukaryota > Metazoa > Arthropoda > Insecta > Lepidoptera > Geometridae > Apeira > Apeira syringaria. Next base: position 6,410,091 of record OW203672.1, on the reverse strand, counting down.
CTGAATCTAGAATATATATTTTCTAAATGATACCATTAAATTGGCATTATTATTATTTCTCATTCCTTTCAAGACAATTTTATTAGAATTTGTATACTTAATTCCTTGTTATTCCAAAATTAAATTGATCTTGAGTGCGGTACGTTGTTTTACAGCCGAAACAATTGTCGATCGTGATATCGACTACGCGTAAGTACCACGTTATACCCGTAGAAACAGTGTAAAGTAATTATGAACGTGAGTTTTAAAAATACTACTATTATTATTTCAAATATCCTTATACCCTGTCATCATTCCCTCCTTTCCCTTCACGCTATCTGGGGCCGTTCCATTATGATCGTTTAATAATTTCGTAATGATAAACCAACCTGTAGTAACGCAGGTAGCCAAGCCTAGATCCTATATCTGGTAGACATTCGCACAATGCCTAGATATTCGCTAGATTCTCAAACTGACACCGCGACCTGTCTCACCGCTCCTAGACTATGTTGAAAAGGGTTGTATTTATCAGTTGTGTTGAGTATCGATATTTTTTTCGATCTCTCTGTTTAAGATTAAGAAGATTAGGTTTTTGTTATTTTTGACGTGATAACGTTTTATAAATTGATGAATACCAGCAACACTCATGAAAAATAGTAACGTTCCGCGTAACGTTCCGCATAACGTTCTACCAGAGTTTTGTATTACATAAAATAATCAAAGTCAAAGTCAAAGTCACAGTCAAAGTCAAAGTCGAAGTCAAAGTCATAAATGATTATGACGTTATCACGTAAATCTATCGTCCGTAAACCGACTTTACAGACAACCAATTTTTTTTAAAGATGCTACTCTCTTCTTGAAGGAAAGTAACTAAAATAAAGGCTCCTTTTTATTCCAGAAAAATGATAGTTCCCTAGGGGTCATTGAGTCAGCGTAAATTCCGTTGTCCACGCGAGTGAAACCGTGGGTTGCAGTTAATTTATAATATTATCAAGTTTTTGTTGCATCTCACAGGAACCATCAATTTTGTCGGAATAATAAGTGGTATGGTATATGTGTTAATTCAGCTTATATACGGTAGGTACCTAAATTCCGTAATTTAATCACCTAAACAAAACAAAGAAATCATCGATACATTTCCAGCTCTAAACCAAATGCTGATGTGGTCGATAATCCGTCTAGTTAAATGCTGCGTTCACAATGAAACCATATAATTGTGCAATTACAATAATACGGCAAATGCGGGGTGTGTCTCTAAACTGATTCCTAGATTTTACATAAATCATAATTGTTTAGCAGGCAGTGCACAAGGTAATAGCGGCAAATTTGCAGGTTATTACTAAGTATACTATGAATATTATGATAAACGTGAGCTAAGTTACTCACTTCACATGAGGCTGTGGGTTCCAGTGGGAGACACAGGCGAGGGCGTAATTCAGCCGAGTCTGAACGGAAGCAGCTTTGGCCCAGATTCTTTCTTCCCTATAATTAGGTCTTATACCTACTCAACTACCGCAATATTACAGCAAAATCAGAAACTATAAGTACCCGGTGACGTTTTTCTTTCAAAGATTTGAATTTCCATTTACGTCCATTTATTTATATTGTAAACGACAGTGTTGCAATGAAAGTTGGAAGACGTGAGGAGGAATGGGGACTTGTATCGGTTGGCGATATGCTTAAGGCGAGGTCTTCCCGCAGAGGCCGCGCTTTTGAGTGTTTTAAAACCTTCTCAAACGGTAACAAAGTCGGGACGGCGCGGCGGCGGGGCGCGGCGGCGGCACGGCGTTAAACAGAACTTGGTAGCGTTCAAATCGTCCATTTCATACGTAACTACTTCGACTTGAGTGTACTGTCTCCATGAGTTTATAAAGTCTAGGACACACCAATAATAATGATTAATATTAGCATAAGTATATATTTAGATTTATTTATGTGTAACAGCTACCTCAAGGATGAAACGAGGAGTAACTCAAGGTTGTTCATTCTCACCAATCATATATTTAATATTTTTAACAGACTTCAAAAAAATGAGGTTACTCAATTCGACCGTATATATGTTTTTTTATGTGTATTCGCGGATAACTTCGTCGTTTATGAACCGATTTTGATGATTCTTTTTTTGTTAGATAGAGTATACTTCCGGTATACTATACTCTATCTAACTGGTGGTCCCATTCAAACTTCATCAAAATCGAACAAGGGGTTTGTGAGTTATACTCCAATAACTGAAAAGTGCTACGCGTATCTTGATGATATTATTGTCGCGGTTGAAAACATCGCAGAACACACAATGACAATTAATTGATCCCGTGAGTAGCAAAGGTCACTGAAAAGGGTGAAAAAAAATTTTTTAACAAAAAATGCAACCGGCCTCAACACTCAAAAGTGTGAAATGACTTGTCGAAGTCGGTACCACGAGCACAATATTGTGATGATAGTTACTTTTGTGTGAACTATCATGGTACCGACTTCAGCAAGTTATTTCACACTTTTGAGTGTTGAAGTCCGTTGCATTTTTTGTTAAAAAATTGTTTTATTAAAGAAGCTTTGAAAAATAGTGGAAATAACAACAGTCAAAAGATTCAAATTCAATGAAAATAGACAATGCATAAATACATGAATCACAGTAATTACAGCAACGAACACACGAATAAGAAAAAAATGTAAGACATGGACTATATTTTATAAATCAACATCAGCCTACATCAGTCCACTGTCTGTACATACGCCTCTCCTAATGTGCCCTACAGAGCTGGATCTTTGGTTCTTCTTCTCCAACTGCTACCTACTACCCTTCGTATATGGCCACTATACCTAGTCACAGAGCGTCCTACAATATGTTTTCCGATAAGAAGTTTCCACTCAAATGTTGCTGATGCGCTGAGCTATGTCAGTTTTTTGTTCTCAGGAGAATCACTTTCGAACCCAGTCTCAAAATGAAATGTATAAACACATTATGTATTGTGTACGATTAAATGGGGCATACCATTTTATGGATATATAATAAAGCATGCTTTCTTTCTTTGTGGCTGTGAGTCGTGGACTATTATGGCATAGAAAGGAGGAATTGGAATCATAAAAAATTGGATAGAAGAGGTACCAAATCATGATTTTTGTAATACAAGTAAATTAAAAAAGTGACATACATAAAACTATTCAAAATAGGTGATGAGCACTTGAACACGATATGTCAGCTTCATAAAAACCATAATCGAAAGAAAAATACTTAAGAAGTATTTATTTTCAATTAAATTATTAATTATAATAAAAAAAAATCCTACCAAAATATTGTTTCACCAATATACTCCATCGTTGGTAGAAACATACGAACTAGTAGGTACTTATCATAGCAATTCAACGTGGCAATGTTGCTAGCATTCTGGGCACGCTGCCAATTGGTAGCGGATTAGAGCATGTGAGTTATCTATAGGCTGACGATAGCTAGTAGGATTGCTCAAGTGTTTTTATAGTGGCTGTGGTGTTGTAATCAGTTATTAGTAAATTTTTTCTTATTACTTATTCCTAGGATAAAACAATCTATCATTCTCGAAAGCGTGCCCAAAAGGAAGATGGCACACTCCCATACATTTGCAGCCTAGAAGAAAGAAACTGCGTTTATGAATGAAATTTATACGTATCGATAGAGCAATAAATACATTGTATATTGTATGTTCAATCATTTTCCTAGAAGTTGGGAGTAAAAAGTTATCATGGAAAATCATCTGTATCAGTATGCTAACTACACGTCCATATGCAAACCATTTAATGGATCGCTATCCATCTATAGCATCGTAGACAGAGAAAGAAATATTGCATGGATCGCGCTACAGATACAGATTACTTATTATATTCTGGAATAATGGAATGGGTGTGTTTATGAACGCAGTCCGGGTCTACAGAGCAGCTGACTACAGATCATAGAGTAACAATAACAATTAATTTCAGAGCGTAAGTATCCGAACGCAACAAACATAATGAGAAGTGAGTCGAAAACTACAAACACCACATAAATAAATAAAATAAAAGTACTTCTGATTCCCAACTTTATAAATAATGCAAATTATTCACGGAATCCACAAAAATATAATCTAAATTTTCATATATAAAGAATACATGAACAGGTTGTCATTTCGTTTTTCGGGAGCAGGCTGGTTCTGCCATCCTCTATTAATGTTAGTTATTTTCTACATTTTGTATATTAAAAATGTCTTACAAAACCTTTGCTTTTTTCACTGATGTCCCAAGAGATGATAAGCTATGGAGTCTGTATCAGCGGGAACAAAAGCTATTACCCTGCGACTTGCCAACTTCAGGTATAAACTTTAGGTATGAAAAGGGTGAGATTATCCGCGCATAACCTAAAGTATGTATGCACCAGTTTGCGAAAGACATTTTAGGTTTGATATATGCTTGCGTAAATCTCTGTGTAGTTCCCATCAATTTAAGAACTTTTAGTTTGTTGATGGGGGTTACTTTTCCATTTAATTCTACTCACGAATGTTCATTCTCGAATCAAAGAGAATATCGTAGTAAAGTATTATCCACTTCCCAGCACTTTACACGATATTGGGAATATACAATGTTAAAGAGCATTCTGGATGATGACAGACTATTCTAAATCATTTCCAAGTCCTTGAATTAAGTTTGATAATTCTAGAACATTCTGGCATGATAAAAAAATTCTAGATGATAGATAATCTCATATCTATCATATTTTTATTTTTTTTTGCAATAGCAAACCAACTCCAGGCTTTTGGGTCCATCGAGAGATGAGCTCATCAGGACAACACTTCATAGCCGACAGCACCAACAGAAAAACGATAGTTTTAAAATGTTCACCTGATAAATGTCAGACACTGTACCTGTAATTTGATTCCTTATTCTCCATTCCAGTAAGCGAATATACGGAAGATAATACGACATCCAATTAAATCAGAAATCAGAAATATTTATTGAACAACTGTGTGATATAAAAATAAAGATGTTACAATTTAAAATAGTTTCAACAGCCTGCCCAGTTTGGGCATTCAATAGTGGTCTGTAAGTATTATATTTTATATACAAATGTTATATTATAAATGTTATAAATTTTACATACTTTACTACTACTTAATTTTACTAATTATACTACTTACAACTAAAGAGTTGAATCCATGAGTCTATGACCGTTTCCGCATATATTTTCAATTCATCATCGTCCATTGAAGACTCATCAAAAGTAACATTAGATGATGAAGTAGTTAAACGGCTGTCCATTAATAATAAAAAATACAATGATATATATTTCGTACGCAGGTACTTTATTTTCAGGCAAGGTACCTATATCGCGTAATGGCGTCCGTTGAATGACTCTCAAAAAGCGCGCAAATCAAATTAATTTATAATCTTTTGCCGAAATTAAATTCAGAAATATGAAATGTACAGTTTAGCATAAAACAATGCTTAGCGTACACTGGAAAATCCGCTGTGAGCGATGGGCTTGCGGAAACCGAAATAGGGTCCCTATTACGAAACCATGCGACATTATCAATCGAGGTGATGATATGGACATATTTCCTCGGATAACTATTATTCTCTCTGTAAGCAATTTCATTTGCTACCCCTTTCAAACCGACGTGAAATCGCAGATCTCGTATTCCTCTTCAATATTACAGCTGACTGTCCAGAACTGGTAAATAGGATTGCACTAAACGTTCCAGTTAAATTAACCAGACTCAACGCACCCTTACATACCCCTATAGTTTCAACTATCATCAGAACTCGTACTTGTGGCGAGCAAGCAACAACTTCAACACTGTAAGTAGGCGAATTGATCTTGACCTTTATTGTACCAGCGCGTCCGCGGCGAGGCGACGGCTGAGCAGTGAATTCTTCATGGTAGAAGGCTAATGCAATAGCATGTTACCAACAAAATCAGGACGAGGAAATGTTCATCACTGCACGGTTCGCAGGGAACATCCCGTGTTGCTGTTTTACTGTTTTCACATGTTCCATCACCCATATTACAACTACCCGTGAAAACCTGTAATTGGCTTTCTATAGTTAACATAAGTATTTAATATATTGTACATAAGCTGTTGGTTTTCCAATAAATAAATATTTCTTCTTAATTCCTTCCTTGGATTTAGTTGTAGTAGTATAAAGTTATGAATTTTATTACATTACCTTCTATTGCCATAATCGAAGGATTGTCATACGATAGCTATCGTCCTCATATTTGAGGAAGATAGCTATCGTATGACAGATGAGATTATATATTTTTTATGCCGTAATCTCGTACCTACTATCAGTTTAACTTTTTACGAGAAATTATTTCCAGATTCATCTTGACAAAAACATAAAAGGATTCCTCTGTATCAGAGGAAGGCTCGTTTTCAAACAGTGGACTTAACTCATAACTTCGAAATAGTATAAAATATATATATATATATATATATAGTATACAAACGAATCAAAGTGATAATTCCAATCGACATTATATCACCAGCTGTTGAGAATAGCCGTATTCAGTTGGGATTAACGTCCCGAAAGATTACAACGAAATGCTCGTATGATTTATACAATTTAACAGAATCGCAGAATTACGTAGGTATGCACTGTACATTTAACTGCCTGTTTCTGACAGTAACGTTCGGAACATTAGGTTGTCCTGTTTGAAAATGGAAATTGCATTCCAAAACTCTTTTACAGCGGACACAACGTAGGTACCTAAGTTTGTAGCCCTAAAGTTGTCTAGTAGCTGCGCATGCTGCTACTATTATAGATAAGTAACGCTCCTATTTTGGAGTGGACATGCCCTAATTATTGTAGAATAACTGTCTCGCTCACTTAGTTACGTTTGTCGTATCTTTTTATTTCACTTACCCTGCTCGATGATAACTGTTATTTTAAGACAACGGGATAGGGCCCACACATTTTCAAAAAATATGAAAATGTTCTCACTGAGGAGTAGTAGAAGTCCCTATATAGGGGGGATTTGCCAATACTCGCCACGCTTGGTGGGCGGGTTGGCGAGCGCAGTATGATTTCTGATCCTCAGAAGGTGCTGCTGCCCACTTTCTGATACGTGATCCCTTAGCCGACTCTTACGGCACCCACTGGAGGAGATGGGGGGAGTGCTATTCTACGGTACCACCATGACAGGTAAACATATCGATTGTGAATTAGGTAAGAACTTATCTAATATACATAGTAGTACTCTGTGGTGTGTACGTGTGGTAGTTAGGTAGTAAATTAGGGTCATTTGTAGTTTACAGATCCTCACCCTTTCTTGTACAGTCGTCTAACTATTACAGCACTTCTAGTACTACTAGTTCTATACAGCCACACTAAAGTTTTATCGATTTTCACATTCATAATTTTTATGGATCACGCGACATACAAATAACACTATACAATAGACACGTGAATTAGTTAGCTGACCGTACAAGTACCTATACCTGTATTATTGTTATATTTTGAACTTTATAAGTATTAGCCGTGCTCTGAATGTCGCAGCTCGACCAAAGCCGGCTTCTGACACAGATCAATTCAGATTACTTCTGTACTGTCAGAATATAAGATTGAAGCATGGATATGTATTTATGTTCGTGGTTTGAAGCGATGAAAGGGATATTGAGTTTCAGCCATCAGGCGAGTGATACTGGATGGATTACTTTGAGTACCCGCCTGGCTAACTACCACCCTCATGTTTGAAAAACTGTCACCAAACACAACATGTCTGTCGGATATACAACTCGTTGCCCGAGTCTGTGTTTCCCGATATGTACAATCCTGGAGTCTTTAAGTCGCGAGTGAATTACCTAGTAGTTACCTAGTGTTACCTTCTAGGTTTGCGTGCTAAATACTAGACAACGTCATCACTTAACATCAGGTGAGACAGTTGTCAAACGCAAACTTATATGTAAAAAAATTCATGTAGCAGTCCTTGAGAGCCAGTAAGCATTCTAGGTCTAGTCCACATCTTCGACCACATCGTCATCATCAAGTGAGGTAGTGGTCAAGCGCTGAATCTATACAGTATAAAAGAATACAAAGTTAAAGTAAATAAAACACACACACACTTAAATGTAGGTAAGTGTATTAGCAACGTTGGTACATGAGATTACTGAATAATACTGCTTTCGAATATTTAATACCGCGATGTCACAATCACCCACCTTAAGTTATAATTAACAATACGTATAGTTACGTGTTATATATAAATACAATAAAAAAAGATGTTTCCATTATCACCAATAAAAAACGTGCGCGCACCTATTATGCAACACATTTGGGTTATATTTTGAAATATACCATTTAGCAATTAGGTCTAGATTTTGTGCGAAAACAGAAAATTCGTGGCAGAAAATGAAACTAACATTATACATTTTATTTGTAAATGTATAGCATAAAAATATGTATGACAAAATAAATAAAAGAAACGAATAAAATAAACCCTTAAAGTTGTTTATTTATTTATTACTATGGTAACCCGATGACTGATACTATATATATACATATACACACACCCAGACACAGGTCAAACAGACATGTTCATACACACAAAGTGTTATCAACATGACAAATACAGTAAATTATACACAGCAGCGCCCTCTAATATTTTGACTGTGTTATTTTGACTTGCTGCACACAGTCTAGTACAATACGGGGAGACGCTTCTCCCCACAGTAGCTCAGTTCATTTCGGAACGCAACGAAGAGTCCTTAGTCACTGAATTATGGATTATTTTAGGTCAGTATTGAAATTATTATACGATTTTTATTTCGGATATTATTTCTATGCAATGCATTCTCTTGTGTGATCTGTCTTTAGGTATTACGTATATTTTTATAAATATATTCTTTAATGTTGATTAAGAGGGTTGTTTAAAATTGTGAGGAAACATTTCGTGAATATAACTAAATATACAAATTGAGTTCAATTTGATTGTGGATCAGAGTAAATGGAGGATTTTAGAAATTATATTCTATAAACATACGTGACAATTGCTTCATTAACAATTTTTCGTCCTGCAAATATCACCTTTCCCTAACTATATATAATTCAAAATATATCCCAAACATAATACATTTCTCAGTAAATTTACGCATCTATTACATCTATAAATTCAACTGATTATTCATTAATTCACTACTGATAAATACAAAACGTGAGCACATACATTTACATAGGAGATTTTACACTTAACAATTAAGTAAATATTAAAACTGTTGTAACTTCAAATATGTACGTCAAAAACGTTTTACTTCGAAACTCGGTTTTATAACTTTACATGAATAAACTTAATTATGCTACGATGACTTTATTTTCTACATGTTCCTAAGTTATATTTTTATTACGTAAAAAAAACTATTTACTAGAATTTGCTGCTACGTAAAACGGAACGTAATGTCTGGAAGCCTGATTGAAGGTTGTTCGGGTGTATAAATGTATCAAAAATTCGTAATTCCGTTCTAGTCTCTTCTAGTAACATACACAAATCCGATATTTTGTTTAATTAGACAAACAAACAAGGATCATAATCAAAGACCGAAATTAATAAACTTTGATTTTATCATCGCCGGATAAATGCCGAATTGATTTTGCACTTTTACTGGTTTTTTTCTTTTTTAATTTAAAATAAGTTTTTATTTTAAGTTACAAGTAGATGGCATTCAATAACAAAAAAAATAAACAAAGGAAAATAAATAAAAAAGAAACATAAAATAAAAAATCATTTTATTATTCTGTGATAATGATAATATAATTTTCTTTAATATTATAACTATATTGTAAGTGAATTACTATTATAATCAATATACAACTTGAAATAATAATCCTATATTTTACTACAGCTGTCGTATCGACTAACGAAGACATTTTTATAGTTTAAATATAAAATTTAAATAAAATATAAATAATCGAGTATTATACTGTTACAACAACTCTACAGTCTATGGTTGACAAACGACAACTTTTTTTTAAATATTGTGTAACTAAATGTTACGACTTCACCGAGGTGGCGTGCTTAACAGAAAATATAGCATTCACTTCTTATAATACATCTCTATAATACTGTACATTAGAAAGACAGAATGAAGTGATGCAGCTTACCCATGCGAGTTTTCCGATGAACTAGAAGCATCCATCTTAGCATTCACTACATGATAACGCCCTTGATCCACTAATTAGCATCATCGGAGTTTTGATAACCGAACTCAATAAAACTGTATGAAATAAAACTACCAAGAAACTGATGAAGAAAAGAAAGAAAATGTTCCTTATTCGTAACTAAAGTTTAAATTTCAACGACGGTCTACTCTCCCTCTGTCTTACGAATTCGAAGACGTCACGTTCTGACGATCTGACAGTTTAACGTGAGTTTAACGTTTTTCCCCAAACAAAAGTGCACAACGCCGCTAAAAAAGATTTCACTTTAAAAATCGCAAAACAAATGGGATCAAAATTAAACATTCGTCACAACTGATACTTTTAATATCAATCATCCCAATTAAATATAAACGAATTTGACCAAAATAAAGTGAAATGACGATGCGATTATAAATTAACTTCCTGCACACTTTGATTCAAAGTGTACATATTCAATTCCACCAATATACTGACACAGATAAGGGACTCGATCTGAAAATGTGTGATCAATTATCTCAATCTCAATGATCATATCTCAATAAGCTTTAAGTTTTCTTTTCACAAAACGCCATCTATATAATTCTAATGTAAACTAAAAATGCGTGTGATAAATAACTGAACAGTAAATTATATCCGACTTTACTCACGTTTATAGTCAGTTTCGAGCTAGGTTTCGGGCATGTCCGATGCCCATCCTCAGGTGAGTTTAGGGTGCCAGATCGCGGCGAGCACTGTGGGTAGCAGCGCGCTCAGCTCGCCGTGAGAGTGAACAGTACAAAGTGTACAGTAAATCTTGTATTTGGACGCATTATTTGCGTGTGCAACACTGGTAGCGCGGCACACGCTATATTCTTCAAATGCACACTTAAATCATCCGGAATGAATTTACTAATTACAGAAAACTATATATATGTAATATTATATATATATATATATATATTATATAATGTAATATTATATTATATATATGTGGTATCCGGCTTTACTCACGTTTATAGTCGAAGTTTCGACCTAGGTTTCGGGCATGTCCGATGCTCATCCTCAGGTGAGTACGCTGCCAGATCGCGGCGACCACATATATGTAACCTTTAAATGATTTAAGCGATTCTCATCGTCAAACAGTCTATCAAAGGCAACTATTTCTTTGGAGGTTTATTGACAAAATTACATTAGCCATTCTATTATGCCATATTTTTTGTTATGCACAGAAAAACTAGTCTATGTACAAAAAAGATGTGGAAAGTTTTAGAGATCATCCAGTGAAGTATATGGATTAAAAGTAATTCAAATTAAAATATGTATCAAATTCCCTTCTTATATCTATATAACAACAGACACAACAAAGTATATATGGTGTTCTGTTTATAAACAGACATATTTGCTAATTAATGGCTACAATTTGCCTAATGATTTATTTATTTAAACTGAAAATCGCTTCATAGAAGCGGCCTGGCAATTATGTTACGAAAAATGTTGTACAATTGTTTATTAATAAAAATATACAAAACTTACATATCTGTTACACTTAAATAATTATAATGCACTGAAAAAAGGTAGATTTGTACCAGTTTTTTTTTAATCAGTCATCTTTTCTTTCTTGGAGAATTTATTGAAATGATTTCTTGTGCATGAAATAATAATAAAAATCTCACAATAACCCCTTACAAGCTATAATTAAAATATATTCTTCTTAATATAATTATGATAAAATAAATAGTTGTTACTAAATTAAATCGAACGGAGGGACCATATGCAACCAAACGTATTAAAGCTGCCTTATGTATTAATTGATAAAATAAGTCATGGCTTTAGACTTTTTTCAATGCAACCCGAGATCAGTTCGAACCACAGACATGGATGGATTGGAAGGAAAAACAAATTTTAGAAGTTTCTAGTTAATAAAAAATACGTTAAACGTTAAATGTAGAAAATCTTTTTTCAACAATTTTTGAAACATACCAACCAGCAGAAAATATAATATACTAATATAAATTAATGTTATTCTCGGAGTTAATAGCAATTTCGAAACATGTGTAATCTAGGTGTTATTACATCTGTGGTGCGAACTCATACAATATTCCATATCCAAATAAATAAATAAAATATCCTCGATTAATATAATTCATATACAAATAAACAAATCAAACATATAATTAATAATTGATTTAGATATTGTGTATACTACTTATTATTTTTTTAAATCACCAACGAGACTATGACTGGAATTAGAGGGAATTCACAGTGACTCACATTGGAAACCGGTATACAGTACAGTACATTTTAGAATGAGAGTTCCACGAAACCTTTCGTTCATGGCAGCTAAAGGGCTAAATTAATAAATAAGCTATATCTGATAGTATAGTTTAGCTGCACTATACATTTTTTAGCTTTCAGCATATTCTAAAAACTCAATTGCTTTGAATAAGTGCTATACAAAAAAAAACATACATTATTTGCGTTTCTCTTCTCTGAGGGCATCAGAGTTGCCAGTATTAGTAAAAATGTATAACCGCTATAGAAATATTTCCAGCACTAAGTTAACCGATAATTCACAGGTCAATCCTTACCTGGCAACTCTGAATCTACCATTTTCAAGTAATATTATTCATGGCATTAACCACTACACTACAGACATGTTTATGTACCATTTATTGAATTGTCATCCTCATCAATACTACATAGTGAAGGAATCAGTGTTGCTATATCAATATTTTTATGAAATAAATAAATCCGACAATGTGCTAATATTCTGACCATTTAAAAATCTCATCACCTGGCAACTAAGAATCAAATCTCTTATTCTAACGTGTATAACTCGTGATTAAAATCATAAGATCAGAAACTTGTATTAAATAAAGTTTGTTTAGAAAATCTTTAAAAAAAGATATCTTCAGCTTAAACATTTCACGTATTGCATCTTATAGCTATTACATAAGACGGATATTACTTATTTATAATATTAGAGGACAATAGACACTTACAATACAATAATTATCGTAAAGGTTTTTGGAATGGATACAAAATGCTTTATTACGTAAATATATAAATCGGTCATTGAGAAAACACACCAACAAAGTCAAGAACACAATTTGCCAAACGAAATACCTACAGGTATATCTCAATACATAAACTATGGATAAAATATATATTGAATATACTTACATATAGTTGTATATATACATCGTAACATATACACCAATATGATAAATTATTAAAATGTTATAAAATTAGTCAATAACTTTATTATTAGTTAAACTAAGCGACATCTGTGTGAAATAGCAGCGCTGTAGTAACGTCAAATCTCAACAGTACACGGCCAGGGTCATGTTCTAGTGCCACACTTGAGACGCTAGGTGGCGCTGTTCATTAATGTTTTCCTTTTTTTGGCCGTGTGTATATTGGGATGTTTGAGAATCGACTCTTCGTAAATATGTCTTCTTTAGACCGATTTATGGAACTCACAACATGAGCTCGCTTGTGCAAATCGTATCTAAACTAACCGATATAAATTATATTATGATATCAAATAACTACAAGAAAAATGTTGCCTAGTACGCCATCTCTGATTAAATAATAAAAATAACAGGTAGGTAGCTATTTTTTTATTTCAATTTTAATATAACCTTTCAATGGCACACAGTTTGTGTCTTTGAAGTGTGCCGACTGATGCGGCTGCGCAGTAGCAATTTTTGAGGCTTGCTTTGATAATTGTATAGCTGGCCCGCTCATTCGCTTACATTTGTCGCATGTAAGCGAATGAGCATGCAATGAGCAATTATCTCTGCTTGATGACAAACTGTATTATCGGTATAATTTTGATTCATGCTCATATGTTCGCAGAGCCTAACTTCAGAGCCATGCACCTATGACCAAATAAGATATCAAGTCAGCGAATACTTTCCGACAGATTATTTGTATCGTCATCGTACCGATAAATAATTGAATAATGCACCTATTGTACGCACAAACTATCAACTTTTTGTTGTATGTATTGCTTCCGGGCTGTTTGGCCGTGGTCTATGTGAAACTTGTGTTCCAGACGTTTCGTCGATCACTGCGGTCGCCATCTTCAGTGGTTCAGGTCCGGAAGGCGACAAGAGCGTAGAACTCTCCTTCGCGGCGTCTTCTCTGATACTGAAGTCTTCTCAGTATCAGATCATAATCACAAGTTATATTATCACAAGTTTCACATAGACCACGGCCAAACAGCCCGGAAGCAATACATACAACATGCAACGCCGGCCGTGAAAGCCTTAGAGTTTACATATCAACTATTTATTTGTTCTACTACTAGGTTTTGCGATACATCAACGCTGCGATTACGGTAGTGGTCATGCTTTGACTACAGAAACCGTAACTGAATTATATCGTTAAAGTAATTAAGTATAATAATAATAATATGGGACAACATTCACACAAGGTCTTCAGGTCCCAAACTAGGCAGAGCCTGTACTATGGTAACCTGATGACTGATATATATACTTAAATACATACTTATATATACTTTTTTTTTAAATACATATATACACCCCATGAAACTTTTATTTATGGAATACAACTGTGACATAGAGAATTTACAATTTGTACGTGCAATAGGTGCATCATTCATTTGTTTCTACGATGACGAGATAAAAACTTTGTCGCAAATTATACGCGCTAATTGATCGAAACACAGATGGCGCTGAAAGAAATATCACTTTTCTTGCGTATAATAATATAGAACAATGCAGTATAATATCCATAATATATTAGTACAATCCAGTATGCCAAGTCAATAACAATGCAATAGTAAATTGAGATGAAAGACTTGTCAAAAAGCTTGCGAGCCTCAACCTATAGTTTATTAAAATACACCTAATATATTAGGTCAAGTCCTTTATTTTTATATATATAAATGGCACGATTATATACACGTGGAATTGACACGATTGTTTACAAATTAAAATGGCTTAAATATTCAATTATGATGAATATTAATTAGGCCTCGAGGCGAATGAACAATCTACAGTCATCGTACTTATTTACTTTTAGACTACTTTAGAAAACAAAACAATTGAATAATTTAAAGCATTTACATACGTTAAGCGAGAACTGTGAACAGAGGCTCTAACACGAATAATTTGATAAAATTGAATAACGCACAATTTACATACTATCAATTTTCCGTGATTTTATTTTATTTTTACCGATGGCCGTTGGGGTGGAAAGGTTCTCGAGTGGAGACCACGGACTGGCAAGCGCAGCATAGGACGGCCACCGACCAGGTGGACAGACGACCTGACTAAGATCGCAGGCAAGGGCTGGACGCGGGCCGCTTCCAACAGGTCCTTGTGGAAATCAATGGGGGAGGCCTATGTCCAGCAGTGGACGTCCTATGGCTGAGATGATGATGATGAATTTTCCGTGTCACATTTGTTTTAAACCAAATGATAGTCAGAACTGAGTTCAATTGATTCGCGCTGGGATACGACTGCTTTACGTATTGACATAACCATATAGCAAAATTAAACTAATTGAATTCAGTACAAACTAACATTTATCTATTACAGCTGTACTACAGAGATTTAACAATTTGAAGATGGGTGAAATCCATTGTTTTATATGATATGAAAAAATTACACGTAAATCGGAGTTATTCAGATAAGGCATATTAGTACATTTCCTAAAATAGAATAGGATTAATTTTAAACGGATGCCCTTACGCGATTCAATCATTTGTGCTACAGAGACTGAATTCAATTTTAAAGAAGAGTAAAGTATGGTTTCTATTTCGGTTCATCGATCCCAGAATGATTGTACCTGTGTTCTGTCACTTTTCGAATTGGTAAAACAAAAGAATGGTATGCTAAAGTTAAAAATTTCACTAGCAGCCATTTTTCAGATCAATGTGCAAATGAGATAGCATATAATCTCTCATAATTTTTGTCTACCAATTAACACGGACCATTGTGCAAATGATGTTAACCACTTATGTATAAATGTATTTATTTACGTACTATTTCACGAGAAGCAGTTTATGGAACCGAGTCCGAGACCCGTAACATGCAATAAATTAACACACAAAAACGTTTCTATGTCACAAATATACACGACTGTCAAAATAAACTTTTATAAAAATGCAAAACCTACTTAATACTTTCTCACGAAGTCAAACTATTACACTGTACATAAAGAGTCGTATAAATTGGTATTTTTTTAAACAGGCTTATAGGACGAATTTCTTGCTAGATTGGAGTTGTACCCAAATTTGTATGACTGTAGCATTGTTAGCATTTTCCAACGGTTGTGAATCATTTTGCTAAATACCTTGAAACGCCTAAAACTGTTCACAATTGTTGGAAAAGGTTAAAAGACCACGCATCAATAAATAAAACAAAACCAATGTCACACTGCAATAAACTGAAAGTAACGGGTGTGTACGCATCGTTGCGTGCTGCAATGCGTACAAATCCAATCTGAAGACGTTTTAATGCATTTTTGTTATCCGCTAGATTTCTTAGCTCAGTAAAAATTGGTATAAGGTTTACTAACTTGTATTTTTAAAAAAATTACCTTCCAAAACGTCATTATCATTGTGTTATGAAGTCCATGATTATATTCCATAAATCTTCAATTCTGCGAGAGTTTTATAACTAATGACACTTGGTTCAGCCACACTATAACCGTGAACATTTTCCCACATTATACTAAGACTTCTTTGAAGCTAGTTTTGATAACCCAGTGGATTCGTGTCATACATTCGTTCAAAATAGGCGTATCAAAAGTGAAAATTCCTGAGAGATACAGAACTGAACTGTATTACACACATAAATCATCATTTCAAGTTCGCCACCCACTCTCGTACAGTAACTGACAAAAATCAAGTTAAACACTTTAACGATTAAGATAGTAGTCAAACGCTTGCCTATTCCCAATAAAAAAAAAAACAAAAAAAACGAATTGTCATGACTCACACACTATCAATATTATTAGCAGCTTTAATTCTCCTTGCAGCAACAAAAATGAATGTCTCAAGAGGGTAGGTACACTAATTAATGGTACACTCAGGCTTGTGGTAGTACAAGCCTGACTATAACGGCTGTATTTCAGCGGATAGTGTCTGTGGGCCCTGGCCGCGGCTAGCGACTGCTCGGTGGCGGCATTTGGGCCTGGACACCTTGAAGGTTCATGGGCCGCCCGTTGGGGTTACCCATCCCCAGGCCGTCCTGGTAGTTGTTGTCCATCGGTGGCATGTCATCGTTCTGCGAATTGAAAGGTAAACATAAGTGATAGCTCAAGATTTTCTGCCTCATTCGAAGTAGTATAGATAACCCTTGACAGATGTTAGTGCTTTGAAAACCATTATTATTGAAATAGGAGCGGCATCAATAAGGGTATAATAGTTTGGAAAAGTTCTCAGTCGACCTTTTTTTTTTTTATTCACAATAGGCAGGCGTTTGACCACTATCTCACCTGATGTTAAGTGATGATGCGGTCTACGATGATTCACGCCTGCCTAGAAGATACCTGTTCACTCGTGACTTGAAGATGCCCAGATTGTATTCATGTGGAAACACAGACTTAGACAATGAGTTATATATATATATATATATATAACTTTTATATACGACCTATACCAATGAACAGATATGTTTTCCTATATTATAAACGCTAGGGTATGGACTTCTCTCATCAGTCTTTTCGAAGCGATGATAGCTCAGCGAGGAGAGCGTCAACTGGCAAACTGACGGACACTGGTTCCATCCCCAACAACAGCTTGAGCTTCCGGTGAAGGTAACACCGTTATCAAATTCCGAATTGTAGGGTACTTTCGAATACCCGCCTGGCTAGCAACCACCCTCAAGTTTGAAAAACTGTCACCAAGCACATAGTGTGTTCAGGCAGCAGTCCTTGAGAGCCAGTGAGCATTCTAGGTCTAGCGTGATAACATCTTCGACCACATCGTCACTAACCATCAAGTGAGATAGTGGTCAAACGCTTGATCTATACAGTATAAAATAAACAAAATAAAAAAGTCCCTCCGCCAGTGATCTCCGCAATGACCGTTTGGAGCACGGCTCCCTCCGGCAATCTTTGCTAGATTTCTGTCCACCATATGGGCGTTCTAAACTGTGCATATATTATACACGTAACATAAAACGTAATATAATTAGTTTACATTACTTTACCTGCCATGAATCCATATTTACAATTAGTGACATTCACAAATAAACAAAAATAACAACAATCATAAACGCTTAGTTCAACATCTTACACTATGTATTTGTGCCATAGCAGTGAATTAAAAAGCTGTGACTACAGCCAGTTTTCCATTTCTGTACTATTTTCATGAGCTTACCTTATCTCAAAATGGCGGCCGATCCTGTTTTTGGTGACATCTCTGCATGTTATTACTAAATCATCATTATGTAGCACTATGTTTGCCTATCTAATATGTATATATACTTTTAAATCGTCCAGAAAAGTATATCTATCTATATCCCTTCAAAGAATCTAAAAATATTCCAATCGTAGTAAGTCCCATTTGCCGTGGTGGTACCGGCCTAGAATAGTACTCCCCCACCTCTTCCCGCGGGTGCCGTAAGAGTCGGCTAAGGGATCACGTACCAGAAGGTGGGCAGCAGCACCTTCTGAGGATTGGAAATCATACTGCGCTCGCCAACCCGCCTGCCAAGCGTGGCGAGTATTGGCAAATTCCCCCTATATGAGGGAGGCTTCTGTCCAGCAGTGGACGCACATGGCTGAGAGAAGAAGAAGAAGTCCAAGCCAATAAGTTCATGTCAATGTCATGTGACCACGTGCACTGGATAGCGAGTGAAGATTGGAGTTATTACTTGTTTAAGGTTCACCAATAAGCTCCACAATCAGCAGATTTATTGGTGCAGTGTATAAGCCCTAGCAGGTCGGCTCAGTAAAAGATAAGCTCGATTTAAAAGACAGTATTGATAGTATTATGGTGTAAGCGGATCAGACAGTACCCTGTAACTTGCTTTGCAAGTTTTCTTGCTCTAGACAAAGAAATATAAAGTCTGTTTTTAAATGAGTATAGATATATTAGCATTTCATATTTAAGCCATTCATATAACTAAAAACATTTTATATAAATGTTATGCCAAATTGGTCATAAGCAATTATATTGTATGTTTATAAGAGGTAGATGTCGCATAAGCGCGCGGAAACTGAGGCGGCAAAATTAAGTCAATTGTAGTAATTTTGATTACGACGCGTATTTCAAGCGCAAGTCTAAACATATAGCTATCCTTTTCTATATTATTTTTACCGTATTATCTGTCGCAGTATGAATTTATAAAATGAAACAAAAGGAACTAAAATTGTTCGTGCGTATCAACAACAAGATGACCCACAGAATAGTCAGCAATATTTACCTCGCGATGCCTGCGTATGGTCCTGTCTTCGTATCTGGTGCCGCCAGTGGAAGCCATGGGTCGGCTGAGCGTGCTGTTAGCATTGCTGGGGGAGTGGGGGGCGCCCCCACCCGCGCCCCCGCCTGCACCGCCGGACCCCGATTGCCCTGTGGCCCCCACGCCGTTACAAGCAGGTTTATGTACATAGCCTATGCGAATCTTTTTCCTATTAACGCCGTAAAAGGCACCAATTTCAATTAACAAGGAATAAAATGATGTTTCCAAATGCTCGTAATTATTTTGATAATTATTACGCATCTTACGCATTTCTCAGATAGCAAATATGAACAAAAAGCGTCAATTTTAAAACTCAACTTGTATATGAAGTTCGAACTGTCTAAAAATTTTCAATACCAATATGATTGATGAAGTAATAAGAAAATGTCAATAAAATATTACAGTGCATTCAGCTTTATCTAGCAGATTCGAAAAAACAGACTTTTTACATTCGGGGGAGCTACAGTCATTTGTTATTAATAATTAGGTCTACTACTGCTATACTCACGACTTTTTTTCGAAAATCAGTCCATATGTATCATCTGCAACGCATCTATTTCCGTTAGCAAACTTGTACTCTATTCGATTTTTTTTATTAATTTAAATACAAAATTTTACAAGATCTATATTATAACTTTCATAAAATTACATCAAATCTTTAAAAACATTTCTACATTGATGTAAAGTTTGAAAATACGTTGAAGTTGCAAATAGGAACATTTTTATATGTATTATTTTCAATTAGAAAACTGTTCTTATTTCAATATTATGATGTTAAGTCGGATTTTTTTAACAATAGAATTAGTATTTATGTGATTGCACGTTAAGCCAGGCAAAAGATTCACATAGCATTAAAATGAAAGTGACAATGATATACAATACACATATCGACACATACACAAATATACAAACATATAAGTATTAACAATAATGTACATAGACGGCTAAACCGTTCCTTACATAGCTAACGCCGAGATGGACATACATTTATGGCAGTTTTTTTTTATACTTAGGCATACATTACCTGTTCCATCCGTTTATATAAACTACTCCTATCAATATCCATTTTTAGCTTTATATTCGAATTTTTTAATTATGCTTACATAAAACAATGCATTACAGACCCAGAGTAATGAACGCATAAATAATATGCCAAAATCGAATTTCGGGATTGTCGTTCTTGAGTTGGTTCATTTTCCATACGAAAAGCAATCATGATGATATCATGATTGATAATATCATGATTGCTGATTGATTGATTCATTTATAAACAGTAAACATGCCGAAATGTAAAACAGTTATATCTTTTGAGGTTTCTATTTACGCAAAATTGATTTAAAAACATTATTTCAATGGGATAATATGGATCAGTTTATAAAATTTTAAGCATGTACTTAGTTGCATTTTTAGCCGCATATTTTGGCAAGTTAAAAAATGTCCAGTTCAAATACTCTCGAAGAATACTTTTTTTAGTTCTGTTCAAAATTGTTGCAACTTAAGTATGACACTAATTTTAAATACCATATTGGATAGGACGAAACTAAGAAAGTGTTATACAGGTTTAGGTTTAACCCCACACTATTTTACATTAATAGAAAATAACAGTAGACTTTAGGAGATAAGTTGTATCTAAGAGTCACTTCTTAATTTGTAGTCTTAAATACTAAATTATTATACCGATTGAACCCTTTCTCCCCAAACTCACCACTGCTGTTGGAGGAAGCCCTGGGTTGAGCGGCCCGCGCCGGCGTGAGGAAATCAGCCTCGCGCCATCCGTGCTTGCGGTACACTTCCCGTAGTTCAGCGTGGGACCACATCGTCATTAGGACTTGCCCTGTGTAAAAGGTACATATTGTAACAACAGAATCCGTAACGTTTTTACCCTTCATGTATTTTGACTTTATTTTTGAGTTAAGCACGTTCTCTAAAACCAACTTTTAGAAGGAAGGCTGCTGTGTTTCGGGTTGCTGTGTTGTTAGACCACGTCTGAATCACCAGTGGCGGATTAGCCATATAGAAAGAGTAGCAAGTGCTACGGGTCTCTCGCATTTGAGGGCCCCGCGCATTAATGCTTTCTGACCGTAATTCAAATCCATTTCGGTACAATTTTAATGTGGCTAGTATTATTAACAGCAAGATACATAAAGCTCTGAAACTCCAGTTTTACAAGCTTTTACTAAATATGTATATACAATATTGTTTCCTAAGCCTTAAATTAAATTGCCATGCGCACTAATTTGTCTATTATGACCACCAATTGCAATGGGTGGTTGGTTCTCAATATTAAAACGTATTAAAAATTAGTTGAGGAAGATGATGACGCAAGAAAGTCTTAATCACCTGACTATTGGATATCGAATACGATTTCCTTAAAAAGTCGATATGAACGATATTGTTAGTAAATTTATCAAAAATAAATTCAAACAAAAGAATGTTCCTTTTGGTAAAATTTGCTATAGGCCCCGCGCTGTCTTAATCCGGCACTGGGAAGCACACAGGCGGTCTGAAATCTTAGACATTCAGGTGTCTGTTCGTTAGCATATCCACCAACTCAGATATCTTAAGTGACAAACAGCTGCCAATATTTAAAAAAAATCTTTCAAAGAAAGACCCGTATCTTAGCAGTGGACAAGTATTGGGCTGATTTAATTCTCACATGGATCATAGATTAACTTAGATTTACACCATAGTAAACAGCAATAATATTAAAAGCATTAACTTAAATTTTTCACAAAAGTCACAAAAATTCTTCAAAATGAAATGGCTCGTATTATATTTTCTCTAAAATTCAAATTCGTATAAATACACTCTCTAATAAAAGATGTCTCTTATTCAATTGCTGGCCAATTGTGTGTAGTTTAAGTCTAGATCTAATTTTAGTATTGTTATTGATAAGATTCATACTAATTTGGCCTATATTGTAACCATTTAAGAACTCATCTTACTTATCTAAATTTCCAGAATTAAAGTTCAGTTTAGTTGAACAAGAAAATAACTACCATTGTCGAAGTATAATGTCTCCAACTCGTGGAATAAAAATATAAAGTTTAGGTATAATCTTTCCCTGATAATATATCTATATTTTCTTATCTAGAGATACCAGTCAGCGCAGCTCTCTGGCAAAAGACAGAAACCGTTGGGAAAATGTCGTAAACAGGGTGCAACAAAGAAGTCACGTTTTTCAGAAATGAGGGAACAACGGAAGAGGCACTATCTTTGAGAACCTTAAAATAAAGAGATTTAAGCAAACACGTTTTTAATACAGTTAAACTCTTCTTCTGGTACTTTACTGACCTGCAAATTTGAGAACTCTAGCAGTGTGACGATGACGTTGCTTCGTGAGGTTCAGAAGTCTCTCAACTCCACCAGCTTCCAGTAGTGATCTTGAGAACTCTCCGCTTTTCTTTATCACTTCGTTTAGCGTGGCCAGGACTGCAGCTATCGTGTCGTCTGATGTGCCCTGCCAATATTTAAGTAATTGGTTAGACTTTTAGAAAGAGAAATTGTGAATTTATTGGGAAGCAATAACCACAAACTTGCACAATTGCGTTACAGAAGCCACCTCGAGACCGAGATAAAACCTCCACGTGACCAGCATAAGCCTGTATAAATACAATTGTTTTTTTAAATGGGTATTGTAAAAATACCTCATGGAAGATTCCATATACTTATACAGGCGTTTGACCACTAATCATAAGTGATGATGCGGTCGACAGTGGATTACGCCTGCATAGGAGGTACCTATTCACTCTTGACTTGTAGATACCTAGATTGTATTTTGTACAGAAAAACAGACTTAACTTCCTTTCTGTCATTACCACTTGCTAAGAAGTTGAGCTGCTATGCTCAAAGTTTTACGTGATTCATTTTGAGATATAAGACTGAAATATTGCGCCCATGAGGACCGAGATTTGATCGAATCGAATCTTCCAAAGATTTCAGAGCAACTGGTACGTGCTATATGTGACCAAAATGCTGGCACATATTTGGCTTAGCGAAACAACATACCCCTATTGAACATTTCTCATTGTAAATATTCTTTTTTTAATTTCTGTAATTTTGTGTCAATAAAGTGTATTTGTATTGTATTGTATGTAAAAGCTACTCGTTTCCCAATAAATATAAAATGAATCAGCAAAGCAATGTTGCTAGGTAAACTACCAAGTAGCGGTAATTATATTATTCAATTCTAGTATTTTATAGTAAGACATTAAAAACCTTTAGATAGCCGTGCTGAAATGTTACTATTATTAACTTGGAATATAAACTATAAATGGTAACAATCTCTCTCAGCCATGAGGCGTCCACTGCTGGACATATGCCTCCCCCATATAGGGGGGGAGGGGGGGATTTGCCAATACTCGCCACGCTTGACAGGCAGGTTGGCAAGCGCAGTATGATTTCCAATCCTCAGAAGGCGCTGCTGCCCAACTTCTGGTACGTGATCCCTTAGCCGACTCTTACGGCACCCGCGGGAAGAGATGGGGAGTACTATTCTAGGCCGGTACCACCACGGCACCAATGCGGTAACAATGCGAAGCATCAAAATGTATGATGGAGTGTAGCACTGACCTGATCGTGCTGCGTGTTGGAGGCGGGCAGTTTCTGCACGAGGTCCCGCATGGCGTATTTCCCGATGAGCTCCTTGTTCCGCTGGTCGATGGCCAGGTTTCGTAGCGCAGTCGCCACAGCGCACACCACGCGGTCTACTTCCATTCGCAGAAGTTCCACAAGGATCGGAAGACCTGTTACCGTTAGTCAAAGTTACGTAATTGGCATGCCCGGCGTTTAGGATGACGAAAGCCAGGGATTTTAGTAAAGTTGAAAACCAATACAAGGACTATTATTGCAGGAGTCTCCCTGACATGATTAAAGTTATCACACCAGGATCTAGTTTAAATATTGGATAAATGTTATTATGCAGAAGAGTACAAAAGTGGAATAAGCAGGAGCCGAATGTACACAGTATGTAGTAACATGACGAAATACAAGGACTTTAGTAAAGTTGGTAATCAATACAAGAACTATTGCAGGAGTATCCCTGACATGATTAAAATAATTACTCCAGGATCTAGTTTTAACATTGGATGAATGTTATTTTGCAGAAGAGCACAAAAGTGTATAACCCAGGGATCGACTACACAAAATATCATATAGTAACATATTCAGAAAAATTTCGCCTGATTAGAAATGTTCTGGGGTCTTCATGAATACTTACTAAAATAAATTTTTGCATTTGATTACAACGAATTTCACATTGTTATGAAACATATACACAGATTCAGTACAGGGGCTTCTGAAGCATAGAATGTTTTCTGACTAACAATCTTTTCTATCATTAGTTGTCTCAGTGCTCACACCTTTCATGAACATATTCTTCACACAGTCCATCCATGCCTTCTTCGGCCTTCCTCTACTTCTATATTCATCCATATTCATGTTAAGTGATATGTGATATGTTTTTCATGCCTCCTCATAACATGTCTATACCGAGCCAATCTATTCCCTTTCGTATAATTAACTGGTGCTACTTTCAAGCTTCCTCTGATATACTAATTTCTTAAATCATCCATTCTAATGTCCATCACTTAATGGGAAAAGATCACAGAAAAATCTCTTACCCTTTTCTTTCCTGACAGCCGCTCGTATGTCGATTGAAGGTTGCCAATAGCAAGCTGCTAAGTTTTGTAGCGCGCCGGCCGCAGCTTCTAGCGTCTCGGGGTTCGAACACGTTTGTAATAACGCCATATATAGGGGTACCACCTGAACGCGCAAAACTTAATATTAACACAAAAGCCTGAGAGAAGAAAATGTAATTTATGTCCTTTCTGCAGCTGTATTAAGGGTCGTTCCGTGGGCCAGTAGATATAAATAAGATAAAGTTCTTGTTCAATTGAGATAAAGTAGAAAATGGTATAGCATATGTATGGTATAATAACGTAGTTAAAAAATAATATCAAATTGCGACTAAGTAGTTTGTTTTGTTTACATGTTAATGAATAAACCTGTTCTGATATATTATTGCAAAGTTATACAAATTTGAATGTTAGCATAAAGAAAATAAGAGCTTTTAGAAATTATTAGCACTTATTTGCACTTCAGCTAGTTGAGTGTATAACAGAATTACTATCAATAATTCATTATTATTATAAAACGCAGGGAGTGGGGGAGGCAGATACCACGCTTGGCAGGCGGGTTGGCGTGAGCAGTATGTGGATTTTCTCCGCACAAGACGCTACTGCCCATCTTCTGGTACATCATCCCTTTGCCGACTCTCTTACGGCACCCACGGATAATGATGAGGGAGTACAATTCTAGGCAAGTACCTCACGGCAGTATTACATATTATTACACATTATAAATCGAATGAGCAACTGATGAACACAAAACGTCCACAGCTGGACATATTTATTTCTTTATTTAGTGATGATTAATTTTCATAAGCCTCTTCCATAACAAAATGTTACATTATCTAATAGTACCTATTATATTTACCTCAGGTGACCATAGCATTTCAGTCCCTTTAGGCACGGAGTACCCCAGCTGTGCATTATTAGGATCAATAGGTGGGGGTTCTTGATCGCTCTTCCCGAGTGGACTCGTGGAATTCGATGAAGTAGAGCCTTCCTTCTTCTTTTTACTACCGCCGAAACAACCTAAATTTTCACCTGCAACATATTTATGTATGTTAACTGACTGGCTTTTATTTTAACATTCACACAAGGTCTTCAGATCCCAAACTAGGCGAAGCCTGTATTATGGTAACCTGATGACTGATATATATACTTATATACATAACACACCCAGACACAGGTCAAACAGACATGTTCATACACACAAATGTTTGACCTGTCCGGGAATCGAACCCGGGACCAGCGGCTCAGAAGGCAGAGTGGATGGATAGATTAGATGGATTTTGTTAACGCCTGAACGGATCTGAATATAAATTGGCGCAGACAAATTCTAGTGTGGAATAGCACATATATGCATTTTTTTCACCTGGTCAAATTTACGGGCCCTGCTGGTTCACTGAGGTAACAGGAAAATCATATTTCACGCGGTTTAAGCCGCGACCAGTAATATTTATAACGGGAATCTTTCTTTATAAAGTCAGCTTCAGACCACCTAAGAGCATGCAACATAGTCTAATTAATGTAATCCTAAGGTCCTAAGTCAGCAACCGGGCCGATGGCCTAAGGTACCATCCGAATTACGGTAGTCTCAGTCACAGACATTGTTTTCCACAAGTACCGGATGGAAAAAGCCCTCATCAAGGCCCTACCTGCGATCTTAGTCTGTCCACCTTGTCGGTGGCTGTCCTATGCTGCGGTTGCCATTCCGTGGTTTGGAAGCCAAAGTTCTTAAATCATTTCAACAACGAGATCCTTAGTCGTACACGATAAAAGCGTCATCAAATTCATCTAAATATGTGTATATGTGTAAAAATTACCACGCGGCCATCCTTGTGGCGTGGGCAAGATTAGCCATGACGTAACAGCGGCGTCAAGCATTCAACAGTTTAGTAGAGCCACAATCAACACTCCTTACTGCAAATTACCTAAATATCTAAACAAATTGAAAACATTATTAACTGATAAGTGTTACTACACCTTGACTGATTTTTTTAGTGATAAATTTTAAATTACCTTTATTTTATTATTTATTATATTAAATACAAATCCCATATTATTCGAACAGTATCATTATTATACAATGTCACCAAAATTATTATTATATTTCGAATAAACCGGTCCGCATCTGCACTCTATTGCTATACCCTTACAGGGTCATATGTATACAACTGACATATACTTTTAAGCCACCTATATAAATGTATGACATATGATTTCAATAAATATATTGAGTATTGAGTTACCCCAAACTACACCCATCTGACGCAATTATTGGCAAGACAAACCGTACCAGCGTCAAGCATTCAACAGTTAAGCAGAGACACAATCCATTCGAGAACCTTTCGGTAGTATACATACATACGGTTCATCGGTTAATATCGCATAGTTATGCTCCACTAAGAGTGGGTCGAATACATCTAAAGATCTATCAGTCCTATTAATAATTCATTCAATTCAAGGTAGATGGCGCTAAGGACAACATATCTCAGATGTTGAATTTCGGACCGCCAGTGGAGTGCTACCATAGCTCAGTTGGACAAAGCGACAGGACGGTATTCTGTAGTCATGGCTTCAAGTCGTGGGACTTGGTAGTTGAATTTTTTTCTTGAACTAATTTGAATGTAAGTTCCGCCTAACACGTTGTTAATGCAATAAACCATAAAACCCCCATTTCAAGATATTTAATTTTAATGTATAATATTCAATATTTCAATGTAATCTCATTGTATTATAAGAATGAGTACCTTTGGATGCGCTAGCCTGTATCCTCGCCTGACCCGATGACTGTGTGGGCGGCGCTCTGGTGTCGTATAAAGGATCTTCTATTTCTTGACATCTGCAAACATAAAATAACTGTGAGCTTATAACAGGTCTGTCACACTAAGATACTCAAACTAGATGGCGCTGTTGCAAGTTAGGCGTTGTTGTTGTAGACAACTGAGGTCTCATTTAAATTGGCTTCTATTTCGTATTCTGACATACTTACAGAGGAAAAATATTTTATAATATTTACATAATTATTTACTTTGTGTGATTGTTTAATTGCTCTCCACTTGACTTGAAATTTTTGTGGTGTGATATCATGTCGTTCATGACGTCACATATTCATATTTCATTTAAAAATCAGTATTTGTAAGAGTGTGAGTAGTGACCTGTAGGAGAGGTTCCTGAGCACGCAGACGCAGTTCTCGACGATCTTGGTGCCGATCGCGTTGGCGCGCACGGCGGCGCGCACGGCGTGCAGCAGCGCCTCGGCCAGCCCGGGCAGCGAGCGCAGCCGCCGCCGCGCGTACTCGCCCGCCGAGCTCGCGTTGCGCAGCACGCCGCTCGAGTTGCGCAGCACTGCCACGTACACACACATACATAACCGCATTCGATTTCATCTTACACATACGATTATTTACACTTCAGTAGTCATCACCTTTAATCATTCAAACTAACTAAAATGGTTAAAATAAAATATTTGTTATCGCATTGAAGTCATGCTAGGCGGAACTGGCGTTAAAATTTTTGGAAGAAAACATTTCGCTTCTACTGCGACTAGAACCCAACGACATTTTTCTTAGCGCCATCTATCTCATCCCTTCAGAGGTAACTAAAATAGTGGAATAAATTCAGACGGCTATCGGAGTGCTACTATAGCTTAGATGGAAAAGCATTTGTAAGTTCAAAGTTCAACCCGTAGCCTTATAAATATATAATTTTCCTTCAAAAATTTGAATGTGAGCTCATTGTTCCGAATTATCAGTGATCTAATGGTTAATCGTATATATCATTTAGTTTCATGATATCTCATAATATCTCATGAAACTAAATTTTACACTGATATATGTTATATCTATTAGAGTTAACTACTTATATGTATTACATTAGTACTTGTATAATAAATGTGTGGCGATGGGGGAGGCCTATGTCCAACAGTGGACATCCTGTGGCTGAGATGATGATGATGATGATAAATAATTGTGTTCAGATACGGTTTACTATACTATTACAGAGTGTGCCATTTAGATGGGTCAGTATGGGAACGTCCTAAATTAACATTTATTATGTTAAATTAAGTTATTGTTGTATCTCAGAGAAATAAACTTTTCCGGATAAAATGTAGCCTAATGTGTCCTGGATATAAGGTATCTTTAGAATTTCATTTAAATTTATCAAGCCGTTAAGGCGTTAAGAGGTTACATACAAAAAAGCTTTCGAACTTATGATACTTATGATATAAACATAACTAAACTAAACATAATTTGATGTCAACTTAACTTAAGTGGAATCAACAATCAAAAAATTAAATATTAGGTTTTTCAGTACCTGTAAGTGTGCCATGTTATTACGTTTTAAAGGCCGTCTCAATTTTGAGTCTGAAAAATATCGCGAGTTTCTTCCATAATTTATTTTATTTATTTATTTATTTGCACAAAACACTTACAAATACATTATACATTACTACAATACATGGATAAAGACAGATAAATACATATGTATGTTAAAACATATAACATTTACAAAGATCTGTTTTTAGGAAGCATTCATCGATTTTAGTGACAAGAAAAACTGAATTCATGGACTTACAACAAAACGTTGTCAAACCCAATCGGTTTGAAGAAAATCATTATTTATATTTCGTTGTCGATCGTTTGTCATAAGCAGTAAATATTACCCATATTTTGCGGAACAAATGATTTGATTTGACTATGAGACATGATATCTAATATGAATAAAATGCATTGTATTTCGGTTCCTTTTTATAAACTTGAACATGTAAAAGTTTAAGTCAATTTACCAAATGAATGTATTCGTAAACCAGACGTATTTTTCGATTAGCATGGAATAAATACTTTCTTAGGTTGCGTTCCAAAACGGGTAAAATTATCACTCGGCAAAAAGTAATTCGTTACTATGTCTCGTTCTGAAACCCAACATTGACAATTAACACTGACAGTTGTGAGGTTTTGGAACAATTGTGACAGTTGAATTAAAACAACCTGGAAAAATCAGATTTAATTATTACTCTATGTGCCCATTCCAAAACTCAAAACTGATTGCTCCACAAAGATTAAAGTGTTTTGGAACGCAACCGTAGTGTGTATTTTTTTTTCTGTAGTTGGAGTAAATAAGACTCACCAGTTGACCAGTATGTATCGCCAGGATTAGTGGGATGCCAGCCCGAGTGTGGTATTAACACTTTATTTACGATCACTTGCGCCGCATCGTCTATGATAGATTGCTTTAGGTCTTCACACGATGACATGTTCCATATCACTCCCGTGACCAGCTCTTTTACCTGAACGTACAAAAATAAATATTAATTTCTAACAGAAACAGCATAGAAATACATCAAAAGGGAGATATGTGAATTCCTCTGAGCAGTGGCAATGTCTCCGTGGGGATGGGTCGGTCAAACACCAACTGGATTGAGTGCCAAAAAAATCACTCTTTAGTAGAACGAAGGCTTCAGAGCCTTGAACACCGGCATATAGTAAGTATATAATACGTATATTTTTAAAAAAATGTATATCCGGTTTGCTTATGTATCCATAGGAGACCGATGTCTGCAAACAGGACCCGTCCACGAGTGGAGAAGCGTACCAGCAATCGCAGTGTTATGCTTCTACAGTTTATGTATTATGATTTTTTACTTAGCATTCAAAAATATGATCTAAAATTCTTAATTCAACAATAGAAAAATAGTACCCTGGCAACAACAATATTAATTAGTCTGAAGGATTTTCTCAGACTTCCGGTCAATTTTAGGAGTTATAATTTGATAAAGGTGTTGAGGAAGCTCAAGCTGTTGTTGGGGATCGAACCAGTGTCCGTCAGTTTAACAGCTCAGCGGTCCTCCCGCTGAGCTATTATCGCTTCAAATTTTGTTTGAAACACCCACCTCTATATCGGTAGCTCGACACAGCAACGCCATAAGTGCGGGAATCCCGCCCGCGTCACGGATCGCCCGCTTATTCTCGTCGTTTTGCCGGCCGTACGAGAGGTTGCGAAGCGCACCGCACGCGTTTCGACAAACTTCCGGATTCTCGTGTGACACCAGCCGCACTAAAGGTGGGATACCGCCTGAAATATGTAAAAAAATAATATGAAGATTACTTTTGCTTCCTGCTGGAGCTTTAAAGCTAAATTTGTTAAATAAAATCCTATTTATTAATGATATGAGGCAAAATTTGACTAATATTGATATTTGAACCCACGACTACATAATACCATCCTGTCGCATTGCCAAGGATGCTGTAGTAGTGTCATGCAATCTCTTATACATTCCTATTTATCAAGTTTTGAAAACCATTTTGAGACTGAAAACTATCGCTACTTTCTTCCATAATTGTAGTTTACGAACCGACTAGGACTCGCGTGGTAAATACTGGAAAATTATTCTCCGACCAGTTTCGAACGTATTTGCAGTTTCAAAACTGGTCGGAGAGTACAATTTCGAAAAACCACTTGCTTCAAAACAAAAACGGATAAAACAAAAGAATAGTTGGTAAGCATCTTTCTTTCTTTCTAAAAATTCTAGGCAATTAGGAAAACGCGACTTCTGTTATCAGTATCTCAGATAAGGATAGGTTAGTGATTGAATGTAGAGGGCATCAATAAATATGATGGATATGAAGAAATTCACTACTTGATCGATCGCCATAATAAATCATAAAGCCCAAGTCATGTTTCATCACAGAAACAACCGAACAAAATAGGACACTGCATGGATGAAGTTTAGATCACAGCGACTAACTCACGTACCAATTTCGTCCTGGGGTTCATTTTTATCGTCATAAACACTCTCCATTTTCAATACCGAATAACTCTGCTCCAATGACGTCAAACGAGTATTAATTTTGGTCACTATAGAATCGAATTCCTGAATCTTTTTTGACATTTCCATACATCCCGATTGTAGATTTACAATATCCCCTTTTAGCTCCTTCACTTCTCCAATCAAATTAGGCAAAGAATCCAGCTTCAAAGCTATTGAACTGACATTCCTCATAATTGCTTCTAATGAAACCTGTTCTGTCAATGTGCTTGACAGCGACAGACAAGGTGTGCACCTCCAAGCTTGTCTATTCTCAAATATGAATCGACGGTATGCAACCTGTGTGATTTCAGCGCAGGTAAAGTCGAAATGTTTATTGCAGACTTCACATTGGACTCCTTGGTAAAACTTTACACCACATTTTGAACAATTCATTTTTCAAGTATAGCCGTAAACGAATTTAATCGCTTATATTATTTTCTGTGTCACTTTTTGATGGTTGTGGCATCGGGTACACTAGATGACGTTTATCTAAGATTGAGTATAGAAGGGTGAAGCGATGGACACATCCTGTTTATTCGTATTGTGCAAACTAACTAACCTATTCGCTTTAATTAATGAAATGATAACGATATCATAACTTAACCTTGAAGCGGTTAGAACTATCTGATGACATTTGACAGCAACCTATGAACTCTATTTGTTGCTATATCCTACTAATACTATAAATTTGAAAGTTTGTTAGTATGGATGTATGTTTGTTACTCTTTCACGCCTAAACGGTCGGATTGATTTGGATGAAATTTGGAAATAGTATGGGCTGCAATAGCTTAGTTGGACAAAGCGATAGGACGGTATTCTGTAGTCGTGGGTTCAAGTCCCACTAGCAGCCGAATTTTTTCCTTCAAATAATTTGAACATAAGTTCCGCCTATGAGTTTTATGGTTTTATTGCATTAACTACATGTTAATGCCATACAACCATAAAACTCATAGTTTATACTCAAGATAAACATATTTAGGCTTATTTTCATCATCACCGTTTTTCATCACCACGCGGGTAAAACCACGGGGCGCAACTAGTAATATCTATTCGTTATGTAGAAGACAAAAATATTTGTCGATTTTTTTATTCCTATAGTAAAAGAGTTTTTTCTTTATTGTATTAACGTCATGCTATGCAAAACTGAGCTTCTAATGGGTTTCAAATCGACGACTACAGAATACCATCCATGTCGCTCCGCAAACTAAGCTATAGTAGCACGCCATTGGCAGCCCGTATATGTCCCTTCATTATGGATACATATTTTTTTGTTGATTATGTTAATGTCAACTTGGCTTTTTGAGAAACATTGTATTTCCGGCAGCAGAAGGGTAAATAGAGTGTAGTGAGTTGAAGCTTTATCAGTTAGATACGGATATACGACCAAAACCAATACGTAGGTATACTGTGTATAGTTAGAATATTAGTTCAGTAACATAAATAGCTTTGAAAAAGTAATTGTCACAACTGTGTTGGACCGTGTGTGTCCTGATATGAGCCTTGTTTCAACAGCAGTAAGTCTCGTTTTGTGTTTGAATAAACGAGCGGTTTTGCTAAGCTTAAATGTAGGTCTACTCAATGCCTATACTAGGGTTTTTATTACCTAAACTCCTCGTCTTCTGTTTATTAGGATCGTCCATATAGGTGAGGTGTTGGAGGTAGGCCGCTGCGTTTGCTTTCACGACATCTGACGGTGAGTTGAGAAAACCTATGACTTCGGGGAGGTTCGGGTCGCGCCACTGGAGGCCTCCACCATCTTCCCGTCCTACACCGCCGTGTACTGGAAGAAGAAAATTAGACATTATTGGATGTTAAAGTACAAACAAGATTAGGGCTGAGATAAGCCAACACAGTCACGGGCATTGAGTGATATATTGAATAAGAAAAAAAAGAATAGAATAGAAATTTCTTTATTTATGGCAAAAAATGTACACACACTTTACTTTAAAATTAAGCCACATCTAAACAAATTAGTTAAAAATACTTGGTTTCGCAGTTTCCCGCCACAAAACGGTCCTAACTCAGCATGATGCTGGTTGTTTACGACCTGCACTGATCTAAGAGCGACAAAAGATTTGGGATAGTGAGTCCGTCAATCAGATGATCCTGGTTCGATCACCACTATACGTTGTAAACTTTTGTGTAGTTTAGTGTAGGTTATTTTCGTTATCAAATTTGGCATTCCGCTGAATTATGCCGAGACAGGGTTTTTTTGTCATCACACCATATCATTAAGAATATTCTTAACTCTAATTTGTAAGCATGTTTTGCAGCACTTGTATCTTTTTCAAGCAAGAACCTAATTTTATACATAATTCGATTTTATACACGTATTTGATGTCGAATTAATGTATTTATTGTCATATGTATTTCATTTTATTAATATCCACAACCCACCACGTAGGTTACTTTTTATTGCCCACCCGTCTAACAACCGCTCTCAATTATTATAGGATCAGTCTTCAAGCATGCAAAGTAAAACGTAAACAATTAAATAATGCAAGTACCGTCCGTACAAACTATAATTTACCTGTGTCACAGTTGTACTAGAAATATATTACAATACTCAGTTCGATTGTTTCACGCTGCGATGCGACAGGGTTCGAATCTTGACTTGAGTACAAGTTTCTTTGTTAAATATATTAATGCAGTTTTTCTATTTACCAAAATGACATGCTGCTTAAGACCAGCTCTTTTTATGTGTTGTAATTTCAAACTTACCCATACTGACCGATCTGAATTGCCCACCTTGTATAAATAAAATTGGTGGCTATAGGTGGATTAAAGTGGCAAGTCAACGTTCGAACGGTAAGTCTGGAGGGACAGCTACTCTGAAATGAAGGTAGCAAAAATATCTATGGTAACCTAGTTCTTACCTAAAGCCATGTTTGCCATTTGTTTCTGTAAATCGTCTTCATCTCCATACATAGACTGCCCGCCGGCGCTGCCCAGACTTAAACCGTTCTGTGAATCCTGAAAGTAAATATAGTGAATAAACGGAGGTCAAGATTTGCGATCAGTGTGTGATACCAATCCTATAGAAGCGACAGGTGGTTTTTAAATATGGACCTTACAAGCAACGCCAAGTTAGCAAAACGAGCTATGGAGAGAGCTATGCTTTGAATTTGAATTTGAAGGTGAAATGGCAGTGGGCACAATCGACCCTATCGGTCATCAGTTCTAGGAGATATCTGCTGTACGGTGCGCATCATTAAAATATTCTCTGTATCGCTTGCGCGTTCTTGATGCCGGTCAATGAGTTCCTACTGAAATCCGCGCGGTGGTTGCCAAACCCTCGCACAATGCTGAGTAGGGACTCGTTACTGGCATCTCAACACTGCAATATACGTTTTATTATATATATGTTTGATTGTTATGTCATATTGTTATAATAAAAATCCAATAAAAAAAGACGTGTGTCACTCGGGGACTGCCGCGGTAAAGCTATTTCATAGCATTTGTTATCAACTTATGCAATTAATATATTAATAACTTATGCAGTAACACCGATACAACCAATGCCACCTAGAGGCGAGTTGCTGAACTAAACAGACAAGCGTGATATTTCAAAAAAGTCATTGAAAGTTCTGCTATTCATCGATAGATGGCAAAACTAAAAAGTATCACCGCTGTGCCGGTCGGAGTGGGGCTGTTAGGTTATTTTCGTTACGGAATTTCTGGATTCGGTCTCCACGCTCAAGGCCCGCGATAGAAGCTATGCAATAGCTTAAAAATATTTCTTTCTTTCATCATCACTAAAATGTTTATTTCTTATTCTTAAGCTTTCTTGTTTGAGTCTGAAAACTATCGCGAGTTTCTTCCATAATTGTTATGTAAGAATAATTATATTATTAATAATTAATAATAACAATTTGACTGATGCAGCGCAGCCGTATCAACGCCAGTTACGTGCTGAGGCTCGCGCTCGCCGCCTGGCACGATCATAACTCCCAGATGAAGAACTGCAAATAAGTTCGAAACTGGTCGGAGAGTAATTTTCCAGTGTTTACCACGTGAGTCCTAGTCGATTTGTTACATTACAATTTCTTGTATAAATCGATAAACCGATTGTGATGAATCGAAGGTTTTGCGTATCATCATCATCGTATACGCCATCAGACGTTACCTACTGGACATATGGTCGACACATGCATGGCCATCCCCAATAATATCCACAGGAACCGGTTGGAAGCGGCCTGCATCCAATATTTTCCAGCCAGGCCAAGAAAAGGTATAATGGTTAAGTGAGTACCTACCTTAAACTGCGGCGGTTGATGTTGCGCCGGATCCATAGCGGCCGGATAGTGTTGGTACCCGTATGTATCGGCGGCGTATTCCCCGCGCGGTGACGTCACACAGTAGTGACGCCCCAGCTGTTCCAAGGACGCTGAGTCGTATCTGCAGCAATAAACACAACAACATGTTTTCGCTTTATTTATTTTTAAATTTTTTTCCTTAATTTTAATTTGTGTTTAAACGGCTAGTAATGTGCACATAAGCTATTGTGACGTGAACAATCTCATTTTTTTATTTGTTGCTTCAAGTTGGTGAAAACCTAGCCCGAATTTACGACACGTTTTGTGTTCAATTCATGAACGTTAAAATAGACATAGACCTTATTGTGTGACAGAAAATATTATAAATAAGCACAATCTGTTTTAAATTATATCAAATTTGCTTTTTGTCACAAAACCAGCCCCAGCCAGCGCTGGTCTTCCTTTGGGACCGGCAATGTATTTTCTATTTTATTATAAATGTTATTTTAATCTCCAAAACAGGTGTTAAACTGTTCAATGCTTTTATTTTTTTATGTACCCCAGCGGCATTAAAATTCGGGGTCTAGCAATTTTCCCCTCATTCTAAAATATACTCTTAAATAAGTAAAAATATTAATAACAAATCTATATTTCCAAATCAAGGAACAAAACAAAAAAACCAGTCCATAATCTCCAGAAATATTTTATTAATACAGGAAGGAAGAATCTGAAGGAGGCACCATATGATGTGTAAGACCATCAAATTGCACTCTTCAACATGGCCATCTAGGCCATTCCAAGCCTATATGCAAAACCCCCATGGAGCTGGCCTGGATAGGAAATATTGTTAACACCAACCTTTGTTGCAGATGCAAGTTGTGTTGCGGCAAGGCGCCAGGCGACGCACTCCTGGGCGAAGCGCTGCCTCCGCCTTCTACATACTCCTGGAAACAACCAAACAATCTCCATAAACTCCGCTTGTGCAATGATACTTAACTCAATTGAAATAACGACAGGACGGATTTCTGTAGCCTTGGAATCAAATCCCACTGGTGGGCAAATTTCGTAGCTCATAACAGTACATTGAATCCGGAATTGTTCAGGTCGTACCATCTTCAAGGCAATTATTTAAGATATAGGAAGTCCATTCCTGAATATAACCTAATTTAGTGATATCCACAACATCAACACAACTTCAAGCAACCTGCATCTATGTAGCCTTTTCAGGTTGTTTGTCCATCTTGTCGTCAGATGTCCTATTCTTCCAAAATTCTTCCAGAATAGGACATCCAGAAGAAGAATCAGAAGACCAAGAACCAGAATTTTCTTTAGTTGTATGTAGTAGTTCTATGATCTGTGCCCTGCTCTTTACCATTTCAATTTAAACATTTCGCCTGTGCTCATGACTTTTTTCTTGTAGTAAATGCTGTCTCTTTTTAATCGTATAGAGCAACCGCGACTTACTATGGGCTCCCCGATAGTTGGGGATCCGTTGCGGTCCTATACATTGCGCAATGCTCTGATTTCAATAAGTATACAGTGACATCTTGCATGTGTATCTGAGAGTCCAATTTGTTGCTTCGTGCTTCGTTATTAATATACAGTATGGGCAATCTGTCTACTGCGTACATACATCATCAATAGTAACAAAAACTGTCATTGTGGTATATATATATATTTTTATTCACAATAGGCAGGCGTTTGACCACTATCTCACCTGATGTTAAGTGATGATGCGGTCTACGATGATTCACGCCTGCCTAAAAGATACCTGTTCACTCGTGACTTGAAGATGCCCAGATTGTATTCATGTGGAAACACAGACTTAGGCAATGAGTTCCACTCGTTAGCTGTACTCACCATGAATGTGGAATCAAAACGCTTGGTGCGACAGGGTGGAACGTCTACCATGTATGGATGTCGCATTGCAGTACGTCTGGTCGTTTTTTGATGGAATGGGGAAGGAGGTACTAAGTTATGTAACTCCAGAGCACACTCCCCTAAATGTATCCGGTAAAAAACCGATAAGCTAGCGACTCTACGTCGGTGCCGCAGGCTTTGAAGTCGTGTCTCGACTAAAGAGAACAAAAAAAAAAATATTGTACGAGATGTAGCTGAATTTTCCTGATCCCGAATTTTCTCATAATACTCACCTGGCCTAAATATGCAGGCATTTGCGTGGTATCGACCATGTATGCGGGCTGTGCTTGGTAGGCCGTAGCGCCGTAGTGACCATACGTCCCATAGTGCCCCACACCGCCCGCGCCACCGTACGTGCCCCCACCAGTCACAGAAACTGAGTCCATCACCTGGAAACGTATATCATGATATATATCACGTATTAAAACCATGATTGCGAATTAATAATACGATTACTGATTTTTAGTCAGTTTTCATATATTAAAATCAAATTCTGTAAACTAAACAATACTGAAGCTAATAGGATAACACTTTTTGCCTGGTGACCTGTGTCACAGGTTTTTAGAACCTATTTCAGGCACGAGTCCCTCAAAAAGTTAGGTTTTATATTTGTATCCACTAAAGGGTATATTTAGCTTAAGAAACCTTTTGTGAGGTGAAAAATAATTGATTTGATTTGACTTTTTAACTCACGACGCAAAAAGAAGGGTGTTAAAAGTTTGGCGTGTCTGTGTGTCTGTCTATAGCATCATATCTATTAAACGAATAGGCCGATTTTGATAAGGTTTTTTACTTTAAAGCTTCGGTAATCAAGATTGTTCTTAGCTACAATATTATGAGGATCTGTTCAGGCGTTTCTAGGACGTGAGTTCTTTTTGTCAGCTGCGGTAGGGATCTTAGACGCATATTGGGTATTTACTTTACTTTTAAACATATGGTTATACCGTTACGAATAATACCGTTTTTGTTATTTTTTTAATTTAATTGCCTTTTGATTCTCCAGGATATTGTAAGCTATAAGCTATCTTTACATAATGAATCTATTAAGTTACTTTTGTAAAACTCGGAGAAACGAATAAAGAATTTTCTATCTATCTACCGTCTGTTAGTCGACAATGCAGAAATTCGTTACTGTCAGTACGCCGGAGAAAGGAACGGACGTTTGGAATATGGCATTATTTGCATAATCGAACTAATTGCCACATTATCAAATAAAAACCGATACTTTCATTTCATGCACATATGATAATCACATAAACCACAGCTTCTATAAATAATTAGCGCGTCTAAATCTACGAATTAGACTCGGGAATCAAAGAATTCTAATCAAAATTCGAAGTAATCAAGCTACCCGCAAAACTTGTGACTAACGCATGCAAAAAAACTGTAAGATGGCAAATTACTGACGTGTGGGTATTTCTGCGAGGGAGCCATAGTCAGGTGTCCCATGTGGTTGTAGTGCGCGGCGGGAGAGGACACGTACTGTCCATAGTCGGGATCTACGGCGCCACCCACTACTGGATACTCGCCCGCCTGCAACCAATTTTTTTTATATCACACTCAGACCTAGGATTCCCTGTATCGCGGGAGGCATGGACACTCACAATCACAGCACACAAACACCCAAGACCCGGGACAAACATCTACCCTCATCGCACAAATGTTTGCCCCTGCCGGGATTCGAACCCAGGGTCCCGGAAACACAGTAGTCATATCACTGACATTAACCACTGCGCCACGGCAACCGTAAGTCGCCGACGGATGGGCGCACTATAATATGTTCAATTGAACATATTATAGTGCGCCCAACTTAAGTTGTACACATACACCGTTCACCCAACATTTACCGATTTATCCACACGTGCTAAACATACAATCAATTGCACAAACAAATTGACATTTTCAATGCATCGACCAGTGTTGCCTTAAACAAGACTTCCAAATCTTAAGAGGATTCTACACGAAACACTGTCTTCGCGTTGTAGGTATTAAGCAAACGTATTGCTATCTCAGCGTTTCCCGTACCTCCTATGCAACCGATAGAGAGAGTTACTGCTCGTAAGATTGATAGGTACATTTTTTGATAGAATTTACGTTCCGGGGCAAAACTGTTTTCCCAAAAAATTGTTAATGATGTCAATCGCTTGAGTATGATTTATTTTAGGCATATACGTTTTGTTTTTATACATATTTTTATATATATTTTATAAAAGACGTATAAGCCTAGTAAATAATGTGTTGGTACATAATATGAAAAAAATAACCGAAATCCGGAAAACAGATTTTCTATTCGAAGTACGAGGTATATAATCCTCTTAAGTATGTAAATAAAATTTAACACCATTATTGTATTGTACTTAAGAGTGTTTTTTGCATGTTGTGTTCTCTCCATGTAGATTCTGCATTAAACCTTGTAATTTTGTATGTGAAGCGTTTAATGTCATTATTGGTCTTAGTGATTCTCTTGTACAACTAAACTACAATTCTGGAAAATAAGATAAACAAGAAAAGTTGTCTTTAAAATATGATATGAATATGATGTTGATAATGAAAATAAGCCTATGTATTAATCCAGGGTATAAGCTATCTCCATACCAAATTACATCCAAATCGATCCAGCCACTTAGGCGTGAAAGAGTAACAAACATACATCCATAGTTACAAACTTTCGCATTTATAATATTAGTAGGATTTGATACATCTAGCGGTTTGACAATATTTTATATGTGTTGATGACGTCATCCAACATGCGGAGACGGAACCGACCTGCATAGCTAGATGGTGCTGATGCGCGAGCGCAGCCGACAGCTCCGCGTCTTCGGTGGAAGCGTCCGACCGCGACACGGGGCTGTGCTGCGGCCCGTACGCGCCCTCCACTGGCCCGTTACTGTAACAAAAATAAGGTACACCATTATGTTATGTCATTCGCAGACATTTTGTATAAATTTTGGTTGTTTGCGCTAAAACGTGGTAACTTTTGTATGATTTTTTTGTGTACAATAAAGACTTGTTGTATATTGTGGTCTATAACTATGGGTCTCATTAGCAAGCTAGAAGTTAGTAGCAGTTACTATAAGAGACGACTGTCTCAAGGTTGCTCTACGAGATTTTTTTTTTAAAATTGTTTTTTTAATTTTTTTTATGATCAACCAGCAGTTATAACATTTATACATAGAATGTTTACCTTACACTATAATACAATGGCTTAATGCATAACCAATTGTAGGCTAACACCTCATGCATTGTAAAACACAATACTAGCTTTAAAATATAAGTAGTGAGCAGGTGTAAAAGGTAATTAACTAATTATCAAATAATGAATACGAGTTCAGAGATCTGTGGAAGAAACACTATCACAGATTAACGTATTAGTTACGATGGCAGAGGTCGGAATATCAGAATGCGAGAGCCTCAATAATCTCGAGAGAGACGAAGATGTGCTCAGAAAACACAAACCAGCAAACGCCACGCCCCCGTAGGCGTACTCCGAGGAACAGTTACGTGGCGGATGGACAGCATAAGTCTAGGTCTTAATGAAATTAATTGGGGAGTAATATAAGTTACCAATCACTAAGCTTTCTGGCCCGTCATTCGCTTCATCTACGCTATCAGACTGATGAGCGTGGATGAAGCGAAGCACGTGTGTCGGGCTCGTAGCAATTGGAAAGCCAACGTCTCAGCATACGCCTACTGGAAATAGGCGTGTTTGTAACACACATGTATTTACCAATAAATAAAAAAATGACTGCGTTTCTAATTCTCATAATACGAGTAGTAACGAAAAAATAATTGCGTAATGAGTCGATTCACGTATTATTTTTCTTTAATAACCGATCCATTTCAGATGAAAGGTAATAGTTATTTGTTTTACAAGTGGGTAATTTAATGTGACAGGCGGGTATTTGGCGTGAGTGCTTGGAATAAAACCTGAGCAAACGAAGGGTTCTAGGATATAACAAGGTTTAAAAAAAGAACCTTGAGCGTAGCGAAGATTTCAAAACACGAAACTCCAAAAAAGCTTTAGGTAGATACGGCTTAAGAAATATATACCCTCATCTGTTATTTACTTGTGACACTGATTATATGTTAATTAATATGTAGATTGAACAAGGCGCGCAGCGGAAAGTACTCGGCGGGTTGACATTCAACTTCCACTTTCTTGATGCATACTGCCAAGGAATGGAACTCGTTGCCAGAGTCTGTGTTTTCCGATATGTACAATCCTGGAGTCTTCAAGTCGCGAGTGAATAGGTACCTTCTAGGTTTGAGTGCTAAATCCTAGACAACGTCATCACTTAACATCAGGTGAGACTGTTGTCAAACGCAAACTTATAATATGTAAAAAAACACATTAGCTCTGCCAGGTGCGATCTCAAATTTTAAAACATTTAACTCCCTTGTGAATTAAAATGGAATTTTCCTGTCAGACATCGATGAGTGAAACCAGCGGTTGACAGATGGTGTCGTGAAAAAAACATTGTCAATCCCTTCATGTCTAAGAAGACCAAATTAAGTATCTACAGTCAACGATGCCTATAATGATTCGATAAGATTTTCAAATTCGTCTTGAAATAACATCACTACGCTGTTAGCTTTAACGTTCCATAACATTACACTCAAAGATAATACTGAGATATCGTCTGACATATTCTCGGATCAAAAGTGAAAACACGGTGTACCTATACCAGTATATGTTATACCTACACATATATACAATCGTCTTTGTGTGAAAACTGAGAGGGCCCTTCGGCAAATTAGAGACGCAGCGATAACAGAGGAATGTTTTGGAACTGTTTGATGCTTATTAAACGCTTCTTGTTTGTTGTACA
Source organism: Apeira syringaria (assembly GCA_934044485.1). NCBI lineage: Eukaryota > Metazoa > Arthropoda > Insecta > Lepidoptera > Geometridae > Apeira > Apeira syringaria. The sequence continues at coordinate 6,367,113 of OW203672.1, read as the reverse complement.
GTTAATTTATTAAATAAATAAAAGAAAAGAATCTCAGAAGAGGTTTTAATAATCAACCGCTGAATACAGCACATTCAATCTCAGTTTAATACGGTGACTCCTGATACTGATGATTTTATTTTTCTATTGATCTTTTGTTCTAGAGATTTGGAGGAAGATATGTGATATGCAGTCGTGCGCTGGTGGTAAGCGAACCAAATAACTGGGCGACTGAGCTTCACTATGCATAAGACATATATAATGTAAATAAACTTTTATATAGCACTAGCTGACCTGGCAAAACGTTGTTCTGCCATGTACGAGTAAATAACCGAAATGTCAAAGTGACAGGCCACTTCATTTAATTTACTTCACGTCAGTGAAGACGTTTAAATTATTTTGATATTTGTTCATATAAAATTACTAAAAAATGGAGGGTAGGAAGGTAAACATTCTTTACGACATATTCTCAGACCTATTAAATACACACAACGAATTTCATACAAATCAGCTAAGCCGTTTCGGAGGAGTTCGACAAACACTGTGACACGAGATTTTTATATATTAGACAATGTTGTCCATATACAAGCATTCATCTCATCAAAGATATAAAACTTTTCGTTAAAACCAGCGCTTAGCTACATTATTTTGATGTGGTTAGGCAATATGCTGAGCCGAGATCCTTTTTGTTGCTGTGGCACACAAATATACACATACCATTTTTAAGAGATTTTATTGTGTATCGCATTAACGCTATGCTAGGCAGAACTTCAGTTCAAATATTTGAAGGAAAAAATTCGGCTGCTAGTGGGACTTGAACCCACGACTATAGAATACCGTCAAGTTCATACCATTTTTCATTCATATTATGTATATGTATAATGTACATCTCAGACTCTTCACATGATGAACTATATTATTTTAATTTCCCTTGTATGTTTTTCTTATTGTAAGTGTATTGTAACTGTATATGTGCCAATGCCACAAATAAATGTGTGTCTATGTCTAAAGAACATACATTAAAAATCTCATCATAAGTTCTTCTAGTGCCTCAGCCACCCACGTTTCTGTCAAATAACTACAAAGTCTACCCACCGATGAATATTCGGCAATTATTCGGTATCTGGCCTATTTGGGTCTAATATACTTATCTGTATCCGCTTGCTTAGGTAACATCTCCAAGTGTGAAAAATTGCCTGTCAAACGCTAGATTTATAGAGTATATATAAATAATATTTTTAATGTACAAGAAATTCCATAAAAGAAGACGGTGATAGACGTGATATATAGTAAACAACGTCATCACTTAACATCAAGTAGGATAGGTAAACCGGCTGCCTATTTAAGTTTTTTTTTTTTCCGCGAAATAGCTAATTTTAAAAATTGTTTATAATATATGACAATAGGTACCTACATGAAAGCCTTGTACTGTTTTCACTTATATTTGAATAATGTTATCACAAAAAGTTCAAAGGTTTTTATGTCGAATATGTTATTATCCAGTATTTACGATAAAAACGAAAGTTTTTGGGTCAACAGATTGAGAGTTTTGTCTTATCACACGCATGTTTTTCTAGGCCAAGTATTCGGCCAGTAACCGAAAATTTAATCAATAATAACACTAATTACTACACATACCACGCATTATTACTATACTGAAACATAGTAGTCGACATTGGCTAAGTTCAAGTTGTTTAAGGAAAAAATCCGGGTACATATTTTTTTTCACACTCAGACCCCCACACTAGCATTCCCTGTATCTCGGGAGGCATGGACACACACAGTCACAGCACACAAACATCCAAGACCCAAAACAAACATCTACACTCATCGCACAAATGTTTGCCCCGGCCGGGATTCGAACCCAGGGTCCCGGAGACACAGTAGTCATGTCACTGACACTAACCACTGCGACCATCACTTTGGGACTTGAACCCAAAGAGTGCAGAATACCGTCCTGGCGTTTTGTCAACTAAGCTATAGTAGCACTCCACTAGCAATCCAAATGTATCATTCATCATTGCAGATACATGTGAGGGGAAGTTTTTCTCATTGTCTATGATATTTAATGATAACTAGGTTATACAACAACGATAAGATTGTAAATGAAAATAGTGAAACGACGTCACGTGAAGCGGTATAAAAATCAATACTCTCCCGGGAAACCGCCGGGTCCCGTTTTAATTATAAATGAGAAGCATTTCTTAATGGACATATCTTTAATTTTATTTGACAACTTGAAATCTTATCTCACGATTAACGGATCAAAACGGAATGGGCTCTGAAAACATTTCATTTTGTCATTTTGTTTAATTCTCGTAGAAGCTCATTCATTTATTCATAACAGCAATAGGTCGTCCACTGCTGGACATATGCCTCCCCATGTAGGGGGATTTGCCAATACTCGCCACGCTTGGCAGGCGGGTTGGCGAGCGCAGTATGATTTCCTACCCTCAGAAGGCTCTGCTGCCCAACTTCTGGTACATGATCCCTTAGCCGACTCTTACGGCACCCACGGGAAGAAATGGGGGAGTACTATTCTAGACCGGTACCACCACGGCATGGCATACGGCACCTCGTAGAAGCATATCCTACTAATATTATGAATGCGAAAATTTGTGTGAATGTTTGTTACTTTCTTTACGCTTAAACGGCTAGACCGATTTCGATTAAATTTGGCATGGAGATAGTTTAAACTTTGGATTAACACATAGGCTACTGTTATCCCGTATAGTATAGTTACATTAGTTATATCCCGTAAAAAGGTATAGTTCTGGTGGGATAATTGAGGTAGCGGGAAAACCGTAATCCACGCGGGTGAAACCGCGGGGCGCTACTCGTATAATAATATATATACGAAAATATAATGTTATGGTATTTTATTTTTCTTGTGATGTCACTCAGGCTACGTCATGCTAGTTTTTATGTGCTATTTGAACATCTGTTAATTACTGTTACAAATACTTTATAAATGTATAAAATACGGGAGTTACTCACGTAATAAGTCAGAGGGTTCCGACTATAGTTTCAACCACATTCGGTGATCTTTTTCAAGGAGAATACGGGGCGCTCGCGGACGCGGTCGTGATTCGCCCAGTACTGGCGAATCGCGACCCTCTATAGTCGGAACCCTCTGACTTATTACGTGAGTAACTCCCGTGTTTTATACATTTATAATGTGTTATAAATATGTGTGATGAATACCAGCAACACTCATGAAAAATAGTAACGTTCCGCGTAACGTTCCACCTGAGTTTTGTATTACATAAAATAATCAAAGTCAAAGTCAAAGTCAGTGTCAGTCAAAGTCAAAGTCAGTCAAAGTCAAAGTCATAAATGATTATGACGTTATCACGTAAATCTATCGTCAGTAAACCGACTTTACAGACAACCAATTTTTTTTTAATCAAGCTAGGTTTGTTACATGCACATCGACATATTTTGTGTACTAGTTTTCCAAGACTTTTGTTGTAGCAGTGAACGAAGTTTTTATAAAAATATAACGAGTTTTGCCAACTCAATTGTGCACTCAACTCCATCCAACCGGCAGTAAAACGTGAAAAGCTCTTTCACATAACCGCAATAAAACGCGGCTAAGCTGATTAAGATTATGTTGACCCACGCCACCGCGCCCGTGCCATGAAATTCAGTTATTTTCGAAACGAGGTACACAAATATAAAAGTAAAACGAGTTTTCCATAATCCATAAAAAGCAGAGTTTAATTGTCTCAAAGTTCGCTTATAATTTGATATTTATGTAGATTGCGCGTTTTGTGAGTGTAATTTGAATAGTAAATAGAAAAAAAATGATAAAGAAATTGAGCGTAAGATTATTTTCTACGTTAACATATTTGACTTATTCCCTAACGCTAACCATTGTTTTGTGAAATCACTTTATGTAAAATGTGCCATGGCACTATTACGAGTCGCTGAATCAGTTCGGCTATTCGCACGCATGGATTGACACACTTACATAGAAACGGAGATTTATAGGTAAAAAGTTTTGTAGCCCCCATTTCTTCGCTGCGGTCGCTAGTTTATCGTCTTTGTAATATAATATATTTAGTTTTATATATGCTCCAGTTTCAATAGGAGATAGATATATAACACTTTATTGTACAAGTACATCAACCTAAAATAATAGTCGTTACAGCTTTAATGCCAGTATTACTTCTCGAAGCAGCAGCGTGCAACCAAAACTGCTCAGACATATGACATTAAGATTAGAAGAACACTAAGACCTCATCATCATCTCAGCTATAGGCCGTCTACTGCTGGACATAGGCCACTCCTGTTGTGACCGCCTTGTCGGTGGAAGTATATGCTGCGCTTACCAATCCGTATAGTCTCCACTCGAGAACCTTTCAGCCGCAACGACCATCAGTTCTCCGAGGTATGTACCCTGCCCACTGCCACTTCATCAAGCAAATTCGCTGGGCTATATCGGTGACTTTCTTTCTTCTACGAATCTCTTCATTTCTGATTCGTACGCGTAGAGAAACACGGAGCATAGCCCTCTACATAGCTCGCTGTGTCTGAGCTTGCCCGGAAGGCCCATAGACTACTTCAAAAATGACATATATTCTTTGCAATAAATAAATAAATAATATGGGACAACATTCACACAAGGTCTTCAGGTCCCAAACTAGGCAGAGCTTGTACTATGGTAACCTGATGACTGATAAATACTCATATACATACTTAAGTATATACTTATATACATAAATATATGCATATATACACACCCAGACACAGGTCAAACAGACATATACACACAAATGTTTGACCTGTCCGGGAATCGAACCCGGGACCAGCGGCTCAGAAGGCAGAGTGCTACCAACTACGCCAACCGGCCAATCATATATCACAAAGTAATTAGTTATTAAGACGGTCGCCGTGGCGCAGTGGTCAGTGTCAGTGACATGACTTCTGTGTCTCCGGGACCCTGGGTTCGAATCCCGGCAGGGGCAAACATTTGTGCGATGAGTATAGGTGTTTGTCCCGGGTCTTGGTTGTTTGTGTTGTGATTGTGTGTGTCCATGCCTCCCGCGACACAGGGAATCCTAGTGCGGGGGTCTGAGTGTGATAAAAAAAAAAAAGTATTTTTCTAGTACATCTGTAATAAAATAGTGTACTTTTGGAAGGTATGCATAAACTACAACATATGAAACTTATTTCTTACTTTTCGTACATAGGCAACAACATCTTATATTACTTTGTAAGTGAAATATACATTTGTTTTATATATATTCTGTAATTTATCAGTCACGTTGCTTAACACCAGGCAGTGCTTGCCATCTCATCACTTGATCATATGATAAAATGAGTGAGAAATGAATAATTATATAAATTACTGGTAAATAATAACAACTGGTTCGTATATAGTACATGGATGAACTTACGTTTAGGGTGAGCTTTATCAGATCTTTGTCGAACACAAGTTACCCAGCCCGAGAAATCCTATTCATTATTATAAGCCGCCCACAAAGATCTGCTTATGAATTGAATATAGAGCTCCTCAAGATAGATCGTAGAATAAAAGAAGAGATGGTACTGGGAATAAAGGCACGTTCACAGAATCGTCTCAAAAATTACGTTAGCCGAGCATGTCAACCGACAAGCTGGAGAAAGCTGGACAGGTACCTATTATTAACCGACTGCAAAGAGGAGGAGGCTATATAGTTCACTGTAAGTTTTTTTTCTATGTCCAGCGATTTATTCCCCATTGTTGGACCGATTCTCAAAACTCTTTTTTTGTTACATGTACTTGGATGACTTCCTAATTGCGGGTGAAGAAATCAGTGAGCATACACAACGACAATTAATCCCGTGAGTAGCAAAAGTCACTGAAAAGGGCGTAAAAAAAAAACTTCGAACAACTGCAACAAGCTATTTCACACTTTTGAGTGTTGAAGTCGGTCCCATTTGTGGTATTTATATATTTTTTAGTCAACTAGCATGATATACATACACAATGCTGAGTAGGGACTCATTGCTGGCAACACTGCAATATAGTTACAATATTTCAGTTTTATTATTTTTACCATTTATATATTGTAGTTATTAAAACTGACGTGGTTTTGACACATTATAAATGTATAAAACACGGGAGTTACTCACGTAATAAGTCAGAGGGTTCCGACTATAGTTTCAACCACATTCGGTGGTCTTTTTCAAGGAGAATACGGGGCGCTCGCGGACGCGAAAAAGATCACCGAATGTGGTTGAAACTATAGTCGGAACCCTCTGACTTATTACGTGAGTAACTCCCGTATTTTATACATTTATAATATATTGTAGTGTTGTGTTTTGTAAATAATAAATATATTTTCTTTCTTTCTATATAAATTAAACGTCATAATTTCGTGACCGAGGTCTTATAAAAGGAATAATATATGCCTCAAGGCTGGTTTCAACAGTACAAATAAATGATCAATCAATTATAATAAGATAGCAGATATTGATTTTATGTAATAAGTTGGTAAAATACAGTCAGAGAAATTTGCTTTCTCTCTACCTCGTCTGTTTAAGTACATCAATTTAAATTAAATTTACCCAAGATATAATTATGCAATGTCTAATTTGATTGCCGTGGTGGTACCGGTCTAGAATAGTACTCCCCCATTTCTTCCCGCGGGTGCCGTAAGAGTCAGCTAAAGGATCATGTACCAGAAGGTGGGCAGCAGCGCCTTCTGAGGATAGGAAATCATACTGCGCACGCCAACCCGCCTGCCAAGCGTGGCGAGTATTGGCAAATCCCCCTACATGGGGAGGCATATGTCCAGCAGTGGACGACCTATTGCTGTTATGAATGAATGAAAAATTTGATTATTCCTACCAAAGAGGCACATTTTGTAAGATAAGAATGTAAATTAAACTCAGATCTCCGTTACTAAGATTTATTGTCTACATTACGTAGCGATAAGTGACACGCGTGCGAATAGTCAAATTAACAGTTTATTTCATAATAGCATTAGTTATGATAGGTTCAGCGGTTGAACTCTATCTCTTTTACGGTCAGAGGTCACACTCTAGACACAATATGTCAACTAGTACTCGGCATGGAAAACTGTTTAAACGCTCAGTGTCTTGATGACAGATTTTATTTACATTATCTGAAAGCTCAAACCTGCGGTGGGTCGCCGTGGCTCAGTGGTCAGTGACATGACTTCTGTGTCTCTGGGGCCCTGGGTTCGAATCCCGGCAGGGGTAAACATGTGTGCGATGAGTGTAGGTGTTTGTCCCGGGACTTTGTTGTCCATGCCTCCCGCGACACAGGGAATCCTAGTGCGGGGGTTAGAGTGTGATAATAAAAATTTAAAAATATCATTCCGGCGACCATGGTGGCAGACACTTATTGTCAACACCATCGCGTCAAAAAATATCGTTATCATCAAGTGTTAGGAGGAAAAAAATCATCGAGTTACCTTTCTATTCTAAAAATGTAAGCGGACTTTCACATTTATGCAACTAAATTGCTCGCCATTACCGTGTCGCTGTCGCTACTCATTGCACACATTCCCTATCGCTCTAATGTGACAGGGCACTTATATGCACATTTAGTATACAACACACCATCACGCCGTAAAGCATTCCCATGAATAAAATCCCAACATACGTACACGAGGTTACAGTTCAAAATGTTCGTACGTAAGTATTAAATATTTTCTTTATAGGGACGATAATTATTTACTAATCATTTTGTATAGAATAAGCCAAGGAGTAGGTGGAAGGCTGATGACGTTGTTAACGAAAGGAAAATTCAAAGAGTTCTATAAAGTATTATATGACATCTTACGTGCGCGCTAGTGTCATCATCATCATCTCAGCCATAGGACGTCCACTGCTGGACATAGGCCTCCTCCATTGATTTCCACAAGGACCGGTTAGAAGCGGCCCGCATCCAGCCCTTGCCTGCGATCTTAGTCAGGTCGTCTGTCCACCTGGTCGGTGACCATCCTATGCTGCGCTTGCCAATCCGTGGTCTCCATTCGAGAACCTTTCGGCCCCAACGGCCATCGGTTCTTCGAACTTTATGGCCTGCCCACTGCCACTTCAACTTGCTAATCCGCTGGGCTATATCGGTGACATTCGTTCTTCTACGGATCTCCTCATTTCTGATTCGATCACGTACGCTAGTGTAGTTATAAAAAGTGATTACGATTGGGCACTTGTATGATGTTAATTTTTAAAAGATTTTCCACAACCTGCTACCAAAGGATCTTGAGATATTTTACTCACATTGCCCTTAGACGGCCAGATAATTTGTACAAGCTGGTAATGGTAGGGAAAGTCGAAGGAAAAAGACTTCGCGGCCGCCAACTACCCGTTTGGTGTGATTACTCAGACAGACTCGTAGTCTTCGATCAAGAATACAGTTGTATTCTTGATCGAAGACTACGAGTCGTAGTATAGTCGAAGGTCGTAGTATACTCTTTTTAACCGACTTCAAAAAGGAGGTTACTCAATTCGACCGTATCTGTTTTTTTTTATGTGTGTTCGCGGATAACTTCGTCGTTTATGAACCGATTTTGATGATTCTTTTTTTAGATAGATAGAGTACTTCCGTGGTGGTCCCATTTAAATTTCATCAAAATCGGACAAGTGATTTTTGAGTTATACTTCAATAACTGAAAAGTGCTACGCGTATCTTGATGATATTATTGTCGCGGTTGAAGACATCGCAGAATACACAATGACAATTAATTGATCCCGTGAGTAGCAAAGGTCACTGAAAAGGGTGAAAAAAATTTTTTTAACAAACCGACCGACTTCGACAATTTATTTCACACTTTTGAGTGTTGAAGTCGGTTGCATTTTTTGTAAAAAAAATTTTTAGTGGTTCTACTTCTCCGGTGTGGCTGCATTTCCCTTGAATCTTTCCCGCGGTGCGCAGCTAGTCAAATAAAATATACGTGATCTATGAGAGGTCACCGATGTACGTGTTGATCTTTTGGCACGCTCGTACGCTTTCACCTGAGACCACGCATCATATTTCGTAACTATACGTATATAGCCGAACACAAATCTTCACATCGATCGGCAGAGGAAGTAGGTAGGTACTCGCGCATAATGCGAGAGTTTATCGAAACTAGTATACGAACGAGGAAATTAAGAAAGTTTTGCGTCGCAATAAGTGCTGTCTGCGGGCTTATAGTCGCTCAGTCTCAGAAACGTGTCCACATAGCGAACACAACCTCAAGTGGCAGCGCTTGATTGTATACGAATTACTGCTACATATTCGGACGGACCTTGGTTCGTTCCCCACCAACGGCATTCTCAGTATTGTGGTAGGGTACTGTCGAGTACTCGCCTGGCTAGCTAGTCATGCGACCAGAACCCCACACGATCACCATACGTGCTGACAAATGACAACCATATCTTGCTGCGTTGCATTCACACGAGGCGTATGATGCGATAACGCGGGTGGTCTTCTGTGTCCGGTGACGGCAGAGATGTCTAGAATTAAGTTAGAATTAAGTTGGCTCTTGCATTGAATAGACGTCTAAAAGTCTCTTGCGTTTCTTTTTAAAAAAGCATCCTGGTGCCGTCCCAATTTGACTGGCGCAGCCGGTAGGATACTCGCATTGTCCTACTGCCGTGCTTACGCTTAGTAAAGGCCCATAAATCGGTTTTGGTGCGTACAAGTACGGTGAAAGTGGTTCGAGTATCCTGACGAACAAACAAATAAGTCTCCCGCGACGCGTAATCCAGGGTGAAGGAGCAGCTGATTCTCAGGAGAGGAGATGTGTGGCTTGTGAGTAGTTCACTTCACTATTCCTTGTTTCCCTATCTTATCCAATCCATAAAATCTGTTATACTGTATTTTAGGTCTAGAAATTACCTAATTTAATTTGCGTTAACTGATTTTCGGTATAATTGTACTAGAATTGACAATTATATATCTTTAGTTTACATAAGTATTTTAGTATAGCATATTGACTTCGATCGAGAAGTATTACTCGTATTATAATTGTACTAAAATTGACAGTTATATATCGTAGTAAAATATAATATAATTATATAATCTTTACAAAAGTATTTTTAGTTTAGCATATTGACGAGAAATATTATTATAATTGAGAATATAGAACAATTTTGAAACCGTGACATTTTAGATTTATTGTCTAGGTTTGATTGATTTACATACTTAGACGACTATATATTAATTTTAATTTGTGTAAAAGTGTATTCTTTAAACTTTTAAAATGACGGAAGCTAGTACTACTAAAATCCAATCTGTGCCGATAGAGATGTCTTCGATCATCCCTAAATTTGACGGGGATGAAAAATTACTGAATCTTTATATAAAGAAATGTGAATATGTGATTAGTTGTTTTGTACATGGAACCAACCCAGCCCAAGAGTTGTATGTGTTTCACGTTCTTACCAGTAAGCTTACTGGCAAAGCCGCTCACCTCATAAGTGAAAGACAGGATATAGAGTCTTGGGCCGAGTTGAAAGCCGTTTTAACTCAACATTTCGGAGATCCGCGTTCAGAAGAATGCATTGCCATTGAACTGGAGACCTTAAAAATTAACCATAACGAGTCATATCTAGACTTCTGCAATAGAATCCAGCAGGTTAAGAGTACGTTAATAGCGAAGGTTAATATGATATCAGATAACAATGTTAGGAAAAGTAAGATCACAATTTATGACAACATGGCCCTTAACGTATTCCTCTATAACCTTCCTGAGGATTTAATACGCATTGTCAGGCTTAAGGGTAGCGGAACTCTAGAAGAAGCATTGAGTATGGTGCTGGAAGAAGTAAATTTCCAATTTCAGTACAATGCTCGAAGTAAGATGCTGCGAATAGGTACAAATAAACCACAACCATCATCGTCTCACAATCCTTACGTCGAAAAATTTGGTCTAAAACCATACTTCTCGGCCAATAGCACTCCTCAGCAGCAAGGAGGTTTTAGATTTGGTATTCCTAACCAATTCAAGCCCAACGTCCCACAAAATCCAAACTATGGGGCACAACAGGCTCCGCAGTTCAAATTCGGAGTGCCTCACAATTCAGGTTATAGACCACAACTACAACAACAGTTCCAACAACCTAATCAGAATTTCAAATTTGGTATTCCTCATCAAGGAATTAGGCATGGTACTCCACAAGGGTACAGACCCAACATACCAGGACCTCAAGGTTATCGACCCACTTTTGGTCAAACACCACCTAGGCAGGCGTTCCACCAGCAGCAACCAAACCAATTTAAATTCGGAATACCATCCCAATCTAAACCTGACAACACAGACGTCACAATGCGTACAGCATTGCCTGCGGCACGACCTAACGCTGTATTCCACAATGAAATAGAAGTGTATAGTGACAACTATGACTATTACGACTATGACAATTACTATGAACAAGCCGATTACACCGTTGACATGCCCGAGACCTATGACGAGACAAACAACGATGAAAATTTTTACAAACCAGCCTCGGACACGGACAATCCGAAATAATAAATATTAATTGCGATAACTTTGCTAAACTACCCTACATTAGATTACCTGAAATAAACGCAAAATTCATGATTGACACCGGTAGTTCACGATCATTTATAAGCCCCCATAAGGTTGATGAGTACTTTAAGGAGTATAAGTTCTCAGTTCCGTTCGAAGTAGTAAGTACTCATGGCCGAAGTGCCCATGGAGAAGCAATCCACATCCCACTTTTGAAGTCGTTTAAAAGTAACCAACAACATACATTTTATATATACGAAGTAGACAAAGACTACGATGGACTTATTGGTTCCGATCTGTTGGCGCAAATTGATGCTAACATAGATATGAAAAATCAAATGATACATACTCGTGATACGGCTATACCATTTATATATAATCCAGAGCTAAATTTACAGTTGGAACCGCGAACTGAAACTCGCGTAAGACTACCGACAACCATGCAGAATGGAACAGGTATTATGGATTTTAGAGAATTTGAAGATGGCGTCAGAATGCCGTGTGCATTAGTTAACTGTGTCAATGGACACACATATACAGTTATACAAAATTCATTGGAGAGACCAGTTAAACTTAAAATTAATCAACTGATTAACATAACCCCATTCAAACCTCAAGTATGTGACTTAAACGTTATCACTGACAATGACTTAGAGATTGACGATTATTTAGTGGAAAATTTAGGAAAACTGAGACTTGACCACATGAATCCAGAAGAAATGGATGCAATAAGTATGTTGTGTTTAGAGTACCGAGACATATTTTATTGCGACAAGGTCCCGTTGTCGTTCACCAATAAAGTTAAGCACCAAATAAGAACGACGAACGAAGACCCTATTTTCGTGAGACCTTACCGACAACCACATACAGTGAATGATGAGATTAACAAACAGGTAGACAAATTACTGAGAGACAATGTAATCCAAGAATCACATTCACCATGGAACGCTCCAGTTCACTTGGTTCCCAAGAAAATGGATGCTTCTGGAGAAGCGAAATGGCGCATGGTCGTTGACTTTAGACGGTTGAATGACATTACCATAGACGATAAGTATCCACTGCCTAATATATCGGACCTATTCGATAAGTTGGGTAAATCGACCTACTTCACTACCTTAGACCTGGCCAGTGGGTACCACCAAATTGAAATTGACAAGAAGGACAGACCGAAAACCGCGTTCAGCTCTCAGGCAGGCCATTTTGAATTCTTACGTATGCCCTTTGGGCTCAAGACAGCCCCGGCTACATTCCAACGAGCCATGGATAGTATCCTGCGAGGTCTCCAAGGGATACACTGTCTAGTATATTTAGATGACATCATCATCTTTTCCTCCAGCCTCCAGGAACACGTGGATAAGCTGCGTAAGATTTTCGATCGCTTAAGACAAACAAACCTAAAAGTTCAACTAGATAAGTCCGAATTCCTTCGTAAGGAAGTGCTTTACTTGGGACATTCTATAACTAAGGATGGGTTAAAACCCAACACGGATAAGATCGACGCTGTCATTAATTTCCCATTACCTAGGACCCAAACAGAAATCAAAAGTTTTTTAGGGTTAGTGGGCTATTATCGGAAGTTTATTAAGGACTTCGCTAAATTAACTAGACCCTTAACTGTATGCTTAAAGAAACACCATAAGATAGTTATTGATAGAGACTATATTGAAGCGTTTGAGAAATGCAAGGAGTTGCTTACAAATGCACCTCTATTGCAGTTCCCAGATTTCGATAAACGCTTTATTTTGACAACGGATGCCTCTGATTTTGCTATCGGAGCCGTCTTATCACAGGGTACAGTTGGTAGTGACCGACCTATTGCTTATGCCTCGCGGACATTGAACGATGCCGAGAGTAGGTATAGCACCGTCGAAAAAGAGGCTCTCGCAATTATATGGGCTGTTAAGCATTTTCGCCCATATCTTTACGGTAAACGGTTTACTATATATACCGATCATAGACCGTTAGCATGGCTCAGTTCATTCGAGGAGCCGAGTAGTAAGATCACTCGATGGCGCTTAAGACTCGCCGAATACGATTATGAAGTTGTGTATAAAAACGGACGCCAAAATACAAACGCAGACGCACTCTCTAGGGTTAAAATAAATGCAATAGGAAAAGCCGCTAACGATGACAGTTCTATACAAGTCAATGTAGATCAAAGTGAAATGGAATTGCAAAGACATTGTGATAGCTTAACTAATGAAATAATCGAGTTAGGAAACAAAAAGAAGACAAAGAAAGTACAACCAAAATCTCCGATCGCTCTCTCTTCTGATTCAGAAAAAACTCTAACTGTCTCTGATTTAGAAAGCACAATCAGCATAGGTATCTGAACATGGTTCATATCACCTTCCATCACCATCTAGTGTAACAATCACAGCATCAGAATCAGAGTCGATTCATTTAGGTTCCGAGACTGTGCACTCTGAACGTAATACTGACTCAGTAGGAATCTCTATTTTAAAAGAAGCAGTCGACACAAAGCCGAACCAGATATTGGTATACACGTGGTTTAGGGATGAAACTGCAATTAAGGATATCTCAAACAAAAGGCAAAGAATTTTAGAAGTACACATGCCTTTAAATAGACCTGACCTGATACGAGACTTCCTAAAGAAATACATACGAAATAAAATTAAATACTTCATATACTTTGAGGACCAACATCATAGGGCAGGGTTTACAGAAGCGGTAATAACTCTATTCAAAAAGGGTACAGTTAATATTTTTGAATGCACTGAACGGGTAGTTAACGTAGAAAACGAAGACGAACAAAAAGAAATTATACAAAAGTACCACATTGGCAAGAACTGCCACCGCGGTATTAAAGAAACAGTATCGCATATAAAAAGAACTTATTATTGGCACAACATGGATATTACCGTAGCTGCGGTAATAAACGCATGTGAGGCTTGCAAAAAACTTAAATACGATAGAAAACCATTTAAACCCGCATTACAGCTCACACAAACTCAGAACCGACCTTTTGAGGAATTATTCATTGACATATTCAAAATAGAAGGGAAATCATTCCTTACTATTATAGATGCATTCAGTAAATTAGGTCAAGCATTCGAGGTATCTAATTTATCTGCACCAGAAGTTGTAAGAGCTTTGATTAAGTATTTTTCCCTTTATGGAACACCTAATAAAATAAGTGCTGATTCAGGCTCAGAATTTAACAACGCGCTCATAAAAGAGCTATTAACGTTTTATAAGGTCGAACTACATCTAGGTACACCGAATAACCCGAGTTCTATGGGTCTTATAGAAAGATTCCACTCCACTCTTCTTGAGACATACCGACTCGCTAAGTTCGAACAAAAGTTGACTGACGCAGCGTCAGTAATGACTTTTGCCATTATGGCCTATAACCACAGCATCCATTCGGTAACGGGTTTCACGCCCTTTGAAGTAGTATTTGGACACACGGAAGCTAAGAGTCCATTCAATATAAACTTAGATAAAAAATACATGCAGGTATTAATTAGCGACCATGTTAAACGAACTAAATTCTTATATAAACATATAACTGATAAAATGATTAGGAAAAAAGAAGATACCATAGAGAAGAAGAGAGGAGAAACACAGTTTCATATAAATCCCGATGACGTTGTTTTCTTTAAAGGAACAAATGTGAGAAGGAGTAAAGACAAACCCAGGTATGAACGAGGTGTTGTTGTAGGAGAAGTTGATAGAAATGTAGTGACTGTTACAGCCAAAAATCGCGAGGTAAGAGTCCCTATTAAAGATATCAAACGTCCTTCACAGAAACACCCGAAACCTGGTGCTGGTCCTGATGGCAGTGACCCAACTCCAGGCCCTTCAACTTCAGTCACTTGAGGGCATTCCCGGGGTCTTACCTATTAAAGAAGGAACTGCGGTCGTCAGCACTGAAAGTTGGACGTTACTTAAAAGACTAGACCTTAACCTTATATCAGAAGATCTAAATCTTAACATTTTGAAGTTTTCAGAATTAAATAGTATTATAGACAGCACTTATAACGAATCGTATACAGCCATTACGTTCTCTAATTTTAAAACCCAAACCGAATATGTAATGAACCAAACTATCACCAAGTACAAACAATTAGTCCCTAGTTATAGGGTAAAGAGAGGTATAATTAACCCTTTAGGCTCTATAATTAAAATCATTACAGGAAACTTAGACAATGATGATGCAATCAAATTTGACAAACTAATTAACGATATCCAGTTAAAACAGAATCATCAAATTAAAAAGGTCACGCTGGTTTCCGAAGTTGTTGAAGGGTTTTATAATATTACACAATCTATTAAGAAAAATGTGATTCAGCTCAATGTTAAATTGGAAAATATTCAAGAAAATCTAGAAAATGCACTGAAGGCAGAAAATGTACACTTTACTAGCAATATGATAATAAATCTATACTCTGTGATTTTACATAATTTCCAAAGTATTTCTTTGAAACTAAGTGATGTCGAAACTGCTATAGCATTTTGTAAACTTAATACTCTGCATCAATCAATTATCAATTCTAATACTTTGTTGACTGAGCTTAAAAAGATTGAACAAACAGACAAGTTGCCTTTTCCGGCTAACCATGAAAACCTAGTTAGAATTGAGCAGCGTATTGGGCTGAAGTCATTTCTCAAAGAAAATCAGTTAACATTTGTAATGGAAGTTCCGTTGATTAGTAAAGAGATCTATATATATTACAAAGTGTATCCTATACCTGTACTCCATGATCACAATACCTACATCATCCTACCTAAATACCCTTACCTTTTAGTGAATGGACTTACCTCCGAGCCACTGTCGCAGCCATGTAAGCCGTTGGGTGACTCCAGTTTCATGTGTTTTGAAGACAGCACTGCCCAAATTATTGAAGACAAATGCATTTCCGATCTAATGAAATACGCGAAAAATATGAGTTCCTGTACCCTGGTTCCAGTAAAAATAGACAATACACTTATTCAGCACATACAGCCTAATAGGTGGATAGTATATTCCAAAAACCGGAAACGTATTCAAAAAGTCTGCGCAAATGAAATAGAGCAGAAATTCATTCAAGGAACGTACATAGTTACGCTAGAAGATACCTGTGAAATAAAAATAGATAAGTTTTCTTTGAAACTACGAGCGCATCAATTGGAAAACGTAGAATATGCCAGACTGCCTATTGTCAACCTACCTCATATAAGTGAAGTACATACGGAAAGAGGAAATCCTGTGGTACTAGAAAGTATGGATTTGAAAACGGTTCAATTGAAGATTAACTCCATAAAAAGCATTGACTCAAGTGAAATAAGTGAAGTTAAAATCTATAGTGTCAGTGTTTGGACGATCATACTATATGTGATTATTGTAGTTAGCGGATTAGTTATTTTATATGTTAGACTAGTAAAAATGGGTTATAAGTGTACAATTCGAAATTCTCCAATTCAGGATAATTTCGAATCTGAGGAGGGAGGAGTCATGCGACCAGAACCCCACACGATCACCATACGTGCTGACAAATGACAACCATATCTTGCTGCGTTGCATTCACACGAGGCGTATGATGCGATAACGCGGGTGGTCTTCTGTGTCCGGTGACGGCAGAGATGTCTAGAATTAAGTTAGAATTAAGTTGGCTCTTGCATTGAATAGACGTCTAAAAGTCTCTTGCGTTTCTTTTTAAAAAAGCATCCTGGTGCCGTCCCAATTTGACTAGCTACCACTTTGTTTTGAAGTTTTAAAAACTGTCACCAAACACACAGTGTGTTTAGGCAGCAGGTCCTTGGGAGCCAGTGATCATTCTAAGTGTAACGTGATAACATCTTCGACCACATCGTCACTGACCATCATGTGAGATAGTGGTCAAGTGCTAGATTTATTCAGTAAAAACATTTTTTTTTGGCAGAATATATTCATGAACGCAAACGCATTCACACTCCCACCCACGCACTAGGAAATCCTGTGTCGCGAGGGATGGACACACACAATCACAATACACAAACATCCAAGACCCGAGAACAAACATGTATGCTCATCAGATAAATTATTGTCCTAGTCGGGATTCGAAACCGCGTTCCAAAGCCAATTTTGCTGATCACTGAGCCATGAAGACCGCCTATTAATAAGTATAATAATGTTTGTATAAGTGGAAATGTTTAGTAAGTTCTTCACCTATATTTTTTAATATTGATTTTGGTAATAAGAACATCTTGTGTGTTGATGGGATATATGTCAATCAATAAAGAAGCACCTGTTGTAGTCCAACGTCTTCATTAAAGTTCCTCAGTAAAAAAAAAAATTGGTTGTCTGTAAAGGCGGTTTACGGACGATAGATTTACGTGATAACGTCATAATCATTTATGACTTTGACTTTGACTGACTTTGACTTTGATTATTTTATGTAATACAAAACTCAGGTGGAACGTTACGCGGAACGTTACTATTTTTCATGAGTGTTGCTGGTATTCATCAATTTATAAAACGTTATCACGTCAAAATTGGTTGTCTGTAAAGTCGGATTACGGACGATAGATTTACGTGATAACGTCATAATCACATTGACTTTGACTTTGATTATTTTATGTAATACAAAACTCAGGTGGAACGTTACGCGGAACGTTACTATTTTTCATGAGTGTTGCTGGTATTCATCAATTTATAAAACGTTATCACGTCAAAAAAACACTCAATCTTATAGTGCTTAAAATAATTTGAAACGAAAAGAATCCCGCTAGTTGTCTCGGGGTTTATGCGATTGAACCGCTAAGAAATTAAGAAACAAAAAAACACAATATAGAGCGTAAAATAACACTTTTAGGCTAAGTTGATTAAAATGTCCAAATTCTACGACTATAATATATCTAGTTTGCTGTTATAATAAATCCAAAACTTAACTCGTTAAATTAAAACCAAAACGGTCTGCGTACTTACTTGGCATATTTTCAACTGCAAATTATCTTGCCCAAACAGATAATGTTGCCAGCTAATATGTTTATTTTAGATAGATATTTAGATCGAAGTACTATAAGCTTACGGCCATTTCAATTGATATTTTTTTAGGGTTCCGTACCCAAAGGGTTAAAACCGGGACCCTATTATTAAGACTACGGTATCCGTCCGTCCGTCTGTCACCAGGCTGTATCTCATGAACCGTGATAAATAGTTGATATTTTTATACATGATATATTTCTGTTGCCGCTATAACAACAAAATACTAAAAAACAATAAAGTCAATATTTAAGGGGGGCCCCATACAACGAACGTGATTTTTTTTTGCTTGTTTTTGCTCGCTATTGATAACGGCAACAGGTATATGCTTGAATTATTCACAGAATATTTAGTTACATATATTCACTATAAAAATGAATAATTAAAATATTTTAGGGGGTCAGACATGATTTTTTGGCTTTTTTATAGATAATGGTACGGAACCCTTCGTACGCGATTACGACTCGCACTTGGCTGTTCCTTTTATTAATCTTATTGTTAACATCAAATATTTATTTCAATTCAGTTACTCATTCGACCAAATCTGTAGAGGCCATCAATTGAGATTTGATCAAACAATAGAACTATACATTATTTTATTATTTAGAGTAGGCATTAAAATGATTAATATTTTTAACATTCTAGCGCTGCATTCTAAAGCTAAGAGAGGACTTTTTATCTCGAGAAATTTTTTAAAGCGATGATAGCTCAACGGTAGGAGAGTTAGTAGTGAAACTGACGAACGCGGGTTCGATCCCCACCAACGCGGCTTGAGCTTCCGGTGAAGGTAACACCGTTATCAAATTTCTTGTACTTTGTACTTTCCAGTACCTTTCCGACTAGCTACCACCTGCAAAATTGAAAAACTGGCAGCAGTCATTGAGAGACAGTAAACATTCCAGGTCAAGCGTGATAACGTCTATGACCAGATCGTCACTGACCATCAAGTTAAACAGAGGTCAAACGCTATTTATTAGGAATTAAAAAACAATGTATTATGACTGATAACTCTTCATGTTATCTGCGTGATACTCTGAGAACAATCATACGAGTATATGTATATCAACCATAATGATACTGACAGCACGCAGTCTCTGTGCATAAAGAAGTCTCCATATAATAAATAAATTTTGTATTAAAAAAAAGTGTACAAACATACGGAGTTAATTAAAAAAGGAAAAAACTTTACTTTTTTTAACTTCAAACACTTTTGCACTTCAGAACATCCAATAATACCATTATTTATTTATTTACAAAATCCACAGCCCTTTATAAACAAATTATTGTACAAATAGCTTACACCTAAGGCCAATAACGGATTTACATTTTACTGATGTAACTTATGTATTTTTAGACTGTCATAGTATGTGCACTAGTAGGTTTTAGGTGCATTAGTGTGTGTGTTGTGTCTGGGTTTTTGTGTATCTTAACGTGTTTATATTATTATGATAGAGCATGTTGAATCTGCAACCACCCGCCGCATAAATATCCCAGGGACCAGTTTATTTTACACCTAGAATGTTTACTGGCTCTCAAGGACTGCTGCCTGAACACACAATGCGTTTGGTGACGATTTTTCAAACTTGAAGGTGGTAGTACTCGAGAGTACCCTACCACACTTTAATAACGGCGTTACCTTCACGGGGGCTCAAGCTGTTAGTGGAGGTCGAACCAACATCCATCAGCTTAACAGCCGACGCGAGCTTACATCGCTTCAAAAACTTGCATGTTGCAACTGGGAGTTCCGTCGAATGATAGCTGAACAAGCACAATTTTAGATAATTATACATAATCAGACTCTATATCGATTATCTAATAATTATTTTCACGTTTAACTCGTAACATACAACTAAATTTTTCATCCCGGTTTTAGGACTTGTATGTAATGCGCGTCTTTATTCAAATTTAAACGTACATTATATTCTTTAATAGCAATAAAATAATCTAACTTAAAATAAAAACCTTAAACATTTAATAAAAACTAAATTAAATCTAAAACGGGCCCCTGCGGCATTGTACCCAAGATGCTGGCAGCGTTTCCTCTTTGTATTGCTAGGCTAATACGTTGAGCGAGGAAGCTGCCAGCTCTTCGGTCTCCTGAGACGTCAACCAGTCTCTTGGAGATTTCCTTGAAGAAGTTGAGCGCGCTAGGACCCCACGGGCCAAGGGTCTCGACACCGAAAGGAACAAAATTGTATGTAATTAGGTGACACCGATTTCCTGATGTCCTTGATATCACAACTCTAAAAAGTACATGCTCTATGGCCCGTAAAGGCTGGAGATATTCTAAAACAGCTAACATTATAACTTTGAGACACAGACAAGCTTTGCTTGCAGCCACCATAAATATAGTGGATTTCATGGGTGGTACGCCAAACTAAGGCACTTTGTTATGCAAAGCTTTTTTATTTAGATGCACTCCGCTCTGCGATGGTGGACTTGGAGACTGGGTCGAGATAATCCTATATTTCGAAGGACCGCAGCGCCTTCAGCGGTAAATCCTTTTATTGTGACGCTAGAACTTCTTTTCGGAATGACGCTCCATAAAATATAGAGACGTTAAGATGTGCAATTCTAAAACGTTTACTATAATAGGCTACTATACTATGACAGGCTGGTTGGCGCAGTTGGTAGCACTCTGCCTTCTGAGCCGCTGGTCCCGGGTTCGATTCCCGGACAGGTCAAACACATGTCTGTTTGACCTGTGCCTGGGTGTGTATATGTATATAAGTATATATATCAGTCATCAGGTTACCATAGTACAGGCTCTGCCTAGTTTGGGACCTGAAGACCGTGTGTGAATGTTGGCCCATATTATATTATATATTATTATTATAATATATGCGGCATACGATATAGCTAATACGATCACCTATATATATTATGACGTTTTATGAAGAATGTAATTTTGAAGCTATGATAGCTCAGCTTACGTTTGCTCGAGCTCGAGCTTACGGCGAAGGTCGTACGGGTACCCGCCTGGCTAGCTACCACCCTCAAGATAATAATAAAACGTTAGACAATTCCTGCGTTCGCCAAAGGATAAAGTACCACTTGAAAGTCCAGGTGTATACATTATACCGTGTGACTGTGGGAAAAGCTATATTGGCGAAACAAAAAGAAATGTCTCTGTGAGACTCGGTGAACACATACGTGCCATGAAGAACACCGACAGCAACAGTTCCGCCGTGGCAGAGCATGCCCTGACTCCCGGTACGACGCACTACATACGTTTTGATAAAGCCCGGATTTTGGCAAAGGAAAAGCTTTTTGTGCCGCGCAAAATCCGTGAGGCCATAGAAATCAGTCGTCGACCGAACTTCAATAGAGATAGAGGGTGGGCACTGTCGCATAGTTGGAAAACTTGTCTCCATGGTACAGTAAAAAGCGTGTCGGAGGAGTGCAGAGACATAGTCAGCTACGCGTGTCACACGGCCAGGATCCGGTCCGAAGAAAGCAGCAGCGATGAAGACGGATCCCTACACATAGATGTGATGACGCAACCGTCACCCCCTCACCCGCCTCCACAGCCCGCGGCGTCCTGTCGAGCATCACGCGCTGCCGCCCGCAGTGCGAGACGGGACGTTACGACTAACGCACCGCACTCAAGATCCTGATGAAGGCTTCCGGAAGAAGCCGAAACAATTGTCGATCGTGACATCGACTACGCGTAAGTACCACGTTATACCCGTAAAAAACAGTGTAAAGTAATCATGAACGTGAGTTTAATATTACTACCACCCTCAAGCTTGAAAAACTGTCACCAAATGATGACCTCAGATACAAATAATCACGAGTGTTTCTTTTTGGGTTAGGCAAAGACAACACCTTTCCAATGTAAGACACCGTAATACGTTCCATCGGCCAAATATTGTAGGACACTTATCAATTTTTCTAAGATGTACCGTTTATAAGATCAGATGGTTCAAACCGCTGAACGGTTGGAGCTAGTACACAGCTGGTTATTATGATATTAGCATCCGCTACGGGTTTTATAAAATTCAACCCTGTGCAAAGAAAAAAATGTCATCCGTGCATATAAATATTATGAGTTATTTATTTTTGAGAGACGTTGACGTTGACGTTGACGTTGACTTCGACTTTGATTATTTTATGTAATACAAAACTCAGGTGGAACGTTACGCGGAACGTTACTATTTTTCATTTTGGCGTTCATCAATTTATAAAACGTTATCACGTCAAAAAAGAATATGTATCAACATATACCTATGCTAGATTTACCCACCCCTTCGATTCACATACATGGAAACGATTCGCAGACAATATTCCTCTTCTGAAATCTTTTTTTTTTTCTATGGTCAGTCATACTTACCATATTACTGTCCGCCTTATTCTTTTATACCATATTTCTCGTCAAATAATTACGTTGGAATTTACTTACGCAGTTATCTAAGATATTTCTGCATGTCACAACTATCTCTTGATTGCCTAGGCTAGGAAATTGCATCAGTAAAAGCGACATTCCGTGTCCTATTACACAAATATCTGAAGTTGCCTACGGAATGCTTATAGTATTGACAACGCATAGCAAGCATGTAGCACACCATAAACAAAATAATGCTAAGACAACTATTATCGAAATATGTCAATCGACACGCGTATTGATGCCCTAAGGTATTAGGAAACGTTTTGGGCAGAGCTATCGATCGAGGTTAATTCCCTACCTTATTTCTTAAATTGATGAGCGTCTGATGCTGAAACGTCTTTTGGAAGGTGACGGTCGTCGTGGCTCAGTGATCAGCGACACTGACTTTGGAACCGCGACCCCGGGTTCGAATCCCGGCCGGGGCAACATTTCAGTGATGAGCAAAGATGTTTGTTCTCGGGTCTTAGATGTTTCTGTATTGCGATTGTGTGTGTCTATGCCTCCCGCGACACAGGGAATCCTAGTGCGGGGGTATGAGTGTAATAAATAAATAAATATATTTGGTTAGCTCATAAAATCATCATCACGAAACACGATCCAACATTGCATTGTCCACTATATTTAAGCGGTCCATTAAAATTCGTCAAACGTTCATAATTACAATAAAAATTAAGCGCCTCACTTTGTAACAGAACTAATGGAGTGTGTATGCTAAAAGCGTTCACTAATTAGTGTGAATAAACTCGTTAAACAATTACGTGGTAATTAAAAAAGTACATCTAACAGAAGTACAAATTAGTAGTTACATGCATTTTCTTTTTAAAACTGTCACCTATATACGTGTTTAACGGTTGACGTGGATCAGTGGTCCGTGCCATGACTTTGGTCTCCAGGGCCGGGTTCGATTCGCGGTTTGGGCAAACTTTTATGCGATGAGCATGTTTGTCTCGGGTCTGGTAGTATTTATTTATTTATTTAATTGATTAATTATATGGCATAACTAATTAATCAGAACTTAATGCTAAGTATGTTGGTATGTTTGTGTGCTGTGAGTGACACTCCCGCAACATAGGGAGTGTATATACATCGTGTCCGGTCGAAACCGCGGGGTGCAGCTAGTAACGAATATTTTCAAGCCTATGTATGTAGGGTGCCCCTACATTGACGATGATTGAACATAAGTTCCGCTTAGCATGATGTTAGATGCTATAAACCATAAAAACTCTCGGTATTGGAGAACTATCGGTATCAGCCATAGGACGTCCACTGCTGGACATAGGCCTTCTCCATTATTATCGATTGCAACAGATATAGATAATCGTCTCACTGGTAACAAACATAAAAAGCACAATAGATTCGATAACGTCCATCTTTTTTGAAGTCAGTTTAAAAGGTTGAACATATTAGTTTTGAATCATATGTATTGTAAATTTTAAGGTATGTAATATTTTTGTAATATCATATTGATTGCTTTTAAGATTATACAAAGTATTAGTGAAGGCCTTAGTGCATATGTATACAATGTACAGCAATGAACTCATAATAGCTTTCTCGTATATGTCTTCTTCTTCTACTTGTCCTTATCCCACACTAGGTGGGGTCGGCACAACATGTTTTCTTCTTCCATTCTCTTCTATCATTGGTCGTCTCAGTGCTCACACCTTTCATAGACATATTATTCCTCACACAGTCCATCCATACCTTCTTCGGCCTTCCTCTACCTCTTTATCCATCCACAGTACTGTTCAGTACTCTTTTTGTTATACGTTTTTCATCCCTCCTCATTACATGCCCATACCAAGTCAATCTATTCTGTTTCAACTTATCACTCACTGGTGCTACTTTCAAGCTTCCTCTGATATACTCATTCCTTATTTTATCTATCCTAGTCACACCATACATCCATCTCAATATTTGCATCTTTGTCACAATCACAACATACAGCTCCATACATTATGACAGGTCCCACTTACGGTCGTATGATATGTATAGGCTGAAAAAGAATACGTAAACTGGAATAGAATTTGTGAATTGAATTATTATAAAACTGCTTTCCATTTACCTACGAAATACAAAATAACCAATATGTCTATAGTACCATTTGGACATAGTTTGGAATCCTTGTTATAAACACATTGAAAGAAGCCTTATGGCTATGAACAAACTTGAACGCTTCATGTTAAGAGCTCTAACTCTTGTAACTCTTGCAACGTCACAATATCGTACTAAAGTTTGGTTTGGCAAAGTTACACAGCTAAATTGAAGCTATTGCTGATTTAGATATGCTTCCAGTGAAAACCCGTCATTTGGCAGCAAGATGTTTGCCAGTTATACTGAGCGTTGGATTTCCTTTGGTGATTGTGCAACTGCAAGAAATTTATTTGAAAAATAATGCTTTAAATGTCGGGCATATATTATAGTTAAGTCGATAGGGTCGAAATGTTTCCTGGGAATCGAGGGACTGCAATGAGCACCGTAGCAGGTCCACTCACAACATGGAAAAACCATGTGGTAGAAGGAAGAGGCTGCATTGATGTTTGCAACAGATCCTTGCGGAAACCATTGGGCGAGGCATACGTCATACGTGTGATGATGATGATGATTGATTAATTCGTGTAAGACACTGGCTACAGATTGATATTCCATGATATGAAAACTGACAGATAGAATAAGAGACATTTATTTATTACATATTACATTTATAATATTAGTGTGAAATCAATGTAGTTGTTTTATTTTTAAAACGGATATAGTGCCCATGGTAATCAATTTTAGACCTTGCCATTTTTAAATAAAATTCATATCACCCCTTTAAATACCCACGCAAGCCGCTAACCCCGTTCGCCCCTCCATTTCGTAGAACAGTTTTAGGAGCCAACTCTCCAGTTCCTCAAATATGCAGACTCATAATGAAAACAGTGATTTAATTGATATATTTGGCGATTCTATAACTAAATTTAAAAAAACGCTTTCTCGGGATCCCCGAGTCACCACGATATGACCAATTTCATTATATTAGAAATATATGATTGTTTTAAGATATATATATGGGTATAATATATTATAAAGTATAATTAACTAGTGTTAAAATTTGAAAAATTATCCATATAAAAAGTAGCGGCGCATTGTATTGTATTACATCATATTATGGTAAATATTTCATAGATTTATATTATCTTTAAGGCAAAAGTACTAACAAACATATACTCTGTTATATTGTAAGTGGTATTTCCCTTAATAAATAGTGCATTAAGCAAACTAAGCTACCTAGACACTAATAAGATTCGTTGTAATGTAACTATTCTTGGCGAAATCAAATAAATAAATATCACTCGTACTTTTAAAGAAATCATTGTTACATCAAGCTCGCTCGTCAGCATTGATTGACCGTGTGAACAGCCCCTTACAAACTGAACAGCTATGCACGCAATCATAATAATGCATTGTCGCAAACTCCGCTGATTCACTTTGCAAGTTGTGTCGGCTTGCAAACTAAATCACGTCAACTTGTTACCGTTATTAAATTGAAGCTGGGAGATGAAAACAACAATTTTAGTGGTACTATAGCACTATATGCTATACGCGTCATAGGACTGTAAAACTAAACTTAAGCAAGTTTTAAATGAGTTTTTACCCGACTTAAAAAAATAAGGTTACTCAATTCGACGGTGTGTGTATATATATATATTTATTTGATGTGTGTTCGCGGATATATTTATACTTCGACGTTTATGAACCGATTTTGCTCATTCTTTTTTTTGTTTGATAGAGTATACTTCCGAGGTGGTCCCATTTAAATTTCATCAAAATCGGCCAAGCTGTTTTTGAATAGCACTCCAATAACTGAAAAGTGCTACGCATATGTGGATGACGTTATAGTTGCGGGTGGAGAAATCGGTGCAACTGCACATACACAATGAAAATTGATCCCTTGAGTAGCAAGAGTCACTGAAAAGGGTGGAAAAATTATTTTTTCCAAGAAATTGAACCGACTTCAACACTAAAAAATTGTGAAATAACTTGTCGAAGTCGGTACCATGCGTACAATATTAGGATGATAGTTACTTTTGTGAACTATCATGGTACCGACTTCAACAAGTTATTTCACACTAATTTTGAGTGTTGGTTCCAGTTTATAGTAAAAGTTTTTTCTCGCTTACGAGTTAAAGCGGTGTCGATGACACTACATAGTCTCGTGGGTGACGTAAGAACTGCTCGACAAATCCTGATTCTTGTTGATTGAAAATATATCAACAACGTCCTCTACAGATGACTTACAATAGCCGTGGTGGTACCGGCCTAGAATAGTACTTCACCATCTCATCCCGTGGGTGCCGTAAGAGACGGCTAAGGGATCACGTACCAGAAGGTGAGCAGCAGCGCCTTCTGAGCATCGGAAATCATACTGCGCTTGCCAACCCGCCTGCCAAGAGTGGCGAGTATTGGCAAATCCTAGATGAGGGAGGCATATGTCCATCAGTGGACATTCTATGGCTGAGATGATGACGAGACTTACAATAAAAAAATGAATAAACACATTTTTAGATTTACTTTCTTTTGGTGTGTACGACACAGGTCAAGCTCATTTGTCGTTACATCGAGAATTTTTAGAAAATAAGTTTTACGTTTACCTAAGTTTTTTACAATTAGTAAACCCGAATTTACTACTTGTTTACTAAACAGAGGAGGATGAGAGAGCGAGCGTTCTCTAGTCGTAGCTTCAAATCCCATAGTAGTAACCGAATTATTACCTTAAAAAATGTGCATATTTATTCCGCCTAGCATGATGTAAATGTAATGAACCATAAAACTCTCATAGCATTACAGTACAATAAGTAAGTGACGCTTGCTAGACTAAACAATTCAACAAAAGCTTGATTAGCCCACAACACTAGTATCAACAGGCATTTTATCGTTTCAGATTTCCATTAGCGCTAACTGGAATCGTCACTTGATTGCCAACTATTCGCCATTAAGCTCCTCGATCCAGGAAATGTCCCGCATAATTCTGTATGGCTCAAGTTAGACCAACGTTTTTCCTCTAATATGAAAGGGGACCGCTCGCTGGAGTGAGGACACGGCACCAACGTTTTTAATTAAACGATTCTGAGACGTGTCAAGAGCTTTATTTCTCTCTAGGTTTGTTAGAAGCGAGGTCTTAGTTCTCTTTTTATATTTTCACTTTATACACAAAATATAAATAAAACAATGCGCTTTTAATGTTTGTATTTATATCTTAATTAATAAAATAAGTATTATAATTATTATTTTTTTCAACATTCACACAAGGTCTTCAGGTCCTAAACTAGGCAGAGCCTGTACTATGGTAACCTGATGACTGATATATACTTATATGTATACATACTTATATATATATATATATATATACTTATATACATATATACACACCCAGACACAGGTCAAACGCTTGAGTATTCACCATTAAAAAATACTATAGGTAGGTACTGGATATATGTGTCTTTGAGCCCTTTAGCTATTTCATTATTCAAGTAAATTTTATCACTATTGGGGCTATTATCTATTGCCCTTTCAGATAAAAGTAAGAAATATTCATACGATAAAATACGATATAGCTACAATACGAGCGCCGTCTATATTACACGAGTTTTATTCCATTTCTGGCAAATCGCGGGTACTTTTAGTCGGCACCATATACGTGGGTATCCTTATTTTACTTCAACCTACCCGCAATTTTAATAAAACATTTAATTTTAGTCTTGTTTTTGATAATTCATAATGATTTAGTCTTTATCGTAACCATATAAGTACTTATGTTACTTATCTCATTTCCAGAATTTAAGTTTAGTTGAATCGCTGCCATTACATATTATTATTTGCTTACAGATGCGCCCATAAAAAATATCGAGTTGGTTTAGTGTATTACTTATTACACTATTATTGAAATGATGGAACTTTAAAAACGCTCCATTCCCTTCTAGTGGGAATTGATTTAATAGGTTTTTTTTAAACTACGTACCTTATTATTGATTTTTGGTCAAAGCATGGGTCAAACAAGCAGTAAGTGCAACTAATGTTCAACATTAATGTACAAGCAAAAAGCCCACATGATGTTAAGTGGTAACCTCTGTCTATAGACATATATACAATTCGTAAAGAACTGCACTGCACCCGTCATCCTGAGAAATATCATATAAACTGAAATTATCAGAAATGTAACAATTAGTTGTCTTTTTCAACCGACTTCAAAACAGGAGGTTACTCATTTCGACCGTATTTATGGTTTTTTTTTTCAACCATTAGTTACCTTGACAATTGATCAAAGCACCGGCCCTAACAATCAACGCAGACGTGAACTTACAACACTGCTACATAAAACCAATCTAAGGTTACCATCCCGACATTTGAAAAATCATTTTAAATCGCCTGAAACAACAACTTTGCGCAAGCGATGCTGTTAAAAGTTTTCTCGTAAGTCAGATAAGTCTGTCTTTGTTGTGTTGTCTGCCCTTTATACTACAAATGTAGAAACGTGCAAATATTTAAATACATAATATATAGAACATAATATTATTTGAAAATAAGTTATTCATCAATATTTATTTTGGGATTTATTCCCAACATGGAATGCCTACAGCCCCATCATTCCCTAAACTTACACGCAAAGATAAAAAACTTGAATAAGAATCTACGCTTTAACTTTAAATCAGTCTTTGACGCATCGCACGTAGGCGAAAATAAAACATTGGCCTTAATTCTTCTACTTTCTTAATGCGTACTGCCAAGGAATGGAACTCGTTGCCCGAGTCTGTGTTTCCCGATATGTACAATCCTGGAGTCTTCAAGTCGTGAGTGAATAGGTACCTTCTAGGTTTGCGTGCTAAATCCTAGACAGCGTCATTACTTAACATCAGGTGAGACAGTTGTCAAACGCAAACTTATAATAGTAAAAAAAAAAAAAAAAAAATCTGATTATCACTAGAACTAGCTAGAATTCACTAAATTCTTAAAAAGAAATAGGTCGTATTACATTTACGCTAAATTTCAAATTCGTATAACTCCATTTAAAGCTATACTTAATTTAGTTCGAGTTCTATTCAATTGCTGTCCAATTGCGGGTACTTTTAGTGGGCACCAA
Source organism: Apeira syringaria (assembly GCA_934044485.1). Taxonomy (NCBI): domain Eukaryota; kingdom Metazoa; phylum Arthropoda; class Insecta; order Lepidoptera; family Geometridae; genus Apeira; species Apeira syringaria. The sequence goes on along the minus strand of OW203672.1, from coordinate 6,337,186 downwards.
ATAAGTGGTGACTTATTTTACATAAAACTACCCGCAATTTTAATAAATACATCTAATTTTAGTGTTTTTCTGGATGAGTGTCATACTGATTTGGTTTTTATCGTAAACATAGAAGTACTTATCTTACACATCATATTTTCCAGAATTTTAATTTAGTTTAGTCGTACGAGAATATCACTAGGTACCATTGGCTAATAAGCCAATACATCCAATGTGTCAGAATACAACTACAGTGGCTGTCTAGGCAAAAGTATTATGTTTTTAATATCTTTATCTGGCACCTTTGGAACATTCCATGAGAATATGGTGAACATACATAAGGGTGCCACACAATTCTCAAATTTGGTGTACTAGATTTATTAATTAAATAAGCATACTTGTTGCTAGCCTATGCAGAAATATTTGTTTTAAACTACATAATTATGATGCTAATATTTAATCATTTGTATTGTCTAAGCATCAGGGGATCTTAACATCTGCACGGATTAATTCATTGTTAGAGCTTAGGCCACTTTAAATAAAAAACTTTTAACAGAATAGAATAGAATGTTTTATTTGCATAAAATGTTGGTCTATAAAGGTGGCTTAATTATTGTACAATGCAGATCTACAACATTTTGCTGGACACCAGCGTGCAAATATTTATGGTATTATTGGACGTTTAACTAGAGCAGGAAAAAAATAATACAATAATTATTTATATCAATAAAATCATAAAACTAATAATAATTACAACGCAGATGTACATTATTAGACTATTAATATATTTGTCAAAGAACATTATCATCTAAATGTGTTAGGTAGGAATCCCGTACTTGTCAAGTGTTAGCAATGTTTATGGTTTAAAAGCATATACTTGCGAGTATTAAGTTTTATTATTGACTAGCTGCGCCCGGCGGTTTCACCCGGTTGCCTTACTTTTTCCCTGCAAACTCAGTTATCCCACGGGAACCATACTTTTTCCAGGACAAAAAGTAGCCTTTATCCTTCTCCAAAGTCCCATCTATCTCTATACCAAATTTTATCTAAATTGGTCATGCCGTTCACGGGTAATGCCGTGACCAAGGGAAATAGCGATTCATTTATATCTATAGTATGTAGGTACTATAGTTATATAGATAAAGGGTGTGCTTAAAGTATTAAACTAAGCAATGTAGTTGCAGATATTCAGTACAGTGACAAAGGAAAGGATCTAGAATATATTTGCAGAACAAGAAAGCACAACTCGAGAAGCGGAAATAGGTTTCGTAGAAGTAAAATTCCGAGAAGGGAGACAGACACTTTGAGAAATTGCGAGTTGTGGACAAGATTGCATGAACTTGTTCCGTGTCCACAGCTCCATACGGCAGTATGGCAAGTACAGACAAACAGGGAAATATATGTTAAGGTAAAGGTAGAATACTTATCGAATAAAGAAATTAATATAATAGCGAGGGATGCCAAGTTCTAACAAAGAAAGTAATAATAAAAAATTGGTTGTCTGTAAAGTCGGTTTACGGACGATAGATTTACGTGATAACGTCATAATCATTTATGACTTTGACCTTGACTTTGACTTGGACTTTGACTTTGATTATTTTATGTAATACAAAACTCAGGTGGAACGTTACGCGGAACGTTACGCGGAACGTTACTATTTTTCATGAGTGTTGCTGGTATTCATCAATTTATAAAACGTTATCACGTCAAAAATAGTTCAACATATAAAGTACAAGTTACAAATATGATTGTCAAGTCCTGAGCTTTTTAGTGAGTAACTTACAAGTTATACCGAAAATCCAGGAAAGTGTCGGTCGGTTATATGAATTTGTAAATTTGACCAGTTTATAAATAATACTTTATTTATATTATTTCAGAGTAAGTTATTCTGAACTAAAGAATAGACTTAATTGTTGAGTTACATATGTATACAACTGTAGTTGTTATATAGATATTGTTAAATTTGTTACAAACTTGTTATAAAACTTACCCATGTGTTTCACGTACCATTACATTTATGCCACTACTACTATATACGTAACCACATCTGTTGAAAGCGTATAATAAATTTAAAAAAACTAACACAAAATACATTATTCGTATCAGAAGCTAACATTTTTTTTAAAGGTGAAGCTTACGTTTGACTGCGCGCCGTGTTAAGCTCACATGTTAAGTGACGACGCGGTCTTCTTCACGCAAACTTAGAAGGTACCAATTCATTAGGGATTTATTACTCGCGTACCTATTACCACGTATTATTATTCGCATCAGAAGTAAAAAAGCGGATATATATCTGTAGATTCCTTACTGTTTATATTGCGCCGTCAGCATACTCACAAGAAGTGAGACGAGCAAAGGACCTTTGGCGTCACTGCTGTTGCGAATTTTATACATCACGTAGAATAAGGTCACAAAAAAACAGCAATTGTCACTGACATTTTCAACTGCATTTTAAATGCATTATAAATAAGAGCGCTTTTAAAGTGACGCGGTCTGCGGATTTCAGTCCTGTATCCAGTAATCAATTAATTAATATTAGTAACTGAAACATTAGCATTTATTAACCGACCTCAAATAAGCAGGTTACTTAATTTGAACGTATATATTTTTTTATGTGTGTTCGCGGTTCATCGTTTATGAACCGATTTTGATGATTGTTTTTTTGTTTCATAGAGTATACTTCCGTGGTGGCCCCATTGAAATTTCATCAAAATCGGACAACCTGTTTTTGAGTTACACTTCAATAACTGAAAAGTGCTACGCATACCTCGACGATATTATAGTTGCGGTTGAAGACATCGGAGAACATACAGAATGACAATATTAATTTTAATTGATCCCGTGAGTAGCAAAGGTCACTGAAACGGGTGAAAAAAATATTTTTACCAAAAAATGGAACCGACTTCAACACTCAAAAGTGATTTTTCGGACATTAAATTCGATTTAAGCATATATAATAATAAAGACTTATTTCGTTTTTTATAATTTTTAGTTTTGAACAAGATTTTTCTGCAGTACCGTTGGTGATCATTACTGTTAAAAAAATATGTAAGGCTATGTCGACGTTTGGATGAGTAAAACAGTTGTAGTAGGTGCGAAGGTACTCATCGCCGGACTAGATACCATACAAAGTGCACTATTAGTAACGGTACATACAGCATAGTCGTATGATAAGTGTAGTTCTAGCTTAGCGTTAATCTCGGTACTCGATGGGTGTGTGAAGCAATCAGCGCATTCGTCATCGGTTAATCACAATCGACCTTATTCTGGACTTATCAATAGCCACAACCCATACTCGTAGTTCGGTTTAAACTGTTATATGTTGCATGGAGCAATGAAGCCAAAAAGTTCGTCTTGACATAAGTCGCCGTTTGAGGGAGAAAGACTGCGACCCACGGTCTGGGTGCCAATTCTCTTATTTATTAAGACAAGCAATCTATAAAAAATGTAAGAGCGATTCAAATGTTATCGTAATAAACCTTGGTATTCCGCTAAAATAACAATAGCATCTCGATTGCATTGTAGGTAATTGTATTGCGGTAGGAATAACATCTGTGTAGCCATTCAAATTTATGCTCCGAGTAAAATAGAAAAACTAGGAAAAACGACAATTCATTAACAGTCTATGGGCAATGTGCTAGTAGAATTGATACCCTGGCCAATTCCTCCGTCAGCAGTCAGCACATATCTCTCGCCATACAAAGGGGTAACGCGGCAAGCGTAATGGGTACTTTTGGTGATCGACTATTGCGCGGGGTTTATTTGACTAAGTTACGATCTGTAACTTGGCTTGGTATGGGCATGTCATGAGGAGGGATGAAAAACATATAACAAAAAGAGTACTTAACATGAATGTGGATGGATATAGAGGTAGAGGAAGGCCGAAGAAGGTATGGATGTAATGTGTGAAGAATGATATGTTTATGAAAGGTGCACTGAGACGACTAATGATAGAAGAAAATAGAAGAAGAAAACATGTTGTGCCGACCCCACCTAGTGTGGGATAAGGACAAGAAGAAGAAGTATTAATACATTGGAAGAATATAATTCAAAATAGGGTAACATAAAACAATCCTTGTGGCTTAAGTCTGAAAAATATTGCGAGTTTCTTCCATAATTGTAATCTAACAAACCGACTAGGACTCACGTGGTAAACACTGGAAAATTACTCTCCGACCAGTCTCGAACTTATTTGCAGTTTTTCTTAAAATTCAGAACTGCAAATAAGTTCGAAACCGGTCGGAGAGTAATTTTCCAGTGTTTACCACGTGAGTCCTAGTCGGTTTGTTACATTACAATCCTTGTGGCTAATGTCTATTGTCGCTAATCCAATGCCATATCATTAGTAGGTAGGTGCTAAGACACGTGTAGGTGGTATTAATATACCGTAAGTGCAACAGCATGCGACGAGCACCGCCGCCGCTAATTGTAGACTTGTGTGCGAATGTAATTCAGGGCTGAGGAAGCGGTGGACGTGACGCGATGCCACCACCCAGGGCTTGCTACTGTTACTAACGTACGGTACACACGGACTGCTAATAGATTAAACAAAATACATTTATCTAATGTCATACTGAAGTATAAAGATTAAAAAATCACAAACTAAACATGACAGTCTTTACAGACAAACAAACGAAATAAATTTAAAAAGCTACATTAGATCTATTGTTTTTATTTTGTAATAGCTGCGCCCCGCGGTTGTACCCGCGTCGTGATGAAAAACGGCGATGATGGTGATGATGACACAAGAGGCACGCTAGACCAATAATGCTTACTGGCTCTCAAGGACTGCAACACACTATGTGTTTGGTGACAGTTTTTCATACTTAGGGGGGGAATACTCGAAAGCCATCATCATGCTGGAAATTTGATTTAACGGTGTCTCCTTCATCGGTAGCTCAAGCCGTTGTTGGGGATCGAACCAGTGTCCATCAGTTTGACAGTCGACGCTCCCTCCGCTGAACTATCGCATCTATTACTACACCAAACAGCAATCTCGCACAGAACTTGGTGGTTACGGAGCAGTTTGAATTCAGTGAAGGTGCAGCCCGTGTGTACGCCCCCGTTCCTATACAGGCCGCTCGCTGTACGCCTTCCTTCTCAACCACGTACGATGAAGGAAAATACAGTTGTGGAAATGTATTCAGTGTCATATCGAATCTTGTGAGTTTAACGCGCAAATTTGAATTAAGTTTTTTTTAAAAATATTAATTAAGTGGCTTGTCACCGTGTATCTATTCTAGGTTATAATACTTAATCGTATTTGAAGGTTGTGAAATGTAACACTTTTGTATGTTTGTTACCTCGTAACTTTCGACTGGGTAAATCGATTTTGATGATTATTTTTTTATTTGAAAGCTGGGGCTTCCCGTGTGGTTCCATTCAAATTTAATCAAGATCTGACGAGGCGGTTCTTGAATTACACTTCAATAACTGAAAAGTACATACCTACACCACAACGACAATAAAATTGATCCCATGAGTAACTAAGGTCACTAAAAAGACTGAAAAAAAAAATTTGCAAAAAATGGAACGGACTTCAACACTCAAAAGTATTAAATAACTTGTCAAAGTCGGTACCATGAGCACAACATTGTGATAATAGTTACCTTTGCATTATCATGGTACCGGCTTCAACAAGTTATTTCACACTTGTGAGTGTTACAGTCGGTTCCATTTTTAACCAGCTTCGAAAAAAGGAGGAGGATGTTAATTCAACTCGTATGGTTTTTTTTTATGTTTACAATACCTCTCAACAAAAAGAAGGTAATGTACAGACACTTTTTGTAGCTTGAATCGATGATAGCTCAGCGATGTGAGCGTCGGCTGTCAAACTGACAGCCGCTAATTCAATTCCCACCAACGGCTCGAGCTTTCGGTAAATGTAACACTGTTATCATTCTCAGCATAGTGGCACGGTACTTTCGAGTATATCCGCCTGGCTAGCTACCACCCTCAAGTTTTTAAAAACTGTCACCAAACACATAGTGTGATCAGGCAGCAGTCGTTAGAGCATTCTAGGACTAGCTTGATATCATCGATACCATCGTCACTAACCATAAAGTGAGATAGTGGTCAAACGCTAAATCTATAATGTATATAAAATAAGAATAAAAGATTGCATAATGTCATAAAATTAAAACGTATACAATTAACGTAGCGTCATAACTACGTTAAAAGTGACTCAAGAGCGTATGCTGTATAGTCCAAGCTAAAACCCTTGAAGTGGTCGGATATCGATCACACAGCGAGTGCATTCCACGCGACGTCACGTCATTGAGGTCCCAACGCATCCATCGGGTCTTATTTTTGACCTTCGACCTTGAGTTATAAAAAAACAACATAATAAATACTAAAGGTCAGGCTTAAGGTACTTACACTTCAAGTTATTTTGGGAAATCATTTAAAGTGAATTGGGTAAGTAAGGTGAGCAATTTGAATGGCTTCAAAACGTCAAAGAAATCATGTTTCAAAGCGGTTGACATGGCTATGGACATTATAATTATGTCGAATAAAACAAAAACATCATTTTCAAAAGACATCTTTGATGTCAGCTCTGAAAGCAATTTGATAAGGTTAAGGTGAGACGAATGATAAGAAATTTCGTAACGACTTTTAGAAAAGTAATAAAAATATATATGTCAATCCTTAATAAGCTTACGAATCATACATATGCACGTCAGTGCTTTTGGGCACCAGGGCATTACCCATTATACTACCACAAGAGTGACCCGACTTTTTACCGCCAGCGCAAGGCAGCCTTTCTACAAGTCTCCATTTGCAAAGAGGCTAACAAAAATATTTCCTGTTTAAAATTTCATACCGTTTCCAGATCGAAGGGAGAAAATAATTTTAAGCATGCTTTTTACCAAAGATGTGCTATGCTACGTTGCTAAGGATGAATTTAATATCTACTAATAATATTCATTGGTGCATATAATAAAAAGTATTAAAATATAGGTTAGCACTGGTGAAAACCAGTTCAACTAAGGATTAGTTGAACTGGTTTTCACCAATTAACTCAATTTAAATGAATAAATTCTAGCATTGTGTCATACGTGTAGTAAATTAGGAATAGACATTCAAATTCTTTTAGTCATCAGATATTTCTTTCCCTATGTGTAAAATATAAATAGGTAGTTGAATCAAACTTCAACTATTTATATTTCCTTGGTAATCTTCCCAGAAAACTCCATCGCAAGATCTAAAGTCGATGTTATCCGCAAAGCTAAACTTAATCAACTTTTTTCCTTAAAATCGATGATTCAATCCGCGGCGCGTCTTCTCCGAATCGCGCAGGTAAACTTCCGGACTTTTCATTTCGATCATATATAGCGAAAGGGTGAACAGTACCTTTAGTCAAGCTATTTTCCAACAGTAAAGCATAAAACCTTCTTTCGATTTATGAGAAGAAGCACCGGCCACTTATCGATACCTATTTATCGAGATATAATTATCATATTCTATGCGTGTATAATTCTTAAATATGGCTCATCTTCCCATTCCGCGCAGATACCGAGTTTGAATACTGTTATTCGTTCCAAATGGTTTTCAGTCGAACTGTGTAATCTAATTTCGGAATCTTCATTCCACAACAAGTTTTAAAAACACTCCCGACTCCAATACACCCTCGTTTTAACTTAATATTACATGAGATACGTACGCGTTGTTTGTTTCTTGGTTGAACAAAGCTCTCTGTTTGTGATCAGAGCGTATCACTCGGTTTTGTTTGGAATTTTATTGTTTGTATCCAATGATGTTTAACTAAAGATGACGTATATTCATACTGCGCGGTGCTCAGATTTTGTTCCTTTACGACATAAACATGCTCACTGCGACAGATAATACGTTACAAATAATATAGAAAAGGATAGCTATATGTTTAGACTTGCGCTTGAAATACGCGTCGCAATGAAAATTACTACGATTGACTTAATTTTGCGGCCTCAGTTTCAGCGCGCATGTGCGACATCTGCCTCATATAAACAATATCATTGGTTTGTATCAATTTGTATGTTAAATTGTAGAAGCAAAATACTTGTGAGAGAAGAGTATTGTAAGGCTTCACTAAAATCTATAGATTTAGAAAGAGATTATAGAGAAGATTTAGAACAAACTTCTGTTTAAGGCTTGACCATTTCATTATTTATTTTATAAATTGAAATATAATGTGCTCGCCACAAAGCGGTAAATCCGTATCGTCTAGCCGTATCAGTCAACAGTCGGACTTCATGCAAACTTAATAAGCGAACTATTAATAGCGATAACAAGCCGTGTCTATTTAGCAGCGTAATAAATAACGAACTGTTTCAGACTATTCGCTGTATATTGATTGAATTCGACATCAACTAAGGGTTTCTCAAAGCGGATAAAGTCATACCCCTAACCAGGCTCTCCTACTCTACCTGCTTTATCTTGTTATTTTTTTATTTAATTAAAATAATTTATTAATATTTATTTTTATTATAACCTATTTAGTGAGGATTGATAGCAGCGTAATAAACAATGAACTGTATCAGACTATTCGCTATAGATTGATTGAAGTCGACCCATTTTCAATGATCAACTCAGGGTTTCTCAAAGCGGGAAACCTCATACCCCTAACCAGGCTCCCCTACTCTACCTGCAGAAATGTTATTAAATACTTATATAGATATATTTCGTCTTGAGTCCGCGAGATACAATTTTGATATGGATTTCCACAAAGTACGCCTGAATCTAAAAGTTGATACAAAACAAATTACATACCTACGAATCTAAAAACAATTGCATAGTTTAAAACCGACATCTACTTAGACTCGGCCAAATCTAGATCTCAAATAAATGAAGAGGAGGAGGCTGTATACTCAAAACTAAATAATATAATTAATTTATCAGATCGAAATCTTAGTGGTTGACGAAAATAATAGCATGATCATTTATTAGGCAACTAATGCGCGAACGGAGTGCGTAAACGCCGCATATTCGAAGTTAGATAAAGGTATGAATTGGAGAATGGGGTCGGCGAACGCAGCCCATAGCGTACAGAGATGTTCGTAGCTTCGAACGGAGGTTTAATTCTGCGAGATTTTCGCGTCATTCTTGTGATCGAATATCAGTTAATGGATTGGATATTTGTCTTCGCCAGACAAATGGAATGGCATTTTTCATTTCATTTGAAATCTACATGTTTATCCAGAGCTATCCATTTAGATGGGAATAATTCCTATTAGCTTAAGTATTTTTTCCTAGTTTCTCCGGTGTCGATAACATCGGTGTAGATGAGATCATAAGTAATTTCTAAAAGTCTAACCGAGATGAACTTGGCTATTTATTACTATATATATGATTGATGATGATGATGAAAAGTAGCCTATGTGTTAGGCAGGGTCCAAACTATCTCCATACTAAATTTCATCGAAATTGGTGTAGCCGTTTGAGCTCGAAGAGGTAACAAACATACACCCATAAACGCATATACACAAACTTTCGCATTTATAATATTAGTAAGATATATCATATTTAGATGGTAATTTTTCGTAATTCAAAATCAAATAGTTATAAGATCCTTAAGGGCTTAACAGTTGTCGAACGCTACAGAGGCTCGCAGGTGTGCGGGAGAAATTCTGATGTGTGTTCAAATATTATCAAATTTGATTGGCCGGTTGGCGCAGTTGGTAGCACTCTGCCTTCTGAGCCGCTGGTCCCGGGTTCGATTCCCGGACAGGTCAAACATTTAAGTGTATGAACATGTCTGTTTGACCTGTGTCTGGGTGTGTATATGTATATAAGTATATATATATAAGTATGTATTTAAGTACATATATCAGTCATAAGGTCTGCCTAGTTTGGGACCTGAAAACCTTGTGTGAATGTTGTCCTATTAATATATTATTAGAATATTATTATTATAAATATGTACTTTGCAGATGACCTACGGGCTCGAAAAAAATTATTCTTTAACACATTTTTAGACTTTTTAATTTCCTTTCTTCTGTTATAAAAAAAAACAGTTCAAACGTCGTTATGGCGAGAATTTTTCATGGAAAAATATCGTAACTGGAAGTAATTTTTTACAAATAACTTAACAAATGAAATCAAATTTTGTTCAATCAGAATAAAGCTTCATGAACTGTTCTCATAAGTGGTATTATTAACAGTTTATTAGACTTGTAGGACTTTCAACAAAATAAGCTGAAATTGAACGATGTAAATGTATTTTTTAGCATATATGCTAAATAGACATTTATATCGTAATGTATTATATAGTATATGGTAAAAAGCGTTAATTTTGATATTATTATTGAATTGCGAGTACTTTTACATAAAATACGCCTTAATGTAATTTCGTGCTGACTTAAACTACCCGCATAGATCCGACTACAATAAAACTGTTCGAATATGAGAAATTGCATTGTCAAGAGCACTTTCAGTTCAGCGATGCGAATATGAATTTTAACGCATAGATAACAAGAGCTTTTGGCTTTTAAAGAATTTTAACTATTTTGTGTGAATAACAGAAAAGGTAACAATAACTACATCGCTTTCATACAACACGCTCTCACGGTTTCAATTCTTTATTTCATACAAAAATATAGAGGGAAAAAATTATTTCTGTATGAGTCAAGTATTATCTAATACGACTCAATGAGTCATTCTTGTAAACATCTCCAAGCTGTATACTATAAATTGACTTGTAATAAATATTATCAATAAAGTTATGTCTATGTATAAGGAGAGGAGACGTATAAACAGAAACGGCTGTATAGATTTTGATGTAACTTACTTCATGGATAACGTTATGCCTAACACGGTTATCTATACAGGTGTCCTCTATAGGCGAAGCTCGGTTACCCAAGTCTAAGTGGAATCTGTCATCATCGTGAACAAACTTTGGCATTTATAATATTAGTAGGATGTAGCGAGTAAATTGTATGACACAAAGCCTCATGTGCAACAACAAACAAAGTACTGGTGCAGTTTACATTAACGTGTTCTCAGCAGATATGCTTAGCAATGACGTAAACTGTAATCGAAATACCTATCGATAAAGATTGCAAAATCGATAAGATTATATTATTGTGCAACGAGTACAGTAGCTGTAGTACTTTATATATACATACATATATATATATATATATATATATATATATATATATATATATATATATATATATATATATATATATATATATGTATATACATATACATACATAATTAAGGCGTTACCACTATACTAGAAGTCATATTGTTCACTTTGAATGAGTTCAGTGTAATTTATATAAATGTGAATTATTATGTAGGTACACACGATGGATTAATTATGATCTGAAATAAATAAATTGGTTGCCATTTGCTAAATAGACCACAAAGTTGTCTTTTCAGCTTATTTTGTTGAAGTATGATTTTCAACAAAGTAAACTATATCTAATGGAGACCACGGACTGGCAAGCGCAGCATAGGACGGCCACCGACCAGGTGGACAGACGACCTGACTAAGATCGGAGGCAAGGGCTGGATGCGGCCCGCTTCCAACCGGTCCTTGTGGAAATCAATGGGGGAGGCCTATGTCCAGCAGTGGACGTCCTATGGCTGAGATGATGATGATGATGAAACTATATCTAATAATGTCCAATAATATTACACTTTAAAAATACTACCTACTCATGCGAACAGGGGCCCTACTATCAGCTTTGTAAAATCCATTAAAGTTCCGAGCAGTTCTAAAAACTGGCTTAAACATGCCAGAGATAACAATAACCGTTCACCTTTGAGAATATCATTGATCGAACCGTTCACTTAAAGGAGCGTAATGCCGTGGTGATGGTATGACTTTACACTAAGCGGTTTAAGCAAGGTTTTAAAACTGCTCGGAACTGGAATGGATTTTACAAAGCTGATAGTAAGGCCCCTATCCATGAGGGTTAATTCCGATTGAACAAAATTTGATTTAATTTGCTAATTTTTGAAAAGTGAATAAAATATTTTCTTGCGGCTATATTTTTCATTTATCAAACATTCTAAAGTTAACGACAAATGCGCTCGAACTGTGTCTTACACCGGAAGAAAGGAAATTAAAAAGTAAAAAATTGTGATGTATTTTTTTCTCGTATAAATCAACTGTAAAGTACATTTTATGTAATATTTTAAATCAACATGCATCAGGATTTGTTCCGCTCCTTCTGCCTGTAAACACCCGCTAGCCTCTATAACATCATCGGCACCGCGTCGCTAGTTTAATAAATAAAATAAAAAGCCTTTTATTTCTTGCTTAGAATTAGTTACTTAATTATAGTTAACTTTTGGTTGTGAGTGTTCAAATTGCAAGAACCCCTCTCAGTGGAGGGTAAAGGCCTCCTCCAGAGACGACCATTGTGTTCTGTCTTCTGCTACTCGCATCCAGTGGGAGCCTGATATTTTTATGACGTCGTCTGCCCAGCGTGTCATTGGTCTACCCCTATTTCTTTGGCCTGATGGTCCTGACCATGATGTAGTCTTGGTGGTCCAGCGATTGTCAGTAAGTCTGGCTACATGTCCAGCCCATCGCCATTTTAGCATCTGTGAGTAGCTGAGAGCGTCAATGGCTTTCGTTTTTATTCTTATAGCAGTATGGCGGATTTTTTGGATCTTCTTAATCTTCAATATGCTTCTTTCCATACTTCTTTGACTTGTTTTGATCTTATTTTTTATTTTCCTAGTAAATTAGTCGAACTAGCGTCGCTAGTTTATCGGTGTTTTATCGGATACATTTCGGGGATTGCACTTTGTAGTTATACATGATTTGATATCTCCATCCCTATTCCATCTAAAAACGACTAGACGGACGGCAATGCATTAATTCATGGTAGACGTTCCAACTTGTCGCACGAAGCGTTTTGTTCCCACATTTATAGTGCGTACAACTAATGAGAGTAATTCTTTGTCTAAATCCGTGTTTCCGCATAAATACAATCTGGGCATCTTCAAGTCACGAGTGAATAGGTATCTTCTAGGCAGGCGTGCTCCATCGTAGACCGCACCTTTACTTAACATCAGGTGCGATAGTGGTCAAACGCTTGCCCTTTCCCAATAAAAAGGTAATATAAGAACCGAAACAGCACAACTTAATAATAGCAATGATTTTAAAACACCACACGGTTTTTATAGTAAGCCGAATTGAAAAATACCCAAGAAGATCCTGGTATAACGACAATGGGACAAACTATTCAAATGATCACATTGTCATCGGTCCTGAATAAGTGAGCAGTTTCAAATTTATTCGACGTTTTGAAAGGGGTGTAAATCGCGTTCATAGATTCCATTACATAGATACCGACGAAGCGGATAAAAAATGTCATAATAAGGTAACTTTGATTGATCTATAAAATTTTCCATGCATAATTATTGAGCTCAATAAAACACTTGGGTTATACTTGGCATATGACTAACGCATTTTCGAAACCTATAGTTTTGCGGATGTCTATGTGCGACGGTTATCAAACACCACCGTAGGCGAGCTTGCTCTTCTGTGCTCCCATAAAAAAGACTTAATATACAAAATAGGGTACCTATAGTTTGAGGACTAGTGTGACTTGAATACACACCAGCTATGAGGATTGAGGATATCTAATATTAGTTATGTAACTTTTTAAAACGAAGTTACCAGTCTTACAATTCACTTCGCTTCTTCATTCGATACAGTATCTAAACGAAATGAAAACATTAAAAAAGAATCGAGACGGCAATTGTAAAAAAAATGTGCTGATATTCATTATTCCTTTAATTCAATTTCTAAATAAATTTAAAAACATTAATACAGCAATAGCTATAAAAATGTCACTTTAACTGCTTGAAGACCAAACAAAACCAACCATGAATGGCTAAGCCAGCACGGTAATTAAGCAGAACTGAAACCAACTAACTACCAATTACTGTGAATCGAATTAATAGCGATAAGGAAAGCTTGACAAAACACGATAGGCCCCGCTCGCTCCCAACGTAGTATTGGAGACTTGTTAGTTTTTAGGTGTTTGAACACCAAATTAGATGAAAGTGCGATTCAGAGTAAACTTTCTAATTTTACTAACGGCTAGGCGGCTGTTGTCGCTCAGTGATCAATGACGGTGAGTTTGGAACGTCAATTCCGGGATCGAATCTCGGCTAGCGCAAACATGTCTGTGACGAGCATTTGTTTTTAAGCTATTGCATAGCTTCTATCGCGGGCCTTGGGCGTGGAGACCGAATCCAGAAATTCCGTTACGAAAAAAACCTAACACCCCCCACTCCGACCGGCACAGCGGTGATACTTTTTAGTTTTGCCATCTATCGATGAATATCAGAACTTTTAATGACTTTTTTGAAATATCACGCTTGTCTGTTTAGTTCATCAACTTGCCTCTAGGTGGCATTGGTTGTATCGGCGTTACTGCATAAGTTATTAATATATTAATTGCATAAGTTGATAAAAAATGCTATGCATAGCTTTACCGCGGCAGTCCCCGAGTGCCACACGTCTTTTTTTAAAGATTATAAGCCTACGTTTGATCACTGTTGCACCTGAGGTTAAACGACGACGCGGTCTAAGGTGGAAATGATGTTTGTTCTCGTATCTTGGATGCTTGTGTAGTAGTATTGTGTGTCTATGCCTCCCGCGACACAAGGTATTCTAGTGCGAAAGTGTGAAGGTGAATGCGTTTGTTTTGTTTATACTAACTACGAGATGTAAGTTTCCGATATAATTATGTGATCATTGTAAGACAACATAAAAAGATTATCATAAAACATAATGTGATTGTCACGGCAAGGCAAACAAACATTTATATTAAGTAAGAATTTCCATAATAACTTTTCTTCACAACAGCGGAGAGTTTAAGACGGTGATCCTAACACGCGTTCTGGTATACATAGTACATACATATATATAGTATTGATTGTATAGTACCGCGGAACCACTTGCCATGCCGGTCGCGCGTCGAATACTACAGGCTGGGTACGGCCATGCAATATTCAGTAGGGTCGATTGGGTCACAGTAACATAATACGCAATATACGACCAGACTCTCATTATATTCTTTAAAAAAGTTGAGCGACAAATAACTCAATTACGTATCCTAAATCACACTTGTATTATAAACTAGCTGCACCCCGCGGTTCTACCCGCGTGGTGATGAAAAACGGTAATGGTGGTGATCATTAAAATAAGCTTATGTGTTAATCCAGGGTATACGCTATCTTCATACTAAATTTCATCAAAATCGGTGCAGCCGTTTAAGCGTGAAGAGGTAACAAACATACACACAAACTTTCGCATTTATAATATTAAGTAGGATGCGAAAGTTTACGTGCGTATTTGTTACCTCTTCAGGCGGTAACGGCTTTACAGATTTGAATAAAATTCAGAATGTACGTACCTCACAAGCTGGATTAACACATAACGTACTTTTAATCCCGTAAAATTGATGGTTCCCCTGGGATTAGACAAAAACCGAAAAATATTATAAAATTAAATGTGAAAAGCCAATTTTGATAAATGTTGGTATAGAAATATATTATGGGACCTTAAAGGACATAGCTATTTAACCCGGAAAAAGTTTGGTTCCCGTGATTCGATCTTGTCGTATCTTTATTTTGAAATGGTACTTGAGAAGACATTTTCACCTGTCATGATTTTCTCTTTACCTTTAGGAAAATGTTCAAAATGTCGAAAAGAGATTCCTTTTTTTATTATTTTACACGTATTATTTCACTAAATATTGTCCAGATTGCTTGATTTCATGTCACGAGTTGCAAAGTGCAACTTGTGAGGAGTCAATAAAAGTTCTTGAAAAAATATCTGTACAGCAATATCTCAAGAGGCAATTGCAATTTTCAACATCGCTGCGTCAGGACTAACTTTGTTCGTCCAGACAGTAAATTCAATTTATCAGTGAGCCAATTTTACACGGAGACTGTTTGCGTGTGCGGGTAGTTTACTAACACAGAACGCAAACAGAGCGGCCGTCATGAAAGAGCATGATTAGATTCACCGCGTGCGCAATTTGCACTCTAAAGGGAGAGAGTAGTTGTCTTTCTCTATCTCTTTTTCTACATCAAGCAACAACCACAAAAAAATGGAGCAGCTTTCGTTTGGAGCTAGTTAATTTCGACATTCTTTTGGCTTCTGGTTATTGTAACCATGTATGAGGAATAGCATATGTCAAGTAGTAGACGTTATACGGCTGATGTGATGATGAAAAGAAAGAGAGAGAAGCGCCGCAGCAAATTTATGTTAGAGCACCACATAGTGCTTAGAACTGATCGCAACAAAATATTACGAGCTCAGATATAAGCAATTCGAGTGTATACCGATAATAATACGAGCCGTACTTCAAATTCATCATCATCTCAGCCATAGGACGTCCACTGCTGGACATACGCCTCCCCCATTGATTTCCACAAGGACCGGTTGGAAGCGGCCCGCATCCAGCCTTTGCCTGCGATCTTAGTCAGGTCGTCTGTCCACCTGGTCGGTGACCGTCCTATGCTGCGCTTGCCAGTCCGTGGTCTCCATTCGATAACCTTTCGACCCCAACGGCCATCAGTTTTTCGAGCTATGTGCCCTGCCCACTGCCACTTCAACTTGCTAATCCGCTGGGCTATATCGGTGAGTTTCGTTCTTCTACGGATCTCCTCATTTTTGATTCGATCGAGTAGAGAAACGCCGAGCATTGCAGCCCTTTCCATAGCTCGTTGTGCGACACTGAGCCTGCTCAGAAGGCCCATAGTCAGAGACCACGTTTCAGTTCCGTAAGTCATCACTGGTAACACACTTCAAATTAATCATTACTAACTAAAGACTTCCAAGAAATAGGTTTCTAGCTGTGTCGTGCGACACGCGTGCTAATCTCCGAATTAATGGAAATGTTTACACGATAAGTCGATTACACGTAATACCCACTGTTGTTGTTTCAAAAATAGAAACCTCGTAAGGTGGATTCACGTTTACCAATGAAGCGTGAATTCGTAAACAAAGACTAAATCCAACAATGGCCAACCAGCCCTTTACACATGGATGGGTTAGGAATAAAATTGAGTCCAAGCTTCAGGATATTAACGCGCATATAGCAAACTGGAAGTAACTGGATTATATAGTGATGATACAAATAGCGTTTGCAATGATTAGGTAGGTATTTAAATAAAAACTCGCCATGTGCGAGTCGGACTCGCGCACAGAGTGTTCCATAGCATTATCTATAAAAACGCAAAAAAACACTTTTGTTGTATGGGACACGTTGTCATCATACCCCCGCCTCCCTGTACCCCGCGGGCAAGGACTCATTAAACGGTTTACCTATAGATTATTGTCACGTACGTATGTTACGTTGTCTTTATTAGGGATCCGCGTACGGTATAAGTATTTTACGATCGTGTATGGAGTACTGTTCTCATTTGTGGGACGGCTCGGCCAAGTACCAACTTGAGGCTCTTGAGTTATAGAGAGGCGAGCTAAAAGGCTCATCAACAACGACTCTCTGGTCGAGAGGAGACTTCAAAGCCTGCAGCACCGATGAATATAGTCGTTAGTTTATCGGTTTGTATCTGATACATTTCAGAGTTCTCGCTCTGGAGTTGCATGATTTGATTCCACCATCCCCATTCCATCTAAGGACGACCAGGCGGACGGCAATGGGACATCCATACATGGTAGACGTTCCAACTTGTCGCACGTTTAGCTTCCACATTCATAGTGCATACAGCAAACGAATGGAATTAATTGCCTAAATCTGTATTTCCGCAAACATACAACCTGGATGTTCAAATATTTGAAGGAAAAATTTCGGCTGCTAGTGGGACTTGAACCCACGACTACAGAATACCGTCCTGTCGCTCTGTCCAACTAAGCTATAGCAGCTCATACCACTAGGGCCGAATTACTTCCTTCCTTATTAACATCTGCGGGGGATGTTATTATTACAACCTGGATATCTTTAAGTCACGAGTGATCTTTTAAGCAGGCGTGCTCCATCGCAGACCGCATCATCACTTAACATCAGGTAAGTTAGTGGTGAAACGCTTCCCCATTCCCATTAAAAAAACGGAATAATCATTATGAAGTATACGAGTAAACTTATGTACGTTTAA
The DNA here is from genome assembly GCA_934044485.1 of Apeira syringaria. Taxonomy (NCBI): domain Eukaryota; kingdom Metazoa; phylum Arthropoda; class Insecta; order Lepidoptera; family Geometridae; genus Apeira; species Apeira syringaria. The sequence goes on along the minus strand of OW203672.1, from coordinate 6,319,129 downwards.
TAACGGTCTTATATTATTTTGGATTACCCAAAATTCTTACGACAGCAGCATACGAAGGTACTATAGATAAAACTGCACATGCATTACGCGAAGCCCTTGCTCCATGATTTTTTTCTTTGGTGTGCCGACCAATTCCCTGGTATCCAAAGCAGACCGATTAGCAAGCAAACCAGGCCTACGGGCAAAACCAGAAATACTTAGATAAACAGCTGCGGAGCTCACTCTATTTTTACTCAGTTTATACTTCTTCCAAGCAGTAAGCACCGGTATACCTCATTTAGTTTCTTGCAACAAAAGATTACTATTTCCTATCATGCCACCACCGAATCAAGGCTTTTATGGTTTCCCGTGTGGATAGCGAAACAAGTGTCGAAGAGAATCCGGCTGAGTAAGTTGTATTTACTTCCTGTACGACTCTACTTTGTTACTAGGCCGGTATGTACACTTACCACATCGTCAATGACCATCAAGTGAGATAGTGGTCAAACGCTATCTAGAGTATAATAAAAATGTACACTATATCTTAAACAGAAAAATTATCTTTTACTGTTTCTACAGGTATAACGTGACACTTACGCGTGGTCGATATCACGATCGACAATTGTTTCGGCTTCTTCCGGAAGCCTTCATCAGGATTTTGAGTGCGGTGCGTTCGTCGCACCGTCCCGTCTCGCACTCAGTGCGAAAGTAAATAAGTCACTAGTATAAACTTTTTTAAAATTATCTTGCAATATTAAATTTTACGTTTGTATCTTATAGGCCAAGAGAGAGAAGCTGCGAGCCACCTGATGTTAAGTGGTATAAAGAACCTCAAAAGTATAAAGAATAAAACAAAATAACTTCAAAAGATTGTAATGTCTACCATAGCCAATGTAATGTAAGCTTTAATACAACCTTGGGATCGATTTATTGGCAGTTGATAAAGTCCTCTTGAAATTGTAAGGATTAGGTCCAATTTGTTCGTAAAACGTATATAGCAAAGGAATCCTGGTACTGTTTACTGAGTAGATATTAAAAGCGCTTTCAAGGGCTTTAATGTGTAGATCAGACTTTCTCAAAGTGGATTATAATGACCCCTTATGGGCGCTGGAGAATGCGGGCGTTAAGGGGCCCAAAAATATAGCACACTATAACTCAATTTATTATAGTTATGAATGTCATTGAAGTTTAAAAGTAAAAAAAATATATTTCGGTGCACTGAAAAATAATTGAGATTCAAAGTGGGCTGTTGACGTAATACCGTTGATAACATTTGGTCTAGATAAACACGGAAAGTAATGATGGCAGAAAAATTTGTTTTTTTACGACAAATACAGAGTTTTATAATATACTCTATAGATCTAGAGTTTGACCACTATCTCACTTGATGGTCAGATATTATGTGGTCAAATTTGTAATCACGCTAGTACCGAGAACTTTGCCTAGTTCTCAAGGACAGCTATGTAAACGCACTGTCTGTGGTCACTGTCACTGTTGACAGATTGGCAAATTTGTGGGTGAGAGCTGGCCAGGCGGGCATTCACCTCACCTCAGACAATCTCAGTCACAACATCATCGACATGAACTTTCTCATTTATAATATTAGTAGGATGTGTTCGAATCACGAAAGTCTCAAAACTACAATTGTAATTTTTAGACTTTCGTGTTTCGAACACATTTTACTAATGTTATAAATGAGAAAGTTTGTGAGTATGGATGTGTGTTTGTTATTCTTTCACTTCTAAACGGCTGTATGGATTTGGATGAAATTTGATACGGAGATAGCTAGCATAGATCTATAGTTATACCCCGGACTAACACATAGGTTCATCATCACCGTTTTTCATCATCACTCGGGTAAAACCGTGGGGTGCAGCTAGTTGTTCATAAATCAATCGGGGTTTGATCGCGTGAAAAACATTTCGTAAGTAGTCGGAAGTAGTGTATTTGAAGTACCTAGTGTGGATATACTTGAAGTAGTCGTGGCAACCCTGTGCTTTTGCAGGGTTGTGACAGCCCTACAGTTTAACAAGTTCAAGAGTAGGTAGTTGGAGAAACTATGCGCTCTCACCGATATTGCCACTCGCATTTCTCCAGTCTTCTCGTGACCACGACCAATGCAACTTGGTCGAAACGTCGAGGTCAATAAATGTACTATATGTTTTTCCGCGATCAAATGCCGATTGATTGATTAACAATCTATACTTTTAATAGAACGTATATTATCCACCTCGGAATAATATACGTTCAATTTAAAGTCCTGAGATACCTTGCCTTTGTCTATTGGAAGCAGGCCTCCGATAGCTAATTTGGAAATCGGTAGCCTAATTCCACCAATAGACATATCACGGCTCAAGCTAAAATATTAGTGATATTATTAAGCTAAGCAATGCGTATAGCATGTGCTGTTAACAGGAAGAAATTGCTATAATTTGGTATATTTTACCAGAACTCAACCCTGGGACAGTCAATTTGCACATCTTACATTATAATCGCGAAAGTTTGTATCGATGTTTGTTACTCAATCACGGTCGGCTGAACGGATTTGGATGACATTTGGTTCCTATTAGATACTTCAGATCCCGGAATAACACTAGGCTATTTTCTTCATCATCATCAACCATCACCACGCGGGTATAACCGCGCGGACGTAGCTAGTTTAAAATAAATAATTTATATGTATCAATTGACACGGTAACGAATCGCCGAATCAATTGTGTTTAATTAACGCGCGCAAACGACATCAATTACTCTAATTACATCAGAGAACGCCTAATTATGATGGAATATCGATTATAGAAGTCGTGATCAAAGCGGCGTTTGAAGTAAATAAAAACAAAGAAAATTGTTCCATACTCCTCATACAATATACATTCATTCATTCATTCATTCATTCATAACAGCAATAGGTCGTCCACTGCTGGACATATGCCTCCCCATGTAGGGGGATTTGCCAATACTCGCCACGCTTGGCAGGCGGGTTGGCGAGCGCAGTATGATTTCTTATCCTCAGAAGGCGCTGCTGCCCACCTTCTGGTACATGATCCCTTAGCCGACTCTTACGGCACCCACGGGAAGAAATGGGGGAGCACTATTCTAGACCGGTACCACCACGGCATCGATATATCAATCATCATACAATATACAAGCATACCTATATACAAGCACCGTAGGATTATTAGAATTCGGTCGTAGAAAAGCAAATTCATGTCTGTGTAAAGCTGTATTATGCAAAATTCGTGTCTATCCGCCTAGAGTTGAAACTTTCAGTGGCTATTGGAATTTTATTAGATTTGTTTCTGGGACAATTCGATTCGGTACTCCAGACTGTTTCTACTTGTTTACATTACATTGTAATATAACTTACATACAAATATAGGTTTATTATATATATATGTGGTATCCGGCTTTACTCACGTTTATAGTTGCTCGCGGCGACCACTCTGGCAGCGTAAACTCACCTGAGGATGAGCATCGGACATGCTCGAAACTTCGACTATAAACGTGAGTAAAGCCGGATACCACATATATATAATAATGAGTCAAACTCACGAGAATTTCCAATCAAAAATATAAGTTTATTTTGTGTCATAACAGCTTTATTATTGCTAATATATAATATAATATATAACACCCGATTAATAGTATCAATTTGTATTCTATTTGTGATTTGTTTTATACTAGCTGCGCTACGCGGTTTTACCCACGTGGTGATGATTGACGATGATGAAAAGTAGCCTATGTGTTATTCCGGGACCTGAAGTATCTACATACCAAAATTCATCCAAATCCGTCCAGCCGTTTGAGCGTGATTGAGTAACAAACATCCATCCATCCATCCAAACCTTCATATATATAATACTGGTAGCGCCCTGCGGTTTCACCCGCATGGATTACGGTTTTCCCGTTACATCCATTATTCCACGGGAACCATACATTTTACTGGGATCAAAAGTAGCCTATGTGCTATTCCAGACTATAATCTATCTCTGTGCCAAATTTCATCCAGATCCGTTCAGCCGTGATTGAGGTACAAACATCCATCCATCCATCCATCCAAACTTTCACATTTATAATTTGGTGGGATTTATTAATTGGGGTTCAAACTAATCATTGTTGTAATTGGCATAAAGCCGTTCCAATTGAATAAATAAAAAAGCAAAGGGGCAGCCTTTGAGAACTGAAAGCGTGCGGTGACGGTGACGCGGGTTTTACGCTTTTTGTTCACCCAAAAAGTACACATATATACACAGTATACATCATCATCATCTCAGCCCTAGGACGTCCACAGCTGGACATAAGCCTCCCTTATTGATTTCCACAAGGACCTGTTGGAAGCGGCCCGCATCCAGCCCTTGCCTGCGATCTTAGTCAGGTCGTCTGTCCACCTGGTATACATATAGCTCATCAGAAGCGTTCGGTGACGATGACGGGAGTTCCATGATTTTTGTTCACCCAAAAAGTGCCTTTATAGTTTCAATTTCAATAAATAGGTATCTTGGTAGAGATGATTTAACCGATGACTATAGTTTTTTCGTTGTTTACGGTTTCAATTTTGACGGTCATCATGGCTCAGTGATCAGTGACACTGATTTTAGAACCGCGACCCCAGGTTCGAATCCCGGCTGGAGCAAACATGTATGTGATGAACAGAGCTGTTTGTTCTCGGGTCTTGGATGTTTGATGAAGAAACCTTTTGTGCCTGGTAGCGGAAAGGTCTATATTATTCGCTCGATACAAGAAATTGATGAACGCGGCTCTGAAATTTAAAATAATTTGATATTTTTTAATAGCACCTATTATATATCTAGTATCAATACAAAAAAACAGTCCGTAGTCATATCAAATCAATTCTTCTACAATACGATTTTATTAATACAGTCATTCGCGTTCGTGTCAATTGCCGTATCAACATAAATAGTTTTTAGAATGATTTTATTACCTATGCACTAAGTTGATAAAATAAATCTGTTTAATTATTTTAATGAACATTCCCCTTGCAATGAAGTAAAGTTTCTATTGTATCAATTTTTCTAACATATGCAATGGCAAAAAATTGTATTATTGAGGGTTGCCATATCAATCCTAAAACAGACCAAATAACCATTTTCACAAAAAAATTCATTAGAAACTGACGATCGTCGTGGCTCAGTGGTCAGCGACACTGACTTTGGAAGCGCGACCCCGGGTTCGAATCCCGGCCGGGACAAACATTTCTGAGATGAGTAAAGATGTTTGTTCTCGGGTCTTGGATGTTTGTGTATTGTGATTGTGTGTGTCTATGCCTCCTGCGACACAGGGTATCCTAGTGCGGGGGTGTGAGTGTGTGAAAGAAAAAAAAAAATATCATGAGCCATTTGTGACATTCGACACGCGTGCGAATCTCAGAATCATTCATTTAACTTTTAAAAGGCATTCAATAGCTCTATCGTAAAAAACGTAGTACCTAACGGAATTCGCGGCAATTCAAATTGAAGGAGACGATTACCACCGCGCTGGGACGTCGAAATGTGGACAGAACTGTACGAATTGAAAGACAGCGTTCACAAAATAAAACCCCCAATCGAATAGCCACATTTTGCTGTCTCGCACATAATAACAGTAAGCTTAGTACAGTAAAATGAAACAATAGTAGCTATATTTTATATATCAAGTGAGATAGTGGTCAAACGCTAGATCTATACAGTATACAGTATAAAAAGAAATTTAAAGAAAAATCTTGTAATTTGTTCTCTATTTCATCTAAACTAGACTAATATTCTGAAAAATACATAAGTAAGATAAGTTCTGATACCGTTACGATGAAGTCCAAATTATTACGACGCTAATCAATAGCAACACTAAAATTAGATCTTTTTACAGAAGTCACGGGTAGTTTTAGGTAAAATAAGTCTCCACTGATTTTTCCCACTAAACTACCAGCAATTGCCAAGCAATTGAATAAAATTCGCTTAATAAACTCCATACAACAAGATACTATATACAATGTTGTTGAATATTTCTGATTCAGAATACGCTACAATAATTGGGCATATTTTTTCCTGATGCTTTCTGAACAGAGTTTCTAGCTTAAATATTCAGTTTTAGATAATTTTTTTAAAGAGACCTCAGTGACACAAAACTCTTAAAACATGGCTAAAAATATTTTGGATCACGTAAGAAACAGCCATCCTTTTCAATAAAGAAATTGTCAAAACTGCCCTTCTTCTAATATTTTGCAAATGACTTTGCAATGTCACGTGTATTGCGCGCAGTCGCGTGTATTTTCTAAATCAGAAACTGTTCTAAATTCGGATAAACCATAGGTACCCATACTGTATTCTTTATGTACGGTCTGCCTGGGATTTCACTGGGAAACAACTGGGCTATTTTTAATCTCAATTCTAGCAACCATACCCCTGAAAGCTGAGTATTTTTGTTTCACCGATCCTTCTTCGCCTTGAGTGTCTGGGAGGGTAAAATTTAGCTTACAAAAGACTTTCGCTGGAACAATCTTTGAAAATAATAGAAGAATGTAGCGTTGGAAATCGGAAGAATATTATTTATTCAACGATTCTATCTATGCTCCGATGACAGATAATAAAAGAGACATGCGGGTAAAGTACGCTTTACCTTATTTACCTTTATTACCTTAGTTTTATATTTTTTCTGAGATATCTAAAAGACAGATATGCCGAAAAGGCATTTCTACAATTTTGTATATTTAGATACTAGCTTTTGTTCGTGACTTCGTCCTCGTGGATTATTGACTTTGAGAAGCATTTTTACATTCCTAACATAAATATTTTGCAAATAATATAGCGTAGCATCATTTATTCTTCGCTCCTATTAGTCATAGCGTGATGTTCACCATCTTTAGCCATAGGACGTCTTGACAATAGCTGGACATTGGCCTCCCCATTGATTTCCACAAGGACCGGATGGAAGCGGCCCGCATCCAGCCTTTACCTGGGATCTTAGTCAGGTCGTCTGTTCTGCGTGATATTATATAGCCTAAAGCCTTCCTCGATAAATGGACTAACTAACACAAAAACATTTTTTCCATCAATTATATCCTGAGATTATAGCGATCAACCGAACAAACAAACTCTTCAACTTTATAATATTAGTTGACTAGGAGCGCCTTGCGGTTTCACCTGCGTGGATTACGGTTTTCCCGTTATCTCAATTAACCCACGGGAACTATACTTTTTCCGGGATAAACATAGCCTATGTGTTAATCTAGGGCTTTAGCTATTTCCATACCAAATTTCGATTAGCTATTCCAAGTGTGTATATTCGCACGCTAATCGTTTAGACACATAATCCTATCCTATACTAATATTATAAATGCGAGAGTTTGTGAGCATGTGAGTTTGTGAGCATGTGAGTTTGTGTGTATGTTTGTTACCTCTTCACGCTCAAACGGCTACACCGATTTCGATGAAATTTGGTATGGAGATAGCTTATACCCTAGATTAATACATCAGAGGCTTATTTTCATCATCACCGTTTTTCATCACCAGACGGGTACAACCGCGGGGCGCAGCTAGTCGTTTAATAAGCACATTATATTTTATGCGATAGTATATTTAACATGCGTTATTAAAAGGAACAAGTATTTATTGCGGTCAAATACGATAATACAAAGAAAACAATGGCACAAAACCAATATAAAGGCGTAATTCATTCTGCGGTTAAAAGAAGCTTGCCAATAAGCTGGCGTACGGTAAATTAATAGGTTTTTTTACTCCGCGTTTTATTTCTCTTTTGCATTTCTACGGGACTTTTGAAAAAGAGAGTAAGTAATAGGAAACAGTCGATTTTTTTTTTTATGATATTAAGGCCTTGGATACAAGTCCTTTAGCCAAAACTTAAGTTATCAGTCAGTGTCAACTTCATTGGCTGGATGTGTGTTTTCTATGGACTGGATTCACTATCATCGTATGTTGTTTGTTTTCTGACTGAACTTCGAAATTCAACTCAATTCCATGCCGATCTGCTGCGATACTACAGTTTTTCCACTGTAGAAGTCACATAATTAAATAATGCGACAAAGGTGTCCACATTGTTCAACATGTCTTGAAGGAGGCAGGATACCTCAGAAGTAACATCAATAAGGTTCGAGATCATTATTAATCTTTGAAGAATAAAATGACGGTATTCAAGTATTATATGTTGAAGATCTGCAACCGGATGACCACAGAAGGTGCATTCTTTGGATTGCACAGTTTGCATTTTATGGAAACAGTCGAAAGCTAATAATGTTGCCAGAATCAGATAAATAATAAGATCAATAAGTATGTAAAACCTCTTTCAAGGATTAACGTTTTATCGGAATGATTATAATAAAAGCGATCGCGGATTAATTGGAAACTTTGCACACTTATCAAGCACCGATGACAATATTTTTTTTAAAGGTTTAGGCTTACGTTCGCCGCTGTCTCACCTGATGTTAAGTGACGACGCTAAAAATTAAAATAATATATCCCATTATCCTTAATGACGCGTGCCGCTTCCGCCAGTCCTTGTGGCGATCAATGGAGGGAGGCGTATGTTCAGCAGCGGACGTTTTATGTCTGACATGATGATGATGATTATCCTTACTAGAGTCTTCAAGATTATCCATTTTTAAAATCCGATACACGGTAGTGTATTGAGCCAAGTACAAGTATAAAATAGAAAGGGAGCTTGAAGTACGACCTAACACGCTTTTACCTATTATTAGTTTCGCATATATCTATATATATGTCATGCCTATATGCGCCAAGTTCATGAATAAACTGAAGTTCGTTCGGATAGGTGCTTTTAAGAGCAGACAAAACGTTGTTCACGTTATAAGCGTTGTCGACAAAACGTCTTTCAAGGAGCTTGCGTGCGGTGATTCCCGAAGGGTTATAGTGTGAACTTCTTATGAAACGGGGGAGATCAAGTGATCGATAATTTCAAGGGTCTAGAACATTTTCACTTCTAAAAAAATGTTACCAAACAATGGAACTAACTTCAACACTCTAATAGCTTGTTGAAGTCAGTACCAATTTCCTACTCACTATCAATTGTCATTGTGTATGTGCACTGATTTGTTCACCCGAAATTAGAATATCGTCTAATTAGACGCAACACGATTGTGTTGTTCGATTTTGATAAAATAAAAATAAATGAGACCACACGGGAAGCACCAGCTTTCAAATAAAAAAGGATCATCAAAATCGGTTCACCCAGTCCAAAAGTTATGAGGCGCGTCCTTTTTTAAAGTTGGTTAAAAACATAACGTAAAATAGGCTCCATAAATGTATGACTATTGTAACATCCAATTGTCGATGTGATCAGTGTTCGCGTGATTCGGTAACTTTTGCGGGGTTAGAAGATGAACAGACTGACTACCCTGATTCATACATATCATGAAATATAATTTCTTCATAAGGGTCTTATATTTCTTTATTAACCATTATATTGATTTAAATTATAATTTGAGAATCCATAATTAATCAACGAATAATTTTATTCACATTAAATATGCCATCTAACATTGAATGATTACAAAATGTACCCCCCGCAGAACCTTCATATAAGAGACGGGGGAGGTCGAAGGATCAAAAACATCAATGCCACTTGTAACCCATATGCAATATCTATCTGAATTAATATTTCTATCGGCAAATTTACCATGCATTTTATTTGCTCGATGTTTCGGTACAGTTTCATGCGCTATGTTAACGAGTAAAGTATTTTAGTGTGTATTTTTGATTGGAAATTCTCGTCAGTTTGACACATTAAAAGATCACACGATTTAAAGACCGCGGCGACCACTGTGCACTCCGCGATCTGGCCGCGTAAACTCACCTGAGGATGGGCACCTGTCCTAGGTTTCGGGCATGTTCGATGTCCATGAGAAACTTCGACTATAAACGTGAGTAAAGCCGGATAATTACATATATATACGTGTAAGGCTAGCAGGTAAATGGACTTATATAAGACAGGAGAGGTCAAGGGTTCAATTCTAGGTGTGAACTATGTCTAGAGGTTATTGGAAGCAATGGTGCGTTAGATTGGATGTGATATGTGAACATCACAATTCAATACAGTCATACCCATTATTGTGTGTACCCAGTACACAGTATGAACCAGTGATGACTTGCGGAACTGCATCGTGGTCTTAAACAATGGGCCTTGTAAGCAAGCTCAAAGTCGCACAACGAGCTATGGAGAGGGCTATGGTCGGGGTTTCTCTATTAGCTATCCAAAACCAAGTAAGCTACCGCAGTTTTGGGGATATTTATTTTTTGAATTTTGAGATTATTTTGTGAAAAATTTACAAATGGGGAGCAGGAATTAAGGGGGTAAGGGGGTTATCCCCTTAACCCCCTTCCCTCTTCCCCTTCCCTCTTCCCCTTCCCCCTTAATTCCTGTCCCTTAATATCTCAGTTCTAGAGATATTGTTTTGTTTTTATTTTGAGGTTAAAATAACCTTTGAGTTTATTATTTGTGACTGCTAAGTCGCTATATTAACATCGCCGGAAAAGCAGCGTGTCTAACCTAAAACTTTGTCTACAGAGACCGCTTTTTCCTGACTCCGAGACGGATGACCAATGTTGTGCTTATAACCAAGACGCGGAGACTCATGATGGATTATGGACAATATTCCTCTTTTTAAGAGGAACGTCAGGACAGGAACTTTATATCTTATCTCAATTCTAATCTATTTAATGCATTCCCTGACTAAAGAAGATAATATGCCGTTCAAGACAAGATATGTACAATACATAATACTCAGTACTCATACTCATAACTACGAGTGTCTATCTCCATCAACAATGAATATCAATGCTGCCTCTCCTCATACCTCACATCAATCAATGCACAGATACACTGCTCAATCTCTATACGTAAATGGGACATCCTATTATACAGTCTATCAATGCAAACAGTAGCCTAGCAGTGTCATGTAGACAGAAAATGTTGCAGTTTTTAACCGACTTAAAAATAGGAGGAGGTTCTCAATTTGACCTGTATGTTTTTTTTTTTTTTATTTCTTTTTATTTTATTTTGTGTTTGTTACCGCATAACTTGCGACTGGGTCAACCGATTTTGATCGTTCTTTTTTATTTAAAAGCTGGTGCTTTCCGTGTGGTCCCATTTAAATTTCATCAAAATCGAACGAGCAATTTTTGAGTTACAAGTCAAAAACTGAAAAATGCGTGCTTATACTTCACGATATTATAGTAGCGGGTGAAGACATCGGTGAACATACCAACACCACTATGACAATTGATCCCATGAGTAACAAAGGACAAAACAAAAAAGAGAGAGAGAGAAAAACACTAAAAAGAGTGAAAAAAAAATTTTTACCAAAAAATGGAACCGACTTCAACACTCAAAAGTATGAAATAACTTGTCGAAGTCAGTACCATTAGCACAATATTTTGATATCAGTTACTTTTGAACTATAATGGTGGAGATGGGCGGATGAAACAGTAGCGGTAAAAAAATGGGTATATACTGCCAAAGATAAAATTAAGTGGAATACCTTGGAGGATGCTTTTAATCAAAGGGGGTCCATGCAAAAACAAATTTGTAATAATAAAAAAATATATATTATGCTAATTATATTATTATATAATAGTATGGAAACCCCGGAAAATTCGGAAAAAATTCCGAACGAGGTTAGTCGTGAAACAAAGGTCCATACCCCAGGTAACTTTTAACGAGGAATCCAACGGTGACCTCCGATTTGACCATGAACTTCATTTTTGAGGTTATTTCAAGGTCACCTCATTTTTTTTATGGATACCCCCATGTACGTACTTTTTCCTCGCCCGGTATAATTCTCATGCCAATAAAATGTAATGTAATTAATCTATGTATGGAATAAATAAAGCTTATAATTATTATTCTTTAATGAAGCCGTCAATGCGTTCGCCACGCTTCGGGTAGACAAACTACAGTACCACGATAAAAACAAATTAAATTAACTCAAAATTAAGACAAGAAAAGCTCAATATTTTCACCAGACGATCTTTGACACCGTTCTTATACTGTCTGTCGCCTGCGTTCAGTTCGACCTGTTTTGCCTAGCCCAGCGTATGTTGTATACGTGTTATTCTACACAAAGATTTTTAACCGACTTAAAAAAACAGGACGTTATATATTCGACTGTATGTATTTTTCATGTATGTTTACCTATTTCTTCCTCATTTTCGGACTGATTCTCAAAGTAGTTTTTTTGTTTGATCATCAAAATCGGACAGGATCTTTTTGAGCTATATTCCAATAACTGAATAGTGTTTATACGCCTACTAGGACGACTTCCTAATTGCGGGTGAAGAAATCGGTGAACATACACAATGAAAATTGATCCCGGGAGTAGCAAAAATAACAGAAAATGTTGAAAAAAAATTTCTACTGAAGCGTTATTTGTGAGTGTCGTAGGTTATAGGCTACTTTTCATCATCACCACGCGGGTGAACCCGAGGGGCGCAGCTAGAACATAAATGCATGTTTAAATGCAGATAACAGATACGTGAGAAAAATAATAAATATTATTATTATTGCATCTTCAAGTCACGAGTGAACACAAGCTTTTATCTTCTAGGCAGGCGTAAATCATCGTAGACCGCATCATCACTTAACATCAGGTGAGATAGTGGTCAAACGCCTGCCTATTGTGAATATAAAAAAAAAAAAAAAAAAGTAAAATCATCCAATCAACGTGTACCAAATCAATAACACTTTGATTTCAAATACTCAACACTTTGAGCTTCCTAGCATAGATTCATTCAAAGGGCGCGCTCGACCAGTTCTGGCGTAAATGGAATCATCTGTGTAGTTATTGTTTCCAACCATTTGCATACAAGATACGTGTTTGAACACAACTCCACAATAGACTATTGTGGTTCGTTCTACGAGTACGTATCGACGTGAAACTATTTTTGTAGCTGACGCAATAATTGCATTCCTCGGATTTATCATCAGCTTGTTTTTTTTTTTTTTTCATTATTCAGTTTTTACATTATTTAATTTAAGCTAAAAATACTCAAAAAACCTAGAATAGGTTTAACTTGAGTATTACATCCTCTTAATAATAATTATTACAATAATACTTGAAAAATAGTAAGACAAAAGCTAAAGCCTAAAAATGCAACAAAAAAAATCTGCTTCAAACAAGGTTACCAAACATAAATATTATACTAAGTTACAAAGTTAATATAAGCCATAGTACTATTATCTACATTTTGTTTGAACACATTAAACGAATTGTGTTAAAGCTACATGACCCAAAAATGACTTAAATATCTACTAGTGCATTTGGGCAGGGGCCTTAGTCTACTAAACAATAATGCGATATGATCGGCTCACAATGGGCGATTTTGACAGCTTTGATAATCCGCTATTTTTAATTAGTCCATAATGAATCAAACTTGATTCAGTTCTAGATTCAGTGACGTAGCACGCCATTTTTAGTAGTCTGTTAGTATCCAGCTTGCTGTCAATTTCGTACAAAACCGACATAGCCCGAGCATAGGTTCAACATGGGTTCAGGCCGCTATGAACTTAGCAGACTACGGATTTTTGACGTTATCTTATTGGCATCGAGTCGACCTCGCACTGGACTGAATATCAAAACGAAATTAATTAGACTTCACAGCTTGACACCTAGGCTGTTGACCAAGACATACTCGTATTTTGCTCTAATATAATAATAAAGGGCGTGTAAACACTTTATTACTATTGACGTGATAACGTTTAATAAATTGATGAACGCCAGCAACACAAATGAAAAATAGTAACGTTCCGCGTAACGTTCCACCTGAGTTTTATATCATATGCTTTATTCAATCAAATGTAACTAGCATAGCTATGTATATGTGTGTATATGTATATAAGTATATATATCAGTAATCAAGTTACCATAGTACAGGCTCTGCCTAGTTTGGGACCTGAAGACCTTGTGTGAATGTTGTTCCATATTATATTATTATTATTATAGCTTGTCATTCTAGTACCCTCCTGGCGATGTACTACTTTTAATTGAAAATTCTACCACAAAGAGTCAGGGAAATCTCTAGATCTAGGTTCTTTATAATAAATAATAAAAAATAATTTATTTACTTGTGCAAATAACTCTACTAGGCAACCCATGTGCAATGTATCAATCTACATATTAATTAACATATAATCAATTCATTCTCTCAAACATGTGCGTCCACTGTTGGACATATGCCTATAGGGGGGTATATATAGGGGGGATTTGCCAATACTCGCCACGCTTGGCAGGCGGGTTGGCGAGCGCAGGATGACTTCCAATCCTCAGAAGGCGCTGCTGCCCACCTTCTGGTACGTGGCCCCTTAGCCGACTCTTACGGCACCCGCGTGAAGAGATGGGGGAGTACTATTCTAGGCCGGTACCACCACGGCCATATAATCAATGTCACAAGTATATAACAGATGAGGGAATATATTTCTTAAGTCGTATCTCTCACTAGTACATAATGATATTAATCGCATAAGTTTATGTTGTTATTATTCTCACTAGCCCTCAACACTGGGATACCCTGTGTTGTCGGTACACTAGTGTCTTCTAAAAAGGGTACATTATTATTGCTACAAAGTGATAACATTACAATGGTATTACTGTAATAATTACGTCAGTCAGTACAGGACAATGTAAGAGGTATCGAATGAATATTGCTTTTCTGTTTAAAGTGAACGCGTGGTACTTACCATCACCGGTAACAAGCTACAAAAAAATAAATTCAGAAAAAATTTTTGTTTCTCTCTCTGTTTAACAGTTAACGTACAAATTGTTTGTACATTTGTAGGTACCTAGATATCACCAAACCTATTTATGTTACTTCTCATTTACGTAATAACTAATGAGGTACAAATATTTCCAATCAGACATGCGCACATAATATTATATTTAATTGTTCAGGGAATTGACGTAAAAAGGTCTTACCAATACCTAAAATATCAAAAAATAAATAGTTAAAAAAGGGTAGATCAAAAGAAAAGATGGAGTAAAGAAGAATAAAGATTGGCTAATTTGCAAAAAGAAAACAAGCTATAGTTGGTTCAAATAAGTATTATTTTACTTTATATCTAATAATCTACATAATGTCAAACTGTCTTATGCTAACAGAATAAATATTATTTTATTTTATTTTTATTTTATTTTTATTCTCTTCTGAAAACTACAGCTAATAAGAATGATAATGGATATTTGTAAATGGTTAAAGTGAGCTTTTTAAAGTTTCCGCATATGGGATTATATATCTCATAATTATATTATGAGATTAATGAGTGGCAAATTCATAATCAAGAAAACAACCTATAGTTAGTTTACATAAGTATTATTTTCCTTTATATCTAATAATCTACATAATGTCAAAGCTGCCTGTCATGCTAACATTCACGAAATTCCTGAGCTGTACATACGTAAATAGAGAATGAGCAACTTTCTGAAAGGCGGGTCGCAACCGCTATAGGAAAGTCGACGCCTAATTAAAACTACACTTAGTGTTAACTGGCTTAGTTAGGAATTTGGGACTGTATATATACGAAGGTACATAGTGCAAAATATTTGCGGGTACACATGGCAAAACAGTGAAGAACAAAATGAAACTTTTGAAAGGGCAGGAGTAAAAAAAAGCACCCTCTAAATTTCAGGTGGTATGGGGCTGTGTGATGGACAAAAGCTCCCGTGAGGAAATTATATGAAAACCTAAACGTGACTACGTTTACCGCCCTACGACTTTGAAAACCTAGTAATTACACAGGAAATGTATTTTTTTAAGCTTCTATCGCGGGCCTTGAGCGTGGAGACCGAATCCAGAAATTCCGTAACGAAAATAACCTAACACTCCCCACTCCGACCGGCACAGCAGTGATACTTTTTAGTTTTGCCTTCCATCGATGAATAGCAGAACTTTTAATGACTTTTTTGAAATATCACGCTTGTCTGCTTAGTTCAGCAACTCGCCTCTAGGTGGCATTGGTTGTATCGGCGTTACTGCATAAGTTATTAATATATTAATCGCATAAGTTGATAAAAAATGCTATGCAATAGCTTTACCGCGGCAGTCCCCGAGTGCCACACTTTTTTTTTAGGAGCAACCCGTGTATTCTAGGGTCTAAAGAATCTTTGTGCCAAATAACCTAAGGTTAGAAGTCATTTTAGTTCCGGGGCGTAACAAACATACTACAACACTCACACAAACTTTCGTATTTATGTATTATCCGATTCCGATTAGTACAACCAAGCAAATTCAAAATTCGAAACATTATATTGATAACTTAGCGGCGGAGCATCTGGAGGCGACCACGAGGAAGCAGGTGAAATCCCCGTCCTTTCGTTTCTAATGTAAAGGTGTGATAATCGCTGAGTAACCTTTTACTGAACTAAACATTCTTCTAGTTCAAGCTTTACTTTCAGAACAAAGAGATACGAAGAAGTGTACATAATGTAAGAAGCTCCATCAACTTGTTAGTGACTACTACACAATTTAAGACAACATATAATTAGAGTAGACATTTGAATTTAGTTCTTGTCTTTTGAAGCATGGAAAAACGACTTTAATTGTACCCAAAACAATCCCGTATCTCGTCAAAAACACTCATCAGATCTCGTCAAAAACACTCATCAGATCTCGTCAAAAACACTCATCAGATCTCGTCTTTTCGAATAAGGTCAGGATGTAGTTTAGCACTGAACGAGGCGGTAATTGACATATACTTATCCGTACTCGTAATTTGACCTTTGATGACTAACAAGATCAAGAGAAGAAAAATGCCGTGAAAAATGTCAAACTATGATGAAGGCAACAATGTTATCAACATCTCACTATGGTGGTAGGGTACTTTTTATTACCCGCCTGGCTAGCTACCACCCACAAGATTGAAAAACTGTTACCAAACATATCGTGAGTTCAGGTAGCAGTCCTTGAGAGCCAGTAAGCATTCTATGTCTCGCCCACATCGTTACTGACCATTGAGTGAGATAGTCTAGTCTAACACTAGCTCTACCTACAGTATATAAAAAAACAGCCAGTTGTAGTTTATGGCAACATTGATCTCTCTAAAAATAATTCCTATGTACAAGTTATCGGATCACAAAGGGCTGACAAAGGGAAAACAAACTCTATCTCCGCCAAAAACACAGTCGTAAATAATCAATCAGCCACTGTAAAGTCTGCACATGATTCGTATATCTTTAATTAGATCTTCGTTCACCCGAGCGACTTTTACTCGAGCTGTACAATTGCTCTTCGGAATAAAAACTTGACGACTTAACTTTCGTTGTCATAACAATGGCCTTGTAAAAAAGAGAGATTCTAAGCGTACCGAGATGTTGGAACAATTGGAATTCTAAATTGTCTCGCGGTTATCATAGCGTTAGAGGCGAGAGGCGAAATTTTAATTAGAATAATTATTGAAATCGTGAAGGAAGGGGATGCTGTAAACTTTAATAGACTACGCCCCACGGTTTTACCCGCGAGGTAATTATTGATGTGTTATTCCGGGACCTGAAGTATCTACATACCAAATTTCATCCAAATCCGTTTTACGCTCGTGGTGATGACAAACGGTGATGATGAAAATAAGCCTATGTGTTAATCCAGGGTATAAGCTATCTGCGTTCCAAATTTCATCTAAATCCGTTTAGAAGTTTTTGCGTGAAAGAGTAACAAACATACATCCCTCGCAAACTTTCGCATTTATAATAATAGTAGGATTTGAGTTCATTATAAGGTAGACTCCATATGTAGGTAATTTTATTTATTATTTATTTATTTATTAACATCCACACAAGGTCTTCAAGTCCCAAACTAGGCAGAGCCTGTACAATGGTTACCTGATGACTGATATATATATACTTATATACATATACACACCCAGACAATTGTACAACATTAGCGTATCTCAGTTACATCATACATTACCTCACGTCCTGAGAAAGAGCCCAGGAGGAACAGGATGTGAGGCTCACATCCCAAGGGAGGACCTATGCAGCAGCGGAAAGATGATGATGACGATTATTCATCAGCCTTCATCATTCACTTCATATGACATGCACTGCTGTACTTTTCGTACTCCTTCCTCATTTATCTCCAGAAGTTCCCGTTTAATCTCCTAGATAAACTACGAGCATTGCACTTACCATAGCTTGTAGTAGCTTTTTATGAAGCATATAGTGAGAGACCACTTTTTGGCATTATGTATATTATGATAGAAAGAATTGGCAAAGTGTCTTAATGCCTGCAGTGTTACAGATATGCGACGGTGTTCGCGTGCCATCAGGCGTGTGCTTGTTTGCCACCTATTGCACTTAGAAAAACACTAAAAGAAGTACCTTAAATAGTTACCACTTAATCAATTCGGAGATGCAAAGAAGTGCCGATAGACACAATCAGATAAATATTTTTCTTTAAATAATGTTTGGAATGCTCAACAAGTCAAGATGAAACAGAACACTAATTACGTACATGTCGGGTCCTATGCCAAAATGCGAGAAGATAACTTATTTACATATATTTGTTTATATATCGATTTTATGTGATTAGTTAAGTTTTTTCCGCGCTTGACATGTGTCAACCGCTACTACACATATGTATTTGTTTTCTTACAATTATTTTTTTCTCTGTGGGCTGAAGATTATCGTAAACGTATCCCCTCTTTTCGTTAAAAAATGGAAAAAAAATTATTAAGAATGGTACCAATTGATTTTGTTTTTAGTTTAGATTTTTTTTCTGACGGTACGTATCTTTCCCAAACAGACACAGTGGCGAATAGGTCCAGTGGCCTAAGTCTACTATTCAATATGACAATAGGCTCAGCTCACAAAGGCTGATTGTAACAGCTTTGGTAAACTATTTTTAAATCGTCAATATTTAATCAATCTTGATTAAATGCTAGATTAATTCTTCATAGTCTGTTAGCGCATAACATTGTCATGTCAAGTGCTCTACAAAATGCATAGATTCAACACATTTATTATATTCTGGCCGCTATGAACTTGTTAAGTTCATAGCGGCCTGAATATAATACTTCGAATTTTAGACATTGTCTTAGTGAAATTGGCTCGCCCTCAAGCCGGCCTGAATTTGAACATTAAATTAGTGACAAGACACTTAGTATTAGAAAACTAATCTCCTGGTTGTACTTTTAGGGGTATGAAAATCAATTTCAATCAGAAGTGCTAAGACTTTTCGTATCAAAATAAATCCAACCAAGGCCGCGTCTCACCTCCGGAAAAATATTATTGGATTGAGGATTACGCCCCTTGGTAGACATAGCCTATTCAACCACAGGCTTTTAGATCTTGAGGACATCAGAAGGTTCATTATTTTGACAAGATTCTTGTTTTGATGTGGCTAACAGGAAATCATTTGGATGAGGACATAATGCTAAGGACTGTTTTATTAGGCGACTCGCACGGTTGTCTCTTTAATAACAGAGTAACACACACAGTTATTATATAAATTATAGCTTTAATAAAAAGTACATTTTCTTAAAGTAAAAAAGCTAAGCTTTATGTGGAATACGTAAGCTTTAACATACATCTGGAAAAGACAGACGACCTGTCTAAGATCGCGGGCAAGGGCTAAATGCAGGCCGCTTCGAAACAAACGGGTAAGAAGCATATGTCCAGCACTGGACGTCCTATGGCTGACATGATGATAATGATGATGATGAAGCTTTTTAGTCGAAGAGTCCGAAACCCATGTCATCGTCAGATTCTTCGGATTCTACCAAGGTAGTTTTCAAATTTATGATTTTTATGTAGGATCAACAATGTGAGTATAATCCCACTAAAATTATAAATGTCAAAGTTTGGATGGATGAATAGATGAACAGCTGAACGGTTCGGGATGAAATTTGGCACAGGGATCGATTATAGTCTGGAATAGCACATAGGCTACTTTTATCCCGGTAAAATGTATGATTCCCGTGGAATAATTGATGTAGCGGGAAAACCGTAATCCACGCGGGTGAAACCGCGGGGCGCTACTAATGTATAATATAATATGAGTCAACTGCAACGCTGTAGTTGACTCATATTCCGTATGGTCCCGAGATTAAGTTTTAATTTTTTTTTAACCTCAATGGAATGCCGCCGGTTACAGATGACGGGTAATTAAGGCACCTTATCACCGGAAACAATTCAAATATAGCTTACTTCTCGCTTTTCCTAGTATTGTATAGACGGAACGTCCGCTCCAATATCGATATTCTTCAGACTTATCGGAGGCTTCTGATACGGTCACATTGTATAAACCCAAAATATAAATCTTTAATAACTTTTAACACTCGTAAGGGTGATAGTAAAGGCCTCATGTTATTTTTATTATTTCATATGCACGTCTTCAGCGTTTGCCCACAAATTGGCATGATTTTCAGCGACAATGTGAACGATGGTAATATCAAATCAGGGACGTATTGATATACTTGAGAAGGTCTGCCTGAATAGCTACCACGCGGTACCACTATGATGTTGGTTTAAACTAGCCAGGTAGGCGCCATTAGAATGTGTTATTTTTTATGGAGAATATCAAGCCTTTCACCACTATCTCAGCTGATGTTAAGTAACGATGCGGTCTACGATGGATCACGCCTGTCTAGAAGATACATCGTGACTTGAAGACACCCAGAGTGTAGCCATGCCGAAACTTAGACAATGAATTCTACACATTAACTGTACGCCCTATGAATATGTGGAAGCAAAACACTTCGTGCTATACGTTGGAACTTCTGCTAAATATGAGTGCCGTATTGGCGTCCGTTTGGTGGTTCTTAGAGAGAATGGTGAAGGAGGAATCACATTATGTAGCACCATAGCACACTGGAATTACCCAGTTTAATTCCACCATTTCCATTCTATCATTGGTCAACCAGACGTACGACTATGTGCCACCGCTACATGGTAGATATACCACCGTTACGCACGAAGCGTTTTTCTTCCACGTTTATAATGCGTACTGTAACGGAGTGGAGCTCACTGCCTGAGTCTGTGTTTTCCGATAGATACTGCGCGGAGTCTTCAAGTCGCGAGTGAATAGGTACCTTCTAAGTTTGCGTGCTACACCTTAGACCGCGTCGTCACTTAATATCAGGTGAGACAGTGATCAAACGTAAGCTATCATCTTTAAAAAAACACTACCCGAAATTTAAACAACCGGTAAAAAAAACGACAAACTAGCTGCTTACATTACGTATATCCATAGAGCACACTCCCTAAAATGTTGTCTTTACCAAGGAGTCGTTGTTGTTGTGGGTAACGTGTTACCTTCAGCGGTAGCTTAAGTACAGGTGGAAAGGATCCAGCGGTCGTTTGATCGACTGTCAACAGCTCCAAATGGATGTAGCGATGATAGCTCAGCGGTGGGTGCGCCGGCTGTCAAAGTGACGGACGTTGGTTAGATCCTCAACGGCTTGAGCTTCAAATTCCCAACATGTTGGTAGGGTACTTTCGAATACCCGCCTGGTTAGCTACCACACACCAGTTTGAAAAACTGTCACTAAACACATAGTGTGTTCAGGCAGCAGTCCTTGAGAGCCAGTAAGCATTTTATCTCTAGCGTGATAACATCTTCGACCACACCGCCCGCCCGATAGTGGGTAAACGCTAGATCTATACAGTATAAAAAAACAGTCCGTTCAGGATCAAGCTTTTATATATTAAGGAAACACTTACCGATACAATGTACCAGAATGTATTTTCTTCACTCCGTCCATGACTGCAGTGGTATTATCATCTCTAGACGCCGAGCAGATAGCCTAATGGCACGCTAATGTATTAAAAATTAATGCCATTATGAGTCGCGATAACTGGATTGCGGTTCACCTGGAACAATAATATCGTTTTTTAATTCGGATATAATTTCACATGCTGTTGAAGAAGAAGAAAATACGTTTATTTAAGACATGAAACGTACCAACCGGTCCACACAGGCCCGCAACCAATCCTTCCCTGCGATCTTAGTCAGTTCGCCTGTCCACCTTGTCAGGTAGGTTTCCCTAAGTAATCTGTGCTTGTCAGTGGTCGTCCTATGCTGTGCTTGCCAGTCCGTGGTCTCGATTCGAGAACCTTTCGACCCCAAGGGCCATTAGTTCTTTGAGCTAAATGCTCAATATGCTATATCAAATGCTATATGCCCTGCCCGCTGCCACTTCAACTTGCTAATCCCCTGGGTTATAACAGTGACTTTCGTTCTTCTACGCATCTCCTCATTTCTGATACGATCGCGTAGAGAAACCCCGAGTATATTCTCTCCATAGTTCGTTGTGCGACTTTGATCCTGCTCACAAGGTCTATATTCACACAACATAATTTAGTTTGTGATTACATTATGTAGTACATAGTAACTTTGGCACCAAATTAAACATGTCCTGTGATCATCAAACAGCAGTTGTAACACTGTAGCGAATAATTATTGTGGTGAACGAGATACTTGCCGTGTTTGTTTCTTTTGTTTTGAGTTTTGATATTTTTGTTTTGGTCTTGGTTAAGAGGAACTGATCTAGCGTAACGGTAACTCTTACAAATAATATTTCCTAAACCTAAACAGACGATCAACTTCAACCAAACTAAATATATAAAAGCATAATCATAGTCTTCGCCCAATTTAAGATAGCAAAATTGTGAATTTCTCACTGAAATTCCCGACGCGGTGAGGTTCAAAATTTTAATTTTCTGAAATTTTCTCTATCAACAGCAAGAAGGTGCTTTCAATTCACGCAAGGGTCCCCCATCATCTCATAAATATTTAGAATCGCCCCGACTCCAGAGGCCCGAACTCTTGAGTTAATTGTCCCGGCAATTAGCCCCATTACCACCAACTATTCTTATATTCTGTGGTTAAAGCAGGCGGTGTGAATGCACCTAACATCCAGCGCGCTACTTGAGAAGATTAACAATGGACAATTATTATTTGCTTTCTTTTAATACCAGATCACTACAACACGACTTATGAGTGTGATTTTTATAAAACGCGACTACAATATATATTCGTTGACTTTTGCGGCAAAGACGGGTTGTACACTGTACAGTTTGTACACTTCCAAGTTGGGCAAAATGTGTCAACTGACAGTACAGTCATTTTAGGCCAAAAATGGAATCAACCTCGGAATAAGCTAAATTTTTATATTTTAGCTTTATTTTAGAATTACAAATGTTGTCTCAAAAGTCACTCAGATTCTGGGTTGTCGCCATTGCATTGGCCACAAGCTAGAGAACAGTGCATCCCTAACTCCACTCACTTTTTTTTAAAGGTAAAATTAGGTTACGGCAATCATTCTTGCCGGGAGGGATAAACTGAAATATGACAAGCTGACTGCTAACCTTCACTAGTTGGAGAGGCACCCTCAGAAAAAGAAGAACCACTCTTACAGTTGCAGAATATTGCAGTGAGAAGTTCACCTGGTGCAGATGGTGGTGGTCACGCACAGTGTTATTACTGGAATTAGGGTCTCATTTGCGCCCTCTATATCAAAAAGCAATTTGACGTTTAAAAAAAGATCCAAAATGAACTTTCTTGAGAATTTTATTCATTACAACTTTTATATTAATGCAAACACGATAGGAAGAGAAAACTAGATATTCTCAAATAACTGATGCTTGAGACCTTTGATCTTGAATATATAAGGACGCTCATATGTTGGCGTATGTGTCTTTGAGACAACATTTGTATTGCTAAAATAAAGGTCTATACAAAAATTCAGCTTATGCATTAGATTCCGAGATGAAATGCCTAGATGACTTAACTACAAGTTAATGTTAGAGTAATGTATTTCACAATCATGAATATAATATTGAGTATGTCTACATTTAATAAGGCTGTAGAAGGTATTGTGAGTCGCAAAGCCACTCGTTGTGATAAACACACAAAAAACTAAATATTATTAAACACAAAGGTCAACATGATTTCAGGACATTTCAATTCCTAACATTGTCTCAATGATTTCTGAGATTTACACAATTATGATAAACACTAAAATTAAACAAGGTATCTGATCCGAATTAATGTCAATTTTATTAATTTCGATCCCATGTACAAACATTTATGTGATTGTGGTCTGCAGCAGCTAGATGTCAGTAAATCTTGTGTATTAAAGAATTATGAACATGTTACTTAAATATCTCCCGCTTGAGATATTTAAATGAAAACTGTTTCCAATGCATACAGTAAATAGGATTTAAATCTTATTCTTGTATATCTGCAAGTAGAAGATATCCATTACATACTTATGGAATGTATTTATTTAAGTAATAGGCGAGCAGCATTAAGCTGATGTGCCTATATCACACTGTGTCGAAATTTTATTTAGGCAGTCCGCATAGTGTTCACATTGTTTACATTCCACTGGTGCACTGGTCACAGGTTAGCAAGAGATTTAGAGAATTTAGAGTGCATGTCAAAGGCTTGTTGCACGTTAACACCCTCATAAATAATACTTTCCATGTAGGAGCAACAGGGCTAACACCTCATTATATGGGGATAAAACAATGTGGTTCATTACAGTAGATGCATTATACACTTTAACAGGATATTCATAACTATGGTGACTCGGCACAGTGGGAAGGATTTATTTGTCTTTTCGTTTTTAATTTAAAAGTTGCGTAAATATGATTAAATATACATTAACAAGTGTGAATATGGCAAATGAAGCTAATTACATTACTAGAATGCTAAAACATTAACAAATTATTTTAATATTAGTTTATCTCGGGGCAAACTCAATGTGCTGTGGGGTATCAGCCCAGAATTGTACCCCCCATCTCATCCAGAGGGTGCTGTAAGATGGGCAGCAGCGCCTTCAGAGAATCGAAAAACACACTAAACTCACCAACCTGTGTTCCATGCATGGCGAGTATTGGCAATTCCCTCCTATGATTTTTCCTTGTGAAGAGGAATGGAGAAGGCGTATATCGAGCAGTAGACGCCCTATGGCTGAGATGATAATAGTCACAATGACTATTTTCTACTATTTGACTTTAAAATATGTTCAAATTATGTAAACAACTTATTATAATCATATTAGCTACAGCTAATGTAATAATATTTGACCATAGCAGTAGCTGTTGCCAGTCAGCAGATTTTACTACTTCTGAATATGTGTATGACATTAAATTTACAAGTATAATTATGATGGAAAACCTTCGATTGAAAACTCATTTCATGACAAACACAATAATATCCTACCTACTCTAACCGGAGTATGTTGTTCTATACATGCTTATTGAGTGTGCAAACATGCGTAACCATGCAGTCATACAATGACCTCACTTCATTCATAAATTTTAATGAATGAAATCGAATGAATATTTCTTGTTTTTAAACACTCATGGTGTGTTTTTTTGAGTTCTCTTGCTATGGGTGGACGCAACACCCTCTTTTCTTTTAAATTTTTTATGGGGTAAAAATGGTTTATATGTACTTTTATTTATTTTTACTCTTCTTTTTTAATTTTTTTTTAGTTTAGTTACGCTTTATTCTAGTACTTAAAAGGATACTATACCTAGTACTTGTCCATACAAAAAGAAAAACCTTTTTTCTACCTTTGAATATTATTGATTTTGGTTACTTTTTCTTTAATATGATCTACAAATAATTTACTAGGCTAATGCATCTTATTTTTTCCAGTTTTTTCACATCAAAGGTACATTACAACCAGTCAATTTTTGCGCTGACACAGTGGTTATTTAAAATCAATATTTTTTACAAGCGGATATATTTTTTTAAAAACTAAATATATAAGGCATTCAATGTACTCCAGCGATTGACTTCAATAAAAATCTTTGTGTTACAGTTTAGAGAGGGAAAAGTGAATTGCCCAGGAACGTAAATTCTATCAAAAAATGCAGGTACCTATAAATCTCACAAGCAGTAACTGTCTCTATCGGTTGCATAGGGGGTTGGGAGGAAAGCTGCTATAGCAGTTTGTTTGCTTAATATCTGCAATACGAAAACAGAGTTTGTTCTAGAATCCTCTTCATTATTATATCTATACTGAATCAATTATGAAAAGAGTAACTGTTGTAGTAAGTAATGAACATGAAATCTTTCAAATCAAAACATCACATAACACCTTTACAATCCCACAGGCTCAGGCAGGCAGAGCGGAATAAACACTTATAAATACCAATTATGTACTAGTTCCATTTAATTGGGCCTTAGACAACATGGTGGTAGGGTATTTTCAAGAACCCACCTGGCTAGCTACCACCCTACCAACCTCATGTTAGAAAAACTTCCACCAAACACATAATGTGTTCAAGCAGCAGTCCTTGAGAGTCAGTAAGCATGGTCCACTAACCATCAAGAGAGATAGTTGTCAAATCCTAGATCTGTATAGTATTATAAAAAACCCTGAAGCAGCTCGAAAACTATACAAAAATAGCAGTATTATGCCATATACCACCATATTTTGCAATTTCGTGATATTTTATTGTTTTTGGCTAGCTGGCATAGACTCAACACAATCAGTACAGTCTCACTAACTAGCACTATTAAAAAATAGGGGGTGCCAGATTATTATAACATCCGGATTATTTAATTGTATAGAAAATATATTTATTATTATAAAATTTATATTTCAAGAAGATAGAATTCCATGTTGCCATTTTACTTGACATTTTTAGCTTACTATTTCTAAATTCAAAGCAACAGACAACAGATATACAAGTGTTATTGTGACAATTTTTGAGGTTATATTGATGCCACCGCCACCAAGGAATGAGAGTAACAAGTGGAAGCTTGCATCATACTAATGTTATAATTGCGAAAGTTTGTGAGTATGGATGTATGGATGTGTGTTTGTTACTCTTTCACTACTAACTTTGTATTTCTGAAAAAATACGACCTGGGTATCTTCAAGTCACGAGTGAATAGGTATCTTCTAGGCAGGCGTGCTCCATCGTAGACCACATCATCACTTAACATCAGGTGAGATAGTGGTCAAACGCCTGCCTATTCCCAATAAAAAAAAAGCGGCTGTATGGATTTCAATGAAATTTGGTGTGGATATAGCTTATACCCTGGATTAACACATAGGCATAATTTCATCATCATCAACATCATCACCATTTTTCATCTGTTGTTGTTCTTGTGTGTTGTTTTTATATGAGAGAAGAATAATTAGTTTCTAAGTATAAGTTATTATTTATGGGGTACAAGATAATTGTAGTATGAAATAAGTGTGCAGGTAAATAATTATGATCAAGGCTTTTTTTTTCTTTATGAACAATGTTAAAATAACCTTTGAGTGACTTTACATCTTGTAGATAATATTTATTATTATGATTATATTTATTTAGCAAATGCTGTGAACAATACTTGGGTATAATAGTCTAAACATATAATGTTTTTCATTCTTATATATATGTGTCTTATATATATATATATATATGTTGCAAGATTATCATGTAAATTTAATTAGATGAAAGATCTAAACAAAAGTTAAGTGAAGCAAATACTGACTTCAACGATGAAATAAAACATAATATAACAATATATTTAGGTAAGATATTATTTCAGTTTCCAACATTTTGATTTACACTTGTCTACTTTTATGTTACAAAATTGTAACACAACATCAAAAGTGAGAAGTTGAATTTTAAGTGTGGCATATAAATTTGAATATGTAAACAGGCTTGTTCGTATAGAAAACATGTTCAGCATGTTTTTAGGACAGTATGTCATGCATGAGGCCTGACAGAATGCACATTCAATTACACTACTGATACAGCTACACCTACACTTGGACCTGTTATCAAACACCACAAATCAAATTACTTGTCGTTTATCAACGCGTTTATCATAATAAAATACAGGTTCAAAAAACGTAATGAAAAGATACTCACCGAAAATGGCCACAAACTTTGAGGAATGCACTGACTCCACAATCACTTCGACAGTTTTTACAACATTAATTTTCGGTATAAATACACTTTCCAACAGCTTCTACTACTGCGGCGACTAGAAAACCGAGTATGCTGCACAAACATACATGAAAATACGCGACGATAGGCTGACGTACGGTATCTCAGTCTAGGGAGCGGTCAGTTCCTTGGCGATAAGCAGCAACGGGTGACAAATTTTATAAACATGTATACACAAAGTGAGCACAAATTAATTGAACTTATTTCAGTCCATTATAATCTTATCACAAACCTTCGTGAACCTAAAATTGAACCGACATAAAATGAACCAAGTGAAATCGTCCCTCCTCCCTTCACTTACGCGAACCTACGTAAATCAATCATAGAGAATAGAGTATATGACATTTTCATAGTCTCTAAGAATCTTACTCTACAGATCCTTAATAGCCACAGAAAAGTAGAAAAAGATTTGCTATATGCATAATAGACGATGTACACTTTTTTTATGGCTATAAACTATGAACTTTGAGTAATGAATAAACAGCCTACTATGGTGCTGATTTATTTATCTGAGGCTATGGACCACTTTTTAGTATGACGTGCTCATTCGATTTAAATAGGTTCGTGGAGTTGCTACTCTATATAGAAAGGACCAGAGCAAGTGCAAGCATATAAATATTGCACTTTTTGCTCGTGCATAATAACTAAAGTGGGAAAAACTGATTGTATGCCACATACTATTTTTATTGCATTAAAACGTAACGAACTGCCTGAGAGCATAATACAATAAAATTAGGCACCTAAGATGGCGACGACAACCTAATTAAGTATTATTAAAAACTACAGAGTAGGTACCATTTTACATTTTAATTATCCTTGCGCGTGTCGTCTTTGCATAATATTTTATGTACCAATTTTATTCAATATTATTTAGTGATAATCCATGACATTTTGATGCAAAATGCAATATCACTATAATTTACCTACCCAATCTTATGAAAAGCCGAAAATTATTACACCATAACCCTTAAATCCTGTTCTTAACTTACTCTATTACCGCGAAGGAAAAACCGGTAGTGATCACCGCATGGTAAGAGGCACATTGAACATTAATGTTAGATTTTAGAGGTCCCGTTTGATGAAATCCAAACGCCAGCCTCAGAATGTCAATATTCAGAACCTCGAGAACTTTCGACTTGAGCTATCCAATCGCTTTGCTTGCCTTGAGAACTTTGCATCAGTGGAGGAGACCAACAACAGGTTTGTAGAAAATGTCCACGCAGTGGCGTCTAAGTTCTTCAAACCCCGCCGTACAAATAGACCTGAAAATCTCTTCAGCTCCGCCGTCGACCTCATGGCTGAAAGACGCTCGTTGCAACTGCAATCATCCAATGATGCTGCGTCATATAGGCAGCTCAATAAACGAATATGCAACTACTTGCGATACGACATCCGTACCTACAAATCGTTTTAAAGATACGATCGAAGGGAGAAAAAGCTCCAAGTTATTTGGAAGAGACCGGTCTGAGCAAAGCCAGATGACTAAGCTGAAAAGAGATGATGGCAGTATAGCGTCAATCAAAGCAGAGATGCTTAAAGAGATAAAGGGGTTCTATGGACAGCTATACTTTTCGGTCGCTTAACTTGTTGACGGTTTGGCCAAAGACCCATGAGCCAAGTCAACCGGACACAATTCCGAAGACATCCTCACACGCACACAGCTCACTTCTTATCATTTTGTTGGTGACAAAGGTAGAGCAACAAAATCTAGAAGTGAGCAGATAATGCCTCCGACTGCGTTTGTGAACACTGTCAACTAAGATCATTGAAAACCAAAATAAAATATGGAAATTAAAATCTTGTTTCTATCTTTTCATCAGTTGTTTAATTAATTTAATAAAAATGGCAGATATTGACGCAGACGGGTTTTTTGTTTTTTTAATTAATAATTTTATTTATATTATTAGTATAGATTGTGTACGCGAGCGAATGAGCAAATGTGCGTGCGTGTGTAGGCGTAGGTGAGTGCGCGCGCGCGCGCGTGCGTGTGCGTTAGTGTGTGTGTGTGTGTGTGTGTGTATGTATGTATGTGTGTGTCTGTGTCCGGGCGGTCATGTGGGAGTGGATCTATTAGACCACTAGATTACTAGTATGTATTCTATCTGATGTTTGCACTGACCAAAGAATTTATAAAATATACTTCTACATAGAAAGATATCAATAGTATAGTTGCCTCATCATTTAGTAAAAACAATTCATCCTACTAAGCTATTTCAAACTAATATAATAAGAAGTCGAAATCGTCATATTGTTTTGTCATCATAGGATTATCCATACGCCGGATTCGCCCACCGCGACCGTTGTGTTGTGATGTCTGTGCTCTTTACTTATTTTTATGTGTTGTGTTGTGTGCATAGAATAGAACACTTGTATCCTAAAGTTGTGTGTGCGTGGTGATTTGTGTTTTATGCTGATTGTAAGAAATATAAATAAAACCAGGTTTATTTTGACAATGAAACATAAATAAATGTGAAGAAACTCACCGTCTTGTGTTATCAAGTGATAGTGAATCCGTCGGAAGGCGGTAATCGTGTACGTTTTATTGCTATTTGTGGATTCTGGATCCCGTCGATGTACCATAAACAAAAATGTCAGCGATCCCGATTTTTTGTTTTTTGCTGCATTCCCATCGTTAAAACCTTAATTAGATCACACGAATGATATCAAATAATGTTAGACGCTTTCTCCGGAGGTGTCGTTTGGTTGGTACGTTGTTGAGGAGGCAATAAAACGGCCATACTAAACGTGCGTTTCGTGTGCGCGCTGTCTACACCCGACCTATCTCATTGTTTATGTATGGAGCTTAACTCAGGAATTCTGAAGAAAAATTGGACAATATTGTATTTTTTGATGAAAATTGTGGGCTGATGAGTGGTTGAAGCCGTCTGGTTGTGGTAACGGGTTCCGCGTGTGTCGTCAGCGTGCCTCCACCGCCAAGGTTTTTGGTCCTCTATTTATAATAATCCCGATCGTTTTGGTGCAGCAAAATGACATTCTTGTAATGAAGTGCCGTGCTATAGATTTGTGGGACATGTGCCAATTATTGTCCCTGTGACGAAGCCCGCCTCGGATCAGATCTGTGTGTATACAACATAACAGTGATGTTTATGTGAGTGGCGATCACATGTCGCGATTACATACTACTGCTATCAGCAGTTTTCATTCAACATTTAGTTTTTAACAGACATACAGCTAGTACTAAATCATTTGTAATTTGTCTTCTCTATGATGTTTCAATAGAATGATCAACATAGGTACAAGTAAATGTTACTATATAAAGATTTTATGCAAATAAGATGCTCGCACTCATTTGATTTCTACAGGTTGGTCATTCGCTTCAGTTACCCAATAAGTAGTAAGTGCATCTACCTAAGAGTGCATAATGTTCTGGCTCAACAATTTATGTAACATAACATGTACACATTAGAAAGCCTTTGCACCTAAGAAAATCTCTGTATTTATGATAGCTAACTCACTCAATACAACAATTTTTAGTTACCATTTGGATTATCCACTTATTACTTCTTAATATAAATAGAAAATTAAAAAATATCGCTATTTATTTGACAATTAGTAATAATGCCCATGGTAAATTTAAGTTTTTAGGAGTTCCACAAAAGTTTTTGCAGTACAATGGCTAAGCTACTAATTTTAGTACATATCTCGATTGGTATCTGAGAAAACTGTAATGATTTGTATGAATCTTTGTATTTAAACGAATTACTTGCTTTTCAATATTATCTTACCTGGAAAAACAAAATTTTTTGACAAAATATATTTTCATGTCAGCCACAAGATGTCCACTGCTGGCACATGACACATAGGCCCTTTGATCTCCACAAAGACCGGTAGGAAGTGGCACACATCCAGCCCCTTGAAAAGCTTGTCAGAGATGATCATGCTGTAGATAATAATCAGAAAATGAATAAATTTTTATTTATTTACTGTCTGTATTTGTGTTACTGCTGTGCCCTACGCCCCACATTCATAGTGTGTACAGGTAACAAATGGAATTCATTGCATAAATCTGTATTTCCGCAAACATATAACCTGGGTATCTTCAAGTCACGAGTGAATAGGTATCTTCTAGGCAGGGGTGCTCCACCGTAGATCGCATCATCACTTTACATAAGGTGAGATAGTGGTCAAATGCTTGCCTATTCCCAATACAAAAATACCAAAAAAAGTTTTACCCGTGTGGTGATGAAAAACGGTGATGATGAAAATAATCCTATGTGTTAATCCAGGGTATAAGCTATCTCCATACCAAATTTAATCGAAATCTGTGTAGCCATTTAACTGTGAACAGGTAACAAACATACACACAAACTTTCGCATTTATAATATTAGTAGAACTAGCTGCGCCCTGCAATTTTTCTCACATGGTGATGCTTGATGATAATGATGAAAAGTAGCCTATGTGTTATTGCAGTACCTAAAGTACTCCTATACCAAATTTCACAAAATCAGTGTAGCTATTTCAGAGTGAAGAAGTAACAAACATACACACAAACTTTCTCCTTTATAATAATAGTAGGACTTTAATTAAAATATTTTTAAAATATAATTCGATAGTATTTGCACTGTTCTTTTCCTTGTTCTTTTAGGCTATAGGAATCAACAACGTCATGTATTTGACCCCCACTGGATTTTAGGGAAACCCTTAAGCAGTGTATTTGTGAGTGGAAGAATATGAGGAAAACATTGTACTAGCGGCCCGCTCCGGCTTCGCACGGGTATAAAATATATAGCCTATGTCATTAATGGATGTTATTATACATATCAACCTTCCTCTTCAATCACTCTATCCATTTAAAAAAAATCGAAAATTGAATAAAAAAACCGCATCAAAATTCGTTGCATAGTTTTAAAGATTTAAGCATACATAGAGATATAGGGACAGAGAAAGCGACTTTTTTTTATGCTATGTAGTGATAACAAGCTCCATGACATTTTAATTTACAGTGCCAATGTTACTGTTTTTTCTATTTTTATTATATTTCCCTGACCACAGAATAGGTTGTGCATATGAAATATAGGTACATATTATATTGAGTAACATAGTATAAAATAGAATGTTATGCTTGGTCCTTATTTTGTACCCTGTTCTTAAAATTATATGTAGTATTTAAATCCAACAGCTCATAAATAGTGGCCATGGTACATTTTAAAGGTCAAGAATGTCATTGCCTCTAATAAGATGCTCATAGCAAGACAAACCTTTATGTTAATAAAACCTTAGTCTTTCATTCATTTGTACAACTTACTCCTTGGGGCTATAAAATAATATACAGGCAATCTCGCTGAGCTTGATCTTTCCTCCTACCAGTCTTATTTTGGTACATACATATAGTTACAATTAGAATGACCTATCTTCACTCCTATTTAAAGTTAAAACATGGGGTCCTTTAATAGCAGTGATCACGAAATTCCTTTAGAATCGAGATTACATTAAAAATATCAATGAGAAAGTGCGGATACTTTTATTAGGTATGTGCATAAGCAGCTATAGTGAAGTGGGCATGCTGCGTATCATGCTTAATGAAATTTAGATTTCTAAGTTTGTTAGGTTCTTCCATTGTTTATGACAAACAACTTCTAATTATTCTCTACGTATGTGTTGTTTCATTTAATTATTAAATTGAGAATGCTCTGCTCACTCGCATATAACTTGCGGTAAGATATTGATTTAACTTTGTAGGGATAATTCTATGACGCACTACTATGTTATTACGCATGTGTATCTTATATTTCGTTGTATGGTCTTAAAAACAATGTAATAAGGCTCACTTTACGAGCAAGTGTATTGAAAATTAATTTTTTGGGCGTCGGAGGCAACTTACATCATTAAACGAAAGCCTAATCTTTTACAAATATATTAT
Source organism: Apeira syringaria (assembly GCA_934044485.1). Classification (NCBI taxonomy): domain Eukaryota; kingdom Metazoa; phylum Arthropoda; class Insecta; order Lepidoptera; family Geometridae; genus Apeira; species Apeira syringaria. The sequence continues at coordinate 6,285,352 of OW203672.1, read as the reverse complement.
TATTGTTTTAATTTGAATTTAATGCGCTGAAACCGCGACATTACAACAGTTCATCCTCTTTGTCTAACATACAATAATTAACTGGAATGTTGACGCCATCTATCAACATTTTTATGAAACACTGGTGTATATGTGGCTTTGTAATTATATAAACAATTATTTGCTCGTTCCAGTCAAGTTGGCGAAGGCACGCAGGGGTATGATAAAGGAGAAGGAGAAGGGCGGCGGAGCCCGCCTTAAGGACGAGCCTAATGACCCTACAGAACCTGGTGAGTCACTCTAAACTACTCGTCTTTTTAAATTTATAGATCCGGCGTTTGACCTGTGTCACATGATGCCCTTGATGGTCAGTGCCTGTTATTAAACAAAAAAAACCCTACAAAACTAGGGCAGTCCGTTCAATTTTACCATCTAAATATTTCGGATACACCCTAAGCGCTATCCGAATAAAGTCGGAATTTTCGCATATTGGAAACTACCGAATTTCATGCGGCATATGATAAAACGTACTATTTAAATTATTATTTAACGTGATGCGCAACGAACACAACAGAGGAAGTTTCAAAATAGCGCCCATCACAGAAAAACTCTTAGAACACCGTATGAGATGGTACGGGCATGTCATGAGACGAAGCGAAGACCATGCCGTGAAAATAGCCTATTCCTCCCCAACAAGAAAAGAGGCGCAGGACGCCCTCCCGCCACGTGGTGGTCCACTATGTCCAAGGACCTGGAGCAAGCCCAATTGAATTTTCAGACATCCCAGGATAGATTGTCCTGGCGCAAGAAAACGAGGAGAGCCGATCCCAGATAATGGGACAAGGCAAAGAAAAAAGAAGAAGAATTAACCGTTAAATAAGTAATTTTTGATTGGAAATTCTCGAGAGTTTGACACATAATTAAATGATATGTATTATCCTGCTTTACTCACGTTTATAGCCGAAGTATTTCGAGCTAGGTTTCGGGCGGGTCTGATCCCATCATCAGGTGCGTTTAGCCTGCCAGATATACGTCATACGATACGCTGTAGTGATCGCCGCGATCAGATTAATAGATCCGAACTTTCGACTGAGTAAGCGAAACGAAAACTATCACGCTACCTCAGTTTATCCCACGAGAACAGTAATTTTTTCAGAACAAGAATTAGCCTATGTCTTTCTCCAAGGTTCCATCTATCTCTGTACCAAAATGCATCAAAACTACTAGAGAGGTTTAGGCGTAAAAAACGAATGGACAAACTGAGTTACTTTCATATATATATTTTTTTATTTGTATCCCAGAAGAACCATCAATTTTATATTCAAAAGTTGCCTCTATGCCAATTCAAGTTATAAAATATCTATATTCTGAATTTAAAATTCAAGTTTTTTTTCATTTTTTTTCAATTTCAAATCCAAAATCTTTGAAGCCGTAAAGACGTGAAGAGGTCAGACACATAAACTTTCGCACATATGTATAATATTAGTGCGATAATGAATTGCTGGTTAACCTATTGTTTCCGGCATCGAGAGGATTATATACCTCTATATGAAAGAAATCAGTTAACCAGAAAGCCTTATTGTAGGCAACATAATAACTAATGGCCGCATAATTTTCATACATCCATGGTCAAAATGATAATGTTAACAATACATTGACCACGTTACCTTGAGAATTGCAATTTTAGTTGAACATGTGAAAAAAATGTATTACTATTAGCTTTAAAGGCACTATAGCAACATGACCTTAGAGTTTAGACTATGTTAATACATAATTATATGCTTTGCAGTTTCGATTGCTAAAACGTTCAAAAAATAGGTCAATATTGAGTACAAAATAAGGAATTATGTTTATCTCTTAATTCATTTTGGGAGTTATATATTTTATCGACGCTTTCATCTCAGCCATAGGACGTCCACTGCTGGACATATTCCTCCCCCATATAGGGGGATTGGCCAATACTCGCCACGCTTGGCAGGTGGGTTGGCGAGCGCAGTATGATTTTAGATCCTCAGAAAGTGCTGCTGCCCACCTTCTACGCGATCCCTTAGCCGACTCTTACGGCACCCACGACGATGATGGGGCGGTACTATTCTAGGCCGGTACCACCACGGCAAGCGAAGCTTCACTAAATAATAATACATGTATTGGTGCCCGTCGTTCATTTTAGATAAAGTATTCAGAAGGAAATTTATTTATGCGGCAGCGGAGAAGCTGAATAAAAAAAAGATAATTTAAAGATTTGACCACACTAAGTGAAGATAGATAATAGGGAAACTTTACATTCCCTATAATTTATAGGGAATATTCGTTTGTCGATTGTTCAGAGACAACCACACTGATGTGATGCTGTTTCTAGAATCCATTTGTTTGCGGCAGCAAAACGTTAAGGTGCTGTGAGGGGTCAAAATATTGTGTGTATTGTGATTGTGTGTGTCTATGCCTTCCGCGACACAGGGTATTCTAGTGCGGGGGTGTGTATGTAAATAAAAAAAAAATTATGAGCATTTTTCCTATAAACACCGTATATGTAACAGAAATAAACTAAATATATATTATTCCATAGGATATAATTAATTACACATAAAATCATCGATCCAAAAATATTATTTGCAGTGTTTCTCTCGATAGAAAGGAATCGTAAATGAGCCACTTGATACTTATTCACATTTTTTATGTATATGATGAGGCCGTGGTGGTACCGGCCTAGAATAGTACTCCCCCATCTCTTCCCGTGGGTGCCGTAAGAGTCGGCTAAGGGATAACGTACCAGGAGGTGGGCAGCAGCGCCTTCTGAGGATCGGAAATCATAATGCGCTCGCCAACCCGCCTGCCAAGCGTGGCGAGTATTGGCAAATCCCCCCTATATGGGGGAGGCATACGTCCAGCAGTGGACGCACATGGCTGAGAAAAGAAAAGAAAATGCATATGAAAAAATGGAACCGAGAAATATCATACTATATAAAACTGAGATAAAGAAATGAATAAATATTATATTCATACAAGATTCCAGGATTCGAGGTCCACGATGTCGATGTTTTATTATATACTAGCTGCGCCCCGAGGCTTTACCCGCATGGTGATGATTGATGATAATTAAAAGTAGCCTGTGTTATTCCCGGAATGACTAACATCCCGGAAAATTTAGCGAAATGCCAATATGAAACGATTTTTACGTTTGATTATTGCAACGCAAAATATATCATAAAAATCAATTCGTCTGTATCCCACTGAAACAATATTTATGCGCGGAGAAAGCGTTCAATTAGTTACCAGTGGCGCTCGAGCGTGTTATATCGATTTATCTCGTCGGATATCTAGAACTAACATCGTCACTGACCATCAAGTGAGATAGTGGTCAAACGCTAGATCTATACAGTATAAAAAAAAATTGGTTGTCTGTAAAGTCGGTTTACGGACGATAGATTTACGTGATAACGACATAATCATTTATGACATTGACATTGACATTGACATTTGACATTTGACAATTGACATTTGACTTTGACTTTGACTTTGACTTTGACTGACTTTGACTTTGAAGTTTGAATTTGACTTTGACTTTTACTTTGACCTTGACCTTGACCTTGACCGTGACTTTGACTTTGATTATATTATCTAGATCTAGATAAAACTTAGGTGGAACGTTACAGGAATGTTACCGTTACTATTTTTCATTTTGGCATTCATCAATTTATAAAACGTTATCACGTCAAAAACTAGAATAATGTCACGTTGGGATAGTAAACAATAATATTAAATTATTACAAGCCCATGCTATGAATGATTTTTCCTCATTAAACTAAAGTGTTAATCATTTAATAGTCCAAGATCCCAGGGCCACCAGACGTCACGTATTTTCTGATGAACGAAATGTGGCTGATTGCGTAGTGTTGGTATGTACTAAGAACGCATGCCTACCTGCTAGCTTGCTGAGACGGCCAATTTTCAGGTATCAGGTAATCAAGGTACATAAAAATATTACCTACCTCACGTAAATTCTCAAAGCTGATTTTTACGTATATTTTAGGCAATATCCTTAAAAATAAGTCGCCAATACTCCCAGACACTTTCCGTCGGCCGAATTGCTTTGCAGACGCTTTACAGCTTCCAAAATAATGACGTAACTTCACGTAAATTCTCATGCTCCATTTTTATATGTCTACCATACAACTATTTTAAAACCTCTTACAAAAAGACAGACCGATCCAAGGGGCCAATCATCGCATTAATTCAATTTTAATGTCTATGTGGGTAAGAGCGCGAGGGCATTATCCACGCGCATGAGACTGAGTGAGACATGTATTAGGATTTATTGACTTTTCTGTCTCTCTATCTCTCTCTTACAGTTGACTCATATCAATTGATATTAATATTATAAGAAATTCAGTTAAAAATTGAAATCAGGTTTTTCAATTTTTTCAAGAAAACCTTTAAATGTTTCCACAGATGAGTAGGGAAAGTCAGGTTGTATAGTTTTTTAATTACATAATTATAGCAGCAACATTAATGACTATCCTAGATTTCTTTTTTCCTTTTATATCCTATTCATAAACGTAGTTAACTGACTTTATGTCATTCCAGGCCACGGCTCCCGGCCACCGTCAGCGTCGTTGCCGACCCCAGCGGCGCTGAAAAAAGAACCTGACGAACCACAGCATAGGGTCAAGATGGAGCCACACAGCCAATCGGGCGGCGAGGATTCCAACGCGGAACTCGGCGTCGATGGTATTAAGACTGAGATAGACGGCCTCATGGACAGCGACGGTGAGTCCTACATCATCGCCAGGAGCTGCCATATCCGATCATAAAACGAGAACGATTGGACACTACATCGGAGTTAGCTATGAACATATGCACAACGAAAAGCTCACCAATCAGTCACCAATATGAGTTGCATGATCATTATTATATAGATGTAGTATCCGGCTTTACTCACGTTTATAGTCGAAGTTTCGACCTAGGTTTCGAGCATGTCCGATGCCCATCCTCAGGTGAGTTTACGCTGCCAGATCGCGGCGACCACTGCGGGCGGCAACGCGCTCAGCTCGCCGCGTCAGCTGCGGTGCGGGTGGCGGGCGGAAGCGTGCGTGCATGATCATTGTTTTATTAAAATGAATATCTTCTTCTTCTTGCCCTTAGCCCACTCTTGGTGGGGTTGAATAATATGTTTTTTCTTCCGCTCTGCTCTATCAGTAGGTAGAGTATAGTAGAGCAATGAGATAATAATAGTATTTATAAAATTATATTTTTAAGTAACCCATAATACACACATCAACACAATCTAGGAATATTGATCACTTTTCATTGATTATCTACGAAACGGTAAAAATGCGTTATGACTATAAATAGAATAATTTAAGAGAATTTCAAGGCTGATTATATAAACTTTAACATAACGATGATATTTTCTTTTCTTTATTTAAATAAAGTGTTAAATTAATCAAGCCGTAGAAAATTACTGACTAAACATAAACTTTTTAATGTGGCGTAAAGTAAGTAGTGTAAAGTAACTATCATCACAAATATTGTGATGATAGTTACTTTTGTAAACCAAAAAAAAAATTTTTTTTTTTTTTTTTTTAAAAACGTAAATTTTTCAAATATTTTTTCGCCCTTTCTCAATGAATGGGTGAAAAAAAATCAAACGTCAAACGTATACTTACCATGTCTTAGAAACAATGAATCCTATAACTAATATTCTAACAGATAATTCAACTAAGACAATGAATTTTACTCCTAATATAACTGACATGTACTTTTATGTTCCCAGGTGACCCCACAAAGTCCCCATCATGCGAGCTCGGCGGGCCGGGATCCTTGAAATCTGAACGTCTTTCATCAGATTCTAACGACATACTCGATCCACAAACTGGACTTAGAGGTTCCTCAGGTAACCTTCAGGTAAGCGAAAATATAATAACAAGTCGCGAGTGAATAGGTACCTTCTAGGTTTGCGTGCTAAATCCTAGACAACGTCATCACTTAACATCAGGTGAGACAGTTGTCAAACGCAAACTTATAATATGTAAAAAAAAAACATCTGAAAACCATCAGGGGACTATTTCATAAAACAACAAATGACAGTTAACTAACAAATGTCACCAATACACATTGTAATTTACGTTTCATAAACCAAATATTGAAATAGAAATGGAAATCGCTAAAACTACCTCACGTAGCTTATTGACGCCCCATATTGACTGGCCTGTTGGCGCAGTTGGTTGCACTCTGCCTTCTGAGCCGCTGGTCCCGGGTTCGATTCCCGGACAGGTCAAACATTTGTGTGTATGAACATGTCTGTTTGACCTGTGTCTGGGTGTGTATATGTATATAAGTATATATATCAGTCATCAGGTTACCATAGTACAGGCTCTGCCTAGTTTGGGACCTGAAGACCTCATGTGAATGTTAATAAATAAAATAAATATGTAATTTTACTCATAGTTCATGGTTAGCAAATATATATGTCATAGAGAAACGCTAAAATTTCCCTGTAATTTTAATACTATTACTACTAGTTACATAATTAATTCTGTCCCATCAAATTACATATGGACATAGGAGGTAAATCTCAATATATTTTTTGCATCTGATCCGCTAAATTTTGTTGCATCTATTCAGGAATATAAAATCAGGTATTTTGTGAGTTTATCCAGTGTTTATCTGAAATCTGAACAAAGGTTCGGTGCTTACTAATTTTTAATGGTCTTAAGATAGCCTTCACGCTGGTGGGGTATACATAGAAAATTGACATAATGTTGCTCATCAAGTTCCGTAGGCGCTTAAGGGTGCGCCTAATGCCAAAATTACGTAAAAGGAGTATTTTCAAATGCACACTATGATGGTAACGAACGTATGTATTGCTATTATAAAAATATTGGAGGCAGTCGAAAATCTTGTAGAAGTACAGTAACCGAACATAATTTTAAAAAAAAATTAGTTTATAAAAAAATCGACAGTTACTGCACTAAAAACAGTTTTTCTTCAAATGCTCTGAATTCTCAGCGACGACCCTACTTGATTATTTATGAATAAAATAGCTGGACTAATGTATCAATTGAATAATCGGTTAGATTTAGATTAGATTTTTCAATTCTAGTTTATATTTGAATAATTAATTAAAACCATGGCGCGTCCGCCTGGCCGTTTTGCTTTCCGTACTACAGCGGGCGACAAGACGCACAAGTGAAATATGTTTTTTTCTTGGCATTGGGCGCACTCTTAATACTACAGCCTCTGTAGCCGAACTTTCCATATTTCGAATATGATAAAAACCTAGCAATAACACTAACTCTTGTGGCAGGATGGTAGCCAAAACTGCCGCAACCCGAACGGGGGTCCAGAGTCCATGGGGTCATGCCGCATGGCCGGCCCTGGTGGCCCCATGGGACCAGGTGTCTCAATGGGCCCCATGTCCAGTGAACAACAGACGCTGCCGTCAAACGTGATTAGCAAGCAAGCCGGCAGCATGGAGGTAACTTTGATGGTATTAATACCAGAGTTCAGATTACGAGATTACAGATGGAGCTATAAAGGATATTTATACAACGTGTGTAAAGCACATTATGCCTCAAGTCTTCAGATATTGCTTGTAATATAATAATATGCAAAAATATATCCGATCAATTTGACATCTCTTGGAAGAATGGACAAGGCCATTCCATAAACGTGCTTTAAATGATAAAAGGTTGCCAGACTTAATTGGTGTTAATGGGTAACGGCCAATTCAACGCTCAAGTATGCTAACACGCTCGTGTTTAATAGCAAGTGTTCTGTATTTAAAATAATAATTTGTTTGTAAATATGTAATGGGATTTTTTGGGAGATGAGAATAAGCTTGTATTATATCTATACGCTGCATTGTCATAACAATAGTTTTTAATGACACCTAAAATATTTATTTAATTGGTTTTATCTTCTTGAATAATCACAGATTTGAATAATCACAGATATGTATATTCCCAACTAAATATTCGTGGGTGTTCCGCTAGCAGCAGAGCCAAATCTTCGTGTTCTCGACATTGCTCGCCAACAAGGGCGCTGAGGCCGTAATATCCGGGCAACACCACTCCATCATATCCTATCATTGCGCACAGCCAGGAACAAAGAAATATTTGGAGGTAAGTTTACTTATTTTATGTTTAATTCTGAAAATATAATGTATATTCTGAATCACAGCTATATAAAGAAATTTAATTTACAGAAACATCCCTTAAAAATGGGGCAGTTCAACAAACAAAGCCCTGCACAATGGCTGAACAACTTAGCAATGGCCAAGACACGCGGAGGCATGCGAGGCGGACCTAACATGATGGGAGGTCCAAACCAAATGGGCCACATGATGGGCGGCCCGATGGGACCCAACATGGGGCCAATGGGCCACAACATGGGGCACATGGGGCCGAATATGATGCCCAACAGAATGGGCGGGCCGCAAGGTCAAATGATGATGATGAAGGGGCAGATGGGTCAGATGGGGCCAGGGATGGGTCCCATGGATGGGTTTCCAGGGGGCACCCCGTCCTGTGGTGTCATGGACGGCCTCGGTGCTGATGGTGAAATGCCCTGGGACACCGTAAGTATTGATTTATCGTTAGCATGGACCAATATACTACAAGAAGACTGACAATCACCTAAAGAAAACCGTACGCCGGAAAAAACCTCACAAATTCAACTTTCGATTAAAGAATTTAAATCGATAACTTAGTAAAACTAGTTGGTACTCATTCTGTGACTACAAAATTTTCTAAACCTGTAGCGCCATCTAGATTTAGCCTCGAATTATGAGGTTTTTTTCGGCGTACGATTTTCTATAGGCGATTGTCAGTCTTTTTGTAGTATATTGGTCCATGATCGTTAGTGAAGCTCAAATGGCCATTTTGATTTTTGATGTAATATAACTTACGTAGGATACCTTTGGAAGGAGTGTACAGAAAAGTCGTTTTATTAAATTCATTCTCTCATATATTATTTGTTTAAATAAAAATATGATACATTTACAGGTACTTTTCAGTACCTGCCTGACTAGCTTCCACCCAAAGGTTTGTAAAACTGTCACCAAACACACGGTGTGTTCAGGCAGCATTCTTTGAGAGCCAGTAAACATTCTAGGTCTAGCGTGACACGTTTGACCATATTGTCACTGACCACCAAGTAAAATAGGGCTCAAACGGTTCTATAAAGTATACAAAATATGGTGTCTTGAATAAATGTGGTTTCTTTCTTTTCTTTCTTTCAAAAAACATTGCATACATAGAAACCGTTTGTTACATTATTTAAAAATTGTTACTTATGACTTACGGAATTTTTTGCAAAAAAGATTTTTTTGCATAGGAAATCATAAATTTAACATTGTAGATTGGTAAACAGTAAAATAAATGCTTCTCTATCACAGTAACAGTCCCAAATCAATTATGTTTACAGAAAAACCCCTCTGTAATGTCTAACGGCATGCCAAACGGCGCGGGCCAGATGGGCTCGTGTCCTGACTCGGGCTCCGCGCAGCAAGATTCGGCCTCACAACAAGACTCTGGCCCCGACCAGCCCTGCCAGGGTGGCCCTAAAGGTAACTACGGTAATGACATTTTTTATATATTTTTAGACATAATAATTTTAATTTATTTATTAAAAAAGAGACAACTCAATATCAATATGGTTGTATTATTGTATATTTAGCCATAAACTTTTCTGATCTTTATTCCAATAGCCTTGGAGAAGTATGACCGGCCGTGTAGAATTTACTAGTATTAAATCGAATAGCTTGTGCAATATTATGCTTTTACACATAATCACACTTGTGGTGTATGACATATTATATTTAGATTCTTTTTATGTGTCAAGTCTTGTATATCGTGTATATTGACCATATATATATATATTGCGGGGGTTTGAGTGTAATAAAATAAATAAATAAAATATATATGTGTCCCCCGATATGTACAATCCTAGAGTCCTAGAGTCTTCAAGTCACAAACAAATAAATAAGCACTTTCTAGGCTTACGTGCTACGTATACTAGACTACACCGTCACTTAACATCGGGTGAAACAATGCACAAACACTAGTTTGAAAAATAGCTTTTTTAGAAAAATGTTTTGCTTCATAATGAATTAATGGACTTACCTTGTAGGTATCGAACTACCTTTTGCATTTGTTAACTTTTTAATATATTTCTACCTAGTAACATAACCAACAGTGTCGACTAACGTATATACCACAAATCATTACAAAAAAAGATGAATAACATGATAAATTTTGTGCACTATGCGCACTTAAAAAAAATTTTTTTAAATGATTGAATATTTTTTTGTTTTGAAATTTACAATCCCGGTGATTACACTATTCCGGTAATACCGTGTTACAAGAGTCAAGATTTAATGGGGAGAGTCGCACCTTTCAGAATTCGTTCAACTTTTAATGTATTAGCCAAGTTGAAATCTAAGGAATTTAGAAACCTTACTAACCTCAAAATAACTATATATCACCAGTACATTCTATAACCGTATTACTTCGTTTTGCAGGAGTAAAAATCCCCGACGAAAATTTAACCCCACAACAACGAGCACATCGCGAGGAACAATTGGCGACAATACGCAAAATGCAGCAGATGTTATTCCCAGAAAGCGGCGGTAACAACCCTAACCAAGGGCCAGAAAACTCCCAGCAAAATAACGATATTAACCCTCCAAACTCACAAGCGAACATGAATATGCCTTTCCCTGCATTGTCGGGCATGGGGCCTAATGGGCCAATGGGCCCTGGCCCGAACGGACCCATGGTCTCAATGTCTAATAGCATGAACTCAGGACCCAGTTGCACTATGTCTGGTCCTATGGGACCAAATGGCCCAATGGGAGGTCCAATGGGTCCCAACGGCCCCATGGGGGGTCCAATGGGACCTGGCGGTCCTATGGGCGGTATGGGTGGGCCAGGGATGGGAATGGGTGGGCATGGTTCTATGGGCCCTAATGGAATGATGGGGCCAAATGGGCCCATGATGGGGGGGATGGGGCCTAATGGTCCTATGGGTCCAATGGGACCGTGTGGTATGAAAGGTATTAGAGGCCCGTGTGGCGGCCCTGATATGAAAACTGGAATGTGCACGGATATACATATGGGAAGAGGATGCGGTGGGCCTATGGGGGTAAGTTAGTTAATGAACATTTGTCTAATTGTGTTGTTTTAATGTGTTATAGAAAAAAAACCTCTCCTTATTATTAACTTAGAGAGAAATGGTCATTTAAGCGGCGTGCATGTAAACTTGTTAAGATAGAAAGTTCGAGTCATAGTCACTTGAGTAAACTACTTACATTCCTTACAACTCGAGTAAGAATTTATAACTCGAGTTGAGGTTCGATTAGTTTAGATTAAGAACTTTAAAATGCCTGTATTAAATTAGTAATATTTGGTAATATGAAATAAAATAAAGTAATTTCGATAAAAGTAAATAATAAAAGAATATGTAAGTAACAAAATTAGTGGATGATATTGTGGGTAGTATAGCTAGTAATCATTTGAACAATCTGTGTTATTCAGACAGACAGTAATATACATTTTACTGTTGGTTGTGCCACGCACATAAAAAATAAAACAGTATTTTGCTTCATATTCAATATCTTACAAAAACACTGTGTCTTTTTGAGCCTATGAATAGAGCATACCTAAAACTAGTCATACAAGTTATATAATATATGGTATTTTTAGCGCATGCCCAATCCTATGGGAGGGATGGGAGGTCCTAAGCAGTGCATGATGGGTGGACCACACATGGGACCTAGAATGATGTCAGGGCCTAATATAAACGCAATGAATGGTAAGTTATTATATATATTACATACTTATAACAACCTATAGATTTATTATCAAGCGATGATAGTCTCGGTTGTCCACCAAACAAACTGTTTCAATCCCCATCAACAGCTTGAGGTACCAGTAAAGGCAACACTGGTATTAAATTCACAGCATGTTGTTAGGGTAATACGGAGTACCTGCCTGGCTAGCTAAAAAAAATTGTCACTCGGTTATGGTGACTCGATGATACCCCAATAGCGTGAGTGTGTATGAGAGACTCAATTTCATTATGTATATGTCCAAATACATAATACATATACCCCGGAGTCTTCAAGTCGCGAGTGAATAGGTTCCTTCTAAGTTTGCGTCGCTTAGACCTCGTCCCTTAACATCAGGTGAGACAGTAGTCAAACGCAAGCTTTAAAAAAAAAAAAAAAAAATTAATTGAATCTTTTACATGCGAATAGGTGGGATTTAGACTGTGTGTATATTTCTGTAGATATTAGTATTACATTGGTCACCTCTTGTCGGTACGATATGGTTCTAAACTACTTCACCGAAGTTTTCGGTGAAGTAGATATTACGAAAGCATTCCTGAAACCTTTACAAGTCTTGGCTCATGTACGGAGATATTTCGTTTTTTGGCATGCTTCTCAACAAGCTGTACGTTTTTCTGGCTAGTATGTAGATGAGAACATGGCTTGTCCATAGCTGGTTTATCACATAGATGAGAACAATACTTCTAAGCAAAGAAATCTAAAGTCAAAATTAATAAAATAATAATGAGAAGTAAAAGTGTAAAATAATGTCATGTAAAATCAGATTAATAGTTTAGGCGTTACGGTAGAACACATAAATAAAAACATATCTATATATATATATAGATAATCTTTTATTGTTGCCCAAATCAATATTCAAGATAGGTTTTTGCAAAATATGCATTTAGAGAATGACTAAGGGTGTCCTTATCACTAAAACTACCAGGCAACCGTTGGATTGTAGAAGCGATTTAAAAGTCAACAACATGTGTTAAACATTTACTGAATTAAATATATTTTTACTTTTTCCTTTTTTTTATATCATCATCATCATCATCTCAGCCATAGGACGTCCACTGCTGGACATAGGCCTCCCCCATTGATTTCCACAAGGACCTGTTGGAAGCGGCCCGCATCCAGCCTTTGCCTGCGATCTTAGTCAGGTCGTCTGTCCACCTGGTCGGTGGCCGTCCTATGCTGCGCTTGCCAGTCCGTGGTCTCCACTCGAGAACCTTTCCACCCCAACGGCCATCGGTTCTTCGAGCTATGTGCCCTGCCCACTGCCACTTCAACTTGCTAATCCGCTGGGCTATGTCGGTGACTTTTGTTCTTCTACGGATCTCCTCATTTCTGATTCGATCGCGTAGAGAAACTCCGAGCATAGCCCTCTCCATAGCTCGTTGTGCGACTCTGAGCCTGTTCAGAAGGCCCATAGTCAGGGACCACGTTTCAGATCCGTAAGTCATCACTGGTAACACACACTGTTCGAAGACTCTCGTTTTCAGGCATTGTGGTATGTTGGACGAGAAGACGTCTCGTAGCTTCCCGAACGCTGCCCAGCCGAGTTGGATTCGACGATTGGCCTCTTTCTCAAAGTTGGACTTACCTAATTGGACTGTATGTCCTAGGTATACGTAGTGGTCAACAACTTTGAGAATCGAGTTCCCAACTGATATGGGGGCGGGCGCAACATGGGCATTCGACATAATTTTCGTCTTGTCCATGTTCATTTTAAGGCCCACCCTTAGGGAAACTCTGTTGAGGCCTTCGAGCATCGTGCTGAGATCTTCCATCGATTCTGCCATGACCACAATATCGTCGGCAAACCGAAGGTGAGTGATGTACTCGCCGTTGATGTTGATGCCGAATCCTTGCCATTCCAAGAGCTTGAAGGCGTCTTCCATTGCGGCAGTGAACAGTTTCGGAGAGATAACGTCTCCCTGTCTCACGCCTCGTTGCAATGGAATCGCCTTCGAAATTTGCTCTTGTACTCGGACCGACATGGTGGCGTTATTGTACAAACACTTCGATATACCGATGGTCAATACGGCACCGCTGGAGAGACTCAAGCACCGCCCACGTCTCGATCGAATCAAAGGCTTTCTCATAGTCCACAAACGCTAGACATAAGGGCAAGTTATACTCCTCGGTCTTCTGTATAACTTGCCGCAGCGTATGGATGTGATCTATGGTGCTGTAGCCTTTTCGGAAACCGGCTTGTTCGGGAGGCTGGAAGTCATCAAACCTGCGTTCGAGACGATTCGCGATGACTCTTGAAAACAGCTTGTAAACATGGCTCAGAAGCGAAATGGGTCTGTAGTTCTTAAGCAATGTGTTGTCACCCTTCTTAAAGAACAACACCGCTACGCTTCTGTTCCATGCTTCCGGCGTTGAACCTTCGAGGACAACGGAATTAAAGAGCTTCTGAAGGACTTTCAGTATCGGTGAGCCACCCGCTTTCAGAAGCTCTGCTGTGATTCCGTCGTCACCCGGCGCCTTGTTGTTCTTAAGCTTTTTCAGAGCCATCCTAATCTCGTACAGGCTGATGTCCGGGATGTCTTCGGTATAGTGTCGGGTTAGCTTGGCTCTTGGGTCTTTGGCCAAGCTATCAACAGGTTTAGCGACCGAAGTGTATAGCTGCCCATAGAACCTCTCAATCTCTCCAAGCACCTCTGCTTTGGTCGACGCTATACTGCCATCATCTCTCTTCAGCTTAGTCATCTGGCTTTGCCCAATAGACCGGTCTCTTGCAAACACTTTGGAGCCTTTTCTCCGTTCGATCGTATCTTTAATACGATTTGTATTAAAGGTACGGATGTCGTGTCGCAAGGATTTCCATATTTGTCTATTGAGCTGCCTATATGACGCAGCGTCATCGGATGATTGCAGTTGCAACGAGCGTCGTTCAGCCATGAGGTCAAGGGTATGGCTGGAGAGTTTTTGAGGTCCATTTGTGCGGCGGGGTTTGAAGAACTTAGACCCCACTGCGTGGACAGTTTCTACAAACCTGTTGTTGGTCTCGTCCACCGACGCACAGTTCTCAAGGCAAGCAAAGCGATTGGATAGCTCAAGTTGAAAGCTCTCGGGGTTTTGAATATGGACATTTTGAGGTCGGAGCGTGGATTTCATCAAACGGGACCTCTCAAGTTTAACATTAATATTCAATATGCCTCTTACTATGCGGTGATCACTACCGGTTTTCACCATGTTGATCACAGAGACATCATTGAATATTTGTTTCTTGGTGGTCATGATGAAATCGATCTCATTTCTCGTGGAACCGTTAGGACTCAACCAGGTCCATTTCCTGTGAGGCGGCTTCTGAAAGAAAGAGTTCATCATAAAGAGTCCCTCTTTCTCCATGAAGTCGGCCAGCCTCTGTCCCCTGGGGTTCCGTTGTCCATAACCAAATTGCCCCACTCTCAACTCTCCATCACTTCTTTTGCCCAACTTTGCGTTAAAGTCCCCCATAACAACAGTATAATGGGTCTTGGAGGTATGCATGGCCCTACTAATGTCCTCATACATAGCCTCTACCTCCTCATCGGTTCCGAGTTTCGAGGTCGGTGCATATACCTGAATGACCTTCAACGAATACCTACTTGATATTCTGAGTATTAGGTATGCCACCCTGCTCGAAACGCTATCGATGGTAATAATGTTGTTAGTGAGGGACTTGCGAACGAGAAATCCGACACCACCTTGGGACTTTTGGTCGCCTTCCCGGTAGTAGAGTAAGTTACCGGATTTGAGGGTTATGGTGTCCTCACCCTCTCTACGGACTTCACATAACCCTAGGATATCCCAGTGTAACTTACTCATTTCTTCTTCCAGCTCGACGATCCTCTCGTCTGCCAACAAAGTTCTTACGTTATGTGTTACCAGGGCCAGAGGTCGTTTAATGAGGGAGTGGTAGCCGTGCGTCTGCCGGGGATTCTTCGCACCCCCTGCTCCACCGTTACACTGGCCGCTACCGGAGCCAGCTTTAGCGGAGCTGCCGGGGACTGGGGGCCTGGTCATATTTTGTACTATCATAGGGGGGGGGTTTGCCAATACTCGCCACGCTTGGCAGGCGGGTTGGCGAGCGCAGTACAAAATGTGAGTCTCAGAAGGCGCTGCTGCCCATCCTTCTGGTACGTGATCCCTTAGTCGACTCTTACGACACCCACGGGAAGACATGGGGGGGTACTATTCTAAGCCGGTACCCCACGGCAAAAATAAAAATTTTTTTTATATATACCATTTTAAATCATCAAGACATTTATGATACTTATCAGTATTTTCAGCATATTTTTTTGAAAGCTAACTAAATTTCTTGTATGATTCAATGAATATTAACAAATTGAAACATAGCATCATTATACCTTCCAATGATACATTCGTAAACCAACATAGCTAATAATAATAATTAGTAATACAATATAATAGTAATTAGTACAGATTAGTTTAGTAAAAGTTTGTACCACATACATATCAATGTTGCTTTTTTAATTAAAAACACCAAAAACGTCGTCATTTTTAATATTGTTACTGGCACATTATAATTTTAATATCAGAAGTACTGGGCGGAATTTTGGTTGAATCAGGCGTTAATTATTTTTTTAAGGATAGAGTCAATTTGATTGTTCCGTCCAAACGTTCTATAGAGAGTCGCCGTGGCTCAGTGATCAGGGACATGGCTTCTGTATCTACGGGCCCTGGGTTCGAATCCCGGCAGGGGCAAACATTTGTGCGATGAGTGTAAGTGTTTATGCCGGTTTTTGGTCAATTGTGTGCTGTGATTGGGTGTGTTCATGCCTCCAGCGATACAGGAAATCCTAGTGCGGGGGTTTAGGTGTAATAAATAAATTAATAACAAAACTGTAGAGGTCAAATTTCTGTAAAATGAAAAAAAATGCCAAAATCTGAGTCAGGGGGTCATGTAATAAGTGAAATAGAACTAATTTAGATTTTTTTTCTAATTTTTTGTTTGTGTCGTTATCTGTCTTTTTGTACGGGCTAATATCTGAATCGACTAGACCGATTTACACGACATTTTGTATGGTGGTAGCTTATATCCCTGGTCAACATATAGGATACTTTTGATCCCGATGAATTAAAGAGTTCCCGTGGGATAAATAAACACTATAATTAAAGGTATTGCGATTTATAAAATTTTAATTGCAAAAATAATAAATACCACGCGATTGAAGTCGCGGGCATCAGCTAGTAAATAAATAATAAATAAAAAAATCACGTAAGGAATTGTTCCAACTTGTTACTAATACTATACCTTTGCTGTTTAACATCAGCTCGTGTTGCAGGCGGTATAATGATGGACGGCAGTATGATGGGTGGCATGCTGGGCGGGGACTGCGGGCCCGACCACCACGGGGGGGCTCCCAACGGGCCCATGTGCGACGACTATCGCGGGAGATCTGTGAGTACTACAACTATTATTATTCATTGTTAATCTTAAAAGAATTCATGTTTATCAGCGATATAAAGTAAACTATTTAGAAGGGGCGTGATAAAAAAAAAACTCTTTGTCACAGATGGGTCCAGGCGATCCGGGTGGGCTCGGTCCAGGAGGGTTGGGACCAGGCGGCCCTTGCGGAGTGATGCACAAAGTTGGCCTCCGGAGTCCAAAAAGTCCCGCCGGCGCAGACATCGATTGGCAAAAAATTCACCACCAGTTCTTCGACGACCCCAAAAGTATGGATAACGATATGAGTGAGTTTCTCTGATAGAGGCGTAGCTTTTCAACGGTCAGTCCGTGCATTTCTTAAGGGATTTTAGTTTTTAGTTTTAATTTTATGATCGTATGATTGGGCACTATCTGGTAACATCAAGGCGTAACGTTAAATGATTATATCTACTATGGATCACTCCTGCCTATAATATACCTATTTACTCCTGACTGGTAGATGGTAGAGATTATCTTATTCAAGTAAACTAAACTGAAATTCTGGTAAATAAGATAGTATGGATCAATTATAATAAAGTACAAATAAGTATAAGACACTTATCAATAACAAAACCAAAATTTGATCTTTTTATTACAATTATTATTATCAGTTAACATCTAGCACTGAATTATCTAGAAAACCATTGCTAATTAACTTTTTGGTATGTTCCTCGATGGGGTAAAAACCTCCATTTAGTGCTTAGCAGAGCCACTAATGGAACAGTGCGGCATGTAGACTAAACTTGTCTTATTGTTCTATGTGAAATAGTAAAATAAATCAATGAACAGAAACTAGCTTCTTAATTTTTGATCATCTATCTTGTCTAAGAAAATGCTTTACATCCTAATCTAAAAGAAAGTACCTGTTTCTGATCTCCAATCCCGTATTAATGATTCTGACAGATTAAATTCATATGATAATTGATATAACTTTTTATATATAACTGTCACGAGATATGTCACTTTACCTATGGAATGCAGATACCCAATTTCCTGCATAATTAGTCCGCTAGATCCACAACTTAGAGTGAGTAAACTCCGATACGAGAACTCCCTACTGGTTTCATGTCACTCACTGCAGTTTCATGTCAATCGTATGCATAAAGCTCGTGCGAATCATACTTCATCGTGTTATCTAGGGCGCATTATAATTAAGGCATCCTACCGACTGTCGACCTGTTGCTTGACCCAGGCGGGCTTTTTATAAACCATAATAAAATGAGTACATTCCACTCCAGGTACACAAGTCAAATCACCTTGCTCAGAAAGAGGCGGATGCCTACCACCCCCTCCATACGGCGCCTCACCTTTACACCGATCCGCATCTGTGCCTATAGGTGAGTTACATTGAGGTTATTATGTAAGATCTTGCCAGTTGAACAGTTCTTGCCAAAACATTAAGTGGATATATCACCTAATCTAATCAATCAAATAAAAACTTTGTACAAAAAGATTGACTGCCACAAGCCTTCTTTGTACTGAGGCTACTTACAAATGCTCCAAAATAAGTTGCAGAGACAATTAGAAGCTGTTACTTAAGTACAATTCATTCCATGATCATGTACGGCACCGAGCTGTGGGGTGATGTAATCCAAGTGTGAGAATGTGCTCATTATCTAAGAAAGAGCTATTAGACAAAATTATTCTATGATAGTACCTGTTATGCCGGTACCATATACCTTAAATAATTTACTAGTAATTATGTGGTCGTTTCGTAGAAGTAATCGCCTTTAATTTTTCTATTTGCCGTCCATGGTTTAATTTTAATTATTCAACACATTCTTTTCTTTTCTTTGACCTGGTCGCACGCACGTTTTTCGCCATATCTCTTTCCTTTAAACTTATCTTTTATGATCAATAGAAAATGTATTGTGCAGCATCTTTACCTCTTCTTTTTTCTATTTTAAAGTAAACATATAATTATGTATTTCACTAGTAAATAGTTTTGTTCGTTGATATAGCTACACAATCCCCCGGTCACGGTTCAGTACAAATGCCGATGTCAGCGGAAGGGTCCCGAGCTGGCTCTGGGCTCAACAGTCCTGCACATTGCAAACAAGGACCCAAACAGGACGCACCAGGTTAGTCATATACCTTACATTTCGGATTTGTGTGAAAAGTTGTGTATGTGTGAATTCAAAGGACGAAACAGAGGAACTACATTTATTGCAATTTTATGAAAATAGAAGTCATTTCGGTGGTAGATATAGTTATTTATTTATTTATTTACA
The DNA here is from genome assembly GCA_934044485.1 of Apeira syringaria. Taxonomy (NCBI): domain Eukaryota; kingdom Metazoa; phylum Arthropoda; class Insecta; order Lepidoptera; family Geometridae; genus Apeira; species Apeira syringaria. The sequence continues at coordinate 6,265,866 of OW203672.1, read as the reverse complement.
TACAGTTTCACAGCTTAGGAATAATCCTTAAATATGTAGTTATTTGATAGACCACCACATGAGTAGTTACAACAATTTAACATTTAAGACTTCGTTAGTATTTCGAAAAGCATTAATGTTTGCTAAACCAGCAATATGCCCAAATTTGAAGATTAATGTATATTTCTGGGCTCTACTTGCTGGTAAAACGCCGGAACAATATTAGGGAGTCGTAAATTAAATACTCTAGTTATATTTTTGTTCTAAAATTTAGTTATAACGATAATATTGTTAGAGTATAGTGTTATTCTACTGGGTAAAGTACACTCAGTATACTGGGTATTTTATTAAGATTTATTTAAAATAAACTTTCCATCGTAAAAGAGCTTCTACGATAATATATATAACGCTAAAATCTCTCATTAAAGTCACAATTCAATAATGATTAAAAACATATAAAATTAATTTCTTCTTACATGTGTTGCTCTTCTGTTTGTCTTTTGAATTCCTATTTTATTAATTATGAAGAAAAAATGTATTATTGGTAAGTTTTAATCACGCATGCATAAATTTAACACAGAAGCCATAGACGTAGAGAAGCATGCAGAGTTTTCCGAATCTGTGTTAGACATTTTCCCAACCACGACGTTTTTCTATTGAAAATATTTTGCAATTAGTTTTACTTTACTTTTACAAAAATATTGATTTGTAGAATTATATTTTGTTTTTCTGTAGTTGTAATGCGTATTTTTGTTTTCCCTCCCCTCCCTCGCAAAACGCTTGACGCTTCAAATCCCAACGTGTGACCAATAACATCGAATAATGTTAAAAAACTACGAAATCGGACGTTTGGCATTCTCGGCATGACTTGGATCAAATGTTGGCCACAAAAGAGATACTAGAGAAGCTAGACGATGGCGTGTTTGTCCGTACGCTGCAATGTTTGGCGGCGCAACAGCAAAAGAACCAACAAAGCAGCTCGCACGGAAAGGAACCAAGTCTGATGCCCGTGCCGTCGCCGCAACAAATATCCTATCTCAACCAGTTTGAAGGTAACAGACAGAGACAAACAACACGGCCGGGATTACACTTGTGAGAAAAGAAAATACTCAAAACTCAACAAAGATTCAAAAGCGATAAAGATGTTTAAATTTTCATTACTTCCGAACGTTGCGCGCGCGTCCGTTACGTGCGTGCACACTATGCATGAAATGCCTAAAATGTTGCCATACTAATATTGAAAACTTACAAGTGTAACCCCTGGCTTATTTCACTTAAGCACTCTATTTTTTACGCTTTATATGTTTAGTGTTTGTTTGGATTTTCTTTTTAGTGTGTTTTAACTTGTTTGGCAGATTGTTGAGTTGACTGAAAAAAAAATCAATTGAAATAGGGGATCGATTGTATGAAACTTTCAATGATTAAAAAATACTCATCGAGTTATTTGTGCTCTACAATCAGCCAATGTATCAGTTAAATGTTTCATTGATCAATAACGGAATGACTGTGCACTTTGTTCTTTACCATGATTCATTATTATGTATGTTTAGAACTTTTATATGTGGTGGTGGTTGGTGAAAATGTGCTAACATATTTCATACTCTATGGCTAATTCCATTCCTTCACTCTACACCATTTCACAAACATTGTATATATGTTTGCAACGTGTAACATCTATATTTGTTGATATAAACAGGACAAGAATTGACGATACAGAAACAGCCTAACACATCTTTAAAAGACAACGGACCTCCTTCGAATAGCGGGGGACAGACGCCACAGTCGAATTCTAATCAAAAATCACCTGCAGGGTAAGTTTTAACTTCTCTGTTGTATAGAAAACTACTCTTTTCTTAATGTGCCTTGTCCAAGAAATTTTTCATATTTATTATATGGTAACAATTGTAATGAAAACATTTCAAAGCCCAACACAGCCCAAAAAGCATGTACCAACATTTTATGCAAAAAAAAACATTCTATTCTATTTATTGTTTTTGTACAGTATGATGCCTGGCACCCCTGAACCTCATTCATCGTTATCAGAGCAGCGCGCGGGACGCTTCTCTATGGAGCAGAGTCCACAGTTCAACAATCCTCAAACGCCTAAAGGAGCACAGTGTGGACAAGGTAATTTTTTATGTTTTTTTTTTTTTTTTAACTATTATAAGTTTGCGTTTGACAACTGTCTCACCTGATGTTAAGTGATGACGCTGTCTAGGATTTAGCACGCAAACCTAGAAGGTACCTATTCACTCGCGACTTGAAGACTCCAGGATTGTACATATCGGGAAACACAGACTATGTGCGGTAAATATGCATTCCTTGTCGACAACTGCTTGAGGTTGCTATAGCCTAGCAGTGGAAGTGTCGTTTGTCAACCAGACGAATGCTGCCTTGACCGATCCTCACCAACAGCTTCTGCTCCCGGTGAAGGCAACATCGTTAAGAAATCCACAGCATCGTAGTAGGAATCTTTCCAGTACCCGCCTGGTACCACCTTCAAGTTTACAAAACTGTCACCAAACACATAGTGTGTTCAGGCAGATTTCCTTGAAAGTCAGACAGCATTCTAGGTCTAGCGTGATTCCATCGACCCCATAGTCATTGGACCGGCAAGAAAAATAGTGGTCAAACGCTACGCTCCATGGGCGCCGCTAGTATTGCTTTCAGGGAGGTACATCTGCATATATACATTATACTACACACAAGAAAAATAGTACAACATGTACGGTTTAGACTTTTGAACGATTTCCCTACATCATTCGCTTTGACGACGACGGGCGCGAGGATTCTGAATTTATGGACGATTCATCATCTCAGCCATGGGATGTCCACTGCTGGACATAGCCTCTCCCAAATAGAGGGAATTTGCCAATACTCACCGCACTTGGCAGGCGGGTTGGCGAGCGCAGTATGATTTCCGATCCTCAGAAGGCGCTGCTGTGCCCACCTTCTGGTACGTGCTACTATTCTTGACCGGTACCACCACGGCACACATTCATTGGACGATTGTCAATTGTAAATTTTAAGGCACAAAATAATAATTATTATGTACATTTTTCATAGACGAGAAGTCCCGACCAAGTCCCTCATCAAACCGGTCAAGTCAAGACAACGCGTCGAAAACGCCACAACGGGAACCGAACCTCAGCCAGGGCCCCTACGCGCCCGCCTCATCTGCCGCGTCATGTGCAGCCAGCTCCAAAAGCAGTTGCAGTGTTGTGGCCTCCAGTGGATCAGTTGTTAATACTACGGCTAGTATGGACGAATCTATGGCGGGGAGCAATGAGGTATGTAAAATGATTGCATCGTATTATTCCTGCTTTATCTGGAATGTTGTGCAAACTTATTATGTCAGATTACATGGCTAGATGTCTTATACTTTTTTTTCATACTGATCTAACAAGGAATAGTACTTTATCTAATCTCATACTAAAATATAAAAATTACAAAATCAAAAACAGAACTTGAATTACAGTCTTTATAGACATAATAAGGAAATAAATTTAAAAAGTCACATTATGATACAGCTCTTCTATGACAACTGTATCGAAATGTTACTTTTTTACCATTAAGATACAATTTCAGCTGGACCAAGGAGGTTGCAATGCAGTTTTTCTACATATAATCCGTGGACACGGCGCAACACGCATGCGCGACCAGCAAATGTATTTTGGCGCTAAACGTTTAGAAATAAATGCAAACATATGCTGTGATTTTACCTAAATTTCATTATCTCTTATGAGATTAGATAAAGTAGTGTATGAAACTGCACATAATTTGGTCTTAAAACACTCGTGTAATGCTACAAAAAAACTCATTTTTTTTAACTTTCACGTGTTTTAAGAACCCTTATTATGATACAGTTTCATAAACTACTATTTTAAATTTGTTCCGATATATTGTCTATAAAAACGATTTTAAGATAAAATTTGAAAACATTCTATTTTCCTTACGCGTATCTAGTTCATGTTTTAGTTACAATATCGATCGGATCTATTTGCGCACAGTTAGATATGAAAATATAATTTTGACTAACCTCGCCGTTATGACCAAGTTACATTATGGTCACGAGAAGGCTAAGAAAGAAAGAAAAAGAACTGCTTGAACGGTAGATTATGTAGCATTGTATATATATGTCGCAGCCAACTAGCTTAATCAGCCGTTTAATTAACAGCCTAGCCTCTTTACTTAACAGCGCCGTTCAACTAGCGGCCTGAATGATATCCAGCCGTAACGTTTTTTACATTTAATAAACGGGCGAGCTAATGCTTAAGCCATTCGCACAATAGGGTGACCATGTGACAGAAATAAAAAAGATGAAACATCGGACATAAGAAATTCTTTATTTAACATGTATAAAATAATTAAAATGTGCATGTACATGTTATTAACATATTATTGTTAAAGACGGCTATGGATTATTACTGGAAGGGCAAATACGATATGAGAACTGCGAATGAAGATTATTTAATTCTTAAAACAATAACCTAACCCAAATGTGCTCCTTTTTAAAACTTCCATGAAATTTGGATCCACAAAAAACTTTGTTTTTAAAACAAGCATATTTAGGTTAGGTTAGTATTTCAAAAATTTACTAGGAGTTGTCATAATATTGTATTTGCTCATCCAGTAGTAATCCATAGTCGTCCTTCGCTGTCCAGAACCACCTGAGCTTTTTTTTATGTCGTTTATAGGGCTTTATTTATCGGGCTAGGCAAGCAGTTGAACGTCACAGTTAGACGAGGATTGAAGGACTCTCGGTAACATTGGATTTACTGTATCCATTTATCTTGACAGACGACATTATCAGGGGGTCCGAACAGCACGAGTTTACCCGGGCCCTTCCCCGGCCCATGCAGTATGAACAGGCCGGACAACATCCCCATAAACCCGAACCAGGGCCCCGGGGGACCCATGGGCCCCGTTACGTCTTCCTTCGACCCCATCTCTTCACTGGCGCAAATGTCACAGCAACTAACGAATACGGTCGGCGGCGGCGGTGGCGGTGGGGGCCCCGGACCGGGACCCATGGGCCCAAATGGAGGCGGAATGGGACCTTTCGGCTCGGGGCCCCATCATATGCAGCATCATCATTCCATGCATCCACATGGACACCCACATATGATGATGAACGATTTAGGTAAAGATTTGAACACGACTTTACTATTCGAAGACTCAATCTCCAAGTCATTCTTAACTAATATTATAAATGCTAGATAAGATTTCACTCTCTTAATCAAATAAGTAAATAAGTTCAGTATACGCTCTGCCAGGGGTACATGCGTAAATATATGCACATTTACGCTTGTACCCCTGGCAGAGCGTATACTGAAATTATTTATGTATGGTTTGTCAGAAAAAGGACTGTTTCCGAAAGTATACACTTTTAAGATAGACTGGCTCTCAACGACTGCTGTCTGAACACACACTGGTGTTTGGTGATAGGGTACTCGTAAGTAGCCTACCACCATGCTTGGATAAGATAATGGTGTTCCCTTCATCGGAAGCTAAAGCCATTGGTGGGGATCGAACCTGCGTCCGTCAGTTTGTTAGTCCATGCTACCATAGCTTTAAAAGCAAAGGGCGCAGCTATTGTTGTATTAAATAATTTATAGACATGATGGAGAGAGTAACCCAAGCAATTTAGTGGGAAGGTATATTTAGTAGCTATATTTCAATCATAAGAACTTTCTATGTAAGTATGTATTTTTTTTGTACTCTCAATGCAGATAACTGTAGTGTAATATTTTTAGAATTGACAATACCATCTATTTATCTCTCTCTACACCGATTTCGATGAAATTTGGTATGGAGATAGCTTATACCCTGGATTAACACATAGGCTTATTTTCATCACCACGCGGGTACAATCGCGGGGCGAAGCCAGTAATATATATATATATGGGATAGCACACTAATATTATAAAGCCGAAAGTTTGTGTGTATGTTTGTTACTTCTTCACGGTCAAACGGCTGTACCGATTGTGATGAAATTTGGTATGGAGATAGGTTAGACCGTAAAATAACACGTAGGCTACTTTTATCCCGGAAAAAGTATAGTTCCCGTGGTATAATTGAGGTAGCGGGAAAACCGTAATCCACGCGAGTAAAACCGCGGGGCGGGGCAAAGCTAGTACTATATAATATGGTTTGGGATGTCTGCTGATTTCATCATACTTGGTGCAGAAAGTATTTTGGGCTTGCTAGTAAACAGTTGCAATTTTTTTCGGTCGATGTTGACGAACCATCTAAGCATTATGTCTATTACAGCATGTCACATGGATAATATGGGAGGCCCAGGAATGGGTGGGCCGATGGAAAGCATGATGGGAAACGACTTTCCACCGGATATGAACCTCAGTCCGAAAATGGGCGGCGGTCCCATGGGCGGAGGAATGGGGCCTATGGGCGAAGCGGGCATGCTCGGTCCTCGCATGGGCGGCGGAAAGATGGCCCCATTCAACGGCGCCAACGTACAAGTGAAAGCGAGCGCGCCGAACACGATCCAGTACTTACCGACGCGGCCCGCCATGGCTTGCAATGCGGGCCCTCGCGGTCCGCCCAGTTTAGAATTCCTCCAGCGCGTCACCAACCCAATGCACGGACAAGATAAACATCCGCATCCCAACGCACCCGCCGGATACCTGGACGCGATGCGGCACGGAGGCGGCCCGGGCCAAGTCGCGGGCATGCGGGCTCCGATGCTGCGCATGCCTCACCATTACCCGCATCCGTTCCCCGACGCGGCCAAAATGCAAGATCCGTTCGGCGGGCCCTTCCGGCAGAGCGGCGGCAAGCCCCCTGGCGTGCGCATGGGCGCGGGCCAGCCTCTGCCGCCGAGCATGGGCGGGCCGGGCGCGTTCAAGGGGCAAGGCTTCCCCGTGCCGTCCACAGCGGACCCCACGTACGCGGCGCAGTTCCACAATTTTCAGCAGCAGCTGTACGCGACCGGGTCGCGCGCCGCGCCGCCGCACGCGCCCTACCCGCCCTACCAGCCGTCCAAGTGATGCCGCGCACACCGCGCCTCCCCCCCACGTTGCAAACGTTCTGCTGGTGATTCCTTTCGCCGTGTATTCATGTGACGTTCACTCGGTGTCGTCGACTCGTATCGCTTTCGTTGAAGTGTGACCGTTTTCGGTCGAGTGTGTGTCGACTGAAAATTATTTTGGTGAATGTATAGATTGTACAAAGTTTAGGAGTGTTAAACGTGACTTACATAATTTAAAGTACAGTTTTAGACGTAATCTTTGCTTATGGCAATAAATTAGTTTAAGAACTGTTTTTTTTTTTTTTGTAACACAGACATGCCAGAATTTCAGTGTATTGGTTCCTTTACTTAGCTATTTTATATACGATTCCTATGCACACAGATATCTAGTCAATTTTGAAATTAATGGTGACCGATCCTGTGTTTGAAATTGTGATTATAAAAGATTGAAACCGCAGTTTTGTCTAGTGAGACACGCCTAGAGGAAGTACATGATTTTTGCTATTACGTTTGTCCGTTTAGTTGTAATTGATTAGTTGAATTGGTTTTATGAGGCGTACTTTGACCTTAATGACCGTGAACTCTAAAATTGTACCAGTAATTATTTTGAATTATTATTATTATTATTGTTTTCTTCTTTGATCTGAATAGCAAATGTGTTTTTCTGTCTTCCAGTACCTTTACTTGTAATACACAAGTGCAACGTTATATTATACTCGACAATGATTTGTTCGTGTGCAAATTCGAGTATCTCTTATTTTAAAGTACTTAAAAATCTGATGCCATATTATTAGCCACATGAATTTAGTTTTCGTGATATTTTAAACCGTCTTATTTTTTTTATTTATTGTCGTCTGTAATTCTGTGAACAATGCCGAAGTGTGGGCACGCTACTGTATAATTATTTTTACTTGTTAGTTAATATATAGAGCGTATTAATAGGCTAGGAGCACATTGTGAACCTCACAGTGGCCTTGGATAGGTAATGCCTTGATCTTTAAGCAATGAAAACGCGATGCCAGCGTGGAAATGTAACATGCAATAATTATAATTTGTTCTCCTGTAGATTGTGCGATTATTGTATTATATCTATATTATATTTAATGCACTCTTGTCTAATCATATGAGTGATAATAGAATTTAGTGGGTTGTTTTGGAAAATGCATTTTTATAGAACTCCCATCGAGAGTTGGGTAGTGAAAAATAAATTTAATTAACAGTTGTTAAAAATCTGAATACAAACAAAATATAAATTGGATGAATCATCATCTCAGCTATAGGACATTCGGACTGATTGGTAGCAGCCTGCATGCAGGATGCTAGATCCTGCGATCTTGGTCAGGTCATGTGTCCACCTTCTTGGTGGACGGCCTATGTTGTGCTTGCTACGTTCTTGGTTTCCATGAGAACCAATTAAAATTTAATATAGCACATAACAATACGAGACATGTTTATCATACATGCACAGCAAAGGGCTTAAATTGTAATGTTCAAGATTGCTTCTGGGTGCCTTTGGTCACCACAGGTTATAAATCAATGCTTATGCGCTTAAAAATAACTGCACCTGAATATAAAAATTTTAGATGAACTGTTACTCTTGAATGCAATAACAATTTGGATATAAGTGTTTAAGGAGTAAGAACTATATTTTACACAGCCTTAGTTATAAATTTGAGTGCATAGCAGAATTAAACAGTACACTAACATCCTCTGTAAGATTTATTTATGTACATATGTATTGATCACTGGCCTCAAATGACACAGCTGTTCTAGTTTGAAAGTTCCATGAGCCTATTTTCATATGAATCAATTATTAATCATGTATATTTAGTTACATCTCTTCAACAAATTAGTTTGTAACTGTGTAAAAGCAATAAAAATAATGCTTATTTAGCATTTAGCAAACAGTCTATTAGCAAAGTGCTATTTTTGTGACCATTGTATTATTTACTGTTTCGGAACTTGAACTTTTTCGGATTAATCTCCATAATTGTTATTGGAGGCCTGTTTTATAATGTCATATATTATGAACATTTCCAACAATATATTGACAGGCACGTGTTCTGTAAAGGTATTTTTTTTTAGTGAGCGTAGTGCCTGTATAATTGTTAAGTTCGGGTGCCGAGAGGATGCACTTTACTTACATAATTGCAATGTTATGTAACCAGACTGTTACATTGAACTGTGTAAAAAATATTTATAAAACTAATAACCAAACTCATTCTCTCATGGCCTTACTATTGAACTTTTAATAGTATGGCCAAATTCATGGATTGAGTTTTGCACTTTATTTACATAATGACAATGTAATTTAACCAGATTGTCTGATTGAACTGTAGAAGAAATATTGATAAAACAAATGAACAAACTCATGCTCTCATTGGCATATTTTAAATCTTTCAATAGTACAGCTGATTTCAGTGGTAGAGTTTTGTTGGATATCAATTTTTTTGGAGGTATGTCCTATGTTACAAATATAAGAAAAAAATAATTGATAACCATTATAATGTTTTTGTCAACCTGTAAATTGCCTTATACATATTGTAATATACTTATTCTATCACAATGGACTGTGATATTTTATCCCATAAGTTCGCTCACAGATATTGCAGTAATACATAGATGAATCCATACCAAAGCAATATTTATTTATTGAGAAGTATATTACGTATTGAGTTTCGCACGGTCTACACTATATCAGGATCTTGAGATTATATAGGCATGGATACTATACTATGAGAAACAACAACAGTCCAGTAAGAAACACCCGCTAGCCATTAGATAGACTTAATTTAAATGTAATTATAATTTAAGGTAAAGAATGGTTCTTGTTTTAGAAATAAGCGAAGAGCAATGGTATAAAATAGTTTGTGTAATACTAGTATTAAGAGAGAAAATTAAGATGCAAACTATTGGTTGTGATTCAGACACAATTTGTTAAGTTGTTTGTAGTATTTTCACATGAAGAATGTGTGGAAACTTACCGACTTCATGATAAGGCCCTTTTTATTTTTATTTTTTTGATATTTTTTACTTGTCGTTCTCGTTTGTACATCGCTAACAATAATTGTACAGAGTACTTTTGGACTTAATTTAAGGCAATAAATGTATTTATTTTATAACTCGTGATGTAAGAATTTATTCTTAATTATTATAAAAAAATATATAATATGCTTGTAAACACATGTTTTATTTCAATGAATAATTTTCATCATCTCATCCATAGGCAATGAAAATATATGTTAGTAAAACATCATTGTCCATAGGTCATTCTTTTGGCCATCTCCAAAAGAACTGCTTGCAAGTGGCCTGCATCTCCAACCTCTGCCTGCCATTATTGCCAACAGTATAGGCCCGGGCTTAGCTCGGCAACCCATGTGCACTTTATCCCTCTACATATTATCTAACATTTAAGCCTTCTCATCATTAAATAACAGATCAGGGGATATATTTCTTAAGCCGTATATTAGACCATTATTTCGGTTTTATAAAACTTAGCTTTAATAAACTAAGATTAATTTAGTACCCCATCTAGTAGCAGAGAAAAGAACTATCATTAACACCATCTATCAGTAAGGGTAGGTAATAGTTTTTTGTACTTCAGTTTTTTTATCGGAGACAGACACTTATCTGTCTCAGATAAATATTACTCAAAGATCTCAGTTTCAAGCAGGAAGATGATAATATCTATGACACCATCTTCCTGGTTTCATGTTACTTAAATATGCTAATGCGTAAGCGTAACACGATACTGTTCCGATACGCGCCAAAATCGATTTTAGTGCCCTCAAATGCGTTCCTTTTCACTGTGAGCACGCTTTTAGAAGAGAGCGACGTCATGGACGACGTCATTACCAGCGCCATATTGGACGCACAACGGTTCTTCATTTCACTGTGAGCCTAACGTCAAATTCAACATAATGTTTGGTGCGGGGAAATATTATATAACCTCAATTTCCATGAAGTAATTTTGTAACATGCCCAATTTTATTTCAAAATCAAGTTCGTATTTTAATCTTTTGCATGTGATATATAAACATGAAAGAAAATTATCGTTACGAGTACAGTACAAGCATTTGAGGTTAATAAATCGATAAATTACCGTTCCGTTCCGTTCGAATAATCTGGTTGGTTCGTAGATTACAATTATGGAAGAAACTCGTGATAGTTTTCAGCAAAGAGATTACATGGTTTTCAGACTCAAACATAGAAACAGTTTTATTATACCACATATCATTTAGGGAGGTTTATGACACTTTCAACCATTGTACTCTGTGCAAAATAGCTTTCCCTGGCATGCGTTCGACAGCTTTATCCGCCAAGTCATATCTTGCTTGATACCTTATGCGCGCCCTTCACAAGCTCCAATCGAGTATTATTTGCTCCACCCATTATTTGATTATAACCGTTCACGTCATCCTCACGGTCTTATGTACCCTATAATTCAGTGCAGTAGTTCATATTCAACAGTCACTTTCCTGAAACTTGGAGATTGTGGACGGAAATAAAGAAGTTAAGATTTGTCATTAAGGCCATTTTATTCCACTCGTGCACTTTTCCTAGGAAACACTCAGTTTGGACTTTAAGACAAAACAAACATCCTAGGCAATGTCGTCACAGGTGATAGTTGAGGCAGTTGTTAACGCAATCAATAAGAAAAACAAACATAACCCTTCTTTCAAAATTTCCCGCTAACAATCCCGATCATTTGAATTATTTTTTAATTTTACTTATTGACTAATTTACTGTTGTGATATCTATGGAACGAATTCCTTTATACACTTCAGAATAGTTTATATTAAAAATAACTTAACGCACTCACCAAATTAACCGAGATTTTCGCCGTAATCTCGGATAAAAAATTGTAGGCATAAAATTATTTGATCACGGGCAATTTACAAGTGGGCCATAGTAAACAAGATAGACAGTGTCTTTTGACATTATTGGAAGTTTAAAAAATAACTTGCTCTAAATTAAAAAGTAAAGTATCTTTGTCTATGGAAATACAGAAGAATCTTGTAAAAGATTAGGCCATTTCATAAAACAAATGTGTAGTAACTCGCAGAAAATAACTACGGGACCGTTGTATTTATTTCAGCTTTCCATTTTACTTTAAATTGAATCGTGAACCGCACATTAGGTCCATTGAAAAAGATTCATCTTCGACTCTAGCGGAAGGGTTAGCAGTCTCGGATCTCCAAAGAAAAGATTTGCATTGAGAGAAGACGTAAGGTAAACATCGATTTTAATTCTTGCCCTAAAATGGAATCGTGTGATGAAATTAAAAATATTCCATAAATACGGAACTGTGAGTAAAGTGTTTTTCAAGTATTTATAGTGTATCCTTGTACGAAATGAAAGTTTGACTTTTGCCACATACTCTTGAATGGCAGCTGACGGGCATACATCTAGTTACGAGAGTAGGTACATAATATGCAACGTAAACTGTTTTCTGTGTATTTATGCATGTTATTTTGGTGATTTGTTGTGGGATCGATGGTTGGGAACGGTTTTCGTATGTGGATGTATAGATATCTTGAGATGTTGTTTCTTGGTAAAAATGTCAAATGCGAACTTGTCAAAGCTAGGTTGAGTCATTGCAATCCTTTATCGCAAACACAACTAATTGAATTCGACCCATATCCACTGTTTACATTTTAGTTTGACCAATATCCTGAAGAAAAACCTAAAACTAATAACTATTGTTGTAAAGCCATCCTATTAATTGTAATAAAATATGCAGTTTAATTTATCCATGTATATCCTGATATGAATCACTAAACCAACAAAGCCTTTGTAAAATTAGTTAAAATATATATTAGAATCATAAATACACATATTCAAACACCTAGTACTTGCAAGTGGGTTAAACATTGGTTGGATTGTAAACTCAGCTGATAAATATTTAAACTAACATACAAACATATAGCAGATATAAAGCTTGCCCAAAAAGCTACTTCAATAATAATTTATCTCTTAAACTTTATTAACCATTTATGCATCATAGATGGATATCTACTCTTAATAATGCAGTAAAAGTTTTGGGCCAGTTTTTCAGGCCATAATCGAGTCAAATTTATTGTTGCATCAGGTACTTTTATTAGTTATTATTATTGATATGGAGTTTAAATCTATATTAAAATAAAAGATTTAGATATGGAATCAAAAATGCATATATATGTGTATATCATGCTTAATGATTAATCTTATGGAATCAACACTAAATATTGTGTATTGCATCCTATTTTGTAAGGGTAAGCTTATGTTTGACTATTATTTTATACTATTCTCCTGATTATCATAATTTCTATTCTGCTATTACTGGAAGTGTCCCAAGAGTGTATAATTTGAACAAGTTGCTATAAATTGGCACACCAAGGTGAAAGCATTTGAATATTTAATAGGAAAGCTTGTGTGAATAGCATCTTCTATCAATATGGTTACTCATAACATAAAAGTGCCATTGGTACATTTGGATCATACAGAAAAGGCAATTCTCCAAATAATAAGGCATTATTTTTATAGAAAATGGAATGTCACTTTTATACACTGGTAAAAATATTTAATTAACAAAGTATTATTCAATTTCAATGATACAGTTATAATAATTTAGTTAGATTTTTGACAAAGTAAAATCTTGTGCTTCTGGCAGTGAAGGGGTTAAACTCTTCTGCTTGTAGTGGTCCTTATTGTGCCCTCTACAAAAAAATATGCAAAGAGTATAGATATATTTATGTATTCATTGCTGCATATATAAATTAACCTTTCTATTAGTAATAAATATCTAAAACAGTTAGTACTTAGTTTGTTTCTAGGAAAGTTATTGATTAAAATGTATAATTATGTTCGATAATAAGCAAGACAAAGTAAATTATTTTTGTCAAGGCTGAGTGTATGACATTGTGTAATATTGATATCATAATTATACAGTTGGTTGAGTAAAAATTGAACAAGTAAAATGGTTTGTGTATTTGGGACTTTATATAATGGGAAGTAGCATGCTCGAGGAAAATATTGATAGAAAAAATGAACTGGTCATGGAGTGAATGGGCTCACGCAACACATTAATGGGCAGTCTAGATATGTAAAAAGGAGTGAATGACATTGCGAGAATATTGTTAGTGCTGACACTAATCTGTAATAGTAAGAGTAGGGTAAGGCAGAAGAAGGAACTTGCCCTACCCATCCAGGCAACAGGAGTGTTGTTGTGTAGGTATAATTTGTTCAGGTTTTTCATTCATCTCAGCCATAGGACATCCACTGTTGGACACATGCCTCCCCCATATAGGAGAGATTTGCCAATACTCGCCATGCTTGGCAGACAGGCCGGTGAGTGCAGTAAGATTTCCGATCCTCAAAAGGCGTTGCTGCCCACCTTCTGGTATGTGATCTCCCAGCTGACTCTTACAGCATCCGCGGGAAGTGATGGGGAGTATTATTTTAAGCCAGTACCACCACAGCTAGGTTGATGAGGTTTACCAGTGCCTAAAGGACCTATGAGATCAGTTTTCTATGTGAATTGGCAGACTATAGGTTAAAGTACAAAATATCAAAAATGGTTAAATAGAATAATAGGCATAAGTTGTATGTCTATTTCTTGAGTACTCTGTCTTGACCATGGTTTTTTATAAATGATTGCTGCACCATTTCATTTCTGATGTTTTCTCGGCAGTTCACAAGCATCTACACACAATTAGGAAATAAAGTTCCTGGAAACATATGCATGCCAACTTCAGGATGTCAAATACTTAATATATTTACTATAACTTTCATAGCGGACTGCTACTGTATGCATTATTTATTTATTTATTTATCACTCTCAGACCTCCGCACTAGGATTCCCCGTGTCGCGGGAGGACACACGTAATCACAGCACACAAACGCCCAAGACCCGGAACAAAAATCTACACTCATCGCACAAATGTTTTTTTTTCATTATACTTTGTACCACAGATTTGCTCACTAGTTACTTATTTTAATGTAGGCACACTTATTTTAGTACAAATACAAATAATGTTTTGGAATAGCCTATGTTACAATGAGTATATTTCTGTAACACATTATCCACTCTCATATAATATATGTTTCTCTAAGAAACTATCCAAAATGGGCCATGGTACAAATCACAGAAATAATTTGTAAAATTTAGTCTTGTAATATTGACATACGGTTTTTACAGTAAAATTTTGAGCAGTGGAGAGGTCAAAAAATGGGTAAACTTTAGTAAGGGTATTAGGCAATATTTTGGTTCAAATACCTAAAAGCCGCTAATGCCACACTGCATTACTGACCTAGTTTTAGGCTACATGGGTATGTCTTTGGTCATAATTATGTAGGTACCACAGCACAAGTAATTTCTCCTATCTATCAAGAAAACTATTTATACTTTTTATACAGATTAAGAATCTTTGAGGATGTTTAATTCTACTCATTGCCTTCATTGTGAGTTACATGCACCCATAACTGCAAAGAAATAATCTTCGATACAATTTATATGTTGCTTTTTGGTTGCTCTGTCTGTGAAAATTTTTTGTGGTAGTTCAAATTTGGTATTTAAATTATGCCGCTTTGCAGAGTCTGTTCAATCTCAAAGTTGTCTCTTGTTGTAAATATATATTATAGGAGGGCATTACCCATGTTTTAATCAATAGGTTCTTGATGGCTGATAAATCAATTGTCTCATTTAAGTTTCTTATTGGGACTGTTGGTCTAAGAGGGCTATAATCTATAGATTTGCTTTAACTCTCTGCTATGGACTCAGCAAAGTGGTTGGCAGCAATTTGTGCAAAGGATTATACAGAGGTGTTCATTGTTATTTTATTTCATACTAGTGGTCTGCACCGGCATTACTAAGGTAAAAAAAAAATACAAAATTAAAAATTGTAAGGATCCCTAATTTTTTTATCAATATAATATAGCCTAAGATGTCACGCGGGGATAGTGTAGCTTCCCAACAGTGAAAGGATTTTTTATTTCGGTTCAGTAGTTTCGGAACCTATTCAATGCAAACAAACAAACAAAGAATCAAGTCTTTCCTCTTTATAATATTAGTATAGACAAATTCAACACAACCACTTGTACCACTACAGTCAAACCTGGGTAAGTGAGAACTGGATAAGTGAGAAAATTCTATAAGTGAGAGTAATAGCCACGACCCGTCATTTTTAGCTCCCAAAACCTCTATTAGCGAAAAACAGAAACCTCTGTAAGAGAGAGTCGTTTTTCCCTCATGGACTTCCGTATGTGAGACTGCTACTTATCTATACCTCTATAAGTGACAGTCTAGCTTTATTTATTTATATTATTTTGGAAGAACTATAGCTACAATAAAACAACATACATACATCACAGATACACACATACAGTAACAAATGCCTCATTCTTAACTTTCGTGGAACTTCCTACAATTGTTTTTTTTAATTGTTTACTCGTCAATATTGTACCTATTCTATTTCGTGTTTCACGTTCGTACTTGCTGTGACTTGTTATTGCTGCGTACCTCTATAAGAGAGAAACGCTATCCATGTACCTGCATTAGTGAGAAACTCGGGTTAGGGAGAAACCTCTATAAGCGAGAATGAGATTGTGCTCCCTTGAACTCTCGCTTATCCAGGTTTGACTGTATTGCATCAACTTTATTTATTAGTATAGATATATAAAAACCATACAATGACTATGAAATGTTAGTATCTTTTTACCTGACCATGGTGACGCAAAGGAGAGGGCTTATGTTTTATACCCAGAGTTTAGTCTGAGCCCATTTCAAAACTCTGGTCTTCAAAAAAATAATCCTGTTCATAGGGTGTATACTTTTTACACTCGAATAATATCTGATATCAGCACTGGACAAGAATGTCAGTGCCCTAAGCCATACTCCATATAGTAAGGATGGCTAGGCGAGCTGGTGGGGAAAACACTACTCTCCAAGCAGGAGATAGGAGCAAGACCTTACCACCCCCTATCTGAATAAGTAGCGCTTGTAGCAGTAGTATATAGAATAGCAGACAATTAGAATAATGATTTCTGCTGACCTACTGTCAGCATATTCTAATTAGAAAATACTAGATTCTACTCGTCTACTTGAAAAAAGTATACATCACTAGTAACCCTCTCTGGCTTCCCGATAAACCTTCCAGAACAAATTATCTGCATGATGGTAAAACATTTTCAAAATCAGTTGTATGGCTTAGACTATGTAAGCGGATAAACATAAAGACACGCCGAGGGTGACTCCATTTTATACCTGGTTTTTATCAATGGGACGCTTATTATGCATTCGAGGTCTGGAAAGATCTCAAAAGTCCTGTAAAGATGTTCCATTTTGCATCATATTGGTTATTCAATATTATCCAGGATCTATATTTATGACTTTGCTACTTTTATGATCGTTTAAAATTGATGCCTCACAGCATATGTTTAGTTGAGGATAATGAGAATAATTAATAAATAAATAATCATTGATGCCTGTTTAGGAAAATCCTAAATTATGTGTGTATATATTAGGTATAATACTTTAACGCAAGCAATATTGTTAAAAGTATTACACACACGTTTAGTGAACCCAAGTTCTCTATAAAATTTGTTAATTACCGAGTAAATATTATGGTCAGCTATTGTTAGTTTTGTATTTAATATTACACCTAAGTCTTTTACAGCGTTTACTTTATTGATAGGAATGTTGTTAATATATTAGGTATTTGCTGCGCCTCGTGGTTGTACCCGCGTGGTGATGAAAAATGGTGATGATGAAAATAAGCCTATGTGTTAATCCAGGGTATAAGCTATCTCCATACCAAATTTCATCGGAATCGGTGTAGCCGTTTGAGCGTGAAGAGGTAATAAACATACACACAAACTTTCGCATTTATAATAATAGTAGGATAGGATACCGGATCTTTTAGATTTACGTGTAAATGTTATATGTTTTTATATTAAGTATTATGGTAATAATATCTTTAAATCTGGGAGATAAGGATTATTGTGGTACGAATGTCAGTCTAAAGAGATAATAAGGAATAATATGAATTTGACTTTCCGTCTGTTGGTCAGAACCGTCAATCTCGAATAAATAAAACGTTTTTATCTCAGTCAATCGCCACGGGTGCGGAACGCTGAATTAAACAATACAGATCGCTAACGATAACTACAGGGAAATCGACTTTTATATAACCTATTTTTTAACCGACTTCAAAAAATGAGGTTATTTAATTCGACCGTATATATGTTTTTTTTACATGTGTGAATTGGTTATTTTCTATATCTGGTTATACAACGATAATTATGCCCATTTTTATTTTATAATGACAGGCAAATGAGCTTACGGTCTACCCAAAGATCGGTCAATAGTATTGACAGTTTAGATGCCTTGCTGACCTTTGAAGACTGTTGATAGATTTGACATATTATTATATAGATGTAGTATCCGGCTTTACTCACGTTTATAGTCGAAGTTTCGTCCTAGGTTTCGTGCATGTCCGATGCCCATCCTTAGGTGAATTTACGCTGCCAGATCGCGGCGACCACTGCAGTGGTCGTCGACTATAAACGTGAGTAAAGCCGGATACTACATCTATATAATAATACATATTCACGCGTCTTTACCTTAGGGGTACGGAGGGACCACCACCTTCCAATTGCTATGATCCCGACACACTTTTTTCCCTTCATCCACGCTCATCAGACCTTTCATACAAGAGGTCAATTCAGAGTACTCTTGACCTGGCCCATTCTTAGAACTTCCTCAATCGGATTTTGAAACGTTCCCATAGACCTTCCTCATCCAGTACCACCATTCACTTCATCCATGTACGAGTGTAAACCTGCGTCTCCTGATCCAAAATACGTCGATAACTAACCGAATCAATTCGGTTATGGTTAAATCTAGTATTACGAACTTCCTATAGTACCATATAAAACATTCGTCAGGCAATGTACAGATTACAATATTCCATTACATTTACTAAATATGTGCGAATTAAAAAAGTTCTAAGTATTAAATGTATGACAAATATTGAATCCATTCGGTTAGATAACGAATGTTCTGAATGGGGGTCTGATTAGGGGTGTGTTTCAAATTGAGCTTTGAACGCTTTGAGCACAGAGAACGTGCTTAAAGTCATTCCAAAATGCACTGACAGCTGCACACAAAATGTATATGACGTCATCCATGACATCATCATCCTGTGCTTAGAACGCTCACGAGTACGACGTAGAGCAGTGTGAGCGCTGTCAAACACATAGATAAATAACTGTACACTGAGAGTCAAACATCTGACTCATTATGAGAATCTGTCGAAAAATTGGTAGTTCGTCCACAAAAAATTAAAAACGTAATTTTATATATAAGAAAAAAATGACCCATTTAGTGCCCATGAAGTACGGAAGAGAATGATTTAATATGAATTTATCGGGAACTGTTCATTTAAAGAACTCGCGCGCATTCACACACAAAAAGCCGTTCCGATTTGGTTACGAGCGTCAGCGCTGTCAGTACTAAATTCATCTCGGAACAGCCAAATCCTTACGTAGGTACGAACGTGTGCACTGTGAGCCCAAATTGAAACGCAGCATAGTTAATCTCCTTTCGTTCATTCTCTCTACATGACCAAACGATGTTAACAGTTGTTCATTATTATTATATTTCTTAACGTCATGTTGATTTTGATAATGGCACGAGATACGGCTTCAGAAATGTTTATACCTTCATCTGTTATTATTTATGACACCGATTATAATTTTTTTTTTTTTTTTTTTTTTTTTTTTTTTTTTGCTTTGGTTGCCTGGAAGAAATCGCTTTAAGCGATAAGGCCGCCCTTTGTACCACTGTATCTGTATTTGTTTGTTTGTTTTCTTTATGTGTGTAGTTTTGAAATAGTGTGCAAATAAAGAGTTTTCTATCTATCTATCTATAATGTTTAAATAATATTATCTACATTGATACAATGCACATAGGATTGCTTAGCGAAATTTCGGAACTATACTGTTTAATAATATTAACTTTAATATTAAACAGTGTTATTTGACTGTTTTTTTTTTTAATTCATGCTTATTTTATTGTCTATCAAACCAATGATATTATATGTTTATATGAGGTAGATGTCGCACAAGCGCGCGGAAACTGAGGCTGCAAAATTAAGTAAATTGTAGTAATTTTTATTACGACGCTTATTTCAAGCGCAAGTCTAAACATATAGCTATCCTTTTCTATATTATTTGTACCGTATTATCTATCGCAGTAAGCATGTTTATATCGTAAAGGAACAAAATCTGAACACCGCGCAGTATGAATATACGTCATCTTTAGTAAAACATCATTGTATCCAACGGTATTAAGTTGCCTACTTAAAACTGAGTCATGTCCATGGTTGCCAGTTTAAAAAGTTCATATTGTTCATACATTATACATTATTTAAAAGTATAGATACGGGGCTTAGCTCGGCAACCCATGTGTAATTTATCCATCTATATATTACCCAACATTTAATCCTATTCTTCATAAAATAACAGATGAGGGTATATATGTATTTTTTAAGCCGTATCTTAGACTATAGCTATATGAAAGGTTGTTCCACATTTAAATGGGCAAAAAGGACCGGTAAAAAGTAAAAACGCACCTCATATCATGTTTGTGTAACTTGAGTGTAAGCATTGAGACGGTGTTGAGCCGTGCGATGGTAAACTGCCTGGAAGGAATTAGGTCAAATAGGTCATTGGATCATTCTCTATAGTAAAATCTATAGAATGAACAAAGCGAACCAATACGGTACCTCCCCTTGATATTTTAAGAAAGTAATCATAAGAAGTATGCATCATCAGAATGATGCGGTTTTGTTGGTTGCTTCAAGTGTAGACAAAGTCTTGCTAAATAATAATAATAATTTATTTAATATAATTTATTGATGCATTTAATATAATTTAATTAAATTGTATAATAATATAATTTATTATATAATTGTGTATTTAACCTCACAACTTGAGGGGTTCATGCATATTTTTATTAAGTTAATTATACAATTATTAACACAATTAAATTTCACGCATCTCCAATTAAAATATTGTTAATATCGAATATTTAAGTGCATGAAATAAAAGGCTTTTTTATTATTTTTATTATAATTTATTAATAAATTATAGCTGCAAAATATACCTATATCTGAGTGATTTTAGCTCATTCTTGTTTAAATCGGGCACTTACATTTTTTTTTCCCGATAGATTAGATTTTTTTATAATCTTACGTTTGACCGCCTCTTCGTTTGCCTTTACAAGGATTCATATTGTCACCGGGCGGCATACGCAAACAATTACAATCTACCCTTGTCTTCATTCAAAAATGAAGTCATTTAGCCATTAATCTTTTGTTTTTTTTTAATTTTTTATTAGTAAATACAGAGAATGACATATACATGCGAGTATGTACAGAAAACTCGTAATATACGATAATTCCAAAAAATAATTCAACAGATTATTTTATCCAGCCCTAATCCTGTTAATCACTCAAAGTAGGTAAAATTCACTAATATTCATCAAAATGAAATAGTTCGTATTCTATTTACGCTTAAATTCAAATTCGTATAACTCCATACAACGTGAGTAATATTAGACGAGTTTTATTCAAATGCTGGCCAATTGCGAGTAGTTTTAGTAGATTTTATCGTAACCATATAATAACTTTCTTATTTTCCAGAAATTTAGTTTAGTTTAATAAGCGAATCACTACCATTGTAAGATATCAGTAATAAACTGTTCTAACACATACTATAAATGTGAAGGTCTATATGTTTGAATGTTTGTTGCTCTATCATGTCAACAGGTAAATGGATTTAAATGAAATTTGACAGAGATGCATTATAGTCTGTAATAGCACATTCGCCACGAGTTTATCCGGAATGTGTACGGTAACAGGAAAACCGTTGTCTACGCGGGTGAAACCGCAGGGCGCAGCTAGTAAACAATAAGCCCATATACAGCGGTGAGCACGAGAAACAAACTGTTCTGTCTAATAAGAAAACGTATCATTAAAGCATTAAAGCTAATTGTTTCTTAGATAACGTGTCACTAAATCAAACATACACCATTTAATATTACACATTCGAACTGTGGTACATTCATAAGTAATATTATCTCGGCTATCAATTATTAATACCCAACTGTATTATCAATATACTCAATATCAGTGACGTAATGATAAAAGGTGTTTGCATTGGATTCCACGTTTGTTTAAAAACAAAATACATGTGCTCGAAGTGAAGCAACAGAGATTGTGTAAATTGAGGATTTTTTTAGAAATAATTTACAACTGACATCTCCGTTGTGTAGATTAGTAGGTCGTTGGTTTAGAATAAATAAATACAAATATATTTATTTGACATAACAATAGGTGTAACAATACATGAACCCCTTGGCTCCAAGCTAGTTCTCACTGTGTTTTGGAGCCGAAGGCCTCTCCCTTAATATAGTAGGTACATATAATTGTATGTCAAACGCTCAGAATGGCTACATATCTATTTAAAAACAATAATTAATAAAACATAGGTATGTGTGTGTGTGTGTGTGTGTGTGTGTTAGAGGGTGTGTTTATTTGCGTGTTTGGACATGTAGAGAGGTTGGACGAAAGACAAAGCATGTGTACAACGCGAGTAAATGGTATAGGTGCAAAAGGAAGACCTTGAGGAACGTATTCTGATGATGAAAAAAGCTAGGTTATGAGTACTCTTTACAGAGTAGGTACATATATAATCTCGATAGACGAGTGTGGATCAAGAATGTGATGACAGAGCAAGCAATCTATCGTAAAAATATGAACGACATTTCTCTATTCCACACTAAATTAGAGCATCTTAATTTTAAGAAATAATAAAAGTACTATTCTATTTACTTATATATTTATACCTACACTAAAAATAAACACAAAAGTACACTATACTCAAAGCCATAATTATGTTTTCACAGGGTCTATTGGCTGTAGGTCTCGGCAGAATACCAGCGCTTAGCTACATTATTTTGATATGGTTAGGCAATATGCTGAGCCGAGATCCTTTTTGTTGCTGTGGCACACAAATATATACATACCATTTTTTATTTATATTATGTATATGTATACTTCACATGATGAACTGTATAATTTTCATTTTAATTTCACTTGTATCTTTTTATTGTAACTGTATGTGTGCCAATGTAAAATAAATGTGTGTCTATGTCTATGTCAATCGCTCAATTGTATATTTGTTGTATCGTCAAAATTGTACGAAATGGAAATCCGTGGTCTTTGAGTTTGAGTAGTTAAACAAAATTAGGCCCAAAGTTTAATAAAACCTTTCCCAATTTTCTGAAAATCTTTAGTTGTAACGTGTAGATCAACACGTGTAAGAGTCGACCTTTAAAGTGACGAGACGGGCAAGTTATGCATCTAATGGCCAGGCCACGCTTGCCCATATCGTTTGTATCCTCATCCTAGCAGGGGATGTGATAAGTCCTTCACTGACGTCCAGTTTCGTGTGTATTGTACGTTTTCCCCGCCCGCTATCCCAGCTCTATAAAATATCAAAGTATGTCCATTCTCCAGATAATTAATCCAGGTTCATCGGTGTTACTGATTCCCCGGAATGCTTAATGCTTGCAAATAAATTTCAGTCATGATTACTTTAGTAAGCTTAGAGAGATATGCTCCACAGTGTATTTTCCCCATGCAGCCTCTGCACAGAGGGCTCATTTCATGTTCCGTATAGCGCTGCCTAGAGGATTGTCTGTAGCATCGTCCAGTAGCTTGCCGGTGTTATTTATTTAAGAGTAGTAGCACTCTATGTGAGACTTCGTCCGAGGAAGTACTGCCACCATATATATTTCTACCGTCAGGCGGTATTTTTCGCATTACTGTGTTCCCGTTTGACGGGTATTGGTTCCGGTGAAATTACAGGCACATGAGACTTATTTATTTTATGTCTCAGGGTGACGGGCGCAGTGCAGTTCTTGACGAATTGTATCTGTCTATAGGCAGAGGTTGCCACTTAATATCATGTGGACCTTTTGCTTGTTCCGTCACCTTATCCCATAAAAAGATATATATCAGATGTCGCGCCATCCAAACGTTCGAGTTTCAGCTGTGCATAGCCGCCTGAGATTTGAGACCTGAGATTTCGCATGTCTTATTTTCCTGTTTTTAAATGCGCTTGAACCCCGACTTATAAAAACATTTATGTGTTGAATATGATTATGTAGATGCATGTCCAGCGTCTTGGCTGTTTGTGTAATGTGATCGTATGTGTCTCTACCTCCTGCGTCACAGGAAATTCTAGGGCGGAAGTGTGAGTGTGAAACTCACTGAGGAGTAATCCGTTTCCCAGGTGTGGGAATCTGATAGAGTTATTTACGCTAACAGGTTTCTTATATGCGAGGTCGAGCATCGAAGTTTAGCTAGTAGAACATATATCTCGCTAAACGATGCAGGTATCAACAATGCTTGGCAATTAGATTTGCATATTTGGTGTTTTGATAATATAATATAATAGTATATATATAGTGCATATAATTTGATTATATTTACCATAGCAAAAAAAACAGGTTATATTTAATGTCGCCACCCGTATCAGTGCTTGTGGTGTTTTGTAGCCGAGAAATCTATTATGTCCGGCAGCGGAGCGGTGAAAGGTTTATGCATATATAATCGAAAATATAAAGGTTGAACGTGATTCTTTTCACCACTTAAAGAAAAGCGAAATGAATAGTAAGAAATTATTGATAAAAGATGGTAGAATTGCTATAGATAAAAAAATAAATTACATGATTGAGGGAATTGATAGAGTGAGCGTGCGAAAAGATTAGTAGAATAAGATAGTATAGGATTGCGAATTTTCTTAATTTTTTTTCTAAGAAATTATTAATTTAAGTGTGTCGGGTGGTACGCTGCTTTTGTCTCACATTAATTTGTTTTTGCCATTGCTTTTATGTTTATAGGCATAAAGGTTTAATTATTTTTTATATATGGGTGACATAGGGGATAAGGTTTCTTGCTCGTTGTCAGTTTTATGATCATAGTGCAATGTGTGAAAGTCCGCATTTTAGTCTCTGAACCCACTCGGGAATAGCAACCGGCAGGCTAAAACTGACCCGACACTGACTAGACACATCTAAAAATGCATAAATAAGGTGCTTATTGACATGAACAGTCGAAATGTAGCTCATTCTTAAAAACTCGTGAATTGTTTTTATTGTTGATCTTGTTTTTGTTTTTGTTCTTTTTGGCTATGCATCTCAAGTACATTTAGGAAGCGTCAATTTTATTGATCCTCGAGTTTTACCCAGGCACAGACACAGGCTGAAAGCCCAGCCTGATAATCCGTTCTCTTTTCCTCTGTGAATCAATGAAGTAGTGGGCAATTTATTGAAACCTTGACCATTATCTTTGTCAATGTTTTACTAGTAACATGATAGTTTGTTCTAAATTCAATTGGTTTACACTGATTACGATAAGATTTCAAATTTCTTATATGTACAACTCATACACTTTGTAAAATCACACGACGGTCGTCGTGGCTCAATGATCAGCGACACTGGCTTTGGAACCGCGACCCCGGGTTCAAACCTCGGCCGCGGCAAACATTTCTGTGATGAGCAAAGATGTTTGTTCTCGGGTCTTGGATGTTTGTGTATTGTGATTGTGTGTGTCTATGCCTCCCGCGACACAAGGTATCCTAGTGCGGGGGTGTGAATGTGAAAAAAAACCTAATAATAAAGCTTAGAAGCGTTATTATTCTAAAAAGTTATAAAGGCGAAAGTTTGTATGTGTGTAAGTTTGTTACTCCTTCACATTCAAACGGCTGCACATACTTCGATGAAATATGGTATGGAGATAGTTTAGACCCTAGATTAACACATAGGTTATTTTTATCCTGGAAAAGGTACAGTTCCCGTGGAAATATTGGTAGTGGGAATACCGTAATCCACGCAGGTGAAACCGCGGGGCCCTAATAGTAATTTATACACGGTAAACTCTATTTATTCAATGGCAACCAAAAATGAACAGTTTGACCTATGCCGTATGCATTCTCCTTTCTAACATTACATAACTGATCATCATCACCTGTGATCGCCCGCACTTACGTTATCAAGCAGATTGCATTCTCAGGGCTGTCACCTTGAAGCTGTTTCTATTTTTGTTTTTTATTAACCTAGCTTTTGCCCGCTACTTCGTTCAATCAATCCGTTATTATTTATTGCAGCGTACACATAATTAATAACATACATACGTATATTCATAAGTCTCTCCGTCTTATAAAACCGCGATCAGCCGCCCCGAAGACTTCGGGATGCTATATTTCTACTTCCTGCGATTTTTTTAAAATTACGTTTTTCTCTTAAACTGGGAAACCTTCCTAACTTGGTTAACTTTGAACGAAGGAAAAAAGTCTCACCATGTCATTAAAAACCTCTTTAATGTAAAATTTTAAGTTATATAAATCTTCTGCACCTTCTTTACCATGTTCGAGTATTGCGAAAAAAATATTCAAAAAGTTTTTTTCTACCCTTGCCGGTGGTTGCAGCCCCGAAGATCTTTATACATTATTTTGTATGAGTAAACTACATAATATCAAAAATGCAGCCTGTAAACTGAAATTTGGATTTAAAAGTTTATTTGACTGGACTAGTTGTAGTCCTTGATAAAATAACTACAAGCGTTAACGCTAAAAGAAAACAAAAATGTATGAGATTGACACTTCAAAGCAATATATTACGTGAACGGCGAAAAAAAAAACAAAATTGGTACACAGTGGACAATACGCAAAACGAAACGATAGCGTGTCTATTCTCCCGAGCGGTTGTATCTCTCGAAGTGAATGGGCGATCGCGCCGTGAACGCGTAACGTCTAACAATCTCCAAGCGCTTACGATAAAGCGCTAGAGAAAGAAGATTCCTATGAAGCCATGCATCTTATCTAAGCCCACTGGCCAATAAGACTTACTCGAACTACATGGTTCGAGAAATGCATAGCTATAAATCTATGTAGTGGTATAAAAATTAGATATTATATTGTTAGCAAACACTGGAGCCAGTTCTTATCTAGATATCATTCAATTGGGCGCAAACGATGACGTCATGAGCTAATCTTGTCCTCTCTATTTCTTGTTTACATTTTTCCCCACTGAATTTTCAAACTTATGAATACGATTTAAGGTGTTTTGTAAAGATTTATTTTAATTCAGTTATATGTATTTCTTGAACTCGGTATTATGTACCTGCTTCCGTTCTATGTCGGCTTTACCATGTTTTGATTAACTCGCCCCCTTTTATCTTTATTTATATAATTCTACTGTACGTGTGTATGTCATTCACACTCCTAAACGGCTGGACCGTTTTGAATGAATTTTTTTGTATTCGTTTGGGTGCCGCCCTGGATGGTAAAGATTCACAAAAAAAAAACCACCCGGCGCTGCATGCACGACAACGTTTGTCGCTAGTTTATATATATTTACTAGCTGCGTCCTGCGGATTTACCCGCATGATGATGAAAAACGGTGATGATGAAAATAAGCCTATGTGTTAATCCAGGTATAAGCTATCTCCATACCAAATTTCATCCAAATCCATCCAGCCGATTAGGCGTGAAAAAGTAACAAACATACATCCATAAACACAAACTTTCACATTTATAATATTAAAAGTAGGATTTTACAACTATTTTGACAACCCTGTCTTTCTTCCCACAGAGGGCAACACAATCGCTACTTTAGTTAACTTAACGTTAGTAATACAATAAAATGTACAGTTATAGAATTGATTGCAACAATGACATTAATCGATATTACTTCTATTCTATTCGTATGACTCATACATATAAACTACGACTACTACTATTTGACAACAAAGACTTGTCAATAAGGATTGTAAGATAATACAATGAAGGTTGAAATTGTAACAAAGGTTTTTGACGTGACAACGTCTTATAAATTGGTTTGCCGGGTGACACTTCAAGAAACTGCGTTACGCTCCGCTCACGTTATGCGCTCACAATGAGAGCGAGTGAGAGGCACGCGTCCCTTCCACTCGGGCATGGTTAGCCCGCCTAAGAGCGAGAGAGACAGACATAAAAAGTGAAAGGCACTCAAAGTCGTTGTCACGTAAAACTTTCGCCCGTATACCGACTTTACAGGCAACCAATTTTTTTTTATAAGGGATTCGATTTGTTAATTAGTGCATACTGTACTAGTTATTGGTAGGATATTCACCGAGAGTAACTAAAATTCTCTAATATCCAAAAGCTCGTTGTTTACTTTAAAATTAAAATTCATATAACTTCGGTTTTAGTTAACACAAAACTAAATAAAATTAATTAATTAAAATAACATCTTGGTTTACGTAAAAGTATCTGCTTTTTTATATGTTTCACGTTACACTCACTTCCCCGTACTAGGATGCCATGTGTCGTGAGAAGAATGTATATACAAACACATCGCAGAAACATCCAAGACCCGTGGACAAAAATAAATGAAAAGAATAAATTAAAAATAAACTATAATAAATAATTTTGGTTGCCTGGCAGAAATCGCTTTAAGCAATAAGGCCGCCTTTTGTATCACTGTATCTATATTTGTTTATTTTCTTTATGTGTGTAGTTTTTAAATAGTGTGCAAATAAAGAGTTTTCTATCTATCTATCTATCTATAATCCGTTTGTAAAAATCTGTAAGAGATTGCATAAGCAGTAAGACAGCCAAATGTATAACCATGCCACAGTTAGTACTATGTATACTTTTCATATACATTTTATGATTTGCAATAAAGAGTTAATCTATTTCGTTCTATATTCTCATCAAAGAAATGTTTTCCCCGGCCGGGTTTCGAACTCAGTACCGCGGATTTGATCATTGGGCCACGATGACCGTCATTAAAAACTGATAATAGTATTTTCATTCACGATTTTTATCGTAAAAATACGATAAAGTCTTTACGGAGTGTTCCAAACACATAGTGTGTTCGTGTAAAAAATATGTTTGATAAAAAATAACGTAACTAACTAGATTAGTTACGTTATTTTTTTATCAAACATATTTTTTATACTGTATAGATACCTGAACACACCATGTGTTTGGCGACTGGTTTTCAAAATTGAAGGTAGTAGCGAGCCAGGCGCGTACTCTAAGGGAGTGTCCAGACCTGACGTATGCGCGCGCGAACGGTGAGCGAACGGCGCATTCGTCAGGTCTGGACACAGCCTAAAGTACCCTAGCACCATGGAAACTATATACATACTACCATTATCCGGATCTCGATGATGACAAAGCTCTCGTGAAACTATTATGCTATAAATTATTCTATACCTACTTTACGAAGTGTTGGGTGAGGATTACTGCACGTTTACAGGTATTAAGAGGAATGTGTTCCATTTTCGGGGCTATTTCATTGTCTGGACATATGCCAAAAATTTAACGATATCTCTATCATTTTGATATCTGACTGAATTATTTATATATGTATCTTGATTTAAAACGTTTGGGATTTGATATGGTAAATCAAGAGTTTCCATGAAGACTATATCTAATCGGTGATTCACAAGCATGTTGATTGACACATTTTAATAAAAAATAATCATTTTTTAACCATAAAATAAAAAAATATCAAAGTCATTTATTCAGGTAAAGGCATTTAAAAAACATGATTACAGAATCACCTGGTTCTCAAACTAGGCTCTTGAAAGCCCATGACATGAGTTCCAGGACCCTTCTGTCGATGAGAGGAAATAAATAACTTGTTTGCCCTAATTTGTTACACTTTACAATCTACAGATTACAAATTACAAGCTACAGTTTACAATGTATAATCTACATTTTACAATTTACAATCTACAGCTTACAATTTACAATCTACAGTTTACAATTTATACAATTGTCACGCATATATGTTAAAACTCGCCGAAGACCTAGATTCGCTCAGTATGCGTACCGTAGACGTCTTGGTTCTGTGTATTTTCTACCGTAAATACAACGGAGTGTTCTGAAGAACTCTTCAACCTTATTCCGGCATCACGGTTTTACCAGCGCACTAGCCGGCACCGTTTGAAAGCTCATCCACATTATTGACTTATGGGAATCACATTCTACCGATCTTCTTTGCCGGGGTTTGCAAAAATTTTAACCGAAGTGTACATTCATACTTATTTTGTTAACTGTCGTATTATCTTACACTAAAATCAAAATATATAAATTAATAAAATTCCTAAATGTTCAAAGTAACGTTTAGAGGAAACTTAAACTGTATAGGTGGCGGACATGCCCGAAACCTAGATCTAACCTTCGACTATAAAGGTGAGTAAAGCCGGATAATATACCTAGCTATTTTGTTATTAAAACTGACGTGGTTTTGATACATTATGAATGTATAAAATACGGGAATTACTCACGTAATAAGTCAGAGGGTTCCGACTATAGTTTCAACCACATTCGCTGGTCCTTTACAAGGAGAATACGGGGCGCTTGCGGAAGCGGTCGCGGTTCGCCTAGTACATACTCTGAAAAATACCACCGAATGTTGTTGAAACTATAGTCGGAACCCTCTGACTTATTACGCGAGTAATTCCCGTGTTTTATACATTCATAATACCTAGGTATGTTATACAAGCTAGGATGTATAGATATATATATATATAGTATGTATCTACCAAGTTGTTCATTTCTTCTTTATATCTATCTATCACACACTTGTATTACAAATATTATCATATTTAGTGCTACGCGTAGAATAACGCAACCTTTCTTTTATGGTCAAATAAAAAAATGTAGCATGAATATTAGTTAACAAATACTGACACACAATATGTCTTGATTTCAGGTTACAGTAGAGATTCGTCTAGTGTAACTGGAGAGGTTGACACGCTCGCTGTTGGGCCTAGAATGTCAGTGCTGAATCAGAGTGGAGAAGAGCCGGTAACTTTTGCATTATATCTTCATCATCATTATCATCATTTCAATTGTTGGACATCATTAGAATTTTACTAATATTTATTTTAGCTATAGAGGCAGTTTCATGAGTCAACGTCATGAGTCAACGTCATCTTACCCATAGGACCTCCACTGCTGGACATAGGACTCCCCCATTGATTTCCACAAGGACCGGTTGGATGTTGCAGTTTCATGAGTAAAGAAATATTAAATAGTTGAACAATAAAATTATTGAATTATGCCCATTGGACATTGGTTCCTATTATGACGGTCGTCGTGGCTCAGCGATCAACGACACTGACTTTAAAACTGCGACTCCGGGTTCTAATCCCGGCTGAAAACATTTCTGTGATGAACATAGATGTTTGTTCTTGGGTCTTGGATGCTTGTGCATTGTGATTGTGTGTGTCTATTGCCTTCCGCGACACAGGGTATCCTAGTGCAGGGGTGTGAGTGCATTTGTTTTTTTAGGTCACACCCGTTTGTCTAGGCCCGTGACAAGATGATAGAAAAAGTCCATTAAATATACTTCTCCACGCTCAAACGGCTACACCGATTTCGATGAAATTTGGTATGGAGATAGTTTAAACTCTGGATTAACACACAGGCTACTTTTATCTCGGAAAAAGTATAGTTCCCGTGGGCTAGTTGAGGTAGCGGGAAAACCGTAATCCACGCGGGTGAAACCGCGGGGCGCTCCTAGTATGAAATATTTGGAAGAAAAATCAAGTTTTCCAATCCCATATTCGCGCGAGCATGACGCAATAAATATGCGTAGGGACGGCGGAGACCGGTAGTACCTAACAGGTTTGTGTACAAAATTCTTCCTGCTTCGTGAGCCTAATTTTATTTTTTTTACTTTTTTTAATTTATTTTATTAATTAAACAATTGCCTTAATTAGACAATGTGCCATGGTGGTACCGGTCTCGTATAGTACTCCCCCATCTCTTCCCGCGGTTGCCGTAAGACCACCAGAAGGTGGGCAGCAGCGCCTTTTGAGGATCAGAAAACATACTGGGCTCGCCAACCCGTTTGCCAAGCGTGGCGAATATCTGCAAATTCCCCCTATATGGGGGAGGCATTTGTACAGCAGTGGACGTCCTATGGCTGAAATAATTTAGACGATTTATGTAGCAAAGACGTTTCTGTACTACTTTTTAAACGAGGCTTATTTGTGCTTTCTATTGTTATTCCAGGTGGAATGTCCGCTGTGTATGGAACCTCTGGAGGTGGACGATCTCCACTTCTACCCGTGCACATGTGGATATCAAGTATGTATAAAACATAACATACATACAATAACATAACACATAATATAACATTTTTTTTTTCACACAAGGTCTTCAGGTCCCAAACTAGGCAGAGCCTGTACTATGGTAACCTGATGACTGATATATATATACTTAAATACATACTTATATACTTACACTTCAAAAAAAAATACATATACACACCCAGACACAGGTCAAACAGACATGTTCATACACACAAATGTTTGACCTGTCCGGGAATCGAACCCGGGACCAGCGGCTCAGAAGGCAGAGTGCTACATACTGCGCCAATCGGCCAGTCATTGGGCGAAAATGGAAGAGACAGCCCACGTCATCCGGCTGTAGAGAGACAGTAAGGAGGCTGGGGGGACCGTTTGCGGTATAATAAATACAATGTATAGCAGTAATAGTAAACCGACGAACAAATTAGAACCATTTCGAAGAGACATCAATTGACCGTGGGTTTAATCGCCCTGTAAGTCTAGCAATACTGGCCATGGAACATAATGGATTTCCATAATTTATTGCTGATATCACCGGCTAGTGGTCAAACGCTAAATCAATAAAATAATACAGAGTCCTACTATTCCTAAAAAAAAAATAAGAACAATAGCACTCTATTTGAGAGTTCGTCCGGGGAAGTACTACTACTACCATACATATTTCTACTGCCAGGCAGCAGTGTTCGCATTACTGTGTTCTGGTTTGAAGGGTATGGTTTCCGGTGAAATTATAGGCACTTGTATAAATGGGTTATTATTAATGAATGTTTTATTATTATTATATTTATTGTTTTAATGGGTGTCGAAGAGCTCACTTACATGTCTGACTTGTGCTTTGCACAAAGCGTTGTATAAACTCCATCATGAAAATCTTAATTACATATTATGGTAACTGCCATCAGCAATTTCTGAGTGACGGGGCGGGTGTTTGCTACGTTTCAATACTGAGGAAAGAAGTATAAAATACAATATACTTAAACATATATATATACTTATAAAAAAAAAATTGGTGGTCTGTAAAGTCGGTTTACGGACGATAGATTTACGTGATAACGACATAATCATGTATGACTTTGACTTTGAATTTGACTGACTTTGACTTTGACATTGACATTGACTTTGACTGACTTTGACTTTGACTTTGCCTTTGACTTTGATTATTTTATGTAATACAAAACTCAGGTGGAACGTTACGCGGAACGTTACTATTTTTCATTTTGGCATTCATCAATTTATAAAACGTTATCACGTCAAAAAACAGGTATTCAAAGGAAATTATCAAAATTATTGTCACGTATCAACTTCAATATAATCCAGCCTTGACATAAATCAAAACCTAATTATATCCACTGCTATAACACAAGTACGTAGTAGAAAAGAGGATAGTTATGTTTGTTTTTGACGTGATATCGTTTTATAAATTGATGAATACCAGCAACACTCATGAAAAATAGTAACATTTCGCGTAACGTTCCACCTGAGTTTTGTATTACATAAAATAATCAAAGTCAAAGTCATAAATGATTATGACGTTATCACGTAAATCTATCGTCCGTAAACCGACTTTACAGACAACCAATTTTTTTTAAAAGTCTCTCTGGAATTACTGATCAAAATAGATTTCTAAATTATACGGTTAAAAATCAAGAACTATCAGTGAATCGTGGTTTTGCCGGTTTGATTTATTATTCGATTTTATAGTCACTTTTGCACATCCCAAAAGATCTGTTTAGGTTTTTGGAATTAATTATATGTGCTATTTTCTTTTTATTAGGCTTTTATTTTATTTTATTTCAAAAATTTTAGGGAAATTAACAGCTAGCCGATAAAACGTGATAAGTAA
The DNA here is from genome assembly GCA_934044485.1 of Apeira syringaria. NCBI lineage: Eukaryota > Metazoa > Arthropoda > Insecta > Lepidoptera > Geometridae > Apeira > Apeira syringaria. The sequence goes on along the minus strand of OW203672.1, from coordinate 6,231,851 downwards.
ACATTCACTGAAGGCCAATTATAAATTTCCACAAATAGCCAAATTAGTTAACAAAACAAAAGTTAATGGACGACATCTAGATGTGTGGAGTAAATATATATAATTATAAATACAAATTAAGATAAGTTATCAATACATAGAGACATATTTAGCTTTCAAAAAACTTACAACTAAGTGCATGTTTCAATTTTGCAGAAGTAGTGTGAAACATATCAATATCGAGTTTATTCTGGCAGTAATACAACGGGGTTGATTTTCTATTCTGACAGTAAATGAACAAGATTTCTTTTCTGACAGTTAGTTTCAACCTTATCGCTATTGTGATTACACTTTGGTTAAAACTGTTCATAAGATCATAGATTATTTTCTTTGTTGACTGTACCTACCTTTATCACTGTGAGCGGCTCCGTCGACTGCAGATATTGTTATCTAGCCTGTTCTTTGTTCTTAAATGCACCGTCTCAAAGCCTTAATTTTTTTTTTTTAAAGGTTATAAGCTTGCGTTTGACCACTGTCTCACCTGATGTTAAGCGACGACGCGGTCTAAGGTGGAGCAGGCAAACTTAGAAGGAACCTATTCACTCGCGACTTGAAGACTCCGGGGTTGTACATATCGGGAAACACAGACTCAGGCAGTGAGTTCCACTCTCTGGCAGTACGCATTATAAAAGTGGAAGCAAAACGCTTCGTGCGTAACGGTGGTATATCTACCATGTAGCGGTGGCGCATAGTCGTACGTCTGGTTGACCGATGATAGAATGATTAAATTAATTTGATTAATAATCTAGCTTAAATGTTGCAGATATGCCGATTTTGCTGGAATCGTATCCGGGAAGGCGAGAACGGACTCTGTCCAGCGTGCCGGAAAGCTTACCCGGAGAATCCTGCAGACTTCACTCCACTCAGTCAAGAGCAGGTAACATTTCCATCATCATCGCTGCAGAGTATATAAAGATGTGTTCAAGATCCTCGTATTTCAAGTAATTGCCATAGTGATGGTCAGTATTGAAGGTTGTCTTAGAAAAAGTCACTTGGGCTTCAGATCTTGGTAAAGGGAACACAGGACGTTGATAAGGTGCTCATTAGGGCCCACGTGGCTAGCTTGTGTGTTTAGACCTGTCTTTGTGTGCTGGTTGTGATTCTAGGTCTAATGTTCGGTCTAAACGTCATGGGCTAGCTCTAGCTAGTCTATCCATTGAAAAAGTGTAATACATTTTCACACACACACAAGGTCTTCAGGTCCCAAACTAGGCAGAGCCTGTACTATGGTAACCTGATGACTGATATATATACTTATATACATATACACACCCAGACAGGTCAAACAGACATGTTTATACACAAGTGTTTGACATGTCCGGGAACCGAACCCGGGACCAGCGGCTCAGAAGGCAGAGTGCTACCAACTGCGCCAACCGGTCAGTCGATATAAACAACTATAGTCTATGTCTCTTGTATTTCGTAGGTCAGATGCTTCACTGCATCAATGTAATGAATTTGTACATTGGATCGAAATAATGTATTAAAATTATAGTTAAATTTTTTTTGGTGTAAGGAAAAAATTAATAAAAATTTCTTCGTAATTTTACATTTATTTTTATATGCGGACCTATGAAAAGATTAACAACTTGATATGATAATGATTTATCAAATGTATGATGTACTAGTAGCGCCCCACGGTTTCACTCGCGTGGATTACGGTTTTCCCGCTACGTCAATTATCCCACGAGAGCTCTTGTACTATACCATGCTCTATACTTCTGGTATAAAAGTAGCCTAAGCGTTAATCCAGGGTCTAACCTATTTCCATACCAAATTTCATCGAAATTCATCTAAAATTCATTGATTTGATTGACATTTCATTTTTTTTTTTATTAGTAAAAAAAAAAAAAAAAAACATTTCATGCCTGTAAAAGTAGAAATACTAGTAATTTCAATGAAAAGTAGCTAACCTACACCTAAGTAGTTTATATCGTCAAGTAAATGATTTCCTTTGTTCAAAACTCGTTATCAGTGTTTGTCCTTATATTAACTCAAAGATAACCTAATGACCTTTGAGGCGTTGATTCAAGATTATTTCTAATTTAAGGAATCACACTAATTAATCATCGGGCCGCTTCCAACCAGTCCTTGTGGAAATCAATGGAGGAGGCCTATGTCCAGCAGTGGACGTCCTATGGCTAAGATGATGATGACTAATGAATCATATCTGCAACGACTTTTTTTACGGTTCAACGCAGTATATCTTTTTCTATTCTACATCGGTCATCAGGTGAAAGTATGTTTTATAGAAAACCACCATTTCCATGTATGTTAATACTCTTATGCTAATGCGTAGGCTCAGATCATATTTTTCTATCACTAGTCGCTTTCGCAGTTTCACTTGCGTGGGTAGTCCACGCCAGTGAAACTGCGAAAGCGACTAGATTTTTCCACTACTTCAGCTATCCCACGAGAACTATACATTTTTCGGGAATAGTAATAGAAAGATAGATAAATAAACACTTTGATGTCACACCGCAATATAAAAATAAAATTACACCAGTAATAATATAAGCATCTTATAATGCAACAATGGCCGCTATTATCGCTCATAGCGATCACATCACAATTTATCAAAATGCGTCCAACGGTTTAGGCGTGAAAACGTAAAACAGACGGTTACTTTCATATTTATAGTTAGTTTGAATATAGTAACGAATAACTGACATCTTACGGTGAAATTGTTTTTGAGCTAGGCCCATGCGCAAAAATATGATTTTGGTGTGCCTTGGGCACAATCTATATCCTGTAATACAACTGTAAGGGCCAAAAAGTTTAAACCTAAAAATATTTTCTCTGTATACATATATATGATGTTACTAGCTGCGCCGCGCGGTTTTATCCGCGTGGTGAGGTGATGATTTTGATGAAAAATAGCCTATTGTTTTCTTCCCGGACTTGAAGTATCTAGATACCAAATTTTATCCAAATTCGTTTTACCCGCGTAGTGATGAAAAAGAGTAATGATGGCAATAAGCCTATGAGTTAATCTAGGTTATATGCTATCTCCATAACAAAATTCCATCCAATTCCATCCAGCCGTTAAGGCGTGAAAGAATAACAAACATACTCATAAACTTTCGAATTTATAATATTAGTAGGATATTTTAGACGAGATCTGACATGAGTCTGAATGATTATCAAGTGTAAATCTGTCACCAAAAACACAGTGTCTTCAGGCAGCTGTAGCTGTAGTCGAATGCCGGTCCACAATCTAAGTCTATTATGTGTTTATTATGTTCCCCGTTCGAACACATCGTCACTAGCCATCAAGTGAGACAGTTGTCGAACGCCACACTTTGAAATGGTGACAAATCGCAGCAAAGTAACAAATAAATGTCAGTCATACACAGTGGAATTCTAGTTTCATAAACGAAATATTGTATGACTGACATGAAAACGATAAATTGTTTCATGAAACAGGACCCCAACGTCAAGCGATGACGTGATCTAAAATGTAGCAAAAGAAAATGTACAAAAATAATATTTATATTACTAGCTTTGGCCCGCGGTTTCACCCGCGTGGTGATGATGACGATGCTCTGACACTCATAAATAAAATGTCTTTGTAATATTAATTATAATATATATAAAATTATAATAATTTTCAAAATCGGTTCAGTAGGTCCAGACATTATTACGTCTACAACCTCACAAACTCTACCTCTTTATAACTTTAGTATAGTTATAAAATAGCCCCTAAATAAATCCCACTTCCCACTAATATAAATGTCAAAGTTTGCATGGTTGGATGTTGGTTACTCAATCACGCCAGAACAGCTTAATGGATTAGGGTGAAACTTGGCACACAAATAGATTATAGTCTGGAATAGCACATTGGCTACTTTTATCTCGGAAAAAGTATGATTGTAGTCTGTGTTTCCCGATATGTACAATCCTGGAGTCTTCAAGTCGCGAGTGAATAGGTACCTTCTAGGTTTGCGTGCTAAATCCTAGACAACGTCATCACTTAACATCAGGTGAGACAGTTTTCAAACGCAAACTTATAATATGTACAAAAAATATAAAAAAAATGATCCCGTGGAATAATTGATGTAGCGGGAAAACCACAATCTACGCGGGTGAAACTGCGGGGCGCTACTAGTATTATATATGTTAGGATTTACATTATTATGTTGCTAAACGATAGATATGCTAGCATACTTCCGTAGCTAGTATTATATTTTAAAAGTATGGTTTTAACTAGGAAACGAACGACGTAGGCATGTTTAATTTACAAACTATCTTTTTATCCCGGTAAAATGTATGATTGATGTAGCGGGAAACTGTAATTCACGCGGGTGAAACCGCGAGTCGCTACTAGTTATACATATAAGATGTGGACATATTCCATCATACGCCACGAGAGGTTCACAGAGCGGTAATAGAATATGCAGGCAAACTTGTAATCATGGACTTGTTTAACTATGAAACCCATGGTTTATAATTTGTATTATCATATATTGTTACTTTCTTATTGTTTTATTGTATGCTAGGTATGTGTTTGTGATATGGAAATAAGCTTGTGTAGATGAATTGGGCGACTGTTATGCCTACACAAGAATGTCAATTAAAGAAATAAATTAAATAGATATTGAATTAATTAAACATGTCCTGTATAAATATTTCTTTTTTTGTGGCAATAAATGATTTATTATTATTGTCTCTTTAGTTTTATAGGTTTAGTTTTTTTACAGTATAAATATCTAAAACAAAAATTAATAAAGATATTATAAAAAACCTAAACCTAGAGTTCCGCCAGCAGCGGGGCAGGGCTCAAGCTACCGGTGGTTAAGGCCGCAGAGTGAGGAACCTCCGGACAATACGCGCCGTTTCAAGGAGTATCGCCTTCTGCATCTGACTCTTGATCCAACCGTCTAGCGAGAGCCTCTTAAGATGTTGATCGAGGCTCTTCGCTATTAAGCCGTTCGTCGAAACGACTATCGGGACAATGATCGTCGAGTCAACATCCCACATGGCGGTTACCTCGTGAGCTAAGTCAAGGTACTTGCTGAGTTTGTCCTTCTCAGCCTTTACGAGGTTCTCGTCATGCGGGATGGTGATGTCGATGAGCACTGCCCGGCGTTGAGACCGGTCGACCAAAACGATATCAGGCTTATTGGCAACAATAGTCTTGTCCGTGATGATAGAGCGGTCCCAGTAGAGCAACGCACGACCATTCTCAAGAACTGGCGCTGGTGTGTACTTGTAGTACGGCACCTCGGATTGAACAAGGCCATATTGAAATGCAAGTTGCTGATGGATGATTCTGGCTACTAGGTTATGCCTGTGTAAATACTCTCCGTTAGCAAATATTATATATATATTACACCTTATTATTATTATTATTATTATCTCTTTATTTTCTTTCTTTCTTAGGTTTAGTTTTTTTACAGTATAAATATCAAAAACAAAAATTAATAAAGATATTATAAAAAACCTAAACCTAGAGTTCCGCCAGCAGCGGGGCAGGGCCCAAGCTACCGGTGGTTAGGGCCGCAGAGTGAGGAACCTCCGGACAATACGCGCCGTTTCAAGGAGTACCGCCTTCTGCATCTGACCCTTGATCCAACCGTCTAGCGAGAGCCTCTTAAGATGTTGATCGAGGCTCTTCGCTATTAAGCCGTTCGTCGAAACGACTATCGGGACAATGATCGTCGAGTCAACATCCCACATGGCGGTTACCTCGTGAGCTAAGTCAAGGTACTTGCTGAGTTTGTCCTTCTCAGCCTTTACGAGGTTCTCGTCATGCGGGATGGTGATGTCGACGAGCACTGCCCGGCGTTGAGACCGGTCGACCAAAACGATATCAGGCTTATTGGCAACAATAGTCCTGTCCGTGATGATAGAGCGGTCCCAGTAGAGTAACGCACGACCATTCTCAAGAACTGGCGCTGGTGTGTATTTGTAGTACGGCACTTCGGATTGAACAAGGCCATATTGAATTGCAAGTTGCTGGTGGATTATTCTGGCTACTAGGTTATGCCTGTGTAAATACTCTCCGTTAGCAAGATGAGAACAACCAGAAATAATATGTCTGAGGGATTCTCCCGGACGGCGGCATGCCCGACAAACGTCGACCGTACCGTCCTTCAGAATATATTTCCGATAGTTATTCGTCATGATAACTTCGTCCGCAATTGCACAGACAAAACCCTCGGTTTCCCCAAAAAGGTCACCGAAACGTAGCCAGTTCACGGATGCGAGTAGGTCTACATCGGGTCTTGTTAAGGCCCGATAGAACCGGCCGTGTAGCTCTTTGCCTTTCCATATGTCCTTGCGATCCTCAGTGGTCAACACCGTTGGTTTACGCCAGTTTTCGATAGCCAAGGAGAGCGGGGTGAAGCCTTTGTCAACTGCCACAACATCACGATGCATCCCGCTTTCGTTATTTAGAAAATATGTCCTGAGATTGTACACTTCGCGGTTGTGAAGGTTTTTGGCATTTAAAAAGCCACGACCTCCCCATTTCCGCGGAATGTACAGTCTCATGACAGACGAGCGCGGGTGCAGCATGCGATGCAATGTGAGCATTTGACGAAGCCTTCTATCTAAGGCGTCTAGCTCAGTCTGAGTCCACCTTAATATGCCAAAAGAGTACATCAGTAGGGGCATCACCCATCCGTTGAAGGCACGCACCTTATTGCCACCCGACAAATGACTTTTCAGTACTTTTGTCAGACGGCAAAAGAAGCGCTCCTTCACCGAACGCTTAATATCCCCTACCGCGATACCCAATGATTCTGACATACCAAGGTATTTGTAGGTTTCGACTTCTGAGAGAGATCTGAGAGACATTGTCTCAGAGAGTTGTAAATTTGATGAATTTACAACTTTCCCCCGCTGCACATGCATGACCGCACACTTATCAACACCGAACTCCATCTTGATAGCGTTGCTAAAAACTTCCGTGATTTTTAGCAACTCCATCAAATCCTGGCGTTTCGGTGTAAACAGTTTGAGATCATCCATGTACAAGAGGTGTGAAATGACCTCACTCTCTCTACGAAGTCGATAGCCTAGACCTGAATCCTCTAGTAAAGTACTGAGAGGGTTCAGTGCTAGGCAGAACCACAAAGGGCTCAGACTGTCGCCCTGAAAGATACCTCGCTCTATTTTTATGAAGTCCTGTGGACCAGAGAAGCTATCTCCGCTGCCTGGTTGACGAAGGACTGTGGTCCACTGCCTCATGCATGCGCCTAAGAATGATTTTAGAGTTGCATCAATTTTGTACAACTCTAAAATCCTTTGTAGCCATGAATGAGGTATTGAATCGTAGGCCTTCTTGTAGTCGATCCAGGCTGTTGAGAGAGCTCCTTTGTTCCGCCGGACTTGTTGGCAAATGGTCGTATCTATGAGAAGGAGCTCCTTAGTACCACGGGACCCAACCCTACATCCATTCTGAGCGGTGGCCAAAATGTTGTTTGCACATATGTGCGAATTTAATTTTGCTCTAAGAATTGATGTAAGGAGCTTATACATCGTAGGTAAGCACGTGATGGGTCTGTAATTTTTAGCTTCCGTGGTACTACCGGACTTGTGGAGCAGGAAGGTGACACCGGTGGTCATAAAATTTGGAAGAGAACCGAGTTCGAGTGCTTCCTGGAATTGTATTGCCAAACGTTCGTGTGAGCATCGAATCCATTTTATCCAAAAGTTATGCAATCCGTCCGGTCCAGGACTTTTCCAGTTCTGTGTCGTACGGATTGCACAACTTATATCAACGGGGTCAATTAAAACAGGCCCCATGGATTCGATAGGTTCACAAGCACGTTCTATAATACGCATCCAGTCACCCTCCGTGTGCTCGACGGGCACTGACCAGATGCCCCGCCAGAAGTTAATCATGACGTTAGCATCTGGTAACTGACCATCATTCACTCTTTGGTCGGTTTCCTCCCAATTTCTGTACACCTTCCTTTGGTCACTTTGAAAGAGGCGGTTCTGTTTATATCTATTTACACGCTCTCTGTAGCGGCGAATACGGTTTGCCCACGCATAGATTTTCTGCTTCAGAAAGTCGATGCGTTCCGTGACGCAGGCCATATAATCCTGGGGCCTAATATTGGTCCCAGCGAAGGCCTGAGTCACAAAACGCATAACTCGGGGGCGGTTGTTCCCTCGGCTGAAGCAGACTAGCTTTGCAATGAAAGTCCTAAACTTGTTGATACGCCGCTCGATGCGTAATTGCCAGGCGGGAGCTGTTTCGGCGGGTCGCGGTGATCGGTCAGTATCCGGAAACTTTACTCGAGCCACGCGACACGCCGCAATAGCTCCGCAATATAGGATCGAGTGGGTATCAACTAAATTTTCACTAGCTCGTATATATGGAGCTAGCAAAACGTTCAGGGTTCCCATTAGCGCCAGATTGCGTCTATGAGTGGGAAAACGTGGTAATCGCGGCCTAGAGTCGCATACAAATCGATATTGCAGAATCGCGTCATCCAAAGCCCTTCTCAGTTGCTCATTGGCCTGGGTACTTACGCTCATATTTGCACAATCCTCTTCATCGGCATCGGGATCCACCCATGTCGCCGTCGATGCCGGGACGGTAATCGGCTCCGGAGCCGACGGCGCGACGGATAGGTCCTGCGTCGAGGAAGATATCGTAGAAATAGGTAGCGCTGCCAGGCGTAGCCGATCAAGCGCAGACTCATTCAACAGCTTTAGCCGTTGAATAGCTCGCACCTGATCCGACAGTCGTTGGGCGGACACGGCGATGGTTGGTTCAAGTACCTGAAACATAGCCAGCATCCTATCGCGGTACGCAGTCAGGTTAGTTCCTCCCTCTGTAGCCCCATAGTAGGCCCGCATGCAGTTCTCATTTATGGTCTGAGTCCATCGCATGCGGCGCACTATACCACCGGTAGCGGGGGCCGGGCGCGGAGCAGATTGCCCCACAGGCCCCAAGCGTGCCGGCAGCGGTGGTCGCCCACGTCGCACAGGTGGTGGCGGCGGCGGAGACGACGGCGGCCCGTCGTCGTCACTCGACGCGCTGCTCTCGGGGGGAGTGACGAACTCATCCCCCGATGACGAACTTGACGACGACGACGCGACGGGCGGAGGTGTTGGTCGTGCGCATCTGGTGTCTGCTGCCTTAGTCTTTGATCTCGTTATCATTTTGTGAAGTTGTTGTAGTTTTCCTGTTTAAATTTTCTTGTATATATTTCATTTTGACAAATGTCAAATATGGATGTTGTTCTTGAATGTTTATAACTGGTAAATAGGTCCTGTGATTTTGAATTTCTTTATGATTTATTCCAAAATATATCATCCGATGATTTCTATTAAAATATTGATGTATTTAAAAACATTTTGAAATATAAATAAATATCTAAAAACGAAAATCGTGTAGTGACATAGAGACGTGACAGCTTTTTTTTATTATTATTATTATTATTATTATTATTAAATATAAGTAAGCCTCTGAATCTCGGTGATGATATTCCAGGTGGCAGCGATAAAGACGGAGAAGAAGGCGCGCGAGCAGAAGCGTCGCAACAAGACGCTGGAGTCGCGGCGGGCCCTCGCCAACGTGCGAGTGGTGCAGAACAACCTTGTCTTCGTGGTCGGTCTGCCCGTGCGTCTCGCCGATCCAGAGGTAACCTAATAGTCTTCTCATGCATGACAATGCATGAGGAGGTAATCCTTTCTACCTTCTTTCTTGACTGGCCGGTTGGCGCAGTTGGTAGCACTCTGCCTTCTGAGCCGCTAGTCCCGGGTTCGATTCCCGGACAGGTTAAACTTTTGTGTGTATGAACATGTCTGTTTGACCTGTGTCTGGGTGTGTATATGTATATAAGTATATATATATAAGTATGTATTTAAATATATATATCACTCATCAGGTTACCATAGTTCAGTCTCTGCCTAGTTTGGGATCTGAAGACCTTGTGTGAATGTTGCCATATTATATTATTATTATTCTATATCATATACTGGCTGACCCGCGTGGCGTACTACGTTTTAACTCGTTTTGGTTACTGACTTCAAAAAAAAGGGGAACGTCTAAATTCCACTATTTTTATTTTTATGAATGTTCACCGATTTCTCCGCCAACTGTTACCGATGTTGAAAATTATTTTGTCGTTTGAAAGAGTACGCTTCTGAAGTGATCCCAATTAAATTTTACCGAAATTAAGTTAAAGTTTAGTATTTTTTATGGTATCGAGGAAAGTTTTAAAAAATTTAAGTCGGTTTATCATTTTTTATAATATTTTGTCATTTTTAAATTGACATTTGTTTTTATTCTGAACCTCTAGTTGACTTTCCATTTACGTAAAGTCATGTGAGCTAATGAGTTTTGGATGGTTGTGAAGAAACTAATCAAGCTTTGATGTTTTGTTTTAAATTTATTTATTAACTGGCTTGCTACTCTACGCCGGTGTTCAAGGCTCTGAAGCCTACGTTCCACCAAAGAGTTACAACCGATGATTCATTTAAACCTTATCGCGACCTTTTAAAAACTGTCACATTTAACACAACACACAGTTTGGTTGAACAATAGAAATTTCGTTCAAAGAAGGGCTGTTTTTTTTTTTTTTTTTTTTTTTTGTAAAGATTATAAGCTTGCGTTTGATCACAGTCTCACCTGATGTTAAGCGACGACGCGGTCTAAGGTGGAGCACGCAAACTTAGAAGGAACCTATTCACTCGCGACTTGAAGACTCCGGGGTTGTACATATCGGGAAACAGACTCAGGCAGTGAGTTCCACTCTCTGGCAGTACGCATTATAAAAGTGGAAGAATATATAATAATATATATATATATATATATAATATGTATATGTGATATTTATGAACTCTATAGTTCCGTAATTAGAACAGAGACAGTTAATACGTACCTTTAACACATAGATCATGCAAGAGGAATGTGACTACAAAAAATTGCAAACGGACGATATTGGGTGATTTTCAAATAGCTACATTTCAAATTTGGAACCTTTTTTAACAAAATGTTTTCATTTTATTTGCAGATATTAAAGCGGCAGGAGTACTTTGGCAAATACGGCAAAATTCACAAAGTAGTCATAAACCAAAGTACCACTTATGCAGGAACACAGGTGAGTAAATATAAATTGTTCAAATAAATTCAAAAACTTACAGTGGTCTCTCATAGATACCGGATAGCATTTGTCTGTGAAACGATAATTTATTTCTATGCCGTTCATAATGCAAACCCTTTTTGACGTGATAACGTTTTATAAATTGATGAATGCCAAAATGAAAAATAGTAACGTTCCGTGTAGCGTTCCGTTTCCGTCAAAAGTCAAAAGTCAAAAGTCAGAAGTCAGAAGTCGAAGTCATAAATGATTATGACGTTATCACGTAAATCTATCGTCCGTAAACCGACTTTACAGACAACCAATTTTTTTAGTATAACAATTGGCAACAAGCAGGCAGGCCACTTGATGGTAAACGGTTACGGTGATATGGTACTATCGAGGGCTAGCTACCGCTCTCAAGTTGAAAAACTGTCACCAAACACATAGTCTGTTCAGGCATCAGTTCTTGGGGGCCAGTAGGCTTTCTAAGTCTAGCGTGATAACTATTCAGTATAAAAAAAATAGTTTTAACAATAGTTTTGAGCTTCCGGTGAAGGTAACACCGTTATCAAATCCCCAGCATGGTGGTAGGGTACTTTCGAATACCCAACAGCTAGCTACCACCCTCAAGTTTGAAAAACTGTCACCAAACACATAGTCTGTTCAGGCAGCAGTCCTTGAGAGCTAGTGAACATTCTAGGCCTAGCGTGATAACATCTTCGACCACCTTCACTTCTTATGTGTTTGAACTACCGATATTTTAATGGCGATTAATTGATCTTCATGCTTATTTGCTTACCTATTATCTGTGAACTGCTGAAATTATGCTTTACAAGACATGATCTTAGTGTAGTTGCTCCAAGTTTTTAACCGACTTCAAAAAATGAGGAGGTTCTCAATTAGTCCGTATTTTTTTTTTTTTAAATATCACTCAGACCCCCACACTAGGATTTCCTGTAATTGTACTGTAATATAATGCTACCTCAAACCTTTGGTAGATTAGCAGTCATAATTTTTATTTTGTCATAAAATATTTTGTTTACTTAAGTACCAGTCATACTATATTCAAATGTTTTTTATGTAGGCTTAATCCCAACAGAGGGCGTTGTTGTCTGTGACACAGTGATTCACAACTGCAGGCAGCAAAGGTCCCATTAGATACAGAATTCAATATGCAAACTATCGATGATTAGCAATGTCTTAAAATAAGTAATAAGTACGTCAATAAAAAGATTATTCTTTTTTTTATAAATGTTTACCGTTTACCTGTTTAATGGTGAACCGATTTTGATGTTTTTTTTGTGTGTAAATTCTGTGTGGTCCCATTTAAATTTCATCAAAATAGGTAAAGCTGTTTTTGAGTTACACTCCAGTAACTGATGTCGTTACGTCTGTCTGGATGACTTCCCTATTGAGGTTGATTGATCCCGTAAGTAGCAAAGGTCACTGAAAAGGGTAAAACAATGCTTACCAAAAAATAGAACCGGCTTCAACACTCAAAAGTGTGAAATAACTTGTCGAAGTCGGTATACTATGCGAACAATATTTTGATAATAGTTACTTTTCAACTACCATCGTACCGACTTCAACAAGTTATTTCACACTCTTGAGTATTGAAGTCGGTTCCATTTTTTGGTAATTTCTTTTTTTATATATAAAAATCCCTCACCCATTGATCGACAGACTGACCGCCCTTAGTATAATCGACCTCATCATAGACTAAGTTTAAAGGCATAAGGTGCAAAATCTAACCTTGAATATATAAATATAATTTTGAAGGGTACAGGAGGAAAAAGAGCTTGCGCCTGTCCACATTGTTTTGATCAAACAAAAAATTGTTACCCCCATTTCTCTTTGAGCCCACCAGACATTAACATACTTAACTACTTACATATCAGCTATTCAAAAATTTATTTAAAAAAAAGGTTGGTTATGCAAAGTGTTCAATCAATAATTGAACACAAATAATTTGATATATTTATCTATATTAAGTATAAGAAAAATCTAATCGATAGTGAAAAATGGTCTAGTATTATAAGTACAACACTTTTACACCGTCACATCACTAGGTGATGTCGACGGCCTCTTCCATTTTGAACGCTGTACAATAAGCAGCTCAAATAAATTATTTTCTGTAAAATATACAAAGGCTTTTAATCTAACAGGCCGTTGGTGTCGATTGAACACAAAGGTCTGCCTTTGAATAGGCACCAAAGTGTGTAGGTAATTGTAAGTGATTCCCCGTGGCATAGAGCAGTGGTGGTGAGTAATAGCGCAGTTCCCGCAGGGACCGTCCGCGTCCGCGTACGTCACCTACGTGTCTATGGCGGACGCGCTGCGAGCCATCCAGGGGGTGAACAACGTGACGCTGGACGGCCGCGTGCTCAAGGGCTCCCTGGGGACCACCAAGTACTGCGCCAACTTTATGAAGAACCAGCCCTGCCCCAAGCCGGACTGCATGTATCTTCACGAATTAGGTCAGTTGACTCCCCAAATCTAAAATCTAAACCCCATTTTTTACATTCGAAATTCTAAGTATTTCTTACATAGTATTAGGTACTAAAAGTATATATCTGTGTAAAAAAGTACATATGTTTGTATTTCACTCTTACACACATGGGTGGCACGCAAATCTCGTTGGCTAACAGCATTACGATAAAACTATTTACCATCTGCGGCAAAGCCAAAATATACTGTTATGTTTAAGCAACTGTTGAATGTTTGCGTGTTCCACTATGGTGTCTGCTGGTAAGCTATCACTTTTTACTTTTTAAATGAGCCACACTTGCAGCATTTTCTAAAAATCAATAGCTTAAGGTTAAGGGGCAAGGGCTATGCTCGGAGTTTCTCTACGCGATTGAATCAGAAATGAGGAGATCCGTAGAAGAACAAAAGTCACCGACATAGCCCAGCGGATTAGCAAGTTGAAGTGGCAGTGGGCAGGGCACATAGCTCGAAGAACCGATGGCCGTTGGGATCGAAAGGTTCTCGAGTGGAGACCACGGACTGGCAAGCGCAGCATAGGACGGCCACCGACCAGGTGGACAGACGACCTGACTAAGATCGCAGGCAAGGGCTGGATGCGGGCCGCTTCCAATAGGTCCTTGTGGAGGTCAATAGGGGAGGCCTATGTCCAGCAGTGGACGTCCTATGGCTGAGATGATGATGATGATGATGAATAGCATGGTTGGCAGGTCTGTCAGGTTTGAAAATTTATCACTAAACACACAGTGTATCTAAACAGCTGCCCATGAGAACAAATCAACATACTAGGTGAGGCGTGATTTTATCTTCAACTAGAACGTCACGGTACATCGAATAATAAAAGGGTGAAATATTTTTATGTATTCAACATCAAAATATGTTAATGAGAGTAAAATATGTCTGCGGACTAAACCGACGTTTCTTTGAGTAGTGATGGCGATATCAGTATTAAAAGGCTGTGTGGTTTCCAGGTGATCCGAAAGCATCGTTCACAAAGGAAGAGATGCACGCGGGGCTGCACCAGGTGTACGAACGCAAGCTGCACAACCAGCTCGCGCAGGCCACCCGGGACAAGCCGCAGGACAAGACTCTCAACGGATCAGGTATCCACACATATTACTCATACATACTGCTCACAAGCTTCACAATACCCTACAGATACCTCAGGATATGTTGGTAAAATCCTCATAATAATATCCACAAAATAACCTATACAAGCACAGATCGTGGTACAGCTATATGAAATGAAATGACTAATTTATTTGCGGAAAAATAAACAACCAGAATTTTAATAATGGCGAACATAAATTATTATGACAATAATTACGTTTGTTATTTAAATTAAGGCCTAAACATACCCTATAGAAATACCAGATTATTTTACAGATTGCACTTATAAAATTGTTCTAATAACCCACAGCCCACCAAATGTACAGGCCGCTTTAACAAATGCCTCAAAATAATTTATAGATATTCTCTATATTTTCACAATAAAATGTGCTCTTACCATAGCCTTAAAATATTCTATAAAAACACCCGAGTAAACCATATGAAATAGAACATTATAGGGTTACTTTATATTCATCACCCCGAGGTATTGATTTTTAAATTCCCTTGTAAGTTCACTTATTGTACAACCCCTCAGATGTAAATAAAGAAAGAATAATTTTGGACGGCTAGTGGATTGCTACTATAGTTTATATGGCAAAGCGACAGGACGGTATTCGGCGTTCGTGGTTTCAAATGCAAAAGGTAGCCGTTTCTTTTCCTTCAAAAATTTTAATGAAAGTTTCGCCAAGCATGATTTTAGTGCAATGAACTATAAAACTTTTTGAATAGTATTCTAAAATTTTGGAATGAGATAGTAACAATTTTTTTTTTCTAATTCTACAGGTAATTCTAGTGCAAATGAAAGCAAGAGCAGTGCAAAAGATGGTAAGTGTCGTCGGCCATATTTACCATATTATCACCTACATTTTCGAGAAAAACTAATGTTAACTCTTCCATTGCAGGTAATCAATCGAACTTTATACCGACAACAGTGGTCACATCGTCACACATAAACGTAGTCAATTCGTCTAAGTGAGTACTGTTCTAAACTTATACTAAAACAAATACATTCCACTTGCATTCAAAGTACTTATCATTTCAAAGTCACCTCTCAGTCAATATGTGTATTTTCATGGTGAATATAATCTAGCCCACATCACTCTCATCTCTCACCTCTTGACATATAAACATTGTTTATGCTCCGAGTAGTGGTTCAGTGTTTTGTTCCGTTCTTTCAGCGTCAAACTGTCATATTAGTGACAAAGACAAAACACTGAATAAACTATTCGGAGGTTATACAGCGTTTAATAGTAAGGGAGTCACTCTCTTACCACACCTAAAATAATAATGAAAACTCTGTCACATTAAAATAATACATTCTTCAGGCATGTCATTTAACTGGGACCCAACGGAAGACGAGCGCTGGCTTAAAATCTAGCATATGCTGAGTTGGGGACCAATTTATGACATACACCATATCTGTCTTTTTGTTGTTTTTCTTATTTTTTTCTTATTGTGTTCTCATGTGTGTTGTGTGTCATAATTAAATGTATTTTCTTCTTCTTCTTAAAATATACGTAGCGATGAGCGCTTATTTCTAAAACTAATCCAGTTAGTCGATTGTTCAGTCTAGTCGATAGCAATCGATATTAGTTGATAGTTCATTTATTCATTCCAATAATACAATTCTTAATTTAACTGTTAGTAATGGTACTACACAGGTAACATTATATGAGGTATTAAAAAACACATATTATAATTACAATTGTAACTAGAGATGTCATTAGAAGCTATACTAAGTTTCCTTGTGTTACTAGCTACTAAGGATTCCAAGAATGTGACTATAATACTAACAAACAAAATTTAGAAAAGTTGGTATGTAGACAATCGTAACAAGAATTAATAATAATGTGATACGTAAATAACTGCATTGACTTATCTTAGTCTGACAGACTACACTCCAACTATAGTAGTGACATATTACTACTACACAACTCCAACAATAGACAACAACCCCAGAAGACGAACTAATCTCAGATATACAAAAGTTGATCAGTTGATTGATATCGTCTAACGGCGTACAGCGCACGGCTACATTTGCTGACACTGTTACGGTGTCAATTTTAGTTTATCCTTAAAATAAATTTTATTTAATCATTCGTAGCGCAACACATCTGTTAATATACTTACATGATTGTTGAAGTAACTAATTATGCAAAACATAATACGCACGCATTAATAGCGGATTGCAGTGTGCGTACAGTTAGTAGTTTGTCGATTGTTTTTCGGATAATCATGGTGAGGAACTACTTAATCGATAATCGAATATGTGATAGTATAATTTCAGTCGATTGTTTTTTTCTACAACAATTGCCCATCGCTTACTTTAAGACATTCAAAATATAACTTTCATTTCCTACATTGTCATGAGGTTTTTCCTACACTAATTTTTTACAGTATTATCTCACCGTTCACCACATTCAAATAATTTCTAAGCGCATTGATTTTAATTATTAGACCTTCAGAATACATATCGCCGTCCATTCATTATGGTGTCACATATCACTCTCTACACATACCTGAAATATTTATGGGATACCCAAAAATACTTCATAATAATAATTTTTACTTGCGTTTGATTGAACCAGAAGTGATTAAAAATACATACACTTTTCAGTCCCTTTAGGGCTGTATTCCAGAACGGGTAATTATCACCCGTTAAAGGGTGATAGATACCCGTGTACCCCCTACAGAGTGTTACTCTGTCTCATGCCTCTCAACCCAACGTTGACAGTTGTGAGGTTTTGGAACCAGCACAATTTCATCCGACAGTTGAATTCTATTACCCTGGAAAAATAAGGGTTAATTATTACTATACAATACATTAACAAGTGGTCGTTCCAAAACTCAAATTTACTCTACACTCATTGCTCAACATAGAGTAAATTGTTTCGGAACGCAAACTAGTTTTTTAATAGTTCTGTACTACACTAAAATTTCATCCCATTACTCTCGTCACATACATAAAATGTTAATGTGTAAAGCTGTCCCATTATTAGGTGTTTATACAAATTTAAACATATTTACAAGTGATAAACGATCCATTTGCTTTGTATTATTGTATCAAATGTTAATTGATTTCAGATCTAAGAAAGAACAGAATGGTAGTAATAGTAATGGCATCGTGGGCACAAGTAATGGTAAAGAGGCGTGGCCAAGTCTCGGTTCGTCTCCACCCAACGACAGTCCTGCCAGAAAGCAACCCAGTCCAAAACCACAACAGTCTTCGGGTATGTTGAAAGTATTAGTTTTACATATAATTCATCTCAGCCTTCATGCTGTTGTTGACTAGAAACATGTCGCAGCATTTTTAGGTTATAACTTTATTTTTTCTTTTTAATTACAGTTAAGTCACAAGAAAACGGCACATCGTCAGCATCCTCCACATCAGAATCTTCCAGTCCCACACAACTACAAACACAACAGGCTCAAACGAAAACCAAACACACACAAGAATCGAAAACGAATAGAAACAAAGAAAACGGCACAAACGGACAGAAGAAGAAAGACAAATCGAAACAGAAATCAAGCAATAGTTTTAGTAATGATATTGAAACAGATGAAAACAAACCTAGCGAAGATAGAGAAACAAAAACGTACAATAACTCACAAACAAACACATCAGTGTTTGAAAATGACTCACAATATCTCACAAATGAATTGGACGAGCTTGAATCAGATAGACATAGCCTATTAGAAAATCACGATTTGTTAGATAACAGCGATCACAGTTTGCTCGAAGACGACAACACACATAACTTGTTGAACGATGCAAACAATGAAGTAATGATGATGCAAAGGCATAGAGAAATGTTAGCCGGATTGGTAGAAAATAATCACATGATGCCACATATGAAGAGCCCAGTGTTAAACGGATACGGTTTACTAGACCGAGATATGGGTTACTTAGATAGACAAATAAGTCAAATTAGCCAAGGTTTGATGGATCAGAAAGATGTTCTATTGAGGGAACAAAGCCAGAGTGAACTGTTGATGAGACAAAATGATATGTTATCGAGGCAACACAATGTTATGGTCGAGCCTAAACATTATATGCCTACGTCTAGTATAGGACTTGAGTCTGCTAGTGAATTATTAGGTAAGAATGTGTGCAACATGCTAGTTTTTGTGGTTTTTGGTGCTGCATTCTATTTCTTCTCAAGATTGTAATGTGAAGACTGATTTCTAGTAACCCTTTCATCAAATGTATTAATTTTGTTTCATCATGGCTGTGGCTCAGTTAGAAATGGAATCTTTGATTTTATTTAGACTGTATAAGTATTAAAATATGCTGTTATTTAGTTAATTTGCTGTTGCTTTTACCAATTTGCAATTTATACACGTTTCTACCGCTCACATATTCAATGGTTGGTTTTTTAACTAAAGTGTTTAATAAAAGTAAAAAGCGTACTGACACTATACCATATCACCGAAAATGGTATAGTTTCAGAACTCTTTAAACTTTTTTCCAAACACTTAAGTTATAGTATTTTTCAATATGAAATAATCGATGTATCAGTCAACACATTAAGACCAAAGATTTCAAGGTATAATATTTTTTTTATATTAACTATGGCGATATATATCTTTGTATCGAATTGCAGGTTGGTAATAGTCACAAATAGGTAGTAGATGTTATCATAATAGTGCATTTTTGGAATGAAGGAAATAAATTAAACGCTTACTCTTCACCGTACATATACTATCATTTTCTTGTTTGTATATACATTTCACACGTGCTTCTATTGTATAAGATGAGCTTCTGCACATGTATAAAAAAGAAAACCATTTAAAACCAAGAATATTGATTGATTTTCTCTGCAGGTGCTAATTTTCATCAAAATCAAAATATGCTTCCACCGTTCGGTATGCGTGTAGACAATTCAATGGGCACAAGTTCAATTGGAGGTAGTTCAATATCGGCGGGCATGTCGGGCAACATGTCTGTCAATATGTCCGACAACATGTCAAGCAACATGGCGAACATGGGCGGCGGGTATATGCTCCACGGACACCAAATGTTACAAAATCCACAACAGCTATCACAAACCGGTCTTCTAAATGGATACGGCACAACACAGTCGAATGTGAGTACACTTTATTATAGTTTTTTTATTGTGGTGGGGTACTTTCTATTGCTCGCTTAGCTTAGCTAGCATCTTCAATTTTGAAAATCTGACAATTATTTGTCAAATGTCAATCTTTTGTAGTCAGACCCCCTTCGACCACATTATTAACGACTCTATCAAATGAGATAGTGGTCATATTATATAACTATAAATAAATACTCTTTTACAGAGTCGCCGAGAATGCGTATGACTGATTTATCCAAAAAAATCCATCAGTTCAAAGTTTAAGGCTAATCACACTATAATATACTATGTCGCATTTCTCTGTTGTAATTTGAAGAAATTATTGGTTGAATAGTTTGATTTTAAGCCCGTCTATTCCATAGCTGAGAGCAGTAATAATAATAAATCATTTATTGCCACAAAAAAGAAATACTTATACAGGACATGTTTAATTAATTAAATATCTATGGCAAAAGGCATAGGCTCAGCATGTGTCATGTTCCCACAATGTAGAGACCATAACGCTGTTTCTCAGCCTACCCGCTCTCAAATATGGAATAGAGTAACCAAGTATCTGCTTGAGCCTCTACATGCATTTCTGAGCTAACAAAATTGTCAGTGACCTTACACATGGAATCTTTAAAATGAGAGTAGACAGTCATAAAATGTTAGACAATTTATTGTAAAACCTATCATTCTATAGGAGATTGTGATAGGCTACCATTGGGCATGATGACGTCACGTCACATCTGCTAGTTTTACTCTTTTGTCACTATTGTTAAAAACGAGCTACCTCCCTTGGTATTACCGTTGTGGTAATACCGAGGTGGGTAGCTCATTTTGGTTCTTTCCTGATTCGGTTCGGTTCTGATCTTCAAAAGGAGACTTAACTTTCTTAAAAGGTTCGGCAACTTACCGTACCCCCCAGTGCTAAAGATATCCATAGCGAATCATCGATATATATCCATAGCGATGATAGCTCAGCGGGGGGAGTCAAACTGACAGACACTGGTTCAAACCCCAACAACAGCTTGAGCTTCCGGTGAAGGTAACACCGATATCAAATTCCCAGCATGGTGGTAGGGTACTTTCGAATACCCGCCTGGCTAGCTACCACCCTCAAGTTTGAAAAACTGTCACCAAACACATAGTGTGTTCAGGCAGAGCAGTCCTTGAGAGCCAGTGAGCATTCTAGGTCTAGCGTGATAACATCTTCTTCGACCACATCGTCATTGACCATCAAGTGAGATAGTGGTCAAACGCTAGATCTGTACGGTATAAAAAAAAAGGTGATTGTGATAAGCTACCGTTGGGCGTCACACTTGCTTGTTGCTACCTTTTGCCTATAAAAAAAAGAATATACTGTACGTGTGTATATCACTGAACTGCTCCTAAATGGCTGGACCGATTTGAATGAATTTTTTCGTATGCGTTTGGGTGCCGCCCTGGATGGTAAAGATTCACAAAAAAAAACCACCTGGCGCTGCATGCAGGACGTCCGTAGAGTCCGCTAGTCTAGCTGCTTAAAAAAATAATTAACTTACAGAGCGAAGGAAGATATCTCGCAGAAAATATGGACAAATTCTTCACCGATTTCCACAAAGCACAACAGCTGCGGTTGCAGTTGAACCGAGGCACAGAGGACAGACGTTATCGCGACCATCTATTCCCACAGAACATGCTCAGTGCAGAACGTTTAGAAATGGAACACAAACAAAGGTGAGCTATTGCTCAATATGCTACATTTATAATTATTTATAAATAATTAAAAAAAGAAAAAAGCCTGTATTTCGAGCAGATTTTCCCAGTTACAAGTGTTTTGTTAGTAATTACATAATTTTATAAGAAGTTAAATAAATTAAGATTAGTAAAATAATTTAGTAGTTTAGTTGTTTATTCTGCACGAACCCTTGTACAGGTAAAGGCCTCCTCCAAAGTAAGCCAGTCTTCACGGGATTTTGCTTGTTTAATCCAATCGGATCCTGCTATTTCTTTTATTTCATCTTCCCATCTGCTGCGGGGTCTCCCTTTCCTTCTTTTACCTATTGGCCCATTCCATGATGTGACACTTTTTTTCCACCTTATAATTTACCTATTAATTATGTATCACATAATTTTTTGGTATGCGTTTGGGTGCCGCCCTGGATGGTAAAGATTCACAAAAAAAACCACCTGGCGCTGCATGCAAGACGTCATGCTTCCAACAGGTCCTTGTGAAAATCAATGGGGGAGGCCTATGTCCAGCAGTGGACGTCCTATGGCTGAGATGATGATGATGATGACATAATTTTGTATGTACACGTTAACAGCGTAAATCCTTTTTTGAGATACAGTTGTATAACAATCAACTCGTGTCTGTTTCGCTAGGCATTTTCCAAGGAACCTAAATAGATTTACTTTTAAGGCAGTGTCAAGGAATCGCCATTTATGATAAAAATAAAAATCATACCATCACTATGCAGTGTGCACCGCTTCCTCCCTCCCGGGCCCCCTAGCCTGGAATAATTAAATGTCGCGGAATTAACACTAAATATTGTGTATTTAGTGTTAATTAAATCCTAGACAACGTCATCACTTAACATCAGGTGAGACAGTTGTCAAACGCAAACTTATAATAGTAAAAAAAAATAAAAAAAAAAAAAAAATTTTTGTCCCCATATATCGGTATCTAAACAGAACGCGGCTCGTAAATTAATTCTAATCAGATCTCACAACTTACAAAGAATATAACAATCGTGTATCTCGTTTACAGAATGAACAACTTGCGCCCAGGAGAAATGGGTGGACACCGCGCTTCTGGCGACGGCGATGACGATCTCGACTTCGATCCATTCAAGGAGACACAAAAAGCGTTCGCGGCGATGGAAACTGAGATGATGCAGAACCAAGTCTCTAGCGGGTAAATATTTAAATATTAAAAAAAACCAGAATACAACATATACAACGAGTTATGGATAGGAACTATGCTTAGGGGTTTTTCTATGCGATCGAATCAGAAATGAGGTTAGCCGTAGAAGAACGAAAGTCGCCGACATAGACCAGCGGATTAGCAACTCGAAGTGGCAGTGGGCAGGGTACATAACTCGAAGAACTGATGGCCGTTGGGATCGAAAAGTTCTCAGATGGAGACCACGGACTGGCAAGCGCAGCATAGGATGGCCACGGACAAGGTGGACAGACCTGACTAAGATCGCAGGTAAAGGCTGAACCCGGGCCGCTTTCAACCGGTCCTTATGGAAATTAATGGGGAGGCCTATGACTAGCAATGGATGTCTTATGGCTGAGATGATAGGCGATGACAGTATATTTAAATACATTGGTTGACGCTGTCCAAAAACCAATACTAGGTTTATCTGGACAAATCAGTTTTCGACACATGTATTACTGTAGCCTTATAAACTTTATTATTAGCTTTACACTGTTTTTTACGGGTATAACGTGGTACTTACGCGTAGTCGATATCACGATCGACAATTGATTGATCGATTTATATTATTAGCTTACTATGTAACTTAATTTTTATTCTATATATAATACAAGTAGTACAACCTCGCAAATGGCAGGTTTCAATGAGTCCCAGTAAGCTGCGCTTGCCCAGTAGCCAACAGTAGGTGTGTGTTCGCACATAATAATCTAATGATTAGTATCATTGTGAGTTATCACTAAACTAAAGTAGCTGCCCGAAAAGTTTCTAAATTTCCAACATTATCAAAATCTACATGATAGTGTTAGGGTACATTCGGACGATCACCTGGCTTGCTAGCAGCTGCAAGTTTTAAAATATGACATACATGGCCGCTGACAAGGTGGACAGACGACCTTACTAACATCGCAGGACAAGGCTAGATGTGGCACGCTTCCAGCTGGTCCTTGCTTAGAATTCGACTGGCCGGTTGGTAGCACTCTGCCTTCTGCGCCGCTGGTCCCGGGTTTGATTCCCGGACAGGTCAAACATTTGTGTGTATGAACATGTCTGTTTGACCTGTGCTTGGGTGTGTATATGTATTAAGTATATATCAGTCATCAGGTTACCATAGTACACTGGCACACACATAGGCACTGCCTAGCTTGGGACCTGAAGACCTTGTGGGAATGTAAAAAAAAAAAGAATTCCGATAGCCTTAGAGCCAGCTAATTTCTAAGTTTCGTTTTTATAAAAATATGTATAATTTTCAGTGACAATATGGATCGTGTGCGCCGCACTCGGCTCCCTCCCCCCGGGTTTAACCACATCAGCTCTTTCGGACTTCCTGCGCACAACCACCACACACATCAACAAGGTAAAACCTACTTTGTCACGCCTAAATAAAGCGCTTTAAGATACAAAATGCACAGAAAATGTTTCAAACTTAGAAACAGGGCAGATTTCATTTTGTGACTTTTGATTGTTATATCTATAATTTCTTATTTTTTATTTATCATTTCCGGAACTAGGTAACAAATAAATACCGTTGACTTGATTCATATCTACTTTTCTATGAATAGTTTCTAGGTGCGTTCGGATAATAATAATAATAGTCACAAAAGAAGTATTCATATTGTAAAAGTTTGAAATTTTAGGCGCTACTTATATAGGATATAATCGCGTAATCTGCGCGTAATATTTGTTATTTCAATGTGGCTTTGCTGAAGAAGATGGCTCCGTGGCCGAACTAGTTCTGACCCACCTACAAAAATACTTGTATTTTTTTTTTTTTATATGGGTACTTTTGAAGCGATGATAGCTCAGCGGGAGGAGCGTTGGCTGTCAAACTGACGGACACTGGTTCGATCCAACAGCTTGAGCTTCTGGTGAAGGTAACACAGTTATGAAATCCCCAGCATGGTGGTAGGGTACTTTCGAGTACCGGCCTGGCTAGTTAACACCCTAAAGTTTGAAAAACTGTCACCAAACACAAGTGTGTTCAGGCAGCAGTCCTTGAGAGCCAGTGAGTATTCTACGTCTAGCGTGATAACATCTTCGACCACATCGTCACTGACCATCAAGTGAGATAGTGGTCAAACGCCAGATCTGTGATCAGTGTAAAAAAAAACTAGCTGGCACAGCTAGTACTGATTGATGATGATGATGATGATGATGATAGTGAATAGTAGCATATGTGTCAATACAGGGTATAGTCTATCTGTGTTACCGCGTTTTACCCGCGTGATGATGAAAAACAATGATGATGGTGATGATGAAAATAAGCCTATGTGTCAATTCAGGTATAAGCTATCTGTGTTCCAAATTTCAACAAAATCCGTTAATTAGCTTTTGCGTGAAAGAGTAACAAACATACATCCGTACTCACAAACTTTCCCATTTATAATGTTAGGATATATAAAAGGTGTGTAATATAATGTTCCTGGATGCAGGCTGATTCAAACGGTACCTTGTCGAGATAAATGCTGAAGCTCTACATTTAGCAAAAACTGATTGTCCTCAACCCGAGCTCCCCCTATGTAATTTAATATGTTATCTGACTGTCAAACATGATTGTCCTTGAAATCAGCTATGTATAATGTGCAGCGCATATTTTTGTATTCTTAAATCTATAAGTGGTTTGAATTTAGCTATTATGTACGTTACTGAGAGTCAATCTCTTGTTCATATGTGAAATTTGATTATATTGCGATTTCTCGGTGTTAAAGCGGGTCAAGAAAATTCTTATGCTCTTCATCTCAAGCTTTTGAAATGACATTAAGTTCTAATGTTTTTTAAAATTTCTTTAATATTGAGTCAGCTGTTCAGATTTAAAGAAATAAGAACAGATTGAGATTCAAAGTTACTTTCGCTTACATATTTGGAGTATCGAATTTATATCGTTCTATTTTTACTTTCTGTAAAATATATATATTTTTTAAATTTTTATTCTTGTTATATTTGTTCTAGGTTATTTGAACAACACAAGCTCGAACAGCTCCATGTATACCGACTGGACACAGATGGACCCCGCCATCATGGCTATCAACTTCAGCAAGAACGCGCCCACGTCAGCCCCTGCCCCCGCCCCCACACATACCCCCGCTCCGGTGCCAGTCCCCACGGTGGGCCAGGCCAGCCTCACACAGCAGGAACTATTCGCGAGGTTCAACCAGCTAGGAGTGCAGCCCAACGGGGTGAAGCATCCCCTGCCAGGTCACTGGCAGCAGCACCAGACACAGAAGCTGTCGTGGACCGCGCCGCAATACAACTCAATCCCGCTGCCCCCGGGCTTCGCCCCCGCCAAGTCCTCGCAGCACCCGGCGGAGTGCATCGACGCTAAGTAACCTCGTACCGATCAAAGCTACCCCATATTTTTCACTTCTGGAGATGTGATCGATAAATCTTTGTATTAAGAACATATTATAAACGAGAGAAATATGATAACAAAGGAATTTGTAAAATAAATTAACGTATTTGTTTTATTTAAAAAAAAAAATATTTATTTTTTATTATTCGTTTTTCGCTCGGTTTCGGCTCGCTGTCCCTCGGTAGTTTTATCATATTTTTCTTTTGTCTCATTCTGTTTTCTCGTTTCGCTGCGCATAGTTATATGTATATTCGTTATTGATTATATATATTTACTAGAATCATATCCCTGTTACAATGACAAATTATATTT
Organism: Apeira syringaria; assembly: GCA_934044485.1. Classification (NCBI taxonomy): domain Eukaryota; kingdom Metazoa; phylum Arthropoda; class Insecta; order Lepidoptera; family Geometridae; genus Apeira; species Apeira syringaria. The sequence goes on along the minus strand of OW203672.1, from coordinate 6,205,514 downwards.
TCTATATTAAAATGAGATGCCAATATTTTTCTGTTCCATTTGTACCTTATTGAGCTATATCACGTTGAATCCATGAAACAATCATTAAAATGAAAACAAAAATTATCATGTTCATTATTTTAATGGTCCTGCAACTTCAACAGTACAACAATTTTGGGATATACATATCCCAGAAAGACCATACATGAGAAAAATTAGAATGCCATTGGCCCTAATTCTGTTAATTATCCTCCTTGCGTCGTTTATCTTCATTACTGAAGGTCGTGATCCTCACTACAAGACAGTCTTTCACGATATGACGCCATCGGTTTCTGTCGGTAGCAGCGTGTAGTGCTTCGTAGACATTGTTGCCCAGAGTAGAGCGGATTTGGTCTAACCATCGATTTGGGCTACGGCCTCTAGGCTGTTTCCCCTCTCTGTTAATTATACGAACTAGCTAAAACACACTAAAATAAAATAGCTCGTATTCTATTTCAGCTAAAATTCAAGTTTGTATAGCTTCATACAACCCTATCTCTAAAATTAGGCGTTTTATTTAATTGCTGGCCAATCACGGGTAGTTTTAGTCGGCGCAAAATAAGTGGCGACTTATATTACCTAAGACCACCTCATTGCAGGTGGTCTTAGGCCACAATCCTAGACAACGACGTCACTTAACATCAGGTGAGACAGTTGTCAAACGCAAGCTATAATAAGTAAAATTAATGAAAAGATCTAATTTTAGTGTTCTGTAAGTGTCATACTAATTTGGACTTTATCGTCACCATGTATGAACTTATGTCAGTTTACTTATTTTCCAGAATTTTAGTTTCGTTGAACAAGATTATCACTACCTACGTAGATTTTACAGATCAGGTTTTACTTCAAATCACGTTGACTATGTTAACCTTAAATTTGATTTAAGTTAAATGATTAAGTTAAAAAATTGCGACTTATTATATTTTTAGGTATGTGACCTAAAAATATAATGAGTCGCAATTTTTTAACTGTTCCATAATTGGACCCACGCACTAGACACACTTTACATCATCATCAACTCAGCCATAGGACGTCCACTGCTGGACATAGGCCTCCCCCATTGATTTCCACAAGGACCTGTTGGAAGCGGCCCGCATCCAGCCCTTGCCTGCGATCTTAGTCAGGTCGTCATTATTTATCGTACACTTTACATGCAATTTAAGAAACAACACAAATATTAGTTTACACTGTAGTAAAACTTGGATGCCTTAAAAAAAAACAACTTTATTTTGAAGTAATTTCCTATAAGACTACTCAGTTTTCACTTTTCTTACCAACGCAAATAAAATATTTCTTAATTATGCCACAGAGCCTTGGTGGTGGCCGGATAACGATCCGGCTCTAAGGACCACATATTTTTACATTAGATGAATTAGTTAATTTCTTAATTCGGTTTTTCTATCAATATAGAGTCTCGGGTCGATGCCATCCCACGGCACGTTAGTACCATTATGCCAGATGTAGTTACCGCCGCTAGATGGACGTAGAGCTAGGTGGACTAGGCGCTGGGCTGCTTGCTCTGGAGTGACGTCACCGGCGCCCCGAGTCATGTCCGAGATTACGTAGCCTGGATGCGCGCAGTTGACGATGATGCCTGAGGGTTAAAAAGTAAGTATCTATGTTACTAGTGTTGATTAAAGAATTGAAACGTGATCTCTAGCTATGGGCCTTATAAGCTTGTTCAAGGGCACACTAGCAATGGAGACAGTTTAAATCTTAATGGGCAGGTCACATATCACTTGGAACTGATAGCTGATGGTGTGTAAATGTCCTTGAGTGGAAACCGCGGACTAGCAAACGCCTAAGATGCCCTTCGACTAGATGAACAGATGACCTGCGGAAAGGCTGCAGTCAAAACTGGATAAGTGTTTTAAAGCGATAGCTCACCGGGGGGAGCGTCGCCTGTCAAACTGACGGACACTGGTTCGATCCGCAACAACAGCTTGAGCTTCCGGTGACGGTAACACCGTTATCAAATTTTCAGCATGGTGGTAGGGTGCTTTCGAATACCCGCCTTGCTAGCTATCACCCTCAAGTTTGAAAATCTGTTACCAAACACATAGTTTGTTCAGGCAGCAGTCCTTGAGAGCCAGTGAACATTCTAGGAAAAGCGTGATAACATATCGACCAAATCGTCACTGACCATCAATTGAGACAGTGGTCAAACGCTAGATCTATACAATATTAAAAAAAAAGTTTCCGCTGCTACTGCTATTATCAACTGAGCGTGCCTCAAACAGCTTATATCGTTTGGGTTGTATTTTTTTAAAGTACGTTATTACGTCAAGAATCCAATTGGATTCTGTTGCAACGAAGGCACCACACTGAAGATCGTGATGAAGGCTAGCGGAAGAAGTCGAAACAATTATCGATCGTGATATCTCCTTTTTTATACTTTATAGATCGTTTGACCACTATCTCACTCAATAGTCAATGACGATTTGGTCTAAGATGTAATTACGGTAGACCTAGAATGGCTTTTAGTGACAGTTTTTATAACTTGAGAGTGATATCTGACGCGAGTTAAAAAAAATTTCCAGATTCAAAAGTGCACAAGGTGCACAAGTTTTCATTTAAAAAAACATACGGGTCGAATTGAGAACCTCCTTTTTTAAAGTCGGTTAAGAAGGTGAAAATACAGTTAAAATTACCTCTAGACTTTAAAGTTCGATGCAACAAAAATGTGTACGCATTGACTCCCACTTTAGACACCACATATTCCGATTCTCCCCAGCCCTCGTCTACTTCATCACCTTTCTTCACCGCTTCAACGTAACTATTCATGAGGTGCTTCAACTCTTGCAAACTCAAGTCTTCTGAACTGAATCTCTCTCTCAAACTTTCTGAAGGTATCCTAGAAAGGTGTCCAGATGAACTGGAAATGTTAACGATCCTTCCATCATTCCTAACCATTGGTAAGGCTCTTTCTGTAAAAGTTACTAAAGAAGAAAAATTTACAGCAATCGTTTGCTCTGCTTTATATTCTTTTGGTTCAATCGCGTCTTTAAGAAAGAGAATTCCAGCGTTGTTTACTAGTATATCTATTTCTTCATGTTGGCCAGATATATGTTTGACGAACATTTCAACACTTATTGGATCAGTAACATCGAGCTGGTGATATTCTGGTTTCAAACCCATATGATTCAAATCAGCACAAGCATTTAGTCCCCTTTTTTCATCTCTGGACGTTAAGTAAACTTTGCCATCGTATGATTCGCAGAGTTCCTTTACTATAAAGAAACCGAGCCCTTTATTTGCTCCTGTCACTATCGCGATCTTGTGTTTAGACATTTTTAATTTGTCATTGAGATGTTTCCAGAATGATATCAAAATGCACCTAAAATATAAACATTTTATTTTATTACCGAACTGAAGATAATTCTACAGATTGCTTGCTGTGTGACTTGAGATAAACAAGACCAATTTGTAAATTGTAAAACTTAGAAAATGGTTTCCAAGGAATCTTTTGTTTCCGGCCGTGTCTTTTTTTAGGTTTCAGGGAAAATTAATCGGCCGGTATGTACTATTACCGATAATGAAATTAAAACGTTTAGGTGCCTATACTAAGCATGACCTAATACCGTAGGGTACCGGCTTAGAATTTAATGCAGAACCTACGACACAAGAATCATTTCTTACTGTAGATTCTGCACGTCAATATTTAAGTGGCATTTATATACTTTTTACGATAATAAATTGAAATTGAAAAATAGTGCTTCCCCATCTCTGCCCGTGGGTGCCGTATATTGACTAAAGGATCACGTACTAGAAGGTGGGTAGCAGCATCTTCTGAGGGTCACAAATCACACTGCGCTCGCCAACCCGCCTGCCAAGCGTGGCGAGTAATGGCAATCCCCTCCAAATGGGGGAGGCTAGTGTCCAACAGTGAACGTCCGATGGCTGAGATGATGATGATGATGATGAACCATAAGACTAATTATTTATCAAGTTAAAAGTATTGCAACGCGCTGTGGAAGAGCATGGTTTGTCTGTAAATTAAAGATGAGAAGATTCGGATCATAATTTACTGACATATGGATTAGTGGAGTAAGCTGCAAGTTGAACTGACAATATCATGTATAACTGGAAGCATATGAGTAAGATCCTATGTGTCCCCTTATGTCAAAAATAAATGTACCTATCGATGAAAAAAGCTTTAAACCTTAAACATCTTTGATATTCTAAGCTTTTGGTGTATATTTTTCAGACATAAATACACAGTGGACATATTCGTACCTATTAACACAAAGTTGTATCTCCGGTACTTAAGGTCGTAAAATGTACAAAAATTAAAAATACTGTACCTATTATGAATCGAAAAATATCTTACTTCAATCAAACATTTTTGGTTTTGTAGGTATATTACTAGATTATAAAGCTGATAATAATAGGCAACTAAAAGCATAAATATTATGCTTTTAGTCAATTTATGATTAAGATTAGTTAGTTGTAAGTACCTACCATGCATATAGATTTATTCTAAGTTTATGCTTACAGTTACTCCTTGCTACATCGACACTTATGATGTTTCGATCAAACTACAATTAGAATTACGTTATGGTTATTTTTTGTACTCTTCATTCGTATCTATCTCATAAAATCGTCTTTGCCCCGTATAGTTAAGAAAAAATATGGCAGTAAACCTCGACGTGATAACACTGATAACCTTGCACTATAAATTTAAAACTAGCGCCATCTGTCCTAAGCCTTATAAAATAACTGGAGCGACGAGTTTTAGTCATTAGTAACCAAGCTATCAACCTTTGCACGTGACCTTGTATAACATAATACCTAACCTACGCAGTAGGTACACAGTGTTTCTGTTTTGGCGTTTCTAGAATATAAATATGACAATGTTAGAGCAACCAAGTGTATACAAACCAGTAATTTTCGGCGACGAAGTAGTTTTAAGATCTATTGACTGGCTGGAAAACTTTCCTTGGAGACAGGACAACGCTTTGAACAATTATGAGGACAAATACGAGATTATACTAGACGTAAAAGATTTCACTAATGAAGAGATAAAAGTTAAGACATTGGACGGTTTTGTTGTGGTTGAAGGTAAACACGAAGAGAAGAAAGACGACTACGGGTATATTTCAAGGCATTTTATAAGAAAATATCATCTGCCTGAAGGTAGTGAATTGGAGAAGATCCAGACGAGGCTGACTTCGGAAGGACTTCTTGTCATTTCGGTTCCAAGAAAAGTTGTGGTGAAGCAAGACACAGTGATACCGGTGTTGCATGTTGGATCTAAAAATAAATCTAAACTATGACTTGTATATTTGATTAACTTAAATGGCGGCGAAAGACATAACATTTCGCGCGCATATCAATCAAAACATATAGATAATGTTTATCCACAATATTTTTCTTCGTGGCACCTTTTTGTACCAAAGTTTTTATGTAACATGTACCTAATACTTATATGGGTTTATATTGATTATATATCTCTATATACTTAGTTAAGTCTGTTTCACTGTTTACGGGATAGATAGGTACCTATGGCATTTTAAAATTTGGTTTGGGCAAAAAGATGTTACGCGTAGATGATCGCGACAGGGTTTCTGACGAAACATTTTGTGATATAATTTAAGAATAGGGAATGTTTGAATATATATTAAATTTATGGGCATGATTTTCAATTGTTCTTATACTCTATCAAGGTAGATCCATTCAAATTCAAATCAAACCTAGGTACATGATACCAAATAGGTAGGTACTTATATGGTCTCTCAAACAGGCGGTCCCATGGCGCTTAATATTTCTAGAACACCATAGGTAGGTATGTATAAGAATATTTATTGATCATTTGTATGTTGTCTTTCCAGTATAGTACATACATATTCAATGGGAGGTCTTAACATAACTTATATTTTTTTTCCCACCTAATTATACAACAGTCCTAGTCACATTCAACGAAATTTTGGTAGGTAAATGTCACCCAATCTGCTCGACAACAAGTGGAGTGGCTGTCGCTAAGCGTTCGAAACGTCACAAAAATACCTACATAAATATTACCTATACGCACGACAAAAGATGGCATATAACCAATGATATAGGTATGGTTATATAGTAAAACATCATTGCATATAACATATTTAACAAGTTAGTACCTTTTCAACTATTGAATTTGGTTGTTTGAAATTTGAATAAATATAATTATTGTTATAGTATGGGTATATTAATGAACGATTTAGTATCAATAAAAATAATTTACTGACGTGTTATAGGTAGATTAAAATAGTATAGATATAATTAAGTATAGATTGATCAATAAACAAAACCTTTTATGATCTGATGGAAATTGTTCTTGTTAAATAAACCTTTTGAATACGAGTAGCTCAGGGTGGGTATCGGCTGTCAAACTGACGGACGCTCATTCGATCCCCACCCACAGCCCAAATTCCCAGCATAATGGTAGGGTATTTAAGAGTACCCGCCTGGCTTGCTACTACACTAGAACACTTGGCTCTCAAGGACTGCTGCCTGAACACACTATGTGTTTGGTGACAGATTTTCAATCTTGAGGGTGATAGCTAGCCAGGCGGGTACTCTAAAGTACCCTACCACCATGCTCGGAATTTGAGAACGGTATTACCTTCACCGGAAGCTCAAGCTGTTGTTGGGGATCGAAGCAGTATCCGTCAGTTTGACAGGCGACGCGCCCCCCGCTGAGCTATCATCGCAAGCACTCATGACGAATATCAACTTTATCCACATAGAAAACAAATCCTACTAATCCTATCCTACTAATATTATAAATGCAAAAGTTTGTGTGTATGTTTGTTACTTCTTCACGCTCAAACGGTATTTTGTTATGGATATAGTTTAAGCCCTGGATTAACACGTAAGCTACTTTTATCCCGGAAAAGTATAGTTCCCGTGGGATAGTTGACGTACTTACCGGGAAAACCGTAATACACGCGGGTGAAACCGCGGGGCGCAGCTAGTAACTATTATATTGCCGCTGTAACCATATCTACAAATTCCTATAAAATAAAATCCAAATGCGACTGCTGCTGTATAATGGTAGAAGATAGATAAGGTTTGTCCAATCTTTGAAGACAATATCTCAATGTCACCAAATCGTACAACCCTGTCTAGCCAATTGACTATCAATTACTTTGCGACCAAGTGTGTGTTATCTAAAGCATTTTAATTCTTAGGGCTCATTTTTTAAGGTAGAATTTATTATGATTCGCTTATCCACGCTCCACATATCAAACATGATTCTCTGTGCGGCATCCTTGACGCAGTTTACTAACACCAATGGAGTCGTGAAGACGTGTTACCTGGTCATAAAAGCTGGAAATCGCAAAGGTATGTTCATTTTAAACAAATACCGGTTGCTTATTGTGTACGGGCAACATACTTAAACATTTTTTTATTATTATATTTATAATATGTACATAATATATTGCTTTTAGATAGATACTAGATGTGCGCGGCTGGGCCTGCGTTCTTTGCGATCTTGCACATTTTGGTTTTTAAGTACCTATAACTCAGTTTAATTGGTGTTATATTATTTTTGCAATTGATTTATGTGTACCTTGACATCAGTCTTTTGAGATTTTTTTCGGATAGCTTTCTGCGGCTTGTATTGTTTGCATATCACAGCAAAAATAAAAAAAAATCTATGTAAACGAACTAAAGGTAGGTTCAAGTGGTAAACACTGGATGCCCTATTACTAAAGTCAAGATTAATGTGATTAGATAGCGTAAGCGGAATTGACTTTTTTGTAGGGACATAAAGCACTTTTTATATCTACTAACCTATGTTATTTAGTAATTTTCCTGTACCTATTTATCACGTGAGTCCTAGTCGGTTTGTTAGATTACAATTACAACTATTTTATTAGGGTTTTATATAATTTTATTTATATGTATTTAAAGCCGTACAAGTTACGGTTTATTAGTTATTAATTCGACCGTACAAGTATGTGTTTTTTCAACCGATTAGGTACAAAATGAGATAGATACAGGATCTGATATCTAAATCCAAAATGTAATTATTACGATAAAGTCGATTAAAAGTCAATCTAGCGTGTCAGCTGTGCAGTAGTTTTGTGTAATAAGTACACAAAATAATAAAATACTCTTTTTAAAATGTAATGTACACGTTAGGTCCATATCTAGAAAGAAATATGTAAGCGTGAGATATTTATTTACATTAAGTTATGTATGATACCCCTCCTATAAACATATAATATCATTGATGATACCTATAATGTATAACCAGTTTTGTGGTCTTGAAGAGGCTCGCGGGTGTTTACAGGCAGGGAGGGCAGGACAAATGCGTGTTGATTTAAAATGCTATATTTGATTTACAGATAACCTATAGGCTCTAAAAAATACTAATCACATATTTAGACATTTTTATTTCTTCTGGTGTAAGACACAGTTCAAGCGCATTTGTCGTTACCGCGAGAACTTTTGATATGGGACAAATTTGGTCATTCGAAAACATTTTTTCACTAAGATATTATCACATGAAATCAAATTTTATTCAATTACAATTAACTTTCATGGTTTTATTTTTTACGTATATTAAACACTGCGGTTTTACCCGCGTGGTGACGAAAAACGATGATGGTGATGATTAAAATAAGCCTATGTGTGGATTAACAAATGTGTGGTTGTATATGTGTGAATATAAGCTCCATACCAAATTTCATCGACTTCGGTGCATCCGTTTGCGCGTGAAGGAGTAACAAACAAGCACACATAGGTACAAACTTTCTAATAGGGCTGTTGATATTTTTTTAAATATCGGATTTTCTATATATAGATATTTTTAAATATATCAATATCGGAGTTCGATATCGGATATCGAAAAAAAAAGATATTTCGATATATCAGCTTTATTTAAAAAAAACCTCGTAATCCAGTCTAGCTCTAAAATTTTAAAAATTATACCTGGATTTTTTCAAAAATAGTTTTTTAGTTCTAATTTTTGATCATTAAAAAAAATAAAAAATTAATGAGTGTCTGCTAACTTCATTTTCATAAACAAAATACGGTAGATTATGTTTACGATGATTTTCTAGATTAAATAAATTACGAAAAAAATATAAATATAAATTTATTAAAAAAAATATCGAACATCGATATCGACATTTCAATATCGAACTATCGATATATCGTCCATAAATAGAGTAATTATTAATAAATATCGACATTTCGAAATAATAATATCGATATTTCGATATAACATCGCTATTTTACCAACAGTTCTACTTTATAATATTAGTGGGATCTATCTATTCTTTCTGTTCCTCTTATGATATAATGTCCGATGAAATTGCCGTTCCATGATATTAATTGAAAGACAAAAGGTGCTTTTAAACTCTAAGGCTTTCACGGCCGGCTTTGCAAGTTGTATGTATTGCTAAGCAATACATACAACAAAAGGTGCTTTGTATAGCCACCGTATATTTCTCCTCTGCCCTATAGACGGTCACCGAGGGTTAACGGAATTTCTCTCAATCGCTGACACAATGACAATGAGACGGGAGGATAGCCATATGACAAAGAGGGTACTGAGCATAGAGGAGGGAAAACGAGGCCGAGGTCGACCACCGACAACTTGGATGACGACTATCATGAATGATATGAAAGCAGCAAATTTGACTACAGATGCTTGACTGGCCGGTTGGCGCAGTTGGTAGCACTCTGCCTTCTGAGCCGCTGGTCCCGGGTTCGATTCCCGGACAGGTCAAACATTTGTGTGCATGAACATGTCTGTTTGACCTGTGTCTGGGTGTGTATATGTATATAAGTATATATATCAGTCATCAGGTTACCATAGCACAGGCTCTGCCTAGTTTGGGACCTGAAGACCTTGTGAGAATGTTAATAAATAAATAAATAAAATAAAAATCAAAAAACAAATCGAGATCGCGCATCATGGCGCAGGAATACTAGGAGAGCCGACCCCAAATGAAATGGGATTAATAAGGCTAGGAAGAAGAAAAGCTAACACCGTGACAATATTTATATAGATAGATATAATTAAGTACACAATTGAATGCCACATTATGAATACAAATAATTCTAAATAACTCCGGGTTGTCAATTATCTTATTAGAATATAATAATATCTTATTTATTGAGACAATCAATTAATCAAATACAATGGACTCTTATTCATTTTTACGTCATTAAAAGTTATCATTCATCGCAGCCATAGGACGTCCACTGCTAGACATATGCCTCCCCATATAGGGGGATTTACCAATACTCGCCACGCTTGGCAGGCGGGTTGGCAAGCGCAGTATTGTTTCCTATTCTCAGAAGGCGCTGCTGAACGATCAAAATCGGTTCACCCACTCGAAAATTATGCGGTAACAAACATAAGAAAGAAAAAAAAACGTACGGGTCGTAATGAGAACCTCCTCATTTTTTTGAAGTCAGTTGATGATATGAAACAATTGAAGAAAACATATTAAAACGCTAGATGATTAAAATAAAACAAAAACCCCAAAATCAATAATAATAAATATAGTTAAAATTTCTAAAATATAAAAAAGATAGAAAAATAAGAATCCAAATGAGGCTGACATTATTATGGTAATCCCACTAATATTATAAAGGCGAAAGTTTGTGTGTAAGTGTGTATGTTTGTTACTCCTTTACGCTAAAACGGCTGACTGGAACTCGCAACTAAATACTATTTTAATCTGAGCTTCACAATGTTAAGACATTAAAGTGTAGTATGACATTATATATTTTTTAAATATATTATACATATTTGTTTTTGTAATACAACAAAAATTGTGTTCATTCATTCATTCATCGCCGCCATAGGACGTCCACTGCTGGACATTAGCCTCCCCATGTAGGGGGGATTTGCCAATACTCGCCACGCTTGGCAGGCGGGTTGGCAAGCGCAGTATGGTTTCATATCCTCAGAAGGCGCTGCTGCCCACCTTCTGGTACGTGATCCCTTAGCCGACTCTTACGGCACCCACGGGAAGAGATGGGGGAGTACTATTCTAGGCCGGTACCACCACGGCAATACAAAAATTGTGTAAATAATATCAAATATTTGTATGCCAAATATGGCAAGGGCATGGGTCGTACCGACGAAATTTTAATATCACACTACACTTTCTGTAATTGCATACATACCATGTCTTACAAAATAATTCTATTCTATGCTATTCCGTACAAAGCACCTTTTCCATGTTTTGAAGTCAGTTGGTAATTGTAGGCCCTGTCCCACCCATAGATTCATTTTCCACAAATTCATGTTACTCGGTATCCAACCCAACAGTCACTTGCGAGAGAAAAAAATCAATGGTAAAACACATTACTTTTTTAACTACCTCCTAATATGGAAAGATAACAAATGCTGTGTGTGAGACTACCCTCGCTTCCTTAAATCGCAGCGGACGGCGACAGGCAACCAAAAAAAAACTTAGTAACTGGAGAACACACCACACTATCGGCGGTCATCATCGCGCGGTCGGAATTCACAATAAATTGCTCTAAATGCAGAAAGTGGTCTCCATAAATTACACATAAATACTAAGTTCTATAACTTCCGTGCAGGTAAGTATTTCCAATTTTAAAATTAGTTTAATCAGTTAACACATGTGACAACTTGTGAAATGATGAAATCATTACTCTTCAACAACATTTATTGTCTACAAAGGTTTCATCGCAAAATTGATTATGACTCTGAAGACTTATTCATTATTTGTGATATTTTTTTGTGTTTATATGTTTTAAATATGCCTACAAGACCCAAAAACGTCTGCATGGCATGCCATCGTTTTGTACAGCGGCAACCGACAATGTTCTGTCTTGAAGCTAAACCACTATCGTTTATAAGAACCTGTGTTTTGAAACTAAACAACTATCGGTTTTAAAAACATGTTATGACATCAACAAAAATCATATAAAAAAAGTTCTGTTATTTGTTCGACATCTTTATTGTTAAATTTAACATTTACGATGTTTATGATTTACCAATTTCTTGTTGGCTTAATTAGTAGTGTATCCTCAACGATTTTATCATAAAAAACGGTAGTAAACAGAAAAATGCTCGCAAGCATTTTAATTTCTAAAATAACGTACAATATTGTGAATAATGTACGCTGTAATAATGCTTTTTAAAAGCATTTATTGCACCGTATAACCTAATCTCAATGCTTTTACTCCTAACACGCGTTTAACTTTTTACGTTTCGATTTCTGTTTTTGCAATTGATGAACTTTCATGTGACTGTATTTTTGTATTTTAAATAAGCACATTTGGAAATTTTCGATTTTTTTCTTTTTAACGACATTTACACAAGGTCTTCCTGGTCCCAAATTAGGCAGAGCTTGTACTGTGGTAACCTGATGACTGATATAAATAATAATGCATTGTGCGAATACATTTATTTGGTGACAATAGTGCCCATGGTAAATTTAGGTAATGGATTTCCATGAAATCAATTGTTTGCTGCATTGTAGATCTGCATTCATCCTTAGCATCATATCAAGACATCCACTGCGGGATATAGGTCACCCCATTGAGGCGATTGATCTTCACAAGGACAGCTTGGAAGTTGTCGTTTTGTCCACTATTGACGGTGTGCGTCCCACGCTACGCTAGACATTAGAAGATTAGATTGCGGATTATGATAAAAAATAGCATATGACACTCACAAATAAAGTGGCTTTCTATTACTAAAATAATTTTCCTAATCACTTCAGTAGATCGAGAGATTACTCCCTACAACATCACAAACAAAACCTTTTTTATAATATTAGTATAGTTATAGATGTCGGTGTTCTTCTAAGGATATTTGAACTTGCTCAGGAACAAGGCCCATAGTTATTGACACAAGGGTAAATTGATAGAATGATAAAAACGATAACTCAGGTTGACCGATTGAGGGATGCGTTATCGGATATCAGCTTTAGATATAAAATATCAATTTGATAAACTGCAACCAAAGATCTCTTAGCACCTAATTACAGGTTATTTCACAGGACATCACATGCTATAATTTTATTAATCTATGTTGTATATTTGTGCAAATATATTGTATATTTGACTGGCCGGTTGGCGCAGTTGGTAGCACTCTGCCATCTGAGCCGTTGGTCCCGGGCTCGATTCCCGGACAGTTCAAACATTTGTGTGTATGAACACATGTTCATACACACAAATGTTTGAACTGTGTCTGGGTGTGTATTTGTATATAATGTTTTACTAAAGATGACGTATATTCATACTGCGCGGTGCTCAGATTTAGTTCCCTTACGACATAAACATGCTTATTGCGACAGATAATACGGTACAAATAATACAGAAAAGGATAGCTATATGTTTAGACTTGCGCTTGAAATACGCGTCGTAATGAAAATTACTACAATTGGCTTAATTTTGCCGCCTCAGTTTCCGCGCGCTTGTGCGACATCTACCCCATATAAACATATAATATCATTGGTTAATCCTAGTAATATTATAAAGGCGAAAATTGGTATGTGTGTATGATAGTTTAGACGCTAGATTAACATATAGGCTAATTACTTTCATCCCGAAAATAATTGTTGTTCCCGAGGGATAAGCAAATAATCAAAAACCTCTGTTACTCCTTCACGCTCAATCAGCTGTACCGAATTCGATGAGATTTGGTATGGAGATGGATGGATCTGTTTCCCTCTTCATCTGTTTCTCTTTCCATCTCTTTCTCTCTCCGAGAGAACAACTTTGACGGGCCGGTTGGCGCAGTTAGTAGCACTCTGCCTTCTGAGCCGCTGGTCCCGGGTTCGATTCCCGGACAGGTCAACCATTTGTGTGTATGAACATGTCTGTTTGACCTGTGTCTGGGTGTGCATATATGTATTAAGTATATATATATATATATATAAGTATGTATTTAAGTATATATATCAGTCATCAGGTTACCATAGTACAGGCACTGCCTAGTTTGGGACCTGAAGACCTTGTGTGAATGTTGTCCTATATTATTATTATTATTATAACTCTAAAACGGTAGTGGGACGGATTTAAGTAACTTTCGATGTTTGCCCATTCCCAGAACAGCACCATGCAGACGGAGTCGCTTTTAGAATACATCCTGGTGGAGTTTAGGTGGGTCATCGTAGTTACTACACTGCTACCTCTCTCGGTGCTGTGGAAGCTTTGGTCCACCATCAGGAACCATGTGGTGTTCAAACTCAACAGCGCACCGAAGATGCATGATAAGAAGGTTGCAAATGTTCAGAGGCAGGTAAGGATATGGGTATATCTCTTTTGGATCAAAGTCAACTAATCAGTTGAGTGATCGAAGACGTATTAGACTTCAATGCTATAATTAAGGGGATTGTAACGCCGCGTTCCAATAAAACTTAGAACGGCGATACAAACGGCAAGACATGTACCTACCACAAGCGATAAAACTCTAATAATCTTTTTGAAGCGATGATAGCTCAGCGTGAGGAGCGTCGGCTGTCAAACTGACGGACACTGGTGCGATCCCCAACAACAACTTGAGCTTCCGGTGAAAGTAACACCGTTATCAAATTCCCGAAATGGTGGTAGGGTACTTTCGAGTGCCCTCCTGGTTAGATACCATCCTCAAGTTTGAAAAACTGTTACCAAACATATAGTGTGTTCAGGCAGCAGTCCTTGAGAGCCAGTGAGCATTCTAGGTCTAGCGTAATAACATCCTCGACCACGTCGTCACTGACCATCAAGTGAGATAGTGGTCAAACGCTAGATCTATACAGTATAAAAAAGAACATAATAGAATGCTTATTAAATATATTTCTCATAACAACTTTATGGAATTACTTTTCATACAAATATTCTGCCAAATTGTAAAATGCTTTGGATGCAAGCCAGCTCTTGATTTTATATATAGGTACATTTATTATTTTCTAATAACCAGTTCTAGGGGTAAATGGTTATAAAGTTCAATAGCCATGTAATGAGTACCTTTATGATAAGTGAGTATGATAAGCATTGTTGACTTGAGGTACGCATATATTAAACTTATATTTGGAACGTAAATTATCTATGGATGAGTATTAAAAATAGCTTTCGTTGTTTTTACGAATAATCAATTTTCTTTAAATATATATTACGGACAGTATCAGTTCTACTTAAATTAAATATTAATCTAAGACATTTCTTTTGAGGAATAAAAGTAGAATCTACATTTACTGAATTGCCCAAAATGACATGCTTTGATGTTTAACATTTTATAGGTAAAAGAATGGCTGTCAGGCGACCGATCCACCCATCTCTGCACCGCTCGCCCCACCTGGCAGACCATGTCGTTCCGGCATGCCGTCTACAAGAAGACCTTCACTAACATCAAAATCGATCTCGTTGACATCTTGGAAGTAGATCAGCGGAACATGGTAAGTTGTATTCAATGTATAAGAACTACATTGTCATTTTTTTAAAATTTTGGCTCCACATGGTCTGTGGATTTAGTATCGAGTAAAAAAAAACCGATAAATGGAACCGACTTCACCACTCAAGTGTGAAAATAACTTGTTGAAGTATCATGATAGTTCAAAAGTAACTATTATCAAAATGCTGTGCTCATGGTACCGACTTCGACAAGTTATTTCTTACTTTTGATTGTAGAAGTCGGTTCCACTTTTTGGGGGGTGGCATATGTCTAGCAGTGGACGTCATATGATTGCGATGTGATGTGAGGTGCACCGATTTCTTTACCCGCCATTAGAATGTCGTCCAAGTATATATAACACATTTCAGTTATTGGTGTGTAACTGAGAAACAGCTTGACCGATTATGATGAAATTTAAATGGGATCACACAAGAAGTCTGATACTAGCTTTCAAATAAAAAAAGAATTTAAACTCTAAGGCTTTCACGGCCGGCGTTGCATGTTGTATGTATTGCTTCTGGGCTGTTTGGCCGTGGTCTAAGTGAAACTTGTGTTCCAGACGTTTCGTCGATCACTGCGGTCGACATCTTAGAAATAAAACTCTGGCTATTTACATCAATATTTTCTTAAAAATACCATTAACTGCTTACAAAATCGATGTTGGAACATTCACAAGTTATAAAATTATTCCATGTTTTTTATCAAGTGTATGTGACCACCGCCTGGATTTGTAATTCAAATTTGCCTCTGACGTCAAAAGATTTATCTCTGCTTGCATGAAAATCAAGTTGTTTTGACGAATCCGAATATATTGCTCCGTGCCCAAATAATATGTTAGACCTACCTTCTACTCCTTGAGTCCTGATGCCTTAACATTTGCCATTGGCCCTAATTCTGTTAATCATTCGAACTAGCTCAAATTCACTAAAATTCTTCACATTGAAATAGCTCGTATTCTATTATGACGCTTGCCGTGGTGCAGTGGTCAGTGACATTGACTTCTGTGTCTCCGGGACCTCGGGTTCGAATCCCGGCAGGGGTTTGCAAACATTTGTGCGATGAGTGTAACTGTTTGTCTCGGGTTTTGGGTGTTTGCGTGCTGTGATTGTGTGTGTCCATGCCTCCAGCGATGCAGGGAATCCTAGTGCGGGAGTCTGAGTGTGATAAAAAAAGCTAAAATTCAAACATGTCTTAAATACATAAAACAAAAAAACTCCATACAATGCTATTCATTTTATTAGACGAGTTTTATTCTTGCTGGTCAATTGCGGGTAGTTTTGGTTGGCACCAAATAAGTGGCGACTTATTTTACGTAAGACTACCCTCAATTTTAACAAAAATATCCAGTTTTAGTGTTATACTAATTTGGACTTTAATATAACCTTATAAGAATTTATCTTGCTTATATTATTATTCAGAATTTTAGTTTAGTTTGGTTGATAACGAGAATCACTTCCAATACCTCGTTCGGGGTTCGATTCGCGACTGAGCTCGCCTTGGGGGAGTCCAAATGTCGGTCGAAAATTCAATTCTACTAATATTATAAATGCGAAAGTTTGTGAGTATGGATTTGTGGATGTATGTATGTTACTCTTTCACGCCTAAACGGCTCGATGTATTTGGATGAAATTTAGTATGGAGATAGTTTATACCCTGGATTACATAGCTTATTTTCATCATCACATCATCACCCTTTTTCATCACCACGCGGGTTAAAACCGGATTAGATGAATTTGGTATGTACATACCTCCCCGAAATAACACATGGCTACTTTTCATCATCATCATCTCCACAAGGATAAAACTGCGGGGCGGAGCTAGTATTAAATAAATTCTCTAGACAAACTACCTAACAGGAATTATCACACTCAATTCGTGGTGGAAAAGTCAATAAAACCGAATGCATTGAGAGTTATTGCAGAAGCTTGCGCAGAGTTATTGTAAAGTGATCATTGATGTCACTGAATGAATGAGCTTCGACCGCCTGCAGGAATAAATGAGTACGGTTTATAAATTTTAGACCGTGCGCTGCGAGCCTCTGGTCACAATGGGCCAGCTATCCCGCACCTTGGAGCCCTTGGGACTCGCGCTAGCCGTAGTTCCTGAACTGGATCAGCTAACTGTGGGTGGTCTTGTTATGGGCACTGGCGTGGAAACTTCCTCTCACGTCCACGGCCTGTTCCAGCACATTTGCTTGCAATACGAGCTGGTGCTCGCTGATGGCTCCGTCATCACTTGCAGTAAGGTAAGCCAATGGAAGACCAACCGATAATTTAAAAAATAATAATAATTAGAATGACCTCAATAACATAATAATTAATTAATGCCGTGGTGGTACCGGTCTAGAATTATAGTACTCCCCCATCTCTTTCCGCGGGTGCCGTAAGAGTCGGCTTAGGGACCACGTACCAGAAGGTGGGCAGCAGCGCCCTCTGAGGATCGGATATCATACTGCGCTCGTATAATCTATGACTCATCATACCATAGATTATGATCTCATAGAATCGAACAGTGATTACGTACTTGTAATGTGAGCTTTTTTTGTGTGAACCAAATGTTGCCGTGGTGGTACCGGCCTAGAATAGTATTCCGTCAACCTGTTCCCGCTGGTGCCGTAAGAGTCGTCTAAAGGACCACGTACCAGAAGGTGGGCCTGAGGATTGAAAACCATACTGCGCTCGCCAACCCGCCTGCCAAGCTTGGCGAGTATTGGCGAATCCCTCCTATATGGGGGAGGCATATGTCTAGCAGTTGACATCCTCAGCCATAACGCTGAGATGATGATAATGAATAATTTAACCACAAATATACTTAAGTATTGAAAGGGCTAGACCGCTAGACGCTAGACCGCTAGACGCTAGACCTAAAACTTGCGTTGCCCGACATTATCTCATGGCCGGATTGTGCGTCAAACGTGTTCAGGCACTGGTTAATACAATAATTATATATTTCTCTCTACAGGATGAAAACCCAGACTTGTTTTATGCAGTTCCGTGGTCTTATGGTACCTTTGGGTTCCTAACATCTGTGGTGATCAAGCTCATTCCTGCGACAAAGTGAGTTCACTCTTACTCAGAGCATAGATAAATTAACTTTTTCCCCCAGCCCAGTTCAGTCATTTCTTTGTAATTGTAGAAGATTTTTTATTCGAAGTGGAATTAGGGTACCGTAAACTTATTATAGGCAGTAATTCTGCTCTTGACTGTAAAGTTGACCAACATGAAGTAAAATAAGTCAGTTCTTGTACTTCTTCTTCTTCTTGGGATGTCATCTTCTAACGAAGGTTGGAGATCATCAAGGCGATATGTACCCTTGACACAGCAACTCTACTACAACTACTCAACAAGAACGGGTGCTTTTTTAAACAACTGGATTAAGTTCTTTAGCCAGGATGTTATTCTTCTGCCAACACTGCGTTTCCCTTGAATCTTCCCTTTAATAATTACCTGTAATAGCCCGTACTTGGTATTTCTCATATCATGTCCAGGATCCAACTTTTTAACCTTTACAGTCTGCATTCTATTTACTTTCTTTTTATCTTCTGTAGCTCTACTTCGTTCGTTATCTTTAACATTTTTCTGTATAACCAAATCTCAAATGCTTCAAGGTTTTTGCACATGGCATCTGGGAGTGCACGTTTTTGCACATCTGGGAGTGCAAGTTTTTGCACATGGCATCTGGGAGTGCACGTTTTTGCACATGGCATCTAGGAGTGCCTACGCTTCAGCGCCATACAGAAGAATGGAAAACGTAGCAGCGCACAAGACGATCACGCAAGAAGATGTTAATACGCCTAATGCAGAGCACTGTTTTCATTTTGTAGAAAGCGTTCCGAGCTTGTTCAATGCGGCATCTTATTTCCAGACTATGATCTCCAATATCATTGACCATGCAACCGAGGTATTTTAATTTACCATATTCTCCCCAGTTTTTGGGCGTCAATGTGATGTCGGCAGGAGGGTCTTTAGCAATGGTCATATGCTTGTTTTCTTGCTGTTAACATTGAGTTCATAATTCCTGTTTACTGACTGAACTTTGTTGAATAGTAGCTGAAGGTCTTCTATAGATGATGCAATTAACACTGTATCATCCGTGTAGCTTATGTTATTTATCAATTGCTTCTGTAAATGTGTTTTCAGAATACATGTCACTTCTTGTACACTTACCATTAAATCCAATATCTCAAAAAATCCAGTGGTATGACAGTTGAAATAATAAATTAAATTGTTTTTATTCCATCCAATCTGGGTAAAAATATCGTAAGGAATAGATTATTTTATTTTTATTCTATGTTTTATATTCTCAATGTTCCAGATACGTGCGCCTGCAGTACCATCCATACACAAGCTTCGAAGAGCTTAACAAAAGGTTCACCACAGAAGCCCTCGCAAAAAATCCCCACCAATTTGTCGAGGCTCTGTTGTACACTAAGGAATCTGGGGTGGTGATGGTCGGAGACATGATGGATGAAGTCGGAAGGGATGGGAAGGTAGCACAGTGTGCCTATTTACTATTGAAATAAAGTTATTTGTATTCTATCGACTGGCATTCAAGTATACCTACACGAGTATTATAGTTTAGCTAGGATGGTAGCTAGCCAGACATCCAGTAGAAATGGAACCTATCTTGCCATTGATTTCACAATGTAAAATTATCTTTACTGAAAGCTCACGTCCTAGTTGGCTTCGATCCGGCAACCATCTGATTGGCTGCTGATCTTTGCTACCTCTAGGCTATCATTACTTCACAATAGTGTGGTAGGTACATAGTCAGTGTTTAACTTTTGTTCCCACTGTTCGGTTTTGCATCATGACAGAGAGACATTAGAGTCAGAGAATATTAGCTACAAGCTGCACCCCGTGGTTTCACTCGCGTGGTGATGATGATAATGATAAGCCTATGACACTTACAAATGACGTGGTTTTTGACGTGATAACGTTTTATAAATTGATGAATACCAGCAACACTCATGAAAAATAGTAACGTTCCGCGTAACGTTCCGCGTAACGTTCCACCTGAGTTTTGTATTACATAAAATAATCAAAGTCAAAGTCAAAGTCGAAGTCGAAGTCATAAATGATTATGACGTTATCACGTAAATCTATCGTCCGTAAACCGACTTTACAGACAACCAATTTTTTATTAGTAAAACATACTAGAGATTAGCCCATATAACCTCACAAACTTTACCTCTTTATAATATTAGTATGTATAGAATGAACAATGTGAAGCGGCAGATATGCTGTAGTCAGTCAAATTGTAGGGTTGTCAAGCCGATTAAAGCATTCGACGTACCTAATGACTACTGTCCTTATAAGGACTGTGTTGACCGTATACTGTATGTATGAGATCAGTGTTTGCAAAGCAATAAACCCTTCCGTTGAAAATGTCGGTATGATGGACCAACTCATCCAATAAATAGCGCAAAATAGGTTGCTCATCCGTAATATAAAGCGAAAGCTGGTAGTTAACAGACACATATTTCCAGCTTAATCCTATCGGAGAGTGGCATGCCGAATGGTTCTTCAAGCAAGTGGAACGGCATCTGAAAAGGAAGCGGCCTGCCATCGAATACATTCCACTTAGGGATTATTACCACAGACATACCAGGAGCTTGTTTTGGGAACTACAGGTACCTATAAAACATTCATACGCTAGTGATGCAGTAAGTACTTAACTTAACCCCGGAGTATTCAAGTCGCGAGTGAATAGGTTCCTTCTAAGTTTGCGTGCTCCACCTTAGACCGCATCGTCGCTTAACATCAGGTGAGACAGTGGTCAAACGCAAGCTTATAATCTTAAAAAAAAGATCTTTAAAAGTACTTATTCTAATGATAAGTGTCACATCTGACTTTAACATTAGCCGTCTCTGCAAAATCTATGAGATTTATCACAGCGCACAGTAGATAGATTTATATGTTTGAATACAGTCATGCCAGCTGGCTTAGGTACTCTTCAACTCAGTTTCAATGTTAATCCAATTCTAATCCAAATCAGTCCCAATCTCATTCAACGTCATTTTGTAATTATGTCAAATTCCATCGAAGTCGATTCCAATAGTGCGCTAGAGTTGCGTTTAAGAGTATCAACCTGCGCGAAGTCAATCGAAATCACCATTTATGAATCGAGTGTCAAAAGTAAACTCGCAGTTATGCCTTTTATTTGGATGGAGGAGCACCTTATTCACATTCATGGCTATTTTTGAAAATGTTTTACCAATTCATTGCTATGAGATCAATTTGTTAGAGGTAGTTCTCGTCGTGGCTCAGCGATCTGTGACACTGACTTTCGCACGCGACCCCGGGTTTGAATTCCGGCTAATATTTGTTCTCGGGTCTTGGATGTTTGTGTATTGTGATTGTGTGTATCCGTGCCTCCCGCGACACAATCCTAGTGCCCCTTGCACTGTGTGAGGGTGAAAGCGTAAAAAAACCAGCGTAAACTGTAGTATCGTGAAACAGAAGAATATCTATTAAACTAAAAAGACTAAATTAAACTGCTGGGCATATGTCTCTCCCATTGATTTCCACAAAGACCTGTTGGAAGTGGCCCACATCCAGCCCATGCCTGCGATTGTAGTCAGGTCGTCTGTTCACCTGGTTGGAAGCCGTCCTATGCTACGCTTGCCAGACCGTGGAGAATCAGAATCTTTTGAACCTCAACTGCCATCAGTTCTTCGAGTTATGTGCCCTGCCCACTGCCACTGCAACTTGCTAATCCGCTGCGCTATATCGGTGACTTGTTCTTCTACGGATCTTCTCATTCCTGATGCTCTACAAGACTACATAATTACTTAGATTTAGACGGTCGCCTTGGCACAGTGGTCAGTGACATGACTTCTGTGTCTCCGGGACCCTGGCTTTGAATCCGGGCAGGGGCAAACATTTGTGCGACGAGTGTAGATGTTTGTCCCGGGTCTTGGGTATTTGTTTGCTGTTATTATGTGTGTCCATGCCTCCCGCGATACAGGGAATCCTAGTGACTTTGTAATAACTCTGATGACCGATCCTAATCTCTATGAAAACATGTTATTTCAGGATATCATCCCATTTGGAAACACTGCTATATTCCGATACCTATTTGGCTGGCTGATGCCTCCAGAAGTGTCGTTGCTGAAGTTGACTCAATCAGAAGCTGTGAGCAAGTTATATGAAAAATCGCACGTCATACAAGACATGCTTGTCCCGATAAAACACTTGGAGCGGGCTGTGCAGTTGTTCAATGATGAGTTTGAAGTGAGTCATCTTACCAATATGAGCACGCAGTACGGGATTAAGTCAGCGCATGGTCTGTAGCAAATTTAATCAAATAGACCATGCTTTTTTCTGACTTTTTTATCGACGTATTAAGTAAATTGATTGATATTGAACGAGAATATAAAAGGCAGAAGTCGTCCAGTTCCTTAGCATCCTCTCCGGTGAAGCTGTAAATGCCGGTAGAGGCAAACAGCATTAGTCCGTTAGAAAAAAAAAAAAAAAAAAGTCGATATTCAATAGTGAGGTGATTAAGACTTTCTTCCGTCATAATGTTCTTCAACTCATTTTTTACACGTTTTAATGTTGAGACAGATTGTTAACCACTGCAATTGGCAGGAGAAGTAAGAGACAAATTAGTGCGCAAGGGAATTTCTAAGTTCAGGAAACAATATTGTAAATACATATTGGATAAAAGCTTGTACAACTGGAGGTTCAGAGCTTCGTGCTTCTTGCTGTTAATAATACTATAGCAACATTAGAATTGTACTGTAAATGATTTTAATTATACGGACAGAAAGCGTTGATGCTCGGGGCCCTTAAATTATCGAGGCCCGTAGCATTTGCTACTGTTGTTAATGGCTAATCCGCTACTGTGAGCTCGACAACTTGCGATTGCTGTCTTGTGATATTAGTAGGAGCTTTGTCTGGCCCTAAAGTTAGACTGGCAATTCCAACAATATGAATTACCAATAATATATTCCCTTTGAGATAAACACGCACATCGTAGCGTGGAAAGGTAATTGATGGACCTCATCAGTAGCTCTTGTAGAGATGCTGGTCTGGACATTAATAATAATAATAATTTATTTGGGCACAGAAAAACTTAAATCAAGGTTACATCGAGTTTAGGCGAAGCTAACTTATTCTAAACTCGGGGGGCATTGTGCTCCACACTAGGTTGAACCTGTGTCGTGGAGTACAGGCTCTTCCTTACAGTCCTACGAAAAACGTATCCACACGTATCCTACATTTCGGGTGAACTATAGGCTAAACACATCTTGCTGCGGTAACTACTCGGATTGATGAGTGGCAGTGTTCACACAAAACAATTCATAGCATCTACCTGTCAATGTACGCGCCTCATCCTACAGATACGAGTGAACATAGCCGCGCCCTACCACGCAAGCTGACTTCACTTCAGCCAAAGACGCTGAGCAGAACCTACGCTTATATACCTTAGGATTATTTTGTTATTTTTATAATTCACCTTCATTATATACTATCTTCAAGCAATATCCGTCGTATTCCTCAACACGAACAACCTCAACAGGCAGTTTAATAGCATATGCCTTTAGTGTCTAATTCGTTTTCAGGTGTACCCCATATGGCTGTGCCCGTTTAAGGTGTTCAACAATCCAGGCCAATTGAAGATCAAAGAGGGGGATTCGGAAATGTTCGTCGATATCGGGGTTTATGGCGTGCCTAAAGCGAAAGGGTTTGAGACTGTGAGTAATGTCCATTCATTCATCGCAGCCATAGGATGTCCACTGCCGGACGTATGCCTCCACATATAGGGGGGATTTACCAATACTCGCCACGCTTGGCAGGCGGGTTGGCGAGCGCAGTATGGTTTCCTATCCTCAGAAGCGCTGCCGCCTACTTCCTGGTACGTGATCCCTTAGCCGACTCTTACGGCACCCACGGGAAGAGATGGGGGAGTACTCTTCTAGGCCGGTACCACCACGGCACTGTCTGGAGTAATGTCCATACATCCTACTAATATTATAAATGCGAAAGTTTGTGTGTATGTTTGTTACTTCTTCACGCTCAAACGGCTACACAGATTTCGATGAAATTTGGTATGGAGATAGTTTAAACTCTGGATTAACACATGGACTACTTTGATCCCGGAAAAAGTATAGTTCCCGTGAGATAGTTAAGGTAGCGAGAAAACCGTAATCCACGCGAGTGAAACCGCGGGGCGCTACTAGTAATAAATAATGACTACCTCTTAGGTGATATTTTTTTAGAATTTTTTTTTATACATCCTTTATAAATCTAGCGTTTGACAACTATCTCACTTGATGGTCAGTGACGATGTGGTCGAAGATGTTATCACGCTAGACAATTGTACTAACCATAGTGTTTTGTCTCAGGTATCGTGTACTCGTAGAGTGGAAAACTTCGTATCCGAGCATGATGGCTTCCAGATGCTGTACGCTGATACATATATGACTCGAGATGAATTTCGCCAGATGTTCGATCACACCTTGTACGATAAAGTCAGGGACTCCTTGCCCCACTGCAAAACAGCCTTCCCTGAAATCTATGGCAAGGTTAACAAGAATGCGCGCAAATGAAAATTCTATTAGTTTATACAAACATCATCATCATCATCTCAGCCATAGGACGTCCACTGCTGGACCAATGCCTCCCTCATTGATTTCCACAAGGACCGGGAAAATAAAAAATAAAAAATACAAATTAAAATTAAAATTTATACAATATTGTTTGTATAACTTGGAGAAGTATTAGCAAATGTTTCATTTTAACAGAGTCGATTTTACATGTATTTGTCAGGTAATAATTATTATTATTATTCTTATAATAAACAGTGTCTGTAAACATGCATAATTTGATCCTTGTATTGTACCTGCATGAACAAAATATATATCTTAATAAAATGTATGTGTAAAATATTCTGTGTCAGATACTTTGTTTTATAGAGGCCTTAAGAGGAAATCTGAAACTATAGAAGTTAGAGGGAGTGTATTAAGAACAGTCAAAACTGTTTCATAAATAATTTCGACTTAGTTTTTTTTTTTCTCATCCCACAGGCCAGTGAAAATTGTCTACATACGTGCACTACTACATGATGATAATACGTTGATAGTACATAAGTTTTGCAATGATCTTTAGTTCCTTTAATCTTTAGCAAATAAATAGTTTGATTTTTTATACAAAGAGTGTTTGATTTTTAACAAAAATTTAATAAGCACTAGCATTAATATCGGGGCATTAACATTACACAATGACAATTGATGGAAACAGGTCTAGCTCGTACATAATTACTTTATTCTGCACATTCTGATTCTGTGAGTAGCTGAAGAGAGTAAAAAACTTTTTCATCAAAATATGGAACCGACTTCAACACTTAAGTGTGAAATAACTTATCGAAGTCGATACCATGAGCACAATATTGTGATGATAGTTACTTTTGTAAACTATCATGGTACCGACTTCAACAAGTTATTTCACACTTTTGAATGTTGAAGTCGGTTCCACTTTTTGATAAAAAAATTGTTTGACTCAGGGTGTCATATTCCGTAGCGACACATAGTATGTCAAATGCTCTAGTACACCTAAATATGCCGATCATAGATTAAACATAAATGTTCAGGCCGCTATGAACTTAATATTACCGCAGACTTCGATGTCTTGTCTACCACGTAACATCCTATGGGCCTTTTGCTTGTTCCGTCACCTTATCCCATAAAAACACTTGTATGTTCGTAACTACTAGTCCCTTATAAATCACTTTCAAATTGACACCAAATAATTCGTTTAATAAGATAGACTAAACCCGTTTGTGAAGCCTCAGGCGACCACAGGTTACATAATAGCTACTAAGAAGAAGTTTTGCGCCACCGCTCGCATCACCACCTTGAAAAGTATTATGTTATAGTTTTGTATACCAACGCGTAACAGTCAAGTAAGTATTTAATTACATATTCTGTAATCTTATTGTAACGTGATATGGACAAGCTGTAGATTAGCATATTATTTTATAAGCATATTATCAGCATCCATGACACTTGTTATCACTTCGTCGAAGTGAGTGATCGACTTGAATGTTTTCTAGTTAATCAAGTTAAAAACAACTACAAAACAGTCCGATACGTGATCTATAGCAATGAGCCTTGTAAGCAAGCTCAAAGTGCACAGCGAGCTATTCCTATGGTCGTTGTTTCTATCTGAGATCGAATCAGAAATGAGGCGATCAGTAGAAGAACCAAAGTATACCGATTTCACCGACTTAGCCCAGAGGAATAGTATGTTGACGTGGCAGCTGGCAGGGTCGATGTCTCTGACAGCTGATCGCCGCGTCGGGTCGAAAGGTTCTCGAATGGCGACCACAGACGACTGCCAAGGGCAGTGCAGGGCAGACAGATGACCTGACTGAAAAAAGAGGCTGGATGCAGGATGCTGCCCACCGGTCCTTGTAGCGATCAATGGGATAAGCATATGCTCAGCAGTGGACATCCTATCTCAGAAAACCTGACTGAAAAAAGAGGCTGGATGCAGGATGCTGCCCACCGGTCCTTGTAGCGATCAATGGGATAAGCATATGCTCAGCAGTGGACATCCTATCTCAGAAAACCTGACTGAAAAAAGAGGCTGGATGCAGGATGCTGCCCACCGGTCCTTGTAGCGATCAATGGGATAAGCATATGCTCAGCAGTGGACATCCTATCTCAGAAAAGATGATGATGAATACGATAGTAAGAATAAACTCTTCGTAATCAATCATAGCGGGTCATCCTACCAATTTGTGGTCGCAGAGTAAGTACGTGTAAATTCCGCTATAAAGCGATATGAGCGCTATACTTGCATTTTTTTTCTTTTATCAGAGTGTAGCCATAGTGTATTTTGGTCACGCGTCGCATCGATCAAACGCTCTGATAAGTTTCGGAAAATCCGATGAGCTCCTGGTCCTCACGGGCCCAATATAAGAATTTTATAATTTATCTTGCTTATATTATTTTTCAGAATTTTAGTTTTGTTTTTTTTCCGCACACAGACCCCCGCACTAGGATTCCCTGTATCGCGGGAGGCATGGACACACACAATCACAGCACACAACATCCAAGACCCGGGACAAACATCTACACTCATCGTACAAATGTTTGCCCCGGCCGGGATTCGAACCCAGGGTCCCGGAGACACAGTAGTCATGTAACTGACACTAACCACTGCGCCACGGCGACCGTCAACATATCTTGCATAATCTATGTTAAGGGAGAGAATGAGAACCAAGTCATACAATAAAACAGCATCATAGAATAGTATTATCTCCAGAATTGTTATTTGTGCGCCGAGATTGGGCAACGTCTTGTTATCGTGCGCACTTGACCCAAACCCGTCGCCCATTTTCTACAACGCTATATTGTACATGATGCTATGTTTGCCCCCATTTATGTTAAAGGGAAGCTGTTTATTCTAAACTTTATTGTGCTATGAAAAGAGGTCTGTTTTTTTCACACATTCAAACCCACTACGGTTTCCTGTATTGCGGGAGGCATTGACACACTCAATCACAGCCCACACGCATCCAAGACCCGGGACAAACATCTACACTCATCGCATTAATGTTTGCCCTGCTGGAATTCGATCCCAGGGTACCGGAGACCCAGAAGTCATGTCACTGACCACTGAACCACGGCGACCGTCTTATGTTTGTGACCAGACTTTGTTGTAATGTCAAAAGAGGTCTATGTTTTAAATGTAGAAGTTGTTTAAGGGCTTAACAGTTGCCAATGACATTACAGACGCGTGTTGAATTACGGGCTTAAAAACATACCAATGACTATATATGATATATATATATATATATATGATTTTAGGTTTTTTAATTTCCTTCGTTCTGGTTCTGGATACCGTTTCAGCGCATGTCTGCGAGAAATATCGTCGCTTGATAATAAACAAATGGATAAATAATGATAAATAAACAAATGAAATCAAATTTTGCGCAATCAGATGTAACCTTCACGAACTCGTCCCAAAATTTTTCTGAATTGAGCGAGTAAAACAGTATTGATTTTCTTCATACATATTTACATACATTTACGCCTTCTTCCAGTAGGGGTAGGCTGAGTTTACAGCGTTCCAATTGCTACGAACCTTTATATATATATATCTATATATATATATATATATATATATATATATATATATATATATATATATATACAGTATAGATCT
Organism: Apeira syringaria; assembly: GCA_934044485.1. Lineage (NCBI taxonomy): Eukaryota > Metazoa > Arthropoda > Insecta > Lepidoptera > Geometridae > Apeira > Apeira syringaria. The sequence continues at coordinate 6,176,957 of OW203672.1, read as the reverse complement.
AGCGTATGACTACTATCGCACTTGATGGTCAGTGGCGATGTGGTCGAAGATTTAGCTAGGTTATCACGCTAATGCTCACTGGCTCTCAAGGACTGCTACCTGAACACACTATGTGTTTGGTGACAGTTTTTCAAACTTGAGAGTGGTCGCTAGCCAGGCGGGTATTCTAAAGTGCCCTACCATCATGCTGGGAATTTGATAACGGTGTTACCTTCACCGGAAGCTCAAGCTGTTGTGGGCGATCGAACCAGTGTCTGTCAGTTTGACAGGTGACGCTCCCCCCGCTGAGCTATCATCGCGTCGATCTAACACACTTCCTTCGCTTCATTCATGCTCATCAGACATTCCTTTCTTGAAACTTCCTCAAACTGATTTAAAGAGCCTTTCTGTTTGGATCTTCCTCCATTCACTGATTTCGTAAAATCAGTATCATATAAAACATCTTGTAAAAGAAAAATTCAAAAAACGGAATTTTTCGGCTTCCTTTTAACATTCCATTCACCTATATTCATGAAGTGGCCAATTAGATGAGCAACTAGGTACCGTAGCTGACTCCACGCTCTAAATGGTTTATTATCTTCAAGGTTACAACCGACATAACCGTTTATACGTTGACATTCTGAAAGAAAATAATAAAAACCTTCACCTATAAAAAAAAACTCCGACAAACATTAGGAAAGCAGTAATAGTTAGATAGGTAGAATTTATTTCTATTTGCAATTCAACGTGGCAATGCTGCTAGCATTCTGGGCGCGCTGCCAACTGGTAGCGGGTTACAGCATTTGAGTTAGTTATAGGCTGACAATAGCTAGTCGATTGCTCAAATGTTTTTGTAGTAGCTGTAGTATTGTAATTAGTTATTAGTATTTTATATTAATAAAAACATCCTTTCTTGGTCAATATGCATGTATACTGCATCTGCAATCAAACTTACTTTTAATAAATATTACGACCAATTTTGATTACTTATATAGAATTAAAAATCAATTTTCACTACACTGAGCAGGTTTATTTGTTTAATGCGAGGTAATTTAAAGTCAACGCTTTTATCGCATTCACTAAATAAATGATAATTCTTTGCAACTGGTTATTAGTGGATCGATTTGGCTATAAAGAAATAGATAGATGGAAATTCAAATATTTATTTATTAAGGTTTTACACAATACTTTGTTAACTTTCTTCTTAACTTATAATTATGTTCCAGTTACAGTGCGGTTAGGTACAGTCTATTTTTTGTTTGATAGTGTATACTTCCGTGATAGTCCCATTTAAGTTTCATCAAAATGGTTTTTGAGTTACACTCCAATAACTGAAAAGTGCTTCACTTACCTCGACGATATTATAGTTGCGGTTGAAGACATCGATGCACGTACACAAGAACAATTGATCCCGTGAGTAGCAAAGGTCACGGAAAAGGGTGAAAAAATTTTTTTTCTCAAAAAATGGAACCGACTGTAAAACTCAAAAGTGAGAAATAACTTATCGAAGTCGGTACTATGAGCACAATATTGTGATGATAGTTACTTTTGTAAACTGTCATGGTACCGACTTCAACAAGTTATTTCTCACTTTTGAGTGTTGAAGTCGGTTCCATTTTTTGGTAAAAACTTTTTTTATATTTAAATTTGGGAGGCGAAATAATTGATTGTAAGTTCTGTCAGAATCATTACCAATATAGTTTCAATTTGAAAACTTTGTATACCTAAAACCTTTTATAACACAAAATGTTTTAAGTAACCCATTTATATTTTCTCGACGCTGAACTATGGCCCCTTGCTAAGGCCTTACTACATGCCTACAGTGAACTGACATGCGCAGAAATCTTATCAGTATCGTCTCGCCTGACCTATGGGTCGGGTCTCTTAACATAAGACTAGTAGTTTCCGCCGCACGCGAAAACTTTAATACGAAATGGTTATTCAAAGTGTCAAAATTCGGTACACTTGAGTGAAACGCAACTTTAAAAGTGAATTGTGATAAAAAGGTTTTAAATATGAAGTGTTTAGTGTTCATATTTGTTATATGTGTGATTTCGGCCGGTCTCGTTAACGGTAAGCTATTATTTTCGGTATAACATAATAATCAGACGTAGCAAGTTACACTTGTTTAAACATTGGTTTGAAATTAACGATCACTTCGCTTATCAATGCCTGTTAATATTTAAGTAGTTATATTGATAATGTTAAATGTACTTAAAATTTAATTGACGGTGAGATTGAGGCGGCAAAAATATGCTAAACTAGATAGAGATTACATCTCTGAGCCGTTTGGGCACATTGGGCCCGTAGGGATCGAAAACTCATTGGATTTTTTAAAACTTATTACAGCGTTTAATTAATGCAACGCGTGACTAAAATGCAGTTTGTAATAAAAAAAATACTAAAAAATGGAACCGACTTCAACACTCAAAAGTGTTAAATATCTTGTTGAAGTCGGTACCATGATAGTTCACAAAAGTAACTATCATCACAGACATCACAATATTGTGCTAATGGTACAGACTTCGACAATTTATTTCACTCTTTTGAGTGTTGAAGTCGGTTCCATTTTTTGGTAAAAAATTTTTTTTCATCCCTTTCCGTGACCTTTGCTACTCACGGGATCAATTGTCATTGTGTATATTCTCCGATGTCGTCAACAGCAACCGTAATATCGTCGAGGTATGCGTTACTTTTCTAAACCGATTGCCCGCTTTTGATGAAATTTAAATGGGACTACACTGTAAGCTACTGTAACTTGTCGTGGGGTACCGGCTTAGAATAGTACCCCCCCCATGTCTTCCCGTGGGTGTCGTAAGAGTCGACTAAGGGATCACGTACCAGAAGGATGGGCAGCAGCGCCTTCTGAGGGTCGTATTTTATATACTGCGCTCGCCAACCCGCCTGCCAAGCGTGGCGAGTATTGGCAAACCCCCCCCATTATGATAAAACAAAATTCGACCAGGCCCCCAGTCCCCGGCAGCTCCGCTAATGCTGGCTCCGGTAGCGGCTAGTGTAACGGTGGAGCAGGGGGTGCTAAGAATCTCCGGCAGATTCCCGGCTACCACTCCCTGAAAAAACGACCTCTGGCCCTGGTAACACACAATATAAGATCTTTGTTGGCAGACGAAAAGATCGTCGAACTGGAAGAAGAAATGAGTAAGTTACACTGGGATATCTTAGGGTTACGTGAAGTCCGTAGAGAGGGTGAGGACACCATAACTCTCAAATCCGGTAACTTGCTCTACTACCGGGAAGGCGACCAAAAGTCCCAAGGTGGTGTCGGATTTCTCGTTCGCAAGTCCCTCGTTAACAACATCATCACCATCGACAGCGTTTCTAGCAGGGTGGCATACTTAATACTCAGAATATCAAGCAGGTATTCGTTGAAGGTCATTCAAGTATATGCACCGACCTCGAAACTCGGAACCGATGAGGAGGTAGAGGCTATGTATGAGGACATTAGTAGGGCCATGCATACCTCCAAGACCCATTATACTGTTGTTATGGGGGACTTTAACGCAAAGTTGGGCAAAAGAAGTGATGGAGAGTTGAGAGTGGGGCAATTTGGTTATGGACAACGGAACCCTAGGGGACAGAGGCTGGCCGACTTCATGGAGAAAGAGGGACTCTTTATGATGAACTCTTTCTTTCAGAAGCCGCCTCAAAGGAAGTGGACCTGGTTGAGCCCCAACGGTTCCACAAGAAATGAGATCGATTTCATCATGACCACCAAGAAACAAATATTCAATGATGTCTCTGTGATCAACATGGTCAAAACCGGTAGTGATCACCGCATGGTAAGAGGCACATTGAATATTAATGTTAAACTTGAGAGGTCCCGTTTGATGAAATCCACGCTCCGACCTCAAAATGTCCATATCCAAAACCCCGAGAGCTTTCAACTTGAGTTATCCAATCGCTTTGCTTGCCTTGAGAACTTTGCGTCGGTGGACGAGACCAACAACAGGTTTGTAGAAACTGTCCACGAAGTGGGGTCTAAGTTCTTTAAACCCCGCCGTACAAATGGACCTCAAAAACTCTCCAGCCATACCCTTGACCTCATGGCTGAACGACGCTCGTTGCAACTGCAATCATCGGATGATGCTGCGTCGTATAGGCAGCTCAATAGACGAATATGGAAATCCTTGCGACACGACATCCGTACCTTTAGTACAAATCGTATTAAAGATACGATCGAACGGAGAAAAGGCACCAAAGTGTTTGCAAGAGATAGGTCTATTGGGCAAAGTCAGATGACTAAGTTGAAGAGAGATGATGGCAGTATAGCGTCGACCAAAGCAGAGGTGCTTGGAGAGATCGAGAGGTTCTATGGACAGCTATACACTTCGGTCGCTAAACCTGTTGACAGCTTGGCCAAAGACCCAAGAGCCAAGCTGACCCGGCACTATACCGAAGACATCCCGGACATCAGCCTATACGAGATTAGGATGGCTCTGAAGCAGCTTAAGAACAACAAGGCACCGGGTGACGACGGAATCACATCAGAGCTTCTGAAAGCGGGTGGCTCACCGATACTGAAAGTCCTTCAGAAGCTTTTTAATTCCGTTGTCCTTGAAGGGTCAACGCCGGAAGCATGGAACAGAAGCGTACTGGTGTTGTTCTTTAAGAAGGGTGACAACACATTGCTTAAGAACTACAGACCCATTTCGCTTCTGAGCCATGTTTACAAGCTGTTTTCAAGAGTCATCGCGAATCGTCTCGAACGTAGGTTTGATGACTTCCAGCCTCCCGAACAAGCCGGTTTCCGAAAAGGCTACAGCACCATAGACCACATCCATACGCTGCGGCAAGTTATACAGAAGACCGAAGAGTATAACTTGCCCTTATGTCTAGCGTTTGTGGACTATGAGAAAGCCTTTGATTCGATCGAGACGTGGGCGGTGCTTGAGTCTCTCCAGCGGTGCCGTATTGACCATCGGTATATCGAAGTGTTGAAGTGTTTGTACAATAACGCCACCATGTCGGTCCGAGTACAAGAGCAAATTTCGAGGGCGATTCCATTGCAAAGAGGCGTGAGACAGGGAGACGTTATTTCTCCGAAACTGTTCACTGCCGCATTGGAAGACGCCTTCAAGCTCTTGGAATGGCAAGGATTCGGCATCAACATCAACGGCGAGTACATCACTCACCTTCGGTTTGCCGACGATATTGTGGTCATGGCAGAATCGATGGAAGACCTCAGCACGATGCTCGAAGGCCTCAACAGAGTTTCCCTAAGGGTGGGCCTTAAAATGAACATGGCCAGGACGAAAATTATGTCAAATGCCCATGTTGCGCCCGCCCCCATATCACTTGGGAACTCGACTCTCAAAGTTGTTGACCATTACGTCTACCTAGGACATACAGTCCAATTAGGTAAGTCCAACTTTGAGAAAGAGGCCAATCGTCGAATCCAACTCGGCTGGGCAGCGTTCGGAAAGCTCCGAGACGTCTTCTCGTCCAAAATACCGCAATGCCTGAAAACGAGGGTCTTCGAACAATGTGTGTTACCAGTGATGACTTACGGAACTGAAACGTGGTCTCTGACTATAGGCCTTCTGAACAGGCTCAGAGTCGCACAACGAGCTATGGAGAGGGCTATGTTCGGGGTTTCTCTACGTGATCGAATCAGAAATGAGGAGATCCGTAGAAGAACGAAAGTCACCGACATAGCCCAGCGGATTAGCAAGTTGAAGTGGCAGTGGGCAGGGCATATAGTTCGAAGAACCGATGGCCGTTGGGGCCGAAAGGCTCTCGAATGGAGACCACGGACTGGCAAGCGCAGCATAGGACGGCCACCGACTAGGTGGACAGACGACCTGACTAAGATCGCAGGCAAGGGCTGGATGCGGGCCGCTTCCAACCGGTCCTTGTGGAAATCAATGGGGGAGGCCTTTGTCCAGCAGTGGACGTCCTATGGCTGAGATGATGATGATGATGACACTGTAAGCACCAAGCTTTTAAATAAAAAAGTATCATCCAAATCGACCCAGTCGAAAGTCCTGAGTTAACAAAACGTCAAAAAAACATACGGGTCGAATTGGAACAACTCCTTTTTTTAAGTCGGTTAAAAAACGTAACTGAAACAAGTTGCACCCGATGCACGCGGAGCATTACGTATAGTATGTCAGCATACCGATGACGTCATCACCGTTAACCCGGTCACTTGAACTCTCGGAAGCTCCTCAAGTGTATAATCTATCAATTAACACTAAGCAAATAATACCCTCCTAGTAATTAGCTTACAATAAACGGGCGAACCTTCGATTGAAAGTGTAAATTGTTATATTTATACTAATATTATGAAGAGGAAAGATTTGTTTGTTTGCATTAAATAGGCTCCAAAACTACTGGGGGCCTACCACCAACTCTTATAGCAGTATTATTGTAATCTTACTTTGAATTTTCGTACCACAAGGCCACATAAGCAATGTTACTTTAATGTTGTTTAGACTAAGCAGTTTTGTGACGTAAACCTCTATTTCGTTCACTCAAAGCGTACCATGAGCCAGCGCCAACGAAAGCGACAACGCTATATGAAAATATAATGTTGTCTCGCTTGCCCTTACAGCAGGAATGTTTCTTCGTTCATTCTACACGTCACTGAGCGATAATAAAACAATAATGTTTTAAGACGTTCATGGTACGAATCTGAGCATTATTACTTTAAGCTTGAAGTATGACGTTCTTGAAACATGATGGTTTTGTAAAAGTTGATGGTACGGCCCCTGAACCGATTTGAAAAACTCTTTCATTGTTGGGAAGCTACACTATCCCCGGGTGACATAGGATATATGGATCCCTATTTTTTTATAAGTTTATTAAACTTTAAAAAAATTAGGGATTCTTATAATTTTTAATTTTGATATTTTTTTCGCGTGCGAACCCGGGGCGGACGGCTAGTAGGTACCTAATAAATGCCACTGATCAATAAAATCCACATTTTGTAAATCTGTTCTTGAGTCAATTATATTTGATTTAATTATATTACTTATGCCATTTAGTAACACCACGCGGTAGGACACAAATTATAATAGAAATTGCGTTATGTGATGGCCTAGATGTTTTAGACTTAGTTTAGATCATAAGTTGGAAAAAAAAAAACCCTGAAAAATGTATTTTATAATAAAAAAAGGTTCAAGGAATCAAAAGTTGTGGCAATGTAATAGCCACAGTAGTTGCGGGCCGGGCGTCAGCGCCAGGAAATGTAAAAAAAAAAAAAGGAAAATGTCCTAATGAGAAGACAAAAACTATATTTTGAGAGACATTTACAAACCTAACATGATTAATAAATTAAAAGCTCTTCGATGACATTTTTAAGCCATTAGGTTCAATGATTTCTACGTAAACACTATAAAAAAGTGTCATGAAGATTACTCGTAATGGGGGTTACGAGTAACCCGGGGGGTACGATAATTCAAATTCCAAAATTGGTAATCTAAAAATTGAAAATAATAGTATTTTCACCAAGCAACAAACAGGAAAGTGATTCCTAAAATATCCCGTATTGCCAAAATGCCTCATTGATAAAATTTAGGTAAACACGTTTATGTAATCAGTATTTTCCTTTTTTTTTAATTTGAAGGGAGGTCACGCTATTTCTTTTTCAATTTAAACTCAGCATTTGTATTTTGTATGAATATTACTTGTTAAGGAAAATTCAATTTCGCAGACGCTCATTTTGTTTGAGGCAATGATATTGTATGTTTATATGAGGTATATGTCACAGAAGCGCGCGGAAACAGAGGCGGCAAAATTAAGTCAATTGTAGTAATTTTGATTAGGACGCGTATTTCAAGCGCAAGTCTAAACATATAGCTATCCTTTTCTATATTATTTGTACCGTATTATCTGTCGCATTAAGCATGTTTATGTAGTAAAGGAACTAAATCTGAGCACCGCGCAGTATGAATATACGTCATCTTTAGTAAAACATCATTGGTTTGAGGTATAAAATCTGCTAGATATTGTAAAGCGGGCTTACAGCTACAAGATTTTTTTTTTAAAGGCCCACTGGCTGTTATTTTTGTTTAAATATTTGAACACTACCACGAAATGAGATATAAGAATAGCTAAGGTGAGACAACGGCGTCCTCAACAACATGTTAATATGCTCGGTTTCAATGATGCTCCTCATATAAACATATGACTGGCCGGTTGGCGCAGTTGGTAGCACTCTGCCTTCTGAGCCGCTGATCCCGGGTTCGATTCCCGGACAGGTCAAACATTTGTGTGTATGAACATGTCTGTTTGACCGGTGTCTGGGTGTGTATATGTATTTAAGTATATATATCAGTCATCAGATTACCATAGTACAGGCTCTGCCTAGTTTGGGACCTGAAGACCTTGTGTGAATGTAAAAAAAAAATATATCTTTGCTCGGTTTCACAAAGGCCGATTTTGTCAGGTTTGGTAGTTGTGTTTGGTACTTGTGACTCCTCCATATAAGTGTTATATCTACCTTATCTTTTTTTAAAAAAAAATATAAGTTTGCGTTTGACAACTGTCTTATATCTATCTATCTATCTACTCTTAACCTTTTAACGTATTCATCTATCGCGTCCGGGGTTCAGTTATTATTAACATTTTAATTAAACCTTGCAAATAACAAACAACACGAAATAGTAAGCAGCTTAGCTTACAGTCCCGGGAGGGTAGTTTAATTAATCTGAAGCTGGGTAAGGTAACGAAGGAAAATTATATACTTATTTACATATCTGAAGCGTTGATAGCTCAGTGGGGGGAGCTCAGCCCGTAAAACTGACGGGCACTGGTTCGATCCCAACAACAGCTTGAACTTCCGGTGAAGATAACACCGTTATTAAATCCCAGCATGGTGGTAGGGTACTTGCGCGTACCCGCCTGGCTAGCTACCAGCCTCAAGTTTGAAAATCTGTCACCTAACACATAGTGTGTTCAGGCAGCAGTCCTTGTGAGCATTCTAGGTCTAGCGTGATAACATCTTCGACCACATCGTCACTGTCTATCAAGTGAGATAGTGGTGAAATGATTATACGGTACATAAAAAAATCACATTTACATATGATGAAAACTTTTGAACATTAAATCTAACAGCGACGATGCTTCTGTACTTACGTGCTATATGTAGTTATTAATACGCAATTAACATTGCGTACAACTCTAACTTTTCGTTCATCATGGTCATCTCAGCCAATGGATGTCCACTGCTGGGCATAGCCTTCCCCACTGATCTTTATAAGAACTGGTTGGACCGCGTGGCCCGAATCCAGCCTCTTCCTGTGATCTTAATCAGTTCGTCTGCCCACCTTGTCGGTAGCCATCCTATGCTGCGCTTGCCAGTTCTTTGGTCCCCATTCGAGAACCTTTTGACCCCAAAGGCCTTCAATTCTACGAGCTATGTGCCCTGCCCACCGCCACTTCAACTTGCTAATCCGATGGTCTAGGTCGGTTACCTTCGTTCTTCTACGGATCTGCTCATTTCTGATTAGATCGCGTAGAGAAACCTGCATAGCTCTCTCCATAGCTCGTTGTGCGACTTTGAGCCTGCTCAGAAGCCCATGGTATGTAGGTACATATAATACATGATAACATCTTCGACCACATCGTCACTGACCATCAAGTGAGATTTTTTTTTTGTTAATTCAGAAGAGACTGTGATAGTGATCAAACGCTGGAAAAAAGGTATAAAAAAGGCACATACTGCAATACTAATATACAAAGAAAAATCCTCATAGCAAACAAAGTCCGGTGAAGTTTAATTATGCATTTCATAACAGAAATGCTCTGTAACCCTCGACATAGGGTTCTCTTCTCCCTTCCCTTCTTCTCTCTCTTATAGTTCGTTAGAATACAAGTGTTCAGAAGGTATTTATATAATTTATTCGGCTCTAGAAGCTCTGCCCTCTTTTATAAAGCTATTTCAAATTATCTATTTCTATGAAACTATAACTATTTTTAGTTGGATGTTGAATTAAAAATAACAATAGTTTAGTTTAAAATTGACCTTCGTTTAAAAATCGATCATTATAATCGATTACGCATAAGTTTTAGGCTCAACCAGTTTATACAGACGTCTTATCGGCTGAAATTTTTTTATTTTTTTATTTTTCATATGAAAATACGAATTCATATGGATATGAAACACACAAACATAAAATACCCGGGACAAACACCCTAACTCATCGCACAAATGTTTGCCTCTGCCAGGATTCAAACCCAGGGTTCCGAGAACACAAAATTCATGTCACTGACCACTGAGCCACGGTGACCGTCTAAAAGTTGATGTAGAATTTTTAACATCAAAATGCTTTTGATTTGTATTATATGGTTCTCTATGCCAATTAGTTAAAACTCCTTACTTCTAACCGCTACAAATAAATGTTGTATAACTTTGTGATCCGGGCGCACAGAGGTCGACGAGATAATCGTACCGCTTACAAATCCGTAAACAATCAGCTCGGGCGATACATGGTAAGAACAGAAGCGTGCGCGGGAGCGGGTATCGGACAAAATGGTCTAAGATACGACTTAACAAATATATACCCTCATCAGGTATGCCTTGACACGTCCACTGCTAATCGTGGGGAACACACCTCCCCCATGGGGAAGGGGGGTTTGCCAATACCCGCCATGCTTGGCAGAGGGGTTGGCGAGCGCAGTATTTTTCGTGACCCTCAGAAGGCGCTGCTGCCCACCTTCTGTTACATGATCCCTTAGCCGACTCTTACGGCACCCACGGGGAAGAGATGGGAGAGGGGGGGCAGAGAGCTTTATATTTATTGATTATTTTTGAGTTATTGATATTTAATACGACGGTCGCCGTGGCGCTGTGGTCAGTGACATTGACTTCTGTGTCGTCGGGACCCTGGGTTCGAATCCCGGCAGGGGCAAACAATTGTGCGATGAGTTTAGATGTTTGTCCCGGGTCTTGGGTGTTTGTGTGCTGTGATTGTGTGTGTCCATGCCTCCCGCGATACAGGGAATGTCTGAGTGTGAAACCAAAAATAATAATAATAATAATGAGAAGTATTAAATTTTAGATGATATGTTTTTGTATGATTCGAGACTAATACATACATTAAAACAGTAATATTATTTATAATGCTTATGATTGGTATTTACTATGTCTATTGCTTTATGAGGAAATGTTATTGGATAAACAGATAGCATACACGTGATGTCTATCATAAAATGATGTTTGTTTATGCACATGTTGACTGGCCGGTTGGCGCAGTTTGTAGCACTCTGCCTTCTGAGCCGCGGGTCCCAGGTTCGATTCCCGGACAGGTCAAACATTTGTGTGTATGAAAATGTCTGTTTGACCTGTGTCTGGGTGTGTATATGTATATAAGTATATATATCAGTCAACAGGTTACCATAGTACAGGCTCTGCCTAGTTTGGGACCTGAAGACCTTGTGTGAATGTTAACATAAAAAAAATACTGATCCCTTGGAAGCTGATACTCTACAACTATGGTTAGCTAGATATTGAGCATCAGAATGTTCAGCCCATTTATTCAATGCAGACTACTTGAACAAAGTTTAACCAAAAACTGGAACCAACCTCAACACTCAAAAGTGTGAAATAATTGTTGAAGTCGATACCATGATAGTTCAAAAGTAACTATTATCAAAATATTGTGAGCATGGCACCGACAAGATATTTCACACTTTTGAGTGTAGGAGTCGGTTCCATTTAAAGGTAATTTTTTTTACACCCTTTTTAGTGACCTTTGACTCACGGGATCTATCATTGAGTATATTCGCCGATTTCTCCACCCGCAACTATAATGTTATCGACGTATGCGTGGCACTTTTCAATTATCGGAGTGTAACTCAAAAACCAGTTAACCAATTTTGATAAAATTTAAATGGGACCACACGGTAAGCTTTCAAATAAATAAAAAAATACCATAAAATGGAACCGACTTAAACACTCAAAAGTGTGAAATAACTTGTTGAAGTCGGTACCATGATAGTGCAAAATTAAGTGCACAGGTTTCAAATAAAAAAAGAACGATCAAAATCGGTTTACCCAGTCCAAGGTTATGAGGATACGGTAACCAACATAAAAAAACATACGGATCACTGAGAAATTCCACCTTTTTTTGAAGTCGGTTAAAAACTCACGTATATGCTGGTAGTGATTCTCTTGTTTAACAAAACTACAAATGTGGAAAATAATATTGTTCTTATATATAGGAAATAAAACACTAATATCTAATTACAATACTGCAGCTACTACAATAACATTTGAGCAATCCACAAGCTATTGGTAGCCTATAGATAACTCAAATGTTCTAACCCGCTACCGGCTGGCAGCGTGCCCAGAATTATTTAATTTTAGCGAATTTTAGATAGTTTTTGTAGTTAACAGAATTAGGGTCACTAGTATTGTCTAAGAAAATGTTTTTGTGACAACCCTTATATTTTTGAAGTGAAAACTTCTTTAGCGGCGTTGGGCACTTATGTATGGGCACAACTCGCGTCAGGTCTTGACCTGACGCGAGTTGTGCCCATACATAAGTGCCCTAAGTGCCCATAAGTGACACTGATCGAAAATTCGTAAGACGCATGACGTCATTGACGTCGTCGACGGAGACGGAGGGAGAGTAGACATAATGTAATATAAATTGTCATGTTTGTGTACGAAAGCGAAATAAATGAGTATTGTATCGTAACAGCAATAGGTCGTCCACAGCTGGACATATGCCCCATGTAGGGGGATTTGCCAATACTCGCCACACTTGGCAGGCGGGTTGGCGAGCGCAGTATGATTTCCTATCCTCAGAAGGCGCTGCTGCCCACCTTCTGGTACATGATCCCTTAGCCGACTCTTACGGCACCCACGGGAAGAAATGGGGGAGTACTATTCTAGACCGGTACCACCACGGCGGAGTATTGTATTTTACCACATAAATGATAGTACTTTTGTACTGATAAATAGAGCAATTCGTGCGAAATTATTCTCTAAGAACTATTACTAAATATTCAAAAATGCACAACGTTAATGTTCCAAGTTTTCACTTGTGCCGGCATTCCCGGAGTGCAACCGGTTGTTTTTTTAGCGGCTGGACTTCGAGACAGGTAGATCAAAGGAGTTGTCTCACTATAAGTATTTATTGATATGGCCGAGTCTGCTACAGTAACAGTAAATTTTCACACTCCATTTTACTCTCTTTCAGGACTTTCATCGGAAGAAGTTACAGAAGTAACAGAAACATGCTGTAGTTTTGCCGAGAGTGTATCTCTGACCTCAGCATCAGGGGCTGCGTGTGCTGCTGCAGAACCACCCCAAGAGATCCAACCAGAACAAGTGGTCACCTGCAAAGCAGCCATATTAAGCTGTTGTAAGCTGCAGTTCAAGTAAGCATCCTAGGGTATCATGCAGATGAGGGTCGATGATAGCGTAAAGGTTTTATAGATAACAATTATAGGACAAGCATAGTGTTGTCTGTATGGACCTATCCATATTTTTAAAATACCAATGTTTAGTGGTAGGCGAACCGTGCCCGCGCCCGCGAGCACCCCGTATTCCCCTTGAAAAAGACCACCGAATGTGGTTGAAACTTTTTGAAACTTTTGTGTCTTATCGTGTTTTGTACATTCATAATGTGTCAAATCCACGACAGTTTTAATCAGATATAGATACTATTCAATGATGTTTTACTAAAGATGACGTATTTTCATACTGCGCGGTGCTCAGATTTTGTTCCTTTACGACATAAACATGCTTACTGCGACAGATAATACGGTACAAATAATATAGCAAAGGATAGCTATATGTTTAGACTTGCGCTTGAAATACGCGTCGTAATGAAAATTACTACAATTGACTTAATTTTGCCGCCTCAGTTTCCGCGCGCTTGTGCGACATCTACCTCATATAAAGATTTAATATCATTGGTTACTATTGCATTAATATGTCTCTTTTGACCAAGTTTTGATCGAATCTAGTCTAATACCTACACACATACATACAAACTTTCGCATTTATAATAATAGTGGGATTGGTTATTGATATACTTGTACTGATTGCTCTTCCAGTGATACTGATTGACTTTCTCTCTCTCAGCAATGGGGCGTCCACTGCTAGACATATACCTCCCTCATATAGGGGGGGAGTTGTCAATACTCGCCACGCTTGGCAGGCAGGTTGGCGAGCGCAGTTTGATTTACAATCCTCAGAAGGCGCTGCTGCCCACCTTCTGGTATGTGGTCCCTTAGCCGACTCGTACGGCACCTACGGGAAGAGATGGGGGAGTACTATTCTAGGCCGGTACCGGTTATTGATTTAGTACCCTTCAATTTATACACTGCCCTGCTTCGGAGCAGAATACCAGAAGAGGTCAAGCCCTAGTCTTGCTGAACTGAAACTACCTAAATAACACTTAATGTTGCCATATTATTTATTTTATTTTTATTTTTATTTTCATTTATAATGAGATTTAAAATAATACTATTCATTTTTAGACAAAAAGATGATTGTGCAGCTGGTATGAAGTTAGCACCAACCAAGCAATGTAGTAAACCGACAACAGACATCGGAAAGGTACGTAAAAGTAAATAACTCTTCAAGTCGCGAGCTACAAGTCAGACCGCACCGTCACTAAACATCAGGTGAGACAGCGGTCATACGTAAGCTATAAAGAAACCTTAACCTAAAAAACTTAACCTTTAAAAAAATCATAGCCGTAAGTCATAAGTGATTTGTTTTTAATATTTATTGCTATATAAGGTATATTACAGAAAAATATAAACACAAAGGTGGCAACTTACAAACATTATATAATGTAAAATTTTTGAAGGAAAGAATGGCTACTATTTGTAATTGAACCCACGACTACAGAATACCGTCCTGTCGCTTTGCCATCTATGTAGCACTCCTCCGAATTTATTTCTTACCATTAAATCTGGGTGATGTTTTTCTTAGCGCCATCTACTTTTGATTGTATGAACTGTTATTAGGACTGATAGACCAACATTACACTTGATATCGTATGAAGCGAAAGCACCATACCCAAGGAAAAAATTTGGCTACATGTGGGATTTGAACCCACGACTACAGAATACCGTGCCGTCGACCATTATGTTAATGCATTAAACCTTAAATCTCTTTAGGTATATAGGGCCCCTTATAATCTAGTTATGTAACTGTCGTACAATCGTTAGGATTAACCCATTTTTAAATCATCACCAAATATTGACCAACTGAATGATTTTGACGATGGCCACAAGCTCTTAGAAGCTAGTTTCTTAAGACCTTTCTTCATAACGGTAAAATCGGATTTTTAAAGTTTGTTGTTAGTTTTCCAGTTACTGTTTTTAATTATTTACTTATATTACACTCCACAGACTCCAGGGCCCGTGCCATTTTTAACTTAAAACCTCATTTATTAACACATTTACATGAAAAACAGAACAAATTTTACATACCTCCAGGAACATGACGTTACGTATGACGACCATAGAAGTAATATGTACTACGTTGTACGTAGTACATATTACTTCTATGATGACGACGTATTACATATGACGGTCGCCGTGGCGCAGTGGTCAGTGTCAGTGACATGACTTCTGTGTCTCCGGGGACTTTGGGTTCGAATCCCGGCAGGGGCAAACATTTGTGCGATCAATGTAGGTGTTTGTCCCGGGTCTTGGGTGTTTGTGTGTTGTGATTGTGTGTGTCCATGCTCCCGCGACACAGGGAATCCTAGTGCGGGAGTCTGAGTGTGATAAAAAAAACTAAAAAAAAAAACATATTACATACAGTATAATACATAATACCCATTATTAAAACTGTTTTAATGTTTATTTTCCCAAGACCGAGATGTCGAGATGATTACGATAGATGGATGTGATGTTTTGCAGACATGCTGTGAAGAGTGTTCGATCGGGGGATTGACAGGAGAGAGCCAGGGGGCGGGAGCCTGCGGCGATGGATCAGTTGACGGCGTCAGCCCTTCAACTGCCATAAGGAAAAAAGCTTACCATCAGTGCTGTTTGGTACGACATTCATTGCATATTTTGTTATTAAAACTGACGTAGTTTTGACACACATTATTAATGTATAAAACACGGGAATTACTCACGTAAGAAGTTAGAAGGTTCCGACTACGTTTAGACGAACCAAGACCGCGTCCGCGAGCGCCCCGTATTCTCCTTGAAAAAGACCACCGAATGTGGTTGAAACTATAGTCGGAACCTTCTGACTTATTACGTGAGTAACTCCCGTGTTTTATACATTCTTATTGCATATTCTTATTCGGATTCCGGTATACTCGTTTTAATATACTGACTGGCCGGTTGGCGCAGTTGGTAGCACTCTGCGTTCTGAGCCGCTGGTCCCGGGTTCGATTCACGGACAGGTCAAACATTTGTGTGTGTGAACATGTCTGTTTGACCTGTGTCTGGGTGTGTATATGTATATAAGTATATATATATATATCAGTCATCAGGTTACCATAGTACAGGCTCTGCCTAGTTTGGGACCTGAAGACCTTGTGTGAATGTTAAAAAATATACTATATAAATAACTTATTTTATACATTAGACTCATCCGCTTGAATAGTGTACTTATATAGCTAGTTAGGTAAAAAAAATAACATTGCAGTACCTAGAGTCTCACTAATCCGGCACTGTTGAAAACTAGGGGGTGCCGGATTATCGGAATGTTCGGATTATTAAATTGTATAGAAAACATTCATGGGTTTATTTATACTTTACTAGCTATAGGTATACCTTACTAGCTGCGCCCTGCGGTTGTACCCGCGTGTCGATGAAAAACGGTGATGATGGTGATGATGAAAATGCCTATGTGTTAATCCAGGGTATAAGCTATCTTCATACCAAATTTCATCGAAATCGGCGAAGCCGAGCGTGAAGAGGTAACAAACATACTAACAAACTTTCGCATTTATAACATTAGTAGGAAAGAATTTGAAAAATGTATTGTACTTATATAAAACAGAAACATAATAATATTGAAATTTGACGGTCGCCGTGGCGCAGTGGTTAGTGTCAGTGACATGACTACTGTGTCCCCGGGACCCTGGGTTCGAATCCCGGCCGGGGCAAACATTTGTGCGATGAGTGTAGATGTTTGTCCCGGGTCTTGGATGTTGTGTGCTGTGATTATGTGTGTCCATGCCTCCCGCGATACAGGGAATCCTAGTGCGGGGGTCTGTGTGTGGAAAAAAAATAATTTAAAAAATAAAAAAAATATTGAAATTGTAGTGGCAACATCAAAATAAGCGCATTTTAATTCCACTCGTCACAGGAAGCAGCACAAAAACCGACTACTACAACGCAAAAGCCAGTCACGACTACAGAAAAGCAAAAGCCGCGAGAAACCTGCACAAGCAAAGGGTGTGAGCATAGCTGTGAAGAAGAAGAAGGGGTTGTACGATGCTTATGCAAAGAGGGGTATCGTCTGCAGGCTGACAAAAAATCGTGCATAGGTAAAGGTGAAAATAACAAAAAACTTAGTATATAAACTTATAGTGCGGTAAAAATGTTGTATTTACATTTAATAAACAGTTGTCCCGCTACTATAATTATCCCACGGGAACTATACATTTTCCGGGAGAAAAGTAGCTTATGTGTTAATCCTAACCTATCTCCATACCAAACTTCATCGAAATCGGTGAAGCTGTTTGAGCGTCAAGAAGTAACAAACATACACACATACTTGCAACATACAATTTGAAGATTATCGAGCTCGACATTGAAATAGGCAAACTAGCATACAAAAATGTAGATATGTACTTAAATGATCTCTGAATATATATGTAACATAGTGAAATATTTATTTTAACGGGCCGATGACTTTTTTGACATAAAACACTAATAACTAATTACAATACTGCAGCTACTACAATAACATTTGAGCAATCCACTAGCTGTTGGTAGCCTATAGATAACTCAAATGCTCTAACCCACTACCAGTTGACAGCGTAAATTAAATTGCGTGTTCATAACGAAAAGTACTGAATCACACAACACAGGGTCATCCTAGTGTGGGTTTCAGGGGTCTGAAAAGTGCAATCACTTTCTACTGTTTTTACATTTCTTTTACTTAGGTCCTACTATAATTACTGCCTCTTATACGAAATTGCCGCTCCGGACCGGAGAATTTCTTACTATTGACTTCTTGTTAAGAGTCAGGTTGCATGTACTTACAGGCTGGGAAAGAATAATTAAGTTTAAATAAATTCATTTGTTTCTATCTATTTTTTCTTGGAAGATATCAACGGATTTTAAGGGTTCGGTACCTCAAAAGTAAAAAACGGAACCCTGATAGGATCACTTTGTTGCCCGTCTGTCTGTCAAGACCCTTTTTCTCTGAAACCCGTGGAGGTATCAAGCTGAAATTCGTATTCAAATACTCAGGTCGACTGTCCCTTAGAGCTGTAAAAAATCAAATTTCCAAGCCAACGCAATCAAAAGATACAGCCGTTTACGCTGCAAATTTTTGACACTCGCAAGGGAATCAAAACCTACAGGGTTACTTCCTGTGAACTCAGAATCGGTTGAAATTTGGTACAAAGCAACGTCTTATACGCACAGATAATGGAAAAATTGCGAAATTGCGTAAACATACATTTATAGTTACATTTTTACTTATATACCTACAGGTTTGTACGGAACCCTCGGAGCGCGAGTCCGACTCGCACTTGGTTGGGTTTTTTTAATGATTTATCATTTCATTTTAATTCATTCAAGTTAAATGTCTTATGACCCTATGCCCTATGATCCTTTGGCATCCAAAGTTAGTCCATCAGATAAAATAGATGTTTATGTATCCATTTTAGATATAAATGAATGCGCGGAAGCCCTAGACGACCTTTGCACTGTCGAGGACACAGTCTGTCACAACGTGCCTGGAGCTTTCAAATGTGTGTCCATCAAGAAACGAGATCTAGGACTAAGCTGTCCGCCAGGTTTTAAAAGGAATGTCATCAACCAGGTTTGCGATGGTAACACTTTTTTCACAAGTTTTATTATGTTCTTATTGGTATATAATTATAGTCTTGTAGTCAAATAGGTCGGCCGTGGTGGTACCGGCCTAGAATAGTACTCCCCCATCTCTTCCCGTGGGTGCCGTAAGAGTCGGCTAAGGGATAACGTACCAGGAGGTGGGCAGCAGCGCCTTCTGAGGATCGGAAATCATACTGCGCTCGCCAACCCGCCTGCCAAGCTTGGCGAGTATTGGCAAATCCTCCCATATATGGGGGAAGCATACGTCCAGCAGTGGACGCACATGGCTGAGAAAAGAAAAAAAAGAAAAGTCAAATAGGTCAACCCTATTCATCAAGCGTCAATCGTCGAATCCAAATCGGCTGGGCAGCGTTCGGGAAGCTACGAGACTTCTTCTCGTCCAAAATACCGCAATGCCTGAAAACGAAGGTCTTTGGGCTGTGCGTTGATAGATCACTATGTCAGTCAGTCAGTTAAGTACCTTTGAGCTATGTTTATTTAGATTTTATGAGAATATTTATGGATGTCATGTTAAACTATTACTACTAATTCTTACGATAAAACTTCCACTTTACCAGATATCAACGAATGCCAATTGCCCCGACCTCCATGCCCCAAATACCTGTGCGAGAATACAATCGGTGGCTACAAGTGTGCTGGAAAGCCAGGAAAGCCCTTTGAGGAAGCAGTTCCAGGAGTTCCCAAGCCCGTCACAGAGTCCTCAGTAACCACTGAGGTGCCAAAGACAGATATCTGCCCGCCTGGATTCAGGGCTGGAGCAGATGATGAATGCCTTGGTGAGTTTTGCCTAAATGTATTACGATTCTTTTCGTAAGCTATATTATAAAGTCTTTTCGCATTATAGTATGTATGAAATTGTAATAAAATCTCTTTGGCTATTTGTATCTGGCTGGTTTTAGTATCATTAAAAGTTTAAATTTTGAAGAAGATAATTCCAAATTCGAATTAGGAAAATGTGTGATTTTTATTTGTTTTTCGTACTGTTAAAATGAGTGAATCAATGAAGAAATTCGATACATTTAAAAATTTTACTACAAAAAAGGTAAAAATGCAACTCAAACCGCGAAAAAAAATTGCGATGTTTATGGACCTAGTGCAGTGTCTGTGAGAGTAGCACTAATTTGGTTTAAGCGTTTCCGATCCGGAAATTTTGATGTCAAAGATGCACGTCGCTCTAGTCGCCCTATTGCGGATAAAATGGATACCATTTTTGAAAAAGTGGAGCAAGATCGGCATGCCAGTAGTTACGACGTAGCTGAAGAACTGGGAATTGACCACCCTCACTTTCTCAGATTTCAACTCAAGCACTCACGTCAAAAATCAACTTTACCCACACGTTTGTTTTATCGTTATGCTTATTTATGCCTGTCCTCGGTCTGAACCGAGACTGAAAAAATACTGCAAATACTTTCTTATTGTAAATTAAGCCCAAACAGAAGCAATATTTACTTTTGTTTCGTGAAAATTTGATAACATTGATGAAAGTTTTCAGCATTAAAACCGATTTTTAAACGAACGCGGTTATTACAGATTGTGTGACCATCGATAGATAGATAACTCTTTAATGCAACACCAAAATAAATCTTAAGACTAAATTACAGACTTATATGCTACGTCTCACAATGGGCGGATAATAATACAGACACAGATAACAAATGATCATAAATACAGTAGGTATATAAGCATTCGAATATGTGCTATTTGTAGATATTGACGAATGCACTGAAAACACCGACGACTGCCAGCGGCTCTCGCAGCACTGCATCAATACACACGGCAGCTTCTTTTGCCAGGATCACGTCTCCAAGCGATGTGCTCCAGGGTTTAAGGTTAACTCGGCTACCGGGATCTGTGAAGGTAATCCTGAATTTGCATCACAATACATAAGTAATAGAGACTTTATTCTTTAGTAAGACCCATTTTCTTTTGTTCTAAATGAAATTAAATGATGTACATTTTTGTACATGTATATCATTCAATTACGATCTAGTTTTAAGGCTAATGAGTAATTTAGTTTTGACTTAATTTGCTAAAACGAGTAATATTAAGAATGTGTCCATTAACACCTGTCCTATTGTCTCTAAGGGGAAGACACCTTGTTCTTGTGTTCTTTAAGGTAGCAATAACTTGGCTATTCACTGACACTTCACTACACTAACTCAAAAGGTTTGAATCCTTTGAAGTCTTCTCACTATGTCCGTGTTGTCGAGGAGCTAGATAGCCTCGACATTCACATGGTGATGAAGTCTTCGTTCATGAGCTTCTGCATACCTCTTGATTATATCGACGACATCCATTCTTAGGTCACGATGGAGGTCGTCGTTTTTGATGTACCAGGGTGCATTAACGATGCCTCTGAGTACATTATTTGGTATCATTGGAATTTTTTAAGTGATTGCTAACTTCAATGTTAATACCGTCCTCATAGATATACCTATACGGACTGAAGTCGGGTTACATTACAAGTCCTGATTCGGACGTGAGCATGCATCTAGCATGTTGTCGATAGATTTTTTTATATGAGCCGATATCTTTATTAAAATAATATGCTAATAACTGATTACAATACTGCAGCTACTATAATAACATTTGAGTAATCGACTATCTATTGTTATGCTACACACTTCATAATATAGACTTTATCCAATTGTTGTCAAAATATGTAACATTGTGTGTCCTTATGCAAACAAAGAATTTATTTATTATTAACGTGGCAATGCTGCTAGCATTCTGGGCATGCTGCCAGCCGGTAGCGGGTTAGAGCATTTGAGTTATCTATAGGCTAACAATAGCTAGTGGATTGCTCAAATATTATTGTAGTAACTGCAGTATTGTAATTAGTTATTAGTATTTTATTTTAAAATACTGTTTAGAACCGAATTTATTTCATTATGGCGGCGTGGGCTGTAAAGATACGAAGTGGCAAAGTGGAAATTTGGACAGAGCACTATCAAATCTATAAAATCACCAATGTTTATAACTCCCGGAAAAAGATCCAGTTAACCCTCATTTTGAATACCAAATGAGTAAACTATAACAGTAATTCATAAATGTTCGTCTCTTAATCTTCGATTTCAAAAATTATAATAATAAATTTTGAGAGTTACAAGCTTCTGACTGTAAATACAACCCCGGTCTTCACTGTTCATGTTCACAGATATGGATGAGTGTGAAGAGAGTAGCGAAGTATGCAAGAAGACTGAGGTATGTGTCAACCTGCCTGGAGCTTACAACTGCAAGTCCAAGATCAGTCAGCTGCCCAAGTAAGCATTCTCTTAGCTCAGTGTTCATTTCCACATAATACATTATAAGTACTTTTCTACACATTTACTTTAATTTGTAAATTCGACACGAAACCAGCCATCTCGTGCAATTAATGCTATGTAATAAAAATTTTACGTATTAAGGCCCATTTAGATCGAAAATGCTTTATATATCTTCATCATCATCAGCCTGTATCCGTCCACTGCTGAAGATAGGCCTTTTCCAATACGCGCCATATATATATCTTACTTATATTCAATTAGAAAATCTAATTTTTCGATAATGTGTCCCTAATAAGATTTTCCCTTTTTTTACTTTTACGTCAATTGTTACTTTCGTCGAACTAAAGTTAAAACATCTTTAAAAGTAGCTAGACAATTGAAAATGGTCAAAAGATGAATGGAAATTAAATTATTTTTTATTTTTGAATGGCCGGTTGGCGCTGTTGGCAGCACTCTGCCTTCTGAGCCGCTGGTCCCGGGTTCGATTCCCGGACAGGTCAGACATTTGTGTGTATGAACAAGTCTGTTTGACCTATGTCTGGGTGTGTATATGTATATAAGTATATATCAGTCATCAGGTTACCATAGTACTGGCTCTGCCTAGTTTGGGACCTGAAGACCTTGTGTGAATGTTGTCCCATATTATTATTATTATTTTGATACCATATTGTCTTAATTCGTTTTCTGTCTGTTATCTACTGTTGTATTTTCTAGGCTAGCTTCCAAAACTTGCCAAGAAGGAACGCGGTTGAGACCAGGAGGAAAAATCTGTGAAGGTAAGTCATATAGATTTTATTGTGTATCGCATTAACGCTATGCTAGGCAGAACTTCAGTTCAAATATTTGAAGGAAAAAATTCGCATCCCCGCAAGCAATAAAGGAAGGAAGTAATTCGGCCCTAGTGGTATGGGCTGCTATAGCTTAGTTGGACAAAGCGACAGGACGGTATTCTGTAGTCGTGGGCTCAAATCTCACTAGCAGCCGAATTTTTTCCTTCAAATCTGTGAAGGTAAGTCATATAGTTTTATTCGATGGCGGGCTATTAACGGATGACTAGGTCGACGTATTTTGCATAAAAATTTTTTTAACAAAAAATGCAACCGACTTCAACACTCAAAAGTGTGAAATAACTTGTTGAAGTCGGTACCATGATAGTTCACACAAAAGTAACTATCATCACAATATTGTGCTCATGGTACCGACTTCGACAAGTTATTTCGCACTTTTGAGTGTTGAGGTCGGTTGCATTTTTTGTTAAAAAATTTTTTTTTCACCCTTTTCAGTGACCTGTGCTACTCACGGGATGTCGATGTCTTCAACCGCGACAATAATATCATCAAAATACGCGTAGCACTTTTCAGTTATTGGATTGGAGTATAACTCAAAAACCGCTTGTCCGATTTTGATGAAAGTTGAATGGAACCACAATGGAATGATACTCTATCTAACAAAAAAGAATTATCAAAATCGGTTCATAAACGACGAAGTTAACCGCGAACACACATAAAAAAAAAAACATTACGGTCGAATTGAGTAACCTCCTTCTTTTTTGAAGTCGTTTAAAAAGTGTCGACAATACAATAAAAAAACCTTTTTTTTATTGTCATTGATATGAGATAAAGTAGTTTGGACTTTATAATAACTATATAAGACTTTTTATCATTATAACACTTTACGCACTACACACTTATATTTGGTAATTTGTTAGAATAGAAAATATTTTCGAGCGACCACAATTTAAGTTTATCAAAAATGACAAATGATTGATGACAATTTGACAAATCAAAAACGGTCTCTGACACGTAACGTAACAGATATATTTTCGAAAACTAATTCTATTATAAATATTTAGGTAGATGGATGTTTGTTTCTCAATCACTTTATAAAGAATAAAAGGCTGGTAGTATTCTAAACCGCGTATCCCGGAAAAAATCACGGTTCCCACGGGGTAACAGAGTAGACCACGCAGGTGGTAGAAACCGCGGGGCGTTGCTAGTGAGACATATTTAATGGCGGGTTCGATTGGTTTTTATTTAATTAAATATATATATATTAAATTTTCCAATCATTTATTTTCAACCCTTGCCGGTGGTTGCCCACACATAAAAGTTTTACTCATTTTTTTTGTACGATTAAAACTGCATAATATCAAAAATGCGGCCTTTAGACTGAAATTTTGATTTAAAAGTTTATTTGACTGGACTATAACGTAGCCACATGTATATCCGCTTTTATCTCGTTCAAGGCTATTAATTGAACCGCTCTTTCAGCATATTTCGCTTTTGCCCACGCGTGGATAACATTTGGAATTTTACTTTGGGGTAACAGTGTAGATGCAATAGATATATTCATCCTGCAAAAGAAATGTATCCGTATAATATTAAATATATAAAGTACCTGAAAGCTGCAGATACTACTTTAAATTACATAAAATTCTAACCCTCACATGTGTTTATATATTCGAAACTTGCAAATTTGTAAGGAAACATCCTCACTTCTTTATAAAAAATGGAGATCTAGAAAGGCGGTATGCGACTAGATCTGTACACAAGCTGGTTTTGCCGTTTTCCAAGCTTAAAATGCACAGCTCGGGTCCAGAAGCTATGTGCATAAAAATATATAACAAACTACCTGACAACATTAAAACCATCGAAAAAGAACGTAACATTTTATAGCCACTTAAAGGACATACTCTGCAACAAAACATACTACAATATTAATGAGTTTTTCAATGATACATTTAAATACGATATATAAAATGAATCGGTCCGTTTGCACTAATATTGCGACACCCTACCAGGGTCATATGTTGTTTCTATTTATAATTTGTCCTAAGAACCTTTTTTGTACACATATGATGCAATAAAGTATTGAGTATTGCTCCACGCGTCGCACATACCCCGTCCACTTTTTGCTACATAAGTCGAACTGTTCGATTTCACCGATAGGCATTTTATCACGGGGTTATTATTCACCACTACCGGACACGAAAAATGCTAATTTAAATAATCTTCCTCGTCGCCAGTAAGATATATGGAATATTTAGGCGGAACAAGTAATAAAACATGGAGCCGGTGACACAACTGATTTTATTTCCACATCTACGTCCTACCCTCTAAATAGATACATATAATAATAATGTTTGAGGGTACTCAAACATCATTATACACCACAAGTAAGTAAATAGCATGTTCAGTATTTATTCTTCAAAACAAAGTAAAATTTTATTCAATAAACTTAAAACGTAGTAAAAGCTGAAATAAATATCTATTAAAACTAAAATCTAAAAATAATTAATACAAAAGCTTAATTAATCTATAAGAACAAAAGGTAGTGCAATGCCACGTTGAATAGTTAGACTCAACTTTTGTGCATTTTTTAAACTGATTTTATTTGATCTAGCGTTTGGCCACGATCTCACTTGATGGTCAGTGACGATGTGATCGAAGATGTTATCACGGTAATGCTATCACACTGGACGCATGAGATACTTCCACTGAACTTGGCCAAGTTAAGAAAGTGTTTCAAGAGATTTTTATTTTTCCACTTTTTTCAAAACTAATTAATATCACAGATATAGACGAGTGCCGCGAAGGGACACATCTCTGCGACCAATTCCAGAACTGCATCAACACGTTCGGAGCTCACGAGTGCAGGTGTAAGAATGGATTTGAACTGGACTCTGCGTCTGGATCCTGTGTAGGTAAGAATTCGAACTGGGCTCTGCGTCTGGATCCTGTGTAGGTAAGAATTCGAACTGGACTCTGCGTCTGAATCATGTGTAGGTAAGGATTCGAGCTGGGCTCTGCGTCTGGATCCTGTGTAGGTAAGAATTCAAACTGGACTATGCGTCTGAATCATGTGTAGGTAAGGATTCAAACTGGGCTTTGCGTCTGAATCATGTGTAGTTAAGAATTCGAACTGGGCTCTGCGTCTGGATCCTGTGTAGGTAAGGGTAATTTAAGTAATTAATGATGTCCAGCGGTGCGGGAGGAATTTACACACAATCACCTCACACGAACATCCATGACCTGGGACAAGCATCCAAGTTCATCATAAAATTGTTTTTGCTTGTGCCCTTAGAATCCAGGGCCCCGGGGACACCAGAGGTCATGTCACTAACCAATGACCCACGGCGACCGTCATTACCTTCTTCATATAGATCCTGCATGTTGTTACTTTTTTTTCATTTCATTGAAAAGTATATGTGTTACGATACCCAAAATGCATACAAGGATATTGTATGTCAAAGAAATATTTTTGAATTTTTTTTTTTAAATCATTTGTGGTATCATAAAGTCGAGATCATCCTTTATAGACCGCATCATAGGATGATATCAGGTGAAATAGTACTCAAACCTTTGAGTATACAGCCTCCGCTCCTCTACAAACGCTTGCCTATAGAAAATATATAAAAAAACATTTTTCTTATGATGACAAATATTTAAACATACAGCATGGGCGACCAAACTGGTCACTAATACGAGAACGCGGATTGTATTAGTCAAGCCTCGTATTACCTTAATATCCCATGTTCAATTACTTTTTCTTTACCCAGACGTCGACGAGTGTGCCCTAAAGCTGGACAACTGTGGCCCAGGTCTCCATTGCCTGAACGAACTGGGTTCATTTGCGTGCACTCGAAGACCTCACAGCAGTTCCACAACCACTACTACTCCGCCTCCTTTGTATGACTACGATTATTATGATTCCAAGTAAGTTGTTTGTAACCTATGATTTAGTAATTAAAAAAAGACGTGTGGGACTCGGGGACTGCCGCGGTAAAGCTATTGCATAGCATTTTTTATCAACTTATGCAATTAATATATTAATAACTTATGCAGTAACGCCGATACAACCAATGCCATCTAGAGGCGTGTTGCTGAACTAAACAGACAAGCGTGATATTTCAAAAAAGTTATTAAAAGTTCTGCTATTCATCGATAGATGGCAAAACTAAAATGTATCACCGCTGTGCCGGGCGTAGTCGGAACACCCCCCTGTTAGGTCATTTTCGTCACGGAATTTCTGGATTCGGTCTCCACGCTTAAAGCCCGCGATAGAAGCTATGCAATAGCTTAAAAATAATTAATTAATTAATTAGTTGTAGATTTTAAATAATAAATTAATAAACATTTATATTGTATCGAAGCCACGGGAGCTTAGGATTTTACATATATGTTAAGGGGGTTAAGGGATTAGCCACATATAATTTATGAATAATCTGATCTGATATACATAGATGGAAAGTAAATTTCTAATATCTTTTCATACACACATTTTGTAATGAAATATATATATGTAGGTCTCTCATTCTACATATAACGTTACGTTTGAAACTCCAGCAGTACTTTTTTACAACATCAAACATTGTTTGTTAATTACTTTTTGGCTTATTAGAATAATTCGTAAAGAAATATGTCCAGCTGTGTGAGTCATAACGCTGGAAATAATTATGAAGATGAATATAATTATATTTATGCCTTCATAAATGTTAATGTACTTTCCAATCTTTTCTTTACAGCGAAAATCTAACAGATGATAGAAATGCAATTCCGGACATCGCACCGACGACAAGTTCAACCACTACCCCTAGGCCTACACGTAGGATGACTACCACAGCTAAGCCAACTACCACATCTAAGCCAAAGACAACATCTAAGCCTACTACAACATTCAAGCCAACTACGATATCGAATCCCACTACAACATCTAAGCCAACATCTAAGCCAACTAGACCGTACCCATCGTATCCAAACTGGAGATACTTCACAACAAGCACTTCAACCACTAGAAGACCCTACACCCCAAGCAGACGAGTAACTACCTTAAAACCACCAGAACCGACAACAAATACGCCTAAACCAGACAGACAACCACAATATACCCCAACAGCACTAGATCATATACCAGAAAATACAAGACCATCTTTCGACCCTTACGGAACGCGACCATCATCACCTGAAAGTTACCCAACAAGACCAGACAGTATTACAGCCAGGCCGAACTACCCCAGCCGGTCTGATTACCCAGTCAGACCAAACTATCCATCTCGATCAGAATATCCTAGGAGGTCTTCTACACGAAAACCTACGACTACAAGTACCCCCGTTCCACCAACAACTACAGAGAAGAGTAATAATGAGGATCCCTTTAATCCTGACGAAGTTCATTGCTTGTATGGGTTTGAAAAGGATGCTTCTGGACACTGCGTTGGTGAGTATTAATTTCTAAAAGTTCTTTATAACATTATCGAATGAAATGCAATGTGATCATACAAAATGACGCGAAGAAGAAATCAACATTGAACATTTAGCGACGTAGCTTGCAGATAAATTACACATGGTATTAATGGTTCAGTGAATTCTGAATCATGCTCCCAAGGTATCGATAATCAGTGGCATAAAAGGTGATGGGAGATTCAACATACGATCTGTCAAATTGATTCAGTAACCCGTTCTGTGCAAGCATACCGTAGCGGTTGTTTGAAGGGTCTTGAGTTACTTCAAACGACGACAAGACAGATTCGTGCTTAAAGCTCTGCATCTCACTGTAATTCTTTCAACATAAGAAAAACCTTAAGTACTAAGGGCTACCTATACGACAAACAAAAAGTAATACTTATGTCATTTTATGTTTTTCCAGAAAAGGCTACAGGAGCAAATATACCACTTGACCCGCGAGATATACACTGTTTGAATGGGTACGAGAGCGATTCTAACGGAAATTGTGTTGGTGAGTTTGGCCATTTAAAGCCTCCTTTACGACAAACTGTAGCATACAGGGTGTAAGCTGGAAATCATTGCCTTCTGTATTACCTACATAATTTTAGCAGTGGACGTCCTATGGCTGAGATGATGATGATGATGACAGAATGTTTGTTAAACATATTTCATTACACTTTCACCCTATGTCTGTGTGAAACAATTTTTTTCTTAGTAGCCTTAGTAGGACATTATCAGACCATGATCCTTCGGTTCGATGAGCACTGTAGCAACAAAGCAAGAAAAAAATGTTGGATGAAAGAGTTAAGAGATTCATCAGGATCTGAACCAGGTATAGCAAGTGAATTGATATAGTAAGTAAATCGCATATTGGATCTTTCTCCATTATGTCTACGATTCTCGGCCTTTGAAAACCTGATAATTATTATTCAAGGCAGAGTAAAAGTGATAGGATGAGTAGTATGGGAACCAGCCCCACAGACGCTACGGGGCTGGTCTCCACAATGAGATTAATAAACTTATGTCGAATGTTACTAAACATATAGGAATAGGGAATGATGATGCATATTTACGTAGCTGTAGTACTTGATAACTGTAAATAGTTATTTTTCTAAGGTCTTGCTTAAAAAGCTTAAATAATTTGCTATTTATATTTATTTCTTAAAAATGCATAGTGAGATTATACAAAATAATTTAAAATGCCACTTTTCTAACGTTAATCAACGTGAAGAATTATATCCCAGGGTTTTAATTATTTGCACTTGAGTGAGGATAGGGAAATACAGATTTATTGTGTGATGGGATGGCTATACGTAAAGGCATTATAATGGTATTTTAACACTTAAAGCTGCTTATGAAATGATTAAGCTTTAAAGTATTCAGAAGTAGCTACAGAATAACAGAACGATCTTTTAATTGAATTTTATAGCTATGACTTAAAAATTTTGCCCACCTTTCAATTGCCTAACCTCGAATATAATGTTTTATATAATATCGATATCCAGACATAGACGAATGTAAAGGCGGTAGCCATAGCTGCGGCAGCATGGAGAAATGTGTGAATAGAGCTGGGGGCTACATTTGCGAGTGTGTGGCGGGCTTCGTGCGTGGTGACGACGGGTGGTGCGTTCCTATCACCACCAGCTCCACTACCACTTCTACTACTGAAAGAACTACCACTGAGAGTACGACGGCTGGTAAGATTTGACACATACACGCACCTATAGTCTTTCAACTTGGTATTATAATATGACCCTTGTTCATAGTATACAGGGTGCCAATTCTCTTATTTATTAGACAATCCATTCATAAATAATGCAATAGTTGTTCAAATGTTATCATAAATAAACTTGATATTCCGCTGAAATAACAATTGCATTCGATTGCATTGTAGACAATTGAATTGCGGTAGAAATTAGATCTGTGTAGCCATTAAAATTACACTCCACTACACGCAAAACTACATAAAACAACGATTTATTTACAATCTATGAGCAATGTGTTAGTAGAATTGATACCCAGAGCATGCCTTAACACTGCTGAAAACTGCAGAAGCTTCGTTTGTGTCGCATGCAAGGCTTGCATGCCAATGCTAATGTAATAATAATAATAATAATTTATTTGGGCACAGAAAAACTTAAATCTAGGTTACATCGAGCTTAGGCGAAGCTAACTTATTCTTATATTAATATAGGTTACTAAACTCGAGGGGCACTGTGCTCCACACTAGGTTGAACCTGTGTACCACAAGCACACGGTTCTCATCATAATTTCTGTCGGGAAGGGTGCGATTATGTACCTAAAATATGAAAATTTACTTCAATTTGAAACGATCTACGTATATTTTTTTTTTATATTTTTTTTTATTCTCTTAGGAAAACTACAGCTTAGGGGGTGTCCATAAATTACGTGAGGTAGTTTTAGTAATTTTTCAACCCCCCCCCCCCCTCTCCCCTTGGTGAGATGTCGTGAGATTTTGCTGGACCCCCTTCCCCCTATCCATAATCTCACGTGAGACTTTGGAAAATACATATGTTTAATATAAATAAATGAATATGTGGTTGATTTTGTTGGATTTAATCAGGATTTGTTATTTGAGATTATTAATGTCGTGGTATAGAACCACACAAAAAATATTTTTACCTAATTTATCCCAGTTTTCTCGCTACATTACAATGTTCCTTGCGGAAAAAAAAAATACGTGAGTGTTTGTCGAACTCACCCCCATGTGAGTTTGGGTGAGATTCGGCTTGACCCCCTCCCCCCAGTAAACACCTCATGTAATTAATGGACGTCCTCTTATATGGAATGCTAATGGATATTTGTAAATAAGATGGCCCTAATTCTGTTAATCACATAAACTAGCTAAAATTCACTAAAATTCTTCAAATTGAAATAGCTTGTATTCTATTTACGCTAAAATTCAAATTCGTATAACTCCATACAACGCTCTCACTAATATTAGACGAGTTATATTCAACTGTTGGCTAATTGCGGGTAGTTTTAGTAGGCACCAAATAAATGGCAACTTAATTTCGCTAAAACTACCCGCAAATTTAATAAATATATTTTAATTTTAGTGATGTTATTGATAAGTCTCATACTAATTTAGACTTTATCGTAATCGTGTAAGAACTGATTTAGTTTTCTAAAATTTTAGTTTAGTTCAGTTGAATAAGCGAATCACTACCAATGTAAGCTTTTTAAAGTTTCCGCATATGGGATTTATATCGGTACAAATATTGAACTGTAGCTCCAGGTGCTACAAGCCTGCCTGATCATCCATAGTCGCCCACGATCTGCAATCATTCGCTCGACTCGAAGGTTCATTATTCATTTTAACTCATCCTTTACTTGCATTGTGTTACAACCTGAGGAGTAGTCACTTGTCCGTTCGTGACGTCAGAAATGAGTGTCCACTGAAAGTCAGTGATAGGGGTAACCCTAGTGTATCATCATCAACATCATCATCTCAGCCATAGGACGTCCACTGCTGGACATAGGCCTCCCCCATTGATTTCCACAAGGACCTGTTGGAAGCGGCCCGCATCCAGCCCTTGCCTGCGATTTTAGTCAGGTCGTCTGTCCACCTGGTCGGTGGCCGTCCTATGCTGCGCTTGCCAGTACGTGGTCTCCATTCTAGAACTTTTCGGCCCCAACGGCCATCAGTTCTTCAAGCTATGTGCCCTGCCCATTGCCACTTCAACTTGCTAATCCGCTGGGCTATATCGGTGACTTGCGTTCTTCTACGGATCTCCTCATTTCTGATTCGATCACGTAGAGAAACCCCGACACCCTAGTGTATGCTGAGTCGAAACTCATTCCTGACATCGGGCAACATTACTTATTGTATTTTGTCTCTTTTCAATATAAATGTATTCGTGTATTGCTGTCCTTTGATGGGTATACATTTATTTACTTTCTTTATATTTATGACTGCTTAAACGTTTTTTTGAAGCTATTAACAAAAACAGTCCCTTAAATGGTATCAAATTAAGAAAATCCAGAGGTAGAAGA
The DNA here is from genome assembly GCA_934044485.1 of Apeira syringaria. NCBI lineage: Eukaryota > Metazoa > Arthropoda > Insecta > Lepidoptera > Geometridae > Apeira > Apeira syringaria. The sequence goes on along the minus strand of OW203672.1, from coordinate 6,144,487 downwards.
TTTATTTTTATTTATTTATTTATTAACATTCACACAAGGTCTTCAGGTCCCAAACTAGGCAGAGCCTGTGCTATGGTAACCTGATGACTGATATATACTTATATACATAACACACCCAGACGCAGGTCAAACAAACATGTTCATGCACACAAATGTTTGACCTGTCCGGGAATCGAACCCGGAACCAATGGCTCAGAAGGCAGAGTGTTACCAACTGCGCCAACCGGCCAGTCAGATCCAGATTCTGGATCTGCAATGTCTAAAGAGGTGCAGGAACATAGAAACCTATAAAATTTGGACGATGAAGTATTTTGTGTACTTGCATAGTTTATTAATTAGTTATTATTATTCAGTGTCCACAACAGCAGAAATGCCGTACACCCCCTACGCCCCCCGTCCGTCACCATCTCGTGGCAGCAGAGTTTATCCTCCTCTCGTATGCGAACTTGGATACAGGTTCGATTCCATTCGGCAGAAGTGTGTTGGTGAGTTGAAATTATACTATTAAACGAGTAATTATTATCCCACTAACATTATAAAAGCGAAAGGTTGTGTGTATGTATTCTTCTTCACACTCAAACGGCTGTACCGATTTCGATGAAACTTCGTTTGGAGATAGGTTAGTAAATAATATCACATAGGCTACTTTTATCTCGGAAAAAGTATAGTTCCCGTGGGATAATTGAGGTAGCGGGAAAACCGTAATCGGCGCGGGTGAAACCGCGGGACGCAGCTAGTTGATTATAGTATATCCATTGGCATCTTAAAAAACCGGTATTGATTAATGTAGGTATTCAAGATTGGATTAAATTATTTCTCCATCGATATACTATTGTCTTAAATAAAGACAATTTAAATTTCAATTAAGAATTCTAATATTTTAGATGTCCTCAATAGGCTAGGGTATTACAGTTCGTTACGGTTGAGTTTACGACCACTTGGTCTAAGATGACCATCACTGTCGATACGTGACCGTCTGATAGAAGTCTTTAGATAATGTCTCTCCATGATATTGACTCGCTCCTTATTAGCAGACCGCAAACAAAAAAAATGTTAAATTAAAAGTACGATTGGACACTCGACATGCAATGCATCACATTTTCAGACATCAACGAGTGCTCGTTGAACAAAGACACGTGTGCTACAGAAGAAGACTGTGTGAACATGGACGGAGGGTTTAAATGCGTCTGCGGCAGAAGATGCCGAGCGGAGAACGAGAAGCCTACTTACGGTAAGGCCAATTTTCACCTCCACAACTCTACCAAGAATAATGCCGGTAATAGCGCTTAAGAGGAATCACAATACCTCTATTATCTATATCTACGAGTAACTCAATTTCGGCCCTAATGAGGAACCCTTAAGTTGATGGCAATTCGTCAGTTGCCTGTTTTACAATGGGAGTAAATTACTACTCACACTTTTGCCAATTTACTCCTACCAGCCATTTGACCATCGATAATATTAGATGATATATGTCATTCTCAATACCATTAGTTAATAGAACAACTCCTAACCCTCTATTAACATAGCTCATGTTTAACACGAAAAGGCATTCGGGGATCGCAGGCTAAGCGAAGATAGGCTTCGGTTTCCCTAAGATCCCTCAAAGGAGAGACCAAAGATTTTATAAACGCATATTGAAGGCCCAAATTCTGTTAATCCACTCGAACTAGGTAAAATTCACAAATTCTTCAAAAAGAAATAGCTCGTATTATATTTAGGTAGGGTAAAATTCAAATTCGTATAATGCCATTTAATGCTATCCTTGATATTTATTAGCCTTTTCTATTCAATTACTGGCCAATTGCGGGTAGTTTTAGTGGGCAACAAATAAGTGGCGACCTATTTTACACAAAACTAAATTTTAATAAATACGTCTAATTTTAGGGCTGTTCCATAACAGCCCTAAAATTAGACGTATTATTTAAATTAAAAAAATAAAAATTAAATTAAAAATTAAATAAAGTCCAAATCAGTATAACACTTATCCATATAAGTGTTATACTGATTTGGACTTTATCGTAGCCATAAAAGTACTTATCTCACATATCATGTTTTACATAATTTTAATTTAGTTTAGTTCAACCAGAGAATCACTACCATTGTTGCCCACGAATTATTCCGCATATTCAGTAGTTTCGGAGAAGTGCATGCATGGGCAGATATTATATAAGATATTGTCTGTTATGTCTCCTGTATTTATGCAAAACTAGCAGTGCCCTGCGGTTTCACCCGCGTGTATTACGGTTTTCCCACTACATATATTCCACGGGAATCATACATTTTACCGGGATAATAAAAAAAAATTGTCCATGTGCTATTTCAGACTATCATCACCACGCCAGCCGTTCTGGCGTGATTGAGTAACAAACATCCATCCATCCATCTATCCATCCATCCATCCATCCATCCAAACTTTCACATTTATAATATTAGTGATATTTAAACTCTATTTATGACGCTCAGTTATTTTGTGATAAATTTGTTCAACATCAATCAAAATTCTGCTGTTTGTATACAAGATAATTCGTTTTATCATCTTGGAACTTTAGCCCCCTTAATACAACTAATTAGTATCATAGGTATAACTATATATATAGTTTTATTTCTTTAAAACGCACCTGAGAAAATAATCTAGATGCTAATCTTCCTATTGCTGATTTCTAGTGCCGGTACAGCCACGTGAACCTGCTGCCCCTGGCAGTAACGTGATCACAGTTGGAGCACAGTTCGGACAGAAAGGGCCGTGGTCTCCAAGACCATCCTACTCCAGGGATTATACTGGATCTATACTGACTTCATGCCCCTGGGGATACAAGCTTACACTGGATAAGCGGTGCTATGGTGAGAAATATGACTTACTTGCTGCGCCCCACGGTTATACCCGCGTGGTGATGATTGATGATGATGAAAAGTAGCCTATGTGTTATTCCCAGAATTGAAGTATCTATACATACTAAAATTCATCCAGATCCGTTTCACCCGCGAGGTGATGGAAAACGGTGATGATGGTGATGATGAAAATAAGCCTATGTGTTATTGGACCTGAAGTATCTACATACCAAATTTCATTGAAATCCGTCCAGCCGTTCTGGCGTGATTGAGTAACAAACATCCATCCATCCATCCATCCAAACATTCACATTTATTATTAAAAAAATATATATTTGTTATTTTACAACATACAACACATCTTCAGGTCCCCTAGCTAGGCAGAGCCTGTACTATGGTAACCTGATGACTGATATATACTTATATACATAATTATATATATACTTATATACATATACACACCCAGACACATGTCAAACAGACATGTTCATACATACAAATGTTTGACCTGTCCGGGAATCGAACCCGGGACCAACGGCTCAGAAGGCAGAGTGCTACCAACTGCGCCAACCGACCAGTCGCCAAATGTGAATGTTTGGATCAGCAGTCCCAATAGTGGGACTCATCAGGATCAGAATATGACTGATGTTGAAAGCAGGCTATATGTAAATATGTCATCATATCAATAATTCATCAACGGGTATTGGCAGAAACTTTGCAAGAGATTTTATTGTGTATCGCATTACCATCATGCTAGGCAGAACTTCAGTTCAAATGAACTGAAAGCTTTCAAAAACTTTCCTTCAAATATTTGAACTGAAGAAAATTTGCAGTTATTAAGGAGGATAAGAATAGGTTATCAACGACAATAATCACTAATAATCCATCGTAGACCTTAACATCAGGTGATAGAGTGGACAAACGCCTACCTATTCCCAATAAAAAAAATAAAAAAAATGCTGCAACGCCTTTTCCGTTTGCAAGTTCAACAACATAATTTCTAGCGCACCAAGTCGCCATTTTTAGTGCAAAATAAATTTATTTCAGTTCTGGTTTCTAACTTTTTAAAGTAAGTGGTGGTAGATGGCCAGACAGCTACTACAAGTCAGTGCAAGTGTTTGCTTGTATTTCGCCATGATGTTCATAAAGTTAACGTTTGAGAATACAACCTAATGATAGTTCTACGGACACTCATTCATCATCATCATCATCGTCATCTCAGCCATAGGACGTCCACTGCTGGACATAGGCCTCCCCCATTGATTTCCACAAGGACCGGTTGGAAGCGGCCCACATCCAGCCCTTGCCTGCGATCTTAGTCAGGTCGTCTGTCCACCTGGTCGGTGGCCGTCCTATGCTGCGCTTGCCAGTCCGTGGTCTCCATTCGAGAATCTTTCGGCCCCAACGGCCATCGGTTCTTCGATCTATATGCCCTGCCCACTGCCACTTCAACTTGCTAATCCGCTGGGCTATATCGGTGACCTTCGTTCTTCTACGGATCTCCTCATTTCTGATTCGATCACGTAGAGAAACACCGAGCATAGCCCTCTCCATAGCTCGTTGTGCGACTCTGAGCCTGTTCAGAAGGCCCATAGTCATAGTAAGGCCCATAGTCATAGTAAGGCCCATAGTCATAGTAAGGCCCATAGTCAGACACTAATTACTTTTAGATTATTCTCAAACGGTAACTTTTCGTGAATATTTGTAATGACCGGTGGCTACGGATAGTTATTTTGAGTCTAAACTTGAAGCACTTTAAATCCAATGCTGCAGCCCAATTCTGTATGCTCCGGTAATTTGTCAGTTCTCTCAGAAGATTAAACTTGAGTTCTTTTTTATTTTGTATCTACACTGTATAGATCTAGCGTTTGACCACTTTCTCACTTGATGGTCATTGACGATGTGGTCGAAGATGTTATCACGCTAGACCTAGAACCTAGAAGAACCTAGTTCACTGGCTCTCAAGGACTGCTCTGCCTGAACACACTATGTTTTTGGTGACAGTTTTTCAAGCTTAAGCTAGCCAGGTTGGTATTCGAAAGCACCCTACCACCATGCTGGGAATTTGATAACGGTGTTACCTTCACCGGAAGCTCAAGTTGTTGTTGGAGATCGAGCCGGTGTCCGTCAGTTTGACAGGCGGCGCTCCCCTCTGCTGAGCTATCATCGCTTCATGTCAGTTCTTCTTTGTAATTTGCACCAGATGTGGACGAGTGTGCCAAGAACATCTCCGAGTGTGGTCCCCAGCAGCGATGCGAGAACTTCTATGGAGGATATTCGTGCCAGTGCCCCACCGGGCACAAGCTGGTCGGGCAGAACGACTGCGATGACATCGACGAATGCAACCACGGCACTGTGAGAACATCTGGCGATGACAGCATCATTTTATGTGTAACTAGCTGCGCCCCGCGTTTTCACCCACGTGGTGATGATTGATGATGATTATGATGATGATAAAAAGTAGCCTATGTGTTGTTCCCGGACTTGAAGTATCTATACACACTAAAATTCATCCAGATCCGTTTTACCCACGAGGTGATGAAAAACGGTGATGATGGTGATGATGGAAATAAGCCTATGTGTTAATCCAGGTTAAAAGCTATCTGTATTCCAAATTTCTTCCAAATCCGTCGTGATGATGATGAAGCTGATAGTAACCTATGTGTTATTCCGGGACCTGAAGTATCGTTACTTACTAAACTTCATCCAAATCCGTTTTACCCGCCTCGTGATGAAAAATGGTGATGATGAAGATGATGAAAATAAGCCTAGGTATGTGTTAATCTAGGGTATAAACTACAGTATCGATCTGTGTATCCAATTTCATTAAATCCGTTTAGTAGTTTTTGCTTGAAAGAGTAACTAACATACATACTCACAAACTTTCGCATTTATAATATTAATAGTATTTATATATACTTTTGCCGTGGTGGTACCGGCCTAGAATAGTAAGTACTCCCCCGTCTCTTCCCGCGGGTGCCGTAAGAGTCGGCTAAGGGATCACGTACCAGAAGGTAGTGAACCAGAAGTGCCTTCTGAGGATCAGAAATCATACTGCGCTCGCCAACCCGCCTGCAAAGCGTGGCGAGTATCGGCAAATCCCCCTATATGGGGAGGCATATGTCCAGCAGTGAACGTCCTATGGCTGCGATGATGATGATGATGTGTACTTGTTTTCCAGCCATGCTCCTACAATGCTCGATGTATCAACACAATTGGTTCCTACCGCTGCGAATGCTCCGAAGGGTTCCGTAACGCCCCCACAAACGACAAAGTATGTGTGGATGTGGACGAGTGTGCTGAAACACCAGAAGTGTGTCACCAAGGCTGCGCTAACGCTTGGGGGGGATACAGGTGTTATTGCAAGAGAGGATACCGATTGGACAATGATAATAGGTAGAAGATTCTCTTTTTACATTATAATCATCTTCAATTCGGTCGCCGGTCGCCGTGGCGCAGTGGATAGTGTCAGTGACATGACTTCTGTACCTCCGGGGACCCTGGGTTCGAATCCCGGCAGGGGCAAACATTTGTGCGATGAGTGTAGATGTTTGTCCCGGGTCTTGGATGTTTGTGTGCCGTGATTGTGTGTTCATGCCTCCCGCGATACAGGGAATCCTAGTGCGGGGGTGTGAGTGTGATAAATTGTAACAAAGAATTCAAACAAAGGAAGTGTTTCATGATTTTTTTTCCTGGGCCGATGCCTTTAATAAAATAAAATACGAATAACTAATTACAATACTGCAGCTACTACAAAAACATTTGAGCCATACACTAGCTATTGTCAGCCTATAGATAACTTAAATGCTCTAACCCGCTACCAGTTGGCAGCGTGCCCAGAATGCTAGCAGCATTGCGACGTTGAATTGCAATGCTGATCCGTTGAGCCAAATATGTGCCAGTATTACTTTTATAGTTACACAAGGGCTATCTTGTAGGACGAAAATACACCAGGCAAACATCTATGCTCATCACTTAAATGTTTGCCCCGGCTGGGATTCGAACCTAGGGCCCCGATTGATATTGCAGTGTTTTATTATTACCTTTATAAAAATATGATTTGCTGAGAAGGCTCACACAGATAAGAGGTATTTCTTTGGAACCGCAACCCCGTTTTCGAATCCCGGCCGGGGCAAACATTTCTGTGATGAGCAAAGATGTTTGTTCTCGGGTCTTGAATGTTTGTGTATTGTGATTGTGTGTGTCTATGCCTCCCGCGACACAGGGTATCCTAGTGCGGGGGTGTGAGTGGGTGAAAATAAATATTGATAAAGATGAAACCTAACGTTCAGACACGTATGTTCGTCAGAAATAGTCTACAAGGTAAAGTTAAATCATTTACGCGTGAATATAAATGAGATAACATGTTGATAGCGCGATACCGAATCCTAACTGCAATTTATGATCTTTACATTGGTTATCTAAATGTGAATTTTGATGAATACGAACCGGAGAATTACATATGGATTCGTAGTTCTTAAAATGATTCACGTCAAATTTTTCAATTTGTAACACCTCGTAAGATTATTAGAGATACGTAGCCTATTAAGGGTATCATCATCATCATTTCAGCCATAGGACGTCCACTGCTGGACAAAGGCCTCCCCCATTGATTTCCACAAGAACCTGTTGGAAGCGGCCCGCATCCAGCCCTTGCCTGCGATCTTAGTCAGGTCGTCTGTCCACCTGGTCGGTGGCCGTCCTATGCTGATGCCGTGGGGTACCGGCTTAGAATAGTACCCCATTAAGGGTATGGCTCCCCTAAAATACGGACTTATGTAAATTGAATGTCTGTTTGTAATAGATGGGATTCTCCTATCACAGGGGATATAGGTACTCAAAGCATGTAATGTATCTTATTTAGCCCTTCAATATTTTTTTTTTTCTTAGGGCAAATGCCTTTATTAAAATAAAATACTGATAACTAATTACAATACTGCAGCTACTACAATAACATTTGAGCAATCCACTAGCTATTGGTAGCCTATAGATAACTCAAATGTTCTAACCCGCTACCGGACGGCAGCCTGCCCAGAATGCTAGCAGCATTGCCACGCTGAATTGCAATGCTGATTCGTTGAGACAAATATGTGCCAGCATTTTGGTCACGCGTCGCATCGATCAAACGCTCAGATAAATTTTGGAAAATCCGATGAGCTCCAGGTCCCCACGGGCCCAATGTCTCGACCCCAAACGGTTCAAATATGTAACCACTACCTAGGTTAGCATATTTTATATATATATTTTTTATATTTTCTTGTATAGTTATATTGTATTGTATAGTATTTATTTATATTGTAGTCCTAAGATGATGTATATTATCTTCTGTCTAAAAATAACTGACGATGCGAAAATCTAAAGATAAATATCGTGAATCCAAAAGTAGATCACATTAGGTTAGTGAAAATGGATTGAAAATTAATGCAATAGTAATATAATATGATGTATTTTCCGATTTATATTCATGTCCGATATGGTCTAGTGGCTAGGATACCTGGCTCTCACCCAGGAGGCTCGGGTTCGATTCCCGGTATCGGAAGACATTTTTGCTCTGAGATTTATAATATTAACACGGATTGTACATTCGTTCTGTTTGATCATGCAGTTGTGATTTTCAAGTTAACGTTTTTTTTTCTTAAGCTGTCTATTTTTCAACGTTGTTTAGAATATGTTTACTGATTTACAACATGCTACTTTTCCCACGAGACAAATTGAAAACAGGCTTAAATAAATTCTAAAACACAGATGTTTCTTAAGCACAAAATTAAGGTGCTCGTAAAACAGTTATGTTAAAATAAAAATTCAATCTTACTATAACGCTTTATTAACATAATAACATAGTAATATACGCGTTGGAACTTGTGAGTCATGAGCTGTCGAAACAATAAGGAGGTAGCTCAACTCAAGTGTTACTGTAATATTAATATTATAAACAATTGTACTGTAATATTTTTAAGCTTGAAAATACACATGTAGCGCTCAAAAATATAATAGGTAAACTTATACTACACAAATTAAGACAAACTTGATCATGTATTTTCATAATTATTTTTTTACACGATTGGAACTGTCTAAACTTATTTATTTCCAAAAAGGCTACAAAAGGAGGTGTATGGCAACACTGACTCATCTTTCTTTCGGAAAATTTGACATTGGTATTTGTAATAATACAGAGCTATAAATAAAGATTATAGGTACATTATTTATTGTTTCTTCCTTTGAGAGATGAACACTTAAATCTATGATGATAATTGATAGATGATTAATTTGACGGTTAGATTGAGCCACAAGTTCTTACCGAAACTCGGCTATACTTAATCTTCGTGATAGTATTAAGCCAGGGGTCGGCAATCCGCTGTTTGCGAGCCCCATGCGGATCCTTTCATTTATGTAATGTTGCAGCTTCCAATTTCATATTTATTCTTACACTCATGAAACATTTCAAACCTATAGTCGGTTGTGTATAAATAAATAGCGACGAATATTTTAAAGTTTAGTTTATAAAAAACCCAGTTTGGTATATTTTAAATTTCTTACTCTCTGTCTGAAATAGTTGGTGACCCCTGGTAATGTATCATTTACATGAAGTTTGTTTGTCTAGAACGTGTTCTGACGTTAACGAATGTGACGAGTGGTCATCGGTGCGACTTCGAGGCAAACTTTGTGGTGGAGAGTGCGTGAACGAGCCTGGCAGCTACCGGTGCGCCTGTCCATCCGGATACAGGCTTTCCGAAGACCAGAGAAGCTGTATTGGTACGTATTGTAGATATTTACTTAAACTACCCACTTTAATGAACCCTTCATTACCTGGAGATCTAAATGAGTTCCAGAAAAGATTTCCATTAAATATTGTTTTATCAATATTGGTGTAGTAAGTATTTCTTTTTAATTTCACGAATATGTTCGAATATTTAGGGATAAATAAAGTACTTGTTTTTTTGTGTTAGAGCATGAATGAATAACATATTTCATTAACTTCATTTTTGGGAAAACTGTTTTTTAATACCTTTATAGATCTAGCGATTTATCACTAACTCACTTGATTGTCAGTGATAATGTGGCCGAAGATGTTATCACGCTAGACCTAGCATGCTAACTGGCTCTTGAGAGCCAGCCAAAAAGTACCTTACCACAATGCTGGGATTTTGATAACGGAACCTTCACCGAAAGATCAACTCATTGGCGGGGATCGAACCAGTGTCGGTCCCTTCTACAGCTGACGCTCCCACCGCTAAGCTATCGTTTCAAAACGGGTCTATTTCTAATAACTGAGATTCATTGTGTCGGAACCTACAGCGACATTTACCAAAGTGTTGAACGCAACCCGCACTAAAAGTATTAAGCCACCATTGGGAATAACTAACTAGAATTGCGATTGGAACTGAATGGTTTTTATTTTATTGTAAGCTTTATGCATGTGGTATTGCTTTTTTGCACTTAGAGTGCAGAACTATATACGTGTCTTACCACCATGGTGTAGATTACCCCATCAAAAACCAGATTCGAACAGTAAACCGGATCACAATACAAAAAGGTATGTTTCCTAATGTCCGCAGACATCGACGAGTGTGAGACGGGAGAAGCCACGTGCGCGCGCTCGTCTAACCCTGGACACGTCTGCCAGAACACGCGCGGCAGCTACCACTGCCACCGGATAGAATGTCCCGCTGGATACAGATTGGAATCCAAGCAGTGAGTAACCCTCTGACCGTCGGTTATTTTTATTTAGGGATACTTACCTTTATTAAAATAAAATACTAATAACTTATTATAATACCGCTACTACTATAACATTTGAGCAATCCACTAGCTATTGGTAGCCTATAGATAACTCAAATGCTCTTACCCGCTACCGGCTGGCAGCGTACCCAGAATGCTAACAGAAATGCCACGTTGAATTGCAATGCTGATTCGTTGAGCCAAATAAATAATAAGTATAATTAATATATAGTAAATATATATATAGTAATTAATATATAAGTATGCCAGTATTTTGGTCACTCATCACATCGATAAAACGCTCTGATAAGTTTTGGAAAATCCGATGAGCTCCAGGTCTCCACGGGCCCAATGTCTCGACCCCAATCAGTTCAAATATGAAACCACTACCACTATTTAGGGTCGGATCATCATCATCATATTCATCATCTCAGCCATAGGACCTCCACTGCTAGACATACGCCTCTCCCATTGATTTCCACAAGGACCGGTTGGAAGCGGCCCGCATCCAGCCCATGCCTGCGATCTTAGTCAGGTCGTCTGTTCACGTGGTTGGTCGGATACGTCTTGTAAATTCAAAGTGATAAATTTTCGTTGATATTGTAATGTTGTAAATTTATCTTTAAGCATTAACTATATTAGTCTGAAAACTATCGCGAGTTTCTTCCATAATTGTAATGAAACTGGTCGGAGAGTAATTTTCCAGTGTTTACCACGTGAGTCCTAGTCGGTTTGTTACATTACAATTAACTATATTAGTTTAAATGCGACAACGCTTTTGTCTTTATTTTCTTTTATTAACTTCCAACCGGTCCTTGTGGAAATCATGGGGGAGGCATATGTCCAGCAGTGGAAATGATGGACAAATATTATTGTAGGATAATTAATAATAATAATAATATATTGTTGTCTGATGTAGGTAATGGATTAATGTTTTAGAGAACTGCTCTGTCCAGACAAACCTAACTTTGGTTTTTGGGCAGTGTCTGCCAATGTACTTAAATGATTTGTATCAAAAATAAATAAATAAAATGATGGATGATGCGTGGATGATGATGATGATGACGGTACTGGTAGAACCATATTCCTTTTGAAAAGTTCGACACGCTAACAGCCGTTGTAAGCTTTGGTTATATTATCGCAATCCCATTGATCCAATATTGATGACAAAAAAAAAATATTTGAATGAACTCAGTACTTGTAAGTAATAGGGTAATCCCTATTTATTAAAATCTAATTGACCGCTCGTAAGTTATTGTCCAACATTGAGAATTTTCAAGCTGTTGCCTGTCCAGCAACAGTTCCATCAGAGATAGCTTCAGCTCTTTTAGCTTCAGATCGTTATGTTCCAGTCGCTGCGCTCGCATCACACAGTCATGTCGGATATCAGACTGGGCCTGTATCCAGCAGCCCAGTGCCTACTCTTACAATTTCATCACCTTCACCGCAAACATCATCTTACCTTCGGGGAGCGTGAGTACTGACAAATATTTCTACAAACAACAACATGTTTGTTGTATGTATTGCTTCCGGGCTGTTTGGCCGAGGTCTAAGTGACAAGAGCGTAGAACTCTCCTTCGCGGCGTCTTCTCTGTCGCCGACCTGAACCACTGAAGATGTCGCCGCAGTGATCGAAGAAACGTCTGGAACACAAGTTTCACATAGATCACGGCCAAACAGTCCGGAAGCAATACATACAACATGCAACGCCGGCCGTGAAAGCCTTAGAGTTTACATTACATACTTTAACCCTTATTAACAAGCACAAGAATATTTTTTGTAGCTGGCCTCACTTCCTCCTATTGAAACGTCATGTTCTAAAGACTGAAAGGACTGATAGTTATACATCAGTGGTGGAGAAAAATAAAGGAAACTGCTTCTTAAAGATATTGATGAAAGAGCTCAAACTTACAAAACACTTGGTCTTGAGAACTTTTATTTTACATTTTCAGGTGGATTTATTTACGATGCATGGCCCTTCATGGGCAGACTCCGTGGTGAGCTTCGAGATGCGGATGGTGAACGTGCAAGGCTCTCCTGGCGTAAAACCAGCAGATCTTAGATGTTTCGAGTCAGTATATAATATTAATCTGCAATCCCACTTTTTGTCAGGCTATATCTGTAAGAAAAAAAAGTATAGTCTACAGTTTGCGCAGAACAGGCAATAGCCTAATATCGCCCACAGCTATACCTTAACGCTGTAGAAAACCTTGTAGATACGTAAGTACTGCACTTATAAACATCCAGAGGCCTATTTCGTAAAACTACAAATCGTAGTAAACTTTGCATGGTGGTAGGGTACTTTCGAGTACCCGCCTGGCTAGCTACCACCCTCGTTTCGTATATTTTATCTTGTAGGAAATGAAATACTTTTAAGTCAACACTCTATATACGAGATTTTATATGTTATTTATTAGTGATGTTGTCCTAGAGTTACTGTTAAAGTTACGGCTAGCTGCCACAGCCGCTAAAACGCTCTTTAGTCCATTGAAATGTTACATTTTTAGGCCTTACCTTGCGTTTTTTAGAGGACGCAATATTATTTTTTTAATGTGTAGGGGGGAGTCAGCGTAAAGCTAAAATCAAGTTTGTGGGGTCGCCACCCTTGTCCCACGGCCGCCATCTTGAAAATAAGGGTCGAAACGGTTTTTACTATATATCTCTTAAACTATTTATCTGATAAAAAAAAATATTAGCATTTTTTGTTGCAAAATAAATTCTCTATAACTTTGGTCCGAGGATACCGTTAATGTTTGTTACACATTTTTTTTATCACACTCAGACCCCCGCAATAGGATTCCCTGTGTCGCGGGAGGCATGGACACACACAATCACAACACACAAACAACCAGGGACAAACATCTACACTCATCGCACAAATGTTTGCCCCTGCCGGGATTCGAACCCAGGGTCCCGGAGACACAGAAGTCATGTCACTGACATCGACCACTGCGCCACGGCGACCGTCGACATTTACACGAATCTCAAGCTTAAGGAACGGTTGGATGCGGCTGAATCATCTTTAGCAGCTGAGCTTTGAGCTAGCATAAGAATCACCACCATACCTTCAAAACCTCATCATATAAAACATATTGTTTGCAGCATGCGTCCATCTGGAAACATTTGCGCCATCTCGCTCCTGTGCTCTCTGGGAGGTCCTCAAGTAGCAGAGTTGGAGCTCACAATGTCACTATATCAGCATGGTCAACTCGCGGGGAGTACCGTAGCAAGACTAATCATTATAGTCTCAGAGTATGAGTTTTAGTTCCATTGGACCAATGGTTCCCAACCTTTTATTTGCCAGGGACCATTGTGATTTATTTTTTGACAGCACCACCACATGTACAAGATAACTAAATCAATACGAAAATAAAGTTTATTCAAAACTCAGAAGTATCATGATTATCATAAATAAAACTCCGATTGAAATGGTTTCTTACAGTTTCTAATATTTGGAAATTCAATGAGTTAGTCCTAAATTGGCCACTCGAATTTTTGTACGGTGTGAGGCGACACATCATCAGAAATTATTTGCGTTCGCGGACCATATTTTAACGCCTCGGACCACTGGTTGGGAACCACTGCATTAGATAAATCCTATCGATTGCGCCACAAGCCACTTGAATAGTTCTAGCAACGCTAAGTTTTAGATTCGAAGACGTACTTTCAAGCCAGTGATATATTTTCAATAAATGTTTTTTAACTTGTATTTGTTTTTTTAAGCTATTGCATAGCTTCTATCGCGGGCCTTGAGCGTGGAGACGGAATCCAGAAATTCCGTAACGAAAATAACCTAACAGGGGGGGGGTGTTCCTACTCCGCCCGGCACTGCGGTGATACATTTTAGTTTTGCCATCTATCGATGTATAGCAGAACTTTTAATGACTTTTTTGAAATATCACGCTTGTCTGTTTAGTTCAGCAACTCGCCTCTAGGTGGCATTGGTTGTATCGGCGTTACTGCATAAGTTATTAATATATTAATTGCATAAGTTGATAAAAAATGCTATGCAATAGCTTTACCGCGGCAATTCCCGAGTGCCACACGTCTTTTTTTATTAAGGTGATGTATAAAGTTCAGATAGCAGATAGCAAGTAACATATCCTGACGATTTTAGCCGACTCTTACGGCACCCACGGGAAGAGATGGGGGAGTACCTACTATTGTAGGCCGGTACCAACACGGCATTAGGCCGGTACCACCACGGCACCTAGGCCGGTACCACCACGGCACCTAGGCCGGTACCACCGCAGCACATCTAACAGTTCGGCGGCATATCATTTATCAGTACCATCCATACTTCTGAGCAGTTTAATCGAATAGTAGGTAAATAATAAAATTGGTGACTAAAGAAATCACGAAATAAGTACATGGAAACACAAGAAGTAGGTAGTACAATCTTTTAGTAGGTATTACAGTCTGGTTTATTAATATTTAATATGGGACAACATTCACACAAGGTCTTCAGGTCTCAAACTAGGCAGAGCCTGTACTATGGTAACCTGATGACTGATATATAATACTTATATACATATACACACCCAGACACAGGTCAAACAGACATGTTCATACACACAAATGTTTGACCTGCCCGGGAATCGAACCCGGGTCCAGCGGCTCAGAAGGCAGAGTGCTACCCACTGCGCCATCCGGCCAGTCAATTAAGTTTGCTAGGTGGGCAGGTTTATATATCTGAGTACAACTAATCTTATCGAGTACCTATATTACTGTCATAATTGCCCGTACCTATTTGTTAGGATGATAACCGAATGCAATTTTCAAGATGTAATATGTTGATTACAATCAAACTAATTAACATTAAATTTGTCCCCTAAAGATGCTGTTCACCACATTTTAAAACGTCCGATTATCAATTTAACCGTCGGTCAAACGGTTTTGACGTGACAACGTCTTATAAATTGGTTTGCCGGGTGACACTTCAAGAAACTGCGTTACGCTCCGCTCACGTTATGCGCTCACAATGAGAGCGAGTGAGAGGCACGCGTCCCTTCCACTCGGCGGGTTAGCCCGCCTACGAGCGAGAGAGACAGACATAAAAAGTGAAAGGCACTCAAAGTCGTTGTCACGTAAAACTTTCGCCCGTATACCGACTTTACAGGCAACCAATTTTTTTACCCAAGGAATTTATATACTAGGTAACGTTACGTAGTATATTTCTTGTTTTTACCTTACCTACAGTTAACCGATGTTTAATTGATAATCGGACGTTTAGATTTAGGTGAACTCCACCCTAAGGGTAGCAAAATAAGGGTGAACGAGGATAGCTTGCAGGTTTTGCGATCTGCCAGCGTGAACTACCCTGCTGAGCATCGCATATGATCGAAGGTAGGTAGGTCGAAATATTCCAATATGAACTTGAGTCATCATCATCTCAGCCATAGGACGTCCACAGCTGGACATATGCCTCCCCCATTGATTTCCATAAGGACCGGTTGGAAGCGGCCCACATCCAGCCCTTACCTGCGATCTTAGTCAGGTCGTCTGTCCACCTTATCGGTTGCCGTCCTATGCTTGCTTGCTTTTTGGAACGCGCAAACGTGTATAAAGCCAGAGGTTTATTTATCATTATTAGAAATGAAACAAAAATGTAAATTGGAATATATCTTTTTTATTATAATAAGCACAAGCAAATCCAAACAGACATTACACCGTATCGACACATAACATGTGAATCTAATAGATAGTGCACAATACATTAGTAACTGATTAGATCATCTGATCACGACATTTATTAATTAATTAATCATATATATATATAACTCAAAAATATACTATTACACAACAAATGCAACGTAACCACCAAATTTCATGTAAAATACAAACGATTCTGGTCCCTCAAAATGTCAATCATTCATCGTACCAACATATAAAAATATCTGTAAAATATACTATATTAATTCATAAACAATAAAATTCTATGTTCTCGAGATAAAATCATTATTAACAATAATCAATTTATATATTTGTAATCAATCTACTTACGTAAAAATTGATGGTTTCAGTATATAGTACATATTCATAAAAGTAGAACTAAAAAATTCACAATATAAACATCTTAAAATCAAGATATATATAAAACGAATCGTATTAAAACCATTATTATGTGAATGATAAAAATCACAGTCTACACGATCAAATTATTTAAAAAGACCGAAAGAAAATAAAAAAAATACCACGACTTATAAATTTTGCTTTAAAAAAACCGTTGTTTAGTTTTTTAATTTTATTGTAAAGTAAATTGGGAAGATGCAATAAATTATCATATTTGAACATGTGTCATTAAAACAATAAATTTATCTTTAAAAATATATCAATATTGAATATATTGCATGTGGCGGAAATATTACTACACAATTGCCAATTAAAAGTAAAGAAAACTAAAAAAATATTTACTAAATATATTTTTACAGATCAAAGGGCAATACGTGGGACCGCCATCAAAAGATTTCCTCAAAATTGAATAGTATCGATTGCCTCACTTAGTTATGTAAAAATATATTTGTAAAAAAATATCTTTTATCTCACAATTTTTTTTAAACTAAGATTTGCCAACGGACCCTAAACTAGGCACAGCCTAAAATATGTGTTTCACTTAATTTCCATTTCAATATTTTTGGGGTAATTCGTTTGGTTTCTACCTAGGTACTGTAAACATCATTCGTTCCTAAGACTTGTTTAACTGAAGTGTTATTCCATTACAAGCCAACAAGGTTTTTGACGTGATAACGTTTTATAAATTGATGAATACCAGCAACACTTATGAAAAATAGTAACGTTCCGCGTAACGTTCCACCTGAGTTTTGTATTACATAAAATAATCAAAGTCAAAGTCAGTCAAAGTCGAAGTCAAAGTCAAAGTCAGTCAGTCAAAGTCAGTCATAAATGATTATGACGTTATCACGTAAATCTATCGTCCGTAAACCGACTTTACATACAACCAATTTTTTTAAAGGTTAATAATAATAAGCTTATTAGTTTTCAAATCACAAAACTAAAAGACTGTCAAGATATTAGAACCATTGGACCTAGACAAAATGCATCGCTTCTATTTCTCTAATCGCTAACGATGAATATTCCTTCTCGTTGATCACATGATATAAAGTTTTAAAGTGTCAATCTCATACATATTTTTATTAGTAGCGTCCGCGGTTTCACCCGCGTCGATTGCGGTTTTCCCGTTACCTCAATTATCCCACGGGACCTATACTTTTATATACCGGCATAAAAGTAGCCTATGTGTTAATCCAGGGTTTAAATTTCCTCGAAATCGATGTAGCCGTTTGAGCTTGAAGGAGTAACAAACATACACACAAATTTTCGCATTTCTAATATTAGTAGGATATTTTCTCTAGCGTTAACGCTTGTAGAATGTTACTTTGTCTAGGCCTGCAGGTTTTGTTAATAGTCATCGAAGAGACCCTTTATCCTTTCGCTGACCAATTATAGAACTCACACTTTTATTTTGTTCCAATTCCCAATCCGGAATTTGGGTGTAATTTCCATAAATACCTTAGCACTGGGCATTTACAATTATCAACAACCATTTGCGCGAGGGTAAATAAAAAAGTGCCGGGGTGGTACCGGCCTAGAATAGTACTCCCCCATCTCCTCCCGTGGGTGCCGTAAGAGTCGGCTAAGGGACGACGTACCAGAAGGTGGGCAGCAGCGCCTTCTGAGGATCGGAAATCATACTGCGCTCGCCAACCCGCCTGCCAAGCGAGGCGAGTATTGGCAAATCCCCTCCTATACGGGGGAGGCATATGTCCAGCAGTGGATGTTTAAGTGCTGAGAAGAGAAGAGAAATAAAAATAAAAAATAAAATATTGCATCGATACAGAAAATGCTTATTGTAAGTACAGTAGTTCAACTTAATATAATGAAAAATGGCAAATAGACAACAGTCTTTTACAACATGCAACTACAAACACTTGAAAAATACCTACCTAGTAACCAAAAATATTCAATAAGGCATAATTGCAAGGATAAAGATACAAAAATTAATCGTAGTAAATTTGACGTTAAAACTGTTTTTTTTTAAAACACGAGCTTATTTTGTCTACGCTAATATTCCAATTTATATAACACTTTATTCATTTATATACCAAACATCATTGTTTAACCATTTAACATTTTTTAATAAACGTCGGTACGAGTGTTTTTCCTATCTCGATTGATGGTAAATGACGATGTGGTCGAAAGTGGATCACCAGACCTAGAGCGTTGACTGGGACTAGGCTTTACATTCATGATAATCTCTTGTATTACTTTCCACGATGTAAGCAAAACCTTACCTTAGCTTCCTCAATCAGGAAGCTTATACGGAGAAGGGTTACGGGAACTGGAAACAGACATATGGGGAATTTCTTTAAGCCAAAACAGATTACATCAGTTATCTTTACAATTAACAAACGCGATTAGACAGCTCAAAGCGTAAAACCATTTCAACTTAAATCTAAACAAATAATGAACCTTATCGCTAAAACAATAACGTCAACTAGCTACCAATATACACAGTTTAGTGAAAACTTAAAAATTACATGCATTACTAAGACATTTGTGAAAAGAAAATTACATTTAAATGAATACATAAACTTACATTAATACTAAATGATTACATATGTTAATAGAAGTGGGACATTTGCGAGAAGTTGCATTAAAATGCAGGTGGACGGTCAAGGATAGAGTTGTGGTGATTCCGTTGTAAATTTAATTTAATTACATACAATTGTTTAAAACATGAAAGTTCTTATTAAGTTGAAGCTAAAATTCAAATTCGTGTAACACTGAACATTTTTGTCCTAATATTAGAACTGTTCTATTCAAATACGGGTTGTTTTACACGAACACTTAAGTACCCGCATTTGATGAGAAAAATATCTCAATTTAGGAGTTACAATTAAAAGTTACGCAGACTAAAATTTTATTACATAACAGTTTTTTTAAAATTTCAGTAATTTTAATCTTATGATAATATTTATTATTTTATATTATCATGATATTTATGCATAGAGCGTTCCGGAATATTCCAGTTGTTTGGTGGCCTACTACACTAATATACTATATATATACTATACTAATTAATGTTGTAGTATATACGAATATTCCGTAAAACATACATAACTTTAAATTATAAAAGATCAGATGGACTTGTAAGGACTGGCAAGCGCAGCATAGGACGGCCACCGACCTGACTAAGATCGCAGGCAAGGGTTGGATGCGGGCCGCTCCCAACCGGTCCATTGCAGGCAAGGGCTGAATAGAACTGATTCCTAGTGCACATAATGTACCTAATTGAAAAGCGTTTATTTGTATACAGTAGTCACAGTTTTGTAGATTTTTTTTATCTCTAAAGTTGACTGCAGCAAGTACCAACTTGAAGTCGCTATGAACTGGGACTAATAAATGTATATCTGTCTCGCTCGCTCTCTTACGGTTCTCGCATCCTTATCGCTTACTCTGCTTGATGAGAAACTGTTTTACCAGTACATGCCGCAAAGAGCTTAACATCAGGACTGCACAGAAAGAGTGCGCGTACTGTACATTAAATACTCTTTGATAAAACAACATAGAATGGAGGTACTTCTGTTATTCACCCCAATTTTTTTTAACGACTGAGTTCTTACTTTTTAGAACTAAATTTCGTAAAGCACTTAACAACGATAATCCTAAAATTAGAACAGATTTATTCGATTGTGGGTAGTTTTTAATCCACACCACATTACATGGCGACTTGTTTTAATATAAAAGTACCTGCAATTTCCAAAAAAATATCTATTTTTACAATTGTTTCATATATGCAATAGCGATTTGGGCTTTAACGTAACCGCATAAGAACTTTCTTATTTTACACAGTTTTCATTGGATAACAGAAATACATTCTATAACAAAAATTATCAATAAACAAATAAAATATACACCAAGTAATTTCTAAAAGCTCATTAAAAGCTACACAAGATGGCATTCTGTTTATCACTTATTTTACTAACCACAAAAATAGTTTAATCACACGATGCGATCGATAGATTCTGTATATGAACACAGTCAAAACTCAAAAACACAAATTAAAAAGCTGAAAAAAAACCGTCAGAAATAGTTATGGCTGCACTTTTTTAATTGTTCAATGGTATTTTTGTCTGCAGTAGACAAATCATTGGTTAATGGTGCTTGTGTTTGTAAATTTGCGATCGAAAGTCGTTTTAATCGCGAAAGAGGCAGTCAAATTAACTTTAAATTAAAAGTTCAATTTAGTTATTAATCTTATATTCCCAAAATTCATATTTAGCTGTCTTTGAACTCTACAAATATACTGTGATTTGTTTTTATCCTTTGATACTATACTAGCGGTCAAATTAACTTTAAATTACAAGTTAATTTGACTTGCCGCAAATCGTTTCTATGTCAGAAATAACGGTCAAATGTCAGTTAGATGCGAAATAAAAAATATTTTTCACTGCTCATATCATAACAAACAATTAAAAGTTGTAACCAACAAACCATTAAAAGTTGTAACCAACAAACCATTAAAAGTTGTAACCAACAAACCATTGAAAGTTGTAACCAACAAACCATTGAAAGTTGTAACCAACAAACCAGTTAGGTTAGACATTTAAAATTACTAAATGAGCACTGATATACCGATATGACATTTGACGATTATTCCCGACAAAGTACTAAAGTCGAAAGCCTGCGGTCTAAAGGCTGATTTTGCAAGTTATAATTACCTTTGATCAGAGTTTTGCATCTATTAATGTATACAACGAGCTATGGAGAGGGCTATGCCCGGGGTTTCTCTACGTGATCGAATCAGAAATGAGGAGATCCGTAGAAGAACGAAAGTCACCGACATAGCCCAGCGGATTAGCAAGTTGAAGTGGCAGTGGGCAGGGCATAAAGTTCGAAGAACCGATGGCCGTTGGGGCCGAAAGGTCCTCGAATGGAGACCACGGACTGGCAAGCGCAGCATAGGACGACCACCGACTAGGTGGACAGACGACCTGACTAAGATCGCAGGCAAGGGCTGGATGCGGGCCGCTTAAAACCGGTCCTTGTGGAAATCAATGGGGGAGGCCCTTGTCCAGCAGTGGACGTCCTATGGCTGAGATGATGATGATGATGAGTTTTGATTGTAACATATACATTCATAATAAAAAGCATATATTACATATACATACATATAATAATCGAAAATATACAAAATATTAATAAGATTAATCAGTTTTGAAACGGTCATGGTTATAACATCAAGAATTACCTACTGACGATATAATTTACTTTGTATTTTGTTTACTCTTTACACTCAACAATGACGAATACTGGACGAGAATACAACAATACAAAACAAATAATACGTCAGCATTAACTCTTGCCATATAAAACAAATACAACTTGTAAAATAGTTATTACAATAAAATAATTAAAGCTTACAACTAATAATATATTTTCTGACGAAATAAAATATGTAAAATGTATATATAAAACCCAATAAATCAATCGATCGATCAAACTACACACTAACCGTAAGTATAAGAACGATACAAACAGTCAGACGAGATTAAATTTTACATATATCCATAGGGCTCCTATGTGGAGTTCACAATATAAAGCTTAAACAATGTCTATACATTTTAAAAAAAGTTAATAGATTTGTTTGGACATACAATACCCGGTCGACAATATGGCACGTCAGAGAATACAACATTTATGACACAACTGAAAGAAACTTACACAGCTCGCCTGTTTCTAAATTGGTTCCTAGTATGTGCTTTAGGCGTGCAAATTGAATTCATACCTTCGCCCTTCGATTGTGTTAAAATCAGGTATAATTTCTAAATATAAGAGAGTTCCTAACAGTGTATTATTGCAGTATAGTTACAGTGACCTACACTGCATTGGGGGTACTTTTAAGATCCTTTTTAATTAGTTATCTTTTTGTAATAGCGCTAAGTTAAAAGGAAATCAAAGACTTGCAGTGTCCTTACTTCTTTATCAGTAACATACACAACTTAAATAACTATTTGTATGCACTACCGCCTAAGATTTAAGTTCTTTAAATTGGACAGAAAAAATGGCTTTAGGTGGACTAGAATTTGTTCACCTAAATGATACTAAATAAAGATAATTAGAGGGATAATGCGTGCCAGACGCAGAATGTATTTGTCTTTATATATTTATCAGCGCCATCTATCGGTACATCTACAATTAATTTAAAGTTTTTTAAAGTACTTAGGACCCATCCTTACCATACTCAATTGTTCGGTCTTAATTTGATATACTTTAATTATGAACATTATTTTTGTTTATTTCAACGTGCTACACTCCCGGTCGGGCGTTGTAAATTGTCTTTTAGCGCGGGCTTACTTTTGATATGAGTTCAATACAAAATCAGTCCATTATTACATTAGGATATATAGTTAGGAAGCGTCCAAACAAAGCTATCAACGTAAAAATCACGTTACAACACGATGTGCTATGCACATTTATACCTATACATAATCTCTAAGACGTGCAAACAACTAAATACTAACCCTCTACGGTAAAAATAGAGATCATTTTTTCTTGACGGTCGAACTGCTAGCGCAGCTACTCGACCGTGTTTGAATACCCTCTTTTTTTAGTAAACTTACACCGAACGCGGGGCATTTCTTTCTTAGCGCCTTTATTTTGTAAAGCTTGTTGCCTTGAGAGTTAGTAGTCTCTTCAATGTTATCAGGGGTAACGTCAGCGGTGATAACAGAGTTCGATAGGCAGTCCATAGGTTCAGGGCTGCTGGACTTGTCCCTTTTCCGTCTAAATCTAAAAGGAGTTTCGAGCGAATCCGTGGATATGTTAGTCACGTTGGTATCACTGGAAGACAATTCCTGATTCGCTTCCAAACCAGTTTTAGGCACATTGCTTTTTGGCAATTTCTTTCGCGAATTAGAATTGGACCGCACTATTAGTTTCTTACGAATATTCGTCGGCGTTTGCTTTTGGGACACAGTTTTCAGGTTCGGGTCGGACGGCAAACGGTTTTTGCCGTTCAAGTTGCAGTTCTCCGTCAAAGCTGTCAACGTGGACGTGACGTTGCTGACCGACGTCACCGTCGGTGTTTCATTAATTTTGCTAACGCTGACAGTTTTGCGTGCGTACGTTTTCAATGGGCTAGAGCCGTGGGTATAACCAACGGGGCGAGCCAGGTTAGCCCTTTGACCGTGGAAACTGCTCTTGCCTGTGAACGGTTTGACACTTCCTGTCAGTTTGACTTGGGAGTTGGCACTTCTAGTTGGCGGGAAGGTGGACGTTTTCGCAGCGTAGTGTGACTTCAACGCCGCGATCATTCTCGGCGGCTGTTTTAGGTTAGTATTGTTAGCGTTTCTGATGTTGTTTGTGGGAAGCATGTAATTCATTTTTGGGGTGAATACGGTCTTTGGCAACATTGGAGTGGGTGTGGTTTTGTACTTGCCGATGACAGATGTCACGTTGTTCTCCGAATCAGCTTCGTTGGCGTTAAGAACGTTGGCGTTGTCGAGCTGCAACATAATAAACAATCATTATTACGTAAGACATTATAGATAGATAGATATATACACTTTATAGTTAAATTCGGCCATCGGCCGTGGTGGTGTACCGGCTTAGAATAGTACTCCCCCATCTCTTCCCGTGGGTGCCGTAAGAGTCGGCTAAGGGACCACGTACCAGAAGGTGGGCAGCAGTGCCTTCTGAGGATTGGAAATCATCCTGCGCTCGCCAACCCGCTGCCAAGCGTGGCGAGTATTGGCAAATCCCCCCTATATGGGGGAGGCATATGTCCAGCAGTGGACGCACATGGCTGAGAGAGATTGTTAAATTAATATATTATATCATCATTATCACAGCCATAGTACGTCCACTGCTGGACATATGCCACCCCATATAGAGGGGATTTGCCAATACTCGCCACGCCGGGTAGGCGAGCGCAGGATGATTTCCACTCCTCAGAAGGCGCTGCTGCCCATCTTCTGGTACGTGGTCCCTTAGCCGACTCTTACGGCACCCACGGGAAGAGATGGGGGAGTACTATTCTAGGCCGGTACCACCACGATTATATATTATATAATATATATTAAAGTAATAGTTAACAAAACCATTTTAATATTACAAGCTAAAAGTGTATAAGTTTAAAGTAAATATTTAAAAACATTCATAAGTGGGTCTTTGACTAAATTTAATAAAAGATTTTAATTTATATTCATATAAAATGTAACTCAGTGGAATGACTTGTTGAAATAATACTAATATTTTAATTTTTGTAAATTGTGCTGATTTATAAAAAAAATATCTTTCTTTTAGCCGGAAAGGCCTGTGCTATAATGCATATTAACACAATGGCTTATGATTACACAAAAAAAATAATTATTAAACAAAATACAAATCCAAAATTAATTATTTCATTTCAGTCAATGACTGATTAATTATAATAATACCTCCTAGATGCTAACTTATTCTTAGGTACTTTTCGGATGAAGTTTTTTTACCTTTGAATTTTTATTAGTATGCAGTATGGACTGCAGCGAGACAGGTTTGATGGCCTCGTCGGTGGAGTCCTTGGGCGGTATCTCTGGCGGCAGATCGCAGTAGATGGGGCGAGTGAACACGGGGTACGAGGTTATGTTGTGTCTGCGACGGTAAGCATCACCTTCCGCGTGCATACGGGTTTGGACGCTAAGAACAAAGAAAGCTGATTAAGGTTTTGTTACAATTAGAGAACAACATAATCACTTTGTTTACAACTTCCTCATATCCGTCGCATAGTATTCATATTTTCTCAAAATTAACGAGAAATACTTGAGCAGTTTTCATGAAATTTCTATAGAAAACCAATCTACTCATCGTGTTATGAATTACCGAAAGGTTTTTTTTTTTAAATCAGTTCAAGAATGACAGAGTTATAACGTAACAACCAACTTATAAATAGCAAATTTCCAAAACTTTTATTGTAATTAAAGACACTGAACCGATTTTGATGAAATTTTTCATCGAGCAATCTGAAACTAGGTTAAGGAAAAAAACTCATTTTTCAAATTAGTTGATAATGGCGGAGTTATGCGCGAACAAAGAAACGCATTCACACGCCGGGGGTGTGAGTGTGAGGACGTAGTCTCTGCCAACTACAAGGGGAAATGGCGTGAATGTATGTATGTATATGGTTGACTGGTGTGTAAGGTTAACTGGAAGAAATCGCTTTAAGCGATAAGTCCGCCTTTTGTTTCTCCAGAATAGTTTATGCTCTAAACATCATTATGTGTATTAAGTTCCGTTGTAAAACTTGGAGAAACAAATAAAGCGTTTTCTATCTATCTATCTATATGTTGTACATACTTCTCGAGGAACCACTGCTGATGCCCTATGACAGAGCCGGGGCGACAGACGCGCAGCCAGGCGATGGCCTCGCGCGCGGTGAACCCGTGGTGTTTCATCATGTAGCACGCGACCAGCGTGCCCGTGCGCCCCAGCCCCGCTGGAAACCAACAAAACAACAATCAACAAACAGATCCGTTTACTTAGTAACTACTCATGGTAAACAATACATGTGTACGTATATGATATGTACATATCATATATTATATAATATATACATTATCATATCACCTATGTTGTTATAAATGACGGTCGCCGTGGCGCAGTGGTCAGTGTCAGTGACATGACTTCTATGTCTCCGGAGACCCTGAATCCCGGCAGGGGTAAACATTTGTGCGAGGAGTGTGGCTGTTTGTCCCGGGTTATGGATGTTTGTGTGCTGTGATTGTGCGTGCCCATGCCTCCCGCGACACAGGGAATCCTAGTGCGGGGGTCTGAGTGTGATAAAAAATTAATAATAATAAGGACGCAGCATGCAGGTGTTAGATCGATGCTGTTATATAAGTTAGGTAAAGTTTTATGACATCATTTTATAAGTTCCTAGTAGCACCACGCGGTTTCACCCGCGTGGATTACGGATTTCCCGCTTCCTGAATAATCCCATGGGAAAAATACTTTTTATGGATAAGAGTAAACTATGTGTTATTCCAGGTTCTAGACTATCTCCATACCAAACTTCATCATGATGATGAATAAAAAAGAATTAAAAATATACAACCTGCACAACTGCCTACCTGGGTATAAAGTCAATTCATATTCAGTCTGCTGCGAGCCGATGCCAATAAGACAACGTCGAAAATCCGTAGTCTGCTAATCCATAGCAACCTGAGTCTATGTTGAATCTATGCTCGGCCTATGTCGGTTTAGTAGGGCATTTGACATTTAATGTACTAACAGACTACGGAAATAATGCGCTGTGTCATTGAATCTAGAATTGAATCAAGATTGATTCAATATGGACGAATTAAAAATAGTAGACTACCAAAGCTGTCAAATTCACCCATTGTGAGCCGATCATATTGCCATATTGAATAGTAGACTTAGGCCCCTGATTACGACCAAAGCAAATTAGGTCTGTGAACCTAATTTATGCCGTTCACACCTCAGAATCTAGTGTCACATTTGTATCTTATAGTATCATTAGTCCGTTTAAAACCAGAGACAAATATAGAGTTCTCACCTTTACAATGCACGGCGACCGCACCCTTGGCGACCTCAGATATCCTGATGAACCTGTTGACGATCAGATCGGAGGGCACGGAGCCGTCCACGAAGAACAGCTCCCGATGCTCGAACCCGTGCGAGGTGAACTGGCGCGCGTCGTACGACTTCTTGTTCAGTCTCACGACGGTGGTGACGTGGTGCCGGCGGAAGTACTCGTGGTAGTGTTCCGGGGAGTGCAGCGGGTAGCCGCGGTCCAGCCGCGACAGGTGGTTGGGGCCCGAGAACGCCAGCATCTTGCCGGGAACTATCCAGTTCAAATCGCCGTTTTCGACTTTCTAGAAATGAAGGCAAGATAAATAATCATTTTACATCCTTTTTTTTAACACGGAATTCGAAAATTTTGTTTTTAAATTCCAGTATTTTAAATTTTTAAATTTACTAAAATGATTTAAGATTAGTAGCAGATACTATATCGTATATTGTGCATTGTATATTGACTTGCCTAATATAACGGTCATAAATATAAGACGAAATAAAGAATCTGAATCTATATAGTAGCAGAAATTTTGTATTCATAAATTTGAACGTGTTCTATGGATGGAACTTATTCCATCCATAGAATGACGTCAATGCAGTAGACCAACAAACTCTTTGATTTCGCTCTCATCGGATACTGATCGACCATTTTACTAAAACCATCTTATTTAGTGTTGTTACTGATATGTATCATACTAATTTGGAATTTATCGTAACCAGTTAAGGTGGTTGCTTGCGGCCAGCTAGGCACTGTAATACCAATAGATGGCGTTGATGCTCAATTTTTTTATTTTTTAGAACTATGCGACCAGCTAGGCACTGTAATACCAATAGATGGCGTTGATGCTCAATTTTTTTTATTTTTTAGAACTAAAATGAACTTAGAACTTTAAACGAATACGTTTGCCGGTAATAGTGTATTATTCACTAGGTCCTCGGCTATATTTAATGTACATTTAAGTTTATTTAATACCTGTATTTGTGCCGAGCAATATTGTTAGAATAGAGCAAGACGACATAGAGCTATCCACGCACACAATCAAGCATCTTATCGTGTTTGAAGTATGAGCCTATTTCATTCTTGCGTAAGTCTATATGACAGTGAAATGTCACTTGTAAAAATATTACTTTTGTAATAAAAAGGTTATTGTATAAAGTTAGATATACTAAGGTCTCTGATATTTGGCTTTGATATAAGCAAACGCAAACTTATAAAAGTAAAAAAAAAAAAAAAAAAAAAAGCATTATAGGTGTAGGTTGATAGCATTGATAACATCTTCAATCTCACAGTCATTAACCATCAAGTCACTATAGTGGTCAAACGCTTGATTTGTACAATATAAAAAAGACCTGCACCTCCGTATAAGTTTTTGGACCATTGATTTTCGGAAAGCTGTCACGTGTATATCCTACTAATATTATAATTATGCGAAAGTTTGTGCGTATGGTTGTATGTTTGTTATTCTTTAAGTTATTCTCCAGAGGTACACGTACCTCATAGAACAAATACTGTTCAGCATCAAAGTGTTCAAAATTAAAGAACCCAGCGTCATGTGCGACTTTGATACCGTGGAGTACGTCCAGCAGAGATATGTCGAAAAGGGGCGGGCCGCCGGAAGCATCTCGGAAAGTGAGGAGCGACCATTCCGAACCTTCGGTCAGCTGCTTGTACACTGCTGCTGGGCTTGAGTTTAGGTATATTATCTGAAATAAAAACACGCAATGGATTACAATTATTTAGCTGGAGGTTATGTCTACGGAAGATAGTGGTCGTAATAATTTTTATAACGTCAATAATAGTTAAGAGACATAGTCACTATGCTGTAGAAATTTATTTATTTATTTTTACATGGAAGACCAACGGCCTTCTTTACAATATCATCATCATCATCTCAGCCATAGGACGTCCACTGCTGGACATAGGCCTCCCCCATTGGTTTCCACAAGGACCGGTTGGAAGCGGCCCGCATCCAGCCCTTGCCTGCGATCTTAGTCAGGCAAGGCAGGCAATTAGTTCAGTCTTTACAATATAACAACTTAATATTTAACAAAAGGCCAATTATAGGTACTCACGGATAATGACATTATACCCCTTACTTATAAACGTTGAATAAGCTGCGAATAGTAATTCAGTGTTTTGTTCCGTTCTTTCAACGTCAAACTGTCATATAAGCGACAAAGACAAAACACTGAATAACTATTCAGAGGTTATTCTACGTTTATAAGTAAGGGGGTATATTTTTACAATAATATCGTGAACCACATAGATAGATAGATTAACTCTTTATTGCAAATCATAAAATGTACATTAAAGTGTATTTTATACTAATTGTAGCTTATGGTTATGCAATCGGCGGTCTTATCGCTAAAGCAATCTCTTACAGACAACCTTTGGATGGACAGGATAGATTGAACATTGTGGATGTGATGTGCAACAAGATCTTAAATTTATATAATAAACGTATACATCTGCTGAATATTATACAATTAAATAAATATGACATTAATAATAAATAAATAAATAATAACGTAATGAAAAGAAAACTAGCGGATTCAGTGAGTAGAGGACAAGTAATGTTTTTTAAGCATGTTTTTGAAGAGTTGTATGGATGTTGCTTGTTTAATAGTAAGAGGCAAAGTTCCACATATTATGCAAGCATTACTTTTACACGTATATGCATGGTGAAGTGACCGTGGTGTTGCCATCAGCGAAAACTAACGCCCGGTGGTGAGTTGCGATCCGGTACCAGTGTGATTGACGGCCACACCACGGACTCACTACTACGGTGCACTATCATTGCTTCAAGAAAAAATATCACACATCATCGGATTACCGGATATCGGATTATTACTACGGATACAATGAGATTTTGATAAATATTACTTTCTTAAGTTATGGAAATCGGACATTACATTTAAACAAAAAATTTCATCAATTTAAACATGATATCAAATAGTCAAATATAAACGTCACCGCCGCGGTGCGCCTTGCAAGTTTCCTAAGTTCAATTTACATTGTTTTTGCTTATAAGCTGACTTGATCGAGTGTTCTAAGTTCTAAGTAATGAAAAGCCTGCCAAGTGTGTACCTATATCTACCCGTGCGAGACCAGGGCGGGCCGCTAGACAAAGATCATCATCTCAGCCATAGGACGTCCACAGCTGGACGTACGCCTCCCCCGTTGATTTCCACATGGACCGGTTGAAAGCGGCCCGCATCCAGCCCTTGCCTGCGACCTTAGTATCGCTAGTCAATGATATGTATATAAGATTTTTCGTTTATTGTAAACTATTTTTTTATACTGTATAGATCTAGCGTTTGACCATTACCTCACTTGATGGTCAGTGACGATGTGGTCGAAGATGTTATTACGCTAGACCTAGAATACTCACTGGCTCCCAAGGACTGCTGCCTGAACACACTATGTGTTTGGTGACAGTTTTTCAAACTTGAGGGTGGTAGCTTGCCAGGCGGGTACTCGAAAGTACCGTACCACCATGCTAGGAATTTGATAACGGTGTTACCATCACCGGAAGCTCAAGCTGTTGTTGGGGATCGAACCAGTGTCCGTCAGTTTGACAGCCAATGCTCCTCCCGCTGAGCTATCATCGCTTCAAAAAATATTAGTTGTGTTGTGTTAAACGGCAAATCCCTGACACAATACCTATTTAGCGTAGGCAACTTTAAACGCTTAACATCATTGTGCCTACTGTACAAGTGGTTTCAATGTCGAACCAATAACAGCCACTATTTATTAACTAAACAGTACAGTAACAATGCCTATTTACCACTAGGTACGTTCATTTTCATCGTCCTACGTTTGTGACTCGATCACTGTTACAATTGCCGCGTGGGCCTGCATGTTATCTACACTTAGATATGGATTACACTCGTGGTGGTCGCAAATCCCATTACATTGGTTGCCAAGGGACAATGGTATTTATATGCGCAGTATTAAGTAACAGAACTGCGTTGTTTACTTAAATGACTGTACGAAATTGGCGGGAATGCAAGTAGTTGGTATGTGAGTTATATTATCCCTTCCATTGGGCGGCGCGCGAAACGTGCTTTCCGGCACAGTTGGGGACCCAAAATGGCGTCGCACTGCACAGCCGGCCGCGCGCGCGCGGTTCAAATTTGTATCGAAAATATTTCACAGACCAAGTATTGGGCTTGAATGGGGGCTGTGTTTGCTAACTCATATTATACTTTAGTATAGTGTTCACTAACAAAAATCTCACATTAGTATGTCGGTATGTCGGTACGGCCAAGGGCATATGACAATGATACCTCATTCATCGATAAAAATTAAAATTTCACTAATTATTATAAATGTTTAATTAAGAAGCCTCAATGAGTACGAACTAAGGAAGTACGTAATTCAAGTACGAAATATTTATTTATTGTAAATTAGTCACGTCCATGTCATCCATATTTTTTTGTAATTTCCGCTGAATTACAAAAAAAAATCGACGATATTATGTAATTTCTGAAACGGCAAAAAAATTCTATTGAAATGTCCAAAAATTACAGTTTCATCGTTAGGCGCAAAACCTTGTTTCTGACAAGCGTTTGCAACAGAGATAATATACGGTCGCCGTGGTGCAGTGGTTAGTGTCAGTGACATGACTACTGTGTCTCCGGGACCCTGGGTTTGAATCCCGGCAGGGGTAAACATTTGCGCGATGAGTGTAGATGTTTGGCCCGGGTCTTGGGTGTTTGGTTGCTGTGATTGTGTGTGTCCATGCCTCCCGCGATACAGGGAATCCTAGTACAAAACAAAGAAACAATCGCCTTGCTGGTATAATATGTAGTTTTGCTCAAGCACTGAGCAAATTCTATTGCAGGATATATTTGTTCACTGTGATTATCATCAAGAAGCTACAGGGCACACTCCAAAATATAAACCTATTGCTGGTAACTTCCGTCTGCTTAAAAGTTTTGCTTCAAATAGAATCGTTGCTAATGAGCTTTACAGTTCGACTCTCACTGGACCGCGAAGCCTTTATTTAGTAGATTACTAGAACCGTACTTTAAAAAAAATTAAACAGATAATGGAACCGACCGCTATACTCAAAAGTGTGAAATAACTTGTGATCGGTACCATAGTTATGGATATATACATTACCATAGACAGTTCATAAGTAACTATTATCAAAATATTGTGCTCATGGTTCCGACATCGACAAGTTATTTCACACTTTTGAGTGTTGAAGTCGGTTCTATTTTTTGGTAATATTTTTTTATTCACCGTTTTCAGTGACCTTTAGCTGCTACTCACGGGATCAATTGCCATTCTCCTCAATAAGAAAGTAATCCAGATAGACTCAACACTTCAGTTTTTAATGTAACTCAAAGACCAATTAACCGATTTTGCAAAAATTTAAATGGGAAACGAAACCACACATGGTTTTAATTTAAAAAAGGATCATCAAAATAGGTTCACCCGTCGAACGTTCTGAGGTAACGAAATTAAAAATATATATATAAAAAAGTACAGTCGAATTGAAACCGTCCTCGTTCTTTGAAATCGGTTAAAAACAGTGTTCGACAATGGAATACAGCTGCCCAACTTTAATGAACACTTTCATCTAAAGTTTCAACTAAAAAACTACAAGATAAGTACGTCCTCTCATAAAAAATATCAATTTCCGAACAACAATCGCGTATTTGACGCCGCTCTTTTACCGCTAGTTTATTCTTTAAAGTTCATCAGTAATAAGATTTTTTTTTTATACACCAAGCTGTATGCTGGAGCTTTTCAAAGCAATTGTCACCTGACAACTCCCAATAAGATAGGCCGCGTTGAGTCTGAGAGTCTCATTTTAAAAGCAATTCTCACCTGATAACTCCCAATAAGATAGGCCGCGTTGAGTCTGAGAGTCTCATTTTAAAAGCAATTCTCACCTGATAACTCCCAATAAGATAAGCCGCGTTGAGTCTGAGAGTCTCATTTTAAAAGCAATTCTCACCTGATAACTCCCAATAAGATAAGCCGCGTTGAGTCTGAGAGTCTCATTTTAAAAGCAATTCTCACCTGATAACTCCCAATAAGATAGGCCGCGTTAAGTCTGAGAGTCTCATTTTAAAAGCAATTCTCACCTGATAACTTCCAATAAGATAGGCCGCGTTGAGTCTGAGAGTCTCGTTGTTGCTCGTGTAAAAGACAATCTTCTTCTTCGGATTCCTCTCCAGTTCCTCCGTGAGCCTATTGCAGAACTGGTACAGATGGCACAGGTGGTAGGGACCGAAGTCGAAGTAGAAGTTCTCGTAAACGATATCATCTTCTATGTGGAAGTATTTGCTGTTCCGGGTCGGTTTTGGTTTGTAGCCCGTTTTGAGGGTCGCGAAGTAAAGTCTGTCTGAAAAGATGAAAATTATCATATAAGTATATCTATCCCTCTCAAACAGTCGTCACTCAAGTCGATCAAGTGGACAAGAGTTGCAGTCATAACCTGAATGGGCGACTGCCAGTGGCAGTCTACTTTTCCAATGTAAATACATATTTAGAAAGATATTGTATCTAGTACCTACTATTAATTTTTTTATGACAATCAACCCCCGCTCTAGGATTACCTGTGTCGAGAGAGGCATGGGCACACACAATACACAGCACACAAATACCAAGACCCGGGACATCAAACACCCGCAATCATTGCACCAACGTTTGCCCCTGCCGGGATTCGAACCCATGGTCCCGGAAACTCAGAAGCCATGTCAATGACCACTGAGCCACGGCGACCGTCGATTCGAATTCATTCCAGTGTATACGTTTCTAAGTATACAAAATGTTAAAGCAATATTAAAGCTATATACAATTTCAAAGGGTTGGTTCGAAAGCCCACTGTTATAAATATTAAATAACTTGATGTATAGCTTCACGTTATTCTAATTTGACTTCTACAAGGAGTTATTCCAATGAAATATTATAGTTGTATAAGCAAGAGTTTTCCACAACAACTATAAACAACTTCATAAAGTTGGAAAATTATTAATGAACTCTATAGGCAAGGAGGTGGAAGGCTAAAATTGAAAGAACAGAATAAAAAAGGTAGCGCAGTCGTAGCTATCATTAATATACAATGTTCCTTTTCTAAGGACAGGTTATAAAGAATTCGGCTTCGTTTAAAATTGCTAGCTCTAAGCAAATATTATACACAGTGTCAAAATAAATACCAAACCTGTATACATTCGCATTGTTAGTTTATTAGATTTTTTCATCAGGTATTTTTTGTAGTTTCAATAACAATTACACTCCGCGTGAACAATGTTTGATTCAGCCACTCGTAAAATCCATTTAGTACACATTTTAAGCATATCCACAAACCATTTCGGGGCGTCAAAGAGAAAATAATAAAAAAACACGAGACTTGAAGTTATTTGCAAAGAAATCGTAATACTTGTAATTTTTACACTTTCGCGATTCGAACACATTGTTATTAAATCAAACGGGGCTTGATCGCGAGAAAAACATTTAGTAATTTATTTACCTCGACGTTTCAACCAAGTTGCATTGAGTCTTCTCGTGACCACGACCAATGCAACTTGGTGAAACGTCGAGGTAAATAAATTACTAAATGTTTTTCTCGCGATCAAGCCCCGTTTGATTTAATAACAAATCGTAATACTATTATCTAAGAACCAATAAAATAACTATAAATACCACGTGAGTCCTAGCCGGTTCTTAGATAATAAAGTTAAACGAGACTCGCGATAGTTTTTAGCGTTCATGATAAAATAAAAATAAGATCTTGACCTATATCAAGATTTTATTTAAATTTATTTCTTCTTAAATATTTACTTGTACAACATCGAATTTACGTGTAATTATTTTTACATTTTATTTTATGGGGCAAAATTAAAATAAAACACTAAAAACTAATTACAATACTGCAACTACTACAATAACATTTGAGCAATCCACTAGCTATTGGTAACCTATAGATAACTCAAATGTTCTAACCCGCTACCGGCTGGCAGCGTGCCCAGAATGCTAGCAGCATTGCCGCGTTGAATTACAATGCTGATTCGTTGTGCCAAATATGTGCGTGTAAATTACTCTAATAAACATTATTATTAAAAAGTTAAACTGTTGAACTGTTTTGTTTAACTGTTTATTTAGTTTTTAAATAAACAGTTGTGTTGTATTAAAAAATGGTTGTCAATTCGAACAAGTACACTTAAAAAGAATTGATTTAAATACAAAAAAAGATTTAATAATTGATAACGAAGGTCTTGGAACAGTGTGTGTTACCAGTAATGACTTATGGAACTGAAACGGACTCTCTGACTATGGTTCTTGTGAGCAGGCTTTGTCTTAAAACGAGCTATTAAGAGGGTTATGCTCGGGGTTTCTCTACGCGATCGAATCAGAAATGAGGATATCCGTAGAAGAACGAAGATGAATTTTCCTTTTTAATAACGTGGTTAAAAAGGGAAATTCCTCTTTTACGGATATCCTCATTTCTGATTCGATCGCAACACCTTTCCAATTTTTCGCTTTTCTTCTCCGGGACTAGACCTACCCACGCTCTCTTTTTATATTGTACAGATCTAGCGTTTGACCACTATCTCACTTGATGGTGAGTTGCGTTGTAGTCGAAGATGTTATCACGCTAGATCTAGAATGCTTACTGGCACTCAAGGACTGCTGCGTGAACGCACTATGAGTTTTGTGAGTTTTTCAAACTTGAGAATGGTAGCTAGTCAGGCGGGTACTCGAATGTGCCCTATCAATTTGCTGGGAATTTGATAACGGTGTCCAACGGTGTTAACCTTTACCGGAAGCTCAAGCCGTTGGTGAGAACCGAACAAGTGTCCGTTAGTTTGACAGCCGACGCTCCCACCGCTGAGCTATCATCGCTTTAATTTACTATATACTTTTAGGTCCTTTTTTAATAACAGTGAAAATATTTACTTGCCCTGCTTGAAAATGTAATTTAGGAAATAAGTTAGAATTTTGAACCATAGCTCTTCGGCTACAATTATACAGCGTGTCCCACAATCCGAAACGATTTCCAAAAGGGTACACGTTTATGGTATGCTTCGGGAGGCGCATGTTAAATTGCCATTCAGACCAAAGTTATTTCTTTTAGAATACCCAGTTTACTTTTCTAGCCTGATATCGATAATCATGAATATCGCTGGAAAAAAAGCAGTTCGTAAAATAAACTATAGAATAAACGATAATTTATATAGAGAGTTCGTGTGGCTTGTGTTTTTTTTTATAGAAAAACGATACTTTCGCTGTCTTTATCGACTTTATACGTCCCGTTG
Source organism: Apeira syringaria (assembly GCA_934044485.1). Lineage (NCBI taxonomy): Eukaryota > Metazoa > Arthropoda > Insecta > Lepidoptera > Geometridae > Apeira > Apeira syringaria. Next base: position 6,108,064 of record OW203672.1, on the reverse strand, counting down.
AGACTCTAGCCCGTTTCACTTGGTCTGTCTCTAGAAAAATCTTTTAAGATATTGAATCTAACTTCTCAGGGTATCTACATATTGTATAAGTCACCCTAGTGTCACAGGGATTGTGACAGGGGTTGTGATGGAACTCCTCGGACCACAGTGGTTGTCCAAAATCATTTTTATGATTTTTATTGTGTATATTTCGTAGATATAATAACAGGTCGTTAAGTATTTTTCACCCTCCTACTCTCGCCACCCCATATTTTATTCCCGGTTCTAGTGTTTATGTATGAATAAATATTTAAATCGCGTTCACACGAACTAGCTACCGTCAGTTTTAGAGCCGACGACGCTGACCTGCCTTCGCTTCAAATAGTACGCGTGCTTACTAGCAAAATCGCTCTTTGTTACTCTTTCACGCCTAAACGGCTGGATTGATATTGAATGAAATTTGGTATGGAGATAGCTTATACCCTGGATTAACAAATAGGCTTATTTTCATCACCACGCTGGTAAGACCGCGGGGCGCAACTAGTACAAAATATTTAAGACTACTCCACGGCTTTCATTCTTTTACAAAAATAAATAGGTAGCTATATACTTACGTTGCATTACAGTCAGTCACTTGTTTTAAACTGAATAAACATGAAAACAATTGAACGTCATTTCTAGACCGCTTTACTGCATAGGCGCATATTATTATAGTACATTTGCCTATCTGTCATCATAATCCTTTGTCTTATCATGTTATCATTTTTAGTATATTGTGCGTACATAAATATTAAAGAGTTCAAAGAACTCGGTGTATTATAACGACCTTTCATTCACAAGTTCGTGGCCATTTAATACGCAATTTTTTAACCGCTCTTTCGCAATATTTCGTGTAAAGCAATTCTTTGAACGTTTGAAGCTGAATTCATACGAGAAGCCAAATTATTGTGATATAATTGATCCGCTTCACTTTATATATATGCGAAAAGTTTTCCAGCGGCTTTCTTATTCGGTTTCATTTGCTGCACTTGTTTAGACATAATATGGTAGTATTTTTTTTATACTGTATAGATCTAGCGTTTGACCACTATCTCACTTGATGGTCAGTGACGATGTGGTCAAAGATGTTATCACACCTAGAATACGCACTGGCTCTCAAGGACCGCTGCCTGAACACACTATGTGTTTGGTGACACTTTTTCAAAATTGAGGGTGGTAGCTAGCGACTCAAAATGGACAATTTAGCCTATGGTAAATTAAGCATGCACTCCTCATTAAAAGTAATATTATTTAAAAGAAAAATAAAATAATGTTATTTAAAGTCAGAAAAAACTGGTACCCTACATATAAGGTTAACATGTTAATTTTAATAATATTAATAAAATATGTTTATTGCAGGCAATTTTCTAATTAATTAAATGATAATCCCAACATTATTTTAATTTCATATATCTAGTAACTGTAGACACGCCGGCATCTTTTCTAAAATTGCTGTGCCCGACACAGGGTATCAAATAAATTGAAAAACCATCTACACTTGTACTGTTAGATTGCAATAAAGTTTCAATTAAATTGAATTGGAAAATTCTTATTTAAATCCTAGACCAATTTTAGTGCAAGCACCTTAATATTATATAATAATTACATTTATAATTTTACTCGTAACGGTTGTACAAGTTTTGCTTTCAAATTAAAAATACTTTTAAACCCAGAAACATGTTTTTTTAAAAGATTATAGCATTAATGAGGTTGTTCAGCGCATGCTCCGGCAGTGGACAGTCATCCACAGCCATATAAGGCTGTGTATATATCCGCTGCCCACGAGCAGTGGGTTCAGTCACCATCAGGGACCATATGTTCTGCGTGCCATCACTAATACAATAACGCAAACGCGTTCACACTCACACCCCCGCACTAGGATACCCTATGTCGCGGAAGGTATGCACACACAATTACATTACACAAATATCTAAGACCCGTAAACAAAAATCTATGCTCATCTACAAATGATATCCTTCCTACTAATATTATACGAGTAAATGCGAAAGTTTGTGTGTAAGTGTGTATGTTAGTTACCTCTTCACGCTCAAACGGCTGCACCGATTTCGATGAAATTTGGTATGAAGATAGCTTATACCCTGGATTAACACATAGGCTCATTTTCATCATCGCCATCATCACCGTTTTTCATCACCACGCGGGTACAACCACGGGGCGCAGCTAGTTGAAAATAAATAAGCTAACACTAATATATTCAGCGCAACACAGGACAGCCACCGACCACGTGGACAGACGACCTGACTAAGATCGCAGGCAAAGGCTGTATGCGGGCCGCTTCCAACCGCTCCTTGTGGAAATCAATGAGATGATGGTGGTGAATATATTCAGACTCTAGCGCCACCTGCGTATTAAGCGACATTTTTTCAAGGCAGGGCCAGAGAGGCACTGGAAAGTTCGTCACACTATCACCATGCTGTGGATGGAAGCTTGAACCATAAGCTTTTTTTTTTTTTTACTATTATACGTTTGCGTTTGACAACTGTCAAAGTTGAACTTGCTAAGTGTTTATAGCTATTGCGCTACACACCTACTGTTTTCTTCTCGATACCTAACATTGTATTTATTAATCCCACTAATATTATAAATTTTGAAAGTTGGAGGAGTTGGATGGATGGATTGGGATGAAACTTGGTATGTACATACTTCAGGTCCCGGAATAACACATTTACATTACCCGAAATCTATGAATAAAGTTATTTCATTTCATTGAGAATGAGCATCGGACATGCTCGAAACCTAGGTCGAAACTTCGACTAGAAACGTGAGTAAAGCCGGATACCACATATATATAATAATGTTTGTGCACATATGTTTAAGACTGATGTTAAAATACCATTGAGAGATATATGGAACATATATTATGGAAATAATAATGGAACTCGTTGCCCGAGTCAGTTTCCCGATATGTACAATCCTGGAGTCTACAAGTCGCGAGTGAATAGGTACCTTCTAGGCTTGCGTGCTACATCCTAGACATCGTCATCACTTAACATCAGGTGAGACAGTTGTCAAAAGCAAGCTTATGATAAAAAATAAAAAAATTGTGTAACGAAATTGTATTTAAGAACTGGCTGGCGCCCCGCGGTTTTACCCGCTTGGTGATTATTGATGATGATGAAAAGTAAAAACACACCACATCAATGGGGGAGGCCTATGTCCAGCAGTGGACGTCCTATGGCTGAGATGATGATGATGAAAAACACACCAAATTTCATTCAAATCCGTTCAGCCGTTCTGGCATGATTGAGTAACAAACATCAATTCATCCATCCATCCATACAAACTTTCACATTTATAATATTAGTGAGATGAGATAAATATAGAGAGAAGATACTTTTAACTTAATCTGTCTAGTTTTTGTTTTTGTCTGTGTAAGGGCCGTCTTGAGCAGTAAAAACCTCTTCAAGCTGTTCTGTATGACGATTTTATTTTTGACTAGCTGCGCAATGCGGTCTCACCCTCGTTTTTTTATACTGTATTGATTTCGTTTCACCACTACCACACTTGATGGTCTTGCTAAACACGAAAACTTGTAAAACTGCTTGGAAGTTTTCGTGGAACATACAAATATACAAACAAACAACATAGAAACACTCAAGTTGCCACCGAGACCTTCACCTTGATCACTGATTTATAACTTTTAAAATTTTATATTTTATACTACTCTACATATTTTAACTCGTTACCAAAATTATTTTATTAAAATTCCTCTCTATATGCGTGAAGTTTATCATAAAAGCTTTAAATTCTTACAAGGTTGCCTTCATTTTACTATTATCGTGTAGTTAGCTTTTGCGAAGCCGCGAACAATTAATTGCGTGGAAATCCTTTGTCTAAAATGTACCATGAGTAAATGATGCGACTAGCCGTATTAAGTAAATAACCATGACCTAAATTGGTATCAGATTAACATGGAAAGAATATTTTGTTTACATTAAACGGTTGATTAAGCTATGTAGACTACATTCTTTCTTTAAAAGCGTATTTAAGCAATGTTAAGCGTTCTAACCGTTCGTCGGCAAATAGGGTCAAATTGTACAACCGATAATTGTTTTTGTAGACTTCGCAGTAGCCATATTTTTTATGGGCCTCGTGATTAGGCGGCTGAAGGTCGCACAGCGAGCTATGGAGAAGGCTATGCTCGGGGTTTCTCTACGCGATCTAATCAGAAATGAGATCCGTAGCAGAACAAATGTCACTGACACAGCTCAGCGGATTAGAAAGTTGAAGTGGCAGTGGGCAGGGCACATAGCAAGAAGAACCGACGGCCGTTGGGGTCGAAAGGTTCTCGAATGTAGACCATGGACTGGCAAGCGCAGCATAGGACGGCCACCGATCAGGTGAACAGACGACCTGACAAAAATCGCAGGCAAGGGCTAGATGCGGGCCGCTTCCACCCGATCCTTGTGGAAATCAATGGGGTAGGCTTATGTCCAGCAGTGGACCTCCTATGGCTGAGATGATGATGATGATGATATTTTTTTATAAGGTTCCGTTTTTATCAAACCGCTGTATTCTTTTCTCATAGCAAGCTTAATAATGGTAACAGTTTTACTTCGCTCACTGTTATCCAAATGTAGTTGTTTTTGAAGCGATGATAGTTTAGCGGTGGGCGCGTCGTTTATCAAACTTGACGGACGCTGGTTCGAGCCCCAGCTTCCGGTGAAAGTAACATCAAATTCTCAGCATAGTGGTAGGGTACTCTCGAGTACCCGTCTGGCCAGCTACCACGGTCAAGTTTGAAAAACTATCACCAAACACGTAGTGTGTTCGGTCAGGAGTCCTTGAGAGCTAGTAAGCATTCTATATCTAGCGTCATAACATCTTCGACCACATCGTCATATTTCGTGGAATCCTTTTATGTTGAAAATGTATAACGCACGAAGCGTTTTGCTTCCACTTTCTTAATGCGTACTGCCAAGGAATGGAACTCGTTGCCCGAGTCTGTGTTTCCCGACATGTACAATCCTGGAGTCTTCAAGTCGCGAGTGAATTAGTACCTTCTAGGTTTGCGTGCTAAATCCTAGACAACGTCATCACTTAACATCAGGTGAGACAGTTGTCAAACGCAAACTTATAATGATAATAAAAATAAAAAAAATACCATGGGCACTCTTACGTGAAATCGAATTAATAATGCATTCGTAGATATTTCTATAATATCAAGCTAACATAAATTAAAAGGCAGCCTTCGTTAGCATTAATCTAATCACGCATACAGCTAATCCATTTCAGTACATAAATGCAGTTTTATAGACCTAAATAAAGAAAGCGTTATCAAGGCGAGAGGTGCTTTAATGCACGAGTGGCTGTAATTGCAGTTTCGTGTTAAGGGTTGAACTCTTGTAAATGGCTTTAGTCATAAGAGACTAGAGATTCATAAAGATGTAGGGATAAGGATAAATAATGGATAATAATGTTAAGGATCCGGACTTATTTATATACTTATAAATTCTCATAGGACTTGTTAATACTAAAGGTCATTAGGACTTTATAATATTTAAAACGGGTTCAACTCAACTCACGTCACGTCTCTTGAGTGCGAGACGGGACGTATTGACGAACGCACCGCACTCAAGTTCCTGATGAAGGCTTCCGGAAGAACCCAATTATTATTGTCGATCGTAATACCGACAACGCGTAAGTAATAATTCCATAATACATTTTAAATTTTTAGAGGTCATAAAATATATATAAGTATGTAAAAGATTTTCTAGTAAATACCTAAAGATTTTTTCTTTCCCAAAGACATTTAATTTTAATACAGATTTCTTGTTGCCAATGCTTGTAGCCTAGTTGTTATTTTTCCGTGTGCAACGATAAAATATAATTCTTATGTGATTAGCGTGTCCTAATTAATTTATATCCCATAATTCGCACGCGCTTGTCCTTGGACCACACCTCAAGTTTGCATACGGTTACGTAACCAAGGTCACGCTGTCATTTGAGCCGCACCTTCATCGCATGTGCGCTACAGACTACAGTCCGACCAAGTATCGGAAATTACACTTTCTGTACTTTTAGGGGGCGGTTAGGACTTCCATCGATATGGTTGTAACAAGGTAAGGCCAAAGCTCTTCTTGGTTAGTTATAGCATTGCATAAAAAGGTACACCATATAAGTACTGATATACTTGAAAATAAAAATGCTAATAATTCTACGAGTTCCATGCGTACCGTAACACATAATCAGGTGACAAACTGGTAGAACAAAAATTCTGAATTGGTGAAGATAAAAACGCCGGTACTTACATGGTTATTTTTTAAAACGTATCTACGGCTGTGATTGGGGTACAGATCATGTCATGGTACATCTATATAGCCTTTCAGCTGTCAGTAGCAAACATTGTAATAGATTAGAAGTCGCCGTATTAAAGCTTGCTAAATAGTCAATTTCCAAGTCATGTCAACTTCGATTCGTTGAAAATCCTATATAAATAACTTTAAAAAAAACCACTTATGCGACCAGCTGGCTTAATCATGAACTTAGTTTCAATTTCAATCCAATTCTACATGCCTTCTTCGGCCTTCCTCTACCTCTATATACAAAACTACCACAGACATCAACGGTCTATCTGTTTAAACTATTAATAAATAGTGCATACCTAGTATAAGACAATGAACGTGTAATGTAAAACTTACTCAAGACGCTGGTCCCGGGTTCGATTCCCGGACAGGTCAAACATTTGTGTGCATGAACATGTCTGTTTGACCTGTGTCTGGGTGTTTTTATGTATATAAGTATATATATCAGTCATCAGGTTACCATAGCACAGGCTCGGCCTAGTTTGGGACCTGAAGACCTTGTGTGAATGTTAATAAAAATATTTTTTTTTTTAGAATGAAAGTAAGATAATTATATATATCTGACATCAACACTACATTTAAAACAAAAGAAAGGCACATTTATGTATTACAATATAACTTACAAGTATAAAACATTTATGGAATACAAAACAACATTAAAATAATACCATGATTTATCCAAAGAACATTACCTGTCAAAGTTAAATAAATAGTTATAATGTAGAGTTGCGTAATGCCAGAAATGAGTACTCTACTCAGCATTATATGAGAGTTTGACAACTTTCGCGCAATTATGATTTATATCCATCCCCATTCATGTTAATGTGACTACTGACATGACTACACAGTCATGTGTATGACATGATTACAATCAACCCACTATCTCCAAATAACTAGAACTCAGACCACTCACTCAAATTCAATAAAGTGTATATAGGCACCTCGGTAGGAATCCTAACAAGTCCAGCTCAATAGGCTTCGCCGTAAATAGGTGGGCATGACATTATATGTGCTCACATAACTTTAACATCGTTAAGACTGAGATCACACAAATATTATAAATGCAAAAGTTTGTATGTTTGTTACCTCTGCCATCATAGCTTGATAGATTTGAGTAAAACTCGGAGAGCAGCTACCTCATAACCTGGATTAACACATAGGCTACTTTTAACCCTAAAAACATGACAGCTTCTGGTGTACAACAAAAACCTAATCTACACTAATATTATAAAGTTGAAAGGTTTGATTTTTTTAATTTTTTTTTTATTTTTTTTTTAGGTTTAGATGTTTGTGTTGTAATAACTATTGGACCGATTTCACAAATTCTTTCACTATAAGAATGCTACGTACAATATCCCTACATTATACCAGTATATATAGTATAGGCTACATTTATTATTATTACTACATTTATTTAGTAAAACTTCAATAATCGAACTCAAGGTGAAAAAAAATAATTCTTAAATATTCTGTACATCTTGTATGTATTGCTTCCGGGCGGTTTGGCCGTGGTCTATGTGAAACTTTCGTTCCAGACGTTTCGTCGATCACTGCGGTCGACATCTTCAGTGGTTCAGGTCCGAGCGGCGACAAGAGCGTAGAACTCTCCTTCGCGGCGTCTTCTCTGATACTGATCAGATCAGTATCAGTAGACCACGGCCAAACAGCCCGGAAGCAATACATACAACATGCAACGCCGGCCGTGAAAGCCTTAGAGTTTACATTCTGTACATCGGTTACGCTGTGAAAACTATCGACGATAGAACTAAAGAATGTTCTAAAATATTAAAGAACTGGCTGACCCGTGCTCGTTGGTAAGCATCGGTAAACATTTTTACTTGTGATAAAAATATGATTTAGTTTTTCGGGTTAATCAGGGCGATTCAGTACCAGTATTAATTACAAATTCAGACTGCTTTTTAAGTTATACAAATCGGAAATTTAATACAAAAGATACCATCAAAAATTATATCATACAGAAAAATAAACGCGGCCGCGGTGCGCGATACCTTGCAGGTTTCACTCGCGCGGTCGGCTTCCTACGTTAAATATAGATTGTTTTGTTTAAAAGCGGACTTGATCGAATGTTCTAAGCATGGAAAGTGTGCTAAGTGTGTGGATGTTCATAATATTGACGTGATAACGTTTTATAAATTGATGAATGCCAAAATGAAAAATAGTAACGTTCCGCGTAACGGTGAATGGTCAATGGTTAATGGTTAATGGTCAATGGTCAATGGTCAATGGTCAATGGTCAATGGTCAATGGTCAATTTCTATGTCAATGTCAAAGTCAAAGTCAAAGTCATACATGATTATGTCGTTATCACGTAAATCTATCGTCCGTAAACCGACTGTTGAGGATGTTCGTGTATACAATGAACACACATCTACTTACTTTGATATTATTATTATTATTATAAAGATATCTATATATATATAAAAATGAAACCCGTTTTCCGTTGTCACGACATAACATGAAAACGGCTTGACCGATTTAGATAAAATTTGGTATAAAGATACATGGGACTTTGGAGAAGGACATAGGCTACTTTTTGTCCTGGAAGAAGTATGGTTCCCGTGGGATAACTGAGTTAGCGGGAAAAACGTAGTGCACGCGGGTGAAACCGCGGGGCGCAGCTAGTTATCTATAAAATTGGAGTGTTTTTCTGCTCGGCGTCTCGGGCCGGAGTGAGCCTGCGTGGAGGGGCGCGGCGCGGCTACGTTCACACCTATTTATACATTTGACAGGTAGATGCGCTTGCGCTATGCGCTATGAATTGTTTGTGTGAACACCGACTTTACAGACAACCAATTTTTTTTTACCTATATCTATCCGTACGAAGCCGGGGCGGGCCGCTACTATAACATAATATATGTCTTCGCATAAGTTATTGGTGACGTGTGTTTCGTGCAAGCTTCATTTTAACGAGTCATTTACGAACTCAATTCAGCCAGCACAAGTTATTATTCCGCAAAAGCCACATATTCGCATAAACATAAAAGTGTATACCTATTTCATTTTCCTTGCTTATACCATACTAGCTGCGCCCAGCAGTTGTACCCGCGTGATGATGGTGAAATATGTGATAATGATGATGAAATAGCCTATGTGTTAATCCAGGGTCTAAACTGTCTCCACACCAAATTTCATTGAAATCGGTGTAGCCGTTTGAGCGTGAAGAAGTAACAAACATACACACAAACTTCCGCATTAATAATATTAGTAGGATTAGTAGAAGTTGCCATTTCCCCCAGACGACCTACGACGTCAATATTTCCACTTTCATATGGACCAGTCTTTAAAATATTTATTATTAATTAATCAATTGAATAAGTAATTATAAAAACATGTATTGACTTGCCGAAAATAACGAATGTTATTATGGTTAGTAAATAATCTGAATCTACCATGCGTGACCATGACGATTCCAACAGATCCTTGTGGAGATCAACGGGGGGGGGGGGGGGGGGGGTGTCCAGCAGTGGACGTTCTATGCCTCAGACGTTGAAAAAGGGAATGGAACACCATAATTATGATAACTATATTACCATTATAGTTTTTAGGGCTCTCAACTCAACGGGGAAAACACGACTCGGTTGTCATTCTGTACTACTCTCTTCGTCGCTACAACATTGACAGAGTGGTCGTGGTCGCTACAACATTGACAGAGTGGTCGTGGTCGCTACAACATTGACAGAGTGGTCGTGGTCGCTACAACATTGACAGTGGTCGTGGTCGCTACAACATTGACAGAGTGGTCGTGGTCGTCACATCAGGAGTGGTGGCACGCTTGACAATCAGTCGCCACTCGTCTCGTACTACTCTGTACACTGTCAAATTAGAAACACTTGTAGCTGAGATTAGCCCATGCGAACTTTACTGCGGAACTAAGTTATGAAACATCTACAAACAACTGACGGTCGCCGTGCCGCAGTGGTTAGTGTCAGCGACATGACTACTGTGTCTCCGGAACCCTGGGTTCGAATCCCGGCAGGGGCAAACATTTGTGCGATGAGTGTAGGTGTTTATCCCGGGTCTTGGATGTTTGTGTGCTGTGAATGTGTGTTCAAGCCTCCCGCGATACAGGGAATCCTAGTGCGGGGGTTAAATTGTAAAAAAAAAACTATAAACTCTTCATTTCAACCCGTCTATCGTATACCCTCCAGTCTTATATATAACAGATAATTATTTAACCCTTGGACTTTTTGCGAAAATATATTTGGTAATATACAGATCGTCACGTATTCCCGTCGTCGTAAGTTAGTGGCCCTAATTCTGTTAATCACTCGAACTAGATAAAATTCACTAAAATTCTTCCAAAAAAAAAAAGGTCGTATTATATATACGCTTAAATTCAAATTAGCATAACTCCATACAACGCTGTCACTAATATTAGACGACTTTTATTCAATTGGTGGCCAATCGCAGATAGTTTTAGTAGGCACCAAATATATGGCGACTAAATTTACCTAAAATACCTTTAAAAAAAATTGGTTGTCTGTAAAGTCGGTTTACGGCCGATAGATTTACGTGATAACGTCATAATCATTTATGACTTTGACTTCGACTTTGACTTTGACTTAGATTATTTTATGTAATACAAAACTCAGGTGGAACGTTACGCGGAACGTTACTATTTTTCATGAGTGTTGCTAGTATTCATCAATTTATAAAACGTTATCACGTCAAAAAGAACTTATCTTACTTATCTAATTCTCCAGAATTTTAGTTAAGTTTAGTTCAATAAGAATGCGAATCACTACCAGTAGTTAGTTTGTAAAAATGGCCATATTGAATGAAAGACGCTACTAATTTATTCGTGTCAACGTTCATAGAATTTCCATATGAAATGCGAAATATTCTACATAATACCAAGGTCTCCATCGTAACATTAACATTCGTAATATCTTCATAGGGTTTAGTTTTATGACGAATGGTATGGGCCCGTACCTGAAGAGCCATTGCGTGGTAGCATATTCAAGTCTAATACACTCCAAGTATTTTAGGATTTATGTGATGGCGTAACATCGTTGAATGTGAAGAAGAGTGAAATTTTTTTTTGACGTGATAACGTTTTATAAATTGATGAATACCAGCAACACTCATGAAAAATAGTAACGTTCCGCGTAACGTTCCACCTGAGTTTTGTATTACATAAAATAATCAAAGTCAAAGTCAGTCAAAGTCAAAATCAAAGTCAAAGTCAGTCAAAGTCAAAGTCAAAGTCACAGTCAAAGTCAAAGTCAAAGTCATAAATGATTATGACGTTATCACGTAAATCTATCGTCCGTAAACCGACTTTACAGACAACTAATTTTTTTTTTCGGCAAACGGAAAACTTATCCCATCCATATCTACAGTCCACGAAGAACGAAACAGCCAGCTTTTGTTAGCCTTAAAAGAAATGTTTGTTATTAAATTTTAAATAAGAAAAAATGCCTACCAACCTATGCTCAAAGACACCATGGTTCGTCATTGTATTACTCAAAATGTGATACAAACAAAAGAAACCTTGGTCCATCATAGCATAAGCAGGGGATATCTAATGATATGGTATAACTAACGTGACCATACGTCCCGCTTTGAGCGGGACAGTCCCGCTTTCAGGCAGACTGTCCCGGTGTTCCCAGCGAGGTCGACATAGTCCCGCTTTTGCAAACAGTTAAAAAGATTATTTAAAATGTATTTTTCCCGCTCGAAGAGACAACACGAACTGCAACTTTGGGGGAAATAAATTCACGCCACTAATGGGGTTTAGAAAGTCGTGCTTATTTAACTAGGTATTTTGTGTTTAGTGCTTTGATTAATTTGTGTTATTCTCTCTTTTACAATAAAAATCTTGTAAAACACTAATAACTTTTAAAAAAATATATAATTCTGCAAATGTCCCGCATAGGCAAAAAAATAAATAATAACGTTAGGTATAACTCAAAATCCAACAAAAAGAAACCGTAGTATCAACTTGTAAATTCGAGTAATCATGAACCTTACACATTTGTATATTAAGTTCCAATTTCCTTATATTCTTGCTTTCCAGAAGCCCTCTACCTGGTTACTTCCCGAGGGTGTTGATGGTCAGCAAACATTAGTCATGGCTCACACGCACGTTAACCCCTCGGGGTACAATTTCACGAAAAGTCATGTTTGATGACCGATAAAATGCAGGCCTTTTTTAACCGATTTCAAAAAAGGAGGAGGTTCTCAATTCGACCCGTATGTTTACCGCATAACTATCGACTGGGTGAACCGATTTTGATCGTTCTTTTTTTATATGAAAGCTGATGCTTTGTGTGTGGTCCCATTTATTAAAATCGGTCGAGTTTTGAGCTCCAATAACTGAAAAGTGCTACGCATACGTCGATGATATTATAGTTACGGGTGGAGAAATCGGTGAACATACACAATGACAATTGATCCCGTGAGTAGCAAAGGTCAGTGAAAAGGGTGAAAAAATATATTTTACCAATAAATGGAACCGACTTCAACACTCAAAAGTATGAAATAACTTGTCGAAGTCGGTACCATGAGCACAAGATTTTGATATCAGTTACTTTTGAACTATCATGGTACCGACTTCAACAAGTTATTTCGTTCTTTTGAGTGTCGAAGTCGGATCCATTTTTTGGTATTATTTTTTTAGATTCCGAATACCGATACCGGCAGTTCGCATCATCGAATTTTACACAAACTAAATTTTGACTGACTTCATAAAAGGATGAAGTCTTCTTCATTTGTATACTAGCCCACCTGGAAAACGCTGTTCTGCCATGTAAATGATCAAAATTTCAAAGTTTCGTGTCAACACATTATTTGGATATTTCTTCATAAAAAAAAACTAAAATCGCGCTAAGGGAATCGGGGGTGAGGATAGGACGGTGAAAAATATTTAACGACATAATCTCATACCTACCAAATATACACAAAAAATATAAGTATCAGGCAAGCCATTTCGGAGGAGTTCGACTACAAACAATGCCACGAGAATTTCATATATTCGTTTCTTTTTCTAAATGAGTTTACATTTTTGGTCGTCACATTAAAATTACAATCTAGCCTTCAGGCCAATATGTAATTTTTTATGTATCATCCCATATAGGAACGATGAATGCAGAGTATTAGTAAAACGATCTGAAAACGAATAATTACCATATCATATACCACATAATGTAAATGTTGAAATTATATAGGTACCTACTATAAGATTCAAACTCAAAAACCGCTTGTCCGATTTTGATGAAAGTATACACTATCAAACAAAAAAAATAATCATCAAAATCGGTTCATAAACGAAGAAATTATCCGCGAGCACACATAAAAAAAACATATACGGTCGAATTGAGTAACCTCCTTTTTTGAAGTCGGTTAAAAAGCCCATGAAGCCTGGTGTAATGTTACCTCTTTATACATAGATAAAGAGTAACGTCACATATCCTCATAAGTCACGCTTGTGTTGATATCGCAGTTTGCAAACATTAGTTCAAGCACTTGATATCGCAGTATGCAAACATTAGTTCAAGCACTTGAATTGAGTATAAAAAAAAAAAAAGAGTTTTGCACACTGACGTCATGGCTCACGTCACACTTCCACTTATTTATTTATTTATTTGCACACAATACACCGCAATTATTTGCAACACTTACAATACATTATGTATTACTAGAATACATAGATAAATACATATATATGTGAAAACAATATAAAAGGCCTTTAGCAGCCGTGCTAGGGTCACCTGTGTTACGGCTGCTAATTTACTTCCTATAATCAAGGCAATACATAATAATATGCAACGAGCATCCTGAAATGACATAACTTAATAAATATATTATTAAACAACATGGTTGGAAGAAATAGAATAAAAATCCAAGATAAGTTAGACAACTAAAACTTAAATAACCTAACATGTTGGTATAAGGAAATTAGGGACTAAGTATTACATTTTTAATTTAATATCAGTTAATAATCAAACCTATTTTTACAAACATATTTTCAATGCAAGTAATTTGAAACAGTGAATGATCTTCAAAACAGCTACTACAAGTTATCGATACCGATGTCAAACAAGAACACAATACAATAAACATTCCACAGCCGGCGATGTGATATCATTATTGTGATATTATTCCATGTCATATCCATAGCTCTCTCTATAATATTATATAGCTCTATCTATATATTATACTAGCGGACTAGGGCTGTTGATATATTTAAAAAAATCGGATTTTCGATATTTTTAAAAATATCAATATCGGAGTTCGATAATTCGAAAAAAATATCGATATTTCGATATATCGGCTTTATATTAAAAAAAAACTCGTAATTCAGTCTTTAGTCCTAAAATTTGTAAAATTATACCTGGCATTTTTCAAAAATAGTTTTTTATTTCTAACATTTGATTAATAAAAAAAAAAAACATTATTGAGTGTCGGCTAACTTAATTTTCATAAATAAAATACGGTAGATTATGTTTACGATGGTTTTCTAGATGAAATAAATTACGAAAAAAAATAAAAATAAAAAGTTATTTAAAAGAAATATCGAACATCGATATCGACATTTCAATATCGAACTATCGATATAAAATCCAAAAAAATATTAGTAATAAATATCGATATTTCGAAATAGTAATATCGATATTTCGATATTTTATCAACAGTCCTATAGCGGACCCGACAGACGTTGTCGTGCATGCAGCGCCAGGTGTTTTTTTTCTTTTCCCACTTTTATTTGGCTAAGTCATCATCATCATCATCTCAGCAGTAGAAAGTCTACTGCTTTATGTCAGGCCTCCCCATGTCTGCTTTTAGAGGGGAGGGTATGCGAGTACTCGCCACGCTTTGCAGGCGGTTTGGAGGGGGGTACAATTCTAGGCCGGTACCTCACAGCAAGTAAGTTTAGCTAAGTAGGAAGCTTTAATAAAAACGCTTCTGTAAACATGTCAGCTATATACAAACTTATTGGCTCAAGCACTTGAACTACACTAATGCACGATGACGTCACGGCACTCACGGCCCACGTCACAGATCCACTTATTTCGAGTGATATACATTCTAACCTATGTACCAGTTGTTTGACTGGGTGAAGGTGAAGGCCTCTGCCAATTGGTACTTCCATTTGACATAATAATGAGTTCGCCCATATGCGGGGCATATTACCGCTTCTTGAACTGGTTCTCGTATTTATACTTTGTGTATTTCTTGAGAGATACTTATAATTCTGTAAAAATTAAACGGATTTCTTGTGAAAAAACGGAAAACTTACGAATGCAAACTAAAATCGGGTAAAACGCTTATTAATCGACTACTCGACTTTCTTTTTGACGTGATAACGTTTTATAAATTGATGAATACCAGCAACACTCATGAAAAATAGTAACGTTCCGCGTAACGTTCCACCTGAGTTTTGTATTACATAAAATAATCGAAGTCAAAATCAAAGTCAAAGTCAGTCAAAGTCAAAGTCAGTCAAAGTCAAAGTCATAAATGATTATGACGTTATCACGTATATCTATCGTCCGTAAACCGACTTTACAGACAACCAATTTTTTTTTTTATAC
Source organism: Apeira syringaria (assembly GCA_934044485.1). Taxonomy (NCBI): domain Eukaryota; kingdom Metazoa; phylum Arthropoda; class Insecta; order Lepidoptera; family Geometridae; genus Apeira; species Apeira syringaria. Next base: position 6,092,163 of record OW203672.1, on the reverse strand, counting down.
CGTATAGATCTAGCGTTTGCACACCATCTCACTTGATGGTCAGTGAGGATATGGTCGAAGATGTTATCATGCTAGACCTAGAATGTATACTGGCTCTCAAGGATTGCTGCCTGAACACACTATGTGTTTGGTGACAGTTTTTCAAACTTGACGGTGGTAGCTAGCCAGGCGAGAGTGCTTGAGAGTACCCTACCACCATGCTGGGAATTTGATAACGGTGTTACCTTCACCGGCTCAAGTCGTTGTTGGGCATCGAAGCAGTGTTCGTCAGCCGACGCTCCCCCCTCTGAGCTATCATCGCTTATAACCTTATAACCTGGATAAAAACATAGGCTACTTTTTATCCAGAATAAAAAAATATGGTTTCTCTGAGATACAACCAAAACTTAATATAATATTATAAATGTGAAAATAACTGCCTATACTCCTATGTTACGTTTACACACCTAAGACGCTGAACCAATTTTGAGCAATGTTGTATCTTTATAGATGAGACCTTGATGACCTTTTATTTGCGGCGGTCGGTTAAAAAAGAAAACATACATTTTTGCCAACCATACGCATCTTAATGCCCTGTTATTAATTTACAAGTGTTTTAATCACTCAAGGAAGAAAATCCGAGAGGAGACTCCAAAGCCTGCAGCACCGACGTAAAGTCGCTAGTCTATCGGTCTTTTATCGGATACATTTCGGGGAGTGTGCTCTAGAGTTGCATAATTTGATTCCACCATCCCCATTCCATCTTAGGACGACCAGACGGACGGCAATGCGACATCCATACATGGTGGACGTTCCAGCTTGTCGCACGAAGCGTTTTGCTTCCACATTCATAGTGCGTACAGCTAACGAATGGAATTGATTGCCTAAATCTGTGTTTCCGCAAACATACAACCTGGGTATCTTCAAGTCACGAGTGAATAGGTATCTTCTAGGCAGGCGTGCTCCGCCGTAGACCGCATCATCACTTAACATCAGGTGAGATAGTGGTCAAACGCTTGCCTATTCCCAATAAAAAAAATAAAAAATCCACTTACACAGAAATACGATTAAATTTTTGCTATGAACCTTATATAATTATAATAGGGGATTTACAATCACTTTACACTGTTCCTACGGGTATAACGTGGTACTTACGCGTAGTCGATATCACGATCGACTACCTCGACCTAATATACTAAAAATTAGCGGTTTCGTGCGCGGTTCTGCTCATCCCAGGTCAGGTTTTATAAGCGCCTTAACTTAGGTTAACCTTTTTTTATCACCCTATCCACGCACTAAGATTCCCTGTGTCGCGGGAGGCTAGGATACAACCAAAAACCCAAGACCCGGGACAAATACCTACACTCATCGCACAACCATTTGCCCCTGCCGGGATTTGAATCCACAGCCCCGGAGATCCAGAAGTCATGTCACTGAACAGTGAGCCACGGCTACCGTCAGAAACTATCTATCGAAGATCCGGCCCTAAGGTTTTAACAAAGACTGACGGCTTAAATTGTCCCTCCTGTCTGTCCGAGGTACGGGAACGCTCAGTTGACAATGCCACTAGCGATCACCTCCGACTGTTAGTTGTTCAGGTTAAAATTACACCAGCCAGGTACATAATAACAGCGATACAAAATGACAATTCTGCTAAACGAATGAACCGTGAATGTCAGACCTTGCCGAGCTGTTGATGCGTTATTAATACACACTGTGGATACACACGGCCGTCATTCGGAAGGTTATAGGTATGTATATAATGTGAAATGAACTGGAAACCAAAAACAAATAAACAATCTTTTTTATACCGTATAGATCTAGCGTTTGACTGCTATCTCACTTGATAGTCAGTGACGATGTGGTGGAAGATGTTATCACGCTAGACCTAGAATGCTTACTGGCTTGCAAGGACTGCTCTGAACACACTATATCTTTACTGACAGTTTTTCAAACTTGAGGGTGGTACCGACTTCGACAAGTTATTTCACACTTTTGACTGTGGAAGTCGGTTGCATTTTTTGGTAAACATTTTTAACACCCTTTTCAGTGACCTTTGCTACTCACAAGATCAATTGTCATTGTGTATGTTCACTAATTTCTTCACCCGCAATTATAATGTCGTCAAAGTATACGTAACACTTTTCGGTTATTGGAGTGTAACTCGAAAACCGCTTGTCCGATTTTGATGAAATTTAGAGTCGAAAGGTTCTCGAATAGAGACTACGGACTGGAAAGCACAGCACAGGACGGCCACCAACAAGCAGGACAGACGACCTGACTAAGATCATACGTAAGGGCTGAGTGTAAGCCGCTTCGATCCGGTCCTTATGGAAGTCAACGGGGGAGGCGTATGTCCAGCAAAGGACGTCCTATGACTGAGATGACGATGAAACATATTAAAATTTAATTTATTTACTAATTTTTCGTTCATGGCCTTACCGCGAAGATGTTTAAGATTATTATATATATCTAAAAATATTTTTTAGTAGGAATGCCATAAGCAATAAAAAAAAGAAAAAAGTAGTCCGATCCTGTAGACCGACTCACACTTGGTCAATTTTCGGTCAAAATCTCCTAAAATCTATTTTAAACCGACTTCGAAAAAGGAGGTTACTCAATTCGACCGTATATATATTATTTTTTAATGTGTGTTCGCGGATACCTTCGTCGTTTATAAACCGATTTTGATGATTCTTTTTTGTTTGATGGAGTATACGTTCGTGGTGGTCCCATTTAAATTTCATCAAAATCGGACAAGCTGTTTTTTAATTACACTCCAATAACTGAAAAGTGCTTCGCAAACATCGACGATGTTATAGTTGCGGGTGAAGCAATGGTCACGGAGAAGGGTAAAAAAAAATATTTTTTGTGTGAAGGTTGGTTCAATTTTTTGGTAAGCATTTCCGCGCCTGATACGGTAACACTTGCTAAGCTTGCAGCTATTTCTGTAACACTTTCACAAGCCGTGCGTGGCGCGCTTACGCATCATTTAATAGTTGTAAGGTTCCCGATAACAATGGCATTACAGAGGCTCGCGGGTGTTTACAGGCAGAAGGGACGGGAAAAATCCCGATGTGTGTCCATTTCAAATATTACAAAATATAATCCACAAGCGACGGGCTGAAAAAAAACTTTACAAGTCAATTTTTTTTTTTTTTATTTCCTTTCGTTTGTTGTATTTGTCGTTACCGCTATAATTTTAGATAAAGGAACATTATGGTCCGTTCGCAAATGTTTATTTTATTCAATAATAAATTAGCAATTAAAATCAAATTTTGTTGAATTAGAATTGACTCGCATATACTGTTTGCATAAGTGATATTTTTTTGAGTTTAATGTACACGTAGGACTTTCAAAAACATTAGCTGAAAAAAGACACAAAATTGCGTATTTAGCCAATGGTAAAGCCGTGAAGAAATGCCCTAGCCACCACAGTCTGTCGTCGTCTGTCTGGAGGTGGTAAGTAAGCGCGAGCTGCGCATTCGTCAGGTCTGGACACAGCCTTATACAAAAGTATTGATTTGAGGAAATATGATATGCCACACTTCATAAAATAACCAAATACTAGTTGCGACCCGCGGTTCGTCAGGTCTGGACACAGCCTTAGGTCTCGATCGAAAGGAAAGCTTCAAAAATACTGGTATTTTAGAAAATATGTGCGTTTCGTAGTCAGCTCGAACAGCTAGTTATAATCAGTCTCTCCAAACATCTTAGAGCAGTGTTTGTGAAGCTCTAAAGCACCACCAAATGCGTTGAATGGTTGTCGTGTTATTAGTGTCGCTTTAACATGATAATAAAACAGACTATTAAAACAATTTCAAAAACACGCTTTCAAATACATCAAATTAGCATTTTAAATTGTTCAATCATTCATTTAATTTAGGCATAACATGTAACACTTACGAATTTCAATAAAAAAAACTATATTATTTATAAACTTACTTTGGGTTCTAAATAAAAACGGAACTACACTGACTAACGGAGTTTTATTCAATAACTTAGTTTTTTATACTTTACTAGCAACGCCCCGCAGTATTACCCGAGTGGTGATGATTGATGATGATGATGAAAAGTAGCCTATGTGTCATTCTAGGACCTGAAGAATCTACATAACATCTAAAACCGTCCAGCCGTTTGAGCGTGGAAGAGTAACTAAGATCAATCCGTCCATCCACCCAAACTTTCACATTTATAATATTAGTAGGATAGATTTCACGTTTGACCACTATCGTACTTGATGGTCAGTGACGATGTGGTGTAATCACGCTAAACCTAGAATATTCACTAACTCCCAAGGACTGTCACTAAGCACACTATGAGGTTTTCAAACTTGACAGTACACTACAGCTTTGCTGGAAGTTTGATGACGGTGTTTCCTTCGAAGGCTAGGGCGTTTTGGTGGGGGTGTAAGCAGCGTCCGTCAGTTTGACAGCCGAAGTTCCCAACGCTAGGTTATCATCAAGCCTATCGGTTTTCTATCGGGTGCATTTCGGAGAATGTGCACTGGAATTGCATAATCTGATTCCACCATCACCTTTCTATCATCGGTCGACTCGACGTACGGCAATTCGCCATCGCTATATGGTAGATATACCACCTATACGCACGAAGCGTTTTGCTTCCACTAACTCTCACTCAACACTCTCAATGCGTACTGCCAAGGAATGGAACTCGTTGCCCGAGTCTGTGTTTCCCGATATGTACAATCCTGGAGTCTTCAAGTCGCGAGTGAATAGGTACCTTCTAAGTTGCGTGCTAAATCCTAGACAACGTAAACATCAGGTGAGACAGTTGTCAAACGCAAACTTATAATAGTAAAAAAATAATAATTCAATAGCGATTTCGCTCGCGCGGCCACAAGTACAGGGTACCTACTATAACTTTCAGCACTGGTTAAAACTATACGGTAACATATTATGTACATTATATAGTTTAATCAACCGTTATCGTTTGTTTTACATTTACAATTTTATCGATGTTTACTAACCACGAGTTGCTCAAAAGAGCCCATAAAAAAGAGCAAAAGAGAATACTAGTTTCCGGATACAACAGGCAGACAGGCAGCAAAAAATAAACCCTACATTATTTTTCGATTGGTTAACCTGAGCACCCCTGATATATTTTAGTATATAAATGTATATTATAGTAATATATTTACTATGTAAGTACGTACACACTTTTCCGCTTTTACAGTTGTATTATTATGAAGATTACATAATATAGATTGCAACATGGCCGAAGACGAATACCAATTGTAATCTCTTTTTGTTAGTATGATTTTTTTATATACCGTATCTATTAATTCACAGGCTACTGAATATAAGTAGCAGGCAGACAATCATCTCTATTTACTAGCTTATCTCAATTTTTTTATACTGTATAGATCTAGCGTATTAGCGTATAGATTTAGCGTTCACGTTACAAGCATTGTAACCAGTCAATTTTTAAGTTAATATTTTTCGAAATATGCCGCGGTGGTACCGGCTTAGAATTGTACCCCTCCACTGCCGCTCGCCAACCCGCCTGCCAAGCGTGGCGAGTATCGGCAATATCCCCTAAATGGGGGGATGGCTATGGGGGGTTATGAGGAGGCTATGTTCAGCAGTGGACATCTTATGGCCGAAAAAGCCAAAAAAGAAAAGATTTTTCTAAATCGTACATTTAAAAAAAAAAAGTAATTGTAAGCCTAAAATTCATCATACTCAAGCTATTAACATCAATAACACATTTTTTTGTTACAATTTAGAGAGGGAAAAAAGCATTGCCTAGGAAAGAAAATTCTATCAATAAATGTACCTATAAATCTCACGAGCAGCAACTGTCTCTATCGGTTGCATAGGGGGTTGGGAGGTACGCTGAGATAGCAATATGTTTACTTAATACCTACAATACAAAAACTGTGTTTGGCATAGAATCCTCTTAATTGTATAAATTAACCATCCATAACACCAGGCAAAGACTAGTGTATCAAATGACCTCAGTTTATCAGTGATATATTATTATGAGTCATATTTTTTTGGATTGTGTATTCTTAATTGTTTTTGTGATTATTGCTTGAAATTAAAAAAAATATAGCGAAGTCAATAAGCTCAAGGTCGCAATGAACAAAAATATCACCGGTACCTACTGTTTATATTGCTTTTATCATTCTATACACAAGTACCTATGCATTTGTGTATGTCTCACAGTAGCGACATCTTTTTTATACTGTATAGATTTAGCGTTTGTCCACTATCTCACTTGATGGTCAGTGACGATGTAGTCGAAAATGTATCACGTTAGACCCAGAATGCTTGTGTGTGTGTGTGTGTGTGTGTGTGTGTGTGTGTGTGTGTGTGTGTGTGTGTGTGTGTGTGTGTGTGTGTAAAAAAATAAACTTACCTTTTATAATCTCCGTAGAAGATATGATGACATCGCTTTCGTCCATTCTCGCCTTGTAGCACAGCAGCGCGCTTGTTTTCTTTATTTTGACTGATTTCTATTGACGATTAATAAAAGATCTGGAAGCAGTTCTATTTTTCACACCATGTTTGCTGACGATGTGATAAGTGAGGGGTTTCTGTGATGAATCTGCGAATAAGAAAAGCAGATATTATGTAAATGAAAACTAAATTACATAAACGCCAGAAGAAACTTAAAACGCTCATCATCATTATCATCTCAGCCATAGGACGTCCACAGCTGGACATATGTCTCCCCCATTGATATCCACAAGGACCGGATGGAAGCGGCCCACATCCAGCCCTTACCTGCTATCTTACTCAGGTCGTTTACCATCTTGCCGGTGACAGTCCTACGCTGCGCTTGCTAGCCCGTGCTCTCCATTCTATAACTTTCCGACCCCAACGACCATCAGTTCTTCAAGCAATATGCCCTGCCCACTGCCACTTCATCTTGCTAATCCACCGGGCTATGTCTGTTACTTTCGTTATTCTACGGATCTGCTCATTTCTTATTCTATCGCTTAGACACTTAGAGAAACCCTGAAAACCTTCATGAACCCTATAACCAAACAAAAATAACAAGTAGTTTATTATGGATTTTCGAAGTGTACATTCTGTGTGCAATGTAAAACATACAAAAAGTTTGTAACTAACATTAGCCTTGAATAACTTTGCTGAATAAGTGCATTCTGACCAGTGATGCAATTCCATTAACAAGATGACAAGCACCTACCAATTATGTCATCGGTTACTTCCTCTTCATTGAACCTTAACCATAAACTCAAATACTATGGCAATTATATTTTTATAGAACAGTAACTCAGTTTCACAACATTGTATCTTAATCACACTTTACACATGTGCGAGCTTTGATTGACACTGATCTGTACAGCCTTGTAAAATCGACCGTCCACAGTAAATAATAGATTACAGCAGTTCAGTGGGCGTCTGGATAGCTACCACTCCCATTTTTTAAACTGCTACCAAACTTACAATGAGTTCAGGCACCTGTTCTGAATGCCAACATTCTGATGTAGCGCGACCACATAGTCACTGAATAACTAAACAATATTTCAGATTCAGTTAAAATCGAAACGAAATTTAACTGTTTTTAACCTTTATTATGTTTTGTGACATTACGCTGATCTATCTGTTAAGCTAACACATGACCAACAAATGACGTTATCTAATACCTTTAAAAAAACGAGCAATCTAAATCTAGGAAACTACTCCAACGATTTTCATGAAATTGAGTACTTATCATGAAGGGGGTTTCGGGAGCGATAAATCGATCGATTTAGATATAGATTCATTTTAGAAAACATCGTTTCAGCCGTGTTTTCAGGCAATGAAAAACTGATACAATGTCATTAGATTATGCCTCTTCCTGATATTTATCGGTACTACTTAAACAACAACTAAAGTTTCTTACCGACACAGCTAACGCTAATTGGCAATAGATGGCGTTGTTAAGCAACACTATGTCATTGAGTCTTTGGTTTGAGGTTAGACCAAGAAAATCAATTCTTTACTTATATTATTGAAAAACCGGGCAAAGCTCGGTTACCCGGATAGTATGACCTGATTTATGATTACGCGACATATTGCTTGGTAACTAGGCTCCTGCAGAAACCAACCGCAATTATCACGAAAAAAATAAATGCTGGATGCACGCATTAATACTGTCCTAATTATACAGACAAATTCCGAGACAACATTTCATTTATTCTATTCAGCCGTTCTGGCGTTAACATTCACCTTTTAGAGCGATAGCTACGCGGTGAGAGCGTCGCCTGTCAAACTGACGGACGCTGGTTCGATCTCATCTGGTGTATTTAGGCAGCAGTCTCTGAGAGCCAGTAAGCATTATATGTCTAGCGTTAGCTAACATAACATCTTCGACCACATCGTAACTGACCATCAAGTGAGATAGACGTCAAACGCTAGATCTATAAGTATATCTATAAAATCTCTCTCACAAACTGTAGCATTTATAATATAAAAGTGAGATATCGGAAACTTCCCTGTATTTTTATTTATTTATTTCAAATTAGAACCGCATATATACAAGAATTAGACTAATGATAAAAATATGCAATACAATAATAAAGAAGTCAAAAAAGTTATATAAAAATGTCAAACAAAAATATAAAATGAGAAATGTCAACTAAGAATACGTACGATCAGATGAATATTACGTCATATAGTATATTCTGTTACAGTCGAAATTGTTTTTTCTCTATCGAAATAAACTCACAGTAACTAAGGCACTCCATCAAGATATCTTGCCTCCTGTCGTCAAAGAGATCACACTCAGGTTTTGGTTTGACAAGAGCATTGAGCGAAGCGATGGATCGCGGGTTCGGGGAAACTGCGTGCGCTACGGTTCTACACTTTGGGACAGACAGCAGTTTATGAATCCTGCCCCGATTGTACCTAACGGGTACAAATAAACGGGACTAAATAATGTGTATGAAGTTGAGTTACTGTTCTGTTACCTTACAGTGCAGTGGTGCAATTTAATTACTTGGAGGTGTTATTAATACCAATTTATTTTATGAACCAGAGTTATTTGAGTGTCTTTCATCATTACTTAATAGCTGTAATGAAGACTTTTTAATAACTATGAGTGAATAGGTTCCTTCTAAATTTTCGTGCTACACTTTAGACCACGTCGTCACTTAACATCAGATGAGACAGTGGTCAAACGTAAGCACATAATCTTTAAAAAAAAAGGTAAACCCGTTATCTAATTCTCAGCATGATGGTACCACCTCAAGTTTTCATAAATGTCACCAAACGCATAGTGTGTTCACGCAGCAGTTCTTGAGGGCCAGTAAGCATTCTAGGTCTAGCGTGATCTGAACATCTTGCACCACATCATCACTGACCATCAAGTGAGATAGTAGTGAAACACTAGATCCCTAAGTACCCTACCACCATGCTGGGAATTTGATAACGGTGTTACATTCACTGGAAGCTCAAGCCGTTGATGGGGATCGAACCAGCATCCGTCAGTTTGGCAGCTGACACTCCCACTGCTGAGCTATCATTGCTTCTGTAACTACTGATAACCAGAATGTACCAAAAAAAGTGTGCCTGCCTAGGAGCTACCTATTCACCTGTGACTTAAAGGCACTCAGATTGTATTCAGGTTTCCTAAGCTTTATAACTTAGTTTGTATATAAAGAGTATTCTCTGTAATTCCTGATATCATTTTGAGTTTTCAAATTAAAATAAAGCAATGTCTTGGTTAAGGCCTAGGATGTGAATCTCCAAAATTAGTGTATCTCAATATGGTGCTTAAAACTAATAAAGATCTGCAAATGAATTTAGTGAGCTGTACAAAAGTTCACCATCACATTTAGATAAAGTTTTTTCGAGAATCTATTAGATTGTACGAGAGATGTCATTGGGTTAAACTGCAATATGTGACAGGAATATCAGGTGTAATGGTAGCATAAAACTAATCAAAAATATAGATAGACAGATCATACATTGTACAATTATAAAAATAATACCTTAATACCATTCATCACTTAATGTCAGGGGAGACAGTTGTCAAATGCAAGCTTATAATATGTAAAAAAAAAAACATTCTAAAGACAGAAAATATAGCCACAAAAAGCAATCAAAGTGGCTTGTTTAAGTGGCTCTTAAACAAGCATGTAGGTAGGACATAAAAAGCAAAACAAGGTACCAAATATGTTAACATGTTAGAAAGTGTTCCACATCTTGCCTAGATTAGCTGATTGAGATTGAGTAACAAATATTCCTTAACCACTTGGTGTGCGGTGTGCAAAACTTTACTATAAATTAAGACCTACTTTATCATCTCGAGGTGAATGTAAGTATATGATAATATATATGAGATAGGTTTTAAACTGACATGGCCACTAAGACAAGAATGATATTTACTGTGTTTATTCATTACTAGTAGCGCCCCATGGTTTCACCTGCGTAGATGACGGTTTTCCCATTACCACAATTATCCCACGGGAACTATACTTTTTCTGGGATAAAAGTAGTGTATGTGTTAATACAGGGTTTAAATTCCCTCCATACCAAATTTCATTCAAAAACAGTGTAGCCGTTTGAGTGTGAAGAAGTAACAAACATACACACAAATTTTCGCATTTATAATATTAGTAGGATATTTACTCGAATAAGGCAATTCTGAATTAATTTTTTTTTTTTAATTGATGTTATTTTCAGTGTACTTGTAACATTGCTTGTGTCTGGAACCAGCACCATGTCACTTAGATGTGGATGCTTGAGAAGGTCTTAAAGCCTTCTTATGAGCACTATATATATATTATTATTATTTTTATTTTTTTTATCACTCTCGATCCCCGTACTAGGATTCCCTATATCGCTGGAGGCATGGACACAGACAATCACAGTACACAAACCTCCAAGACCCAGGACAAACATGTACGCTAATTTCATAATGATAAATTTATACCTGACATAACATAAGATTCACACAATTAATAGTTAATATAAATTACTATGTTGATTAATTTTTAAATATATACATTTAGATAATTTTCATCTTAACTGACATTGTAAAACAATAAATTTAATTTAATTACATGACAATAAAGTCATGATGTCATCATGGATGTAACTGTTGAAACAATTGTTGGATATTTTTAAGAACTTTATGTAATGTACACACAGCAAACAACAAGTAACAATAAAATCTGAGTCTGAATCTCAAAGAAAAAAGAGTGCTATAGTAAACTATACTCTACACTACACATTAAAATATCACTAACCCAGCATTGTTAAAAACTAGGTGGTGCCAGATTATTGGATTATATACAAACTCTCATGTATGTATGTATTATACTTTAGGAAGGTAGCCTACCTATGTTGCTGCTTACTTAACATATTTAGGTAAATTATTTTAAAATTAATTATTTTAAATAAAGCAAGAGATAAATATGTATATACAACTGTGTTATTTTTTAAGTTATACTGATGCCAATGCGCAAGTGTAGAACAAGAGTATCGAGCAGGGTGAGTGGAGGGTAATGGATAATTGGACATACCGGACTACTCAAGTGCCGGATATAAGGGAAAATAAAAATAATATAATTATACATAATATATATAAATAAAATATATATTAGTACCCTACAACCATGCAATGATTAAAAGTTGATGATAAAAATCATATTTGACCCAAATTTTGTGTTGTATAATAGTTTTTGCACATTGTAGGTATGTCCACCTACTGTAATTGACACATATAAGAATTGCCAAAAAATAATTTTGCCTTAATGCCCTGCTAATACAAGGAGTCCTGGAAAACCTTTACGTAAATGACATGTTGCCAGACATGCATATAAGCCACTACACTAAAATATTGAAAAAAATCGTAATAAATGGTATTAGTAATCTTTCTTCTTAATTTTTACAATAAGCATTATGTGAGTAAATGTATATTACTTATGTCTGTGCTGGTTGAGTTAACATTGCTTATACAAGTTAATATAATTATGAGGTATTAAGTTGTAGGCTCATAGAAATTACTGGAAACTGTAGCCCCAGTTTGTTCTTAGTGCTAAGGATAGCTATTGCCACTTAATGTGGAATTGCACGAAGTATGATGAGACCTTTGCACTGGGAATGGTAAGAGGCTGGCTTTTTAACCTAACCCCAGTTTTCATCCCTGTGTAATCTATTGAATCTCTTTTATAATTGACTAGAATAGGTAAACTAATGTAATACAGTGTCTTTAGAACATAATTCGTAATAATGAATAAATTCCTACAACATACTCTCTTTATAACGCCACAGCCATTCTCTATCACAAAGAAATATTTTCATATTTAGACATCAACAACATATTTAACAGTTTAATGGTTTTTATAATCAACTCACAAAAGTAATCTTTTGAGGTGCCAAAATTTAGAAAGATACTATTGATATAGATGATAAGGCCTCTGGTTACATTTGTACCATGCAATGTACTATTTAGAAAATCTGTATGTCGACACCAGAAAGATCAAACTCACCTAATAGTACTGAAGAGAAGCTGCGAAGCAGGAACTCTGGCAGCAAAAAATCCTTGATTGACACTATAGATGTAGAGACTGGGAACACAGCCACTCTATAATCACGGTAAACTTGTTTCGAGACTAACAATCACTTGAATTTATAATGAAAAATGCTCAGCATTTATCAAAGGAGCTGGAGAAATAATATTTCGTGTAAATTCGTTCAAGAGACGCAGATCGTGTCATACTGCCGCGTAGGAGGCTACTTCGTAATCAGCGTAGGTTGGTTTTCTTAGCAAACCTAAGGTCAACTCAGATCAGACGGATTTCGTAAAGCCTTCCCAATAAAATGCATTCTATTTACGTTTCCAATAAGCCGACATACGATCGCTGCAAACTAGAGTACACTGCGATAGTTTACAATTCGGTTTATTGTAAACATTACAGAACCACCGGGCAGGACAATATAGATAATCAGTTGTTTTGCTATGACGCATTACACTAACGCAAGGTCGAAAAATCACATTCAACTGACGAAAATTAATTCAAATCAGTACCTAATCAGTTCAATTCAAGTGATGTGACTTTAAATTGTAATATAATTTAGTTGTCAACCTGTGAATCTGCCAAACGGCAGCAGACTAGTACACGACCGCACTACATTAAAAACGTACATACCACGTAAGATCACTCTCTTCCGTGACAAGTACTATCTACTCTATGGACTCTACTCATTTGGGGCAGCGGACTCGCCCGTAGACAGTCTCTGTTTACGCTCTCTGTCTACGATTGTACGCGTTTAGAAGTAGAGGGATAATCCATAGAAGTAATATGTACTATGTACAACTGGAACGCGCACTGAGCTGAAAAAACGAGCCGATAGAGATAGTTACCACGGAGTCAGTTTGTCCCACTCTATTAGATGTTCACAGTATGACCATAATTTGAGCAACGAATGAGACATCTGTGGAGTCATTAACCATATGACGTACATAATATCATAACCACGTATTTTTATTTACTTTTATATAATAAGATAGGGTTTGAGTGGACGAAACTAAGATTTAAAAGTAAATGATATAAAACATTTCCGTACATGTTGCATTTTTTAATCACTAATGACTAGTCTACATAAATAGTTTTATGTAATTTGTAGCGCAGGTCAATTCTGTTGCCTAAAAAAGCCATGGATTTCATTCAAATATTCGTAAATCCATACATGAAGGTAACGCATAACAACGTTAAATAAGATATCTAACTAACATGAATGCAAAAAGGAAATGCATCATTTTGTTGTTGAAATTTTGTTGATGAAAATTTTTCAATTTTTCCTGATCATCTGGCTTTAAATGATGGCTGCTCACCCACTGTATGACTACTAACGTTTATTGGAATTAGTTTAGCCACCTCTGATTTATTTCATAATTTCTCTGAAAGCTGAAAAGGAAAAGAAGTCAGCTTGTCGATAAAACTAATAGTAGTAACAGATGGGATATACTATGTACTCGTGGTAGGATAATTTTTTTTTTGTGAGTGATAAAGTTGAAACACGAATCGAACTAAAACTCGACAAAAATATTGTCACCCTAATCACGCCACTTTTTTGATGTTCTCATAGTAATAAATAAAGCCTACCAAATAAGTTTACTAGTAGTAGTAATAACCAATTTAGAACTTATGTTAATTTCGGTGTAAAGAACTTTATTGTGTTAAGACATTACAAAATTTCACTTACAAGACAATTGTGCTTACGGTTCTTTATTTCTTACATAGTTGTCTTAAGGTGATAATTATCAAATTCAAAAGTATGTAAATCCGTACACTCTTTGTTATCGAATTCCAAGACTTAAAATATATATTGTTGAAATGAATACTGAAGTGTTAGATAGAATCAGAAGATATGATTGAGATATGACCATAGAATACTTTCTATGACAGGATTTAAGGCTAGGTTTATGTGCCTGAGCCCAGAAATGAAGAAGATGGACTATTATTTATATATATTTATTTTAAAAAATACTGTAAATAAACCAACTAAAGCGGATATTGTATAAAATTAATCAAAAATATCTGGTTTAGTATTAAAATAGAACAATAGATAGGTATTTGCCTACTTAGTAAACTGATAACTACGTAAATACCTTACGTAATACAAATAATAATAGTTAATTACGTAAAAAATTTAAGTAATATTATTTAATAATATATTTAAGGTTAATGGAAATGCATATATGTATAAAAAAACACTTATAAAATAAGTTATACAAGTTTATTTTTGAACACTATCGAGAGTTTCAGCAGTTATCAACGCACGCCTACGGTTTGCATTTGGTATATTATTCTTACTGAGCTTATCTTACTATGTAGGCTCAGAGTCGCACAACGAGCTATGGAGAGGGCTATGCTCGGGATTTCTCTACGTGATCGAACCAGAAATGAGGAGATCCGTAGAAGAACGCAAGTCACCGATATAGCCCAGCGAATTAGCAAGTTGAAGTGGCAGTTAGCAGGGCACATAGCTCGACGAACTGATGGCCGTTGGGGCCGTAAAATTCTCGAATGGAGACCACGGACTGGCAAGCGCAGCATAGGACGGCCCCCGACCAGGTGGACAGACGACCTGACTAAGATCGCAGGCAAGGTCTGGATGCGGGCCGCTTCCAACAGGTCCTTGTGAAAATTAATGGGGGAGGCCCAGAACCAGGAACCTTTTTACAACGTAATTGGGATAATCCATGTATTTATATACTACGATGCGTTAGCATCTTATTATAGTTTGTGATTATTGAAACAACCGGTGACTTTCCACAGAGTAGTATATATTTTTCTTCATATAGATAATACATACTTGCATGATCATAGATAAACATAGAGGTGTTGCTAGTACTCATACAATATGGTCTTATTATAATATTAATTTAACACACTCCCTTATTAAAATAAGACGGTCACCTCAAAATAAACATGACAACTAAATAATAATATGTCTTCTATATAAGTATTGTTATTACATATCTACAATTCCAAACTGTTTTATAAACTTATAATGTTTTTGATAACTTAAACTTTTTGTGAGAATGTCTGCAGGCATATCATTTGTATTTAAATACTTAACTGTAACAAGATTATTTTCGACAGCAGTTCTTACAAAATGATATCTAACATCGATATGCTTGCTTCTCTTATGAAATACATAGTTTTTAGTTAGTTTTTGTGCACTTTGATTGTCATTAAATAAGATAACAGGAGACTCATTTCTACAATTTAATTCTAACAATAGATTTCTCAAGTATATAGCTTCTTTAGATGCTTCACAAATTGCCATATACTCTGCCTCTGTACTTGACAAAGCTATTGTTGTCTGCTTTTTACATTCATATGAGATAATACTATTGGACATTTTAAATATGTAACCAGTAAAAGATTTTCTATCTAAGCAATTTGATGCCCAATCAGCATCTACATAGCCTACCAAATCTTGATTATTTTTAACATATCTTAAAGCAAAAGACTTTGTTTTCTTTAGATATTTTAAAATATGTTTGGCATGTTTCCAATGGATTTCATCAAAATTACTATTAAACTGACTTAAGTAACAAACTGCATACAATATATCTGGTCGGGTAAGTACTGACAGATATAGTAAACTACCTATCAGTTGCTGGTAAGGATACTGAGTAGTAGAACCATTACCTTTTTCAAGTTTCAAATTAACTTCCATTGGTGTACTAATTGGGTTACAATTTTTCATATTAAATTTACATAACAGTTCATCAACAAATTGTTCTTGGTCCACACAAATAACATTGTTTTCCTTCCTGACCCTCATACCTAAACATTGTTTTATTTCTCCTAAATCTTTTATTTTGAACTTTAATTTTAACTCAGTCTGAAGGCTTTCTGTTTGATTTTTACAGTTAGAAAATATAAAAAAATCATCTACAAACAAAGCTACATATATCGATCCACCATCAGACAATTTAAAAAAATAAACATGGTTCATATACAGATTTTTTATATCCTAAGCTTTGCAAACAATCATCTACTCGTCTGTACCACTCCCTAGCTGACCGTTTTAAACCATAGATTGCTCTCTTCAGCTTTAAAACTTTGTTTTCTTTAGTAGGACATATAAAATTATCAGGTAAACACATATAGACTGGCTCACTTAAATATCCATTGAGAAAAGCTGTGGTAACATCAAGGTGAGTAATATCTAAGTTATACTTTACACTCAATGCAAACAGTAATCTAAGAGTTGAATAGCGAAGTACTGGAGAAAATGTCTCTTTATAGTCTATTCCTGCCTTCTGTGTGAATCCTTTGGCCACTAAACGTGCACGATATCTGACAGTTCCATCACTATTTAACTTTTTTCTGTACACCCACTTACACTTTACCACTGTTGCTTGTTCTGGTCTATCCACTACCTCCCATGCTTCATTGTCATTTTAATTCTTCTTTCATTTCTTTACACCATTCTTCTGATTCTGGTCCATTCATAGCCTCATCATATGTTATCTGGTCTCCATATAGATTTATATCTGTCTCGACACACATATTGCTAAAACCAAATCTGTCAGGCCTCTTTTTTATCCTTACTGAACCTGAAGGGAGAACTCTGTCAGTAATATCTCTCAAGTCCTTCATAGATAAGTTGTCAGAGGAGTCTTCGTAACAACTATCGGATTCATTTTCCTGTTCCACATAGGTGCTGTCATCATTTCCTATCACTGTGCTAATAGATTGCTCAGAGTCAGATGTATCAGTGTCATTGTGCTTCTGAACATTATGACTTGTTGATGATTCTTGACCTTCATTCATAACAACTTGGGTCATTTCTGGATCATCACTAGGCTCCATAATGGTGACATCTCTGCTTGTGATCACTTGATCTTTTTCAGGGTTATACAGTCGGTAGCCCTTCACATTATCTGCATATCCCACTAGATAATGTTTTACAGCCTTTTTGTCCCACTTCAAACGATTTTCCTTCGGTACATGAGTCATCACTACACTACCAAAGATCCGTATATGGCTGAGATTTGGCTTTTGGCCAGTCCAGAGTTCATAAGGCGTTTTCTGGTTCAGCCCTGAAGCTAATGTTCTATTTCTTAAATACACAGCTGTGTGAACTGCTTCCGCCCAGAGCTTCTTCTCCATGTTGGCATCATAAAGAAGACATCGAGCTCTTTCCACCACCGTCCAGTTGAGTCTCTCACACATCCCGTTTTGTTCAGGACTATAAGGATTTGTACGCTGATGAATAATCCCACATTGCTTTAAGAAATTCTTCATTTCATTCGAGCAAAATTCTGTGCCATTATCTGTCCTTAACATCTTGATATGTGAATTAGTCTGCTTTTCAACCATGAGCTTGAACTCTTTGAAGTAAGAAAATACTTCACTTTTATTTTTCATAAAGTAGACAAACGACATTCTGCTATAATCATCCACAAATAACAAGAAGTATCTGGATAATCCAATGGACTTAGCTTCCATCGGTCCACACACATCAGCATGGACTACTTCTAGGATTTCTTTGCTTCTATGACTGCTATGTGGAAAAGGTAGTCTCGTCTGCTTTCCTTCACAACAAACAATACAGTTGGACTTGCTGATTTCTGCTTTATTTTTGTAGGCCATACCCTCTACAGCTCCTTCCTTCATGGCATTCATGTCCTTGCTATTAATATGGCCAAGTCTTCTATGCCAAATCGTATCTGGTGCTGTGGCTGAGGCTGTTAATGAACATACTGACCTGGTGTTCAATCTATAAACTCCATTCGTTAATTCTGCAACACCAATCAATTGATTCTGTCGGTTTCTAATGTAACAATGTTCCCCATGGAAACTAACTTTGTTGCCATTCTTTATCAACTGACTGACTGACAACAAATTTGTTGTAAGATTTGGAACACACAACACTTCCTTGTCGACAACATCATACTGCGATTTGCCAACAACTGTTGTAATATGTGTCTCTCCTGAACACAACACAGGCATGGTCTTTTTGTTCGCAACTTTAATCTCCTTAGTTCGTAGGTTATGTGACACATTTATTATCTTTTCTTGGCTTATTATCATGTGAGTGCTGGCTCCAGAATCGATGTACCACTCATTTTTGCCGAAACTACCATTAAGAAAAACTGCACTGAATGCATTTGCTGTTTTTTCTTTCAACAATGGGCACTGATTTTTATAATGGCCGCTTTGTTTACATTTGTAGCATTTAATGGTTTTGACAGGTCGAGTAGCCATATTGTCTCCAGTTTTGCCAACCTTTATTAACTTTTTTCGCTGCCAACCTTTAGATGTAACGAAAGCATTTCCTGATTCATTGCTGCCAACATTATCACTCATATCCATCAGTTTTGTCTTTATGACGTCAGCGGATATTGCAATTCCTGAATGTTCGATCGCCATTATTTATCATCGGCGAGAATTTATCAGGAAGTCCCGCCAACAACAATGATCCAACCCATTCCTCATTTATATCGAACCCGGTTCCTCTCAATTTTTGCGCCGTATCAATAATCTGAGTCACGTATGCCGTCATTGACTCACTGTCTTCTAAACGTATCGAAATAAGATTCCGTAACAAACTAATTCTGCGTGTGAACCCAGAGTCATCAAATAGCGATTTTAGCTTCTTCCATACATTCTGCGCTGTCTTTTCTGACTTTATATGCACGTATAGACATGAATCGATGGTCATTATTAACTTCGCTTTTGCTTTTTGTTCATCCACGCTAGCTGTTTCGCCGCCATTTTCGTCATTCTTGTTAATTTCGACGCCTTCCAAAATCAATAAATTTTCGACAGCGAACGCCCACTTTTCGTAATTTTCGCGTCCTTTGAGTTTTGGAACATTTAAGATATAATTTCCAGCCATTTTAGGGTCTACTAACGCGTAATTTAATTAAAACTAACGGGACTGAGCCCATAACCTATTGAAACAACCGGTGATTTTCCACAGAGTAGTATATATTTTTCTTCATATAGATAATACATACTTGCATGATCATAGATAAACATAGAGGTGTTGCTAGTACTCATACAATATGGTCTTATTATAATATTAATTTAACAGTGATACTACGTAACTGGATCGCCAACTTAATACTTATGACATAGTCAAAATAGACTGTAAACCAATACCATAAGATTCATTTCTCTTTTTTCAAGACGAAGTAGAAAATCGAGCTAAGTGAAATAGCCTATAAGTAGTTGTTTGTCCTTGTCTAGCAAGTTGTCATTAGATAGTTGTTACTGTGGTGGTTATGGTGTCTATACACACAGTGTTGTCAGTCTGTATATCTTCGTCGGTTAAATAAAATACCTAGAGGCGTTTTCCAAATACATCAAAATATGTAAGACTTTAACTGTACAACTTTACCTTTTACAGTTTTTAATTTTTTAAGTTGTTACAAAATATGCTATAATGTTATCTAGATATTTCAGGCCTGACCATTGAAATTGGCACTCATTTAGATCATACTTTTTTATCATTAAAGTCAACAAACGACGCATATATATCATAATATTGAACTTAGATCATATCGACAACGCGTAAGTGCCACGTTATACCCGTAGAAACAGTGTAAAGTAAGACCTATCTATTATTGCAACTGAGCAATTAAATGAAGGTAAACACAACGAAAGGTTTATAGATATAAGGGTAGTTAAAAAGAGTTATCAACCATAAATCTATGTTTATTTCCTCAATGCTGGGTTTTTTATATAACAGTCAATAATACGTGCATACGATAAAAAAATGTTGCGTAGGATTTGTTCAAATATCAAGTCGCGTATTGCTAGTCATTTAATTGCTTATTTACGACTTTGCATCTATCTGCGGCCGCTGCTACAGCTCCGATAATGGCCGCTCTGAAACCTGAAAATATAAATTATTATTTTTTAAAAACTAGTGAAATGAATAATGACTAATAAAAATCGGTCCTAGAGTTTAGGGGTATGATGAGAAAGATACACTGTATAAACTACAAACCCATACATAACCTATACATACCCCCTTTTTCTTCGGGGGCTAAATAAAAAATAAGAATATTATACCACCCTAGGCTCCTATACCCTATGCTTATTGCAATTTTGTTAGATGCACGTCTTGCCAAACCCCATAGGCCTAACTCTCTCGTTGCTTGGCGTTTACAGTTTTTTTTTTAATGTAAAAGTAGCAAACAAGCAGACGGACCGCCTAAAGGTCTTAAAGATTTTATTATGTTTTCAAACTAACCATGCTGTTCCAAATGGTAAGTTCCCTCTGCAGTGGATCCAGCTGGACTTGTGACGTTATCCTTCATCGCTGCTGGATGCCCACCACTTTTCAACATGGCTGCAGAGCCCAGGGTGGTCTGCGCAGCCAGACGCAGTGCCAAGTCACGAGGCAATCCGCAACGGACCCCACCATCAGCGAGAGATTCTATTAGCATGTATACCTGAAATGAAGAGTAAAATAATTTTACAATAGAAAGCAATAACGATCGAATGATGATTGCAGAAAATTTTCGTCCTTCGACCACGTTATGAGGATTGGCAAATACTAGTTACTTCGCCAACTTTTGCTCAGCTATGATCACAGGTAATTTTAGTGCATTATCCGATTTTGATGGGGTTTTTCTACTAGATAATAGATAATAGACTGTCTACAAATAAAAATGCAGTGGCTCACCCCAGGTCAAACGCTGCAAGAGTGTCTTAAAGCAAAGCTTACCAATAAAAAGGTAATGGTAACTGTTTGGTGGTCTCATCATTGTGTTATTCACTATAGCTTTCTCAGGTGTGGTCAAGCAGATATCACTGTGGCGACATTTACGGTAACAATTATGGCGAAACTGGACAGAGAAACAGCCCAGACTCGTGAATCAATCTTCACTATTATTGCTCCATGATAACGCAAGACCTCACACTGCACGAGAATCCATTGCAACTGTATGGGAGCTGCAGTTAGGAGCCATACGTCATCCTCCGTACTCCCAGACCTTGCTACAACGGACTACCTATCTTTTTTTTGTGATTAGAACAATCTTCCACGTTAGAAAAATGTTCTTCCCTGGAGGCAGTACAAAATGCTTTCACACAGTTTACCAGAGTAAGTGTAAGTAAAAAAACAAGATTCAATTTTTCTGTACATATCGGCAATTTCATACTTTAACCCCTAATATGTTCATTATACCTTGATGGTCTTCCATATAAGATTTTGTACCGTAACGACAGGATACTAATTGATAAAAACATAATAATATTAAAACTCACGTTCATAATTACTTTACACTGTTTTTTACGGGTATAACGTGGTACTTACGCGTAGTCGATATCACGATCGACAATTGTTTCGGCTAATTGATAAAAACATTGTGAATTGAAACTTACATAAGCAGGCCCACTACCGCTGAGCGCAGTGACTGCATCCATCTGATACTCCGGCACTTCCTCACAGGTGCCCACTGCCTTGAACAGCTGCGAGGCTAATTTGGCGTCATCTGCAGTGGCGCGTGAGCCCCGGGACAGCGCAGCAGCACCCTCCTTGACGAGAGCAGGGGTGTTTGGCATTACCCGTATTACACGAGCTTCTGGGGGTAGCACCTACAAAAAGGAGGTGGATTTATGCGCTTGCATGTCAATCTATATTTATATGCATAATGCTGATTTAAGAAACCTAGGTACCTTATATTTTATAAATTCCGGGAAAGTTTCTGACAGTAAAAAGGCTGTAAAGAATCAGAATCAAATATATACCAATCAATAGTAGCGGCCACTAGGAGTTTTTCACAGTTTTGAAGAAAAATTTATTGAACCTATCCTGTTAGATGCAAGCGAATATAAATCTTGTTGTTTTATTATGTCAAATTAACTTCGACCGTAGACGATATATTTAGCAGACTTAGTCTTAGGAACTTTGTTAATACGATAAAAACTAACAACATTGTCATTATTTATCATATCTTATCAGTAATAGAGCATTCAATGCTGCCATTGATCTGCACAATCCTTGTACAGACTGCAGATCAGTGGCAGCAGTGAATGTCCTATTCGACTAATGCTTTTATCCAGATCTTTTTTGCGATATTAATTTGACTGTCTACCTTGACTGCATGAACAATATTCAAGGGACCGTCCTAGGTATAACTTACCTTTTCAATGGTTCCAGTAGACACACCCATGGCGACAGATATAAACAGTTTGTTTTTTGCAGCTTGCAGATCCCTAATTTCCTTCAACGCCGGCCCAACCACATCTGGCTTCACAGACACAATCACTACTTCCGACCTCTCCACAACCGACGAATTGTCGAAGAACGTCGAAGCTCCTAGACCCTGAAAAAAAGACCATATTCAGGTGGAGTCAATATTAAAAATTTCCTGATTTGCGTTTCTGCCGTAATAGCGGCAGGACGGACACCGTGGATTTTTTATTTGTATATTTATTAAAGCAACATAGTTAAACAAGAATTAATATTATTATCAGGATATTTACTACGTATTTTATTTGTCTGTCTTTGCCTGTCGAATCAAGGAGCACAAACGGGACGTGAAAAATAAAGACGTTCAAAAATCGGCCACGGCCCAGAATATTTTGGAATCGGGAATGACCCATTAGAATGAGTTACACGACCCTGAGATAATCTCGACAGAACGCCACTATATGGTGGTGATGGTATGAGGTAGGCATGAGTTAAAATGACCAAATACAAAAATTTAAATAGAGATGACGGGTTCCAACTTTCAAGAACCTGGTATCCAGTTCATCAACACCGAAAAAGTTCCAAAATAAATACGCGTACCGATACCGTGAGTTTTGTGTGTCGAGATCAATATCGAGTTTTAAGTTAACAAGGCAACATTAACATAATTTAAAAATAATTTAGAAGAGCAATAAAATAATCTAACTTAAAATAAAAACCTTAAACATTTAATAAAAACTAAAATAAATCTAAAACGGGCCCCTGCGGCATTGTACCCAAGATGCTGGCAGCGTTTCCTCTTTGTATTACTAGGCTAATACGTTGAGCGGGGAAGCTGCCAGCTCGGTCTCCTGAGACGTCAACCAGTCTCTTGGAGCTTTGGTGATAGTGACAGTGGTAACATCATAAGTGCAACAAACGTGAAAGAAAGGGGGTAGATAGATTTGTCTGCTCTTAAAGTACCCGCAGAAACTACAGTTTACTAGTGACGATGGCGCATGAAACTGTGCCGAAATATCGAGCAAAGAAAACAATAAAATACATGGTAAACATCCCTATAACAATATTAATTCTTGTATAAGTGACCATACCGGTTTAAAAACGTATATGGTTAATAATTTTAATTATTAAACAAGGCACCTATTTTGAAGAAATTATGTATAATACCTACAATTTCGTCAGTCGTGGTCAAAAATATATACCCTTGCAACTGGTTGTCTTAACTATGGATCAAAATACCCGGCCTTATTCCAATACCTCTTATCTTTATTGGCGGTTATTGTGACACAAAGTCAAGGATAGAATGTGTTGACAATCTTAATCATAAGATAAACAACAGTCGACGTATTTAAGCTGATTAGGTATTTCATAAGAATACCTATTTACGTAAGTTTCGTAATATGTAACGTAACGTAAGTTTCGTAATATGTAACGTAACGTACGTTCGTAAACGCCGCACATCCGCTGTCAGAGCTAGATAATATGGCTTGGTCGATGGAGCTGCCGAACGCACGCCACTCTTTTGTTTTACACAATCAATCAATCGATCCTTTATTTGTATAAATGATTTGCGAATGAATTCACCGCGGGCTCGTCGAATATTTATGTCCAAAATGTATAAAGGAAAACTTTGGAAATTTTGTGTTTCGGTCTTAGATGGTATTAAAATATGTATTGACCACATTATTCACATACCTTGAACGCTTCAGCGCAAGCCACATCGGCCGGGTGACAGCTTGCTGTGATCTCATCGGGTTTTGCCAAACCTGAAATAACAAACATGTTATGAAAATAAATTGTATATTTTGTATTACCAAAGTTAATAAAACTAAATAAAATAAAACTAATAAAACTATAATAAAATAAAATAAAAGTAATAAAACTATAATAAAATAAAAAACTATAATAAATAAGTTAAGAAATACGTAATATAAGTATCTAATGGTACGCTGTCACACTCGCTGAGCTTGTCCCTACCATCATATAGGAATTAAGACATCTGTAACACCCTATAAGGTATCTGGTTTGAAGCGATGACAGCTCAGCCATGGGAGAGTCTCGGCTGTGAAACTGACGGACGCTGGTTCGATCCTCATCAACGGCTTAACAATCCGGTGAAAGTAACACCGTTATCAAATTTCCAGCATGGTGGTAGGGTACTTTAGAGTACCCGTATGGCTAGCTACCACCCAAGTTAGATAAACTGTAGTGTGTTCAGAGTGACGTCCTTGAGAGCCAGTAAGCATTCTAAATCTAGTGTGACAACATCTTCGTCCACATCTTCACTGACTATCAAATAAGATAGTGCTCAAACGCTAGATCTAGTCAGCATAAAAAAAATCCTTGATAATTTCATTTCGCTTGGGGCTATTTATTTATTTATTTATTTACAAAATCCACAGCCCTTTATAAACAAATTATTGTACAAATAGCTTACACCTAAGGCCAATAACGGATTTACATTTTACTGATGTAACTTAGGTATTTTTAGACTGTCATAGTATGTGAACTAGTAGGTTTTAGGTGCATTAGTGTGTGTGTGTTTGGGTTTTTGTGTATGTTAACGTGTTTGTGTCTAAAAAAAAAAAAAAAAAATTTTAAAAACTATTAAAATACTTTAAGTTACGTATCATCGTCAGCCTAATCATTAAAGTCCGGTGAAGCCGTAAATACCCCATGTGGTGAACAGCATTAAGTAATTTCTAAAATAAAGCCTAATCACAGATGCCCATAGGCCGCGCCACTGGTCACTCAGGTGTCTAGAGAATGCGCGTTTATTGTAGTTCGGTTCGGTTACGATATTTAGTTAATTTTAATTAATGGCAAAAGTTAAAAAACATTATTGCCAGTGTCACGTCAAGAAGCAAAATAAATTATAATGTCTTTGTAACTTTTCCATGGGGTGGGATCATAGAAGTAATATGTACTACGTACAAGTACATATTACTTCTATGGGTGGGATACATAACAAAAAGAAGTGACATTTGAATGTCCGCCAATCATAATTATGCTTATCAGACTACTAATTTTACTGAAAAATAGGGAAAAATGCTGCTCACAGCGACTGACTACTCGAAATGACTAGCGAATTACTCACCCACAGTTGTATAAAGGTAAAATTAGAGTCGCTGGATGCGGGCCGCTTCCAACAGGTCCTTGTGGAAATCAATGGGGGAGGCCTATGTCCAGCAGTGGACGTCCTATGGCTGAGATGATGATGATGATGAAAATTAGAGTTATTGGTATGAGTTATGAATTATTAATTACTAAATGCGCTCCGCTGTAGTACCCGAGCTGAAATGATAAGTAGTATTTTTTTAAAAAGATGTGGTATTAACGATTTTTGTGTCTTCCCGTGATCCTACGGAATCCATCAATATTGTCGGGCTTAAAAGTAGCCTACGCGTTATTCCTGGTAAATGCTATCTTCATGCAGAACAGATTTCATGTAAATCCGTTCTGAGGTAAGAGTAACAATAATAAAAACGAGAAACGATCAACAAACTTTCGCGTTTACTATATTAAGTATGGATAGCGATATTATTATACAGCAAGAAATATTATAAGGCACCTGCAGAAATAAATCCATTTGCCAGTGCAAAGGCAAGGCGACCACCTCCGATGAACCCGATCTTCATTGCTTCACTTACTGCTACTGAAACGTATATAAACAAAATCTATTTAATTCCTTGACCCCCACAAACAAAACAATTCTTAGAACGCGTGTGTTTTGGTTGTTCGACCACTACAAACAAAACAATTCTTAGAACGCGTGTGGTTTGTTTTTTCTAGCGATCCTTACAAACTAGCAAATTATCCTAATATATCAAGAATAAGCAGAATAAGGAGCTAAAAATAATGGAGAAAAGATGATCAAACCGTGTCTATTTATACCGCCAGGCAGTAGTGTTCGCATTACTTTGTTCTGGTTTGAAGAGTATGGTTTCCGGTGAAATTACAGGCACGTGAGATTTACCAATTGTGTACCAATGTCTCAGGTTAAAGGGTGCAGTCTAGTTCTTTACAAATTGTATCTGTCTGTCTATAGTCACAGATTACCACAGACCACTTAACATCCTGTGGTACTTCTGCTTATTTTGTCACGTTTATCTCATAAAAAAAATCTTAATCATGTTGAAGTAATTTTACGCAACATTTAATATTATTTCTCTTATTTATGTCATACTAGTAGCGCCCTGCGGTTTCATCCGCGTGGATTACGGTTTTCCTGCTACCGCAACTATCGCACAGGAACTATACTTTTTCCAGGATAAAAGTAGCCAATGTGTTATTAATCCAGGGCTTATACTATCTCCATACCATTACCAATTTCATCGAAATCGGTGTAGCCGTTTGAGCGTGAAGAAGTAACAAACGTACACACATACACAAACTTTCGCATTTATATTATTAGTAGGATATATCCAATGATGTTTTACTAAAGATGACATATATTCATACTGCGCGGTGCTTAGATTTTGTTCCTTTACGACATAAACATGCTTACTGCGACAGATAATACGGTGCAAATAATATAGAAAAGGATAGCTATATGTTTAGACTTGCGCTTGAAACACGCGTCATAATTAACATTACTACAATTGACTTAATTTTGCCGCCTCAGTTTCCGCGCGCTTGTGCGACATCTACCTCATATAAACATATAATAACGTTGTATTCTACCCATGTAATTGCGAAATAAATATTTTGAGTTTGAGTACGTGCATTGTTTTTGCTATCTGTGACTTATCTTAGATGTTTACGAAATGAAATGAAATCCTACTGTACAATATTGTAGGTGATTCAACTAAAAATAAACCACTTACGTTTTCTCTATTACGTAAATTATATATAAATAGACACACACAAACACACGTGCTTCCTCAGTAAAGATATTGTGAAGACTGAACGAGGGACAGCAGAGAACATTTAGGTACATTAATAATTAGCGAGACTGACTTGAGATTGATCTTCACCCCGTGTTCTCTGTGTTATCACTTATCAGTTATCAAGTTATTACGAATAATTATTTACATTGTAATACATTTATTACTTGACGTAATAATTTCACCGCTCTGACGTGGCCGTGATCAACATTCTACGAGTACAAACATTTCGCCTTAGGATTGAAAAATAATACCTAATACTCTAAGTGTACTCATAATATTGTGAGAAGTGACTAGAATGGGTAAGATAAGCAATAAGGATATCAGAGGAAGCTTGAAAGTAGCATCAGTGAATAATAAGTTGAAAGGGAATAAATTGGCTTGGTATGGGCATGTCATGAGGAGAAAGCTAAAACATTTTTTTTTTCATTACACTCAGTCCCCCGCACTAGGATTCCCTGTATCGCGGGAGGCATGGACACACACAATCACAGCACACAAACATCCAAGACCCTGCCTATTTATGTTTTTACGACAGACCTAAAAAAGACGGAGGCTTGCCTCCGTTTTTTTTTTTAAGTCAGTCAGTTAAGTCAGTCCGTAAATACAACCGAATTGTAAATCGGTTGTATTTTTTCGTTAGGTACCTTAGAACTCGGAACTGCATCATTTATGAATTGATTTGAAAAAATCGAACGAGTAAAACTATTACATATCTACTCCTTAACCTTTCAATTAAAATATAATTAAGCCGAACGAATAAGTAGAAGT
The DNA here is from genome assembly GCA_934044485.1 of Apeira syringaria. Taxonomy (NCBI): domain Eukaryota; kingdom Metazoa; phylum Arthropoda; class Insecta; order Lepidoptera; family Geometridae; genus Apeira; species Apeira syringaria. Next base: position 6,063,869 of record OW203672.1, on the reverse strand, counting down.
AAGTATCCCTAATATTAAAAGAAAGAAAGAAAGAAAAACATATTTATTTATATTACTTAGTTATTATATACCTAAAATTATCCTTAAACGATACATCGATCACAAATTAAGTACGTACATATTTTAAGTACTTTTAGTTATGCACATTGTAAGTATACCTTCCTATCGTATTTTCAACTGATAATTCGATTATAAACAACATTTAATCCTCTCATATAAAACTTACAATGTATAATTTATCTGGACTTGTACATCAATATAATAAACAGATATTAATCTAAGAGACGATATTTACTTTGTACTTATGTTTGTTTGTAATATAACATAAAAACGACTGGAATTATTTTAAACCAACAGTGAAATGTTTTATGACGAGGGACTAACATAAATATTCTTTTTTCTAACCGATTAGGTGGTGAACAAACTTAATACTACTGGAAAGTTTAAAATTTATTTTAACAAAAGAATGTCAACATAATAAGAATGTTTACGAAAGAGTACCATTACAAAACTTACTAATGGTTTATTAATTAGACAATAAAACTCATTATTTTTACACTTTTAATAATATACAATAATCTTTTATAAATACTTATAGAAAGAGCGTGACAATGGGCGGCCTTATCACTAAAAATGATTTTTTCATTTTCATTATTTCATGTCATATAAAATTGTTATCTACTAGGGCCTAGTAGATACCAATTTTAGTAGGTTTAGTAGGTTTCATTCTGCCTAGTAACTGGGCACAATGAAACCCAAGATGTAATCTTAAATAAAAGTTTGATGTGAGATGGAAAAATAACGGACACAAATTTCGTTACAACTATCATAGTATAAATACATATGAAAAAATACCTACGGGTCGAATTGATTACCTTCCTTTCTTGAAGTCGGTTTATAAGAAGATGACTATCGGTTTTCTTTCGCATACATCTTATATAATATACCTACCTACATAATGGTCTGTGTAAACTGCTGTCAATTTGTGAGCATCATGATAAATGTCTAATTCAATGTTGAGAAAACTGAGACGATTGTCGATAATGTTTAGAATAGAATAGAATGTTTTATTTGCATAAAATGTTGGTACATAAAGGTGGCTTAATGATTGTACAATGCAGATCTACAACATTTTGCTGGACACCAGCGTGCAAATATTTATGGTATTATTGGACGTTTAACTACAGCAGGAAAAAAATAATACAATAATTATTTATCGCAATAAAATCATAAAACTAATAATAATTACAACGGAGATGTACATTATTAGACTATTAATATATTTGAGAGAGCATAAATGATTACCTCATTTGATATTTTTATCATTTAGATAATCCTTAACTGTATAATAACATTTTTCTGACAATAGTTAGGTCGGATAGGGGACATGTTCTCCAGTTTTTCTTACCAAAATCAGGGTCAAAGTCAGAGATCATTCTCTTTGTGAATGTGGATTAGATGATGGAACATTAGATCTTATATATACTACTTAGAGTTTACGAACATTAGATCATATTTTCTTCTGCTGTCCCAAGTTATCCTATTCTTTATATGATGTCCTGAGTCCTCAAATCCCTAATTCAATTCTAATATAATTTCAAATATCTACTCTCTTTAATTTTTACTCCATTTGTTTATATTTTGTGTAATTTTATTTTGTAGTCGTGGGTTCAAGTCCTACTAGCAGCCGATTTTTTTCCTTCAAATATTTGAACGTAAGTTCCGCCTAGCATGTTGTTAATGCAATAAACCATAAAATTCTTGAAATTAAACGGTGCATATGGGTGATACTCACTTGTTGCTTTGATTATTTATTTAATGGCGACATGCAATGATGTTTTACTAAAGATGACGTATATTCATACTGCGCGGTGCTCAGATTTTGTTCCTTTACGACATAAGCATGCTTACTGCGACAGATAATACAGTACAATTAATATAGAAAAGGATAGCTATATGCTTAGACTTGCGCTTGAAATACGAGTCGCAATGAAAATTACTACAATTGACTTAATTTTGCCGCCTCAGTTTCCGCGCGCTTGTGCGACATCTACCTCATATAAACGTATAATATCATTGGCGACATGCCCGTAAACATACAGGTAATAAATACATGTATAGAATGACTAAAATACCGCAAGTATTTGCATAGGTAATTATTATTACTACATGTAATATTAATTTACCCGATCAATTACGATGCGTAATACATATAACCTTGTGGACAGTTTGCAATGTAATAGTGCTAATAAAGACAGTGTATTTGCGCCCACATAATAGCAAGAATCAAGATACCTACTATGCATAATTTGTCTGTCGATTGCAGATAGTTACTATATAACATTTAAATGTAAAGTTGTGTTTTTAACCGACTTCAAAAAAGGAGGTTACTCAATTCGACCGTATATATGTTTTTTTAAATTTTTTTAAGTGTGTTCGCGGATAACTTCGTCATTTATGAACCGATTTTGATGATTCTTTTTGTTAGATAGAGTATACTTCCGTGGTAGTCCCATTCAAATTTCATCAAAATCGGACAAGCGGTTTTTGAGTTATACTCCAATAACTGAAAAGTGCCACGCGTATCTTGATGATATTATTGTCGCGGTTGAAGACATCGCAGAACACACAATGACAATTAATTTTATTGATCCCGTGAGTAGCAAAGGTCACTGAAAAGGGTGAAAAAAAATATTTTACCAATAAATGGAACCGACTTCAACACTCAAAAGTATGAAATAACTTGTCGAAATCGGTTCCATGAGCACAATATTTTGATGATAGTTACTTTTGTGAGAACTATCATGGTACCGACTTCAACAAGTTATTTCACACTTTTGAGTGATGAAGTCGGTTGCATTTTTTGTTATTTTTTTTTTATGAAACATGTTTGATCGCAAAAGCTGAAGGCGCAACTTGTATGCTACTATACATATGATTTACCAATAAATAAAAAAGTTTGGCGCTAAAACTCAGATAAATGAACCAACCTGGATACTCAAAGCGCTAAAATGATACTTTTCTCTTATGTGCGTGCGCGCATGTTTCCAATTACGGATTGTGTTTAGATCACAAAAAAATATTACCAAAAAATGGAACCTACTTCAACACTCAAAAGTGTGACATATCTTGTTGAAGTCGATGCCATGATAGTTCAAATGTAACTGTTATCAAAATATTGTGCAAATGGTAACGACTTTGACAAGTTATTTCACACGTTTGACTGTTGAAGTCACATTTTTTGGTACACATTTTTTACACCCTTTTCAGTGACCTTTGCTACTCACGGGATCAATTGTCATTGTGTATGTTCACTGATTTCTTCACCCTCAATTAGGAAATCGTCCAAGTAATCGTAACACTTTTCAGTTATTGGAGTGTGACTCAAAAACCACTAGACCGATTTTGATGAAACTTAACTGGGACCACACGAGAAGCACCAGCTTTCAAATAAATATCATGAAAATCGTTTTACCCAGTCGAAAGTTTTGAGTTAACCAACATAAAAATGGGTCTAATTGAGAACCTCCTGCTTTTTTGAAGTCTTGAAAAGAAACAATCAGGCGAAGCGTGCGCTTCATAAGATGCTTCCCTACCAAAAACCGATGTCTAGACTTTCAGCTATTAGGTAATAAGGCATCAATTGATATCTTGTTATTTTGGACCATGATCTTACTTGACATCGATTGAATGCCAGCACTGTTTCATTTATGATCATCAGAGTTCTAAATAACACAAAGATTTACATTGTCGTGTAACATTGACCTCTACAGAATAGCAATAAGGTTGGAAGTTTATTATATCCAGTATGATAAGATCCGCGGTGAATTAACCAGTCTTTGTGACATACATGACGCATGTGACGTGTAAGTTCCTATGACGCAGGGGTTCTTAAACTTTTTCTGCCGTAACACAAAACGTGGACTACAAAACCAAGTTTAGCGTTGACTTGCTCGTCGTCTATGGTCTAAAGATAGTATTCCGATGGCTCTACTTTATCGATGGTACAAACGCGCGAAACGTTTGAAGTAGTTGTCAAGTTTGTTTACCATCTCGAATTTTGTTTTAAATATCTTCTTATGCGTTAGCATCTTATTATAGTTTCTTGTGTGATCTTGTTTTTCGTGATTTAAAAGAAAAATGTACGTGAAAAACGTAGATTCATGCACAAAAATGTTTTTCCTGCCCGGGAATCGAACCCGGGACCAGCGGCTCAGAAGGCAGAGTGCTACCAACTGCGCCAACCGGCTAAAAAACAAAACTGCGAGTGAAACACCCGGCCTGCACCACTCGCTTATCTATTGTAGTGTACATATAAAAAACGCATATCTCCCGATAATGGCCCTACGGTATCTATATGTATTGAGACAGTATATGTATGTATCGTTTAATTGTCATTGACCCCAGCATTAATGCCACAGACACCTTCGAAGGTTATGGACCCAGTTTCAGAAACTCTGCTATAACGTGTTGTTTGTATGTAAGTACCTACTTAAATATTATGGTTACATAGGATTCATACTATATGTAGGTAGACGCCCTATAATTGCATATTCATTACGGAAACAAACTGAGATTCAATTAAAATGATCTATCTACTGAGTAATATATGTATTCAACACCGCTTTATATTCTAAAATAATACGAGCTAACTTAGCAAGCGTTGTCTTGCCAATTTATATGACTGAACAACGTTTGACAGGTTAGCTCGTCTATTGTGATGTCAAAATGACACGAAACTTAATTAAAATTGCTTCATGTCAATGTTCGACGATTAAATTATGTGGATGTTTGTTTATACAAAAATACTAAGAACGCGATAAAAAAAACCAGGGGTGAGGGTAGGACAGTGAAAAATACTTAATGACCTATTCTCAGACCTACTAAATCTACACAAAAAATTGGTTGTCTGTAAAGTCGGTTTACGGACGATAGATTTACGTGATAACGTCATAATCATTTATGACTTCGACTTCTGACTTCTGACTTTTGACTTTTGACTTTTGACGGAAACGGAACGCTACACGGAACGTTACTATTTTTCATTTTGGCATTCATCAATTTATAAAACGTTATCACGTCAAAAAGCTTATAAAAACCAGGCAAGCCGTTTTGAAGGAGTTCGATAACAAACTCGAGATTGACAACGTGTGACACAAGATTTTTATATATTTATTAACTCTACCCTTCGAACATATACTCTGGCTCTACTTCTTTTTATAAATGACATGTTTGAGAAATGCCAATGTCGGTAGCTCTATACCTCATGGAATTCTATTAGGACGAAATACGGCTTAAGAAATCTATCCCTTCATCCAATGCCCTCATCTGTTATAATTTACTTGTGACTTTGATGATATGTTAATGAATATGTAGATTTATACATAACGTGACCATACGTCCCGCTTTCAGGCAGACTGTCCCGGTGTCCCCAGCGAAGTCGACATAGTCCCGCTTTTGCAAACAGCTGAAAAGATTATTTAAAATGTATTTTTCCCGCTCGAAGAGACAACACGAACTGCAATTTTGGGGGAAATAAATTCACGCCACTAATGGGGTTTAGAAAGTCGTGCTTATTAGGTTATTAGCTAGGTATTTTGTGTTTAGTGTTTTGATTAATTTGTGTTATTCTGTCTTTTATAATAAAAATCTTGTAAAACACTAATAACTTTTTTTGAAATATATAATTCTGCAAATGCCCCGCACTGGCAAAAAAAATAAATGGTCACGTTATTTAAACATTGCACATGGGTTGCCTAGCGAAATCCCGTACCTACACTGTTTAATAATATTAACTATTAAACAGTGTTAATATTAAACAGTGTTATTTGACTCGATTTATTAATAATTTAAAGATTATTTTATTGTCTATCCAACAGTATGAGGTTGGCTATTAAAACTGTTTCATGTTCATGTATGCTTAGATTTTATTAAAGTTCAGATTGAAGCGCGAGTATGGAGAGTGACAGAAAAGCGTTGCGCGCTACTCCATGTGAGAGACAAGGAAGCAGAGAGATTTTCTATAATTATTGAGTTATTTGACAGTATAGGCCCGGGCTTAGCTCTGCAGCCCATGTACACTTTAACCCTCTATATATTATCTAACATCATAATTAAATAACAGATGCGGGGGTATATTTCTTAGGTCGGATCTTAGACCATATTGTAAAACTGTCATTTTCGTGGTTTGATATAGATGGACAGGCAATAAGAAAAAGTTTTTAAAAGTTAGTCGGCCTAGAAACTATTAGCCTAGTTGTCATGGATACGCGTAGTCTATCATATGCCACCAATATTTGTACAACATGAGAAAAGCCAATGATAATCTGCATGATCTAAATAAGACGAAAGTTGAAAAAGTAAATATAAAAATAAATTAAAGAGAAGATTGAAAAGTTGAGTATTATAAATGCGAAAGTTTGTGTGTATGTTTGTTACCTCTTCACGCTCAAACGGCTACACCGATTTCAATTAAATTTAGTATGGAGATAGCTTATACCTTAGATTAACACATAGTCTTATTTTCATCATCACCGTTTTTCATCACCACCCGGGTACAACCGCGGGGCGCCGCTAGTTCAAAATATTTGTTTGTTTTTAAGTAATATAAGTGAGATACAATTTAACATCTAAAACTTACATTTGATCATTTTCGAAGCTGTTCACAAAACCACTGCTTCTTATCACGGTTGAATGACCATTCGCTTGAACGTAAATTTGGAGTTATCCCTAATTCTAATCAGTATTGTGTTATTATTTCAATAAAAATATATGTAACACACATATGAAGCGTACGTGTGGCTAAGCGATCGTTGTATGGTGCACTGTTGAGCTTGTTTCTGATTCAACTGATGAGTTATATATGGTAGTGTACCTACCTACCTAACGGCTGATAGGGAAGCATTATTTGCTTTGTGATAAATATAGGACAATATTGGAATAATATTAAAAATATTGGATTGCGTGTTGCTTGCAGTTGATTTTTAGCAATGATGTTTTACTAAAGATGACGTATATTCATACTGCGCGGTGCTCGGATTTAGTTCCTTTACTATATAAACTGCGACAGATAATACGGTACAAATACCATAAAAATGGATAGCTATATTTTTAGACTTGCGCTTGAAATATGCGTCGTAATGAAAATTACTACAATTGACTTAATTTTGCCGCCTCAGTTTCCGCGCGCTTGTGCGACATCTACCTCATTTATACGTATAATATCATTGATTTTTAGCCTTTGGTGACAGGAAAGCATATACATATTATATGAAAGTATTTGCTACACTCTATATTAAAACAAAATACTAATAGACTTATTTGTTTTTAAACTTCTAGCTATGAAATTTGGTATAGGTACGTGTATCTTATTTAAAATTTAAATAAATGTTATATTAAAAAATGCCAGGGGTGCATTAAGGGTGCAATGGGGGTTGAAAGTTTAAATGGAAAGTTCTTTATTTATGAAGTCACAGTCTAAAAAGTTATTGTATTGGTAGTTCATTAAATGGTTGAAATAAAATTATGAAAACTTTCGCCAGATGTGCATTGAGAGGGATGCCATTGGGGTTGAAAGTATATACTGAAAGTTTTGTGTTTATGAAATTAAATACTGGATACAGGATTGGTTTGCCGGGGGTGCATCGAGGTATAAAAGTAATATTGAATGTTCTTTATTTATAAAACTATACTGAATATTAAAACTGGGAACTGTTTGTTCCAATTTTTTAGACGAAGACGATAAAAATGGTTTTACATTTACAGCTGCGGTAGAAAATGTTTCTTGTTTATAGATTTCATAGAATCATTCGACCACATACTACATTTCATATAACAACATTTCAGTGTACCTAAGTTGTTTTTATAAATTTTTAACAGTAATATAATCTATATTTCAACTTATATCCACAACATTAACAAGGTAACATTAACATAATTTAAAAATAATTTAGAATAGCAATAAAATAATCTAACTTAAAATAAAAACCTTAAAAATTTAATAAAAACTAAATTAAATCTAAAACGAGCCCCTGCGGCATTGTACCCAAGATGCTGGCAGCGTTTCCTCTTTGTATTGCTAGGCTAATACGTTGAGCGAGGAAGCTGCCAGCTCTTCGGTTGTTTTTCTAATTTGTTATTTTTATAAATAACAAATTAGGTACATAAATACAATATTTCCTCTCCTCTTATAGTGACTATATAAGACGAAAGCTTAGAGCAACGTTGCCTAAGCACTGAATAGTGCGTTGCTATAAGCTTTCTGCTCAGTAGTTACAAAGTTAATATAGCATACCTATATCCATCCCCATTTATAAATGCCGTAAGCCGGATTCACTGTCTTGAACTATCACGGTACTGACTTCAACAAGTTATTTCACACTTTTGAGTGTTGAAATCGGTTTAAATTTTTGGTATTTTTTTATATAATTTTATGGAATTAGGTAGGTTATATCAGAAAAAAAACCTCTCTCAACAGATGGCGCTGTATGACATCAACCTTTCTCACTAGTAAAGTAGTAATCTATCTAGATCCGCGTATGCATAAAAGTCAATTTTAAGGAAATTAATTTATCGTTTTTAAGTTAAAGTAGTAACTATCTATCACGGGAATGTTTCGTGAACTCGATTGCGTTAATGATTAAGTAGACCTAGCTTGCAAAGTTAATCAATAGATGGTACTGTAGGTATGCATATAAAACACGCAAGTGTTTTGTTACGAACCAGCGTGGCTTATGGCAAATATAGATATATTTAAGACTAAATTGATGAGAGTGAATATTTGGCAGTTGCCTACAAAATTTATTAGATTTATTGCTAGAAAATTTATTGCATAGAATATTAATATTACACTATTCACTGATCACTCCTAAACATTTATTTAAATTATGAGATGAGAATACACCTTTGGATTATATTAATCGATCGATCGATCGTACACAATAATAATTATTGTTAAAAAAATTATTAAAAAAGGTATTATAAAGTAATAGTACAAATATTAAGTACCTACGTACTAGCTGCACCCCGCAGTATGACCCGCGTGGTTATGAAAAACGGTGATGAAGAAAATACGCCTATGTGTTAATTAATCCAGCTATAAACTACATATCCCCATACCAAATATCACCGAAATCGGTTCAGCCGTTTAAGCGTGGACGAGTAACAAACATACACACACACTTTCGGCTTTATAATATTAGTAGTAGTAGTATTGTAGGTATATTTCACTAAATAGTTACATGTTAACTACAGTGTTTAAGCCATGGAAAAGTAAGTTTTTTCTATAGTAATTCTTAATGAATAAATATAGTAATATCCCATAATTTCACCTATACTGTCAAGTCTTCGGTAGTATAGTGGTAAGTATCCCCGCCTGTCACGCGGGAGACCGGGGTTCGATTCCCCGCCGGAGAGATATCATTTTTGATATATTTTTTTTTAAATCTCATATTCACCTCAGTCTATCAGCTTGGATTCAAAATGATCTTTATAACTTCATGACAAGTATTTGAATTATAATATCCATACCAATATTATAAAGAGGAAAGATTAGTATGTATGTTTGTAACGAATTGGCTCAAAAAGTACAGGACCGATTTTAATAATTCGTTTACCATTGGAAAGCTACATTGTAAACCCTGAGTAACATAAGCTATATATTTTCTAAAAAATTAGGGATCCTTATAGTTTTTGGTTTTCAAATTTTTTACCCGTGCATCGCCAGGGAGGACCGCTAGTAACATAAATATGGGTATGACTCGTTACTTGTATTGATTTGACTGTGTACGTCTGGCATGGATAATAATAATACTGGGGTTGATTCTCGCATGACAACTTAAAATAAAAACCCTCTATTAGACTTAGACATGTTTTAACTAGGTTTGGTATTCTGGAGTACACATACAAATAAATATTAATTTAAATCTTGACGTCTCTAATTTACTCAATTTAGTTTACATGATCATTTACTGTTCCGTACGACCTTATATTCTATAGGTGAATTTCATAAACGTCATTCTAAATTTTAATGGGGATCCCGAAAGGTCCCTTTTAAAATTATTTAAACTGTAAAATGAGATGGTGTGCTCAGATTTCTGCATAGAGAGAAAGGAGGTAGAGTAAGAAGGTACTATGTAGTTTGCGACGTTTTACAGGTTTATATAGCACAACCATAAAAAAGCACGCGAGAATAAAACAATAACATATTATTATTTTACACTTCATTTATCTTAGTGAATTATTAATAGAAAAATGAGATCCACTATAACCTGAATAAAAGATATATTGCTGATAAGTGATAACATGATGTGCAAAGAGTATACTTATATTTTTAACATTTATCTAAGTACATAATTATTTCCAATATTTCGACGAAGAAATGTGACGATTTCGGATCCCTTGAGGGCCTCAGTCTTAGCAGAATTTTTTTCTAGTCGGCCAAGATGTTAAATCTGATCCTGTAGGATTATAGTCCCAGCAGACTGCTGGAGCTGGTGAAATTATGGCGGCTTGGTGGCCTCTTCTTGTTTAAGCGCATACATTTTCATTGCAGGTACTGATGATACACCTGTAACATTACATGAATATTAATTAAAGTCTAAATAAGTGCCTATATAGGTCAAATAGGTTTAGTTGGTGTGAGTTAGTAAGTAAGTACTATTTATTTATTAATGGGCTTCCGCAGGACTTCGAACAGTAGCTTGGATTATGTCACGAAAACGTCGAGCCCTCGCCTTTACCTATTACGTCTACACTGACCACATGTACAATATATGGGTATTTCTATAATAAATAAGATATACATAGAAAAGCACTATTCTCCAAATAAATGTTTTTACTTACATGCTATTCTTCCGCTGTTTACACAAAGCTAAGTTTAAGTGTCAGATTTGTTTATTAGTTTTTTGTTTTTGTTTATTAGACATTTCTACTACTAATTTACTAGATTCATACAAAATATAGTGAAGGAAATTTTAAGAGTCCGCTGCGAACGACCGACCTAAATAAAATAAAACCACAGTTTTAAGAAATACTAAGTTTACATTGTACCATTAGTGCTGTCCAGTACAGGAGTCATACCCATAGATGATAGGTACCTAATATACGGAAATTCATACCCAAACATTTATTACAATCCCAGTACCTAGGATGTCCCTGAAAACAGGTACATGACCATGCAGAAGGCAGCAATACTAGACACCTGTCGCATCATACAATAGGCAATGAACCCCACTTGGCTTAGGCCCGTGATCTTCTTATTACCGTTAAATCTTAAATATTTCGAGACAAAATATTTATTATAAATATAGATTATTTAGTAATAATCATCAGGGCAGAGAGAATAAAACCACAAACAAGGTTTCTCTCTGGAGTGGAGTCCCTTTAATGTTTAATGTACGGCCAATAATCCGTGTACACCCATAGACAAAGCCTCTTTGGCTTGATCCAATGCAATCAACTAATCGTAGGACACAGACTATAGACATGGTCTTTTAGAGGATTATGACATTTGACCCATCCTATAAACAACAAAACCCCTTTTCTGCCTTAGTTTTAAATATTTAGAAAAATGTTTAGAGGTTATATGCATTGAGTTAATATTTTGTGACTGCTCCGGCGCTGCGGGAAGTGCAGCCCCTCCGCCCTTGCGTAACAAAGCGCAGACATCAAATGAGCCGTAGCGGCTGAGTCTGGTAACCGAAGGCGATCAAATAGCCGAAGCTGCGGAGGCGAACTCTCCCTCCGCGCCTCCGGCTTTTTATATACACTCTAAAGGTAGGGCAGACAAGTACCAGGTAGAGTCGAGGTTGGCAGATGTTACTACTTGTTTTACGAACATGCTGACATTTTACATTCGTTTATTTATTGCATCGGCTTATCGGTAAATATACTCTAAAGTTTAAATAATATTTGAATAAGTCAACATTTTTAACCCTTACTTCTTCAGCATTTTAAATAGCTCCGTTTTTTAATCAACCTATTTTTGTCGATTTATTTATATTTTTAACGCATTTTCTTTCAGTCACTTCCTCACGAAATCTTATCGGAAACAGGAATGAGCCATTACAAAAAAGTGCTTAGTCTGTGGCTACTGGCACAAGGCAAAGGAAGCATCGACTTGCAAGCTGTGAATTCTAACTTAGTCTGTGGTTGTACACGATTTTTTGGCCGTCTCCCTTTAATATCTAGTTTGCGACCTCAAACAGTAGATGCTAACCTAGGATCAAGTATCAGAACAACAATCAGATTCTTTAATGATGCTAACGCGACAGCTATGAGCCAAGAACAGACCGTTAATTTTCATTTGGACAGTCACTTATTTTTTAATTTTTTGGATTTATGTTGGGTACAGATATATCTAAATATTTGATAGCCAAAAACAAAAAAAATGTGATGTGTAATAACGGGGTAAAATTTTATTACATAAATTTCGGTTTAAAGTTATTTTATTTCTTAACAAGACATTTTAGATTTCACTTATGTGAGAAACTTACGCTAAGTAGGTATTTATATTATGTTATCGCGGTCCTATGCGAATAAAATACTTTGCTTTATTATTATTGCTGTATTTTCCACTTCAAAAGCCTTACATGTTTTATGACTTTACAGCCTGAAATACTTTCTAAGCACTTATTGTGTAGGTATTTCACTGTTTCACGTTTTGGAAATTGGAGGAGTTAAACATCACTTGATTGTCGACTCATAAAACAATAAGGAATTCAGCTAGAACCACATATGTTTAAGATACTCCGGACGCATTATCGATTTAAATGTGATAGGATACGTATAAGCACGCAACTTACTCCACGTAGGTGAGCTTTAGGGATGTAACAGAGGTGGTTTTATCGGAACCGGAATCGAAGTCGGAGGTGAAGGATATGTAAGAAGAATAATATATAATATATGCTTAATATAACATAAATAAACACATGCTTAATATATGATAAAGTAGTACAACCATTATTGAGTCAGCTTCTTTAATTTAAATTGAAAAATAATAAACCAACTTAATACATGCCTAAAAAATAAAAACATTTCTAATTGTGTTTACAAAAATCGTAAGCAAATACGATCAAATGAATTGACTCTAAGAATAAAAAAATATACATTTTTAACAAAAACAAAAGCTTCGCAGCTTTGTCTCCATTCAATCTATTCCTTACGGGATATAGACCAGCACCAATAAAAAGTTGTTCACTTGCTGTTGAACCTAAAGCTTATATTAAAGAACATAATTCCTACAAAAATCCGGGCAATATCATGTGCTACTATTGTAGTTATGTCACTGTGACTACTTGTTACATATTATCAGTGAAGAGTTTTATGGTTTATTGCATTAACATGCTAAGCGGAACTTACGTTCAAATTATTTGAAGGAAGCTGATTTTTTTCCTTCATATAATTTAAACGTAAGTTCCGCCCAGCAGATTGTTAATGCAATAAACCATAAAAATCTTAAGATAAGGATATAGAGCCTTGGCTTGATACGATAACAACTGTAATGTTTGTCTATTAGTCCTATTAATTAATTGTTCATACAATTAAAAGTAGATGGCGCTAATAACATCCCTTCAGATGTTTAAGGAAGGAAGAAATTTGGTGCTAGTGGTATTGGCTGTTATAGCTTAGTTGGACAAAGCGACAGGACGGTATTCTGTAGTCGTGGGTTCAAGTCCCACTAACAGCCGAATTTTTTCTTTCAAATAATTTGAAAGTAAGTTCCACCTAGCATGTTGTTAATGAAATAAACCATAAAATTCTTAAGATAAGGGTATGGTGCCTTCGTTTGATACGATAACAACGAATGTTGGTTACCACACCGCTATTGGCTATGTCTAATATCAATAGAAAGTTCCGACATATTGGAATCGGAGTCGAAGCGCCGTAGCATCCCTAGTTAGCTTAGCTTTACTCGATCAACAACCAAGTTTCCTTGACGACAACCGTAATCCCACGTGATCTATCAAAATCAAAGTGGTGATATGGCTATGGTCAAAACTAAGGGCGACTTTTCTTGCTCTATGTTTCAACGCCATGAATTTAACAAATAGCTGCTCACTGCGCACTAGTACTCTATTTAGTTTGTGTACGCCACTGAATGATAACATTCTCATTGCTTGCACATCTTTTAATAATGAAATTAAAAAATGAATCTTTGAATGTGTTGCTAAGCGCAAATCTCGAGAGCAACTAGACCGATTTCGCTAATTCTTTTTTTTTAATATTCCTTGAAGTATGAGGATAGTTCTTACGGAGAGAAACATACAATAAATTCATAATCACTACTCACTACATAGTATAAAACAAAGTCGCTTTCTCTGTCCCTCCCTATGTATGCTTAAATCTTTAAAACTACGCAACGGATTTTGATGCGTTTTTTAATAATTAGAGTGATTGAAGAGGAAGATTCATATGGATAATAACATCCATTAATGACATATGCTACATATTTTATACCCGTGCGAAGCCGGAGCGGGCCCCTAGTAATACTTAAGTCAGAGAGCGGTCTCATTTATTTATTTTTAACACATTTTTTTTACATTATAAGTTTGCGTTTGACAACTGTCTCACCTGATGTTAAGTGATGACGTTGTCTAGGATTTAGCACGCAAACCTAGAAGGTACCTATTCACTCGCGACTTGAAGACTCCAGGATTGTACATATCGGGAAACACCGAGTCGGGCAACGAGTTCCATTCCTTGGCAGTACGCATTAAGAAAGTGGAAGCAAAACGCTTCGTACTTCGTAGGTGGTATATCTACCATATAGCGATGGCGAATTGCCGTACGTCGAGTCGACCGATGATAGAAAGGGGATGGTGTAATCAGATTGTGTAATTCCAGTGCACATTCTCCGAAATGCACTTGATAGAAAACCTACCTTAGCAAGAATACCCAACTTTTTGTTACTTTTCACTATCTGCCACTGGCAGCACTGACTGAGTACAGTAGAACTCTTCGCATTCGCTTCGCGCTCGATGCGTCGGGCGGTTCGTCGAGTTAGGTTGGTCGTTCTCGTCTGTTTCGATTTGATTGTCTATGGGAGTGTTCGCTCGTCATCGTATTGAAATTGTGTGAATATTATTTATTTATTTTGTAGTGATTCTAGATATATTTCTCGCATGATAGTGAATAAAATAACAGTTTTATAATGGCGTTGGAGGGAGTGAAAAGTGAAAAAAGTGAGGAGAGCAACGGTACCGTTGTGGACGGCAAAGCGAACGGGATCGACAACAAAAGTAAACAGGTATGTACGGATTTTGCTTAGCTTTTTTATTTCACCGCGGTTTTCACACATCCTTTTCTGCAATTACCTATTATTTGCGGAAACGGATATGCTACATCTATATCAAAAAAAATAAATACTGTGTTTATCTAATAACATTTCGAGACCCAGTTTCAGCTGTTTTCAGGGCGGCTTAGAATTTATATTTTGCGCAGGTTTACGTCATGCGGGAAAATGGGATACGCTGGGAATGTGGGTAAAGGTAAACAGGAGTTGACCTATTTTGGTCGTATGCACGTTTTTAATTTTTTTCTGAATTGTAGACTACAAAGACATTGAGTCTAGCGTACTCATTAATGTAGAGTAAGCTAAGCTAGTCTCAATGTTTTAATTTACTCTACTTTCGGATTATTTTATGCAGTACTTACAGCAGTACGTTATAGAAGATTTAACGGGCAGGCAAATTGTAATTTTACTAAAATATGGTGTATTTGGTATAGATTAGATTAGATTATTGTACATCTTACATTTATAATTACAACAGCTGTACAACAATTTGAAAGATATAAACATGCTCTATTGAGTTACTACAAGAACTAGTTATGTATGTAATTTATATACTTAAAAGTATTTTTAATATGTATTGGGCTGCTTTGTGCAAATAAATTCTAAATTAAGAATATGCCTTTATATTAGCCAATAAAAGATGTGAATCATCAATTTTATATTATAGAGTATTACTTCTGCTGCCACAAATAAAATTTCTTAAAAACAATCAAGTTTCTGAAATGTTTTGTTGGCACTAATGTAAATGTCTAAATTTATACACACACTTACATTGACATAATTGTAAAGATCTATGTCTTTAAAAATTATTATTTAAAAATTATATAATAACTTATTATGGAGTCAATATGTAGTCCAATCAATATATAATTTATTTTTTCTAATATCTTCTATTGCTGTTATTCTGAGGGTAAAATTATCATTTACGTCAATCCTTTTTTCTCTTAACAGAAGACACAGAATATATTTCTGTGAACTCATTTATTTATTTGTTATATTGTGTTAGGCAAGCTATGAATATTAAGATACAGGTAACGATTATATATTCATTTAACTTCAATAACCTCATAACTTCAACACAAGGGTCTTAGTGTTAGGACAGCTTTAAATTTGTTGGCCAATCTAGAATCAGTCAATTGACATGAAAATGTCAATTGACATGAAAGACAAAAATTAAATGCTATGTTATTGGATGATCCAATAAAAATTTCAAAAATCCAAATTTAATTTTTCATGTCATAGATCCCATAACATAGCATTTAAATTTTCATATGCTGTTAGCTTGTAACATATGAAATGCTACTATACCTGCAAAAGCCGAGCATTGTTCAACAGAGATTCAGGATTGTAGAAGTTAACAGACTTTAATTAATTTGAGTTTTCTTACTGGCATTGTGTCAGCCTCGTATGTGGCTAAATCTAAACATAAAATTAGTTGACATTACTGACTGACTGATGGATGCATCTTGTGATAGGTTTCACACTCTGATGCCACATTTTTTTAAAAGATACAAGCGTTCTAGATCTAGCGTGATAACATCTTCGACCTCATTGTCACTGACCATCAAGTGAGATAGTGGTCAAACGCTAGATCTACTCAGTATAAAAAAATGAAAAAAAAAAGATACAAAATAACTATCTATGTTTCATTGGGTGACTTGTTAAAGCTTCCTTTTTTTCAATTGTTCACCTGGCTACAGAATAAGTTAAATTATGCAGAAAACTACAAATTATCCCAGCACCGCAGTAAAGTGTTAAGAAGGCCAGTTTAATTGACCCAGTCTAGTGCCCCAATTAACTAGGAACCCACTTAATGCGATGTCAATTTGTCAAGATCTGGGGTCCATTTATATTGATTGCATATTACATAACAGCTTGAGGTATTTGACAAGTCATTTCACACTTTTGAGTGTTGAAGTTGGTTCCATTGATTTGGTAATTTTTTTTTATCTACTACTTAGTAGAAGGCCCTTACGAAAAGAAAAATTAAGATAATTGGAAAATTATGGAAAACTGTGCGGTAATGAGAAAACTAGTCCACTCAGATGAAACCGCAGGGCGCAGCTAGTAAAATATATATATAGTAAACATACAGGGTGCCACCACATTTGATTTATTAGATCATACCACAGACTATTATTATTATTATTTATTAACATTCACACAATTCTTCAGGTCCCAAACTAGGCAGCTAGGTCCCGAGCCTGTGCTATGGTAACCTGATGACTAATATATATACTTATACACATATATACACACCCAGACACAGGCGTGCAAACAGACATGTTCATACATACAAATGTTTGACCTGTCCGGGAATCGAACCCGGGACCAGCGACTCAGAAGGCAGAGTGCTACCAACTGCGCCAACCGGCCAGTCAAGGTAGCTTAAACTACGTAAGTACTCTACAATACATATGACATCACTGCAAGGCTTGCCAGTGCCAGTATTCGCGACGGAGACCTTGCAGCCGGTGACATAATAACGCTTAATTGCCGTAAGGCGACTCATTGGTTGTTATTTTATGGCAATTATGTATAACCTACCTAAACGTACGGTCAGGGGCCTAAGTCTACTATTCAACATGGCAATATGATCGGCTCACAATCGGCAGTTTTGACAGCTTTGGTAGTCCGCTATTTTTAATTCGTTCATATTGAATCAATCTCGATTCAATTCCAGATTCAGTGACGTAGTACGTGATTTTTCGTAGTCTGTTACCATCCAACTTGTCAATTTCTTACAAACCAACATAGGCCGAGCATAGGTTCAACATAGATTCAGGCCGCTATGAACTTAGCAGACTACGGATTTTTGACGTCTTATTGGCATCGTGTCGGTCTCGCACTGAACTGAATATGAACATGAAATTAGTAAACTTGACACCTTGGTGTATGGCGTAGAAGAATACAAAACGTAGGTGTTTAAATGTCATGTTATGTAGAGTCCTGAGAACGTCGATTTTTCCAATCTGTAGATGAATCTCTATTTCCATTGGTCACGGCATCACGCGGGAACATCTGGACCAATTTCGCAAATTCTTTTTTTGTTGTGTTTGTAATTGTCGAGAGAAGGTTCTTATAAAAGAGAAGAATGAGAAACTAGCGCGGAGAAATTACATCATCCAAGAAAAACTGAACCTCCTATTAAATTTCCTAATGTGACCTTGTTTGTGCTTTTGGCAATATGAGTAACATTTTTTTTTTTTAAACTAGCATTTTGGTGTTCAACTTTTCAGTCCTCAGTTGTTTGACAGCGCGTTTAAAATATTGTGCGTACTCGTTTTTTGTTTATAACTTATACCAATTCGACTTCAAAAGTCAAAGACACATCATATTATATTTTGTGCAAAGACAGGTCAATGTCTGTCGGGTCAGCTAGTTCCGAATAAATGTACAAAAAGCGCATGTACCTACCTCCTACGGCATACATCTAAAAATATGTATATATTAAAAAAAAACGATTAGTATCTATCGATATTTGATTATGTTACTTAATTTGGTGATTCGCAGTGCAAATGAATACAGAAGAAGCTTAGTAGGATCAAACCTTCGACACGTAAAGTAAAATGCAGCCGCTACAATTGCCCTACCGTTCTGCTATTATTCGAATTCATCATTGTAACAGTGTATCGAATGTGCTCTTGTATTGATACATTGCGGAATTCTTTTGTGCCCCAAATAGTAATAAGAAACATCTGCCGCTCGCTGCATTATTACACAACCCGTGACGTCAAAGTCGGGAACGCATCGCATCGCCCTAATTCGCCAGTCGTTTGTCAGATTAAAATCGTACAAGACTGTGTAATAGTATCAACTATAAATACCTACCGGTTCTAGCATAGTCAGACAGCTAAAGACCTTGCTCTCATCCTGTTTTTCGGGCATCCTTCATGCCATATGCTTAACGTTATTTACTGCATTTGTGTTCTTTTTTGTATTGGATATTGGTGAAAGCAAAAAGTCCACAGGATTTTTGAAAGAAAGAAAAACATATTCATTTGCGATTATTATAAAATATTAATGGACAAATATATATTTTTTTTACGTTCAGACACATTTTACAAGAGAAAATACATTGTGATAATCGCAAATCGGCGACAGAAGACTGAAACACTGATATGACGAAGACAGTGCTGATCGTCCGTTGGAGCCGGTTTGGGTAAAAAACAAAACAAATTTTTATCGACAGATGTAGATAAATATAAAAATATCTGTAGTCCTCTATGGAGAGACTGGACAGATACAGTTCTGTTACTTTGATTTTACTGTCACCAAACACATAGTGTGTTCAGGCGACTGCTGCCTGAAGCTTGAGAGCTAGGGAGCATTCTAGGTCTAGCGTGATAACATCTTCGACCACATCATCACTGACCATCAAGTGAGATAGTGGTCAAACGCTAGATCTATACAGTATTAAAAATAAATTTATCGGTAGATAGGTCTTTTTGTCGAATCTTGTTGCTGTTTTCTACTCCAACACTTCATCAAGATGTAGGTGTAGCTTAGCCTGGGGTTGTATTAAATGTTTAATCTCGGTACATATATGTATCTGGTTAAAGCTTTCAAGTCTTAAAGCTTCCAAAGGTGTATTTAAGATACTTATATGTATCTGGTTAAAGCTTTCAAGTCTAAAAGCTTTCAATGGTGAATTTAAGATTTGTTTTTAGTTTATTAATGCGCTGAATCTATTTTACGTATTTAACGTTATTACCACACACCTGCAAAATGTGGAAAGAGCTTCCTCCCTCCCTCGGTATTCCCGAGTAGTTACAATATGGGATTTTTCAAAAGGAGAGTTAACAGAGTTTTAAAAGAATTGGCAACTTATCGTAATGCCCCCCAATGGTGTTTTACTAAAGATGACGTATATTCATACTGCGCGGTGCTCAGATTTTGTTCCTTTACGACATAAACATGCTTACTGCGACAGATAATACGGTACAAATAATATAGAAAAGGATAGCTATATGTTTAGACTTGCGCTTGAAATACGCATCGTAATCAAAATTACTACAATTAACTTAATTTTGCCGCCTCAGTTTCCGCGCGCTTGTGCGACATCTACCTCATATAAACATATAATATCATTGAATGACCCCCAGTGTTACAGATATCCATAGGCGACAGTGATCGCTTACCATCAGTCGGCTTGCGTGCCACCTATTTCATAAAAGAAACAAATAATAATAATACGTATTTTAACATAAACGTCGTTTAAGATTAACATTTTAGAGAAGATGATATTTAGAAAAATGGTCCTTGAAATTTATTCCGGAGGAAAGACATTGAAAACTCTCCAGCTCCTTTAACGAGGCAACACCCGTGTCATCAGAACCGTAGGTATGTTTGAAAAATCGACTGTCACCGGAACATACTGGCGTGGACCCGCCTCCGAATTCAAGGTCGAGCTCGCATATCGTAATGCTAGGGCTACCAGAAGTACCTAGTTTATTTGACCACAGTAAACGGTACAAAAGCGTAAGCATATCACAGTGAGAACACAGCAACAACAATTACTAATCTCAATACACCTGAATACTTGCTGATCTATTAAGGAACTATAAACGTCCAACCGAACGACAGAGTATGGTTAAAGTGATAAGTTTTTTGTTTCTTTTTTTTTAACTTACTAATGCTGTTTGCCTCTACCGGCATTTACAGCTTCACCGGAGGGTTTACAGCTTCACCGGAGGGTTTACAGCTTCACCGGAGGGATGAGTGATCAAAGAAGATTGTCTGTTACTTTATATAAGCTTAAAGTGGTGGAGCTTCCACTGTTTTTTTTTTTAAACAACTGGGTTGAAACAAATACTTTTTATACAAATTCCCATATTGTATTGTTATAACCTCATAAGCGGAAACAAAAATAATAATTCCTTTTTAATTTCTGTAGTTTGAATCGCCTTTCGACTATTATTACAGGCATATGCATCGTTTTAAAAAAAATATCTGTCATGCTTAGTTTGTTTTTTTGTCCCGGAGTTAAGCATCCAAATGTGATAACCCTACCAGTTATAGTAACTTGATCGGTATTACATATTGGGTGCCGACAGGCGTGGCGGACCCGCCTTGTGGTTGAACGATGAAATATAATAATTGAATGACGCGATACATTTGTATAACTACAAAGCTCACCAATTCAATTATACTCAGATTACAAAATACATTTACTAAAAACGCAATTGTGCCACCATGTCCCTAACTCGCAAAACCTGTGGTCTACTTACGCTAGGGTTGCCATCCGTCCCCCATACACCGGGATATGTCTCCGTTGTGTCCCGATATGTATTTTAAATGACAAAGCACGCGCTAAGCTCGAAAACTGCGCGGCACGCGCGGCTGCGTAGTGGACTAAAGAACGAAATCTTCTACTTGTAGGCACGGTCAAAAAAAAAAAAAATTAGTTTTTTCTACATACTTAACTGTAAGCTCATATAAAATAGTAAGATTAATAAAGTTAAAATGGTAACAAATAGTCGTAGACAGCAACATCACTTGTAGGTATAAATATTTTATGCGTTATTTGAAGCGCAATTTAATCATACGAACATTTTCTAAGAAATGTCCCGGTCAGTACTTAAGCTGCTTTGGCAACCCTAACCTAGTCGGAATCCAGCAAGGTTACTTTATTGGTGTGTCTTATGGCTCACCGTTTAGATTACCTTTTTTTTTTACATATTATAAGTTTGCGTTTGACAACTGTCTCACCTGATGTTAAGTGATGACGTTGTCTAGGATTTAGCACGCAAACCTAGAAGGTACCTATTCACTCGCGACTTGAAGACTCCAGGAATTTATTATATTTATTTATTTATTTATTTACCTTTTTATAAACATATACGTTCGCGTAGTTACTATGTCAAAATAACAAAGTGCTAAGGTAAAGGTATTGAGTTTATTATATTTATTAATTAATTTATTTACCTTTTTATAAACATATACGTTCGCGTAGTTACTATGTCAAAATAACAAAGTGCTAAGGTAAAGGTATTGAGTTTATTATATTTATTAATTTATTTATTTACCTTTTTATAAACATATACGTTCGCGTAGTTACTATGTCAAAATAACAAAGTGCTAAGGTAAAGGTATTGAGTTTATTATATTTATTAATTAATTTATTTACCTTTTTATAAACATATACGTTCGCGTAGTTACTATGTCAAAATAACAAAGTGCTAAGGTAAAGTGATTGAGTGGCCTACTACGACGTATTTTCGAACAAATAAATTGCGACGCAGCCATGAGAAGGGAGGCATTCCATAATTAAAATGACGTCATTTCCCGAAACAGCAACGAGCCAATTCGAAACGAATTTATAGACGAAGAAAGTTATTATCCGTAATACGGCTTTAATTAGGAGGCAGAGAAAAACTCGTTTATGGTAAAGGAAATTAATTTCCGTCCGTGTAATTTGAAGACTTGTGAAGAATCCACAAAAGCGTCTTTGGTCGACCGTATTTGAATGGAATATATTTTTTGTTTTATAGGTATTACATCTAACTCTTTTTCACGTCCGTTCGTATATTATTTTAATGGACTATAATGTATAACTGAATATTGCAGTTTTATTTTTAATTTATTGTCTGAACTATTTTGTATTATTTAAAATTGACTTGCATCATCATCTCAGCCATAGGACGTCCACTGCTGAACATATGCCTCCCCCATTGATTTATATTGTCTTATCATTAAGGGGGGGGGGTTTGCCAATACTCGCCACGCTTGGCAGGCGGGTTACACAACGAGCGAGCGCAGTACACAATGTGAGTCTCAGAAGGCGCTGCTGCCCATCCTTCTGGTACGGTGATCCCTTAGTCGACTCTTACGACACCCACGGGAAGACATGGGGGGGTACTATTTTAAGCCGGTATCCCACGGCCGTCTGACTTGCATATTATTGTAATTGTAATCTTGAAATATGGTACGCTCAAAATTAATAAAGACTACTAAACGCAATTTTTAAATCATGAATTATTTGGTATAAGGAAATTTTAACATTTGATTAGTTAGTCTAAACTCTAAACAATTTTTTTCTCTCTAATAATTGTAAATCGCAACTACCCATACGCCGTGAAAGAGCGTGAGTAAAGATTATCCTAACGTCTTATAAATGATTGAGTGATGGTATCTTCTTCTTCTTTTTCTCTCAGCCATGTGCGTCCACTGCTGGACATATGCCTCCCCCCTATAGGTGGATTTGCCAATACTCGCCACGCTTGGCAGGCGGGTTGGCGAGCGCAGTATGATATCCGATCCTCAGAAGGCGCTGCTGCTCACCTTCTGGTACGTGGTCCCTTAGCCGACTCTTACGGCACCCACGGGAAGAGATGGGGGAGTACTATTCTAGGCCGGTACTACCACAGCGAGTGATGGTATAAAAGTGGTAAAACATTTTAAATTAATTTACCAATAAATTGTACCCTATTAATTAAAATTACCCTATACACAGTGATTACTAAAAGTTTATCTCAAATATAGCTTATCGCTATATATGATAGGTACACTGGTGCCACTACGAAAAATGGAATGCGTGGATAAAGTTATTTTTTATATAGAGTTTTGATGGTCTACTTGTGGTAACACCATTTTCATTTGTCCCTATGTTTGTTTATCAACAAGTTGTATCAGTCATGCCTAGTGATTGATGGCAGAGTTCAACGCGACTGTATGCCCTCCACCTGTGCCTATATCCCTGCGGAAGTTACTAGCGTGCGTGAGCTAAGTCAATTATAGCGGTGATAAACAAAATACTATCGTAATCACATATAGAGGGTGTTTTTTTATAAGGGCGCTGATGGCCAAGTCCGAAACCACGAGAGTGAGGGCAAAGTCGTGAAAGGAGTCATGCCCTCGATTTATAAGACAACGACGGTCCCGTGGCGCAGTGGTTTGTGTCATCGACATGAATTCTGTGTCTTCGGGACCCTGGGTTCGAATCCCGGCAGGGGCAAACATTTGTGCGAAGAGTGTAGATGTTTGTCCCGGGTCTTGGATGTTTGTGTGCTGTGATTGTGTGTGTCCATGCCTCCCGCGATACAGGGAATCCTAGTGCGGGGGTCTGAGTGTGATGAAAGAAAAAAAAAAAAAAAAAAAGCATTTTTTTTTTAAATCTTTTACTTTTGACGGAAATGGAACGGAATGATTTAAAAAAAAAAATGTATTATTGAACCAATGGATTCTGTTGCTGATAAGGATCAATCTTTGCAAATAATTGTGTTACTAAAATTTTGTTATTAAAATTTAAAATTAATTAAGTGCTTACATTATTGAAATTTAATATACTTTTATAATGTAACTAATTAATATTACCTATTTATATAGTGTGTGTGTGTTTATGAGTTTGTGCCGTGGTGGCTTATTTTCTCCGAAATAAAGAATCTACAAAATAGAGCGAGATCGATTGTAGGTCAGTAGACAAGACCGCCTGCCTATTTTCCTCGAGTAAATGTAAACAATTTGCTCGTAAAAGAAACGAAATTAGGCAACATCGCAGCGCCGTTACGGACAAGCCCAAGATGTCAGTCGGATTTAGAATGAAATGGGAAACGAGCGTGTCTTGAAAATAAATATATGAAGACTGTGTGTAAAAAATATATAATTATCATATTGTTTCTCTTCCTATACTCTATCAAATTCATTATGAAAAAAAAAATTATAACAAAAAATGCAACCGACTTCAACACTCCCAAGTGTGAAATAACTTGTTGAAGTCGGTACCATGATAGTTCACACAAAAGTAACTATCATCACAATATTGTGCTCATGGTACCGCCTTCGACAAGTTATTTCACACTTTTGAGTGTTGAAGTCGGTTGCATTTTTTGTTAACAAATTTTTTTTTCACCCTTTTCAGTGACCTGTGCTACTCACGGGATGTCGATGTATTCAACCGCGACAATAATATCATCAAAATACGCGTATCACTTTTCAGTTATTGGAGTATAACTCAAAAACCGCTTGTCCGATTTTGATGAAAGTTGAATGGGACCACAACGGAAGTATACTCTAACAAAAAAAGAATCATCAAAATCGATTCATAAACGACGAAGTTATCCGCGAACACACATAAAAAAAAAGAAAAACATATATACGGTCGAATTGAGTAACCTCCTTTTTTTTTGAAGTCGTATAAAAATATACAACAAAAAAGCTGAGTGTAAAGAATTGTTAAGGCTTGAGCTTGAGACATGATTTTGAACTCAATAATATTGTGAAAACACCTTGGACTACGTTTAAATTTTCCATTCGCAGCAATTTCATCGTCTCCATATTATCTATTACAAAAATACCAATGAGATATATATAAGTGCATCGAAATGCAACAGAAATGTGTTATAAAACCAATTTTGTGTATCGGTAATATAGTCCAAACCTTTGCCAGAATTCTGGTTGACTTATCATACACTTATTTTTTGCAACTTTAGTATTCATTCTTATTCTTAATAAAATATAACAAATGGTCAAGCCTTAGTGTTTTATACGTACCTCTTCGTGTGGAACATTTTTATACTCTTTTTAATACGTCTCTTGAGGTTCCACTAACGATTTCTCAATATTAATTCATTAGCGGAAAACTACGCATGTGAATTAAGAATGTTTGAAACTATCATGAGATCTTTGCACGATCACGCTATTCGTTTTGCTTGGTAAACACCATCGATTCTAGTTTAGTTTGACCTAAAGACGTCTTATTACAGGTGATTAGGATCTAGAGGTAGAGAGAACTGTTTGTTTGGATAACGTGCCCGGAATAACCTCCACTTGTTATGCAGCCGAACTTCCATTGGTAAACGATTGGTTTATTTTAGACGTACATACTTTGTCTTACGCTGTGGAATTTTCCGGCTTTTTCAATTTACGAAGTTATTTGTAAATGTTCTGAAACAACATCTTGCTAATTCAGCGATGCTTGTCAATCGTGAAATGTGGACGTAAAATATCTTAGAATCATTTTACTCTCTGTGTTCTACAGGTTAATGGAAAATCAATAGAATGGTGTGTAGTAGTTTAGGAATCAACGATATCGCATATTATGTCCACGAATAGCAATGAATACATTTTTAGCGTAATACGAGTTATTTCATTTTGAAAAATTTTAGCTAGCTCGAGTGATTAACAGAAATAGGGCCATTGTGAGTGAAATCGGAAAATATACGATATTATATAATAATAATATATTTAAAAAAAATGTGTACTAAAAAAAAAAAATCATGTATGATTGTACCTTTCCATTACGCTCATGGAGATGTTGATGAGGTCGAAGAGGTAATCACACTTGACCTGGAATTTTCAAATTCAAATTCAAAACTTTATTGCAATCTCTAATAGTACAAGTGTCGTGGTATTACAATAAAATACAGTTCAATAAAGACCCTGTCGGGCAGCAACTTTAGAAGAGAGGAGGGCGCGTCAGTTTTACCGAATACATATTACATACACCAGAGAAAATTGAATCAATATTGGAATAATAATTAATCAATAAGATAATGGAAATCAAATATTTTATTATAATTTTATGGCGTCAATATTTTAAAGTCATACATTTCTTTTTAAAGTCATTCATTTGTTTTTACATTTTTACTGGTTCTCGAGGCCTGTTGCCTGAACACGTGGTGACAGTTTTTCAAACTTGAGGCTGGTGGCTAGACAGGCGAGAACTGTAGAGAACCTACCACTATGCTGGCAATTAGATTACAATGTTGCCTTAACCGGACGCTGAAGCCCTTGTTGAGGATTGAACCGTCCGTCATATTGACAATCAACGCTTCCACCGCTACGCTTTTATAGATTCTGAAGCTATCATAAATGTAAAATTCAAACGTGGGCGAGCTAAACAAGAATAACAGAGGCACGACCTTTATTTAATGCCGTTCCATTTTAGTACTAAGCAAACATTATGTTCTGTGGGATCCCACAAGTTCCTCTGAAACGTAATATATACGAATTACGTAGATAATTAATTATAATAATAGACTTCTAGTAACAACTTACGGGGCGTCCATAAATTACGTGAGGTACTTTTAGTGATATTTCAACCCCCTTTCTCCCCTTGGTGAGATGTCGTGAGATTTTGCTGGGCCCCCCCCTCCCTCTACCCATAATCTCACGTGAGACTTTTGAAAATGCATATATTTAATTATTTACACTAAAAATGTATATTTCAATGTAAATAAATGAATACGTACAAGAATAATCAGGACTTGTATTTAAGATTATTATGAACGTAGTACCAGAACCACACAACAAATATTCTTACCTAATTTAAACCAGTCTTCTCGCTACATTGCAATGTTCCCTACGGAAAAAAATTACGTGAGCATTTGTCGAGACCACCCTCTCCCCAACGTGAGTTTGGGTGAGGTTCGGTTGACCCCCCCTCCCCCCTCTAAACACCTCAAGTAATTAATCGACGCCCCCTTAGGGGTGAAAAAATTGCTAAATTTCATGAACATGAAGAGAAATACTGAAATGCAATGTTTTAAAAAAAAACATAGTTGGGGCACTATCTCCTCAGGCTCGGACCGCCCGAATTAGGTTCGCTGCACCTAATTTGCTTTAGTTGCAATCCGACCGCTAGTTGTGCGTATGCAGTTGTGTTCTCACTGAGTATTTAAATATTTAAATAATTATGTAAAAATAACGCCTTCCTCTGCTTCCACAAAATGCCTCTTATGTATCTAATTACTGAGTGGACGTTTGCCTGTAGCTGCATCTAGTCATCCTTTTAGTTACGTAATTTTCGAGCGTACCCTATTTTTCTGTTTTAATATCCTTGCTGAAATGATTTCGAGGAAATTTCTATAGGACTAATTACTTACAATAGATAAACTTACAATTCCAAAAAAAACTTATCCTGTATAATGTGTATTTTGTAGTCGTGGGTTCAAATACCACCTGTAGCCGAATTATTTCCATCAAAAATTTGCTCTCAAGTTCCGCCCAGATGCTAATGCAATACCTAACCCATAAAACTCTTAAATAACATTAAGTTTATAAATGGCGAAGGTTTATGGTGTATAACTAGGGTTGCCATCTCTAAAATCTGATTACCAGGACAAGAAAAGTGAAAACCCTGGATTTTAGAGTATAAAACCCAGACAATTAAGCAGTTTTTATAAGTTACCTGCCGGACAACTAAAATTAAAGATACATCTTCCCGCCCGGACGCTTCCCAGAGGCCATGTAAACTAGTACAAATTCGGGGAAACCCGGAGGGATGGCAAGCCTATCTATAACAAATATTAAAAAAAATACCAAAAAATGGAACCGACTTCAACACTCAAAAGTATGAAATAACTTGTTGAAGTCGGTACCATGATAGTTCAAAAGTAACTGATATCAAAATATTGTGCTCATGGTACCGACTTCGACAAGTTATTTCATACTTTTGAGTGTTAAAGTCAGTTCCATTTTTTGGTAAAAAAAATTTTTTTTAATTTTTTTAGTGACCTTGTTACTCATGAGATCAATTGTTATTGTGGTGTAAGTGTGTTCACCGATGTCTTCATCCGCTACTATAATATCGTGTAGGTATAAGCATGCATTTTTCAGTTTTTGACTTGTAACTCATAAAGTGCTCGTCCGGTTTTGATTAAATTTAAATGGGACCACACGGGAAGCACCAGCTTTTAAATAAAAAAAGAACGATCAAAATCGGTTCACCCTGTCGGAAGTTATGCGGTAACAAACACAAATAAAAAAAATTTTTAAAAAACATACGGGTTGAATTGAGAACTTTCTCCTTTTTTTGAAGTCGGTGAAATATACCAAATCGATAACATTTTTTTAGCAGTCAATAAAAAGTACGTAAGTATAAATGAACTGTCAAACACTCACCGTTTGAAATTAAAACTGGTTGTTGGCTTTGTTAAAGATAAGAACAAAGGCGCCAATTCAATAAGCCTCATTGTTAACGGTACGAAATTATCATTTCCAGTGGAGAAAGTTAATTGAGACATGAAACGTTATTGTGTAAGTACGAGATGTTTTAATGTATATTATACCACAGATACACACACTTATGCTTCCAGCGATGACCAAGAAGGTTATACCCACAATCAATGATATTATATGTTTATATGAGGTAGATGTCGCACAAGCGCGCGGAAACTGAGGCGGCAAAATTAAGTCAATTGTAGTAATTTTCATTATGACGCGTATTTCAAGCGCAAGTCTAAACATATGGCCATCCTTTTCTATATTATTTGTACCGTATTATCTGTCGCAGTAAGCATGTTTATGTCGTAAAGGAACAAAATCTGAGCACCGCGCTGTATGAATATACGTCATCTTTAGTTAAACATCATTGCCCACAACGGAGATTTCATCGGATTATATAAATGCCATGGACATAAGAATATACATTACGTCCATGATAAATGAAAACGTGCCCTTGAATGACGTGCGGCATTTAATAAAATGACATTCCATATTTTTCCAAACGAAATACAGTGGAGTCTCAGTAATCCTGCACTATTAAAAACTACGGGTGTCGGATTATTGGAATGTTTGGTATATATTTTGTACCTATAGAAAAAACAGGTTTATATTAAAAAAAGGTTGTTATGTTGCCGTTCTACTTAAAACTTTTAGTTAAGCTATTTTCAACTTGAATACAGCAAATAATAGATATACGTGCTATTGTGTCAATTTTTGAGGTTACTGCACTGATTACGGTGCGCGAGCGCGGAATGAGAGTAGAGAGCGGAAGGTTCCGGATTATTGGCCGTACCGGATTCCTGAACTGCCGTATCATTGAGATCCTACTGTATTTGTTTACGTCTATGGAACATTAGCTTATAAAAAGCTTAGAACAAAGACGCCAATTGAATAAGCATCGTTTTTAATAAGTACGATGCAATTTTTTTTTTTTTTCTATCACACTTTGACCCCCGCACTAGGATTCCCTGTGTCGCGGGAGGCATGGACACACACAAACAACCAAGACCCGGGACACACACCTATACTCATCGCACAAATGTTTGCCCCTGCCGGGATTCGAACCCAGGGTCCCGGAGACACAGAAGTCAAGTCACTGACACTGACCACTGAGCCACGGCGACCGTCAAATCAAAATTACTATCCTATCAATACACCAAATCCTAAAGAGAAAGTTAATTTAGATATTAAACGTATTTTTTTGAGTAGAAATATGAATATCTTTTAAATAAAGAATTTATTATTTATTATATTTATTACTGGAGTGAGTACATTTTTTTATTTTTTTTATTTATTAACATCACACAAGGTCTTCAGGTTCCAAACTAGGCCGAGCCTGTGCTATGGTAACCTGATGACTGATATATATACTTATATACATATACACACCCAGACACAGGTCAAACAGACATGTTCATGCACACAAATGTTTGACCTGTCCGGGAATCGAACCCGGGACCAGCGGCTCAGAAGGCAGAGTGCTACCAACTGCGCCAACCGGCAAGTCAATATACTCGTATTTTTCATATATGTATGTGTACATACAAATAAATTATTAATTTTTACCTCAAAAAAATAAAATGTATCTATTCCAAAAACTTATACCAAAACAGAGGTGATAATTTTATCTCAGAGGAAAAATATTCAAATTAGGACACAGCACAACGAAAATCCACAGCAGTGTGTTTTCTCTATGGCACGTAAAATGTATAGCAAGATCCCAATACCAATTAAACTTATTTTTTATACTGTATACATCTAGCGTTTGACCACTATCTATCTCACTTGATGGTCAGTGAAGATGTGGTCGAAGATGTTATCACGCTAGACCTAGAATGTTCACTGGCTCTCAAGGACTGATGCCTGAACACACTTGGTGACAGTTTTTCAAACTTGAGGATGGTAGCTAGCCAGGCGAGTATTCGAAAGTACCCTACCACCACGCTGTGAATTTGATAACAGTGTTACCTTCACCGGAAGCTCAAGCTGTTGTTGGGGATCGAACCAGTGTCCGTCAGTTTGACAGGCGACGCTCCGCCCGCTGAGCTATCATCGCTTCGAAACATATAATTTAATTAACATGTATTGCCAGATTTGTTACTTTTTAATTGACAGTGCATTATATGCCACCTTTTATTAACTCAATTTTGTACTGTTTTCATGATTTGTTTTACTATGTAATAATTTTAATGAATTATATTTTATATAATTCATTAAAGTATGGCCGTGGTGGGACCGGCCTAGAATAGTACTCCCCCATCTCTTCCCGCGGGTGCCGTAAGAGTCGGCTAAGGGACCACGTACCAGGAGGTGGGCAGCAGCACCTTCTGAGGATTGGAAATCATACTGCGCTCGCCAACCCGCCTGCCAAGCGTGGCGAGTATTGGCAAATCCCCCCTATATGGGGGAGGCTTCTGTCCAGCAGTGGACGCACATGGCTGAGAGAACATATTTTATATAAGAATCATTTGGTTTTCACAAATCAAAAGAATAAATAAATATAAGTGCAATTTGTGTAATTTTACTTTAACGACAAGACGGGAAAAAGTAGCGAGTGAATTTTCATGCTTCTGAAGCCTTAATGTATGGTGCCTTCAGTGTTTGAGCCTCTCGTCGGCAATTTTATTTATTTAAATAGATGAGAGTTTGTTGCGGGGGGGCGGCATAATAACGTTCCCCGATATGGCAACCAATTGAAAAGTCTTTTGTTGGATCAATTTGTCAACAATGGCTCCACACATCGATTTGTATGATACAATCTCATTCATTACTCGTTACAACTCCAATGGATTCATTGATATATCACTGAAGATACGGAACACGACCGTTGTATCTAAGTATCTGTTATTCTCAACTGTGACATTATATATGTGTATATGTCTCAAACAGTCGCAGAGGTTGCTGAACCTATCTGCGGCAGCGGACATCCTGCGCACTTTTTTCAACGAACCTTAAAAAAAATTACCAAAAAATGGAATCGACTTTAACCAATGATGTTTTACTAAAGATGACGTATATTCATACTGCGCGGTGCTCAGATTTAGTTCCTTTACGACATAAACATGCTTACTGCGACAGATAATACGGTACAAATAAAATAGAAAAGGGTAGCTATATGTTTAGACTTGCGCTTGAAATACGCGTCATAATCAAAATTACTACAATTGACTTAATTTTGATCGCTTCAGTTTCCGCGCGCTTGTGCGAAATAACTTGTTGAAGTCGGTAGCATAATAGTTTAAAAGTAACTATTATCTAAATTTGTTGTGCGCATGGCATCGACTTCGTCAAGTTATTTCATACTCTTGAGTGTGGAAGTTGGTTCCATTTTATGGTACCACATTTTTTTTCACCCTTTTCTCCCTTGGCTAAAGGGTGAAAAAAAAATTTACCACAAAATGGAACTGACTCCAATACTCAAAAGTGTGAAATAACTTGTCGCAGTCGGTACCATGCGCACAATATTTTGATAATAGTTACTTTTGAACTATCATGGTACCGATTTCAACAAGTTATTAATTCAAACTTTTGAGTGCTGAAGTCGGTTCCATTTTTTTTGTCATTTTATACATGCAGGTCTTAATTTCATGGCATATTTTTTTATTATTCCGGTGGACGGTGAAGCACATAGAATCGTAACAATAAAACACTTTCTGCCTTCAATACCATTGTGATATATTTTTCTCCACTTGTTCCACTGAATGGTGCTGACGCGTGACGTCATCTGATGGTTGGCCAAGTGGAAACAAAACAATGGCCTCTTGGGCCCTCTGTCTGGCCTCATATTTTAAACTACTCGTTTAGTTCGGTGATTCGTACTAGTGCATATAGTACATTTTATATGAAAGGATTTAATTATATTATTTGCGGCAGGTAACTGATTAATCGAGGTCGCATTAGATACTCGTCTCGTCGGATACCTAATTTCTGATACATTTTAAACCAGAATGGCTATCCATAATCCATTCGACCACAGCGAACAAAAAAATCTTTGAATAACATTATGTAAAATGTGTAGATGGACTCGTAAGTATGTAAATTGTCGAATTAATTACTGTATAACAATATCAAAAGCATACCAAAACAATAAAAGTATAATAAAATTAACAGGTATTATTCTTTTGACTATTAATAGCTAATTACAGTGCCAATTGTTTGCATGCAGCCGGCAATAATCTTAGCTGTTTGGCAATTTCCTGTTTCTATGGGTGCGTTCCTTTTTGCGCTCTAAGCGCTTTGTAACAGATAGCGTGCTTAAAGTCATTCCTAAATGCACAAACAGCTACATACAAAATGTATGATGACTCTCTGTTCAAGAGGAGACTCCAAAGCCTGCAGCATCGACGTAATGTCGCTAGTTTATCGGTTTTTTATCGGATACATTTCGGGGAGTGCGCTCTGGAGTTGCATAATTTGATTCCGCCATTCCCATTCCATCTTAGGACGACCAGACGGACGGAAATGCGACATCCATACATGGTGGACGTTCCAACTTGTCGCACGAAGCGTTTTGCTTCCACATTCTTAGTGCGTACAGCTAACGAATGGAACTCATTGTCTAACTCTGTATTTCCGAAATAATACGACCTGGGTATCTTCAAGTCACGAGTGAATAGGTATCTTCTAGGCAGGCGTGCTCCATCGTAGACCGCATCATCACTTAACATCAGGTGAGATAGTGGTCAAACGCCTGCCTATTCCCAATAAAAAAAAAAAAAAGTTTATCACGTCATCCAAAACATCATCGTCCTGTGCTTAGAACGCTCACGACTACGAGGTAGAGCAGCGTGAGCGGTCAAACATCTGACTGTAATTTAGAGAATCTGTCGAAAAATTGGTAATCCACCACAAAACATTTAAAACGCAATTTATACTTTAAAAAATATGAGCTATTAAGTTCCCGTGGAGTACGAAAAAGAATGATTTAATATGAATTTAATGGGAACTGGAATATAGCATTCGCGCGCTTTCACACACACAATCCGTTCCGATTTGCCTACGAGCGTCAGCACTGTCAGTACTAATTACATCTCGGAACAGCTAAATCCTTATGTACTAACGTATGCACTGTGAGCGCAAAAAGAAACGCACTCTATGCGAATCAATCGGTGACATACCATCAATAAACTATGGCAGCAGCGTTTCAAGCTAATCTAGCGCTTGGACGCTTGGACGCTCAGAGACCAGAGCCGGCCCCCAGTCACGCAGCAGCTTCCTGCCGCTGTTAATAGAAGCTTACCGTTACACTTGCACATGCGCATGCGCATCCTGTTTACTTTTATTATTGATACTTGGAACAATCTTACGTTTTTACTAGTTTTTTTATGAACAGTCATTAAATCTATTCCCAGTGGAGAGTATTTGTATATATAGATCTACGCGTGTTGTTTAAGGGGCTTATAAGATCCGATAACCTTGGAGGGACAAAACCGAGCATGGATCCGGTATTTTTTAGTATGAGGAGCGATTTATTATATATATTTGACTGGCCGGTTGGCGCAGTTGGTAGCACTCTGCCTTCTGAGCCACTGGTCACGGGTTCGATTCCCGGACAGGTCAAACATTTGTGTGCATGAACATGTCTGTTTGACGTGTGTCTGGGTGTGTATATGTATATAAGTATATATATATATATATATATATATATATATATATATATATATATCAGTCACCAGGTACCATAGCACAGGCTCTGCTTAGTTTGGGACCTGAAGACCTTGTGTAAATGTTAATAAATAAAAAATAATAATAAAAAATATAAATATATTAACTGTCGCCTGGAAAATAGTTGCTCACTACGAAAAATTAAATGTGCAGTTTGTGAGCTACGTCTACGAATTTTTCGTTTTAAGTTTCAAATATAATATCAATATAGTTTAGGAGTTAAATCAAAATGTATGTCCTTAAACCACATCATTTAAATAATTTATTGACATTGTTTTTGGATACGTAGAATTATTTTAAATGTTGAATGTATAGATAACAGATGAATTATTAAATTATTTTTTTATATTGTATATGTTTAGTTATTAATGAGTAGAATCCTTTTAAAGATGCTTAATTGGATCTATTCTTCACCTTGGAATTTTAGTTCATCTAGGCGTGATTCATCGTAGACCGCATCATCACTTAACATCAGATGAGATAGTGTTCAAACGCTTGCCTATTGTGAATTAAAAAAAAACCTTAAGTGTGACCTCCTCATGTCTCTTCAATCTTCCTAATTGCGCATGAAATTATGAACGACACTCCCCTTGCGTGTGAATCGAGATTCATAAACTTAATTCGGCATCGGGTACATTATCAAGGTCCCTGGATAATGGGTTTGATAGAAGGTATAGTATAGTATTAATGTTATATATCGATTGTCATTATATTATATGACGCATTGAGTGCTGCAAAATGGATTATGATTAGAAATTGTGTTTAATATCTAGCTATATACATGTATCTCACTGCCTCTGTGTTTCAGGATAGGTACAACCCTGTAGTCTTCAAGTCGCAAGTAAATAGGCACCTTCTAAGTTTCCGTGCTACCTTAGATTGCGTCATAATGTTGATGAAAAGTAGCCTATTATTCTGGGACCTGAAGTATCCACATACCAAATATGTTTAGCGTCAAAGAGTAACAAACATACATCCAGTTTAATTTTTTTTATTTATTTCAGATTTATAATATTAGTGGGACAAATAGAATTAACATGATGCCGTTTTTTGGAACTATAAAACCTTTTTTCTTTATAATATCGGCGTTTTGATAACCGAACTCAATAATACTTTTAACAAAACGAGTTTATCAAATAAAACTACCAAAACGAAAATGTTCCTTATTAGTAACACATATATGTTTAAATTTCAACGGCGGTCCTGACGATCTGACGATCTTACGATCTGACGCAAATATATTTTTTTTTCCACAACGCCGCTAAGGAAGTTTTGACTTCAAAAAATGAGAAAGATCGTACTGTTCAATAAGGCTGCGCATCGTGATATTTATTAATTTTTATATATTATTATGTTATTATGTGCGCTACTGTGATGTTCAATAAATAATATTTATATCTGTTTAGGGGCACCTATTACTCCAACGTATGTCAATCATTCCATTGTAAATTACGTTTTTCTCTTATTTGTTAAGAATGTTACAGTACCATTAGTACATGACTTTTTAAAAGTAATTTGTCACGCAATGTAACAATATTTATTTACGTTGATCATTCGTTACTTATAAAATCACTAGAATATTTAAGCTGTGCCCATGGTCATGACGTCATGATGTAAAATAAATGTCCTTAACTTGGCATTCAGCTCTGGTTGACCTTACAATTGTTCTGTGGTCTCATGTTTTCAAACACAGGGGCATGACAAAACAAAATGTTCTCTATTCAATTTTGCATGAAGATTATTATCATATATTAGTATATGTGATAATAATCTTTTAATAGTTTAAAAGACGGTTGATTAATTTTGGTGTACCGCAAGGGGCGAACTTGGCGCTCCTGTTTTATCGTTTTATTACTTGCACCTTTTACGTTATACATATATATATATTTACGTTATATATATATATATCCGTTTACGTACTTTGTGATAAAAATCACAATAACAGCGATCGATAAACAGTGTTGTTTCATGAGTATTGACGTTACTTTTCTGAACGATCTGATAAGATTATACGTGTTTTCGCTCGCTAATAAATAATAGTGCATAATCAAATACGGTCTGATACGTTCACGCTGCTCTGAGACATGGACCTTCGTCTCATCATCACCATCAGCCGGACAGGCTGATCAGCTTTCAAATAAAAAAAGAACGATCAAAATCGGTTCACCCAGTCGGAAGTTATGCGGTAACAAACACAAATTAAAAAAAAACACATACGGGTGGAATTGAGAACATCCTCCTTTTTTAAAGTCGGTTAAAAATAGGACTTATTGTTTTGTCAACGTGACTGCGCGACAGTTTTTCGTGTTAGTTAATCTTAATAGTTGCAATTTTATTGTAAAAGTATTACACTCGATGCTATGACACGCTCATCGTTATTTCATCGTTGATATTGTCCGTGTAACCTTTTGGAGGTCTGTTTACACAAATTACAAGTTTTATACATGTAGTACGAATATTTTTTAACACAATTACAATTACATAATACAATTCTGACTACAAGCGCACGATTGGGATAAATTAAGGCACGTTAGGTTTTTCGTTTTCAGCAATTCGTATATTTATGTAGCTTTTTCACAATACTTCAATACTGGTTCTTCTTTTTTTCGCTACAACTAAAATACTTGTTGCGTAATCAAATATACTTTTAAAGGCTGCTTTTAAAGTGATTACTAAAGTGATACCGGTTATTGAAATTATTTATTGACATAAAAACGGATGAACGATTACATTTATGTCCTAATTTCATATTTTTACATAATTTAATTATAAATTATATTTAAACACAAATTTAAATAATGTCAGGTATTTAGAACAGCTAATATAAATGTCAAATTATCACCAATATTGTAGCACATGTAAAAATAAAACATAATAATATAAAAGATCACTAAAAGTACACCGTCAGTCAAAAGAGCTATCGAGCTCATTGCACCTCTGCCATTGGTCGATCATACTTTCACAATAGGTAAAAAAATGTAATGGTACAGTTATCCAATTGTCAAATAATGTGTCGGGATCAGTGTACCAAAGGCGACATTGATCGCCCACCAGTGCGACCTTGATCTACCTGAAATAGATCATGTGGTACTGCGCCTACTCGCCGGAACTCAAGGGTTATCTAGCACGAACAACCTACAGCATCAGTCGACTGATCCAGCTGACTATTTGCAGCAAAGTGATTAGAATCACTTTGCTGCAGTCAGCTGGTCTATCAGTCTTCTGAATTACAACGAGTTGTATCCGAGCTATCCTGTCAGGAATTTAGTCGGGTACATATAAGGATAGTATCCGTATAATTTCTTTAGTGCCCTTAAGAATGCTTTTTGAACCTTTTCAAGCATCCTCGAGTAAGTAGCGTGCCGTGGGTTCCACTCACAAGCACTTGACTCGAGCTTACTTCGAGCCAGCGCCTTGTACAGGGTTTTTAGAATTTGTTATTGAACTTAGTGCTTGTAAAATGTTGTCTTGCTATCGCTTTTAAATGATTAAAACAGTGTAACTGTACATCCAGTTGCATAATATATTTCCTAGAATGAGCATATCAAAGCAATCTTCGTCAACATCATTACGCATTCATGAACATGAGATATACTAAATAAGCTTCATGAAAAAGCGATTTGGCGATCCGCATGTCTTTCCATTGCCATATTTAAATAATATCTTCAATATGAATTTCTTTGTGATAGGCAAAGTATTAAAGCGAGTTTATAGTACAGGAACCCTACTTGTACCTTTAATATATTAGATAGAAACCATGCAGGTATACAAATAGATTTGTAACTTTTTAATAGCAGGCCCTTCATCGAATTGTAACATTGAATTCGATTTACATAACTAGCGGGCTGAATGCATTTTAATTTAAAAATCTCGAGCGAGTCAGAGTTGATCAACAATGCACCCATTGAAACTGGTTAAGAGGATTAACTGGGAGTGCGACACATTCACGATGAATTGGTCTAGATTTGAGGCCGGAAATAAACTAAAATCAAGAGTGGGTGGACAGTAAATCGACTCTATCACCCGTTGATCATGAAGTAAAATCATTCCATCCTGCCAAGTGGAGTCCCGCTGGTGTACAATTTTGTCATTTGTTTTATTACTGCCAGACAACCAGGCTTCCCTTGCGCGCCATTGTCCTGAGCGTTGTGTGATGTACTGTTTATGTTTATAGCTTTTATAATAATCTGATTGGAGTGTGAACATCTGTTTCTATATGAACTTGCCACAGGTAGGTACCTAAAGTACTATCAGTTAAGCCATTATCTATCTAGTCTAGTTATATAACTTTTATTTTGTCAATCGCATGAGTGTAGTTCGCCAGAGAAGTATTTTAAGAGTATTAACCCCTGCTGATATGCTACTTTTGGTTACGTTAACGATACAAAATTTTACCATATTATGTGAACAAACTCTCATCAGTGTAACCAGAGGTTATTTTATAACGTTTTTTTTTTTTTATTAGATGTAGTTTGACAATCGTTGGACACGATACTGGTGTGCTTTATTGTTATGTACTTTATCGTAAGTTTAATATGTACTTTTTTTTATAATCATTATCTCAGCCATAGAATGTCCACTGCAAAATCCCTCCGCAATGATTTCCATAAGGAAAAGTTGGGTGCGGCCCGCATCCAACCTTTTCCGCATCCAGCCTTTTCCGCATCCAGCCTTTTCCTCATCCAGCCTTTTCCTCATCCAGCCTTTTCCTCATCCAGCCTTTTCCTCATCCAGCCTTTTCCTCATCCAGCCTTTTCCTCATCCAGCCTTTTCCGCATCCAGCCTTTTCCTCATCCAGCCCTTTCCGCATCCAGCCTTTTCTTGTGGTCTTATCCAGGTCGCCTGTCCACCTTGTCGTTGTACCTTTTTCTTGTACTCTAGCGGAAATTGAACACAAACTGCAATAAGTACTTAAGTTCGTGAACTAAGTCTGTCTGAAATAAATTTTAAATTTAAGGGTATCACCGTGTTTTTCAAACCTAAAAAAAAAATACCAAAAATCTAGCTGATGTAGCTGGTCAGGCGGGTACTCGAAAGTACCCTACTACCATGCATATATCCGTCTATTATGAAATTACATTGCGCTATTATCAATGATATTATATGTTTAAGCTATTATAACACTTCCGGGCGTTTCTTAGTTCAATTCAATGTAGTTCGTAGTCCGTACCTCATAAAAATTTTACAAAATCATACATAAATATGTAAAACAAGCAATTCCTATATTATATTGACACATATTTGGTGAACTAAAATATGTTGAAGGTGGCGGCAGCCTTATCCATATTTTTCATACAGTCACTCACCATAATGTTTATTACAGCTGTATTTTAGTCATAATTATTAATGGGTTTCCACACTGCGCCATTTCTATGTATATTCGACACGTAGTGTCTCCAAAGCCATAACAGCTTCGCAGCTCGTGTAGTCTAATAACTGAACGGATATTATAGCACCGTCAAGTCTGGCGACGACGTTACGACATGCAACACATTCTCATCTGTTTCGTTTTTCAGCAGTTGATTTGAGCGACGCCTTTTATCGGTGCTTTCAATCTGACGATCGCGCCCCCCAGGGGATCGCAGAGCTTTATATAAGGGGTCGCTCGTCAGAGAAATAGGTAGTCCCCTCCGGTGAAGCTGTAAATGCCGGTAGAAGCAAACAGCATTAGTCCGTTAGAGAAAAAAAAAAAAAAAAAGAAATAGGTAGTTGTTTTCAAGTCCCTACACTACAGTAAACATAATAAAATATCAGTGACAATTCTGTGCCGGTTAATTTTTCGATACGTGATTTTATTCTGGAGACGCAAATAAATTATTTTACAAATTAAGCTTATTTTTTTACTTTTTAGTTATACATGTAATAGAACGTTAGTTCAGACTTCAGTTTTGTTAATGTCACTAATAATTTTAAATTATTCCTTTCTCCTCGTATATCCAGTTCTGTATATTCTTGTTTTCTCTTCATCCAGCAAACGTAAGTTGTTGCGAATGAAATGGAATTTTTAGCATTACATAATTTTATTACGTAGTTGCCAAAATGATTTACTTCTAAAAGGGTCATGATCCAGCATCATCTAGAAATGGATAATGAATAAATGCAGTGAAAGAACCAAATTTAAATTTAAATAAAGAACGTCTTATTCTAAATGGCCAGTTACGACGAAGAAGACAAAGATGAGACGAGTAAGGTTGAAAGTCGATGAAAGAGAATGGCATGGTTGCAGGTTATATATGATAGGTTTAATATTTTATCGACTACATGATGACGTGAACAGCTGAACATCGATAGAGATGCTCTTCTTTTCCCATGCGGCAATACGGTCGAAGCTAGTCCGCAAATAAACTTGTGATGCAATGCACGTTCAGGACATGCCATGCTCAGTTGGTGAGACAAGCATATTTTTGGCCTTTACTAATCATAGATTGAATCATATGGGTCACGCTTGAAGACATGCTGAATGTTACAACATGTTTATTCTTGGATGTGTTTTATCGCTGTACCATCGAACAATGTACACATTGTTTTTGGTGTGTTTTCGTGGGACACGGATGCGTAAATAATTGAGATTAGTAGCAAGGTCGCCTAGTCGATACTGTTAGAACATAACAAACTAGGTGTTTATGTTTGAAATGACCACGGTACGGGGTGGTTTAGTATGGTGTGGCCCTATCGAGTTGTTTTAAAAAGAACGACTTGTTACACAAACACAAATACATATATATAAGTTTTACACCAAATATAAAAGAATTCCTTCACTTCAATTGTAATTAAAGCTTAACTGGCAGCAAGACGGGTTTTGAGCAATTAAGAAAATCAGTCCTTTAAGTTATCTCAGCTGGAACACGGCGCTTTCTCTCAGACAGAGTATTGGCCACAATCCACCATGCTGGCGGGGCTAGTGTGACCACCCCCAAGTCGGAGCTTACAGACACCCGTGGCTTAACGATCGTTGTCCTGAAACCCACTTGCTCCAACCAAATTATCCGAGGTTTTTTCCTGATCCTCGGATCATACCACAAATTTGCAGGCAGATAACGTGGTTAAATCTCGTGAAAGTCTGAATGAATGAATTCATTAGCCCCCCGAAAGACGGAAGCGATCGGTAGGCCTAGACAATGTAACATTTTACAAGCGCTGACGCTGAGAGAAAACGTAAAAAAATGTATGAAATTGACACTTCAAAGCGATATATCATCTTGTTGTATGTATTGCTTTCGGGCTGTTTGGCCGTGGTCTATGTGAAACCCGTGTTCCAGACGTTTCGTCGATCACTGCGGTCGACATCTTCAGTGGTTCAGGTTCGAGCGGCGACAAGAGCGTAGAACTCTCCATCTGATATATCATCTGATCAACGAAACGAATATTCATCGTTAGCGGTTAGAGAAAGAGAAGCGATGTATCTTGTCTAGGCCCGCTGGTGAAAATGCGACTAGCGGTCACCCATTCAAGTTGTGATGATCTTAACCGATCAACAATAAAACACATGGCAAATATTCGCTTCAAGCTCTTCAGTGTACAATGTACATGGAAATGTATTGGGAGCGGGTTACGTAAGTGTTTTAACATATCCGGTTATGCTAACAACAAACGTAACATAATGGCTTTAAGATACGGCTTTCGTGAAACGCTATTTTTATAGTTTGACGGCAAGACACATAACTTAGGCGTACCTTGATAACATCGCTCGAAATGCTTTGTTTTCAAGATGTAGTTGTAGATTACCGTAAAATGAAACGATTCTTATTTGTTATTTTAAGTATTTTAATGCTGTTTAAAATGCTAACAACAGCACCTGTGTTTAGTTAGTAATTTGTTTGTCATTGTGTATTCTGGAGCGCTCTGCAGTGTCTTTGAGTTTGTTTACTCTGTATATGTATGTATAAAATACATTTGTAAGTGTCTACTCCGAAAGTTAACACCGCATTTACTCGTACTTTCGAACACAGCTTCATTTTTAACCGACTTCAAAAAAAGGAGGTTACTCAATTCGACCGTATATATGTTTTTTTTTATGTGTGTTCGCGGGTAACTTCGTCGTTTATGAACCGATTTTGATGATTCATTTTGTTAGATAGAGTATACTTTCGTGGTGGTCCCATTCAAATTTCATCAAAATCGGACTAGCGGTTTTTGAGTTATACACCAATAACTGAAAAGTACTACGCGTATCTTGATGATATTATTGTCGCGGTTGAAGACATCGCAGAACACACAATGACAATTAATGTTATTGATCCCGTGTGCAAAGGTCACTGAAAAGGGTAAAAAAATTTTTTTTAACATAAAATGCAACCGACTTCAACACTCAAAAGTGTGAAATAACTTGTTGAAGTCGGTACCCTGAGCACAATATTGTGATGATAGTTACTTTTGTGTGAACTATCATGGTACCGACTTCAACAAGTTATTTCACACTTTTGAGTGTTGAAGTCGGTTCCATTTTTTGTTGAAAAAAATTCTAGTGTCTACTGATTGGTTGTAAAAAACAATACTGAATACATGCGTTTTATGGAAATCATGAGATAAACCTATATCAAAAGAGTTTTTGTATATATGTACTGTATACATATGCATGTACACGTATATGTTGTAATTCTGTTAATTACTCGAACTAGCTAAAATTTAAGATTAAATTTTAGCTTTGATTAAATAATTTGATTTCAAATTCTTCAAGACCAAATATCTCGTAATCTATTTGCGCTAAATTCAAATCAGTGTTTGTCTTTGTCACTCACATTACACGTTATCAAAATCCCAGCTTGGTGGTACTTTCGAATACCCGCCTGGCTAGCTACCACCCTCAAGTTTGAAAAACTGTCACCAAGCACATAGTGTGTTCAGGCAGCAGTCCTTGAGAGCCAGTGAGCATTCTAGGTCTTGCGTGATAACACATCCGACCACATCTTCACTGACCGCCAAGTGAGATAGCGGTCAAACGTATAAAAAAAATATCTATACAGTATAAAAAAAAATACCGCGCGTAACATCGCAGGGCGCAGCTAGTATATACATGATTGCTTATAATGCTCGTTTCGCATCGCCTTCTCAAGGGTAATAGCTGAAAATCACTGGTTGCTCACTCAGCAATATTATTTGCTGAGCTATGACCCATTTGCTATACTGAAACACACACGTACTTTATCGGTTTTGTACTATTTAATATATTATATACCATGTACATATATTTGCATGTATTTGTACATAATATAGTAGAATGTTTTTGGCTAGTACTTCGACAATCACTATTTAAGAGTTTTGTTAAAACTTTGGTGTATTAGCTGAAATTATGTAAGTAATAAAATAAGTAATAAATAAATAACGTTTATTGTTATATCACATTGTTACAACCTTTAAACATTTTCGGTCCCCAAACTGTACGTGTGTTTTGGAATAACAAATACTCAAATGTTTTATCTATGTATCTAATTAATTGTTAAATAGATAATTCAACAATTGCCTGGTAAAAAAACAAGTCCCATCAGTAAGTTTAATCCTACTACTTTATATATTATATAAGTCACAATCTGAGAATTTCATTGTATATGCTTTTTAACCGACTTGAAAAAAAGAGGTTACTCGATACGACCGTATAATATATGTTTTTTTATTCACTCTTTTGAGTGTTGAAGTTGGTTCCATTTTCTGGTAAACATTTTTTTTTTCACCCTTTTCAGTGATCTTTGCTACCACACTTTTGAATGTTTTCAATATCAAACTTGCAAGAATAATTTGACTATTTCATTAAAATCACACGACGGAAACTAATTAAAAAAATATTTAAAAGGAATATTTGCACGAAAATGATTTCTATAGTGTACAAGACTTTTTCGATTTTATTAGTACGTAATTTAAGTAAGTATAACAGTTGTAGATTTATGATACAGTTAAAATTGTAGCTTAGACAATGATGTTTTACTAAAGATGACGTTTATTCATACTGCGCGGTGCTTTGTTCCTTTACGAAATAAACATGGTTACTGCGACAGATAATACAGTACAAATAATATAGAAAAGGATAGCTATATGTTT
Source organism: Apeira syringaria (assembly GCA_934044485.1). Classification (NCBI taxonomy): domain Eukaryota; kingdom Metazoa; phylum Arthropoda; class Insecta; order Lepidoptera; family Geometridae; genus Apeira; species Apeira syringaria. The sequence goes on along the minus strand of OW203672.1, from coordinate 6,018,937 downwards.
CGACTTGCGCTTGAAATACGCGTAATAATGAAAATTACTACAATTGACTTAATTTTGCCGAGTTTCCGCGCGCTTGTGCGACATCTACCTCATATAAACATAATATATCATTGAGCTTAGACATATAGTTTTATTCATTTACTCTTCTATAGTTAGTAAAATAGGTAACTAAACAAACATTGTACATCCGTAAGGATATTTACTGTCGATACTCCTAAATTAGAAGACCATTTGTACAATTATATTCAATAAATTATATTCTTTTTTTATCACACTCAGACCTCTGTACTAAGATTCCTTGTATCGCGGGAGGCATGGACACACACAATCACAGCACACAAACATCTAAGACCCGGGACAAACATTTACACTCATCGCACAAATGTTTGACCCGGTCGGGATTCGACCCCAGGGTTACGGAGACACAGAAGTCATGTCACTGACCACGGCGACCGTCAATTCTACATATTGTATCGAATGGTTGGTAGGTATAACATTAATCTCTAATGTGTGGTGCAGATCTGCTGTTGTATTATTCAATCCAGTTTCACCTCTCTAAAGATTTTTTACTCTGTATTGACATTCATACATGTCCAGCTTAGTCAAGTACCAGGTAACTACAATTCTTATATTTAAGAATTGGCTGGTCCAATATTCTAGTATTTTATGCTTCTTAACTTTGCCAGAACTAGCTTCTCGACGAAGTTACGGTAAGTACGGTCTATCCGACTCGCACAGCGCTGGGCTACACATATGCATTTATTCGTATTTTAACAAGCTCCTAAGCTCCCAGCCTCCGTAAGATATTTCTTTTAGAAGACATACGTATCTGTAATGTGTAACTTTCCTCTCCTGTCTGCTGTAAACTCTCGATGTAGATGTCTTCTGGCAACTTGATCTGATAACGATGAGCTAGGAGTGGATACATGAATTACAGATATGGTTTATTTCTGGACCGAATCCAGGTGAAATATTTTAGTTCCAGTTTAAATATATTCGACCATGTCCAACACCACTAAGTAGTTCAGCTATCCTAGGTGTATAGATTATAATAATAACCGAAGTAGCTATTAAAGCTGGGTTATATGTTTGTATTTTTGCTGTAATTTTTGTAGTTCTTGTCTAAATAAACGATTTCTTTCTGTCTTTCTTTCTTTTTATGGTTATAGTGCAGCTCCGAATCCTTTAGAGTCTAAAGGATTCGTTCGTTCTAAAGTTTAGACTATTAAAAGACTACACGCACCACCTGGAACCATTAAGCGCTAAATTTATTTTAATTTGATTAGAGCATCATTATTGTCTTTTTTTAAAAAAATAATATTATTACATACCGCTTCATCGCTTTTCTTTTGTACAGATTAATGGTCTGTATAAATCACAGACCTAGATAACAATAGACTCATCAAGCTAAGCTGTTCACTTGAACACAAATGCGGTCAACTCTGCAATTCATACAGAATCGCTAGAAGCTTATGCTTTCAACCAGCTATCAATTGTAGCAACGGGACGCATGAACTCGTGTTACCGTGGGAAGATCCCGATTATTGTTCTATTCTTTTTACTATAGGAAGGTATTTGACTTGCGCATGCGTGATCTCATTGAGGCTGAACCCTCTTTTTATGATGGCAAGATAAAAACGCTTCAATTAAATATACTATATAGATACACAGTCTCTATGAAAATCGAACCTCAAAAGTGTCCCCTCGTCAGTGTTTACTTATACAGGTACATACCTCTCCTGCTAATTTAAATTTAGTCCACAAGCGGATATTGTTTCATTTTAATAATTAATCTTAACACCCTATCAATAGCGTTGTAACACATTTATAAAAGTTTTTCAACTAGTACTTGGATTCTCACTTCGGCTTTGCAACACGTCATACGATTGGCGCGCTCACAAGCGACAGAGAGCAAAACAAGGCATATGCCTTGTTTTGACGGTGCCGGTTTCGAGCAGGCGATCGGGTATCTACCCTACATTATATCGCTGTAAAGACGCCTCTTTTAACCTACTTCCAAGTAAGAGCCGGCAAAGACGCCAGCTGCACTCGGCTCGAATAGCTGGAGTGGACATACCTAATCTTTGGATGCGACCATAATCGATATTGAATTGCGCAACTCGGGTCTAGACGAGTTACTGCTGTGTTGTACCAGATTTCGTCCTATCGCAAGCTAAAACATATATTTTACCCTCACACTTAAGGAGAAATTGCACATATAAAAAAAAGACGTGTGGCACTCGGGGACTGCCGCGGTATAGCTATTGCATAGCATTTTTTATCAACTTATGCAATTAATATATTAATAACTTATGCAGTAACGCCGATACAACCAATGCCACCTAGAGGCGAGTTGCTGAACTAAACAGACGTGATATTTCAAAAAAAGTCATTAAAAGTTCTGCTATTCATCGATAGATGGCAAAACTAAAAAGTATCACCGCTGTGCTGGTCGGAGTGGGGGGTGTTAGGTTATTTTCGTTACGGAATTTCTGGATTCGGTCTCCACGCTCAAGGCCCGCGATAGAAGCTATGCAATAGCTTAAAAAGTTTTAATTAGCCCTCACCGTAATCTAAATACTTTATTTCTGTGTCGACAAACATGTAAATTTCTCAGTAAAACACAGAATGCCAGACTGAAAACTTTTCCACTACCGCGAACACACGATTTCGTCGAATACCTTTCAGAAATGTATCACGGTCACCTTTGCGAACTGTCGAATAGTAGGTACACATTGGTAGTTTAGTGCTTTAAAATGCACGGTTAATGAATTAAACTACTGTTAAACCTCCATCGTAGACGGTATCGTCACATTACATTACGTGAGATAGTGGCCAAACGCTTGCATCAATGCACAATTAAAACAAAATATGAAAAAAAAATTGTTCCAAAACTTCTTTCATCTTTGTATTGGTTTTATTTATTTTGAACCGGTAGAAGTGAATCAGTGAAATACATCTCCTCTTTAAAAGGCTTTAATATAATCCCCGAAGAAAGCTATCGACATAACATCATTATAATAGGGGATAACGGTTACCCTAATAGGATTCCAAAGTGGTGGCACCGCCGCTCATGTCGACACCGTAACACCAAAACTCAATAAAGTGCCTAGGGAGAGGGAAGCCTTTTCAAAGTAATAGCGATTTTATTTTTTGCTTGTCGTTGAAACGATAGACTTTTAAGGTTATTTATCTCGCTGTAGAATGTATTACTGTTACTAGGTCTGGTTTTAGATCGTTAAGGGCTAACCTAGACCTGGCCAAGCATCAGTTTTACGGAAATAAATAAATATTGCCAAAAGTTCATATAAGGCACGAGGTCTTTCTTTATTTAAAGAGCTTTTTCGCTTGAATGTTGTAATAATGCTTGTCACAAATTCTAGCATTCTTTTGAGATAAGTATTAGGTAGTATTTGTATAATACAACAGCGATATATTAGAATTCATATCGTTTTGTTTTTATATTATACTAGTAGCGTCCCGCGGTTTCACCCGCGTGGATTACGGTTTTCCGCTACCTCAATTATCCCACGGGAACTATACTTTTTCCGGGATAATACTTTTATGCCTATGTGTTAATTCAGGGCTTAAACTGTCTCCATATCAAATTTCATCGAAATCGGTGTAGCTGTTTGAGCATGATGAAGTAACAAACATACACACAAACTTTCGCATTTATAATATTGGTAGGGTACAGTAATTTTTAAGCCACTATACTTGACATAGTATTGTTAAATTTTAATTAATTCAGTGTAATTTTTATATAAAATGTGAAATATTATATACCTACCTACGATGGATTTATTATGATTAGAATAAATAAAATTGATTGATTGATATAGGGTAGGTAGTATATTTGATTGGGTTTAATACGAATTGATATCGTGGGGATCGGAGTGTGTACATGCAGCTGTGAAAGCCAATGGATATTCGAGGACTAGCGTGACTAGCCTTTCTCAAAATTGAGATCAAACGAGATCCTTTATCTCAAATTTCTCATGGTCACTTTTATGATTTGAGTGAAATGATTTGACCGAATGAGATACTCAGTCGGCCCGCTTTGCCATCTATTGCATTAAAAATAACATATTAGAAATTCCTTACCCTCAGTGTTCCATGCGTACTTTGGGTACTATTGCGACTCGTCGAATGAAAGGAAGGCGTGTGTATTTTCCCCATATGTCTACACAAATATTTCAGCTGAGAACAATATTATGTCTGTTTCAACATTGAGTAGGTAAGTAAACAAGCGACATTACGCGTTCATTCAACCCGCACGCTATTTGAATTCAAATCAAAAGAGCATTTATTTCTGCAGAGCGTTTAGAAACGTAACAAAGATTGTTTGGGTTTCTTTGACGAAGGCAGAGTATGAAATTTCTTCAGTCAAAGAACTTTGAGCTTTGTTAACTATTTAACAAATGTGTGCTCTCTGTGGAGATGGGAAGCAATGTTGATAAATCTAGTTTGTCTGCCGTCAGTCAGATGGTACGTAGTTCAATCCCTGAGCCCTTGGTTATTTTTGTTTTGCACGCCTTTTTTAATACTTTATAGATTTAGCGTTTGACTACTATCTCACTTGATGGGCAGTGACGATGTGGTCGAAGATGTTATCACGCTAGACACACACACTGTGTTTGGTGACAGTTTTTCAAACTTGACGGTGGGTAGCCTACCTAGACGAGTATTCGAAAGCACCATTCCACAATGCTGGGAATTTGATAACGGTTGTTACCTTCACCAGAAGCTCAAGCCGTTTATAGGGCTCGAACCAGCGTGCGTTAGTTCGACAGCCGACGCTCGCACCGCTGAGCTATCATCGCTTCAACTCGCCTTTGTATCCATAACATAGAGTAGGTAGAGTACTCTACAACATAAAGTCATAGTTCTACTGTTGAGTGCCTGACTTACCTACTACTATCAGTTTGAAAATCAAAATAGTCAATGTGCTCGCAGCTGTCCTTGATTGCGTCGACATAACATATATAGCTTCGACTTTCGACCACGTCGTCTAGCATTAATTTAGAGTAGAAAATCGATGCTAGATGACGTCAAGAAGTATTAATAATAAAAAATGGTTGATATTTACTCGTCGGCTGGCTTCGAGTGATACTTTCCTCGCGATGACTAATTTCCTCTGGAGTTACGACCCACAGTTAGTCGACGAGGGTTATTGGTGACTAACAGCTTCTAAATCAGCTTAGTTTCTTTTCCATATAAAAACATAAATCGGTTTTTTTGTTAAGTACATATTAGGGTTCCTTAGTAATGAATGCCAACACATGAGGTTGCAGGAAATAAGGTAAAAATAGTATATTAACTGGTATTAGACTGGCCGGTTGGCGCAGTTGGTAGCACTCTGCCCCTGGTCCCGGGTTCGATTCCCGGACAGGTCAAACATTTGTGTGCATGAACATGTCTGTTTGACTGTGTCTGAGTGTGTATAAGTATATATATATCAGTCATCAGGCTACCATAGTACAGGCTCTGCCTAGTTTGGACCTGAAGACCTTGTGTTAATGTTAATAAATAAATGAAATAAAATAAAAATTTAATGATCTTCTATGTATGAATACAGACCTACTGTAAGGAATAAAGCTTGAGTTAAATTTTGAATGGACCTCAAGAAAAACTGTTTCCTTTAGCTCTTGAATTAATTTCTTCAGTAATGTTATATGAAACTTGACTACTCAGGAGTGCGCTGCAATTGGCAGTTTTGGTTAATACCGGTTTCTCGTACACGGTGTTCGTGTCGTGTCTTTTATGGCCCTATCACCATGCGAACTGGCATTAATGTATGTAGGTTGATGCGTTCAGCAAAAAGGCTGTTGCCTTCGATTTCTTTAAAGCTTAATCATTTCATATACAGACAATTTTGAATCTTATTTTGTTGAAGGTCGTCATTGTCTAAAAATTAAACATAAAAAAATACGACTTAACAGAAAAAATCATGAAGGCTTATTCTGATTAAACGTAATTTTTTTTTTTGTAATACTTTATAGATCTAGCGTTTGGCCACTATCTGACTTGATAGCTACACTATCACCGGATCACATAGACTATATTATAATTTCAGAAAAATTAGGGAGCCTAATGAATAAATTTAATTTGGATATTTTTTAACCGGGCGAAGCCGGGGCGGACCGCTATTTCAAAATATTTTGCCAGGGTTATGCAACGCAATTTAAAAAAACATGATAACGGGAGTAAATAGATTGAAACAAGTACTTTCTCGGTTGGCTATGCTTATTCTATGCTAGATGTGGCGATAAAAGATGTGTTTTGGTAAAATACGGTTTAATAAACTTCGATGCTCAGACCGGTGTTTCTACAGTTTAATTCAGCAATTCGCGTTCGTTTCTGAATTGTTATTTATAATGTTTTTGATAGTATCTTTTTGTTTGCGGCGACCTGAAAGATAATAGCAAAACATCTGAGCCTGCAACTCTTATACTTGTATAGTGCGTTACATTTTCGGTTACAGATACGAGTAGATTATGTTTCCATGATTAATGTCAGTGCTATTTTATAAAACAGTGATCTCAAACAAAGAAATAACTGACGGAGCATTACGAATAATAAATAAATACTGTAACGAGCCACGTTCAAATATTGCCGCCATCGACTTGGCCGAGTGCCGTATGTAGCTATTACGCGAGGACAGCCAATGAGCGGAGCGAAGCCCCGCTTCACTTTTTATGTTTCATTACGGCGACGAGTCGCGTCGCATGTTTCGGCTGTGTGAACCCCAAGCGCGGGCGATGTACTGTCGACGAACGTCTTGTGTTTTCTCTCTCTGCGCACGCGGTCGCAGCACCGATCACTTTTAATTGTAAAAAAACGTTAAAGTAAAGTAAGACTACGACCTGAAGATCCAAGCGTATCATTTACCTTACAATACCTAAATCTGCTACTAAATTAAAATACCAAGAGTTCAAACGTAAAATCAAATATTTCTTGACTAGTAATGCATTCGATAAATTAGATGAGTTCATGGATATCAAACTTTCAGAAAAGTCTTTTCAGTGAACTAAAATTATAATAAAAATGCACTTGCTCCTTATCGATTATTATTATATATATTATTCGATTAAATTCGAATAATTGACGTCAATATTTCCACTTTCATATGGACCGGTCTTTAAAACAAATATTAATTAGATAAACATTTAATATTCAAGTTATAGATTAAATTAAATCAACATCAAATCAACTTTCTATTGAAAAATATAAATCGATAACTTACTAAATCTAGTCGGTACTCGTTCTGGTGACTAAAACATTTTCCAAACCTGTAGCGCCATCTAGATTTAGCCTGAAGTTATGAGGTTTTTTCCAGCGTCCAATTTTCTTTAGGCGATTGGCAGTATTCTTGTAGTATATTAGTCATATACTGAGTTTTATGTTCTCACTTTTCATTGGTGTTCATGTAGCAAGTGGTATGAATGCACAAATAAAATTGGATTTGCTTACTGAAAACGTATATTATTGTTTGTATCTTTCCGAGAATCGGAATGATCTTGACCTCTAAAGGGAATGTCCCCTGCAAACCTCTTATGCATATCACGTCATCGGAGTAACCGCAATGCGAACACTTGAGCATCTAGACGTTGCTGATACCCATTATCATGCGATCTGCGTACTGTGATTACTTGGTCCTTCGATATAAATAAGAATTGTACAATACCCTTTTAAACATTTATGACTAGTCCCCAGTAGACGGGTGGCGCGCATTCACGCGGTCCGCCGATGAGCGGTACTTACGGAGCTTACCTAGTAAGCATATTTTTTTTATAACACTTAGACCCCCGCACTAATATTCCCTGTGTCGCGGGAGGCATAGACACACACAATCACAACACACAAACACCCAAGACCCGGGACAAACACCTATACTCATCGCACAAATATTTGCCCCTGCCGGGATTCGAACCCAGGGTCCCGGAGACACAGAAGTCAAGTCACTGACACTGACCACTGCGCCACGGCGACCGTCGAACAACATATTAAACAAGGCAAGCGTGTGTGAGTACACAAATAAGAGTGAAGGATGCAAGACATTCCAAGATCCTAGTATAAGAAAATCCCTGATATCTGCTTTCTCTTTCTCGAAACAGACACGGCGATGTGTTTGCGTATCATGTATGTATTTAAATTGTACGATGTTACGTGAATCGCAATATGTTTGTATATGTAATCATTCCCAATAATGCAAATAAATGTTCTGTGGAATCAATAAATTTAAGTCATAGTTCACAATATGCTAGGCTGAATTTACGTTCATATTTTGAGACTTTTTTATGACACAAACAAAAACTAAACTACTTCATAAATATCTTAAACTAGTAGCGCCCTGCGGTTTCACCCGCGTGGATTACGGTTTTTCCGCTACATCAGTTACTCCACGGGAACCATTTTACCGGGATAAAAAGTCTATGTGCTATTCCAGACTATAATCTATCTCTGTGCCAAATTTCATTCCGATCCGTTCAGCCGTTCTAGCGTGATTGAGTAACAAACATCCATCCATCTATCCATCCAAACTTTCACATTTATAATACTAGTGGGATAAAGTCTTTGCCGTCTCGCATGATTTTTGTAGACGGGATTCTATAGTTGTGGGTTCCAATACCACTAGTAGCCAAATTGTTTCCATTAATAAGCTATTCCTAATAGTGATAAAGCCATTCTTTTTATTGGTATTAAAAGTTTTGTAGATAAGCTACGTTTTATCCCGGAAAAAGTATAGTTCCCGTGAGGTAATAAAGGTAGCGGAAAAATCTTCCACGCGGGTGAAACCGCGGGGCGCAACTATTACTTTAATAAACAAAAGGAGGGTTTTCCAACTTTCTATAACACTCACTATCTATCTTTAAACGCATTATTTTAATTGGTATTAAAAGTTTCGATTGTAGATAGGCTACGTTTTATCCCGGAAAAAGTATAGTTCCCGTGGGGTTATAGAGGTAGCGGAAAAATCGTCCACGCGGGTGAAACCGCGGGGCGCAACTATTACTTTAATATACAAAGGAGGGTTTTCCAACTTTCTATAACACTCACTATCTATCTTTAAACGCATTATTTTAATTGGTATTAAAAGTTTCGATTGTAGATAGGCTACGTTTTATCCCGGAAAAAGTATAGTTCCCGTGGGGTTATAGAGGTAGCGGAAAAATCGTCCACGCGGGTGAAACCGCGGGGCGCAACTATTACTTTAATATACAAAGGAGGGTTTTCCAACTTTCTATAACACTCACTATCTATCTCTAAACGCTAGAAATGTGCTGTCTGCCATCCGATCTGATAATCATGATACATTGTTATTAAGAACTTTGGTTAGCTTTCTTGTTGAACATGAATTGGTCCTTTCTCTCGATTGTTTTGTTTTGCTGTTTGCTAGTGAAGTGAAACCGAATGAATGGTAAAGATCGCGGTCTGAATACCGGACGCATTATGATTGATCGAGTCATCAGTATTCAAGTTTAAATGTAATTACTTTCATAGCTACGATCTTATTGTAAACAATATCTATGTAATCATTACACTTCACGATTAAATTATGGCTTTGTACAAATTAGATTGTAATTTGTATAACGTTTTAATTTTATCGTTAAATCAGACTTTTGAAGCGATGATTCTTTAGCGTTGGGAGCGTCGGCTGTCAAACTGACAGACGATTGTTAGATCAATTGTTTGAGCTTCTGGTGAAGATAACACTGGTATCAAATTCCCGGGATACTTTTCAGTACCTACCCGCATGACTAGCTACCACCGTCAAGCTTGAACAGTTTTTCAAACATAGTATGTCCTTGAGAGCCAGAAAGTATTCTAGGTCGAGCATTGTCACTGACCATCAAGTGAGGTAATGGTCAAATACTAGATCAATACAGTATAAAGAAGGCCACCGAAAAAGGAGTCTTGTCTGTTGTAGTGGCTTTAAATTTAAGTAAATTGTAAAATAGATATATTCTTCGAAATTTAAATCTGATGCCGCATCATTGTTTCATTAGACTGTCTATGTAACTTTCCACTGTAAGAAATATTGATATATCGGTATAAACAGTTAATATAATTGAATCCACTAAAGTTACTCAGCTACGCGCATTCGAAACCTAATAGGCAAATAGGTACTGTAGTCAGTTTATGCAGAATCAATATGTTTTTTGGTATTAAATATAGGTCATCGTTTAGTTATTTGGCAAAAACTAGGGCGGGCCTAATGACCGCGGGGCCCTGGCCACGTGACCTGACCGGAGTGCCCAGTAGGGAAGAGGTGCCTGAGAAATACTTAAGGTTGAAATAAGTCAAGCTCTAGCTAAGCATTTCCTAATTCCTTCGTATTGAGTAGGGCAAACTTCATTATTACACAACTCCGGCAACCCTGGAGCTATCGCGAAACTATTAACACTTCTTTTTCACCGTATGTATCGGTATTTGCAATGTGATTATAGGAACCGTAGTAAAAGGTAATTAAACCAAATGCCAGTGTTTGACCTATTCGATATTCGTTGCCGTCTGCGCACGATCACATAAAAACGTGCACTTTCGCTGGCCGTACACTTTCCCTGTTACTTCGAATATGTAATATGACTCAGTTGATTGGGCATTGCATCGGTATACGCTCTGGTCATCTGCACCTCCCGTTGGTTCCATCACTGGTTCTATTGTTGTCGAACAATACTGCTTTAGAAAGTGAATGGGCTTCAACTGGATTTTATTCAAAGCCGCGTTCAGTCTTGCAGACGTTGCATTTTGAATTCTTTGTGTTCTTTGTGGTCCTACCGTTTACAGCTGCTGTAGTTTTGCATAAGGAATTGATTCATGCCTTCAAGAAATAAAGTCATTACGTTTAATTATAATAGTTAAACAATTGTTAGTAACGTGTTGCGTGCCTTTACGATCTCAACATTTGTTTTGGTCATGTATAGATTAACAGAATCAAATCGTATTAAAACCGGAACTGTACCATACTAGCTGTGCCCCGTGATTTTACTCGCGTGGCGATGATTGATGATGATGCAAAGTAGCCTTAAAATAGTATTCCGAGACCTGAAATTTCATCAAAATCCAGCCGTTTCAGCGTGAAGGAGTAACACGCATCCATACAATCTATATTCTTACCATACAATCTATATATCTATCGAAATATCTATATAAACTTTCGCGTTTATAATATTAGTAGAACATATTATACCTTTAATATTCTAAGACACTAACGCAACTATAAAATTATAAATTCGGTATTTTTGGTACCGGTATATTTTCTTCCATCAATAATTCCTACGAGAGCCCAAAAATATGTTTTTGACGTGATAACGTTTTATAAATTGATGAATACTAGCAACACTCATGAAAAATAGTAACGTTCCGCGTAACGTTCCACCTGAGTTTTGTATTACATAAAATAATCAAAGTCAAAGTCGAAGTCCAAGTCGAAGTCCAAGTCAAAGTCAAAGTCAAAAATGATTATGACGTTATCACGTAAATCTATCGTCCGTAAACCGACTTTACAGACAACCAATTTTTTTATTAATAGATTAACGTACCACATTCTAGCAATTAGCTTAAAGGATTTTTTGTTTGTTAATTATTATTTAAAAGAACGGAACCTACATGAAAACGTGTTAAATAACTTAAGCAAAGCAGCTCTTTCTCTCCAGTCGCAACTTCGATGTGTGGGCGCTGAGGGCATTATCAATTGAGCTACTGTTTTACGAATGGCACATTATGTCGGGTTCTTGGCTAGACAACAATCCTTAGGCTATATTGGAGACGCTCGGTCCGTCTGTAAACTCCTATATTTTTCTCCACATTGGCTTGTGTTTGCCAATTGGTTGCTAGTTTAGATAAGCTACCAACGCCGATTCGAACCTTTTTCGTTACCAAAAGTTTATTATGAAAAGAAATAAGAATTCGGATTGTATATAATGCATTCGATATGCGTCCTTTAGGTATTTTATATAACAGTTGTGTCTTTCTTCTTACGGTTCCTATGGTTATTAGATGGTTTGAAGCGATGATAGCTTAGCGATGGTAGCGTTGGCTGTCAATTGACGGACTCTGGTTCAAACCCCGTCATCGGCTTGAGCTTCCGGTGCAGGTAACAACAAAACATTATTAATTTTATAGCATGGTGGTGGGGACTTTCGAGTACCCACCTGACTAGTACCACCCTCAAGTTTGAAAAACTGTCACCAAACACGTAGTGTGTTCAGGCTGCAGTCCTTGAGAGCCAGTGACCATTATGGTCTAGCGTGATAACATCTTTGATCACCTCCTCACTGACCATCAAGTGAGATACGTCAAACGATAGATCTATAATTTAGTTAAAATTAGTATTAAAAAATAGGTAGTATGTATATGAGATTATTTAAAAAAACGATAATACACTTTTCGATAATAATTTCCATGCTTGAGTTTCCGGTAACACAGCACAGAATAATGCATTGAAGTGAAACGTTTATCTATACGATTCCCGCGAAGTTAATGAATTATTCAATCGCTTGGCATCTTTCTCGCACCCTTCCGTGCTGTTTTATTGCTAAATTGATGCTCCATATATGGAGAGGTTTATTCCATTCGTGCTGCATCAGACCTGTATCCAAGATATGGCAAGATATGCGGTACACTACAGTTAACTTGAATCGCAGTCGAGTTGTTGTTTGGGTTTTGCTTCTATTGCACCGATACTCTTCTGAACTGGTACTAGTAAGTACAGCGGATACTCGTAATCTTTTGCGTGGATCTTGTGCCGAATAAGAACTTGAATGGTCCTGTCCTCTTCTTAAATTTGAACATCAACAACAATGCTCTAAATTTTTAGCGTACCACACGAATAAATACGAAACTGAAATCTAGTTTATCTAAAGATTAAAAGTTCAAAAACAGAACTCGAATGAGTCTTTATAGACAATGTATCGAAATAAATTTAAAAAGTTACATTATGATACAGCTCTTCTACGGACAACTGTATCATAATGTACCTTATTTACGTTTATGTAAGTTGTATCTTAATGGTAAAAAGTTAACATTATGATACAGTTGTCAATAGAAGAGCTGTATCATAATTTAACTTTTTAAACTTATTCTGAAATAGTGTCTATAAAGACGAAATAGAGATGAGATTAGATAAACTTATTTATCGTATGTACCTACTAGTAAGTTATATAAATTATAAGCTAAGTTAAACATGGATGATATTTTATATTTTTTTAATCAAATAACTAATCATAATAACACTAGAGCGCACTTCCCATCTTCGACACCTATCCAAATAATTATGTAACTATATGTATATGTTATTATGTGTCTGGGTGTGTATATGTATATAAGTATATATATCAGTCATCAGGTTACCATAGCACAGGCTCTGCCTAGTTTGGGACCTGAAGATCTTGTGTGAATGTTGTCTAATAATAATAATAATGTAGGTAGGTTTGGTAAATAGGTGACATCGTTAATCGAAACGCTCCCTTCTCGCTAAGTGGCATGTAGTGACAATTCTGAGACGTGGGTCCCGTACACCGACATGACGTTTCCTCTTTACTCGTACCTTTTATTGCACGAGGGCTAATCACGACAGCACTGACATAACTTTGTTATTTTGACATGTGATACGTGCACTCAGTGTTATCTATCTATCTATCTATATATACATAAATGAATCGCTATTTCCCTTGGTCATGGCATCACATAAGAACGGCTTGACAAATTTAGGTCAAATTTGGTAAAAAGATAAATGGAACCTTGGAGAAAGTATGGTTCCCGTGGGATAACTGAGGTAGCGGGAAAAACTTAGTTCACGCGGGCAAAACCGCGGAGCGCAGCTTGTAAGATTATAACTGTTAATCGTTTTATCGTCTGAGTGAAAGTGTTTTGTTATTAATGATATGTTTGATTAAAGACGGCGTGGGAGATTCATTTTTTTTTTAATCATCTGAGCTTTTTACAGAATATTATTAATACAAATCGTAATACGTCTCTTTCATTGGATGAAAGGTTGCCATGGACCCTGTCTTTATAACATTCACATAGGGTAACGCAGGAATTATTTATATTTTCTGTTCTTGAGAGCTTTGCTTGAGATTGATTATCAATTATTAGCCAAACAAATGCTCATGGTTGGGTAGTAAAATCTAAGCATATTTTATGTATTTTCGGAAACCTACCAAGGGCAGTTGCAAGGCCATGCTGGGAATTTCATAACGGTGTTACCTTCACCGGAAGCTCAAGCCGTTGGTGGGGATCGAACCAGCGCAGCGTCCGTCCAGCCGATCTTCCCACCACTGAGCTATCATCTCTTCAAAGATATACCTGCATTTATGCTTTGACAAATATATTAATAGTCTAATAATGTAAATCTCCGTTGTAATTATTATTAATTTTATGATTTTATTGATATAAATAATTATATTTTTTTTTCCTGCTCTAGTTAAACGTCCAATATTACCATAAAATTTAAAAAAAACATTCCGCTTCCAACAGGTCCTTGTGGAAATCAATGGGGGAGGCCTATGTCCAGCAGTGGACGTCCTATGGCTGAGATGATGATGATGATGATGATTACCATAAATATTTGCACGCTGGTGTCCAGCATAATGTTGTAGATCTGCATTGTACAATAATTAAGCCACCTTTATGTACCAACATTTTATGCAAATAAAACATTCTATTCTATTCTATTTTATTGTTAAAGTAATTTTCATAACCACTATCTAATCTTACATAGATATAGTTCATCCGCAGAACCTGCAATACGACAATAGGCATTGTATTGCGCATTGTAGGTCAAACAAAAAACTTTCAACGCCCTAATTTAGCAACGACCCTGTCGAGTTCGGTACAAAATATAAATTAAAATTGCTTTTGCAATTCTGTTTTTCATTTAGGTCGGATAATTAAAGTCGTTGCCCACTAATCCAATTAATAAAGTGTCATCCGCATGCATGGCATACATGCGTGTAGAAGTTAATTACAGTTCGCATGACTAATGTTATTAAAATTATGTCTAGATCAGGTCAAGGCTTACCTTTTGTTTATACCTAATGGTAGATTTTGTTTTTTACATTTAGGTAAATAGATAGCTATGCAGAGGTACTTATGAGGATTATATACCGCGTACTTGTTCATGCAAAAAGAAAAACCTTTTTTCTACCCGTGAATATTGTCCGATTTCGGTTATTTTTTCTTTTCAAATAAACTACACATCATTTACAAGGCTGATACGTCTTATTTGATGAGACTGGCCGGTTGCCGCAGTTGGTAGCACTCTGCCTTCTGAGCCGCTGGTCCCGGGTTCGATTCCCGGACAGGTCAAACATTTGTGTGTATGAACATGTCTGTTTGACCTGTGTCTGGATGTGTATATGTATATAAGTATGTATTTAAGTATATATATACCAGTCATCAGGTTACCATAGTACGGGCTCTGCCTAGTTTGGGATCTGAAGACCTTGTGTGAATGTTGTAAAAAGAAATAAAAATATTCCTGTTATTTTACATTACTTTTAAGTTACATTACAAGCATCACAACCTGTCAACTTTTGCGCTGACACTGTGGTTATTTAAAGTCAATATTGTTCTATACCATATACTTTTTGAAAAAATGAAATGTTTAGGCCTAAAATACATCGTACTCAAGTGATTGACATCAATAACAACTTATTTGTTACAATATAGAGAAGGAAAAATCTCTATCAATAAATGTACCTATAAATCTCACGAGCAGCAACTGTCTCTATCGGTTGCATAGAGTATTGGGAGGAAAGCTGAGATAGTATTACGTTTGATTAATACCTACAACGTGAAAACAGTTTCGGTATAGAGTTTTCTTGAACTGTCAAGTGTTTCACTACAGCTTTTTTGCAGCTGTGACGCAGCGAAACGGTGTTTTAGCGCATTGCGTTGTTTTACACAACCAGCCGTTGTTTGGTTGTTTTAACATCTATCTTTACTCATATTGAAATGTGTTTCACTACAGCTTTTTTGCAGCTGTGACGCAGCGAAACGGTGTTTCAGCGCATTGCGTTGTTTTACACAACCAGCCGTTGTTTGGTTGTTTTAACATCTATCATTACTCATATTGAAATGTCACTATATTTCTTTTGTTATTGGTGGTTTAATTCGATGAATTTAATTTGGATGGAATCACCAATGAAACTGGACATGAAGAAGCGACTATTGAATATGGGTATACATAGATAGTCGGTAAGACTGTCGGACACCAAGAAACTGAATCGTTCGCCACAAATTCAAATTTATTGACACGTGTTGGCCACATGGTTTATTCTTTTTATTGTGTTAAGAAGTAATTATAGATAGATAGATAATACTTTATCTATCGATATAGATAACACTTTATTGCACAAAAGGGACATTACATAGATAAATTTAACATTTTTATAGTAAATTAAATTGCACAATCGGCGATCTCTTCCAGGTAACCGTAGGCTAGATGGATATACTTGAATTTTGTTAATTAGGTAGTGTGCAGTGTTAACATAGAACTATATGTATTAATATACTAATACATTTAGTTTTTCTTCCTAGTTCTGTCTTTCATGACTTTTTAGTTTAATTATAAGTGTCAGTGTGTTTGTGTTATGGAAAATGATATGGAGATCAAATAAAAAAAGAAGTTTATTTCAATCTATGCCTTATTATTTACTACTGTGTTGCATTACATTTTGTAAATATATAAATATGGGATACTGGTCTGATTTCACGTTATTATATGTGGGCCCTATCTCACAACAAAAACCCTATAATTATGACACAACAAATTAAACTTTTGAAAATACTGTAACACAGTCCTGAAAAATTAGTCCAGAAAGAGATACGTAGGCGAACTAAAATAGACTGGTTGGTTGGCGCAATTAGTAGCACTCTGCCTTCTGAGCCTCTGGTCCCGGGTTTCATTCCCGGACAGGTCAAACATTTGTATGAATGAACATGTCTGTTGGACCTGTGTCTGGGTGTGTATATGTATATAAGTATATATATCAGTCATCAGGTTACCATAGTACAGGCTCTGCCTAGTTTGGGACCTGAAGGCCTTGTGTGAATGTTAACAAATAATAATAAAATAATAAATGTCAGTGAAATAGGCCAATTTAAATTGAAGTGAAATTAGGATGCGGGTCGCCTAACCGCTCCTTGTGCAAATCAATGGGGGAGACAATATATCCTGCAGTGATTGTCTTATGGCTGACATGATGATGATGAATGTTTTCTTACTTTTCTAATGTTTGCATTGGTTTTCAATAAATTGTTATGTATTGTTTTAAACTTTCATGGCTTTTCATAATGTAAATATTATTTATATTTAACACGGGATACGCACCATGACACGCACACGGACTGCGCGCCGTGCGAAGCATATCTAGTATTGCTTTCTGTAACTTTATGAAAATCCTGTAGCTCGAAAATTCCGGGACAATAAACTGAAATTATGGAACACGAGACAAGACACCCAATCCCGGGACCGTCCTGGATTTCCCGGACATCTAGCAACCCTACTCAAAGACAATGTATAGTACTCTACGTTTTTAGAAGTACATGCGAGTACCTTTTCTATATGCTTTTGTTCTCTCCCCTCTCGTCATCCATTATTGGGAACAAATGGGAACTCGAACAAAAGCTTAAGAGTTAGATGCCGTATAGCAATAGGTGTAAAAATGTATTGTAGGTATCTGGGGTGTGTTTCAAATTGAGCTTTGAGCGCTTTGAGCACAGAGAGCGTGCTTAAAGTCATTTCGAAATGCACTGACAGCTGCACACAAAATGTATATGACGTCATCCATGACGTCATCATCCTGTGCTTAGAACGCTCACTAGTACGACGTAGAGCAGTGTGAGCGCTGTCAAACACATAGATAAATAACTATGCACTGAGAGTCAAACATCTGACTCATGAGAATCTGTCGAAAAATTGGTAGTTCGTCCACAAAAATTAAAAACGTAATTTTATATACCAGAAAAAATGACCCATTTAGTGCCCATGAAGTACGGAAGAGAATATTGGCATGATTTAATATGAATTTAGTAGGAACTGACATTTAAAGAACTCGCGCGCATTCACCCACAAAAAGCCGTTCCGATTTGCTTACGAGCGTCAGCACTGTCAGTACTAAATTCATCTCGGAACAACTAAATCCTTACGTACGAACGTGTGCACTGTGAGCCCAAATTGAAACGCAGCTCTGGTGATGTGCTCATCGAACTTATACTCTATATATATATTAACACAAAAACAGTTTCAGAATATAGTTAGTTATGAATAAAACTTAATTAATAATAGAATGATTGTGAGTTAGCACAACAGCTGTTCTGAGCGTGGGGTTCTTAAAATATTTCGCATGGCAGCTACAGAAGAATATATTATAATTATAATATATAATAGATTATAATTATAATATTATCGACGGTGTAGATGCTAAATACTACTGCAACGCTGTTATACTGTATAGATTTAGCATTTGACCACTATCAGATACTTTCGAATACCCGCCATACGACTCTCAAATTTGAAAAACTGTCACCAAACACATAGTGTGTTCAGGTAGCAGGGGCCTAAGTCTACTATTCAATATCGCAATATGATCGGCTCACAATTGGTGAATTTGACAGCTTCGGTAGTCCGCTATTTTTAATTCGTCCATATTGAATCAATCTTGATTCAATTCTAGATTCAATGAGACAGCGCATTATTTCCGTAGTCTGTTAGCACATTAAATGTCAAATGCCCTACTAAATCGACATAGGCCGCGCATAGATTCAACATAGACTCAGGTTGCTATGACTTAGCAGACTACGGATTTTTGACGTTGTCTTATTGGCATCGGCTCGGCCTCGCAGCAGACTGAATATGAACTTTGAATTAGTAGACTTGACACCCTGTCCTTGAGAGCTAGTAAACATCAAAAGTAGTTGTTGCGAACTTAGTAAAACTTGTATCTAAATTTCAATGCTAAATCAATCAATACAAGTGTCGATTCACACTTGTCTATTGATTAATTTCACATTACTTCTGAATTTTCTGAATCTACTTACTAAATTCAAATTAACCAATATTATGAAGTAGCTCTGAGTCATGCCACAGCGCTGCAAATTTAGTTACAGATATTTCTCATGTTCATGTCTTACGACATTCGGGCAAACATGACTACGAAACCTACGCTACGGTCTAACGCAGCATCACCTTTTCCTTGGCAGAATCTACAACGATTTTCATATATACCATATGTTCCATTTTTCAGTATAGAGCAACAACTCATACTTTTTTATTATTGTGCATGCTGTTTATTGCATGTCAATATAACTTTACTTTATTAATATTATTTTATTGCATTTTATTTTTTATTTTCATACACAGATTTAGGTACACAGATAAAACTTACGAATCACAAGCGTGATAAAATCTCAAAATCTTCGTCACTGATCTAAACAGTATAAAAATTAAATGCTTCGGTGTTTACTAGAATACTTTTACTCAACCGTCGCTAATAGTTGATCGTCATAATGACGTGTGTTGCATGCAATTATTGAGAGGCCATTGGTGTACTTACCTCACGCTAGATTAGATACTATTGTAGTTCCAATTAGACTTGTTTACAATGCATTCACTAGTGATTATATGTTGTACTTTAATTCATATTTGTCTATAGAATCACGACAAAGCTTAATTCGTATGGCGCAGGTTTGATTCCCACCTCCGTCTTTAGCTTAGGTTAGGTTCGGTTTAGGAAACATTGTTATAAAATCCACAGCGTAGTGAGCACTGAGATGTTTATTTTTAATTTTTTTTCTACAATATAGACATAGCGTTTGACCACTATCTCACTTGATGGTCAGTGACGATGTAGTCGGAGATGTTATCACGCCAGACCTAGAATACTCACTGGCTCTCAACACGTCTAATGATAGAAGAGAACGGAAGAGGAAAAAACATGTTGTGACGACCGCACCTAGTGTGGGATAAGGACAAGAAAAAGAAGAGTTAATATTTAAGTGATATATGTTAAAGTACAATACGAATAAATCACTTCAATTCATTCGGGAAGAAAATAAAAGAGATATGTGCTAGGGTCATTCTTTCGAAATCTGTTTTCCTGTCTTTACAGTACATTACATACATTATAAACGCTTCAATATTAACTATACATATAATTTTAATAAAATCTCCTTCTTGGTATTGCATATACTTATATTAAAAAAAAGGGAGGCCTGAATATATGATCCGGGGCGTCAGGCTTAAAATGAATAATCTACTAATGATTTTATCGATTGAAATGCAAAATATTTAGCAATGCGATTGCTTTCCTGTTAGCATCCGCCTTTTATTACTATGATCTAAGTTATTTGACCTTGACTCACAGAAAAAATGAACGTTATCGATCTGTTGATGTCATAATTTATATGATCGTAAAGTCGGTGGCTGGCGAACTGTGACGGGCATGCGCGGTGACATAGTGGTGCGATGTAAGAAAAGCAGGTGGGTGGCACTTGTCTATAATTAGTATATTTCATTACGAGTGCGGAAAGTCTGTCAT
The DNA here is from genome assembly GCA_934044485.1 of Apeira syringaria. Lineage (NCBI taxonomy): Eukaryota > Metazoa > Arthropoda > Insecta > Lepidoptera > Geometridae > Apeira > Apeira syringaria. The sequence continues at coordinate 5,998,388 of OW203672.1, read as the reverse complement.
TGCAAAGAGTTCTGACAAATGACAGTCGGAACAAGTTGCAATGACGGTTCCGCACGTGTAATGAACAACTATTTTTAATACAGTCGCGAAAAAATGAAGCAATTTAATCAAATAATAAAAACACAATAAACTCAACTAATGGCGCCAACCGTAAAAGAATATAAGCAGAATTTCTTTTTGTTTTCTTCACCCATTCTGGGTAGGCAATGGGAACTATGCCCATACAGCCAAGTCTTCAGTTGAATTTTTTTATTGATATAAAATGAAAATGAAATTTAATGAGATGAAATGAAATGAAATGAAACCTAACCTAACCTAACCTTTTTTTAGAAATATTTGCATGAATCATAAAAAAATCAATGAATTTTTTTTAGTAAAAACTTCGTGGTGGGATTTTCTTTTTAATAGACATTATTTGTCTATTTATTTGACACATGACAATGACACATTGACATTGTATTTGTCACATTAATTGACAGTTGGGAAAGAGAACGCACGAGTTCGGAAAAGGTAAAGAAAAAGCTCGAGTATGTAATAGCCCACTTCCCGAACGCTATACGTCCCTGCAATACGCCACTTTTTGAGCAACTATATGAACTAACTAACTAACTATATAACTATATGAAAACTACGTTTCGGTAGGTGGAAAAGTAAAAAAAAAAATTTTTGGTTTAATTTTTTAGTCGAATGCTAAGTAATTTTAGAACAGGCAGTGTCCCGCGGGTTTTTAGCGTGCACTATGATTTTCCCGTCGCTTATTGTGAAAATCTAATTATACCACTGTTATATAAAAACATTTTTTAATTATAAGCTTGCCTTCGACTAAAGTGAATTCAACATTAGTACATTAATAGCCTTACTTGTTTACGCGTTATTTAGAACAACATATTGATATGTTTCACACTACTTCTGCAAAATTGAAACATGCACTTAGTTGTAAGTTTTTTGAAAGCTAAATATGTCTCTATGTATAGATAACTTATCTTAATTTGTATTTATAATTATATATATTTACTCCACACATCTAGATGTCGTCCATTAACTTTTGTTTTGTTAACTAATTTGGCTATTTGTGGAAATTTATAATTGGCCTTCAGTGAATGTTTACTTATCACGTTTTATCGGCTAGCTGTTAATTTCCCTAAAATTTTTAAAATAAAATAAACATATTTATATCTATAGTAAAAAACAGGTGATGTTTACACGCGCAGAAATATTTGTTTCTTTTCCGTAAACGGGCTGTTTGGAAAATATAGCTCTAAGGTATAAAACCGCCAAATTGTTACTACTTCACTGTTAGTATTTAATCTGTAATATTCAAGTTATAAGTTATCATTGTATATGATGAAAATAGTCATACGGAGACAGGGAATCCTAGTGGTGTGGCTATTTGCACTTGCAAACAATTCCATTATTGTAAATATTGTTTAGCACCAATAAGTTTATTCTATTGTAGTGTTGCAATAAAACTTCTATCTGTCTATACTCGTATCTTCACTCGAAACTTGCCTACCAAGTTAGAACTATTTGGAGAGTTTTCAGAAGGAGAAATAGACACAAGACTTTCAAGTTGTAGAAAGTGTTGATACATTTGAATGTATCAACACATATGAGTCATGATTGAATAGATTAATAATTAAGGCTTAATTTGGGCCTTATTTAGATATTGTCACGTCATAAATTACCTCCAAATACATCCAATCACTAAGAGCACGATGCCATTTGGTTTAACTGTTTTCTACGTTAATTTGATTCCCAATACGACCATTATGTGGAACGGGCGGCGTGACCAACCCTTTATTTTAAGTGCGATGTGGCCTGCGATGTCACGGCAGAACCGAACTGACGAGCGCGTCACGTTTTTATGGACCATTCCGATGATGAACGGGACGAAAGGAACGATTGAAAAAATGTGTAGATCCGATTGGGTATGCGGGGCATGCCGGCTGGAGCGGTCGTTAGGATGGCGGGAGTTAATTGTTGGACCAGTTTCTTTTTTACTTATTTTACGGGGATGTATTCTGATCCTGTTCATTTCCAATGAGAATTGATGCAAACATTGACCGACTTTCAGAAGAAATTCATGCCCCATCAATAGTGATTAATCATATTTATTTAATCCCCTTAGTATGAAACATTTTTATTTTAAAACAATGGAATCGTGGACCTCTGGAAATAAGCCCTTCTCTCTATTTCTAGTTTTGCTCTATTGATAGTTTTTTTTTTTAAAACCACTTTAAGTACTACGTAAATTTACTAAGTAGAAGAGTCCGTGTTTAAGCGATAGGAGGCATAGAATTCACGGCCGCCTGATGGTAAGCGATCACCGTCGCCTATAGGTAACACAAAATTTGGGCACGCAAATGAATTGAAGTATTTAATTTCATGAAAGTAGTGACGTTTGTCGTTGATTATCTACCAACCCGCTTTGACCTTCGTGGTCGATTATGGCTAATAAACTCCTCCCTATAGGAGTAAAGTCCCCCAGATCCCCCTCTTCCGTCAGTGGAATCGTAATGTGCAGGTTGTCATGGAAGGTATGTTTATTGGAATCTTAGAGCTTATATTTTTTACGCTTAATTTTGTATAAAAAAGTGTATCCCGATCCGCAGAATAGCACAATCAGCCTTGTAACCTTCTCAAAGAAATCAATCTGAAAAAGCTGCCGCAATGGTGTGATGAGTGTAGTCTATGATACTACGCTGACCATAGCATGTTGGCTGACCAGGCTAATTTTTCAAATTGACAAACTTTACTACACAAAAACCGATTGCCTAACTATGAATATGACTTTTTTGAAATATCACGTTGTCTGTTTAGTTCAGCAACTCCCCTCTAGGTGGCATTGGTTGTATCGGCGTTACTGCATAAGTTATTAATATATTAATTGCATAAGTTGATAAAAAATGCTATGCAATAGCTTTACCGCGGCAGTCCCCGAGTGCCATACGTCATTTTTCTAACTGACTAATGCTGTTTGCCTCTACTGGCATTTACAGCTTCACCGGAGAGGATGCTCAGGAACTGGACGACTTTGGCCTTTTATATTCTCGTTCAATCCATGTGGTCGCGGGAGCTTTATGCATTGCTTGCACTTTTACAATATGTACTAATTATATTCATAACAAATCGATGAGTTGCTTCACCTTGTAAATCGGTTATTTACAAACGTTTTTTTTACAAAATAGTACACAAATCAGTTGCTATCATTTCATCGTTAAATATTTATTTAATTTATTTTCTGATTGTGTACTTTATCCAAATTTACTCATAAAGTACCACACTAGACTAAAAACTTAAGTGAGTATTGAAAGTAACACCTAAAACGAATTAATACTAAAACGTTGTCTAAAGATCTACTTACATACATACCTTATATACGTAGATCTCTCACCATTCCCATTAAACTTATCATATAACAAAACATCGTATCTTTAGTTGAAGCTCACTCGTTACAAATGTTAATACAAATACAAACCTGAGTTTATGTAACAAAAACATTATTGTTTGTATTCAAGATGAGGCTGACAGGTTAGGAACTATCCATGTTTGGGAGTTGACTAATCTTCCGCGTGGGTAGACAGGTCTACCTCAATAGTAGTACAAGGACCGCAATGACTCAGCTAAAGATCATCACTAAATTGGTTGTTCGTCTTGAACTAAGACCTCGACAAGCACATGTTTTTAGAAACTTTTTTTAGTTTTATTATTACACTCAGACCCCCGTACTAGGATTCCCTGTCTCGCGGGAGACATGGACACACTATCACAGCACACAAACACCCAAGACCATTTGTGTGTAATCGTTGTTTTGAACTCATTTTTAATTATCGTTCTAGGTACTTGGTGAAAAGACTAGCTCTAGAATATACATAGTTATAGTAAGTACCACATTAAGTTACTCATTGTCACGCTTTGCTTGTAACGTTTATAATCTATGTACTACAATCCGTGTTGTAATCTGATTTCCACAACACAGGGAATCCTAGCGTCGTAGTGTGTAGTAGTAGTGAGATCAGAATTAATTATGAATAACTTTTCATTAGTTCTTTATTAGTATTAGTACTAACATAATTTAATTTATATACATTATGGTTGAATTAAATAAATAAATTAAATAAAAATTGATCGAAGAAATACAGCTAATGTTACAGCATCAATTCCTGCAGGTACAAAGAGCATTGGATTTTTTACATATAGGTACATTAATTCCAAACAAATCGACAGACGTAGATCATACATTTTATACTAGATTAAAGAATTGGTTGGTTAATGTTTTTAAGTATAGATTATATACACAATAATTTTTATATATAATATAAATTATTGTGTTCTTTTCACTTTGCCATAATATGTAGGAAAATTGGGAGTACTTTGTCACTGTAATAGAAACAAATTAATCTATGATATATGTATTTTGGCGCTCGAACTATTAGCACCCTCGATACGCTAAAGCCCCGAACCATCTCGTGCATGAATTCCTTGCGAACTGTGTGTATTCGTATATATCAACATACTATTTATGTATTTGCTTACCTCTTAATCATGTTATTTATTTCGGGACTGACCTACTATTATTCAAGACTAGTAGTGACCCGCGGTTTTACCGCGTGGATTACGGTTTTCCCGCTACCTCAATTATCCCACGCAAACTATATTTTTTCCGGGATAAAAGTAGCCTATGTGTTAATCCAGGGTTTAAACTATCTCCATACGAAATTTCATCGAAATCGGTGTAGCCGTTTGAGCGTGAAGAGATAACAAACATACACACTTACACACATACACACAAACTTTCACATATATAATATTAGTAGGATTTGTATTATAAAGCAAATAAATCTTTTTTTCTTTCTTTTCTCAGCTATGTGCGTCCACTGTTGGACGTATGCCTCCCCCATATAGGGGGGATTTGCCAATACTCGCCACGCTTGGCAGGCGGGTTGGCGAGCGCAGTATGATTTCCGATCCTCAGAAGGCGCTGCTGCCCACCACCTGGTACGTGATCCCTTAGCCGACTCTTACGGCACCCGCGGGAAGAGATGGGGGAGTACTATTCTAGGCCGGTACCACCACGGCACTATTCTAGGCCGGTACCACCAGCAAATAAATAATTTATTTAAAATACTATTTTTGACATGTCTGACTGATAATATTTTATATTGTTTTTATAATCTGTCGCTGTTCAGTCCACCAGAGTGAAATGACATTCTTACTATCCATGTCGTTGAGAAATGGAGATGGTTATTGGTTTGGTTATATTTACACTGATGCGTCAGGGAGACTCGGTCAAGTAGCGTGCATTTAATGTTTGACTGGCTGTTATTGCGTAAAACTAATATTTGTTTAGAATAATATGACGTCATAATTTGTCATTTTAGAAATTACTGGGAGAACACAACTTGAGAACGAGTATCTGATGACGATCGCAGATCACTCTCAAAAGAACTATGTTTTTGCCATCTGGAGAAAAGTCAAGTCGACAGTCTTATCTTTTTTATTTATTTATAGAGGAGCGTTGGACTACTCTCTCAATTGTTGGTCACAGAAGAAGAAGTTGATCGCGCTTTAGACCTAAAATGTATGTAAATTTTCACTCAGGACAACTGCATGAAGATACTAGGTGTTAGGTGTCATTTTTCTAGCTTAAGTGTAGAGAGTGAGACGCGCATGTCTCCTACCATGGTACTGTGATTATCTTCACGAACTTCAACGAAAACTTCTTGATAGGCGGCAGATCCTAATTCCCACATACACAATATTTGACCCTTTAGACATGGTGATACAAACTCATGCTTGGCAGTCACTACTAGAATACTCGTTCTTACATATATATATAGTGTGATTCAAGTTTCGTGGGTTATTTTTGTGCTGAATATAAAACACATTATATACACTAATATTATTATAGGTGAAAGTATGTGTGTATGTTTGTTGCTTCTTCACACTCAAACGGCTACACCGATTTCAATGAAATTCGGTATGGAGATAGTATAGACCCTGGATAAACACTTAGGCGCAACTAGTAACCCAATGAAATTCAAAGCAAAAAGTACCTTAAAGTACTATATTTCCTACTATGAAAGTGGGTCCGTCCTCCATCCATTAGCACAAGAAAGGCTTTCGACCGATCTGTAGGCGGACCAGCCAGGAGTAAACTGGCCACGAAACCGGTCCGCGTGAGGACCACGTATGGACCGAGCGTCGACGCACTGACTTGATTTATTAAGCTTTTGAGACCATAGAGTCTCTGTTTCTGCTTATTGATATACAGTGTGTCCGATCATGGACTAGCATATTTTTAACCGACTTCAAAAACGAGGTTACTCAATTCGACCGTATTTATTTATTTTATTATGTGTGTTCGCGGATAACTTCGTCATTTATGAACCGATTTCGATGATTCTTTTTTGTTTGATAGAGTATAATTCCCATAAAAAAAAAATATTTTTTAGTGTTGCTCGGTTTTATTTTTTGGTAAAAAAAATTGGTTGTCTGTAAAGTCGGTTTACGGACGATAGATTTACGTGATAACGTCATAATCATTTATGACTTTGACTTTGATTATTTTATGTAATACAAAACTCAGGTGGAACGTTACGCGGAACGTTACTATTTTTCATGAGTGTTGCTGGTATTCATCAATTTATAAAACGTTATCACGTCAAAAAAAATATTCAACCTTTTCAGTGACCTTATGCTACCCACGGGATCAATTATCATTGAGCATGTTCTCCGATGTCTTCACCCGCAACTATAATATCGTCGAGGTGTGCGTAGCACTTTTGCAGTTATTGGATTGTAACTCAAAAGCGACCGAATTAAAAATGCTTACTTAAGTACTTACTTCGATGAAAAGAAATGTGGGCCGAACGAACTATGAACTCTTCAAAAAAACAAATGATGAGCGGGCGAGCTCCTTTTTAATCCTTTATTTTCTCTCGGAACCTGTTAGCGAGACAATGGAATGAAGCCTCGAAGGCATTAAAAAAAGGTTTATTGAAAGTGTTAAAATGTGGCCAGTATTTTTTTATGCAATGTTCCTTTTTTACTTAAGCTTTAACACACATCAACGCGGCTGTTAAGAATAATTTCGTAATCATAATGATAGTATAGGTAGAAATAATTATTACGTAGCTTTATTGATGACTGAATTCTTTTAAAAGGCCCGGTTTTATTAAATAGTGAAGAAAAAAGGCAACTTACTGTTAACTTCTGATAAAGATTCTACTTTTTTGTCAGTTGTAGTTTAAAATGTTGAGCAACGGTTCTATAATTTTGACTACTGTTTGTCTGACTAGAAATCAAAAAACGTATAGTAACCATAATTTAAAAATTAGTTACATCTTTTAACCAAAAAAGCTGTTTATTCAAGGCATAGTTAAGTAACTATGAAATATACAAATATACAGAGTATATATTTAACGGTTCGATTCCCGGACAGGTCAAACATTTGTGTGTATGAACATGTCTGTTGGACCTGTGTGTGGGTGTGTATATGTATTTAAGTATATATATCAATCATCAGGTTACCATAGTACAGGCTCTGCCTAGTTTCGGACCTGAAGACCTTGTGTGAATGTTAATAAATAATAAAATAAATATTTTCGCTGCTGTTGCACACAACACATTTTACTTCTGTATCAATATTTGTTGTGTATTTGCGTGTGTATGTGTATGTGAGAATGTGTATAGGTTGTTATTGTTAACACTAATTAGTATATGTTATCCATTTGTTAATTACTTAAATATGATTATTATTATTATTGTTGTGTGATAAAGCAGAAAATAAACGACTGTCTATGTCTACTAAGACGTTTTGTCTCAGCTCGCACAATGTCTAAGCGAACATATCACCAGAACAAGAAAACCTTTAGAAAATAAAACGATACTGTTCCCAAGGACCTCGACGTGACGCAACGGGATTGATATATGACTTCAGTTTGTTTTCTGTACAAAATGGCGGTAAACAACGCCAAAATTTGCTATATATTTCATGAACATCTTTATGAATTATTGAGAGCTGAAAAAGTTATGGGCCCGTACCGTGCTAAGAATTTATTTTGTTGTTTATGACACTCGTATATTTATGTTATTTGCCCGCGTGGTGGTGGTTGTTGATGATGATGATGATGATGATAAAAAGTAACATGTATGTTATTCCGGAACCTGAATTATCTACATACCAAATGTAATCCAATTTCGTCCAGGTGTTTGAGCGTGATTGAGTAACAAACATCCATACAAACTTTCGCGTTTATAACATTAGTAGGATTCTTTCATACCACAATAAAATTAAATTTGAGTCAAAATTTGAACACCAAATAGTGCTCATAAGTAACTAAGAAGTAAGCTTTTAATCTATACTAATATTATAAACAGGAAAGATTTGATTATTTATTTACATTGAATAGGCGTTGAAACTACTGAACCGATTTGAAAAATTTTTACATTCTACTTTCTACAGCATTTCTTATTACACACCGCTTTTCGCTACCATCATGCTTCTTTTTTTCTTTTTTTTTAATATACCGTCATTTTTACACACATGCTAGGAAGTAAATATGCGTGCCATTATACGATCTCTATCGCAGCTAACAAAACGAATGGATAAACATGACGGTCGCCGTGGCGCAGTGGTCAATGTCAGTGACATCATCTCTGTGTCTCCGTGACCCTGGGTTCGAATTCCGGCAGGGGCAAACATTTGTGCGATGAGTATAGATCTTTGTCCCGGGTCTTGGTTGTTTGTGTGTTGTGATTGTGTGTGACCATGCCTCCCGCGACACAGGGAATCCTAGTGCGGGGGTCTGAGTGTAATAAAAAAAACTTGAACGTCTGAACAGATTTTTATAAATTGTAACTAAGAAACATCTCGATCATATAAGCTTTAAAACAAAAACAAAACGCATCAATATATTGCGTAGACAGAATTGTTTTTCTTTTTACCATTCGCTTAGAAGTTACGATGCCACAGACAGACACGTCAAACTCACGACTCCCTTGACGACGACAGCAACATCCCTCTTTTGGCGTCGGGTATTGTAAACAGATGTAACGTTTCAGTAATATTAATAACAATTGTAAGCTACACTACTGCTACTTAATACACTGTGTACTCCGTTCAACACAGTCTGTCTCAAGCTATTTTGTAATAAGTCAACACACCACTTGTAACGCAACCCACTTGGCTATTATCTATGTTTGTGTGGAACTGTTCTCCACAACACAGGGAATCCTAGTGTGGAGACCAGAATCCAAACCACTACTTAGTGTTACCAACTAGATTAGTACTTACTTTAAGATTGTTATTATATTAATACCTTTGTGACCGTTGAAATAAAGTTATTGTTATTGTAATTAGGGTTCGAATATTTTGTTTTGTCAATCAAGAGATCATTTTCCCCGGGATCCTATATTCAAATCCTAACCTAATGACTAAAGAAGCATCTAGGAAGTACACGCTTTCAAATAACAAATAATTTTCCAAATCGGTTCAGGCGTCTTCGATAAATCGAGGAACACGTACATCCAGAAATAGGTTCCGACGAGACGTATTTTTAACCGACTTCAAAAAAAGGAGGAGTTTCTCAATTCGACCCATATGTTTTGTTTTTGTTTAAATGTTTGTTATCGCATAACTTCCGACTGGGTGAACCGATTTTGATCGTTCTTTTTTTATTTGAAAGCTGATGCTTCCCGTATAATCCCATTTATATTCATCACAAATCGGATAAGCACTTTTTGAATTACAAGTCAAAACTGAAAAATGCGTGCTTATACTACACGATATTATAGTAGCGGGTACACCGGTACACTGCGGTACATTGCGGTACACCACAATAACAATTGATCCCATGAGTAACAAAGGTCACTAAAAAGGGTGAAAAAAAATAAAAATTGGTTTTCTGTAAAGTCGATTTACGGACGATAGATTTACGTGATAACGTCATAATCATTTATGACTTTGACTTTGACTTCGACTTTGACTTTGATTATTTTATGTAATACAAAACTCAGGTGGAACGTTACGCGGAACGTTACTATTTTTCATGAGTGTTGCTGGTATTCATCAATTTATAAAACGTTATCACGTCAAAAAATGTTTACCAAAAAATGGAACCGACATCAACACTCAAAAGTATGAAATAATTTGTCGAAGTCGGTTAAACGCGCAAGTAGCAAGCACGTTTAAAAAAATAAATAAATTGTGTCCTAATTATTTATTCAAATTGAACCATTAAACTGTAGTCAAGTCAATTTCTAAAACTTATATCCTTTCCTTTTCTTTCATTCCAAAATAGTGTATCACCTGTCCAGTTCATGGAATTCCAGTATCTAAGTGCAAACTTTGTCTAAGTTTTAAACGGAACTAATTTATACGTTGTGCAATTCAAATGTTGCATTTTCCAACTGAAACTGTCTACTCCTGTTCCCGACCCAGTTAGGACGTCTACTCAGCGAGTTTCATCACAAACCACTATAAGTTTCCTGGACATTATACAACTTTATAGTTAAAGTCTTAAATGGTTCGCGATTGTATGGAAGTTGGCTGTCTGTTGTGGGCGGACAACTATTGTTCTGAGTCACTATTTTTTGCCTTTTCAATGTCTATTATTTTTATAACAAGCATCTACTTGTTATAAAATCATTGTTTGGGATCGTGTATTATTTAAATGTATACAGTTTACAATAGTATTGAGAGAGCGGCTTGAGATTTCGCGCGTAATGTTAAACTTTAGAATATTTCAGAATTTAAATTCGGTGGCTCCTTACAACGCCCATGTTGCTTTTAAGGTAAAGACTCGTATCGAATAGTGGGCAAAGGATTTCCACGAAGTAATTTGATAGCGGAGAGTTCTCATCCTCCACAAATTACTGCCCGATTTTGGAAGGAAAGTGGATAAAGATATAGACATTTTAAGGAAATAATTCAGATGACTACTAAAATAAAATTATATAAATTCAAATTACCTATATTACAATTACTAACTATTTGTCATGGTAAACGTAATATCTGCAGGGTGTTTTCTCCAGGAAATCCTTGACAGAATAAAAACTCTCGCCAGTTAATCAATTCTCCAATTCTAGGAAAAATCTATGATTAGGCAATTACAATAAATGTTTTCGAATGCTATTGTAAATAAGAGGTGCCATGGAAAATGCAGTTTTTTCTAAAGAGTTCTAACGACTAACGATGGTAACGACGGCCGGCATTTTGAGATGTTCCCTTGTAACAAATCGTTTACTTAAACTTGTGTGATTTGAAAACATAGAAACATTAGACTTTACAAATCGTATCGTTTCATAAATGTTTATCCCTGTGACAGTTCAAAGATCACGCAATTTAAAAATTGGTTTACAAGCTCAGCCCAATTCATAAAGAATAGCGCTCTAGCACATAGTAATCCAACCAAACAATAGCCTCAACTAACTTAATAGGTATTTCTGCACAAGTGCACACATAAACAACTCTGCTCGTGATGTGTGTCATTGTCAAGGCCAGCTGACGACTATTAGTAAACAATCGGCCTTGATAAGGTTATGTCAGAGATAGCGGCCGTCTAGTAAACTCTAGTATGTTTAGGTATCAGGTGGCTGGATAGTGTGTAGATATTTCTTAGGAGTATTAAGCCGTGATTAAGATAGGTGTATTGAGAAATAAGTAGAGTTGTCATTTCTAAATATTGGCAACCAGGACAAGACGTTTAAAAAGCCCGAATTTTAGATCTAAAATCCGTATATCTAAAAGACATATTATGTCAACAGGATTTTTAAACATAGTCAGTGTAATAAAAAGATGTTGAAAATGTCGTAAATCACCATTTTATTTATTTTCACCCTTGAAATGAAATTTGGCCATTTTATTTCTTTCGGCGTGTCCGTGAGTGCGTAAGTCGCGGCCTGCACAATACTTTAAATTTTTAAACCCTATACTACACTACAAATAAAGCCACGCCCGGACGCTCCCCGGGCGCCCACTAAACTAGGGCAAATCCGGGGAAACCCGAACGGATGGCAAACCTAGATATAAGTGTGTACGTACAAAGCTTGTTTTTCATCATCATCATCATCATCTCAGCCATAGGACGTCTACTGCTGGACATAGGCCTCCCTCACTGATTTTCACAAGGACCTGTTGGAAGCCGCCCGCATCCAGCCCTTGCCTGCGATCTTAGTCAGGTCGTCTGTCCACCTGGTCGGTGGCGTATCGTCCTATGCTGCGCTTGCCAGTCCGTGGTCTCCATTTAATATTAAATATAAACACATACTTTTTAATATCTTCGTTTTCATAATAGCTGGGGATCAAACTCTATAATATTGTGTGGTCTTAAAAGTATACTGTTACAGTTGTAGCGATCACAAAACGTCGACCTACAGACAAAGCATGTACTACGGAAAATGTTCAACTTTAATGGAACTTTTTGCTGCAACCTCAGTGGATACTCGTTTCAACTACGAGTATCTAGGTCATCACAATCTCTCATATCAGGTTTTGTTTATGACAAAATGTCTGCAATGTCTGTGACCTTGGCAAAGATAACGACGCCTACACAAGAGCAATCTTAGTGTAGATTTCGCTGTACTTTTTTTGCAATAACTAATATTTGTACCAGTTGCAGTTTAATCTAACTAGATTTGAGTACATGCTTGTTTTTATTTGTTTTCGTGTGAATTAAATTGAAAATATGAAAACTGCTTCCACTCAGCTGTGGTTCGTATTAATGTAGGTATTTCTTATCGACCACCAAACCTACTTGGACCGTTTAGATTAGGAAACAACCCCTAGTACTCGCACTATGTCTGATTTTTCTTTTGTGACAACCCGTATAATCACATGTTGTTCCTGTTGCGTCACCAGAAATTTGGTTTTGTGTACATCGGTACAGGGATATTTTGCCTGTTAGTCCGGTCAAATTTGCCCTAAAAATGAATTAAAGCTACAAAAATGAGCATAGAGCTAAGAATTGTAATGAATGTTTGGAACACCTTTATAAACGAATGCAGCATGTATTTGTATTGATGATTGGTGTAGCTTACATTCTTCTCACTGTATGCATTAAACCATTTGGTCATTCGACCATTTTCTCTTGTGACCATTTTATCATCGACCATTTTGCAAATAAACCATTTTATCTTTAACTATGCGCTCTCACCGATATTGTCACCCGCGTTCTCCAGTCTTTTCATGACCATGATCAATACAACTTACAACTCTTTACTACTATGAACACGACTTTTGTTCCGTAATATGTTATAAACCTATGTTTACCGTTTATGTCTGTCCTTTCCAGGTACGTCACATATTAACGGATACAATACGATGACGTCGAAGAAAAAGACACATTTCATGTATGTTCAGGGAAGGTAAGAGGAAAATGTAAACTGTAAGGCTTTCACGGCCGGCGTTGCATGTTGTATGTATTATTTCCGGGCTGTTTAGCCGTGGTCTATGTGAAACTTTTGTTCCAGACGTTTCGTCGATCACTGCGGTCGACAGTCAGTATCAGAGAAGACGCCGCGTAAGGAGAGTTCTACGCTCTTGTCGCCGCTCGGACCTGAACCACTGAAGATATCGACCGCAGTGATCGACGAAACGTCTGGAACACAAGTTTCACATAGACCACGGCCAAACAGCCCGGAAGCAATACATACAATAAGAGGAAAATGTTTAATTTTTTAAACTAACTACTTTACAGGATGCGAGACAATGTACAAAACACTCTACTATAAGTTTACCGTACTCTCCAAATGCTCTGATTCTCCTATATCTTCTTTCAGCCATGTGCGTCCACTGCTGGTCACATGCCTCCCCATATAGGGGGGATTTGCCCTTTCCTATATATATATATATATATACATTTTTTCAAATGCCTTTATTAAAATAAAATACTAATAACTAATTACAATACTGCAGCTACTACAATAACATTTGAAATATAATTAAACTTTAACTAACTTATCAAGAAGATTGGTCACCGATTATGGTCAAGAGGCTTTGACTCCCGTTCTAGGTCGTACCTGGTGCAAAGACTGACTATAGCACTCCAAAGGGGAAACGCCGCTACTGTCGCTTTTGCTCCAGGTACTATGTGGGACGGGTTATTCAGTTGACTATGATAGAAATATTTTATATCTTGTAATTTTGACTACTTAATTTACCATTTAACCATTTAATTTCAGTGCTGTAGTGGTACCAGCCTAGAATAGTACTCCCCCATCTCTTCCCGCGGGTGCCGTAAGAGTCGGCTAAGGGATCACGTACCAGAAGGTGGGCAGCAGCGCCTTCTGAGAATCAGAAATCAAACTGCGCTCGCCAACCCGCCTGCCAAGCGTGGCGAGTATTGGCAAATCTCCCCCTATATGGGGGAGGCATATGTCCAACAGTGGACGTCCTATGGCTGAAAAGAAAAGAATTTTGACCAATTACGAAATAAATCATTTAACCAAAATCACGTTACAGAGATATGACATCAATTATCAGCTCGCTGAATAGACCAACATTTTCCAATCAACTAGCAATAGCAACGAAGTGAGTTACATAAATGAAACTGTCAGGTGCAAGTTTTCCAATAAGTGGGTTGCCAGAGTTGCCATGATTAAATCATTTTGATTTAAATTATGATTTAAATCGAAATTTAATCAAGTGTTTTTTAATAAAAATCACTTGTTCCAAGATCAGCGGTCAAATCAGAAATGAAGAGGTTCGTAGAAGAAAGAATGTCACCGTCATAGCCCAGCAGATTACACAGTTGAAGTGGAAGTGAGCACCTCGCCTTAAGATCCAACAAACCCATATCTAATCTAAGTAATGGCACTCATATTTTCGTACAAAAACAGTTTACACACAATTCAGCAGAAGCCTATTAATACATAGACATATAAAATGCCGCCGCCGCGCCGCCTCCGTGGGAAACTGTCACGAAACTAAGTTTTCTCCCATATTTCATCGCGCATTATATACTTATTGACTTTACGAGTTACTCATTACGACCTATACCGGGCTACTAGTTTTCCAGTCTCTTTCACTTACTACCACGGTCCTCATTAACTGGGTAACCATCAACATGTAAACGAATTGCGAGCGGAGTCCGTTTATTAAACAGTCTATGTATTTATTACCAGTGATATCACAAAGACAGAATCGGTTTTCTATCGGGTGCATTTCGGAGAATGTGCACTGGAATTACACAATCTGATTCCACCATTCCCTTTCTATCATCGGTCGACGTGACGTACGGCAATTCGCCATCGCTATATGGTAGATATACCACCTATACGCACGAAGCGTTATGTTTCCACTTTCTTAATGCGTACTGCCAAGGAATGGAACTCGTTGCCCGAGTCTGTGTTTCCCGATATGTACAATCCTGGAGTCTTCAAGTCGCGAGTGAATAGGTACCTTCTAGGTTTGCGTGCTAAATCCTAGACAACGTCATCACTTAACATCAGGTGAGACAGTTGTCAAACGCAAACTTATAATATATGTAAAAAAAAAAAAAAAAAAAAAGTGGACAGTTATTCGGGTGACAAACTTGGCGAGAGAGCGTGGTTTATCCATCTACCCACTGTTGATCTCGATAATGTTTAGCTGTATTCTCGTCTTATAATATACTAGCGGTCCGCCCAGGGTTCGCACGGGTAAAAATTTCATAATTATATAAGGATTTCTATTTTTTCTAAGCTACGTATATGTGGACGACATTATAATTGCGGTTGAAGATATCGGAGCACATACACAATTACAATTGATCCCGTGAGTAGCAAAGGTCACTGAAAAGGGTGAACATTTTTTTGACGTGATAACGTTTTATAAATTGATGAATACCAGCAACACTCATGAAAAATAGTAACGTTCCGCGTAACGTTCCACCTGAGTTTTGTATTACATAAAATAATCGTATTAGACCGACTTTATTATAATAATTATAATAAAGTCAAAGGCAAAGTCAGTCAAAGTCAAAGTCAATGTCAATGTCAAAGTCATACATGATTATGTCGTTATCACGTAAATCTATCGTCCGTAAACCGACTTTACAGACAACCAATTTTTTTTTTTCCTCAAAATGGAATCGACTTCAACACTTAAAAGTGTGAAATAACCGTGTCGAAGTCCATAAGCACAATATTGTGATGATAGTTACTTTTGTGAACTATCATGGTACTGACTACAACAAGGTACACTTTTGAGTGTTGAATTCGGTTCCATTTTTTGGTACAAAATTTTCAAAGTATTAGTTCATTTTTAAATAAATAAAAGTATCTGAGTCTTGGACTTATAGTATCGTTAATAGAGTAGAATATAGCAAACGAAATATATATCGTTCCTGGAAATTCTCGTCACAACGAAATTATCAAAACAGTACCGTTCGCGATTATACTGGGAGCGCCCGATGAATTATTGAGAGCAATGCAATTAGTGACATTGCTGGCGTAGGCGTTCGCCAGTATTGTGTTTTGTCACAGAATATGTATGTGTGATCATAATCAAACTTGGTAGGTGAAGTTACGTATTCATCATGAGATTATGCTTCAAAAAGGCATAATATATTTACATATTACATATTATAATTACATTGCGAAGTTGACATTTTTCACTGGGATTTCCATGAAAAATGCAATTCCATCCCATTGATCTGCCGTGGTGGTACCGGTCTAGAATAGTACTCCCCCATTTCTTCCCGTGGGTGCCGTAAGAGTCGGCTAAGGGATCATGTACCACAAGGTGGGCAGCGGCGCCTTCTGAGGATAGGAAATCATACTGCGCTCGCCAACCCGCCTGCCAAGCGTGGCGAGTATTGGCAAATCCCCCTACATGGGGAGGCATATGTCCAGCAGTGGACGACCTATTAATGTTATGAATGAATGAATGAATGATATTGCAAGTTTGTGAGGATTGATGGTAGGGTGTTTGGTAATTGTTACATGATTCGATGTGGAAGTCCACCTAGGAGGCGAGCTGACGACCTAATGTAGCGGGTGCGGGATAATGGTGGCTGTAGACTGCTTCGTAGGGGTTCTTGTGGTCATCAAATGTCCAGCTGTGGATGTCCTACGGCTAAAAACGGACGTACGAATCAATTACCTTAAATAAGACAAAAGTGCACTAAGACACTATATGTGTTACAGTAAACCTGTGTTGCGTGCTTTGGCTTCTGCACCTTATTTAGTGACTAATAGCGCCCCGCGGTTTCACCCGCGTGGATTACGGTTTTCCTGCTACTTCAATTATCCCACCGAAACTTTACTTTTTGCGGGATAAAGTAGCTTATGTTATTTCAAGGTCTAACCTATCTCCACCCCAAAAATCTAAATCGATACAGCCGTTTGAGCGTGAAGGAGTAAGAGGTTTTTGAATTATTTGCTTATGCCATGGTAACAGATATTATTTTCGAGATGAAAAGTAGCTTATGTCTGAAACTAAGTAAGTCTTAAACTAAGTCGCTAGGGTCTATACTATCTCCATACTGAATTTGATCGAAATCGGTGAAGCCGTTTGAGCGTGAATGAGTAACAAACATACACACACACATACAAACTTTCGCCTTTATATTAAGTGGGATTCTATCGTAATTATTTAATCTAATCTATCTTGTAGTTATTCAGCCGTGTAGTAGATCCGTTGCTGATTAAATACGGTTAGATTAGTCCCTTCCAACCGATATCTCATCATCAAATAGATTTAACCGACGGCTAATTGCACTAATTATTGATCAATGAGTATATGTAAGTGCTCATAGACACATAACATGACCGTTGTCAAGGGTGAATTGAATTTTATATATTGCTAAAGTTTTGATGTACACTCATAGCTGAGATTACCGGTGCAATCTGGACTTGTCAACTGGCTGGGTGAAGCAGCGTAAGCGGCCGTCATAAACTTGGACGGTGTGAGTGCTGATAACATTTTGAACTGAATCCTTCTGTGATTTGGAGAGCAGATTTAGGGTGCTGTTCACCAAAATTTAAACGTCCGATTGTCAATTAACCGTCGGTCAAGTGTATGGTAAAAACTGTTTGACCGAGACGGTTAAGTTGATAATCGTACGTTTTAAAGTTTGGTAAACAGCAGCCTAAGCCGCAGATCTCAGTTGTCGGTTAATAGGCATAAGACCAATCATAGGTAATGATTCGCTTGTTCAAGTAAACTTAGATAAAGTTCTGGAAAATAAGATAAGTTTTTATATGGTTAAGATACAGTCTAAATTTGTATGAAACTTTTTTTATTGGAAATTCTCGTGAGTTCTTTCTGAGTTTGACACATTATTATATAGATGTAGTATTCGGCTTTACTCACGTTTATAGTCGAAGTTTCGACCTAGGGTTCGGGCACGTCCGATGCCCATCCTCAGGTGAGTTTAAGCTGCCAGATCGCGGCTGCCGCGATCTGGCAGCTTAAACTCACCATACTACACTCATATACTACATCTATATAATAACGTATGACACTTATCATTAACAACAATAAAATTAGACGTTTTTATTTAATTGACGGGTAGTTTTAGGTAAATTACGTCGCCACTTATTTGGTGCCTACTAAAACTACCCGCAATTGAATAAAACTCTTCTAATAATAGTGACAGCGTTGTAAGGAGTTATACGAATTTGAATTTTGGCGTAGATAAAATACGAGCTATTTCATTTTGAAGAATTTTGGCTAGTTCGAGTTCTAATTAACAGAATGAGGACCGTAGTCTAAAAAATCCGAAAAAGCGCAAGCCACTCGCATTAGCCTGTGTGGTGGATTCTGGCTAAAACTCCATTCTTTGAGAGAATGCATAGATAGCGTATAAAGGCAGTTGATACGAAATATTTTGATTATGTACCTAAAAACTAATTCAGTAGAGTCTTTATTAGGGAGTATGACAAGTGTATATTATTATACAAAATGAAAGAGTTATTCTTTAATGTTAATGTATTGGTTACGTGAGTTAGCAATCGATATCGAACACGGGCACGTGGTCACCGATACCCATGGGAGGTAACTTGAGCCTCCAAGGAGGCCGGTGGACCGTAGCACTTGCAGTGTCTTGTTGAAGTGTTATTACAGATACTATAATTGTGGGTTTGTGGGCCAATGCTATGAAATGTGACGGGAATGCAAGGAATCTTCGTGTGTGTCATTCCTTTTATATTATGGTATCATAGCTAAGGATTGGTAATACATGACAGCGCGTGTTAGTGGCAGTCTGAAAGATATAATAGTTAGCGCCGATTTTATGAAATACTAGTAGCGTACCGCGGTTTCCGCCGCGTGGATTACGGTTTTCCTGCTACCTCAATTATCCCACGGGAACTATACTTTTTCCGGGATAAAAGTAGCCCATGTGTTAATCCAGGGTCTCCATACCAAATTTCATCGAAATCGGTCTTTCCGTTTGAGCGTGAAGAAGTAACACACATACACACATACACGCAAATATTTCGTATTTATAATATTTATTTATTTAATTGGTTTCCTTTCTTTTGGGTGGGCATTAGAGCTTCTCAATTTACCCACCCAAGTTTAAACTTAAGCTCACTAGAATAAAATTAACAATACTACAAAATATACAAACAATGAGAGACTCCTAATCTTTACTATTATAAATTTGTTTTTACGCACAATTTTTGCGCGTAATCCATTGCCGCTCTGTGAAATTCCAAAACTGTGCAGTGAAATACATATATCTAATCCTTGGTGTTCGTGAGCCAAATCATTGAGCAGTCGCACTGCACGCATGACACTTAACATCAGGTGAGATAGTGGTCAAACGCCTGCCTATTGTGAATAAAAAAAATAAAAAAATGACAGGGGACTGGCGACCCAGCTGCGTTCTGTGCACTGGTAATGCAAACAAGTTATGACATCTGGCTCTTACATATTAGTAGGATAGCTAAAGTTCTGGGTTCACAAATGCGAGGACAAGCATGAAATAGGAAACCAACGGTAGAGGCGTTTGTCCTATGGCTGAGATGATGATGATGATACTTTTGTATATCCATAATATCCTTTGATTAATCTTTGTTAGTCTATTACAGCGCGAAACCTAACACGTATTAACTAGGTCAACTGCTCAATTGTCGCCATTTATGGGTATTTATCCAATTGTCTGGTGATTGCCTTGAGCTGCTGATGAACAGGTCCTCAGCCAGGTACATCGTTGAACTGATTAGAACAAGTACATTAAGGGGAAGACCGTAGCAACGCGCATGTTTAAAACCTATTTATTCTAAAACTATTCGGTTAAATTTTGTGAAAATGAAACATAATCTCTTTATTGATTTTCTATTCCATTTTCTAGTTCTTTATTGAGTGAATTTATACAAAGAGTTTGATTTTTATCACAGACGGTTCTCTGGAAGGACCCGAATGTCAATTTTAGTAGTTTATTGTCTGTAGTGCCGTGGTGGTACCTCCCTAGAATAGTACTCCCCCATCTCTTCCCGGGTGCCGTAAGAGTCGGCTAAGGGATCACGTACCAGGAGGTGGGCAGCAGCGCCTTCTGATGATCGGAAACCATACTGCGCTCGCCAACCCGCCTGCCAAACGTGGCGAGTATTGGTAAATTCCCCCTATATGGGGAGGCATATGTCCAGCAGTGGACATTTTATAGATGCCATGAATGAATGAATTGTCTGTGGTTGATGGGGAGTGTCATGAAATTGGGCGGCAAGTGAAAATACAAGTTAACAGTAAGTTAAGAGTTTGAGGACTGGGCGACATGATGTATTCAAAAAAATAGATATGTATGACAGATATAATAATAAAAAACCGATGACATCTATATAGATCTAATAATTTTGTCAAAAATATTAAAAATATATTTTGACAATAATATATCTCTCTATGATATCAATCATAATAATCTCTGACTATGAGCCTCGTGAGCAGGCTCAAAGTCGTACAGCGAGCTATGGAGTGGGCTATGGGGTTTCTCTACCCGATCGAATCAAATAAAGAGAAGAAATGAAGAGATCCGTAGAAGAACAAAAGTCACCGACATAGCTCAGCGGATTAGCAAGCTGAAGTGGCAGTGGGCAGGGCACATAGCTTGAAAAAACGATGGCCGTTGGGGTCGAAAGGTTTCTAATCTCGAATCGAGAACTTTTCGGCCCCAACGGCATCGGACTGGTCTCCACCGGTCTTTGTGGAAATCAAAGGGGGAGCCATAGGACGTCCAGCAGTGGACGTCCTATGGCTGAGAAGATGAATAATACATTAAAAGTATCTTTAAATGTTTTTAAATTAATAGATACTTTATATCTACTTTGTAGAGTTAAGACATTGTTAATACCGGCAAGTGGGAGTATAATATTTTATAGTGGATGAGCTCGTAACATAACAAACATAATTCCAAGGCTACCTTGGATTCCGAAAAGAGGACAACACAATTTTCTCATCCTTATACTTCGTCATATTTCATTTAATTTACATATAGGAAATCAGTGGGACAGAAAGAAACTATTCCGCTCTGCGTAAGAAGTCGTAACATTGGTCAATAAAACCATCGCAAACCCAGTTTTGCTACGATAAAACATTGAACTGTTACGTGTACTGTGACAAAACCATGAAAATGCAGACGATCGTAGTGTCACAGAATAAGTAATAGAAGAAATCGTTGGTGCCGGTGAAAGCTCATGTACTAAATGGTCTTAATTTATGACGATGTCTGCGATGAAAGAGCAGGAAAACCTTGAGAGAATTCAGAGATATAGTAGTTAACGTTAGTTCGCTTCTTCCACTTGCTGCTGATTTATTTACCTTTCCTGGAATTCCAAAACCACTTCACTTTTTGAACAGCGACGTATGTTTTTTTTTAATATCAGCATTTGAATGCGCTTGGTGCCGCCGGGCCTCTTCAAGGATCAGTACGTTTGGAGATATTTTTCTTGCTATGCATATTATTATACATTAAGGGTTGTTTGGAAGAGATCGCTATGAGCGATAAAACCGCCCATTGTTGCACATTGTATTTAAAATTGTCTAATATGATATGACTATCGTATGAAATCGATTTTCATGAAATTTAGTATGAAGGGAGTTTCGGGGGCGATAAATCGATTTAGTTAGGTTTCATTTTTAGAAAACGTCTTGTTATCCGTGTTTTCAGGCAATGAAAAACTGCTACAATATAATTAGAATATAACTTCCTGACATCTATTGGCGAGTAAAAATACTACTGAAACAATAACTAAACTGTTTTACCGACACAGCAACACTAAAGTTACTTGACAATAGATGGCGCTGTTAAGTAACACTAAGCCAATGCGTGTTTGGTTGGAGGATAGACCAAGAAAATAAATTGTATACTTACATTAATGAAAACCGATGAAAGCTTGGTCACCCAGGTACTATATCTTATACATGCTGTATAGTGTGATATAATGAAAGGAAAAGCTAGTAACAGAAGGCACTAAATGTTTTTCGGTGTGTAAAATCGCTGGATAATTTTATAGCTTTTCTTATATAATTTATCCGTGGACTGTGTGTATGTGTGGATTTATCTGTTTGACCTGTGTCTGGGTGTGTTTATGTATATAAGTATATATCAGTCATCAGGTTACCATAGTACAGGCTCTGCCTAGTTTGGGACCTGAAGGCCTTGTGTGAATGTTAAAAAAAAATCTAGCCTTAAGAACCTGTACAAATAGCCTAGCCGTAAGATACCCTACAATGTAATAAATAAATCCTATACCTAGATAAATTGGCTTGATAAAGTATGAAATAATATCTACATTCAATATATTATCTTCTTATTATATTAGTTTATTTGATAAAAAAATCTGGAGAAAATTAATTCTAATTTTCTCCAGTCACGCTGTTTAAATAAAGTGTTAATAAACAATTGCTCTAAATACAAATGAAAAAAGTATCTAATCAAAACATGACCACGCGTTTCTCTACGTATATACTTCACCCTATAGTAGGAAGGCATAATATGTAGGTCTCATTGGCCTACAAAGCAAGGGCCGCGATTTCATTTAAGATTCAATTGAATCTTTTTCTCTAACGGTACTTTGCGACCGTTCACTTCATCTCCGAGCCCTTCTACAATTTCCATTTAGCTGATAAATCTTCGCTTGCTTGCTTTTACGTTCTAATCTACATTTGAAATTAACAGATAGATTCGTTACACCAACTTGAGTAATGGTCGCAGAATCGTGCAAATAACATTTAAATAAAAATCACACGGTCTTATTTTTACAAACAGGCTGTTTCTACGGGTGTAACGTGACACTTACGCGTAGTCGATATCACGATCGATAATTATTTCGGCTTCATCTGGAAGCCTTCATCAGGATCTTGAGTGTGGTGCGTTCGTCGCCACGTCGCGTCTCGCACTGAGTGCGCTGAGTCAATTAATTAATGACGAGTTGAAATAGGGTATCAAAAGAAAATTTATAATTAAATCATATTTATTTACGCGTTACGGGCTACAAAAGAAAATTTTAGTTTTTCGATTTAAATAATTTTTTTGATTTAAATAATTTTAATACCTTATTTAAAAGAGTTTCTAGAGTTTTTGGTTTGAGGCATGCTACGCGGAATTGACGTTCAAATTATTATAACGCTAATATTCATAAAAAATAGATTAACAGTGTTCACACACACAGTGTTCAGTGACACAGTGTCGCTTGACGTATGTCAACCGACACAGATACTGCATTAGATATACTTAACTCACCCTCAGAAGCACTGTTAGCGCTAAACTTAGAATGGTAATAACAGTCACTAAGTCAAACAGGGATCGCAGAGCGCGTTGGTCAACCTAGATCAGTAGTTCCCAACCTTTTATTTACCAGGGACCACTTTGATTTGTTTATGTTGTCAAGGACCACTTCGTACAAAAAAGGAATTGAATCAGCCTAAAAAAAATGGTTTAAAACTCAGTAGTATTCTGTCATGCATTAACAATATTTTATTAAAATACATTTTAATATGAAATATAGCATTTTAGTAGAAAGTCTAATAGCTATTGCTGTTTTTAACAAATACTTCTGTAGTGAATTGGATTGAAATGGTTCCTTTAACTTAAAATTTAGAAATTCAATGAGTTTTTCCTGGATTGGCCACCTGTGCTCTTGCACGGTGTACGGCGTCGCATTGCCTGCGAATATTTAAATACTTCGCGGAACATATTTAAGTCCTATCCTATCCTATCCTAGTGTTCCGCGGACTACTGGTGGTCTTCTGGTGGACCACTGACCTAGATGATCAGATAAGTTCGAATAGGCACGCTTAGTGATGAATCACAACAGGGTACGATAAATGCGCAATAGGATAGGAACTGCATGACCCTGTGAGGAGCAGGAATCTCCGATGTAACACGTACTCCGTAACACCTCCGAGGAAGTACGTGATGTGGAAGTGAGGATGCACTCAAATAGGGATAAATTACTGGACAATTGGTTAACTGGGTTTCAAATGAATAGTTACAAATATCTTGTGAGTTGATTGAAGGCTACGAAATACCGGAAGACTTTAAAGAAGAAGAGGGAAAAATAAAAAAGTTCTTCAACGCTTTGTTTATTTAACCGACAGAATTCAATATTTTTTATTGAATTCTGTGTCGATCCCCAATCAATGTAATTTACCGAACTAATCCCACTAATATTATAAAGGCGAAAGTTTGTATGTGTATTTGTTTATTACGTCGGAAACTGAAGTATCTACATACCAAATTTCATCCAAATCCGTCCAGCCATTTGAGCGTGATTGAGTAACAAACATCCATCCATCCAAACTTTCACATTTATAATATTAGTGGTGTAAAAAAACTAAAGAAGAAAACTGAACTAACTAACTAAAGAAGAACTTTAAGAACTGACGTGACTTAAATAGGTCAACATAAAATGCACGCGGTACCACAATTCCTAGCGTCTCTTGTCTTGTCATCTACATCTAGATATCTAGGTGCACTAACAACAGCCTACTGTTTTATCACTCACCCGGATCTAAATAACTGTTCTATAACCAACGTCAACTTGGATGATGAATTTTATCGAAACGATCTTCGAATTTGAGAAAGTCTATGAAGATGATTGAGATATATCTGTGTGCTGTTTGTATTTCAATTAAACATTTTAGGTATAAGTCTATCTAGTCTTCAATACCTGTACTACCGATAGAAGTAGCATAATAATGATATATTTATTGAATATAAAAATAATTAGAAAGACGTTGTTGGCTCGTAATAGTTCAACTGTTAAAAACATTCATGCGTATAAAAGAGTCCATACCTGATACACACATTCCCTTATACACAAAACACACATTATTGTGTGTTTTGTGTATAACCACACCACATTAACTTCACACATTATACCCAATTATATACTCCCAAATTGCACATAAATCCTAATATAAGTGTCGCTATATAATCCAAGTGAAGTGAACTGCAATTTGTAGCAATTTTTTTTTATGTTCTCGTTTTTTTTTTTAACCTCAGCTAATTTTATTCGGCGAAAATCTTAGTCCGAGAAAAAGGGGTAGACTGAAAAACAGCGTTTCGTTTGCTACATTGTAAATGAAACACAAGCTGAGTCTATCCCTATTGTTCTATAATTACTCAAGTTATGTGTCAGTGTTTAAACTAAGTAGAATATTATTTAAGTAGGATATTTTTAATAGTGTTTATTTATCTAGGTCTTACTGTAGTTCTTTAGTATGCTTGAGCAATAAATTGATGTTTTATTTTATTTATTTATTCAACTGGCCGGCTGGCGCAGTTGGTAGAACTTTGCCTTCTGAGCCGCTAGTCCTGGGTTCGATTCACGGACAGGTAAGTTTGTAAGACTAATAATACTGAGATGATAGTCGACTACAACTATACTAAACTGTATATAGTATAGTCGAGTATTAACTTAGGTCAAAGGTATAATGTAATTTTAATAAATACTAACGCTAGTTTAAGATAATATTTCCTACTAAATTTGATCAGATCTACAGCATGGTGTAGGGTACTTTCCAGTGCGTGCCTGGCTGACTCACCTAAAGTTTAGAAAAAAAACGGTCACCAAACATTGTGTTCCTGCATTTATTCTTCAGATTCACTAGTCACTTTAAATACTTACTATAATTAATTTCACCTACCTACTATAACTATTCATTAAAAAAAAGTGTCTTAGTGATAAATGTTGCTGTTACCCATTTAAGCAAACTTCAGTCACTTTTCTTAAGGTTATAAATAGAGCCGGGAATCCTAAAATGATTCTACTCATTAACAACAAAAACAATCAAAAAATCATATGTTATTAATTTATCTTCTAAAAAAGCAAGAGACCGGACGGTATGTCTCTCTTATCGTGGGCCATGGGTCGGATACTGGTATGGGATGCGACTTGTGTAGACACACTAGCCCCTTCCCATGTCCATCAAACTTCCACGAGGCCAGGAACGGCGGCAGGATCGGCCGAAAAGGCAAAAGTAGCTAAATATAGCGGTCTCGGCGTGGAATACAATTTTGTTCCTTTCGGTGTCGAAACCCTTGGCCCGTGGGGTCCTAGCGCGATCAGCTTCTTCAAGGAAATTTCCAAGAGACTGGTTGACGTATCAGGAGACCGAAGAGCTGGCAGCTTCCTCGCTCAACGTTTAGTTGAGATTAGCCTAGCAATACAAAGAGGGAACACTGCCAGCATCTTGGGTACAATGCCGCAGAGGCCCGTTTTAGATTTGATTTAGTTTTTATTAAATCTTCTAATTATATATTCAAACATTTAAAGTATTGTGTCTAAAAACAATGCGAAACATTTTTAAGACATGCAATTTGATTCTACTCAAATTGCATGTCTTAAATTCTTCTACTAATCAAATCATGCAATTTGATTAGTAGAATCAAATTTGCAATTTGATTCTACTAATCAAATTGCATGTCTTAAAACGACACCATTTTAATATTTTCTTAAACTCTTCTTCTTCTTGTCCTTATCCCACACTAGGTGGGGTCGGCACAACATGTTTTAATATTTTCTTAAATTAATATAATTATTGATTTTAAACTATAAACAAAAAAATCGTAAAGGTGTAACTTTCAAACTGTACATGTAGCTTTTTGCCAGGCGACAAGTAATATATATATATTTCTGCTGTATTGTATGTTTATTTTTATATATTATATTATTTTTATTATTATTTATTTTTATTTATTAAAAATTATCGGGTCCTTGCGCGGTTTTGTTCTTCCAAGGTTATTAACGGGTCTTATCCTACTAATATTATAAATTCGAAAGTTTGTGTGTATGTTTGTTACTTCTTCACGCTCGAACGGCTACACCGATTTCGATGAAATTTGTTATGGAGATAGTTTAAGCCCTGGTTACTTTTATCCCGGAAAAAGTATAGTTTCCGTGGCATAATTGAGGTAGCGGGAAAACCGTATTCCACGCGGGTGAAACCGCGGGGTGCAGCTAGTGTTTTATATAAGTGCCTTAAATACCGTCAAGACTATTCAGACCAATATAAATCTTAAAAGCTCGTTTTGATTCGATCATAATGATTAATGTCGGTCGCCGATTATATTCACCATTTATTCTATAATAAGTAATTTGTCAAAAATTTCAATCATTTCCTATACAGCTTATTCATCAATACATAAAACACCGTGGTGTGTCATTATGTCGCTTTCTAACGGAATACACTCTGTCTATAATAACACTAGTTATTTCGTGAAATTACTTTGTTTTGTGTGCCACGTCAAATTTTGATTCGATAAATTGCCTTCGGTTCCAGTAATCTTTTGATACCGTGAAGAAATCGACTGTTATTCAATTTGGATTTTTTAAATTGCGGTTATATGTATAACTCGAGTGAGGAATTAAAATGATTGCTCATATTATAGATATTTTTCTATGAATTCTCTCGGTCGTTGTCACAGTCACTATCATTATCTGGAGGCTGATAGGAATCTATCCGTACTAATATTATAAAGAGGAAAGATTTGGTTGTTTCTTTGTTTGCATTGAATAGGCTCCGAAACTACTGAACCGATTTGAAAAACTTTCACTGTTAGGAAGCTACATTATGCCCGAGTGGCATAGGCTAAATGATAGTTTTTAAAAAAATAGGGATTTAACTAATTTATAATTTTGAAATTTTTTTCCCGTGCGAAGCCGGAGCGGACCGCTAGTTACTTATATAAAAAATACATATCTTTGAATTATAATGCACTTTTATTTTATAATGTACTAATTTTTCTGTGCTCAACAGGGTTCATATAAAATATCTATCCACTTGATTAAACATTTGATATTAACTAAGTGAAGTACGGTTGTAAGAAAAATCGAATTCTGAGCGCATTTTAAAGTAGGTACCGATGACATATTAACTTAACCGTACAGTTCCACGTATAAACGAAATGGCTCATCAAACTTTCCTAACATCACCTTCACGTGATGTGCCGTGAAGGTTACATAAGCACTACTGAACTGTTATACACAAACTTCAAATTGGTATACTTTGGAGAGGTGCTTAGTTTGGCTTGAATGCCTATACCTACTTCAACAAGTATTTGTTTCAAACGACTTTGTTAGGCAAAGGAGTTGACATATTAGCCTGTAACTTGATTTCTACATTATTTGAAACTTTATTTGTAAATTGTCTCTAATATGTTTTAATTCATAGAACCATCACAGATTATTATTATATAACTCTTACAGATCTAAATTAATATTAATTAATATTTATTTCAATAATATTAATATTTTATTAATATTTATTTTAAACATTCACACAAGGTCTTCAGGTCCCAAATTAGGCAGAGTCTGTATTATGGTACCCGATGACTGATATATATACTTATATACATATATACACACCCAGACACAGGTCAAACAGACGTGTTCATACACACAAATGTTTGACCTGTCCGGGAATCGAACCCGGGACCAGCGGCTCAGAAAGCCGAGTGCTACCAACTGCGCCAACCGGCCAACCGGTGGCGGTTAAATTGTTAAATAAGTTTTGATTTCAAATAACTATAGATACTTAATTTAAAATTAATTAAAATTTTTTGGAAAAACATAACTTCACATTTGAATGAGTGAAATTACGCCTACCCGTCATAGTAAAATAAACTGCGAAACAGCTCTATCTGTAGAAATAGAAAAGAAGCACACTACGTTTCACTCGCGCACAATACGAAACAATACTATCCAGTTCTAATAAAGGGCGCACTACCAAAACAAAACAGACACTATGGAGGAAATTATGAAAGCCTTACAAAATATTCAAAAAGAACTGAACGTACAAAAGGTAGCAATTCAGAAAAGTGGTGAAAAGGTCACAGAACAAGTAACACTCAATATAACTAACAAATTAGAAGAGAAATTTACCATATTGGAAGAAAAACATCAAACCTTGAAAAAAAGTGTCGAACAACAAGAAAAAAGAATTCAATTTATGGAAAGACAAGCAAGACAAAGAAACATAATTTTCTTCGGTATTGAAGAGTGTGAGACATCCTATCATAACTTGGAGAACAATATATTGCAATTCATTGTTGAAAAATTGTTATTAAAATTAGATAGTAGAGATATTCAAGAAATAAAAAGAGTGGGGAAAAAAAGTGATAAACTGCGACCAATAATTGTAACCTTTTCTACCCTTGGTTCAAAGATCAGCATTCTCAAGCAGAAAAGATTATTAAAAGACACCCAATATTACTTGAATGAAGATTACCCTAAATACATATTAGAAAAAAGGAAAAAACTACAGGAAGAAGCAAATAGAGAGCGCGAGAAAGGAAATAAAGTCACGATAAAATACGATAAACTTGTCATATTAAAATCAAGCAAAAGAATGCTGATGACATCACCAGAGTCAGATCCCAATTCTCAAGCACTAGTTGGTTATAGTACAACAAGACCCATCAAGAAAAATAAAATAAAACAATCAAACCCATCTATACTCAGATCAAACAGTGTCTCAGAAGGAGTTCTAAAACCAAGCATTCTAAGCTACTTAGTAAACAATAACGTCAACACACCACCTAACCAAACCAACAACAATACAACCAATAACTTACATGCATAGCAACTAACACCCCCCTCCCTCAACGATGCAACATTAAATCAATTTCGACTAAGCAACGAAAACTATCTTCCAACCCGGCTGGTCACCGTGGAAGATCAGGACCAAAACCCTCTAAAGATGACATCTCAAACCTCTTCAATAATAAGAAATGAAACCCAAACTCAAGAAATACTTAAATTGACTAAAAAGAAGAAAGATCAGCTCTACATAGTAACTTACAACGTCAGAACTTTATCTACTTACGAACACTTAATTGAACTCAGCGAAGCACTCATTAGAGTCAAATACGACATAATTGGATTATGTGAAATGAGGAGGACGGACACCCAGATAGAAGAATATAAAAATTTCATACTTTGCCACACGGGACACACACCTGGCAAACATGGAGTCGGTTTCATAATAAATAAAATCCGCAAGAACTGGATTGAAAGTTACATGGGCATAAATGATAGAGTAGCATTATTGAACTTAAACATACAAGGAATGCCCATATCAATCATTCAAATATATGCACCGACTGAAGCAGCGGGTGATGAAGAGATCAATACCTTCTACTCAAATGTCAATAGAGCCATAGAACAAGCTTACAAGAACTATATTATAATGGGTGATTTTAATGCAAAAATTGGTCAACCAAGAAAGGATGAATATCTAATAATGAAACCAAACGGGTATGGTGAAAGAAACCAGAGAGGTCAGAGGCTAATTGATTTCGCTATCGAACACAAGCTTGCCATCTTAAATACTTTCTTTCATAAAAAACCAAACCAAAGATGGACCTGGCGATCACCAAACGATAAATACAAAAATGAAATAGATTACATATTGTCAAACCAACCAAACTTCTTCCAAAACATAGAAGTTTTAAATCTGAACTACCCGTCAGACCACAGAGCAATCAGAGCAACAATGTCTATTACAAGGGAGAAGAAAAAACGCACAGCATATACAAGCAATCGATATTCATCATTGAAAACTGAACAAGAAATATTATCTTATAAACAAAACATATAATCTCAGTTACAGGATTTACATAAATGCCAAGAAAAAGCTTCAGTACAGGCTTTCTATAACACATTAACCAAGGCTATAACCCAGAGCTTACAGGACGTTCGAAACCCTAACGAAATATCAAAAAGTAACCATAAAATTCTAAAAGAGCGTACACTGCAACT
This sequence comes from Apeira syringaria, assembly GCA_934044485.1. Taxonomy (NCBI): domain Eukaryota; kingdom Metazoa; phylum Arthropoda; class Insecta; order Lepidoptera; family Geometridae; genus Apeira; species Apeira syringaria. The sequence goes on along the minus strand of OW203672.1, from coordinate 5,967,197 downwards.
TATCAAGAGAAGACAAGAGTTACAACATGCTAATACAAAAACTCGAGCCACAAAAAATGAACTATCAGCTCTATACAAAGTAATAAGTAAATACATTAAACATGACTATAAAAGCTACAGATCGAAGACCATCGAAAAACATCTGGAAAAAGCAGGAAGCTCAAAAAAGGCCCTTAAAGAACTAAGAACAAATAAATATTGGATAGATAGCTTAAACTGTAAAGACAAAACCGTAAATAATCGAAAAGAAATTATAGATGTAGCAACTCATTTCTATAAAACACTATATAAAGCACAAGGAAACGAGTGTACCAGCCATAGCAATACAAATGATATTAACTCTACAAACAAAAGCGGAAACATAACACCAGTAACTGAAAAAGAAGTCTCACAAGAAATAAAAAGCCTAAAACTAGACAAGAGCCCAGGACCAGACGGCATTACAAATGAAGCTATAAAAGCTGCCTGGCCGCAACTGACTCTCCCATTAACACACCTATTTAACCTTGTATTAAAAACTGCTGAAATACCATCGCAGTGGGTAGAGTCGGAAATAATTTTAATTTACAAAAAAGGTGATTCAAAAGATATCTCAAACTACAGGCCTATAAGCTTACTCTCATGTATCTACAAACTGTTTTCCTCCATAATTAACAAAAGAATAAGTGTCACAATAGAAGCAAACCAACCAATAGAACAAGCAGGCTTTCGCAAGAGCTTTTCAACAATAGATCATATACATACTCTGGAACAAATAATGGAAAAATACCAAGAGAAGCAAAGATCGCTCTACATAGCATATATCGATTATATAAAAGCTTTCGACACCGTGTCACATTCAAGTATATGGACCGCCCTGCAAGCTCAAAAAGTTGAACAAGAGTATATAGATATAATCAAAAACATTTACAAAGGTAGCACAGCAAAAATAAAACTAGAAACCACTGGTCCTACGTTCTCCATCGGAAGAGGCGTGAAACAAGGCGACCCACTGTCTCCAAAATTATTTATATCTATCCTAGAGTCAATAATAAATAGATTCAACTGGGATAAGACAGGATTATACATCAATGGCAAGTATTTATCCCACCTACGCTTCGCAGATGACTTAGTTCTGCTGTCAGAATCTAGCACACAATTACAAAACATGATCGATTCACTAAACACAGCTAGTAAGCAGAAAGGACTAGAAATGAATCTTTCGAAAACAATGGTCATGACAAATAGTATACAGAGAAGAATATCAGTGGACAATGACACTCTGAAATATACAGAGAAATATATCTACCTCGGAAAAGAAATAGGCTTTAACAGAAAACAAAATGAAATAGAAGTAGAACGAAGAGTACAAAATACTTGGAACAAGTACTGGTCCTTAAAAGAGATATTCAAAAGTAACATGCCAACAAATATCAAAACAAAAGTCATGATGTCATGCCTCCTACCTTGTCTAACCTATGCATGTCAAACTTGGAAATTTACATCCAAATTAAAAAGCAAAATCACTACCTGCCAACGTGGAATAGAACGCAGTATGCTCAATATTAAAAAGATGCAAAAAATTCGTCACACAAAAATTAGAGAAACCACCAAAGTGACGGATGCTATAACCTACGCTAAGAAACTAAAATGGAAGTGGGCTGGGCACGTAGCGAGGCTAAAGGACGAGAGATGGACCAATAGGGTAACAACGTGGAAGGGTCCAATCGGCAAACGTCTCAAAGGCAGACCCCACACGAGATGGGCAGACGAATTGATAAAAATAGCTGGTACCTACTGGCCGCAAATAGCTCAAAATAGAGACACATGGAATTCTTTAGAGGAGGCCTTCACCTTCACTTGAGGAGGGGTTCATGCAAACAAACTTCTGTATTGAATACTTTTATTTAGATTTAAACATTTTTCTAAAATAAGTGAAATGTGTCATAAACTATGTATGTATCTTACTTTTGCATGGAATAAAAGGCTTATTATTATATAGATACTTAATATTATTTCTTTTGGGAGACTTATTGATAATAATCTACTAAAGTTAACTCTATCCAGGGAAAATTTTCACTTGTGTAATCGCTGTCAGAGTCTCAAGACAACAGGTCTCGCCTAGTTAGAGACTCTCTGGTGACATACAATTCAATCATTGTGACACTACATATATGTATTTTGTAAATTAAAGTAGTGTTTTGTGATGGAAAATGTACCGTTTAGAAATAAATATTGATTTGATTTGAACTTTTTAGCGCAGCATAGGACGGCCACTGACCAGGTGAACAGACGACCTGACTAAAATCGCAGGCGAGGGCTGGATGCGGGCCGCTTCCAAGCGGTCCTTGTGGAAATCAATGGGGGAGGCCTATGGCAAGCAGTGGATGTCCTATAGCTAAGATGATAATGAAATTCTTATACCTTAGCAAGATAGAAATTCAGTAATTTCATTTGCAAAATAATAATTTATATGGATATATATAAGACAGAATATTCATTTACATATTCTGATCCCATTAATCTTCCCTTTGGATTAATGCGATGTCTTCTCAGTCGTCAGCAGTTTAAGCATAGTTTGAGAACTTGTAGAATTACGTTAATAATTTATCATTTTACTCGTTATATATCCGATATTTCTTCTTACAAAACTAGGAGTAATAATAACTAATATTAGTTAGCTGTTTTAATATTATTCATTCAATTTTATAAAAAAAATTATTACATTTTGCAAAATTGAGTATTATCCACCCTAAAATTTACGCAGACTTCCTTATTTTTCTATTATGTTTGTTCCTCGGATCCTGACGGGTTCCGGGGAACCTCTTTGGAAAATTATTCTTTATCAGAAAGGGAATGTTTTCAGGTTATATACAAACTCTATATGATCAAGAAAATGTTAAAAATGTTCTTCAATGTTGTAACCCTATATTCACATAATATTATTTCGATCACTCGAGAGGTTGAAGCAAATACTTTTTGATTTGGCAACTCGTGATGCACCAATGTGCATATTTTTCTTATCGTTTTTGTGTTACGACATTTTCAGAGGTTAATATATAGTAGATAATAAATTCTACACACACATAAATATTCACGTTGAGATAAACACTTTATCTTTCCACATGCTACGATCCTAATATACTCATTAGCTTCTATTACCTTCAAGGAATGGAACTCGTTGCCCGAGTCTGTGTTTCCCGATATGTACAATCCTGGAGTCTTCAAGTCGCGAGTGAATAGATACCTTCTAGGTTTGCGTGCTAAATCCTAGACAACGTCATCACTTAACATCAGGTGAGACAGTTGTCAAACGCAAACTTATAATAGTAAAAAATTGGTTGTCTGTAAAGTCGGTTTACGGACGATAGATTTACGTGATAACGTCATAATCATTTATGACTTTGACTTTGACTTCGACTTTGACTTTGATTATTTTATGTAATACAAAACTCAGGTGGAACGTTACGCGGAACGTTACTATTTTCCATGAGTGTTGCTGGTATTCATCAATTTATAAAACGTTATCACGTCAAAAAAAAAAAAAAAACGTTATCATACATCATGCTATCTTTAGTAGCGGGAACTTTTGAACTAGCCTTTCTCTAAAACGGTATCGATTTACATGGTGATAGGGTATTTTCGAGTACCCGCCTGGCTAGCTACCACCCTCAAATTTGGAAAACTGTCACCAAACACATAGTGTGTTCAGGCAGCAGTCCTTGAGAGCCAGTAAACATTCTAGGTCTAACATGATAACAACATCAACCACATCGTCCTGACCAGTAACTGAGATAATGGTCAAACGCTACATCTATAAAGTATTAAAAAAATGTTGGTCGATATATATTCGTCTATGTCGTCCCTTAAGGACATAAATCTTCTCAAAAGAAAAGTCTAACCATACACTTTGAGCCCTGAAGTGACTTCGTAAATAAAGTAAAGCCTTTTAAAGGTCCTTAAACTTACCTACTAATGTAGAGTTCAGCGCGCTAGTTTCAGTTCTTGTTTGTTGACGTTATCTAGAATCGTGACATCAACAAATAGCCATAGAATAAAGGGGCCGACAATGATATTGTGTGTGTTTGACTGGCCGGTTGGCGCAGTTGGTAGCACTCTGCCTTCTGACCGCTGGTCCCGGGTTCGATTCCCGGACAGGTCAAACATTTGTGTGCATGAACATGTCTGTTTGACCTGTGTCTAGGTGTGTATATGTATATAAGTATATATATCAGTCATCAGGTTACCATAGCACAGGCTCTGCCTAGTTTGGGACCTGAAGACCTTGTGTGAATGTTAATAAATAAATAAAAATATTATATGTTTATATGAGGTAGATGTGGCACAAGCGCGCGAAAACTGAGACGGCAAAATTAAGTCAATTGTAGTCATTTTCATTGTGACGCGTATTTCAAGCGCAAGTCTAAACATATAGCTATCCTTTTCTATATTATTTGTCGCAATAAGCATGTTTATGTTGTAAAGTAACAAAATCTGAGCACCGCGCTGTATGAATATACGTCATCTTTAGTAAAACATCATTGGGGGCCGACCGAAGTTCGGGATAGGCAAAATGTAGTATTGACCCAAAATTTATGTGCTTATGCTATTATAGTATGCTTAAGTTTGCGTGTTGTAACATGGCTTTGTCACGTATGAAGTTCGTTTTACTACGATGTTGTTTCTGTGAACATGTTCGTGATTTTGAAACGAATTAAAAAATTTTGGTAGTTTAACTAGGTGAACAAACAAACAAACGCATTCACACTCACACCCCCGGACTAGGATACCCTGTGTCGCGGAAGGCATTAACACACACAATGACAATGCATAAACATCCAAGACCCGTTAACAAAAATCTATGTTCATTATTATCATTAATTACAGAAATGTTTGTCTCAGCAATTTTTCAAAATTCGAACTCGAGGTTGCGGTCCTACCAAAGTCACTGATCTCAGAGCCGCGGCGACCGTCAATTTGATTTGATTTGATTTTGATTTTGAACATATTGTGATGTTTTTTTAGAGATACATTGGAGTGTTTTTTGTGTATGATTCAGTAATTTATTATTTACTACATTTACGGGAATCGTCGCCTTGGGCAGATTGTGTTATTATAGTCATCGATGTCTTGATAAACGTAACTTTAAAGTTTCGTACTTGGCTTTGCAATCTTTTGAAACGTTGGTTTTCCTGCAAAGTTTCGATCTTTAGATAATATATTATTCCTAAAGATCTCTTATTTATGGCAAACCAATAGCTGTAATATAATTGCCTTGTGTTAATAAGGAAATCTTTCTAAGTACATCTTTTTGACGCACGTTGTAGTCCAGAATTGGAACACGAAATAAGGTAATGATACGGCTCCTTGCTGCTTTAATCTGGCCTACTCTTTGCCCCAGTGGGTATTGTCACCTGGGAAAGGCGGTGAAGCATGACGGCTGCGCAGGCGCCGCCAGTGCTACCATGGCTGTGTGGTGCGGCGCGCGCATTCTGCCGCTCGAACGTCGCGTCTACTCCATCACGCTAGTGGTGGGTTTTTATATTCGTTTTTTTTATATAATGATCATATTTTTTGTGTTCTTTTGGACATCCTTGAAGTGCATTCGAGTGTAGTGTGTGGATCTTGTGATAAACTTTTTGAAAATGAGTTGAGGCTTTGAAGGCTCTGTACTTAGGATGAGATATGTTATATTGTATATTTAACAGGAAACTATTTTATTATTTACTACTACTATATTATAGATGCAAGCATAGATAAATAGTTATAACGACGACTTAAATGTAAATCAAGACTTTATAATTAATCTCAGACAAGTGACTAGATTTTTTGCTACAATTTTTTGCTTCGGTAGAATCTCATTTTAGTCACATACACATTTACATAAAATTCTCTCTCATTTATTCTCACGCTTCCTGAATAATGCTAAATGTTTCATCGGCGAATCGAATCTGTCGCAATCAATGTATTCAAATAATGTTTTTCTCAAAATTGTATCGTTCGAATGAGTTGAAAATGTCACTAACGTAAACTTTGTTTTTATGCAAAGAATGGACTCTATTTCTACGATAATTACAATGCCAATTACAAACGGGTAGTAAGTTTCATATAAATATACATATATAATAAATATACATATCTCATACATTTGTAGTGGTTACTGAGAATAATTACTTTTTAAAACTATTATGTTAAATTATGAAATTCCTGATTTAGGAACTCCCTTGTGTAATATATAACCAGATTTTGTATTGATATTGTTGGTAAAGGAGTTAAATCTACGGTCGCTGAACTATTTTAATTTTCCGAGAATAGTATTTTAAAAAAAAAATTGCAATATAATCACTTGAATCAAATGATTTGTTGCCCAAGTTTTGTGCTATTTAGCTAGCTATTAATCTTTTGTTTACATATTGCCTCAAGAAAATTGTGCATTGCGTTATGTTCAGTATTTATGAACCTATCGTATCAAATCAATTAAAAAGCCGCTGATTATTCTTGAGCACAGTCCTCCTTATAGAGTTGTAGACAGTCTTGGAAGAATCGGTGTTTAGTTATTGAAACTATATGTTACTAATCTGAGACCTGGGATTAAAAATTACGTACCGTAGCCGACTATAGTTTCAACCACATTCGGTGGTCTTTTTCAAGGAGAATACGGGGCGCTCGCGGATGCGGGCGCTGTTTGCCTAGTACCTACTAGTAGTTCGCATTTATTCTCCTTGAAAAAGACCACCGAATATGGTTGAAACTATAGTCCGAAGCCTCTGACTTATTACGTCAGGAATTCCCGTGTTTTATACATTCATAATGAGACGTGGGAGTTTATTATTACTAAAAATAGAATCATTTCGTTTTATAATATTATTATTTATTAGTTATTTGTTATATTCGTGACCTATCACGAATGTGGCTAATCCATCTTCCGTAGGTTTAATATAGAACATAATAAAAGTTAGTCTAGTTTAAAACTATGAATAGAGATCGTCTTCTGGGTCAATTGTTCGATAATAGTTAAACCTTCTACAACTTGATTTTCGGGATAGATAGGTCGGTCTGCACACGCAAAACAAACTATTTGTAAAAGACTTATATGGTTGAAAATGCAATGCTCTAGAATCAAGTGTGTCTGAAGAAGTTGTGGACATCAGTACTACTGTTTATACTCCATCATCAACATACAGCAATATCCTAGTCATCCTATAATTTTTAATGAAATACTTATTCAGAAGAGAATGTAAATTTGCAAAATGACATCAACAACTGTGCATCGATACAAAATTCAAGTTAGCTATCCCATTAATATTATAAATGTCAAAGTTTGGATGGATGGATGTTTGTTACTCAATCACGCCAGAACGGCTGAACGGATCTGGTTGAAATTTAGCACAGAGATAGATTATGGTCTGGAATATCACGTAGGCCAAAGCCATTTTATCCCGGATAAATGTATGATTCCCGTTGAATAATAGATGTAGCGGGAAAACTGTAATCCACGCGGGTGAAACCGCGGGGCGCTACCAAACCACCAAATAAAACATAGTATTAATTTAATTAGTAGAGCCAGTAACCATTCTAGGTCTAGCGTAATAACATCAAGGAGAAAGTGGTCAAACGCTAGAACTACACATTATAATAAAAATACTACCCCCATAGTCCTTCTAAAATGCGTATGTGTTATGGTGTGAATAGGTTTCTTCTAAGCTTACGTGCTACATCTGAGGAGACATCATCATTTAACGCAGTCGAACGCATGGTCAAATTTGGCAATGTACGAATTTCAATCGATACTTCTAAGAGTGAGTGTTCGCTTACTTACTATAATTTAAGTGAAGCTTTGGTAAAAGTGACCTTGTGGTAATTCTAGAGTTGGTTCTTGTAATGCCCACCTGGAATTTGTAATCTTAAAGTTGGGAAACTTCCCTATTGAGCATCTTTTTTGTTCTCTGTTTCAGAGAAACTGAATTTTGATATTAATTGTTCTGATACTTTCGACCAAGTCGACTCTTCTAAAGACGATTCTGTTCAAACGCCAGCCATATCTATATAACAAAAACAGTTACAGGTGCTTCCTTGAAAAACAATTATATTATTTAAGGTAATATCTGTAAAGGTTATACTTCTAAAACGATTTCAATTTCCCATTTTATAGCGCGTTATCCTTTATTGTATTTTCCATTTCATGTAAATTTAATGTTTTATGCTCTGAAAGCATTATCTGAATATCGTTATTATTCCTTTACTCAGCCTTTTCATATTCTTTTATGTTTTCCTTATTTACCCCTCGAGACTTGACTTGCTGTTCTGATTCATAACAAACTAATAAGCTAGAAGGGTTAGTCTACTCCTGATCAGAAGCCTTACGAACTAATCTTACAAGACTGGACAGTAGCAAGTCCGTTCAGTAGTTGCCATCTATCTGGAAGTTTGCGAATATTTCGTAGTGATTACACAAGTTGTTTTCCTGATAGCTAACGTTAGAGCTTTCTAAAAGAGTAGGAATGTCACCCTTGAATAGATTGTTTTAGTGTTGTTAGTTTTCCTGATAGCTAACGTTAGAGCTTTCTAAAAGTGTAGGAATGTCACCCCTGAATAGATTGTTTTAGTGTTGTTCTTAGTTTTCCTGATAGCTAACGTTAGAGCTTTCTAAAAGAGTAGGAATGTCACCCCTGAATAGATTGTTTTAGTGTTGTTAGTTTTCCTGATAGCTAACGTAAAGCTTTCTAAAAGAGTAGGAATGTCACCCCTGAATAGATTGTTTTAGTGTTGTTGTTAGTTTTCCTGATAGCTAACGTTAGAGCTTTCTAAAAGAGTAGGAATGTCACCCCTGAATAGATTGTTTTAGTGTTGTTAGTTTTCCTGATAGCTAACGTTAGAGCTTACTAAAAGAGTAGGAATGTCACCCCTGAATAGATTGTTTTAGTGTTGCTGTTAGTTTTCCTGATAGCAAACGTTAGAGCTTTCTAAAAGAGTAGGAATGTCACCCCTGAATAGATTTATATATATAGTATAAAATACTTTGTACTCGTAATTCTGGGACATGTAGCCATTGATTTAACTCGTCGGGTGTCATATGAACATACATTGATTTGCGCCCTGCAGTGCACCCGCGTGGACTTCGGTTTTCCAGTTTTTATTTAATTTTTCTATTTTCTGCGTTTTTTTTGTGTTTTCCTTTGTTGTGCAAAGTATTTTGAAAATTTAATATTAGAAAACAAAAATGGATTTCTTAGGGTTTTCATGAAAAGGTTATTCATGGCATGACAACTCTATACACTGACAAAGTTTGCACTATAGGTATACCGTCGGCCGGGCCTTTTAGTTTGATCCTCAATTATTTTTTTTCATATTTTGCGCTCTTGCGCCATTACGGAAAGAAGAATTTTCATTGATCGTAGCTTGGCCTCGCCCTGTTGTTATAAAAAAAATATTTAAAATTGGTGGTGTATATACTCAGGACACGTTGCTAAAATGTGTTATCATCTAGCACACGATTTTGATTTAGGAATTAATGTCATACCGCATTTTAGACGTGATTTAAAAAGTTCCGTGAAGTCTAGTTTAAAATAGATCAAAAACCCCATTCTCTATAATTCTCTCACAAATTAACCGAAAGCAAGAAAACGAACAGCCGAAAAGTTAAAACCCTTTCCCACACTTCCAATTTAAGAAGCCAAGTAGCCCTTTTTTCACAGTAATTAGACCGATAAATTTCGTATTTTTCGTGTTTGTCCAGTTTGCTGAAAGTATAACTTACTCTTACATATTCTGTGACGGAAGGTCGGGTTTTTGACCGAAGCGTGAAATCGGAGGCCACGACCGTATCTCTCTAAATAACAAAAAAAAAATATGTCGTGAATAGGCGTGTTCTCTTGCGAATCTATGCCTCTTAAATTGACAAAAGTTCAAGCTTCTTGTTATTTAAAGCTTTGGTTACAGTAGCATGAAACGTTTTATTAGAGTTTTATGATTTATAGCACATCATGCTAGACAGAAATTACGTTCAACTTTTCAACAAAAACATTCGGCTAGTACTACTAGTAGGATTTGAACCAACGACTACAGAATACCACTCCTTCAAATTGTTTTTAATGTGAACGTTATTCCAATGAACCATAAAACTCTTTGGATCATTGGATGGTGTCTTCGCATCTGTCCTATTAATAGTTTATACAATTAAAGGTAGATGGCGCTAAGTAAAACATCCTGTCAGACGTAAATTGAAAATGAATAAATTTGGATGGCTAGTGGAGTACTACTTTACATGGCAAGCGACAGAACGGTATCCTGTAGTAGTGGGTTCAAATCGCACTAGTAGCCCTTTTTCCTTCAAAAATTTTAACGCTTCATTTGGCTATGTTAAAAAATATTCATGATGTTTTCATTATTGTAAATAGTATCTTTAATTTGAAGTCATGTACGATTTAATTATAAATAAGCGTTATATCTTTAAACACAGCGTTCATCATATCTTGAATAATTTCAAGCATCATTCCAGCACCAGAAATTATATAAATATTCATTTAATTCAACGTTAATGAAATCTTTGAAACGCTTTCTCTGTGAATATCTCCCTTTGTTGTTCCTGGCAGGTCGATATAGGGCTTGGCGTTATCTGTTACCGTTTTAATTGCGTTGATAATTTTGTCACTTTCCATTACCATTACTTACATTCCCTTTGACAGGAATCAATCTTCTTGTAGTAAGGGTAAGCAGAACCTATAACACAAGAAACTGATTCCTTAGTGTAGGTTCAGTGAAGATACAGTAGGTAAATCGCATAAGCTAACGATTATAATTAAATTGAGTTATATTTATGTAGCTCAGCGGGGGGAGCGTCGCCTGTCAAACTGACGGACACGGGTTCGATCCCCAACAACAGCTTGAGCTTCCGGTGAAGGAAAAATCGTTATCAAATTCCCAGCATGGTGGTAGGGTACTTTCGAATACCCGCCTGGCTAGCTACCACCCTCAAGTTTGAAAAACTGTCACCAAACACATTGTGTGTTCAGGCAGCAGTCCACAGCCAGCGTGACACACAGGGCAAATAGCTCGAAGGACGGATGGACGTTGGGGTCGAAAGGTTCTCAAATGGAGACCACGGACTGGCTAGCGCAGCTTAGAACGTCCACCGACTGGGTGGCTGGTGGGCTGGATGCGGGCACCTTCCATCCGGTCCTTGCGGAAATCGATGGGGGAGATCTATGTCCAGCAATGGACGGCCTATGGCTGACATGATGATGATGATATTGTTGCTAAAAATGTATAAATATTCCATTCTATACGGTGACTTTGACGGACAATTTGTTGTGTCCATGATGGTAGTTGCAAGGCCACCCAGATCTTTAAGTACGATTCGGACATTTAGGTAAATTGTTAACTATTACAGCTGGAGACCACAATTACTATGGCTTTGCCGTAACTAGTTCAGTAAGATCAAGATAATCTAACCATTAAAACTCGAGCGTGGTAACTATTATCTAATCTGCCGCCGTACTCAATTTCAAATCACAAACGGAACGCTTTCTTAGATTGTGGCGTTCTCAAATGATTGCTGAATGCATTGTGCATAAGATTTGCGTTGGTTCGATTTCATTACTTCAATAATATGCATTCAAATAGTTTCAGTACCTATATATGTTTCTTATATAATATATACGTTTATTTATTATTATTTATTGAACGCAATAAGTCATACTTTAATTAGGTCAATGTAAATATAATCATTGACGACCTCATAATGTAAATAAAACTAACTAATGTACATGTATGATGTAAACATATGAAAAATTATATAAAATCTTAACAACTATTTAAGTTTCAATTCAATTAAAACTTTATTGCAATCTCTAATAGTACAAGTGTCGGTGGTATTACAATAAAATACAGTTTATTAGAGACCCTGTCGGGCACACCAACTATAGAAGAGAGGAGGGCGCGTCAAGTTTGACTAAATATAAGTAAGATTACTTAATATAAGACTCACCTGAGAAAATGAAAACAATAGAAATAATAATTTAAGCTTTACTTTAAAATTCTTATCTATCTATGTATTCATAGTGTAAATGGAAGTGGCCCGTGTCGTGTGTCTGTACATCCGCTAACTTCTTCTAAACCACGCGATTAATTTAGAAACAGAAAGTAAGAAAATATATTTATTTGAGACAGTAACAAAAACACTTAAATTTCAACAAAAATTAAACATTTGGAACATGCGTAAAAGTGCGTTAAATGTCATGTCTCAAATTGGAAACAGTTTCAACTTCATATAGATTTTTTCCCTGGCGGTTTATATGTATATCTAAATGTTTATATGTATATAAAAATATATATACATCACCAATTGTATGATTTCCTTTATTACAGATAGATCCGAACACAGCGTTCTTGCGAGCTGCGCGCGCAGGGCAATTGGACACAGTCGTAGACCTTCTCGACTCCGGCGCAGTTAAAGATATCAACACATGCAATTCGGTAAGTTGAATATGTCACAATTTGAGAGCAGGTCTCGCTTTCAGAGGGAGATATTATGGTTCAATCAAATATAGCAAGATACGTATTTGCCAAAGCAAAAAGGTAATATTTATATGCTGCTCTTTAAAAATACGCGGTGAGAGAACATATTAGAACGGACGTACCATGAAATACAAACTTTTTGGATTTACATAAATAAAATTTTTTTTAACAAAAAATGCAACCGACTTCAACACTCAAAAGTGTGAAATAACTTGTTGAAGTCGGTACCATGATAGTTCACACAAAAGTAACTATCATAACAATTTTGCTCATGGTAACAACTTCGACAAGTTATTTTACTTTTTTGAGTGTTGAAGTCGGTTGCATTTTTTGTTGAAAATTTTTTTTTTCGACCTTTTCAGTGACCTTTGCTACTCACGGGATCAATTAATTGTCATTGTGTGTTCTGCGATGTCTTCAACTGCGACAATAATATCATCAAGATACGCGTAGCACTTTTCAGTTATTGGAGTATAACTCATAAACCGCTTGTCCGATTTTGATGAAATTTGAATGGGACCACCACAAAAGTATACTCTATCTAAAAAAAGAATAATCAAAATCGGTTCATAAACGACGAAGTTATCCGCGAACATACATAAAAAAAATATATATGTATATACGGTCGAATTGAGTAACCTTTTTTTGAAGTCGGTTAAAAAAGAGAAGACCTATATCCTATATCTATAAGAATATCATTACATAATTTAAATTAAAAATGGAACTGTAGGAAAATAAATAAATAGGCAAAGCCGGGAAAAGATGCTGCTCTGATGATTTTGATTGCGATGGACTAAAGTTTAAGTCTTATAGCAGTTTTATTTGTTTAGTTGCATACATAAATAAAATAAATAAATAAAAAGTTTATTTCAGATAAAATTGCGCACATTACATCATCTTAAATGGCTAGAGTTATGCACATATTAAATTTCGGCTATCTCTCGCCGAACTAGGCTCACTGCCTGTGTTTCAACTTACAGCGCCCACCCCTTAGAAAAGAAATTAAAACTAGCCGTGTTTATATTTATATATATATATATATAAATCATATTTGTATATGTGAACTCAAGGATTTGAAGCGTCCCAATAGTCGGACATAGCAAATATTTCAATGCTAACACAGTTTATTAATGAGTTAGACAAATGAGGTCGGCCATAGAAATACCGGTGAGTACAAAAAGCGTGGCAACCATAACTTCAACTCTCTCGTGGGACTTCATTATTGCTGCTCAATTGGTTTGTTTATATACCTTGAATTATGGATGGGCACATTCGCACATGCGCAGCTTCGTTACTAGCATTCTTTTTTTAAAATTATTCAGACCAGCTTTTACCATAATCTCACTTGATACTTAGCTAATATGTCGTTAGAACTACGCTAAACATAGATTGTTAAATTGGCTTTCAAGAACAGCTGTTCGAACGATTTGTGTGTTATTTGTTGTGTTATGTAACAGATCTTCAAACTTATTACTCTTGAGCCATCCACGCCGGCAATATACCACAGTACCACATTACCAACATTGATTTGATAATACCAACAACCCAAAGAGAGGTTTAATATAGCTAAGCTTAGTTTGAAAAGTGATTATTTACCAATCGCAACGAAAATGATTGTATATTATTTTTTAGATTTTTTGAAAGTTTTGGAAAATTTAGAATTAATAATCATATTAATTCTGTATTTTCCTAAACTTTCAAACATTCATTCGCCAATGTGTATGGATAGTAACTAATTGTATTTACTGACGGTCGTCGTGGCTCAGTGACACTGACTTTGGAACCGCGATCCCAGGTCCGAATCCCGGCCGGGGCAAATATTTCTGTGATGAGGGTAGATGTTTGTTCTCGGCTCTTGGATGTTTGTGTATTGTGTATCTGTCCACGCCTCTCGCAACTCCTAGGGTAACCTAGTGCAGGGGTGTGAGTGTAAACACGTTTGCGATTACTTGAGTGTAACCTCAGACTGGCTCAGCTGGTGAAAGCCTCCTCCAAAAGTTGCCATTTTCCTCTATCCATTGCAGACCAAGTTTATCCTGCTACGTTCTCGATGCCGTCTTTCCATCTTGTGAGTGGTCTACATGGTCTTCTTATTAGGTGTATAAACAACCAGTCAGGGAACATATTGTTATGTGTTCCACTGAATAATTTTATAGAAGTGCGAGTAAAATTTTTGCTGACACCATTATAGTACCATAGATAAATCATTAAGCACTGTAGGTCGTCGGGAATGATACTTACTCACGATGGATAAGTATACTTATCGATCTTTTATCTCTTCGTCTCTGTATACGTAATAAGTCTCTCTCTCTTTCTCTCTTCTTAAAAATCTCCCTTGCTTTTTAATTGTCATATAAATAGGTTTTTTTTTTAACATTCACACAAGGTCTTCAGGTCCCAAACTAGGCAGAACCTGTACTATGGTAACCTGATCACTGATATATATACTTATATACATATACACACCCAGACACGGGTCAAACAGACACAAATGTTTGACCTGTCCAGGAATCGAACCCGGGACCAGCGGCTCAGAAGGCAGAGTGCTACCAACTGCGCCAACTAGCCAGTCAAAAGAGGTTTCAAAAAAGATTTACTAGTTTTTAATAGTATTAGATAAGGTTTTTTTACTTTTACTTTTTTTTTACATACATAATTATCATCATCTCAGCCGTAGGACGTCTACTGCTGGACTTAAGCTTCCTCATTTCTGATTCGATCGCGTAGAGAAACCCCGAACATAGGCCTCTCCATAGATCGCTGTGCGAGATGGGCCTGCTCACGAGGCCCATAGTCAGAGACCACGTTTCAGTTCCGTAAGTCCTCATATCCTACTCCCTACTAATATAAATGCGAAAGTTTGTGTGTAAGTGTGTATGTTTGTTATTTCTTCACTCTTAAACGGCTACACCGATTTAGATGAAATTTGGTATGGAGATAGTTAAAACCCTGTATTAATACATAGGCTACTTTTATCCCAGAAAAAGTATAGTTCCTGTGGAATAATTGAGGTAGCGGAAAAGCCGTAATCCACGCGAGTGAAACTGCGGTGCGCTACTAGTATTATATACATTCGTAATATACCTAATACAAATGTAATGCAGTGACTATAAAAGATACTGCGCATGTCATTAGATAGCGCGCGGTGGCATATTGAGGACATCCTGGACAAACGCGGTGCCGGTGATCATGAAAACCATAGTAGAATGCTGCGCGTGCGTCATTTTATCGCACTGTTCAGGGTCGTGTAAAACCTTTGGGCATCGCAAACAAGATTACATTTAAAAATATAACCAAAAAATGTAACCGACTTCAACACTCTAAAGTGTAAAATAACTTGTTGAAGTCGGTACCGTGATAGTTCAAAATTACTATTATTATAATAGTAGCTGTGCCCCGCGGTTGTACCTGCGTGGTGATGAAAACTGGTGATGATGAAAAATAAGCCTATGTGTTAATACAGGATATAAGCTATCTCCATACCAAATGTCATCGAAATCGGTGTAGCCGTTTGAGCGTGAAGAGGTAACAAACATACACACATACGCAAATACACACAACTTTTGCATTTATAGTATTAGTAGGATTGTGCTCATGTTACCGCGTACAGTGAGGTACGCGCATGGTACAGACTTCGACAAGTTATTTCATACTTTTCAGTGTTGAAGTCGGTGCCATTTTTTGGGGTTTTCACCCTTTTCAGAGACATTTGCTACTCAGGGGATCAATTGTCATTGTGTATTTTAACCGATTTTCTTCGCCGGCAATTACAATGTCGAGAAGTAAACGTAGCACTTTTCAGTTATTGGAGTGTAACTCAAAAACCGTTCGTCCGATTTTGATGAAATTTAAA
Organism: Apeira syringaria; assembly: GCA_934044485.1. Classification (NCBI taxonomy): domain Eukaryota; kingdom Metazoa; phylum Arthropoda; class Insecta; order Lepidoptera; family Geometridae; genus Apeira; species Apeira syringaria. Next base: position 5,950,849 of record OW203672.1, on the reverse strand, counting down.
TGGGACTACCTCGGAAGTACAATCGATCAATCAAAAAAAATTTTGTGAATCCGTCCAAAAATGGAGTAGAAATCGGTGAGAATACATAAAAATATACAGTAAAAATATAACCTCTTATTTTGAAGCAGTACAGCGCTTTATTTGCCTTCCTGGTACTGTCTTTGGAAAGCTCTTATTTTAATCGTATCGTAAATTACCCATGCAATTTAATCATTATTACCTTCTACTTAATTATATTTCAATGCAGATACTGATTAACCCCTCTGCTGACGGAACTATATATATCCCGGATTTCACACTCTTGAGTGCTGAAGTCGGTTCCATTCTTGGTAAAATAAAATGATTTTTTTTAACGTTTCTCTTACGCTTTTACCACTATCACGTATATAATTTAAAAAACACAAAAAGTCTGCATTGTGCTTGAACTTCAACGTGCAGACGTAACGGTTGCAATCAGAATAACGACACGCTCACTACATTATATAAAAAAAACGGTGAGTTGCAACAATAATTTTCTGCTGAAATATAAACAAAACCCTCGTGTATTCACACAGAACAAAAGCTAGAAATATAAAAAGAAAGTTTATGGAGCAGAAAGATGGACACATAACGAGATGGCCAATTGTCCGTGTGTGGATAGTTTCATGCGTCGTTGGTTCACACAGCGATTTGCGCACAGCTGCGGTTTACATAATTGTTGGTTAACATAGTGGTTAATTTTCTTATTCTAAATATCTCATATGTAAAATTGGGCTAACGCGGCATTGGATAGAATTATTAAACAACTAGCTGCGCCCCGCGGTTGTACCCGTGTGGTGATGATGATTATGATGTTCAAAAGTACCCTATATATTATTCCGGGACCTGAATTATCTATATTATATATCAAATTTCGTCCAAATCCAAACGGATTTGGACGAAAGGATTACCCGCGTCTTGGTGAAATGGTGATGACGAAAAAAAGCCAATGCTTTAACCCAGGGTATATACTATATCCATACCCATTTCCATGCAAATCTATCCAGCTGTTTAGGCGTGAAAGAGTAACAAACATACATCGATACATCCATACTCACAAACTTTCGCATTCATAATATTACAAGCTGCGCCCCGCGGTTTTACCCGCGTGGTGATGATTGATGATGATGAAAAGTAGCCTATGTGTTATTCCGGGACTTGAAGTATCTACATACCAAATTTCATCCAAATTCGTCCAGCCGTTTGAGCATGATTGAGTAACAAACAAACATCCATCCATCCAAACTTTCACATTTATAATATTAGTGGGAGTAGGATTAGGTAGGCCTTTGCTCTGTATCTCAGCTAAACATACATTACCAGAGAATGTATTTTTTTAGTGTAAAATACACTAACAAACAAATCATTACACACCGAACTGTAATTAGGGCTGCATTAAATGTTCCAGTTAAATGTACCACTTTCAACGCACTTGTACACATCCTTATTGTTTCGACTATCGAGAAAACCCCTACTTACGGCGGGCGAGAAACAACTCCAAAACGATCAGGGGCCTTACTATCACCTTTGTAAAATCCATTCAAGTTCCGAGCAGTTCTAAAACCTGGCTCTCGTCATCGATCATCATCGTCATCGCTCAGTGTAAAGTCATACCATCACCACGGCATTACGCTCCTTTATGTCTCTTTATGTCCATCTATCATCGGTCAACCAGACGTACGACTATGCGCCACCGCTACGTGGTGGATATGCCACCGTTACGCACGAAGCGTTTTGCTTCCACTTTTATAATGCGTACTGCCAGCGAGTGGAACTCACTGCCTGAGTCTGTGTTTCCCGATATGTACAACCCCGGAGTCTTCAAGTCGCGAGTGAATAGGTTCCTTCTAAGTTTGCGTGCTCCACCTTAGACCGCGTCGTCGCTTAACATCAGGTGAGACAGTGGTCAAACGCAAGCTTATAATCTTTTTTTTTAAAAAAAAAAAATGTGAACGGTTCGAACATTGATATCTTCAAAGGTGAACGGTTATTGTTGTCTCTGGCATGTTTAGCCAGGTTTTAGAACTGCTCGGAACTTGAATGGATTTTACAAAGCTGATACTAAGGCCCCAGTAATCAAATTGATTTTGACTTCCATTTTAACAGTGCATGCACGCCAAGGCGACTGCTGAGTGGCGACATTGAGTTTTTCGTGGTGGAGAGATAGCGGTAGTATGTTGTCGTCAAAAAATAGGGAAAAATGTCCTTTATACTCTTGTCTCAGGACATATCCTGTCAGCGACACAGGTTGTTGTTTTCACGTGTTCTATTACTCTGATAGCAATTGTTCGTAAAACGTGTATTTGGCTCCCTATAAGTTACTCTAACAGTATTGTTTATTGACTGCTAGTAATTTGAGTCTGAAAACTATCGCGAGTTTCTTCCATAATTGTAATGTAACAAACCGACTAGGACTCACGTAGTAAACACTGGAAGATTACTCTCCGACCAGTTTCGAACTTATTTGACTGCTAGTAGCACCCCGCGGTTCCACCCGAGTGGATTACGGTTTTTCCGCTACCTCAATTATCCGACGGGACCTATACTTTTATATACCGGCATAAAAGTAGCCTATGTGTTAATCCAGGGTTTAAATTTCATCGAAATCGGTGTAGCCGTTTGAGCGTGAAGAAGTAACAAACGTACACAAATACACACAAACTTCCGCATTTATAATATTAGTAGGATTATTTTTCCAATAAATAAATAAATAAATTATCATTTCATAATAGTCTAAGATACGGCTTAAGAAATATACATCCTCATGTTTTTTTAATGATGAGAAGAAATATTTAAAAAAACTGGTCAACCACTTGACTGGCCACTATCTCACCTGATGTTAAGCGACGACGCGGTCTAAGATGGAGCACGCAAACTTAGAAGGAATCTTTTTATGTACTCGCGACTTGAAGAGTGGGGTTGTACCTACAAATAAAATAATTTAATAATTACCTAATTAATGGCTACGACAATTTTCGATATTCAAAAACTCCCAGAGCGAAACAACGCTGCGGCACAAAAAATCTTACAAGTTCATTATGACACTGACTTTTAATTATGATACAGGGGCTATTGTCCTTTTTGCCCTGTCATCATCATCACAGTTTCAACACAATGCATGATATCTCAAATATTTCAATAATTAGTACTCATGTCGGTTGTGTAATCGAACAATGTATGTATGATAGCGATCGCCCGCCCACGACGTCAAACGATACATGTGACGGTAATTTTATCGATTGTTTTTGAACATCACTATTGTTACGTAGTAGTATAAAATAAAAATAAATAAAAATAGCCTTTATTTCTACTACGAATTGAACATAGAATAAATTGAGGTTATAATATAATAGTTTACGTATTATGGTTGTACGTATATGTGTAACTAATAATGGAAGTTAACTTAAATTAGTATTTGTAGTAGTCGCCTCTACTTAGTAGTATATATATATAATCATCATCATCATCTCAGCCATAGGACGTCCACTGCTGGACAAAGGCCTCCCCTATTGATTTCCACAAGGATCTGCTGTAAGCGGCCCGCATCCAGCCCTTGCCTGCGATCTTAGTCAGGTCGTCTGTCCACCTGGTCGGTGGCCGTCCTATGGTGCGCTTGCCAGTCCGTGGTATCCATTGGAGAACTTTTCGGCCCCAACGGCCATCAGTTCTTCGAGCTATGTCCCTGCCCACTGCCACGTCAACTTGCTAATCCGCTAGGCTTTGCGTTCTTCTACGGATCTCCTCATTTCTGATTCAATCACGTGGAGAAACCCCAAGCATAGCTCGTGGTGCGACTCTGAGCCTGCTCAGAAAGCCCATCGTCTGGCTATTCTTCCAAGATTTTTTTGTAAACTTTAATTTGTAATTTTCAACCTTTGTTAATCTGTTAAAATTTTAAAGAATTTTTTTTTTTTATATAACATAGATCCGTCGTAGACTGCATCATCACTTAACATCAGGTGAGATAGTGGTCAAACGCCTGCCTATTATGAATAAAAAAAATCTAGGATTTGACCACTATCTCACTTGACGGTCAGTGATGATGTGGTCGAAGACGTTAGACCTAGAATGCTCACTGGCTCTCAATGACTGCTGCCTCAACACACTATGTGTTTGGTGACAGTTTTTCTAACCCGAGGGTGGTAGCTGGTCAAGAGGGTATTCGAAAGTACCCTACCACCATGCCAGGAATTTGATAAAGGTGTTGCCTTCACTGTCACACAAGCCAATGGTGGGGATCGAACCAGCGCCCGTCAGTTTGACAGCTGACGTTCCCACCGCTCTCAAGTTCCCGCTCCCAATCGCTTCAAGTTAATAGGTATTTATCGTTTACACCTAAATTTGATATAAATAATGGCCATATTTCAATAAAGAACAACGCGTCAAAACACAAGTTCATTAGAATATTTATGCATTGTAATTCCATGACTTGCACATTTTTTTTCTACTTCGTTATTTCTATGTTGATTAATTTCATAGGAAAACAGCCTGCCTGTGATTATACGCACGGCTGAGCTTCGTCTGTGCGTAAATTAAAGCGGAACAAATAAACCATACTTAAGTTGTATACTAGTGCAAACTGGATTGCACTAGTATACTGTCTATTTCGACCTGGTGATTTATTAACCGATTAAAAAAATTGGTTGTCTGTAAAGTCAGTTTACGGACGATAGATTTACGTGATAACGTCATAATCATTTATGACTGACTTTAACTTTGAATGACTTTGACTTTGACTGACTTTGACTTTGACTGACTTTGACTGACTTTGACTGACTTTGACTTTGACTTTGACTGACTTTGACTGACTTTGACTTTGATTATTTTATGTAATACAAAACTCAGGTGGAACGTTACGCGGAACGTTACTATTTTTCATGAGTGTTGCTGGTATTCATCAATTTATAAAACGTTATCACGTCAAAAGGGGAATCCCACTGGACCTATACGGAATGTATATGGAATATGAATAGGTTTCGAAGTCTTAATTAGGTTTTTTTAAGTATGTTCAGGCATAGCTCCGTCATTTGTAAGCCAATATGAAAAAAGTTTTGCTCACGTAGATTCTTTTTTTTTATTTACGAAATTGTTGATATTGTATTACGGATATAACATAATGATATAATCATCATCATCATCATCTCAGCCACAGGACGTCCACAGCTTGACATAAGCTTTGCTCATCGATTTCCACATGGACCGCGTTGGAAGCGGCTTGCATCCAACTCTCACCTACGATCTCAGTTAGGTCGTCTCTTCACCTTGCTAGTGACCGTTCTATGCTGCGCGTGCCAACTAGTCGTGGTCTCCATTTAATTACTTTTATCCCTTTCATTTCGTTTGAATATCATAATGAAATCTAATTTGCTCAAATATGACATAAATATAAAGATGAAAATTTTACGTAGAATTTTATGTTGCAACAGTTATAAGTTTGTCACGAAATAAAAGGTCTTTTAATATATTTATTAACCGACTTCAAAAAAGGAGGTTATTCAATTCGACCGTATTTTTTTTATGTGTGTTCGCGGATAACTTCGTCGTTTATGAACCGATTTTGAGTATTCTTTTTGACGTGATAACGTTTTATAAATTGATGAACGCCGAAATGAAAAATAGTAACGTTCCGCGTAACGTTCCACCTGAGTTTTGTATTACATAAAATAATCAAAGTCAAAGTCAAAGTCAAAGTCGAAGTCGAAGTGGAAGTGGAAGTGAAAGTGAAAGTGAAAGTGGAAGTGAAAGTGAAAGTCGAAGTCGAAATCAAAGTCGAAGTCGAAATCAAAGTCGAAATCAAAGTCGAAGTCAAAGTCAAAGTCATAAATGATTATGACGTTATCACGTAAATCTATCGTCCGTAAACCGACTTTACAGACAACCAATTTTTTTTGTTAGATAGAGTATACTTCCGTTGTGGTCCCATTCATCAGAATCAGACAAGCTGTTTTTGAGTTATACTCCAATAACTGAAAAGTGCTACGCGTATCTTGATGTTATTATTGTCGCGGTTGAAGACATCGCAGAACACACAATGGCAATTAATTTGATCCCGTGAGTAGCAAAGGTCACTGAAAAAAGTGAAAAAATTTTTTTTACAAAAAATGCAACCGACTTCTACACTCAAAAGTGTGAAATAACTTGTCGAAGTCGGTACCATGAGCACAATATTGTGATGATAGTTACTTTTGTGTGAATTATCATGGTACCGACTTCAACAAGTTATTTCATTCTTTTAAGTGTTGAAGTCGGTTGCATATTTTGTTAAAAAATTTTTTGAGTGTTGAATTGGGTTGCATTTTTTGTTAAATTTTTTTTTTAATGAACATAATTGCTTCTATGCATAATTATTTCAATCTAACAATGCTCTAAAAGTGTACCGTATTCGTATTTACAATGGTATTTTAATTGATCTCTCCGCTTTGATTGCCGACAATGCTCCATTCCATACTCCCGGTCGAATTGCATCTATGGAACGAATGCGTACAATAACCTTGCTTGTTTAAGTGATCCGTTTGAAAGTTGTCAAATGTTCCCTGTTTCACATAAATTGTTTGTGAATATTTATGAGCTCGATCGAATTTATTCCTGTAATTTGAAGATGGTATATAAGGTATTAATGATTTATAATGTTATTTTACATCACCAAGCCAAACCGCTCTCTACTTCGATAAGTACCTATATATTGTTTTCAATCAAGAAAGCTATTACATTTCTATTTAAAATCGTCAGTTATTTTATTATTAATCGTAGCCATTTTACCAAACTAATTATTGAAGCACCGCGAAAGATATCTGAAGTCACTAACGAGATGATGCGGTCAGACAGTTGGCCTTTCTCCCATACATATATGTATAAGTTGTATAGTAGGATGTATTTATAAAGGCTTCGTCTATGTGTTTAATTAGTGTATTTTCTTTGATTTCAGAACGGGCTGAATGCTCTGCATCTCGCCGCGAAAGATGGCCATATATCCGTTGTAGAAGAGTTGCTCAAGAGAGGAGCAGTTGTTGATGCTGCTACCAAAAAAGGTGAGACACATCTTTAATGCCTACATGTATGTCGCGCCAATTCTCCTTTGTGTCAGTCTCTTCGCCACCTCAATGCACTTCTGGATGCCAACCCTGATATTGACTTTTTTATTGACAACTGGAAGGCTATTATTGCGTATGCTTGACATACTGTGAGAAACAGTGATTTCACTCTGACATTATATGTATGATAAATTGATAATATTGATTTAGTGTAATTTTTTTTTTGTTCTTTTGCGTTGTGTAACTGTTTATATTAATGTTGTATGTATTGCTTCCGGGCTGTTTGGCCGTGGTCTATGTGAAACTTTTGTTCCAATAGAATAAAATATATAAATAATATGGAACAAAAGTTTTACATAGACCATGGCCAAACAGCCCGGAAGCAATACATACAACATGCAACGCCGGCCGTGAAAGCCTTAGAGTTTACATGTTTATATTAACTATATATTAGGATAATAAATATTAATTTATATATTATGTACTCAATGTAATATTGTAATTGATGTGGTAATTGTAATTGCTATTTTGCGTTTTTATCACAATAAATAAATAAATAATTTATTTTAAATGTCGTTCGGCATACGTAAATAAAGCTGTATTTAAAACCCTTTCGCTTAGATAGCGTAAATGATATCGTTACTAACCATCGAGTGAAATAGTAGTCAAACATTAGAACTAAAAGTAATTAAAAGAGAAGATAAATTAGTCTCAGCTATGCAGCACCTCAGGATTCAATGCACCGCCCTCCCTCTCGCATGAATACAAATTGCGTTCAGGAAGTATACTTAACGATAATAAATTTAAACACACACACATGCTAAGCACACACGTTTATTTATCTTGCGAAATTAACGCTAAATAATGTGTATATCCATATGTTTTTATATGTATTTCCGCAAAGTAACGCCTGAATCTATAAAATCCTTAATAATATTAAAACTCACGTTCATAATTACTTTACACTGTTTATTATGGGTATAACGTGGTATTTACGCGTAGTCGATATCACGATCGACAATTGTTTCGGCTTTTCCGGAAGCCTTCATCAGGATCTTCAGTGCGGTGCGTTCGTCGTAACGTCCCGTCTCGCACTGCCCAGTGCGACTACGTGCGGACGTTACGACTAACGCACCGCATTTGACACCGCACACCTGGGGGTGTGAGTTTTAAAACTAAAACTACTAAAACTCCCTATGTCCCAAGAAGCACGGACACACAATCACATCTCACAAAAATCGAGTGAATACGTGAACAATGAATGACCTTCTAAGCGTGCTAAATCCTAGACAACGTCATCACTTAACATCATGTGAGACAGTTGTCAAACGTAAACTATAATATGTAAAAAAAAACATTGGAAATGCTAGTATAGTAGAAAGTGTGATACGTTTCCATAAAGTATACTCTGACAATAGGATCTCTTGCTTGCGTATTCCAGGAAACACAGCCCTCCACATAGCATGTCTCGCGGGGCAGGAGTCGGTGGCGCGGGCGCTGCTCGGCGCCGGAGCGAAGGCAGACGCACAGTCTGCTGCAGGATTCACACCTCTATACATGGCCGCGCAGGAGAACCATGCTGGATGTGTGAAGATGCTGTTGGCAGCTGGGGCTAGCCAGACGTTGGCCACAGAGGTAAGATGCCTTATGTAGAACTGGCTGACACATTAAGTATATCCTAGCTGATATGACTTAGGAATCGTCAAAAAGAGGCATATTTCGTCTTCATTGGCTAGCAGCGCATCCTTGTTTTATGAAATTACCCATGATTTATGATACCCATGTCAAAGGAGTGAACAGTAAATGCAGAAGAAAGTGGAAGCAAAAAGCTTCGTACGTATAGGTGGTATATCTACCAAATGGCGATGGCGAATTGCCGTACGTCGAGTCGACCGATGATAGAAAAGGGATGGTAAAATAAAATTATGTAATTCCAGTGTACATTCTCCGAAATGTATCCGATAGTAAACCGATAGGCTTGCTACTCTACGCTGGTGTTCAAGGCTCTGAAGCCTACGTTTCACCAAAGAGTTACTGTTCATGATGCTTTTGGCTCGCCTGTCTTTGCCATGACACGTACATAATTATGAGTATAAACAGAATTTTAAATGTATCAAAATATTGTTTCAGGATGGCTTCACACCCCTAGCTGTGGCAATGCAGCAAGGGCACGACCGAGTGGTCGCAGAGCTCCTGGAATCCGACACGAGAGGGAAAGTACGTCTTCCCGCCCTTCACATCGCAGCCAAGAAAAACGATGTTAAAGCAGCTACTTTATTGTTGGAGGTAGGTTCCAAGCGATGATAGCTCAGCGTTGGGAGCGTCGGCTGCTAACTGACTGATGCTGGTTTGATCCCCACCAACGGCTTGAACTTCCGGTGAAGGTAACACCGTTTATCCATTTCTCATCATGGTGGTAGGAAACTTTCGAGTACGCGCCTGGTTAGCTACTACCCTCAAGTTTGAAAAACTGTCATCAAAGACATAGTGTGTTCAGTCCTTGAGAGCCAGTAAGCATTCTAGGTCCAACGTGTCAGCTCCAACCACACCATGTATATTTTTTTATAAAAATAATATTAAGGCTATGATGGGACTGTTATAAACTTAAGGTTTAAAAAACCCCAAAATAAAAATTGAATAAAAAAAACACATAGTCACTGACCATCAAGTGAGATAGTGGTCAGACGCTAGATCCATACAGTATAAACGATAATAACGTGAAACAATTTTATATTATTATCAATAAATGTATCATAGTACGTACGAAGATTACGGCGGTCCTCAACATACAGGTACATTGCTTTAGCGATAAGACCGCCGATTGTATAACCATAAGCTACAATTAGTATTAAATACAATTTTAATGTACATTTTTATGATTTGCAATAAAGAGTTCATCTATCTATCTACAGGCTAACCTAGTTTGAGGGCCAAAATGTCTTTAAATTGTAACCTTGATGCACATTATACACCTTATTATTTATTGAGATAGTGATCCTTCGTTTCTTTCGTACCTTCCGTACAAACTGTCCTGTCTCTGTGTCACATTTGTACTAGATAAATGACAGTACTCAGTTCAATTATTTGAGGCTGAGACAGCGATTCCTGACTATGTATGTTCATGACTATTACGCCATCTATAAATATATTTTTTTGAGAAAACGCTTCATTGTAGTCGATTTTTGCCTGTTAACAACATCCATATTTTTTTTTCTTTACACACTTATACCCCCGCACTGGGATTCCCTGTGTCGCGGTAGGCATAGACACACACCATCACAATACACAAACATCCAAGACCCGAGAACAAACATCTTTGCTCATCACAGAAATGTTTGCCCCGGCCGGGATTCGAACCCGGGGTCGCGGTTCCAAAGTCAGTGTCGCTGATCACTGAGCCAAGACGACCGTCGCATATATAATTATATCCGACTTAGTCGTAATCAAATTCCGAAGCTTTTTGCAACTTTCGTATATGATGTGCGTGTTCGTTGAAATCTTTATGTGATTGACGAGAATCGAGTTCTTAAAGTATAACTACTTCTACGGCGATCACGAGAAGTGGTTCTTGGAATGTTTATTTGATTTGTGGAAACATATCGTTAATATGGCGTTCTGCCCGTTTTTTCCGAGGCCGAGCTTTTATTAAACTAAAATACTAATAACTAATTACAATACTACAGCTAATACAAAAACATTTGAGCAATCTACTTGCTATTTGTCAGCCTATAGATCACTCAAATGCTACCAGTTGGCAGCGTGCAGTTGTATCTGTCTATAGGCAGAGTCTATAGTTACCGCTTAACAACATGTGGACCTTTTGTTTGATCCATCACCTTATCCCATAAAAATAAGTTTTGTATTTTATATAAAGACAATATATATGGTCTTCCATTATATTTGCGATGAAAACGAAGTATTCAATGATATAGGTTTAATACTTTGAAATATATCATAGACGCCTGTACAGTGAAGTGAAGTGAGGCATCGGTAAGATATGAATAACAATTCAGGTAGGCTTGCGTGCGTGCGCTCGGGTTAGCTGTCGGTCGGGGTCTCTCTGTCGCGGGGTGCGTGGGCGCAGGGAAAGCGGCAACCCGTCCCGCACCTCTGTTGCGTCTCGAAGTTTTCTGATTATAGGATGACTTTGTTGGTTCCAGAACGAGCACAATCCAGACGCATGTTCCAAATCTGGCTTCACTCCCCTCCACATAGCCGCCCACTACGGGAACGTAGCGGTAGCCAAGGCACTGCTAAGCGCAGGCGCAGACGCAGGGCGAGCCGCCAAACATAACATCACGCCATTGCATGTGGCCAGCAAGTGGGGACAGCTAGCCATGTTGGACCTTCTAGTTGAACATGGTAAGTCGCGTAACTGTTAATTTTATGAATGTTTAAAGGGAGGTTGGCAAGGGACTTGTCAGTGATGTTGCATGTATGTTATTTATAGGAGCGAACATAGGTGCGGTGACCCGGGATGGCTTGACCCCACTACACTGCGCCGCGCGCTCCGGACACAGCAACGTGGTGTCTCGGCTGCTGCACCACGCCGCTCCCATCACCAGCAAAACTAAGGTACGTCCAGCTCATTGCTCTTAGATTGTTAATGAATTGTCGTTCTTGCTAGTTTCCTATTCTACTTGTAGTATAATTTTAATGACAACACAGATCTAATTTTTACCTCTATGCGGTATACCTACAACGCAAGTGTTATTTTATCGGAATACCAAGTATATTTATGACTACATTTGAAATACTATTGCATTGTTGCATTGCAGGGCAAGTTTTTGAATGAAGTGTTTGTTTAAATTTCAGAATGGGCTGACTCCTCTCCACATGTCCGTGCAAGGCGAACACGTGGAGACGGCCAAGGTCCTGCTCACCGAGGGAGCTCCCATCGATGACGTCACCGTTGACTACCTCACGGCGCTGCATGTCGCCGCGCACTGCGGACATGTCAAGGTACGCTATATACCTAATCGACTCTAAACTATGATTTGTTCATCTGTTCCGTTATCCGGCACGAAGGACCATAAGTTCTAACTGAACGAAGATTGAATTATACATCGGAGATCTGCACTAGAACGAAAGTCACCGACACAGTTCAGCCGATCGCATGATGAAATGGCAGTGGGCAAGGAACATATCGTGTAGAACTGAACACCATAAAGGTGGTCGAAAGCTTTTTGAGGGGTTTACTAATAACACACAGAATAGGATGTTCATTGACAAGGTGAACAGGTGACCCAAATAAATTAGTCATGAATTGAAGCTGGATGTAGACTGCTTCTAACTGGTCCCTATGGACATCAACAGAGAGGCATAATAAATATGTCCAGCTGTGAACGACTACTACGGCTAAAGTGATGATGATAGTGATAATAATTTTATAGATATATTCTGAACAGCGCAAATCGTCTACTATTAAACTTGTCATTTGTTTACATGCGCTGCAAAAAAGGAAACCGTTGTGTTGAGAGAGAGAGAGAGAGAGAGAGAGAGAGTTGAGAGAATTTCACGGCATTAATGTTGCAGATTCTTAATTTTTTTACGATACGACATTGTTTGGCGATGAAAAAAGGTGGTATCTCCACCGGCGAATTCACATATGATTTGTATCTTACAGGTAGCAAAACTTCTTCTGGATCGAAACGCAGACGCAAACGCTCGAGCCTTAAATGGATTTACTCCTCTACACATCGCATGCAAGAAGAACAGGTTAAAGGTCGTCGAGTTGCTGCTCAAATACGGAGCAAGTAAGTATATAAACAAATCTTACTAATATTATAAATGCGAAAGTTTGTGTGTATGTTTGTTGCCTCTTCACGCTCTTCGGCTACAACGGTTTCGATGAAATTTGGTATGGAAGTAGCTTATACCCTGGATTAACACATAGGCTTATTTTCATCATCACCGTTTTTCATCACCACGCGGGTACAAACGCGGAGCGCAGATATTAAATTATAAAATGCTAGCTGCCCCCGCGGTTTTACCCGCGTACATTGGAATTACAGTGGCGCCATCTGTCGAAAATTGGTCGTACCACTTCAGAAACTTTCTTTGGCTCATGCACAACAACTTTTCTGAAGATCATTACGTGATCAAATGCATAGTTTATGATTATGTATAGGAAATACATACATACATACATTCATTTTTATTTATAAGATATTGACTAACATTTCAAATTTGGTACACAATCGCCCTAATTCTGTTAATCGCTCGAACAAGCTAAAATTCAAATTTGTAATAAATTTCTTCCAATTCCGTGTAGACGTTTGACCGTGAAGGAGTAACAAATATACACACAAACTTTGATCTTCATAATAATAGTAGTATAGGATGTGTTCGAGTAGCACAAGTTTTAAAATAACACCACAATCATTACAACACTACCATTGTATGTCCCACTTGCAATCCGTGATGAGGCTGCTAATTGTGACAACAAGTGACGGGTCATCATCATCTCAGCTATAGAATGTCCACTGCTGGACATATAAAGAAAGAAAGAAAGAAACCACATCTATTCAAAACACTCACAACACATGTTGTATGTATTGCTTTCGGGCTGTTTGATCTGATACTGAGATTCTCAGAATCAGAGAAGACACCGCGAAGGAGAGTTCTACGCTCTTGTCGCCGCTCGGACCTGAACCACTGAAGATGTCGACCGCAGTGATCGACGAAACGTCTGGAACACAAGTTTCACATAGACCACGGCCAAACAGCCCGGAAGCAATACATACAACATGCAACGCCGGCCGTGAAAGCCTTAGAGTTTACACTCACAACACACATTACACAAAAGATACATACAAAAACAATATAGAAAGAACAGAATAATAATGATTTTGTGAGTGTCATGAATATGGTCCCCGACTCAGCATAAAATTAAGGCAAAAGCCTCAGTCACTGATTTTCAGTCGGTGCCCATAGACATGACCTCACGAACCTTATATGCCTCCCCCATTTAGTGATGGTAGTGACTGGCTCGAGTCATAATTTGGGGGGACTTTGTCGTTCAGGTAAATCGGCGACAACGGAGTCGGGTCTGACGCCGCTGCACGTGGCGTCGTTCATGGGGTGCATGAACATCGCGCTGGTGCTGGTGGGCGCGGGCGCGAGCGCGGACGCGGCCACGGCGCGCGGGGAGACGCCGCTGCACCTCGCTGCGCGCGCGCACCAGACCGACCTGGTGCGGGTGCTGCTCCGGAACAACGCCAAGGTGCGGAGCATGGGCGAGCGCGCCTGCCAATATCTTTTTTTGAAATGAAAGTTTCTTTAGGGGAGTTGTGCACTTTTGTATGGGGGAAAAATGTTAAACTCGCGTCAGGACACCTCGCGTCAGGATGTGACGTCATCGAATTCGTAGGACGGTGAGAGAGTAGACCGCCGTTGAAATTTAAACTTAAACGTGTTACGAATAAGGAACATTTTCGTTTGTTAGTAGTTTTATTTGATAAAGATGTTTTATTGAAACGGTTCGGTTATCAAAACGCCGATATTATAAAGAAGAAATATTTCATTGTATCAAAAAAAACGTCATGTTAATTCTATGAGTAGGTTAAAATCAATAAACTTGAATACCTATTGTCATGTTTGTGCACGATAGTGCAATAAATGAATATTGTATTTTACCACATAAATGATAGTACTTTTATATTGATAAATAAAGCAATTCTGAGCACACCATGTGTTTGGTGACAGTTTTTCAAACTTTCAAGCCAGGCGGGTACCTTCACCGGAAGCTCAAGCTGCCCGTCAGTTTGACAGCCGACGCTCCTCCCGCTGAGTTATCATCGCTTCAAAATCAATCTAAGTATCTACTGTTGTCGGATTGAGCCTTTTATCCCGGGATCTATTTTCTAGACGATGTACAGTCTTAGTTGTGCCTCTTTTGTTTTGAATGCGTTATAATTTTACAATTTATTGATTAAATATAAAACAATCGTGTTCAACATCTGCCATTACCTTAAAAAGCATTCATCCTTCTCGTTTAGGAGAAAATAATAATAGAATATTTTTTTATATTATTATTAAATTTATTACTATATTTTTATTTTTTATTTGAACATGTTAATAAATTTCCGATAGATAACGCTGTACGCCTATAAGATAAGTTTAGTAACACAAACAGTAACTGACCGTGAGAATTGTGTAAAAAAACAACTGCATGTATTTTTTGAAAGGAGGAATGGATATAAAACAATCCTGTTCAATATCTGCCATTATCGTAAATAGCAATCATCCTTCTCGTTAGGAGAAAAAATATTTAATCCATTTATGCATGTTAGTACATTTCCGACAGATGGCGCTGTACGCATTTAAGATAAGTAACCCAAACAATATCGCGATAATTTTGTATAAAATAAAAGACGTGTGGCACTCGGGGACTGCCGCGGTGCGCAATGCTATTGCATAGCATTTTTTATCCACTTATGCAATTAATATATTAATAACTTATGCAGTAACGCCAAAACAACCAATGCCACCTAGAGGCGAGTTGCTGAACTAAACAGACAAGCGTGATATTTCAAAAAAGTCATTAAAAGTTCTGCTATTCATCGATAGATGGCAAAACTAAAAAGTATCACCGCTGTGCCGGTCGGAGTGGGGGGTGTTAGGTTATTTTCGTTACGGAATTTTTGAATTCGGTCTCCACGCTCAAGGCCCGCGATAGCAGCTATGCAATAGCTTAAAAGCAACCGCGTGTATTTTTGCAGGTTGATGCAAGGGCTCGTGAAGAACAAACTCCGCTTCATGTGGCGGCCCGTTTGGGGCACGCCGATATAGCGGCTCTGTTGCTGCAACATGGCGCTGATGTCACAGCTACTACTAAAGACAAGTACACACCACTCCATATCGCTGCTAAAGAAGGTATTTTATACAGCATTTACCGTCCATGATTTTTCATTTCAATTGATTTATTATACTTAAAGTATTTTTTTATGCATATTATACTCGTAAGTTTGCGTTTGACAACTGTCTTACCTGATGTTAAGTGATGACGTTGTCGAGGATTTAGCACGCAAACCTATTCACTCTCGACTTGAAGACTCCAGGATTGTACATATCGGGAAACACAGAGTCGGGCAACGAGTTCCACTCCTTGGCAGTACGCATTAAGAAAGTGGAAGCAAAACGCTTCGTGCGTATAGGTGGTATATATCTACCATATAGCCACACACCACCAAGTTAGTTAGTAACTTTCAATGTGTCGAGTACATATATAAGTTATAGCTGACCATACACATAATACTTGAGATAAAACGTATCATTCCTACAAACAATCGAAATTCGAAACTAATCACAATGGTAAAAATCATCGTTTAAATTAAAATCATTTATTAATCAAGTAACACTGACTCATAGCATTATCAATATAACAGTCACACTTTACATTCATAATAACTTGACACAAAAAAATTTCGTCAAGAAATAAAATACGTCATACAATCAAATGCACCTTGAAGAGCGGCCGCGCGGGGGTCCAACAAGCTTTTCATATTAGCCGAGAACAAATTACATTATATCCGTAATCGCTTACGATTTACCCGACTGAATATTTGCACAACCTATCCTTATTCTATGTATACCTAAAAAAGTAGTGTGCTACGAATGAATTGCAAGCGCGAGCTAAAGTTGCCAGCGGTGCCATCTCTTTGTTAATTATGAAACTAACGAAACGTATTAGTTATCTACATTTGCACATTTACGCATTCAACCATTTGACTTTGTAAACCTGAAGTCTACTCCGAGCAGTACCGTAGTCATCGTGTTTGTGTGTCGCAGGCAAAGAAGAAGTAGCGGGCATCCTCTGCGACAACAACGCTTCGATAGAGGCGGAGACACGAAAGGGGTTCACGCCGCTCCATCTAGCGGCGAAGTACGGCGCCATGGGTGTGGCGCGGCTACTACTGGCGCGCGGGGCCCAGCCTGACGCGCCGGGAAAGAGTCACATCACCCCGCTACACATGGCCACATACTACGGACATCCAGATATAGCGCTGCTGCTGTTGGACAAAGGTGACCTAGTGTTTACTGTAGACGCTATGTATCATCGGAGTCTCTGATCTCAATCTATTGTTATTGCTACAATTTATATATTTACGATTGAGGCGCATCGGAACAAACTCAGCTAAGCGCCACACTTGCGCAGAATGAACTAACTCAAAATGCACTACGTGTGCAGCCATCTAGTGAATTTTGTATTCAACTCAATAATAAATCACACCCCCTAAAAAAAGAACACGATAAAAACTGTTAAGTTTTAAGAAAAGAGGCACATTTACTTGCTGAATTTTTGATCCGCCAGATTCTCATTAGAGGCGATATTGCAGTGATCATAATTATTGCATATCGTGTCATAAAAAAAAATTGAAAAACTGAATATTACTGTGAAATAAATTATAATAAAAGATTATTTCTTTATTAGTGTCAATTGATTTTGATTATAAAAAATGTTATGCCCAAACTCTTAATTAAAAATAAATTTGAAATAAAAAAATAGTGTCATTAAATTCTTCAAAATATTCATATATGTCAATAATATAACTATTTTGGTTTAGATAATTCCTTCTTTTCTTACCCCATCTATCATCAACATAGATAAGTACTTTTGAGTATTGCTAGACTGTAGTTTTGAAAGTAATTTGATACCTTAATATGTTCACGTACAATTTTCCACTTTTTCTCATAAATGTCTTAAACATTACAAAATACGATTATTACATTCACGACATTTTTTCTAAAGAACATCATATTTATACACCAGGAGACCATAAACTGGTGACACAAGTATTTCTCAACATAGACATGCCCTAAGTACCGCTAGAGCTAGACTGTATACAGTTGTTGTACTGTAGGTGCGTCACCACATTCCCTGGCGAAGAATGGCCACTCGGCCCTGCACATCGCTTGTCGACACAACCATCCAGACATTGCCTTCGCTCTGCTAGAACACGGTAAGTTTTGACCCTTTTCTGCACTCTCTTTATCGCCCTATCTCGCTCTAATAAGAGGATTATAACGAGATAGCAATTTGTATTGGAGTAAACAAATGAACCTTACACATTGCTTCTTGACACAACCATCCGGAAATTACGTTCAAATTATTTAAAGGAAAAAAATCGGCTGCTTGTAGTACTTGAAGCCACGACTGCAGAATACCGTCCTGTTGCTTTGTACAACTAAGCTATAGCAGCCCATACCACTAGGGCCGAATAGCTACCTTCCTTTTTAACATCTGAGGGGATTTTGTTATTAGCGCCATCTACCTTTAATTGTATGAACAATTAATTAATAGGACTGATAGACCATCATTACAGTTGATATCATATCAAGCGAAGGCACCTTCCCTTATTCTAAGAGTTTTATGATTTATTGCATTAACAACATGCTAGGCGAAAATTCCGCCTAGCATGTTAAAGCAATAAATCATAAAACATCCGGAAATTGTTGCCTTTGCCTAATATGGTAAGTTTTCACATAGGAAAAAAAGTCATGCCGTTTCTGACATTTTTGAAAGATTTGTGTGTGTTGGCTGTTACGTCCTTATTGAAACGAAAAAGAAAACTGTTTCTAGCAGTGTCTAACAATTTAACCACCGGTTATTATACTTTTGTAAACGTAATGCCGCTCTATATTTAATGTTGATCCAGACGCGGATCCAGGAGTGAAATCTAAGGCTGGGTTCACACCTCTCCACATGGCAGCGCAAGAGGGACACGAGGACTGCGTGGAGATGCTTATTGAACGAGGCGCTGATGTCAACGTGCCTGCTAATAACGGTAATCTTTCTTAATGGTTCCATTAAGGAGATCCTAGAAGAGTGTTTTCTAATGATGAGGACGAAGAACGTAGTGTGTAGTGCACATATCTTGGATGGCGTCCACAACGGCCATCGATTCTTCGAGCTATGTGCGCTGCCCACAGCCACTTCAACTTGCGAATCCGCTGGGCTATGTAGGTGACTTTAGTTCTTCTACGGATCTCCTCACATCTGATCGCGTTTAACGTACGAAACCCCGAGCATAGTTCTCTCAATAGCTACTTGAGCGACTGTGAGCCTGCTCACAAGGCCCATAGTTCGAGACCACGTTTCAGTTCCGTTAGTCATCACTGGTAACACACCCTGAACGAAGACCTTCGTTCCTAGATCTATAAGTCAAATAAGAAATTCCTATATCCCAGGTTTAACTCCGGTCCACTTAGCAGCGTCTGAAGGTCGCACAGCGGTCTTGAAATGCATCCTGACAGCCGGGGGAGAATGTTCCGCTCGCACTCGCGACGGGTACAGCCCGCTCCATGCGGCCGCGCATCACGGCCACCACGCCGCTGCCAAGGTGTTGATCACTCACGGCGCTGACGTCACCGCCCGGGCTGCGCACGGGTATGTACTACATGGCAGCAGTCCTTGAAAGCCATTGAGCATTCTAGGTCGTGATAACATCTTCTGCCGCATCGTCACTGACCATCAAGTGAGATAGTGGTCAAACGTAGATCTATACAGTATTAAAAAAAAATTGGTTGTCTGTAACGTCGGTTTACGGACGATAGATTTACGTGATAACGACATAATCATGTATGACATTGACATTGACATTGACATTGACTTTTGACATTGACATTGACATTGACTTTTGACATTGACATTGACATTTGACTTTTGACATTTGACTTTTGACTTTCATTTGACATTTGACATTTGACTTTTGACTTTTGACATTTGACTTTTGACATTTGACTTTGACTATGACTTTGACTTTGAAGTTTGACTTTGAATTTGACTTTGACTGACTTTTACTTTGACCTTGACCTTGACCTTGACCTTGACTTTGACTTTGATTATATTATCTAGATCTAGATAAAACTCAGGTGGAACGTTACAGGAATGTTACCGTTACTATTTTTCATTTTGGCATGCATCAATTTATAAAACGTTATCACGTCAAAAAAAACATCACAGTTATGCACAATGATGCACAAAGCTACGCTCTGGGGCATAACCAACTAATTATATTTTTATAATATTTAGTTGAATTCAATGAACACACTTGAAGTAGATTTATTTCGTGTTGTTTGTGTACATTTCTTGCAGACATTATGCGAGAGGGGGGATGGTGTGAACGGCATCCTAACTTTGCATAATTTTATTACGCGGTATTGACACTAAATATTGTGTAATTAACAATGATGTTATTTGTACATAGAGATGGGGCACTGGCTCCTCGGAACCCTCGGGCGTGGACCGCATAAATTATGTTCATGCACTTAATTTTCTATAGTGACAATCAAACCGGCAGTAGGGCAACATGTATGGTTCTCGATACCTAAATATTTTTAAAATTAACTAGAAAAACTACAGAAATAGCTCGTGTAATTGAATGAATGTTAAATAAATAAATAAATAAAATAAAAATATAAACAACTGGAAGTGCGTTTGCCGGTATTTAGTCTAGTTTTAACTTACGTGATCTTAGATCGTACCAACTGTACGTAGATATACTATATTTCTTTGAGAATAACTAGCGGCCCGTCCCGTCTTCGCACGGGTGGACAAGATTTTTATATTTTTACCTTATATTGATATATTTTTGACGTGATAACGTTTTATAAATTGATG
The DNA here is from genome assembly GCA_934044485.1 of Apeira syringaria. Lineage (NCBI taxonomy): Eukaryota > Metazoa > Arthropoda > Insecta > Lepidoptera > Geometridae > Apeira > Apeira syringaria. The sequence goes on along the minus strand of OW203672.1, from coordinate 5,930,176 downwards.
AATACCAGCAACACTCATGAAAAATAGTAACGTTCCGCGTAACGTTCCGCGTAACGTTCCACCTGAGTTTTGTATTACATAAAATAATCAAAGTCAAAGTCAGTCAAAGGCAAAGTCAGTCAGTCAAAGTCAGTCAAAGTCAAAGTCGAAGTCGTAGTCGAAGTCAAAGTCATAAATGATTATGACGTTATCACGTAAATCTATCGTCCGTAAACCGACTTTACAGACAACCAATTTTTTGTTTATCGCGAAGGTTTTTGTAGTTATTGATATGTTTTACAATATTGGAGAACATACTTTTGTTCTATCATCAACGGTTACCGCAGCGCATGCGACGAAAAACGTTTCAGGGCAATTTTTTACACCTTGGGTTATGTTACTTAAGTTTTAGTAATGATCCTTAATCTTTTCTAGCAATAAATATAGCCATGTTACTCAGGGTGAATGTAGCTTTCCAATAGTGAAATAATTTTGGAAATCGGCTCAGTAGTTTTTGAGTTTATTCATTACAAACATACACACACACAAAAACACAAGTTTTTCTTCTTTACAATAGTAGTGTAGATATAGTTGGTAATTATTATCATTTTAATATAGAACCGTGATATCTGTTTTTGTTCAGGTTTACTCCGTTACACCAGGCTGCACAGCAGGGCCATACCCTCATCATCCAGTTGTTACTCAAGAACGGAGCTGATCCTAACGCCTTATCCGCGGTGAGTGACATCCTACATCCTTCAATCTCAAAAGATTCTTCACTAACGCCCGTTTGTTAAGAGTACTCTAACCTGTCCTTTTCTAAAAGGTCTCCAAAAAGTATATAAATTCCCGCCTTTTTTGAGAGGTAGAGACCTTCCTTCCAATTGCTACGATCCCAACACACTTCCTTCGCTTCATTAAAGCTCATTAGACCTTTCATACAAGAGCGATGGTTTAGAGTACTCTTGACCTGGCCCTTTCTTAGAACTTCCTCAATCTGATTTCGAGACGTCCGTCTAGGCCTTCCTCATCCATCACTCCCATTCACTTCACCCATGAATACCTATTTAGTCAATCTCCTTTCGTCCATTCTCTGTATATGACCAAACCATCTTAACATAATTTTCTGAATCTTAGTCACTACATTTTCGTTTACACCACAACACTCCCATATCAAAATCCTGTTTATACCCTGCCACTCAGTTTCACTCCAATCATACTTTTCAGAGCTCTCATTTGAACTGCACTTATTCTGCTTTCATACTTTTTCTGACACACCCATCCGCTGGAACCGACACTCCTCCATGCACAGCCAAGCGTGGCTTTCTGGATACCTGATGGCTGTTGAAAAAAAAGTGAACACTCAAAAGTGTGAAATAACTTGCGACGTCGGTACCATGCTCACAACATTTTGATAATAGTTACTTTTGAACTATCATGGTACCGAAAGTCGGTAAACAAGCTATTTCACACTTTTGAGTGTTGAAGTCGGTTGCTTTTTTTAGTATTTTTTTTTATAACGCTGTTCTCATGGACACCGCCACACATACTTAAGCTTCCAACTTATTAACTGCATTTAATCAACATTTATCTTTTTTACGTTTCACCTTTAACCAGTTATTTGTTTTCTTAGTTTATGCTTGTCACATATCACATTTTTATTTATTTATTTAATACATACGTCTTTTAATTTTAGTGATAAGTTTTTTGCTTTCTTGTAAGTTATTTTGTAATCTTTCGAGGAAACTATAAAGATACTAGTAGCTTTACTACGCTACCTCAGTTATCCCACGGGAACTATACTTTTTCCGGGATAAAAGTAGCATATGTGTTAATCCAGGGCTTAAACTATCTCCATACCAAATTTCATCGAAATCGGTGTAGCCGTTTGAGCGTGAAGAAGTAACAAACATACAGATATACACACAAACTTTCGCATTTATAATATTAGTAGGATTAAATTGATGAGTGTAGATGTTTGTCCCGGGTCTTGGGTGTTTGTGTGCTGTGATTGTGTGTCTATGCCTCCCGCGATACAGGGAATCCTAGTGCGGGTGGTCTAAGTGTGATAAATAAAAATTAATAAAAAACCACACACATAAAAAATAGTCAATACACAAGTTAATAAATAGTTAATACAATTTGATACAGAGCGGCCAAACAGCGTGTGCTATCGCTGATCGCCTCGGGTACATCAGTGCAGTGGAAGCTTTGAGGCCAGTCACTGAAAACACACTCAGCCAAGCTGTCGGAGATTCTGGTAAGTTATAGAATTTAATCTTTACACTACGGTGAATTTTGTGAAGAAACTGGCTACACTACTACCCACTTTTATTATCTTATCTGGTTAAGACAAACGACTTTTTGGACGTGTAAGATCTGTAATACTCACAGGAGTTGTCAAATTTGAATTAGCAGTGAATTTTTGAATCGGCTAAAATCGGGAGAGATCCTTGAACCACGGGACTCTCGGGCTGTGTACGTGGTAAGTCGAGTTAATAAATCGTCACTTTCGTGGTAAGCGTTGTTTCCTTCCAATCCCGTTCTCGTAACATTTGGTATATAATTATATAATAATTATATTATTATTGTTCTATCATAGACCCTTTGAGTATACAGCCTCCGCTCCATAGACCGCATCATCATTTAATATAAGGCGAGGTGTTGGTCAAACGCGCTTGTCTATATTCATTAAATATAAAAATATTAAATGAGGTAAACATTTATGCCTGTACTGTATATTAATAGTCTAATAATGTACATCTCCGTTGTAATTATTATTAGTTTTATGATTTTATTGATATAAATAATTATTGTATTATTTTTTTCCTGCTCTAGTTAAACGTCCAATATAACCATAAATATTTGCACGCTGGTGTCCAGCAAAATGTTGTACATTTGCATTGTACAATAATTAAGCCACCTTTATGTACCAACATTTTATGCAAATAAAACATTCTATTCTATTCAAATTAAATAATTAAAACAATACTAAACAGGGGAGATAAGGGATCACGTACCAGAAGGTGGGCAGCAGCGCCTTCTAAGGATCGGAAATCATACTGCGCTCGCCAACCCGCCTACTAATCGTGGCGAGAATTGGCAAATCCCCCCCCCCTATATGGGGGAGGCATATGTCCAGCAGTGGATATCCAAGTGCTGAAAAGAAGAAGAAGAAGAAACAGGGGAGGGCGTATACTCTGGCGCCGCAACGGCGGGCCATAGAGATGGCATATTTCGTATTGGCTAGGTTCTCCTGTGGACAACGTTTAATTTTTAGGAGCAATCAAATAATAACAATGTATAAAACACGCGAATTACTCACATAATAAGTCAGAGGGTTCCGGCTATAGTTTCAACCACATTCGGTGGTCTTTTTCAAGGAGAATACTTGGTTAGTAGAATACGGGGCGCTTGATGACGCAGTCGCGATTCTGCCGGCTCGCCAGTACTAGGCGAACCGCGACCGCGTCCGCGAGCGCCTCGTATTCTCCTTGAAAAGGACCACCGAATGTGTTCAAAACTAACACTTCGTAACACTCTGACTTATTACGGGAGTTATTAGAAGATAAATACAAATTCAATTCAGGCAGCTGTCCTGGAGTGCTACTCAATATTCTAGATTGTGTTTCCACAATCGAATACAACAGGGCGTCATCTGCCTAAAAATATTCCTTTGAATATTGCTATAGATTTCGACTTTCTTTCCGTCTTTTCGAACTTAACAAAGCTTCAACAATTGATTAATTGTTAATAAATCAATTTTGTAACTAGTTTATTAATAAATAATTGATTGTTGAAGCTTTCTTAGGTTCGAAAAGACGGAAAGAAGTCGAAATCTATAGCAATATTCAAAGGAATATTTTTAGGCAGATGACCCCCTGGACCGACCATCAAGTGAGATAGCGAACGATTTCCGAACACTGCGATACGCTCGCGTCACCTTCGAAACACATTGATAAAACGTTTCGCGAATATCTCTCGCTAACAGTGGTCTGAGGGTTAATTTTAACATCGTTTGATCTATAAACGATCCAGCGCACCTTCGTGGTGCGAAGGCGTTACTAAATTTAACGATATCCATCAAAACTCGCATAAATTTGGAAAACTGGACGTGCGCCAGACTGAAGCGAGTTTTGCTGAGAAATTATTTGTAATGTTAGTAAGCACAAACAGGGATTATTATGCACAGGATATTCTTTATTTATTAATAAATGTCCTCCAAGGCACCAACTATGTTGATACCAAATTATATTTAAATTGGTCAAGCCGTTCACGCGTGATGCCGTGATCAAGGGAAATAGCGATTTAATTTTATATTTTTTATTTATCACACTTAGACCTCGCGCACTATGATTCGCTGTGTCGCCAGAGGCATGGACACACACAAACACCCAAGACCCAGGGCAAACATCTACTCTCATTGCACAAATGTTTGCCCCTGCCGGGATTCGAACCCAGGATCTAGGAGACACAGAAGTTATGTCACTGACACTGACCACTGCGCCACGGCGACCGTCAAAGCAGTATATATATAGATAAGAACGCTTGTAAGACAAATGAGTGTGTCGGAATCGTAGCATTTGGGAGACTGTGGTGTCTGCCTATCGAGGCGTAAATATGTATACTTTTTATAAAATAAGCATAAAGACTCAAAATTGTCTATTAAACGGATGATTAAGCCTTAAAAACCGATCGTGCTGTCAAAAAGCAATTCGCTGATTCCCCTAAGGTAACAAATATAATAATGCAATGGGTAAATTTAAAACAGTTAAATCCAAGGATTTGTGTCCACAAATTATAGTAATTACTGGTTATTATAGTAGCTTAATTTAAAACTGTGTTTTTTTCTGGCCATGATGGTTGGAAATAGCTTGCTCGTTTAAACTGGGGTCGGGTGCGGTATTTATTACTTCCTGCTTGGTTCTAGTTAGTCTTGAACCCAACACCGAACATTTCGCCAAATGCCAAATAGCCATTTGTAATGCATGCGTCTTCAAGAAGTCTTATTCGGTTACATTAAAGGTGGCTTTTCAAATAAAATAATTCTATGAAAACTAACCTCGTAATTTACTTCTTTTGTTGTAAGGACCTTAGTTATTGCATTTACGCATTATAATGGTCCGTAGATACTTAGGATATTTCTATTTTATTCTTAGGGCGTACAAAGCTGGACTACTAAAAGCCACAAAATCGATCTCTCGAAGGACCACCAATTGGAAACGACCTGCATCCAGTTTTTTGCTACAATCTATCAAGTCATTTGTTCTCTTCGTCGTCGGACGTCGACATTGCGCTTACCATTACGTGTTCTCTTCTAGGAAACCCTTTGAACTGATCAGCTATAAGTTATGGCTAATCCGCTGCTCTGTTTAGGTACATTTAGTTTTTCTATAAATATCCGAAAATGTATAGGAACACTAACCACATTTAGTCTATTTTTTAGTGTGTTTTTTAAGTTAAATTGAAAAAGAAATACATACAGTCGACCATAGAACCTTCTCCTTTTTTGAAGACAGTCCATAAAGTGCTTTTTTTTTAAATAAAATAAAAGTAGGCATACCAGGGCGCTTTCCTATTCATATTTTCGTTGTGCATTCTTGGTGCGTCTTTGAGATTGATTGTTATATAGCTGCCCATGCTTTTTAGTTTTATATCATTTTATGTATTACACTGAAATTATTTGGATGGAAGTTTTTGACGTGATAACGTTTTATAAATTGATGAATGCCAAAATGAAAAATAGTAGCGTTCCGCGTAACGGTGAATGGTCAATGGTCAATGGTTAATGGTCAATGGTCAATGGTCAATGTCAATTTCAATGTCAATGTCAATGTCAAAGTCATACATGATTATGTCGTTATCACGTAAATCTATCGTCCGTAAACCGACTTTACAGACAACCAATTTTTTTATTGCGCTATTTGTGTATGTGTGTGTGTGGAAATATGTGAGTGTACGTCTGACATTGCACAGTTCATCGAGGTAACAAGTTATTCAATTGTCGCAATGAATGCAGCCTGGCATAGTGCATAGGTTACTTTTTTCTTGGAAACAATGTATGAATGGAATAACTATACCTGCAAAATGTGGAATGAGTTTTCACCCTCGGTGTTTCCGAGGAGCTACAACATGGGATTCTTTAAAAGGAAAGATAAGAATACATGGTCTTAAAAAAGATTGCCAACGTATCCGATATGCCCCCACCATTACAGATATCCATAGGCGACAGTTATCGCTTACAGCTTACATCAGGCTTATTTGCTTATTTGCCACCGATTTTATCTAATAAATATTACTGAGGTTAAAATACAAAAGTGAGAATTCAATCCGCATAGTGGTTTATATGTTATAATTTTATTTGTTCCAATAAAATGGTGTGCTTTAAATTATAAAGTCCATTCCTCTACAAGGATATCAGTGTATCTACAATATAATATAGTACATAACTGCTATGATTAAGTTGGCAGGTTGACTCATCAGACAAAAACTCGCTATGACCAACTGACCGTACGATAATAACAATCATTATAATGTATGACGCTGTTTGTATGGCCTATGAGTTGTGTGACTAATGCTTTTGTTATAATACTATGGTCAATAGAGTGCTAAGGACCGTGCGAAACAGTTGTTGATCTTGTCCAGTTGTGTAAACAGAATCGCAGATTTCAAGAAAATACATGTACTTACTTAAGCAATAAAATAAAATTTATAATTTAAGAAACTCCCGACACAAAATAATAAAAATATTATGGACGTAAAATGCCTAAAAACGAGTAAAGAAGAACTATTAAGTAAGACATTGTAATTCGCTATTTCGTGGTGGCGGCCATCTTGTATTTGAAATTTACCTAGATTATTAAATTTAGATCTCTTTTAAAATACTATACACTATATAGTATTCTACTAGTGAAACCCTTTCATTTCATACCAATATTGCGGGAGTTGTGAAAAAATATGTAATCCGCCATTTAGTGGCGGCGGCCATCTTGGACCGATTGCCATCAAACATGGCTAAGAACACTCCCAACTGATTTACCTTTCAACCAAAAAAAAAAACAAATCAAAATCCGTTCTTCCGTTCGGGACCTACGATGCCACACACAGACACATCAAATATTTGTTAGATTTTCATCAAACATAGCTAAGAACACTCCCGACTGATTTACCTTTCAAACAAGAAAAAAACAATATCAAAATCGGTCATTTCGTTCTTCCGACACGTCAAACTGATAACACACTGTGGTGTGTGCGTCGGGGGTAAAAACAAAGAGCTATGGAGACTATTCTCTGATTTATTCTCAGAGATCGAATATGAAGTGAGACGTGTCGTAGAAGAGCAAGATTCACCGATATCGCCAAGCAGATTATTTTATTAGTATATTCATATATTGATTTCATCTGGTAAGGTACTACTACCTATACGTGCCACCCCTCGTATGTATTTGCGAGGCTGTCATCTTATTATAAAATACTAGCTTCGCCCCGCGGTGAAATGGTTCGTGGTATTGACGATCTTTTTTCTTCACATCCCACTAGAACAGTCAATATTTTCGGCATAACACGGCCTATGTGTCATTCCAGGGTATAAGCTATCTTCATTAAAAATCATTATCAATGTATAAAACACGGGAGTTACTCACGTAATAAGTCAGAGGGTTCCGACTATAGTTTCAACCACATTCGGTGGTCTTTTTCAAGGAGAATACGGGGCGCTCGCGGACGCGGTCGCGATTCGCCTAGTACATTTCATTAAAAATGTCATGCAAATCCGTTCACCGTTTCTGCGTGAAGGTGTAACAAACATACAAACGACGAACATTCGCCTTTACAATATTAGCGTGTGATATACTCATAATAGTCCTGTTATGTTCACGAGTTGTTTACGATTAGAGATTACGTACTGATTTCCGATACCAATCATCAATACGAAATTGTTGGTACACAGCTACACACGCATGTGTACGCTAACATATCTACGAGCGCTTCAGTATTATACAGTGTGGTCCGTTATAAGATTTTATCGCTTGCAGCGCTACGTCTTATATTCGCTGGTCCAAAAAATATATTTGCATTAGTAATATACGGTGCTTTTAGCAAGCTTTTGACTCGGACTGGTATTTATTACTGCCTAACTTAATATCGAATGATAAGCATTTTTTTTTATTTGAGCACTTGATTGTTTCCGGTCAGTTAATTAAAAAGCGGCAACATTTCTTTCTCTATCTCTCAGCCATGGGGCGTCCACTGCTGGATTTATGCCACTCCAATATAGGGGGGATTTGCCAATACTCGCCTTGTTGGCAGGCGGGTTGGCGAGCGCAGTATGACTTTCAATCCTCAGACCCACCTTCTGGTACGTGGTCCTTTAGACGACTCTTACGGCACCCGCGGGAAGAGGTTGAGGGAATACTATTCTAGGCCGGTACCACCACGGCAACATTTGGTTCACACAAAAAAAGCTCACATTACAAGTACGTAATCACTGTTCGATTCTATGAGATCATAATCTATGGTATGATGAGTCATAGATTATACGGCATTATGAGACTTGTTCATATCCTGATTAAGAAAGGATATGAGAGTGTCTAAAGCGACTACGATGCGTCTCGGGTTCCGCTATTAGTTTTGTTTTGTTGACGTCATAGTACATGCGCGGATACCACGACTTTGAACGTGTATATGCATGACACAGTGTTATTGGTACGAACATGGAAATGTCACCTTCGCTTCACACTGTTTGTTTATTTCTTGAGCCAATGAGCTAGCCTTGAGCGTAATAGACATCTACAGGGATTCTACAGGACAAGATATTTTTGCTTGTAATCTGAAGAGAACTGAAGCTAGTTAATTTATTGAACTCACGAAATAGGGGGATAATCTTGGAATGACGGACACAGTTCAGTGCTATCACAAAAAGTGCTCAAGGCGCATAACAAAGTTTTCACTTTAAAAAAAAAAATTGGTTGTCTGTAAAGTCGGTTTACGGACGATAGATTTACGTGATAACGTCATAATCATTTATGACTTTGACTTTGACTGACTTTGACTTTGACTGACTTTGACTTTGACTGACTTTGACTGACTTTGATTTTGACTTTGACTTTGACTGACTTTAACTTTGACTTTGACTTTGATTATTTTATGTCATACAAAACTCAGATGGAACGTTACGCGGAACGTTACTATTTTTCATGACTGTTGCTGGTATTCATCAATTTATAAACTGTTATCACGTCAAAAATGTATTTTGTTACAATTAACAGTTATAATGTACAACCCCGGAGTCTTCAAGTCGCGAGTGAATAGGTTCCTTCTAAGTTTGCGTGCTCCACCTTAGACCGCGTCGTCGCTTAACATCAGGTGAGACAGTGGTCGAACGCAAGCTTATAATCCTTAAAAAAAAAAGTTATACTATATAAACAAATTCATGGAATTTTCTGGATGACTTACTGCACAACGCATACACAAGAAGGCTTGATATGGTAATTTCGATTTCAATGCAATATATCTATAGCGAATACCGTAATAGGAATGGTGTAGTATATTGACGGGCATTGTAAGCAAATGGAATAGGATTGTATCAAAATATTTGCCGTTAACAATACGTCAATGAATAATTCATACGTGCCTAATCTTTTATTACTATATGCAGTACTACAACTGTGAGGTTTGTTTATTTTCCACGTTTATTTCTGTTTGAGTAGAGTGACCATGAGTTTGTGTGTTTTTGGAGAAGTGTGCAATAATAGAATACATATTTTTGTTACTTTCATGTATACAACGTAAAGTCGCCAGTTTATCGGTGTTTTATCTGATACATTTCGGAGAGTGCGCTCTGGAGTTGCATAATTTGATTCCACCATCCCCATTCCATCTAAGAACGACCAGACGAACGGCAATGCGACATCCATACATGGTAGACGTTCCAACCTGTCGCACGAAGCGTTTTGCATCCACATTCATAGTGCGTACAGCTAACGAATGGAATTCATTGCCTAAATCTCTGACCGCAAAAATACAATCTAAAAAATTTAGAAGAATAGGTATCTTCTAGGCAGGCGTGCTCCATCGTAGACCGCATCGTTACCTAACATCGGGTGATATAGTGGTCAAACGCCCAATAAAAAAAATACACTTTGGTTTCTTTTAGTTTTTGTAGCTGTTTAAATATCATTTGTGAGAGATGCAAGTGCAGTCAAGTGTCAATCAAACCTGCAGTCTGGCTCAACACCGTACAAAAAGCCGATTCTGATATATTTTATTATTTACCATTTTCATACATATAATACCAAATTATTTAAAAACATTACTATGTTAAACAACATGAGTCTAAGATACACTTTTATACTAATGCTATATCTATCCAAATGATGAAAAGATTTTTTTTTAAAAAGTAGTCATTTCACATAAAAATGACAAATTGTTGACTAAAGTATAAATATATATACATATTTATACTGTGCTATAGTGAAGGTATCATCATCATCTCAGTCCAAAAAAATTGGGAATTCTGGGATAGATATAAAGAGCTAAATATAATCGTTGAATCGAGAAAAACTTCTTGTTTGTAAATCGGCTGAAAATACAGGTGGCCACCGCCACATTGCAATCTAGTTCTATTTATGCGCCGGCGCATCTCAGTCAATGAAGTGGGTAGTTATCTAATCAATCTACAATGTCACTAAAGTCATTGTGTCATATAGCTGCACTGTGTACTGGAACTGTTACATATTCTGTGTTGGCGGTTGTTACCCTTTGATTATGAAATTTAATACATTTTTTTTATGATATGGTTAAAAGGTCAGAGGAAGCGGGCTTTGTGGTAAGAGATAAGAATGATTGAACGTGATACAAAGTGGATTTCAACAACTTAATCAAGTTGAAATTCGTTTAATAATAGGCATTTATTAGGCTACATTTAATTCCATGCTAGTTAAAAAAAACTATGGGTAAAAAATATCAGATTGATGGTCGCGACCAGTTTTAGTGGGTGTTGAAAATTGGTTGGATCGCTCATCACAATTTATTTATTTATTTTATGTCTCCCTTCAGCCGGGTTGTTGACAGGTCGGCAGTTTTTGACGAATAACAAAAACATTCTTCAAAACACTTCATTCGATTTTTATTCGGACATAGTGACTTTTAAGCATTTACATCACTAGTGACGTTTTCTGACTAGCAAATAAAAAGTGAACACGAAGACTATATTTTATACATTACTAGTGACTTTTTCTGACTAGCAAATAAAAAGTGAACACGAAGACTATATTTTTTACATTACTAGTGACTTTTTCTGACTAGCAAATAAAAAGTGAACACGAAGACTATATTTTTTACATTACTAGTGACTTTTTCTGACTAGCAAATAAAAAGTGAACACGACGACTATATTTTTTACATCACTAGTGACTTTTTCTGACTAGCAAATAAAAAGTGAACACGAAGACTATATTTTATACATCACTAGTGACTTTTTCTGACTAGCAAATAAAAAGTGAACACGAAGACTATATTTTTTACATCACTAGTGACGTTTTCTGACTAGCAAATAAAAAGTGAACACGAAGACTATATTTTATACATTACTAGTGACTTTTTCTGACTAGCAAATAAAAAGTGAACACGAAGACTATATTTTTTACATTACTAGTGACTTTTTCTGACTAGCAAATAAAAAGTGAACACGAAGACTATATTTTTTACATTACTAGTGACTTTTTCTGACTAGCAAATAAAAAGTGAACACGAAGACTATATTTTTTACATTACTAGTGACTTTTTCTGACTAGCAAATAAAAAGTGAACACGAAGACTATATTTTTTACATTACTAGTGACTTTTTCTGACTAGCAAATAAAAAGTGAACACGAAGACTATATTTTTTACATTACTAGTGACTTTTTCTGACTAGCAAATAAAAAGTGAACACGAAGACTATATTTTTTACATTACTAGTGACTTTTTCTGACTAGCAAATAAAAAGTGAACACGAAGACTATATTTTTTACATTACTAGTGACTTTTTCTGACTAGCAAATAAAAAGTGAACACGAAGACTATATTTTTTACATTACTAGTGACTTTTTCTGACTCGCAAATAAAAAGTGAACACGAAGACTATATTTTTTACATTACTAGTGACTTTTTCTGACTAGCAAATAAAAAGTGAACACGAAGACTATATTTTGGTGATAGGTTTAAAATCTCGTAAGAATGTACTTGTTTCAATTTGATGTCCAAAAATATGATATCGAAAGGTAAACATAACTAGGTTATAAAAATATTGTTTTTATAACCAAGAACTCAATCAAAATCTAAATCATGGTGCGTATGCCGTGTTAAACAATATTTTTATTGTAAAAAGCCATGAAAGTTTAAAACAATACATAACTTCTTTACTTTTGCTTTTCTAATGGCCGCCCCCTGTGTCGCTTGATCTGTGAAATTAAACGATTCTTGATATTCGACTAGGGTCGGGTCGACTTGAGAACCTCCTCCTTTTTTTGAAGTCGGTTAAAAAGAAGAATTATGTTGATAATAATATACGGCGTAAGTCAAACGCTAGCCTAATATAATTTTAAAAAATCACTTCACACTTTTGAGTGTTGCAGACGGTTCCATTATAGGGTAAAAAAAATTTTTCACAGCTTTCAGTTACCTTTGCTACTCATTGTCATTCTTATCTCTATAAACGTGATTTTTAATAATATAATCCTACTAAAATTATAAATGCAAAAGTTGTGAGAGTTTGGGTGTATGGATGTATGTTTGTAACTCTTTCACGCCTAAACGGCTGGATGGATTTAGTTAAAATTTGGTATGGAGACAGCTTATACCTTGGATTAACACATGGGCTTTCATCATCACCATCATTGCTCTTTTTCATCACCGCGCGGGTAAAACGTATTTCTATGAAATTTCGTATGTGAATACTTCAGGTCCTGGAATAACACATAGAGTACTTTACATCATTCTCGTCATCAATCATCACCACGCGGGCAAAACCGCGGGGCGCAGCTAGTAAAAAATAATTTTGTTAATAATCAAACAGAATCAAATTTCAACAGTACTTATCAACGTTATATCAATGCACATTGCACAGTAATCGGTATACGTCTGTTACCTTGCCACGTCAATTCTTGGCGCCATGCCATTGTTTTCGAAGTTCACCAACAGGCCCCGAAGTCAACATTCCGTGTGTGTTACCATCAAAAATAATCGTGTTGATAATCATTTCTGTTATTTGTTTTCATCATTTTGAATTGTACGTATTTTTAAATCTAATTTGGGATTAATTTGTATAATTAAAAAAATCCAGGGCTCGCCAACTTGTATGTAACACTGTCGGGACATTAAATTATCCAACCTAATAGACACTATAGGTCTGCACAGTCTGTTAGACGAAAGGTGATTCTCACACAATGGTATTTGTATTTAAGACGAGGATTTAATTTATTCGTTTTATTACTGTCTAACTAAATTCATTCATTCACTCACCGCAGCCATAGGACGTCCACTGCTGAAGATATGCCTCCCCATATAGGTGGGATTTACCAATACTCGGTACGCTTGGCAGGCGGGTTGGCGAGCGCAGTATGGTTTCCTATCCTCAGAAGGCGCTGCCCACCTCCTGGTACGTGATCTCTTAATCGAACTCTTACGGCACCTATGGGAAGAGATGGGGAGTACTATTCCAGGCCGGTACCATCACGGCACTAAATGTTTTACTGTAAAATCGAGATATTTACTGTGTATTTTTTTTTTGCCTAGCAACCGGTCTTCAGATCAAATACCACCTCAGGTTTGATATATCTTAATTATCATTCTACTTAGGATGCGTTGTGAGGCAGTTTATAAAAGTCTAAAGCCTTTATAGCTCTCCCACCTTTGGCAGCATCGTTATTATTGATAAGCCTAATGTGTATTCTCTTTTTTTTTTAATATTCAGTGGCAACTTGGTTAAAGCTCGTATCACAATATTGGATCAACGCTAGAGACACATATTTAATAAACTAGATAGATAAATAGAAGGTAAATAAAACTAGAATGTCAATGACGCTAAAAACTTGGAATTTATGAGCGCTCTATTGAAATAGCAAAATTAGAAACAAACAAACTACGGATCCACTTAAGGAAGTAAATTCAGTGTCTTTCCACCAGCACTAGGGCATCCTACCAGGTGAATGTAGCTCTATTCTAGCTTATATTTGTTATAAGCTTATTTTTGTATACTGTATAAGATCGTAGCGTTTGACCACTATCTTACTTCATGGTCAAAGACGATTTGGTCGAAGATGTTATCACGCTAGACCTAGAATGCTTACTGGCTCTCAAGGACTACTGCCTGAACACACTATGTGTTTGGTGACAGTTTTTCAAACTTGAGGGTGGTAGCTACCCAGGCGGGTACTCGAAAGTACCCTACCGCCATGCTAGGAATTTGATAACGGTGTTACCTTCACGGCTCGGGTCGTTGTTGGGGATCGGGCCAGTGTCCGTCAGTTTGACAGTCGAAGCTTCTCCCGCTGAGCTATCATCGCTTCAAAAGTATGGACAGACACAGTCTTTCCAAGTCAAGATTCCGCTACAAGAACACCTATTAAGAAGAGAATTACCTTAAATCTCTTTAAACCTCACAATACTTCTGTGTATCACTCGCAATGATATTATATGTTTATATGAGGTAGATGTCGCACAAGCGCGCGGAAACTGAGGCGGCAAAATTAAGTCAATTGTAGTAATTTTCATTGCGACGCGTATTTCAAGCGCAAGTCTAAACATATAGCTATCCTTTTCTATATTGTTTGTACCGTATTATCTGTCGCACTAAGCATGTTTATGTCGTAAAGGAACAAAATCTGAGCACTGCGCAGTATGAATATACGTCATCTTTAGTAAAACATTATTGATCACTCGCATGTAAATATTCAAAAACTATGTCTGGAGTGTAAACTCTAAAGCTTTCACGGCCGGCGTTGCATGTTGTATGTATTGCTTTCGGGCTGTATACTGTTGAGTAGTACTGATACTGATGAGAAGACTACTCAGTATAAGAGAAGACGCCGCGAAGGAGAGTTCTACGCTCTTGTCGCCGCTCGGACCTGAACCACTGAAGATGTCGACCGCAGTGATCGACGAAACGTCTGGAACACAAGTTTCACATAGACCACGGCCAAACAGCCCGAAAGCAATACATACAATATGTCTGGAGTATTTAGAAATGGAACAATTAAAGACTCGTACAATAGATGGCCAGATTTGGTGAACTTGGGTATAATTAGCGTTCCGCTCTGCCTGTTCTGTGGGGGACTGGACAGGAAAACGAGATTATAGGTTATATCCCTTCGCAAGTTCACGCCGCGCTTGCCGCTTCTGATGGAACTTGGAACTATAGATTCTCACATCAATTTTCCCACTGCTCTGATGTAGAGATCAACATTTGGATTGTTAAAAGTTTTTTTTTAAACAATAAATAATAACAATAATAATAAACTTATTTCCCAAAGAGTACAGTATTACAAACATCTTAAGCGTTGAGACCCAAACTAGGCGAAAGCCTGTGTCTTGGGGCTCGGAGTACAATTAACTAATAGTAATCTACCGTAATTTGTTTATTAAATACTGAATAATAAAAATGGAAATAGTAATTTCGACATCAAAAACTGTACTAAATGAAATCATCATTTAATAATAACTTATTATTGTAGTATCAATTGGTATTTGCTAGAATACATATTTTTAGTGATATTATTAATACAAGTAAAGTTTGAAAGCAAACGTGCAAATATTAATTTACATTATATTAAAATTAAATTAAATACAGTTAATTCACAAAACATTTGAAATGAATGTGGTCTTGCGTATAAATGATTACTAATTATTATTATACATTATAAGTATCAATTAAAATACATATATTTTGTCATAATAGAAACAAGATTTTCCCTATTCTATCAAATCTAAATAAATTAACTATCCCACCTGAAGAGTAATTTCAATTTATTTGCCTTTAAAGATTGCGGTTACATGTTCTGTTCACCTGTACAATGAGTCATCATCATTATCTCGGCCATAGGACGTCCACTGCTGGACATATGCTTCCCCCATTGATTTCCACAAGGACCGGTTGGAAGCGGCCCGCATCCAGCCCTTGCCTGCGATCTTAGTCAGGTCGTCTGTCCAATGTCTATGATACAATGAGTAATAATTATAAATACGAAAATTTGAAAGCGTGTTGAACGGCATGATTTTTCACGTCGCATAGTCTTGAAAATGCTTGAGGTTGAAGCAATGCATAGAATATTGAATAATACTATGTTTTCAATTACTCTTTGGAATCTTAAACAGTTGTTGGTGAGTTAATAAGGACGGTCCGTACATGCTATTAAACTCCTTGCTTGATGTCAAAACGAGTTTTCAATAGACGGGAGAGGGTCCAGTAATAAGCGATGCTTTTGCCAGACTCTATCTAGATAGAGAAATGTCTATTCATACCAAGATATTTATAGAGCTGGTTGCGAAGCTTCATAGTAGGTGGATATTGCAATGATTATCAACACATATTAAATCATTTAATGAGCAAACGTTATAGATACCGTGATACTTCAGCCAAATGTTATTTCGTGCTATGTCTGTCAAAACAATATGTATAGCGAGGAACGAATGCACTTTTGAATTTCAAAAGTTCTAAAATTTCGTTTTTGGACCGGAGAATCAATTGTAATGTAACAAACCGACTAGGACTCACGTGGTAAACACTGGAAAATTACTCTCCGACCAGAATCAATTGTTTATTCTCACCTTACAAAAGGTTTCTTTCAGAAGATCCAAAATTAAAAAACTTAGCTTTATAAAGGTCTGGTGCCTGAAATAGGTTCTAATAACCTGTGACCACAGGTCACCAAGCTATCTCCCACGGATAGGATAATGAATGATATCTAAATGTATTGTGTACGATATTGTGTATTGTTTTTTTTAAAACTATTTAAATACTTTACACTGTTTCTACGGATATAACTTAATATACCTCGTTATACCTGTAGAAATAGTGTAAAGTAATTATGAACGTGAGTTTTAATAAAACTATATAAATAAATAATACTTAATGTGGAAGCGCAGAAGTACTCCCCTTTTCGGGATTTTCCATAACTCCACTGCCGTTGATAAAATCTAAGTATGGATATCCTTGTTACACATTATTAACCTTTATATACACATTATATCCAAACCACAATAACCCGACAAATATGTATATAATATACTTACAATGTGTACTTACATAAATTGATAATGTCAGTGCTTGCTTTGATTATTTTCCTTAAATTCCTGCAAAATATCACACGTTTCCTTGTAATATTTTGGCATTTAACGTCGATGATTCTCACGATGGTCCAAAGCAACACTCAAACTCTTCATTTCTGATGATATAACATTAAAAAAGTAACTTTAGCTTTCAAGACTTAGTATAGTTTTTTCGATGGTCTAAGCTTACGGTCATTATTATATCACGTTTAAAAATAAAATAAACACGTGTCTCATAACAGCGCACAATGTTGAATACAGTTTGATGACGTCACTGACATTCAGTCAGCGGATAAATCGAGACCCGTGATTTTGTTGTTTACGACTTGTAAGACTGTGGAGAATATGGATACGATTGTGACTATGTAGTGTTAAAAATGTAGACCAAATATTGCCCTTTAAAACTTGCGTCCTCAAAAATGTGTTTCAGATGCTAATCTTGCAAAGAAGGTAATTTAAAAAAAATATGTTTAGTTTTTCAGGTATGACATACAGACTCACCGTCTAAAACGTTAGCATAAGGCATATAGCATTATATCCAATTATTATTATTATTATTATTATATAGAATGTTATTTTAGTGACTTGTAAATTATTATTTTACCAATAAATATCTGTATCTGTATATTTACCTATTATCAAATGTCACTTCATTAGTCCTTCAATCACTAACCACCAATGACAGTTGAGATGAATTTCATTCAATGCAATTCATTGCATAAACCAGCAATGAGAGCAATGAGAACGCAAATGAAATGACATTACATGATGGGAAAAGATAGGTAAGAAGTTGATAAACTTTCAAGCTATATGTATTCTGTTTTGATTGCGAGCTCATTTTGACGATTGTGTCAGTGTGTATTTTCTTGGTAATCTTAGTAGTTAGAATAATCATCGAACCACCTGTAGCTTCGGTGCTCTATGAGATTCCGAACTCTACGTAAAAGTTTTTTTTGCATGCAAACGCACGTGAGCCGGCGTGAATGATACAGCGGGCGCGCGGGCAGTCGCGCCGCGACCTCTCTGCGCTTATCACGACGCATAACACTACACAATTCAATTAACCAATCAACTTAATCCAATTGTAAAGGGAACGTCGCATTCCATTTTCGAATTTTAAAACAGGAGCGCCGTTTTTTCTTTCCGTGCGGCCGTTAACTAATGTGGCCATAATTTCGGTATTCGCGTTCGAATGCTAATTGTTCCCGTGTTTGCTATAAGTGTTGCTAATTTCTGCGAATGTTCGATGATGTAACAGTGAATCGCTGAATGGTTCCTTTGTTACGAACCCCAGTGCTCTAAACAGTGCGTTCTAAGAAGAAACTGAAAGTGTATTAGTGTCACGCTAAATACGGAAAACTCTCTGTTGCTACAACACCGGGTATGTTTGTAGTTTGATAACTAGATAGGAGCCTCCCCCTAATCCACTTGTTCATTGTTATTAATTTTTCACGTAAGTAGGTACATGTATGAGAACTTACGGAGTGCGTTGGGTGGCGATTCGCCAATATGTATTATTAAACATGGAGGATGAAATTTTAATTTTACCCAGCACGGCAAAGTAAAAGTTATTCTTAGATGGCTTATGGCATTTACTGGGATTACTGGGATAGGTACTTAGGCCCTTTTTTCCTTTAGGGTTATTTATAATATTTATTTATTCTGACTTATATAACATTTGTTGTATTATTGAAAGAGTTCGTATATGTGTCGGTATAATTTTTTTTAGTTCTTGAATTGTTTTTTTTTTATATTTTCTATGAAGATATAGATACAGTCGAACTACCCAAGTTTTGAAGTAATATATTTTACTTATATCCTGATAAGCATCTGTTCATTTGTATGTCAAAGGTCAACCTTGAAACCAATCTGGCTAAAATACAACGTTTATGTTTTAATGGATAAATGAAGCATCGAGTTTACTCAGAACTGGAACCCATAAGATAATATGTTTACTTCCATAATGAATGCTGAAATCAATAATAAAACTAATAAGTTACCTCTCAAACGACTGTAACAAGAAAAGAACAATAGATCAATAAAAAAGACTTCCAGTACTTGGTGTAAAATATTTTGAAATAAGTACATTTTGAACGTCAGCAGAAAAACCTATTGGTCCGATGATTTTTTGTAGGGCCAGTAAAGTATGTACATACTAGCTGCTCCCCGCGATTTTATCCGGGTAGTGGTGAAAAACTGTGATGATGGTGATGATGAAAATAAGTCTATGTGTTAATACGGAGAATAAGCTATCTTGATAACAAATTTTATCCAAATCCATTTAGCAGCCGTTTAGGCGTGAAAGAGTAACGAACATACATTCTTAGAAACTTTCGCATTAATACTAGTAGTAGGATATCCATTCGACATAAATAAAGATTTATCGAAATTGTTTCAATTTGTAAACTGATTTGTTTGACAAGAGTTTTGGGTCGATTTACGATTTACATAACAGAAAGAAAGATAATACGAGCGAATGGATACTTTTCTCCTTTTTTTATAGTCGGTCAAATTTGACGAATCGTAAAAGGGTCAATGTTCTTTACATTGACCCTTTTACGATTCGCCAAATTCATAACTAATTCAGCATATTCATTTCAGCTTATAATTGACACCTCTAAGTATGTCAGATCTGGCAATCGTTTGTAAAATTATATGTAAACAATATGTAAATGGAATCGATATTCTTGATGACACATCGGTGTTTTAAATCTATTTACGTGCATCATTCATTCCGGTTCAAAACACAAAATTCCATTTAGAATAAACTACAACTGAATTGTTATGGTGGGCAACTCTCACCTCACCTCTGCGAAGCGTGGCGAGTGTTGACCCCCCCCTCCCTTTATACGGAGGAGGCATATGTCCAGCAGTGGACGCCCCATGGCTGAGAGAGAGAGAGAATTGTTATAAGGAAGAAATCTCTCGTTTGGCCGATTCCCCATGATTAGTCCCTAAGCCATGACGGGACTCCCGGAGCCCCGTCATGGCAAAGGGAGCTGGATCCTGAGGCTACCTGAGGCCCCAATACCAGCACGCTTGGCGAAATGAAGTGGAAGGACTACTGGACTTGAACTGGAAAAAATGGAAAATAGTTTCTTTTGTGACACTGCAAAATCTTACTAAAGCCGGATAATATATACAATAATGTGTCAAACTCACGAGAATTTTCAATCAACAGTTAAGTGTAGTCTCGCCTGTGCCAAATTATCTCAATTTTAACTGACGCATAAATTGCAGGTTGTTTAATAAAATTTGACCATGGAGTCTACATACGTTTTGACGGGTATGGTTAAAATATCTATGTAGTGATGTAATACGGCCAGTTTGACCTCATGTTTCAATGTGTTGAGTTATCTGTTACACGATACAGGAACCTGTTCTCTCACTTGTGTGCATGTGGGCCGTTAGGTACCTACCTACCTATCGTTAGATGTTTTATTGAGGTTGAGCCACAGACCACTGATTTGACTGAGTAATCGTTCGCCCAGATATTTAAAAAACAATTTGGTATTTGTCACTTAATCGGTAGTTTAATTAGATAAACGTTGTCCTACTGCTGAGAAACGGCCTGTATCTAGGTGCAACAGTGCTCTGACGTGGTTTATCGGCTGTTGACCTCAGAACACACCGGCATGTCTTAGCTTAGCGTTTAACCATCAGCACATTCAAGTGTAGGCTATTGAGAACGTTGCCTTACCCAATGATGTTTTACTAAAGATGACGTATATTCATACTGCGCGGTGCTCAGATTTTGTTCCTTTACGACATAAAAATGCTTACTGCGACAGATAATACGGTAGAAATAATATAGAAAAGGATAGCTATATGTTTAGACTTGCGCTTGAAATACGCGTCGCAATTAAAAATATTACAATTGACTTAATTTTGCCGCCTCAGTTTCCGCGCGTTTGTGCGACATCTACCTCATATAAACATATAATATCATTGGCCTTACCTAGTTCATCGGTAATGATCGTGTAGACAAGCTCCGTTGCGAGCGTTTCTTGAATTATGCTACTATTGAAGGGATGATAGATCAGAGGTGGGAGCATCGCCTGTCAAACTGACAGACGCTGGTGGGATCACCACTAACGGCTTGAGCTTCCAGTGAAGGTAACACCGTTATCAAATTCCTAGCAGGCTTGCTACCCTCAAGTTTGACAAACTGTCACCTAACACCTAGGTTCAGGCAGTAGTCATTGAAAACCAATAAGCATTCTAGGTCTAGCGTAATCTAATGACATCTTCGACTACACCGTTCCTGACCATCAAGTGACATACTGGTCAAACGCTATATCTTTACAGTACAAAAAAATATTAGTGAGGAAGCTTAGACAGATGAATGTTTATTAGTCAATTACGCCAGAATATCTGTAGCGTTCTAAATGAATGTTGGCCTAAGGGAGACTATAGTCCCAATTAGCATATTACCTACTTTTTATCCCGGAAAATGGAAGAAACGGTAGTCGACGCGGGTGATTCCGTAGGGCGCAGCTAGTCTAATATAAATCTCGGGCGGGGTCAAAATGAAGCAAGGATTTCTCCTTCTCATTAAAATCATAAGATTAATGTTAAAAACACACCTACAGTGACACGTTTACCGCGTTAGGTAGTGTACGTTATGTCATAGTTATTTTTAACTCGGGTCAATAGGGGATCTATACTGTGATACATAATCACGTACATTTTAAAAGTTCTATCTAAATATATACTTAACATGTCCGCAAAATACAATCTGGGTATCTTCAAGTCACGAGTGTTTAGTTGAACGGCGCTGTTTAGTAAAAAGGCTAGGCCGTTCATTGAATGGCTGATTAAGCTAGTTGGCTGCGACATATATACCTACTGTACTACTTTAATTCTGCTACATGTAAGTTTAACCGATGCCACATACATATATGTATATTATTTTGGTATATCTACTATTTATGTAATTCTACAAAATTTTGAGCAAACAATTGTGACGTAACTATCTTTTTAGAAAACTACCATTGCGAGCTATAATGGTCCCCCCTGCCATAAAGTCGAACTCATTGCCGGAGTCTGTGTTTTCTGCACTGCAGCAATCGGCGATATTGTGTGTATTCGAACGCAAGTTTAAGAAAAGCAATTTAAGTAGTTTAAAAGAGACTTTAAAATCGCCACCTTGGGTTCGAATCCCGGCTGGGGCAAACATTTCTGTGAAGAGCATAGATGTTTCTCCAGTCTTGGATGTTTGTGTATTTAGATTGTATGTGTCCATGCTTGCCACGACACGGAATATCCTAGTGCGGGGGTGTGAGTGTGAATGCGAAAATGCAAAATATTATAAAGCTGAAGAGTTTGTTTGTTTGCTTAGTTGAACGCGCTGATCTCAGGAACAACTGGTTGGAATTGAAAATATATTTTTATTGGATAGTTTATTTATCGCGGAAAGCTATATAACATCACGCTGCGACGTACAACTGAGGTAAGGGAAAACCGTAGTCCAAGCGGGTGAAACCGCGGGGCGCAGCTAGTTTGCTAGTGCTAGATACGTGACATGTTAAAGGTTTTAATTTCCCTGTCTGCGGTCATCTCATCAAAATTCTTATTAACAATTATTTGGCTCCTTCCTAGAAATATCTTGTTGTGGTAAATATTATTTATATGCTAAATAAATCTGTTAATTAGATAGCCGTTTACAAATTAAGGTTAAAATAGAGTGCCGACTACTAATTGCACCTTAAACTAAAATTAGAAGTTGTATTTGCATACTAATTCTATAACTAATGTTCGGTTCCATAACAATATTTATGGAAAAATTACGAAGTAAATTTTGATTTTATTCGCATTCGTGCTCATGGGCATATTTAGATAAATTTAATTGAATGAACATTTTCATAGATTTATTTGTTTTTAACGGGTGAAAATCTAATTATTAACTTTAGAATTATTTAGTTTTTGCATATCTCAATTTTAAGTAGTGTCAGAGTCATCAAGATGGCGTGCTGTTTTTTTGATCACTATTTCATTATCCTATTCGAATATATATACGTGGTCACGTGCAAATCGGGTATTCGCGGATATCCTATCGTAACATAGAGTCAATACGTTTACAAGAATAGTTATGTTTAAAGTGGTAGCTAAATGTGCATATTTGACATTTGACACCTCCATTTCAGTTTACAAAGAGATTTATCGAAAAATGTTGACTAAAAAGCCTATATGCGCGATGTCTCCTATCTCTCTCGTACCTGTTCGGCTCGTCTAATCAAAAACGGCTCGTCATCGTGCTAATGAATACCCCTTTCTGAAGAAATGCCTACAATGACAAACAAACTGACTACAGGTTATTGTACTTTCTACAAGGTACAGAGTATATACATGAAGCCTTATCGCCACTTCTATAATCTCCGTGCTCTATTTACTTTCAAGGTACAAGGTGTTTGCGCAGATTTAGCTTTACAATACTTTGTTTTTTAAATCCTTTATTATTTGAGTTGCATTTCACCTCGACCTACACTTCTGACCAAATCACAATATTAATAGAAGCTTGTTTTTGACCGCAACCTCACCTGATTAGGCGATAATGTGGTCTAAGTCTAAGGCTGTGTCCAGACGTGACGAGTCCGCCGTACGCGCGAACTGCGCATTCGTCAGGTCTGGACACTCCCTAAGGTGTAGCACGTAAGCTTTATAGAACCTACCTACCTTTCACTGGTGACCTTTACACTCCAAGATTATATCTATCGGAAAATACAGACTCGGGTAATGAGTTCCAACTCTCTAGCAGTTCTTCGGAAATTCTGTTGGAATTGTGAATTACAACGTGGGTAACAGAGTAAATCTTACAGTTCACTCGTTCGACGACGCAAGCAAGAGCATAGAATATAAGTTATAATAATAGATTTTAAGCTATTGCATAGCGTCTAACGCGGACCTTGAGCGTGGAGACCGAATCCAAAAATTCCGTAACGAAAATAACCAACCACCCCCCACTCCGACCGGCAAAGCGGTACTTTTTAGTTTTGCTATCTATCGATGAATAGCAGATGACTTTTTTGAAATATCACGCTTGTCTGTTTAGTTCAGCAACTCACCTCTAGGTGGCATTGGTTGTATTGGCGTTACTGCATGACTTATTAATATATTAATTGCATAAGTTGATAAAAATGCTATGCAATAGCTTTACCGCGGCAATCCCCGAGTGCGTCACACGTCTTTTTTATATATTGACGGTGCGTAATGTTGCTTTCTGTTAGTGCTATTACTTACAATATTATGGATAAAAATAGTCTGTGTTTATATGCCGAAATTATTTTACAAATATTTGCGCTATTGGCTTAGCTCAGCCAAACAATTCAGTCATACCAGACTCGAATACCCGACTCTCGTACATAATCGTCGAAACAAATCGTAAATTCAATAGAACGCCAAAGTTAACACATTTGGCCCATGGCTGGACAAGTGCCAACATAACAAACTTGTGCGGTCATCATTATTCCCAACATGAGAAATTGCGCGCCTTTAGAGTTTTTAATTCAAGTCTACTTTACTAGATGGCGCTGCTAGTATTACATATTAATTTCATCCCTCTAACTTTAGCTACAACCCAATTTTATATGATGCTACTTTAGTTTTTGATTTCATTGTTATTCAAGAATTAATGATGAATTATTTAATGGCGTATATTTCTTATTTTCGGCCCATGTCAACTTAGATTATAGATGGCGCTTTGTAACAGCATTGGGTAGCTTAGTTGTTTGTTCTAAAAAAAAATACAAAATTGGTATATAGTCAGATGTGTACCAGTATTGTTATTATGCTTTTTGATGCCGTTGACGCTCTGGTCATAAGTAGGAGGAGGAAGGATGGAGCCTTTCCAATTTGCCGTTTATCTTTCCGTCTAATATTCTCACTAATATACTAGTAGCTTCAACTATATACTTGAAGCGATGATAGCTCAGCGGGGGAGCGAGTCAGCCTGTCAAACTGATGGACACTGTTTCGATCCCCAACAACAGATTGAGCTTCCGGTGTAGGTGACACCGTTATCAAATTCCCAGCATGATGGTAGAGTAGGTACTTTCGAATACCGCCTGGCTAGCTACCACCCTCAAGTTTGAAAAACTGTCACCAAACACATAGTGTGTTCAGGCAGAGCAGTGCTTGAGAGCCAGTAAGCATTCTAGGTCTAGCGTGATAATATCTTCGACCACATCGTCTCTGACCATCAAGTCAGATAGTGATCAAACGTCAATCAGTATAAAAAATAAAATCCTAGAAATGCGAAAGTGAGTTTGTTTGTATTCACACATTAACGTTTAAACCATTGAACACATTTTTATGGGTCTCACTTCTATCTCAGATGGAATACTAATAAATAATAAATGTGTATTATCCACAAATTACATCAATCGCTGTGGAGGCGTGTATATTAGCGAAAGTAGACAGTGTCTGACTGACTGATTTCACGGCTCAAACGACTAAATTGACATTTAATTTGGCACATAGGTAGGTACATAGCTATTATTATTATTATTTTTTATTTTATTTATTAACATTCAAACAAGGTATTCAGGTCCCAAACTAGGCAGAGCCTGTACTATGGTAACCTGATGACTGATATTATTATACATATATACACACCCAGACACAGATCAAACAGACATGTTCATACACACAAATATTTGACCTGTCCGGGAGTCGAACCCGGGACCAGCGGCTCAGAAGGCAGAGTGCTACCAACTGCGCCAATCGGCCAGTCAAATGTCATTCTGACCTAGGCATCCGCTAAAAAGGGTGTTTGTGATTTTAACCTCTAAAAAGGAGATATTGGACAAATCTTTGTCTTTAAAACTGCCCATTGAGACTGGTATATATACATCGTTTTGTAATGTTATATTAAAAAATATTATGGTCTTGCAACAAAGAGTTATATCTATCTATCTGTCTTCCGATCTAAAACTTTAAAACTTATATTATTAAGGTGAAAGTAACTATGTCGATCTGTAGCTTCGATCAGGAATACCATCTTGATCGAAGATCTGTAGCGTGATAACCTAAACCGTTGCACCAATTTTGATGAATATTGGTATAGAGTTAGACGAGACCCTGGACACTGGACACAGTATTTAGCATTACCGTGCCTTGAAGATAGGCATAGGATACTTTGAGTCCCGGAATAGTTTATTATTATCGTGCGTTGACGGAGATAGGGCGGCCCTTGCTTGAGAAACCGCGAGCTGCACTCGAATGTTTTCACGAATATATATGTGACTTTTTTATACTGTATAGATCTCCCGTTTGACCACTATCTCACTTGATGGTCAGTGACGATGTGGTCGAAGATGCTATCACGCTAGACCTATAATGCTTACTGGCTCTCAGGGACCGCTGCCGTAACACACTATTTGTTTGGTGACAGTTTTCCGGCGGTAGCTACCCAAGCGGGTACTCGAAAGTACCCTACCACGATGCTGGGAATTTGATACCCTTCATCGGAAGCTCATGCCGTTGGTGCAGATCGTACCAGTGTCCGTCAGCTTGAAAGCCGACACTTTCTCCGCTGAGCTATCATCGCGTCAAAAGTGGCACAATATCACATAGTCTCTTCTTTTTTTTTTTGTTGTTGTAATATAGTATGTTTTTGTTCCTTTTTTTTTTATTGTTAACTAAGCCAACCTTGGGAAGACACCGACTGCTGCAACACAGCTAACGCTAAAGCAGCAGTCAGGGCCACCTATGCTATTATGTACGAAGTTTAATAACAATAAAGAAATTTGTATTTGTATCTCTTAATATTTAAATAGTGTTCAGCAGAGACCGGAATAAAATAGCTACATGTAGGTATAAATCACAATTTGCTGTGGCCGTGACATTGAATAGGATTACGGAAGCTTACAGTGCAGTTCAAGCGGATTAACAGCCCGTGACTAATGCTATTTTGAATGCCCTGATGAACCCGTCAATAAGGGAAATGTCATGGAATTATTCATTAAACCTTCCCACGCCCGCAGACAAACGGTTTTATGAAAATCTATTACGAATTTGAAATAAATTTGAAATGAGTACTGTTACGAATCGCCAGATAAAATTAATTACGTTTAAAATACGTAATTAATTTCGATGACAGGTTTAAAGACTAACGTACAATATGAGTGGAGGCTGTTGCATATTTATATCGGTAATGTAGGTAGGAAGAAATATGTTGCATATTTTATATCTGTAATGTAGGTAGCAAAAGAGATGAATAAAAACAATCAGTCGGTACTTAACCATTCTGTAGTTTTACTTCAGTATGGAGATAGGTATAACACATTTAACCTGTATACAACCATGGAAAAGTATAGTTCCCGTGGGATTATTGAGGTAGCCGGAAAATTTAGTTAATATAGTTATATAATAATATAATATAGTTTAGTTTTAGTCGAACGGTGAAGTTGGACGTCAAGAAAGATGATGATCACCTCTTTGCAGCACAGACCACGGAATATACTTTAAGGTTAGAAAGGCCTAGCGACTGTTTCATTTCCCTTAATACAATAACAGTTAGAGTACACAGTTAGTTATATATCATTTGAAAGTTTGAATCAGTCGTATTAACGTACGACAAACGGGCAGTCAAATGTATTACAAACGGACATGGGATAAATATTAGATGTTTTTAGTATTGAGTATCGATAAAAACAGAAAGTTTATGTTTTATATATAGTCAAATAAAAAAGTATGATAGGTAAAAATGTTCAAACTTTTCTAAAAAGGTTTTTATTTTGCAATATGAACACGTTAACATACGCTAACATTTATAATGGTTCAAACGTTTGCGACCTCGTAAGCCGTGCCTTCTCCCGTGTGCTTCGGGTCGAACCGTGCAGCACAGGCAGAGCCCGGTGCAGCGAGCGCGCGCTCTGCTAGGCGCCGTGCTTACCGCGGTGCGGCGCCGCATTGTGACTTATTTACGACTCCAACAAAGTGCTTAATCGATGAATGTAGGAGATTAAGCGAGATTAATGCTAGAGATTCCACTGTACCCGTATGACATTACTCAACTGTATGTATTTAATTTAATTTTAGAATTTGACATGTTGCATTATGTTTTGGCAATTTTACATATTGGCCTGTTTTTTGGCAATTTATGTGACTGTAATACCATATTACTCTATTAGTACCAATTTGTAACGCTTTGGTAAACCAACTGTTATGTTACTCATTGTAATAAAAACAAAAATTGAATGTCTTTTATCTGCGACGGCCGAAAGTTTAATGCAGTAATTTTAAATATCCATGCACTATTTGCTCTTGGTTTAACATTCCGTGGTCACAGGTTATTAGAAGAGTCAGTTAATAAATTAGAATAAGTAATGTTCATAACATTAAGTTCTGGGAGGTTACGTAGGCCTCTTAACTTAATGGAAGCCATCTGTTTAAAGGACAGCCACATCAGGGAAAATAGCGGACAATAAGGTAGAGGCAGAGGGGATTAATTTATCGGAATAAGCATTAGATAGATAGATAGATAACACTTTATTGCACAAAGGGGACATAACATAGATAAATTTAACATTTTTATAGTAAAATAAATTGCACAATCGGCGACCTTATCGCTAAGCAGCGATCTCTTCCAGGTAACCGTAGGCTAGATGGATACACTTGAATTTTGTTAATTAGCTGGTGTGCAGTGTTAACGTAAAACTAAATGTATTAAAATACTAATACATAAATAACATATTTTTAATAAACTAAACCATATTATAATACATAATGATAAACTAAATATATATATATATATATGGTTGACGTCTCAGGAGACCGAAGAGCTGGCAGCTTCCTCGCTCAACGTATTAGCCTAGCAATTCAAAGAGGAAACGCTGCCAGCATCTTGGGTACAATGCCGCGGGGGCCCGTTTTAGATTTAATTTAGTTTTTATTAAATTTTTAAGGTTTTTATTTTAAGTTAGATTATGTTAATGTTGTGGATATAAGTTGAATTATAATATCTTATAGAACAAGATCTATGAAATATATATATACACTATAATATACACTGTAATAGTACTAAATTGAGTTTAAGTAGTGAGTTTTTACCAGACTACCAGCATTGTTAGAGATACTAGTACAGTGAAATTACGTAACTGCTAGTCAGCGCTTTTCTGCTGGACACTAACACTGAATGTGACATATTTTGTGACAGATGGCAATACATACCACGGACATTTTGCAAAAAATATGTTGTTTGACTTTCTCATTTATTTTTTTATATCTGGACATCTGCATATTTTACTTTTTGTATCTGACATGAAATTTAAATAAATATTTTAAATAAGTAATAAATCATTTTAAAAAATAAACGAAAAATCAAATATATTTTTTATTGATTGTGATTATTATTTTATAGACTCACGATAATTGTAGGTGGTCAACGCCGTTCTTATTTGTAGTAAATAAATATATACATACATACAGTTGTATTGTGTATTTATTCAGCACGAAAGGGAATATAGGTCCATACATACAACTGTATATTATGTATGTACCTATATTCCCTTTGGTGCTGATTAAATCTTATCATTAGCTAAGATCCTACCACACTTCTTTTACTTCTTCGTCTAGAGATATCCTCAATTAATCTTTGAAAAGAAAAGTTCCATAAATGATAGATTTGATCTTGTAAAAGAATTGAGCTTTTATACTTATCTCCACAGTAAATTAATATTGTTAAATACATAATGTGATTCCACTCGTGACTCTTACACAGTTTCATTAGAGTACATATTTGATTGCCATTATGTTGTAAAGAGAATGGTCTCCCTTGAGGATACCATTCTCCTTATAAGATTCTCTGAGCAATGCATTGTATCTCTAGATAAAGATTGCTAATCTTTTTTGGAAGGAGCTATGCGTGTACTTTAAAGATTGACGGCCAATGATATTATGTTTATATGAGGTAGATGTCGCACAAGCGCGCGGAAATTGAGGCGGCAAAATTAAGTCAATTGTAGTAATTTTCATTATGACGCGTATTTCAAGCGCAATTCTAAACATCCTATCCTTTTCTATTTTATTTGTACCGTATTATCTGTCGCAGTAAGCATGTTTTTGTCGTAAAGGAACAAAATCTGAGCACCGCGCAGTATGAATATACGTCATCTTTAGTAAAACACCATTGGTTTCGACCCAGCTGAGGGTTTCGTCCCTTAAACGGCTACACCGATTTCGATTAAATTTGGTATGGAGATAGACCCTGAATTTAAACATAGGCTACTTTTTATCCCATAAATAATTAGTGATCCCGTAGGATACACAAGTAATTAAAAAACGACTGCTACTCCTTCACGTTCATACGGCTGCACTGATATCGATGAAATTTAGTATGGAGATAGTTTTTTGTTTGTTTTTTTTTTTAAATAAACAGTTAATACTGTGGCTATTATACTGCCACAACATTGTGATCTTTGTATAATGCTCAAAGGTTTTTTTTTTTTTTTTTCATTCTATTCATGGAGATAGTTTACACCCTGGAATAACGCACGGGCTACTTTTATCCCGGACATATTGACTGCTCTCGTGTGATGATGTAAGGCACAAAAATCGCCAATACCACGTGACATTTCACCGCGAGCAACGCCGCGGGGCGCGCAGCTAGTGGACAATAATTGTCGTTTATATGATCCACATAATACCATAATGGTAATCTAAATTAATGTACTTTAACTGTCCTGACTTGGACTACTCCTGAGTGAATTATAATTATTACATTACATTACATATTCATGTTAAAGAACATCTTTTATTTATAAAAATAACAATAATTGCGATGAAGTCATGTGCATTCATTTATTTCGAATTCACACTGTTTTTTTATTGTTATTCACCTTATTACCTACCAATATGAGTCAGAGTTAACCAAGAACATAATAAACTCAAGGTCAATGGTTTTGTTCGCGACTGTACAAACATGAGGAGAACCTACGTATATTATAAGATGCTTTATAGTTGTTCTGTAGTTTTATCTGTCAAGTTTATGAGTTTTGGCAGAGATCCTACGACAAGGGTTTGCTGAAAGCATATTCTATTCATTACTGATTTGTAAATTGTGATGCGAATGGACGTAACAAAAGAATTTGTAGATTGTACCACAAGGGAGCAAAATAATGTATTTACGGCGAGGACGCTATTTTGAATCCAGAGCGGAGCAAAAGATTGTGTAGAAGAATCCTAAGCGCAGCGACGGAACGATAACGCTTGTGGCGTTATCGTTCGTTTTTAACCGACTTCAAAAAAAGTAGGTTACTCTATTCTACCGTATATATGGTTTTTTTATGTGTGTTCGCGGTTAACTTCGTCGTTTATGGACCGATTTAGATGATTCTTTTTTTGTTTGATAGTGTATACTTCCGTGGTGGTCCTATTTAAATTTCATCAAAATACTTTCCCATCTCTTCCCGTGAGTGCGGTAAGAGTCGGCTAAGGGATCACGTACCAGAAGGTGGGCGGCAGCGCCTTTTGAGGATCAAGGATCATATTGTGCTCGCCAACCCGCCTGTCAAGCGTGACGAGTGTTGTCAAACACCCCCCTCCTCCTATGATTAATTTGGGCGGCATACGTCCAGCTATGGACGTCCTATGGTTGAGATGATGATGATGATAATACATATATATCATTTACCCGTTCCCCACCATGGTACTCCACAGAACGAGAAAAATAGGATACTTAGACCCCGTATTTTGTCTCATTATTTACTAACAAAAGCCTCAATTTATGGTAAAAACATAGTAATTTTCGCTGGTTCTACCAAATAGATGTATTATTTCCTCGCCATAATTTCGTATCCAAGGACGCTCATTCTGGTGTTGGTTCAATATAAACAGAAAACACCAAAAATATAGTTGACATTGTGTATCGTCTCGCTCACGAACTCGCTGAACTGAACAAGGTGAAATAATAATAATAATAATGTGGGACAACATTCACAAGGTCTTCAGGTGCCAAACTAGGCAGAGCCTGTACTATGGTAACCTGATGACTGATATATACTTATATACATACTTATATATATACACACCCAGACACAGGTTAAACAGACAGGTTCATACACACAAATGTTTGACCTGTCCGGGAATCGAACCCGGGACCAGCGGCTCAGAAGGCAGAGTGCTACCGACTGAGCCAACCGGCCAGTCTATGTTTACTTCCTTATACATTTGTACTATTATTGTGTATGTATAGGTAACAGTAACATTTGTAAGCCTAATAGTATCGAGTCACGCACGGCTATCCTTGACTTTAGTGCTCGTTATGATCGGCCGATCGCCCTTCATGTTAGCCACAGCCCAGTCTAATTTTACCAACATACCTACCTACACAACAACACACAAAACTATTGATTACGCCTTCCGGATATAGATTCTTTAGAACCGAACCACTTCAGATTCTTTCTGCCAGATGTAGGCGCTTTTTGAC
This sequence comes from Apeira syringaria, assembly GCA_934044485.1. Classification (NCBI taxonomy): domain Eukaryota; kingdom Metazoa; phylum Arthropoda; class Insecta; order Lepidoptera; family Geometridae; genus Apeira; species Apeira syringaria. The sequence goes on along the minus strand of OW203672.1, from coordinate 5,897,466 downwards.
CGACTTCAAAAAAGGAGGTTATTTGTTCTACTGTATGTATTTTTTAAAATTTTTAAATATGTTCTCTGAATTACTGCCTATTTATTGACCGATTCTAATAAAAAAAATTATAAAGTGTATCACCGATTTACACTTTAGTTTTCATCAAAATCGGACATGCAGTTTTTGAGTTATACTAAACATATAATATCAATGGTTATACTCCAATAACTGAAAAGTGTTACGTCTACTTGGACGACTTCCTAACTGCGGGTGAATAAATCAGTGAACATACACAATGATAATTGATCCCGTGAGAAGCAAAGGTCACTGAAAAGGGTGAAAAAAATTTTCTAAAGAATGGAACCGATTTTATCACTCTAAAGTGTATTTATATTACACATTTTTGAGTGTTGAAGTCGTTTCCATTTATTGGTATTTTCTATAGCAGAAATAATAAATATTTATTGAACAACAGTGTGGTAATATAATATAATAGATGTTACAATTTAAATTGGTTTCAACAGCCTGCCCAGTTTGAGCATTCAATAGTGGTCTGTAAGTATTTTATTACTACTGCATACATACTAAGGTATATTAAAAATGTTACAAATTTGATGCAGGTAACATGAGTACCGTAACAGAAAGAATATATTAGACAGCCCAACTATTAATTAGGAGAAATTAGCATGATGTTTAGGAAGTGGCCGCTAGCGGAATATTAATCCTTGTTATGGCCTTGATTCCCGATCGGGACGGGAGATTTGGCGGGCGCGGGTGAGCTCACGAACGCGGCTCACCTCACATAGTAGACGGAGAGCGCTACTGCTACGCGCTGCGCTGCGAGCATTCATTATCAGCCCACATTGTCGATGGCCAGTGTTTCCTTGCTCGCGCGCGAATGCAGTTAGCGTAGCTAGTCTCGCACTAGTTTACGAACGCACATCTGCAAGACGCGCGCCTTTGCCGTAAAAAAAAAAGACACGCTCCTTTCCCGCGAATTTTAAAACAGTTTGGAAAGCGCGCGCTTTTCTCAGTGCAGTGCAAGAATGGGTGTTGTGAAAAATCAGAAAAACAAAACGAAAAAATCCGACAAAAACAAAGACGTGCCCAATGGGAAGGCGCAAAATGAAAATGGGAAAGTGAAAAAGAAAAAGACTGTGTCGTGTTTACAATGCATCAAGCCTGTTAAAGATGGTATACATTATTCATTATGTATATAAATATGTAATTCATTGTTTTGTTTTTACGTGTAAACTGACGCGTGAAAACTCATTGGCGGAAATGCGATCGTAATTTAGCAATTAGATTGTCGTAATGTTACTTGGTAATTGGTTCCTGTTTCGCAAATCTATGTAAAACCACTAACTTTGGTAAAGTATACATAGCCATACCTATTTACAATATATTAACCTATTAGACATTAAGTTATTTCGAAATATTTTACGGAAATAAATTCCATTTAAATTCGGTAATTCGCATCTGTGTCAATTATGCACATAGATAGTACTTTTTCATTCGTTTTTTTTTCTGTGGATGAGGGTTATGTTAAGTAGTCAGTATCTAAGCGATATTATTTTTGCGTTTTGTGTTAACTATTTATGACCAAAATTCAAGAAAAATATCGGTTTCATGTGGGTCACACCCCACGACACCTAAATCCACAATGACGCTTTTGTTTCTTAGCCAACTAAGCTATAAGCGAAGGATTGAAATCCTACTAGGTAATCAATCTTATCCTGCCTTACCTTCGCGTGCGATCGATCAATATTTGTATACTTAATGGGTACTTACCTAAACTTAAGAAAATTTGAATTCATAACAAATATTTAAAAAGATGAAAATCTTCAGTAAGAAGTAGGAAGGACATCTGAGGTAAATACAAATATGGCGGTGTGTTGGACAATAATTTGGTCAGTTGTATCAAGGCTGGTACCTTAAAATACCTACGTAATATGAATACCTAATATTAAAATAATTTAAACTGGATATTTGTTTACAAGTCAAAACTTGTTTTTATGATAATATTATATTCCGGTACGACATTGTTTCAAACACAGTTTTTATTATAATTATATACTAGTTGACTCGCTCGCGTGGCCCACAGAGTATATACCTTGAAGCCTATTCTGTATCTAAAATCTTATTACTTATAACAGCTGAATTTCCGTAGAAATCAGCAGTTTCAGAAATAATAGGAAAAAGCGCACTGTTTTTTAAAAAAAATATGGTTTTACACATATATGTAAGTAGGACCGTGTATAGTCAGACCCACCATGCATTTAGTAAAACGAACCGATTTTGTTGCGTTTGAAAGCTGACGGGATCCTGATGGTTTTTAGCTACAATTTATGAAGGTCTTGTTATTAAAACTGACGTGGTTTTGACGCGTTATGAATGTATAAAACACGGGAGTTACTCACGTAATAAGTCTCAGGGCTCCGACTATACTACCCGGTACTAGGCGAACCGAGATCGCGTCCGCAAGCGCCCCGTATTCTCCTTGAAAAAGAGCACCGAATGTGGTTGAAACTATAGTCGGAACCCTCTGACTTATTACGTGAGTAACTCCCGTGTTTTATAGGTCTAGCGTGATAACATCTTCGACCACATTGTCACTGACCATCAAGTGAGATAGTGGTCAAACGCTAGATCTACACAGTATAAAAAAAGATAAAATAACATTATATATAATAATAATAAGTTTGCATATTTCTTCTTTTCTTTTAGTTCAATTATCTTTACGAAACTCTGTCGTTGAGTAGTAGGCTATACTAAAAAGTAATGTTTTTAAGACTTATGATATCATTCGGCGAAGATGTAGATACTCACTATTTACTTTACTCTTCTGAATCAAATAACTTCTACTTACAGGCTGCTCATTGCTGTTTAATTCGTTCTGACTTAAATTCAAAACAATCAATGTTTTATTTATAGATTAAAATAATAACGGATGCCCTATAGACCATCGTTTCTATAAAATAATGCAAAATGCATGCAGGCGAACATACAACCGACCTCCTTCAATAATGCCATCCGCGTCAAGAAACGGATCTCTTCACGGAGTCAGAACTGACGTAAACAATAAACATTCAGAGAATTAATATTAACCACTAGTGCGTTACGCTTATGATCGACCGAGCAGACATCAGACAGTCCGATTAACTTCATTACGACCCATATAGCTGTGTTTACGTCCTGAATTCCGAATAGCAGAGATTTCGACACCGTACGGTACACGCAGACCCCATATCTTGTGGCGTTGCGTATCTTATGGATCATGCTATCCTAGTACCCAACGAATGCGTGCGGTGTAGCATTTACAAGGGCATAATGCTTTATATAAATAATCCTGGCTTTTTTATGTTATTTTTTAAGCTATTGCAAAGCTTCTATCGCGGGCCTTGAGCGTGGAGACCGAATCCAGAAATTCCGTAACGAAAATAACCTAACACCCCCCACTCCGACCGGCACAGCAGTGATATTTTTTAGTTTTGCCATCTATCGATGAATAGCAGAAGTTTTAATGACTTTTTTGAAATATCACTCTTGTCTGTTTAGTTCAGCAACTAGCATCTAGGTGGCATTGGTTGTATCGGCGTTACTGCATAAGTTATTAATATATTAATTGCATAAGTTGATAAAAAATGCTATGCAATAGCTTTACCGCGGCAGTCCCCGAGTCCCACACGTCTTTTGACGTGATAACGTTTTATAAATTGATGAATGCCAAAATGAAAAATAGTAACGTTCCGTGTAGCGTTCCGTTTCCGTCAAAAGTCAAAAGTCAAATGTCAAATGTCAAATGTCAAAATCAAATGTCAAAAGTCAAATGTCAAATGTCAAAAGTCAAGTCAAAAGTAAAAAGTCAAAAGTCAAAAGTAAAGTCAAAAGTCAAGTCAAAAGTCAAAAGTAAAGACAAAAGTCAAGTCAAAAGTCAAATGTCAAAATCAAATGTCAAATGTCAATGTCAATGTCAAAGTCAAAGTCATACATGATTATGTCGTTATCACGTAAATCTATCGTCCGTAAACCGACTTTACAGACAACCAATTTTTTATTTATTTATTATAACGGTTACATTTACCAATGGTATTATGTTTTGTGTGTATTTAATCTATTTATATAATATTAAAACTCACGTTCATAATTACTTTACACTGTTATTACGGGTATAACGTGGTACTTACGCGTGGTCGATATCACGATCGACAATTGTTTCGGCTTCTTACGGATGAAGAAGCCGATGAAGAAGAAGATCCGATTGTGATGAAGGCTTCCGGAAGAAGCCGAAACAATTGTCAATCGTGATATCGACTACGCGGTGGTGATTGATGATGATGATGATGATGAAAAGTAGCCTATGTGTGAATCCAGGGTCTAAACTATCTCCATGCCAAAAGTAATCGAAATTGGTTTAGCCGTTTGAGCATGAACGGGTAACAAACAAACACACATACACAGAAACTTTCGCATTTATAACATTAGTAGGATACCCAAAAAACATCATCAAATTTAGGTTCGGGTGAGTTCAATAACCAACAGTGTGATACGCCTTATTATATATATTATATATTTTACATAAATACCATCTATAAGACATTTACATGTATTGTAATAACTAATACTTTCAATTTCAAGAAAAAGATTTTTTGTGACCGACTTCGAAAAAATGATGACGAGGTCCTCAATTCAACCCGGATTTTTTTATGTTTGTTACCGCATAACTTCCGAATGGGTGAACCGATTTTGATCGTTCTTTTCTTTTTTATTTGAAAGCTGGTGCTTCCCGTGTGGTCCCATTGAAATTTCATCAAAATCGGACAAGTAGTTTTCGAGTTACAAGTCAAAAACTGAAAAATGAAATGAAATGAAATGAAATGAAATGAAAAATCATTTATTCAAAACAGTACCGCACACAACAAAATAAAATACGAGCTAGATGGTTACGGACTGGTGTCATATGCAGTACTGCCAGAAAAGGTCAGTGCTCAGCATTATGCCGTGAGTTAGCCCACGGCGCTGGTTTTCAGCACTGACCCACAGCGACACACGGACACGAAAACAATATACAAACAATATTACACATTCAAGAGACACAGTTCTACAGTTCTCACATATTATAATTATTATTAATATATATATATATATATATACCAATTAAAACAACATATTAAAAACAAAATTAAATTAAATTATGAAAGCACACACAAGAGGCAACTAAAGGAACTAGTAATAATAATAATAATAATAATGGGAAAGTAGCGGTACCTACTATGTATGCATGGTATTTATTAATTCTAAAAAACCATGTTTATGGAATGATTTAAGCATTAAAGAAAATAAATGACCAGTAATAAGCAATCTGTGTACCTACCTAATCCAAGTGCCCACTTAGCTACGAATACGCTAAGATTGAGCTAGGAAAACTAAGATAGCTATGATATCTCAGTGTTATGAAAAGTTTACGACGTAAATTAAGGTATTAAGAAAGTGTAACAATCAGTTGTACCTATGTGAAAAAACCTAGTAGAAAAATAATAATTTCAATAATACATGTATTGTTTACAAATAACCTACCCTTGCATCAGCTTTTTGTTTATCCAGCAAATGTTTTTTTAATAGTAATCGAAATTTTAACAAACTTTGTAAATTACGAATTGGAGGAGGAAGAGAGTTCCAACATTTCGTGGCGCTGAAACGAAAGCTTCCACGAAATGCCGCAGTGCCACCGTACCGTGGAGTACATAATTTATTATGTGTGATTGCTCGAGTAGTGTAACTATTTGTGTCGCGAGCCCACACAAGCTTAGCGAAAAGATAATTTGGTTTCTGACACTTGATAATTCCAAACATTAACGTGGCAAGATGAAGATGCCTTCTGTGTTTCATGTTCAGAATCTGGTTATCATTTAAAAAAGGTGTGATATGGCTTCGTGGCGGAACATCAAAACAAAAGCGTGCACAAGCATTCTGAACTCTTTGAACATATCGGGCAGTTTTAGAAAAGAGTCGAGGCCCGTACACAGAGTCCACATAGTTAAATTTAGATAGAATTAGTGAATCCACGAGCATCGTACGCACGTTAGTATTAATGTAGTTTCTTATCTTATATAAAACTTTCAAGCGATAAAAGCAGCTCCTGACAATCTCTGCTATGTGGCGCTCATAGCGCAACTTTTCGTCCATTACGAGCCCTAGATTTCGCGCTTCGACTACTCTTTCAATTATTTCACCAGCAACAACTAGCATTGGCCTTCTAAGTGAAATTTTTTGGATTTGGAGTTTTGAGCCTAAAATCATAAATTTTGTTTTTTTTGAATTGAGTATTAATGAATTCGTTTCTGCCCATTTTCGAACCATTTCCAAATCTTCATTGACTTTAGCCTCTGCATGACTTGTGTCTTCTGGCTTGAAAGAAAGGTACATTTGTATGTCATCGGCATAAATGTGGAACTTGCAATACTTAATTATATTTACTATATCTGCGCTATAAAGTATAAATAATAATGGACCCAATATTGACCCTTGCGGGACACCCCTTGTGACATCGCGGATATTAGAGCGCAGTACTATTCCACTATCTTTTCTGATTTCGACAAATTGCTTGCGGTGGGTCAGATATGTGTTAAACCACTGAACTACATGAGGATCAAATCCATAGAAACTGAGCTTAGAAAGTAAGAGTGTAATGTCTATTGAATCAAAAGCACGCGAAAAGTCTAGTAGAACTAAGATCGTTCCCATACCTAAATCTTGAGCAGCAATGATGTTGTCTGTCACGTCAAGCAACGCTGTATTTGTTCCTCTATTTTTCCGAAAACCAGATTGCATATCAGGTAGTATCTTGTTATTTTCTAAATATTCAGTAATCTGACCACAAACAACTTTTTCTAATACTTTGGATAAACATGGCAACAGACTGATAGGACGTAAATCTTTCAATTCAAGGGGATTATTAATTTTAGGAATTGGCTTTATTATCGAAGTTCTCCAAACTGAGGGAAATGTTGCTGTGAGTAGAGACTTATTAATTATAGCCGTTATGGTATCGAGACTTTGAGGAAGAGTTAATTTAATCATGTCTATAGAAAGTTGATCAGTTCCAAGTGCATTTGATTTAATTTTTTGCAAGTTTTTCAGTATAAGGGAGGAATTAACAATTTTAAAAGAAAACGTGCTAGGGCCAAACCTGCTAAACTCAAAACGAGTCAATTCACTGATACGCACGGTGGGATTGCCTGGAATATTTAAAAAGTTATCATTTATAGCATCGGGATTGTCAAAATACACTGGAAGATCTATTGATTTAGGCGGTAACACTTTAGACTTCAAATTTTTCCATAAAACTCTCGGATTTTTAAAATTTTGATTAATGTTTTGATGAAAGTATGCCTTTTTCTCACTATGCAACGCCAATATCACCTGTTTTTTTAAGTCTTTATAATAAGCTTTATCACTTGTATATGCAGTCTCGTGATATTTTGCAAGTGCTGCATCGCGTAGTCTCATCATTAATTTAACATTATCTGTAATCCATGGACTGGGTAGTTCTTTTATAATTAATGACTTCATTGGAGCATGTAAGTCATAAAGTAAGGTAACAGTGGCAATAAAAGTACTAACCATTTCATCCACATGTTCAATTGAAGTAACTAAATCCCATCTAATAGATTCCAGGTCATTCGTAAATAAGTCGAGACAAATGTTCTTCATTGGCCTGTAGGTAATACGCAGTGGAATCATTTTTGGTTTTTTGAAAATAAAATCACACAAGACATAAGCGTGACCTATATGTGATCCAACAAGGTCAACACTTACATTACGCGCGCGTATGCTAGAACATACTACATCAAGTAACGTGCTGCTGCTATCAGTAAAGTGAGTTGGTTTATCAACAATTTGATGTAGGCCTGTGAACGATAAAAAATCTGTAAAATAGTTAAGGTTAGGATCTTTTGCGTTGAGTAGATTGATGTTAAAATCTCCTAATAATACAATATTATCACAGTACGAAAAATGCGCAACTGATTCCATCAAAGCCTCAAAGAACATACTAGCATTCACCCACTGAGCTCTATACGCTGTACCTATGATTAAGACTGAAGATTTGATATTCAGTTTTAGCCACATCTGCTCTATGTTAGGACTAACTGGGTGAGTACAGACCCGAACGCTGATGCCACGTTTGATATAGAAAGCGACGCCCCCACCACGGCCCTTGCGCATCTCAAGAGGTCTTGGTGTATGGAGTAGTCTATATCGAGGGACGTTCGGAGCGCGACTTTCTTCTCCCACCCTCAACCAGGTTTCATTTATCGCTAATATGTCAACAGCATATCTTTCCAAGGCCGCTATGAAATTATCGTGATTTGTACCTAGTGACCCAGCGTTATAAAGACCAACTTTAAAAAAACTGTTATTAGCCATTGTTAATATAGAAAAATAACATATGAATGTCATGAATATAGTACAAAAAAGACTTCAACAAAACTGATTGTAAAGATTTAAAATAAGTAAAATGTTCATTACCTTCTGCATTCTGAGATTTTAAAAAAATGTTCATAATCAATAACATACATGAAATACAAACAAAATAGTACAACAAGATAACACATAATAATATAAATTTAAGCCATAATAATATATGTCTGTAACAGCATAATAAAATGATGCGACAACAAGGCATTGGTCTGGCAAGAAATACTTTAGCGCTGCTAAAGTATTTCTTGGGTGTAAGTGTATATACCGTAATCATATAATAACATTGTAATTCCAAGTGCACTATGAATATTTGCAAGATGGTACAGTAACACCCAGTAAATACAATTATAAAACTAATCATTTTTATGTGAAAGAAGTATACAATCTTGTCATGCGAAAAAATGATAAAACAAGGAAACCGTAAAATACAAAGAAAAATCTTAAGTTTTCCTGGAGTATGTATAAAAAATAAGCTAATATGCAAAAAATATATTGTACATACAATTATTGGATATACATTTTTGTTTCCATTAATAGTAATACTAAAGCGTAGACAAAAAATAAGAACGTATTTCTCAAACCGGGCTAGTCTTAAAAACACGATCAAGATCGGCATCCGTGCGCAAAATATGCACCTGTTTTCCGTCAGATTGACGCGCGAAAATGCGACCCTTTCTTGTCAATGGGCTGATTGCAGGCCGCTTCCAACCGGTCCTTGTGGAAATCAATGGAGGAGGCCTTTGTCCAGCAGTGGACGTCCTATGGCTGAGATGATGATGATGATCCTATTCTACTAATATTATAAATGCGAAAGTTTGTGATTATGGATGTATGGATATATGGATGTATGGATGTTTGTTCCTCTTTCACGTAAAATCTACTGAACGGATTTTGGTAAAATTTGAAACACAGATAGTTTATACCGTGAATTAACACATAGGCATATTTTCATTATCATCATCATCACCGTTAATCATCACCAGGCGGGTAAAACGGATGTGTATGAAATTTTGTAAGTACATAAATACTTTAGGTCCGAAAATAACACAATATAATAATATGCTACTTTCATCATCATCATCATCATCATCATCATCAATCATCACCACGACGGATTTGTATGAAATTTAGAACACAAATAGCCTATACCCTGGATTAACACATAGGCTTTTATCATCACCATCATGACCGTTCTTCATCACCACGCGGGTAAAACGGATTTGGATGAAATTTGTTTGTAAATACTTCAGGTCCGAGTTACACATAGGCTACTTTTCATCATCATCAGCTAGTATTACATAATTATCCACTACCACTACCTTTTACCCCAGAATCATACTCAAATTCACAAAATTGTGGACAAGTGCCCTCACCTCAAGTAAACAGTCAATTTTCCAGTCTATTTTCAACCTGGAGGAAGAGACCTATTCTCGATATGACGGGCGCAGTGGTTAGTGTCAGTGACATGACTACTGTGTCTCCGGGACCCTGGGTTCGAATCCCGGAAGAGGCAAACATTTGTGCGATGAGTGTAGGTGTTTGTCCCGGGTCTTGGATGTTTGTGTGCTGTGAATGTGTGTGTCCATGCCTCCCGCGATACAGGGAATCCTAGTGCGGGGGTTTAAGTGTGATAAAAAAAGAAGATATATAAATAGCTGGGACAGTATTTTAGCTTTCTAAGTAAACCATTATGCCGTGGTGGTACCGGCCTAGAATAGTACTCCCCCATCTCTTCCCGTGGGTGCCGTAAGAGTCGGCTAAGGGATCACGTACTAGGAGGTGGGCAGCAGCGTCTTCTGAGGATTGGAAATCATACTGCGCTCGCCAACCCGCATGCCAAGCGTGGCGAGTATTGGCAAATCCCCCCTATATGGGGGAGGCATATGTCCAGCAGTGGACGCACATGGCTGAGAGAGGAGGAGGAAAGTAAACTCTTCGCTTTTAAAACACCTTGATGAATGACGTATGATAACGATTCCAGAATACCTCATCTGTGGTGTTAACAAGACAAATCCTATGGATACTTTTCTATATTTATAGCTATAACCATTATTATGGTTATCGGTCAAGCTTAGGTAAAATCAGTTGAGGGCATAGCAGACGCTTAAGTGATAATTATGTTCTAATACCAATTAACCTCCAAAACCTTAACCATTATTTGCTAAACCAGCTTAGAAGAGTAAGAAGCTGATAAGAATTTAAAAAACAAAAGTATTTTCGATGTGAAGGTATGTGTTAAATAATAAAACAATCGGTATCGCTGTTCAAAGACCTTTACAGATTATATTAGTATAAGAAAACTAGTTAGTAAAACGACCTTGATTACCAATTCGTACGCTAAAATGGACATTCGATATAAGTACCCACACACATCTACCCACATCGTGAGAAAACCATTAAAATACATAAACCTTAAAAATAACCCACACAGCATATTAATATACGTCGACTGGCCGGTTGGTGCAGTTGGTAGCACTCTGCCTTCTGAGCCGCTGGTCCCGGGTTCGATTCCTGAACAGGTCAAACATTTGTGTGTATGGACATGTCTGTTCGACCTGTGTCTGGGTGTGTTTATGTAGATAAGTTTTTTATTTTATTTTTTTTGTAAATATATAAGTATGTATTTTTTTTTTTTTTAATTGGGAATAGGCAGGCGTTTGACCACTATCTCAGCTGATGTTAAGTGATGATGCGGTCTACGATGGAGCACGCCTGCCTAGAAGATACCTATTCACTCGTGACTTGAAGATACCCAGGTCGTATTTTTTCGGAAATACAGAGTTAGGCAATGAGTTCCATTCGTTAGCTGTACGCACTAAGAATGTGGAAGCAAAACGCTTCGTGCGACAAGTTGGAACGTCCACCATGTATGGATGTCGCATTGCCGTCCTTCTGGTCGTCCTAAGATGGAATGGGGATGGCGGAATCAAATTATGCAACTCCAGAGCGCACTCCCCGAAATGTATCCGATAAAAAACCGATAAACTAGCGACATTACGTCGTATTTAAGTATATATATCAGTCATCAGGTTACCATAGTACGGGCTCTGCCTAGTTTGGGACCTGAAGACCTTGTGTGAATGTTGTCCCATATTATTATTATTATTATCTCTTTATTTTCTGTTTTTCTTAGGTTTAGTTTTTTTACAGTATAAATATCAAAAACAAAAATTAATAAAGATATTATAAAAAACCAAAACCTAGAGTTTAATTATTAATATGAAAATAAACTGCATAACACATTACATCTGCTCTCTACCATTATACCTCATACCTTAGTACTTCTGAGTACCATAATTCGTTTACAGTACATCATATATGGGGCCCCTAATCTGCCTCACCACTCAAGGTTGCCCAAATGTTTTGGTTTACATCATCGCTGCCGCATTTGGACACAGACGAGTGACCGCCGACCTGTCTGCCTCACTGCACGGCCCATAAACCAAAAAAGTATAATTCGGACCGAAGCAGGACTTAAAACTCCAGATACACAAAGCTAGCGGTTCAGTCTTGACCTGAATTAAAAATCGTATCAGTACCTCATACTTTTTTTTATTATTATTTATCACACTCATACCCCCTCACTAGGATTCCCTGTGTTGCGTGGCATGGACACACAAACAATTAAGACCCGGGACAAACACTTATACTCATCGCACAAATGTTTGCCCCTGCCGGGATTCGAACCCAGGGTCCCGGAGACACCGAACTCATGTTCATGTCACTGACACCGACCACTGCGCCACGGCGACCGTCAACTAGCTGCGTCCCGCGTTTTTATCCGCGTGGTGATGAAATAAGGTGACGATGGTGATGATGAATAAGCCTATGTGTTAATCCAGGGTATAAGCTATTTCCATACCAAATTTCATCTACATCCATCCAGCCGTTAAAGCGTGAAAGAGTAACAAACATAGATTCATACTCGTACTCATAAACTAAACTTTCGCATTTTTAATATTAGTAAGACATGATTATATAAAAAAACATAACTGATCATTTGTCTCTTTGATCTGGAGGTTATCCGCCTAAAAGAATATTGCTTTGACTATTGCTATAGCTTTCGACTGTCTTTCCGTTTTTTCAAACCAAAGAAAGCTTCAACAATTAATCAATTTTTGAAGCTTTCTTAGGTCGGAAAAGACGCAAAGAGATTCTAAAGATAATAGAAATAGTCAAAGCAATATTTTTAGGCGGATGACCCCGGTCAGTACTTGTGGGTGTACTCGTACATTACTCAGACATAACCCCATAATAATCTGACTGAAGTAGCCCCCGTCTATAATATAAAAAAGAATACTTTTCATAAAACGCGAAGGATGTTGAGTTTAACGTCAATTTACGCAGTTAGCGCTGATGATATCACTCTTCGCTACGCGCGATGCAAATGTACACTAATCAAACATTCTACAGCCGTTTTATTAGTAAATAGCATCGTATACTTTTTACCACATACTAAAGCTATATATAAATACTAGCTGCGCCCCGCGGTTACACCCGCGTGGATTACGGTTTTCCCGCTACCTCAATACTACACTTTTTCCGGGATAAAAGTAGGCTATGTGTGTTAATCCAAGGTTAAAACTATCTCCGTACTAAATTTCATCGAAATCTGTGTAGCCGTTTGTACTTGAAGAAGTAAAAAACATACACAAACTTTCGCATTTATAATATTAGTACGATGTTATACCTGTTATATTTGTCTAAGTAACACCCCACTGCGTCAATCTTTATTTTACACACATTAATCTAAATATATACCTATGTATTTATTATATTATATATATTCATGTATGTATATATCATATATCATCATATATGTATATATGAGAAGGTTTATTTATGTATGATTTCATACAAATTTTGTTATAATTAGCTAAGTAATTCTTTTTAATTCTTACTTTGTTGAACACATCCTGTAATTATTAGTTCTACAATATATTTCATTCACGGTTGCCTGGTAGAAATCGCTTTCAGCGATAAGGCCGCCTATTGTCTCACTATATTAATAGTTAAGTACTGTAATAACGTGTACAAATGTGTTTGTGATACAATAAAGCATTATCTATATATCTATCTATATCACTATTAATAGTTGACCTTAACTATTGTGTTATATTTTGATAAATTGAAAATTTTGAAAACCCGCAACAGTGCTATAAAATAATTCAAAAAACGAAATTTAATTGTGACTATCAACTCGCGGGCCCAGTCTGATGAAAAAAGAGGCTTTCTCAAATTCTAATCGTATATTTTTTGTATGTATCTGATTTCATACCAATGTACCGAAACATGAGTTTTACAAGACTGAAGACGCCGCAAAAAATATTTTATCCAATTTAAACTACTTTATGGAGCTTGAAATTATGAGAAACAACAAAAAAGTTAATTCAGAGTTAGCAAAAAATATCCACTGTCTGAGACGAAAATCTTCTCGTTCACTTCCATTGTAACGTGAACATTTTCGTATTTATTCTGTTGCTAAGTATTTATTTACATAATACAACAGCGTCACATTAAAAATGTGTCTAGCAAATCTAAGCTTAAGTATGGCCAAAACAGGATTACACATATTACTAAAATTATATGGCCAACGTTGTGTTTACAGTGCTCGTAAGTAAACAAAAATAACCGTGTAAATTTTTGTGTCAGGTGTGGCTGGTATGGTGGGAGGGTTGTGTGTGTGGGGGGATGTGTGAGAGGGTGAGTGTGTGCGTTCGTGTGAGAGGGTTAGTGTGTGCGTTCGTGTGAATAATGTAAATAGAAATATATGTGGTCCCGTAGGCGTTCGTTGCACAAATAGAAACAGCTGCGTCTTCCGTATAACCTTTTATTTTCAACTTATCTTCTAACATAACTTTTACACACATCTATGCCGCCCGCCATCTTGCTAACTCCCCCCTCGCTTCCTCCTCTACCTTTCTTGTCACTTATCGATGCGTTCCATTCCTACATATATCTAGTAATGTAGGTCATAATTTTAATGTCATACGGTGTATTTTCTTTATTTCATGTTCGAGGATAAGTATAAAAGAAAAGAACAAACCACAGTATTTTCAGTATTCGCTTTGCAATCGAAGCATATACAGTAGAGTCACACTAAACCGGCACTTCAGTAATTTGGTACGTCCATTAAGCCGGCATCGGCTTTATTTATTTATTTATTATTAATTTATCCTCCGCTTCTTACTCTCGTTCTACGATCGCCCACCGGTATCAGTATAACCTCAAAGGTTGACACAATAACAGTTACATATCTGCTATGTTGTTTTCAAATTGTAAATAATTAGCTAAAAATGTCAAGTAAATAGGCAACATCGGATTCTATCTCTTAAAATATAAAGTTATGATTTTTTTGCTGTATAATTCAGTAACCCGAGCATTAATATTATTAAAACTCACGTTCAAAAATTACTTAACACTGTTTCTACGGGTTTGTACCCGTAGATCGATTGTATCTGATATCGACTACGCGTAAGTGCCACGTTATACCCGTAGAAACAGTGTAAAGAAGTCCGAATTTTCCAATAATCCGGCAACACTAGTTTGCAATAGTGCCAGATTAGTGTGACTCAACTGTATTATATATGTATACTAGCTGCGCCCGCGGTTTTACCCGCGTGGTGATGATTGACGATGGTGAAAAGTAGCCTATGTGTTATTATTATTATTAATTTTTAAACATTCACACAAGGTCTTCAGGTCCCAAACTAGGCAGAGCCTGTACTATGGTAACCTGATGACTGATATATACTTATATACATATACACACCCAGACACAGGTCAAACAGGCATGTTATACACACAAATGTTTGACCTGTCCGGGAATCGAATCCAGGACCAGCGGCTTAAAAGGCAGAGTGCTACCAACTGCGCCAACCGGCCAGTCATTATTGCGGGACCTAAAGTACCTACATACCAAATTTCATCCAAATCCGTCCAGCCATTTAAACGTGATTGAGTAACAAACATCCATCCATCCAAACGTTCACATTTATAATATTAGTGGGATGGGATATATCTATCATAATAATGACGAGCGATGAATGGAATATACCCAGTTATTTTAACGTGACAATGGAATGACATCCCGCCCGACAATACAGATGTCGATCAGCCGAGATCATGTGTTCATAGGACAAATAACACGTTTTATCTACACATAGATATGATGTACATATGTCATTTCAATGTCATAACAGCAGGTACTTATATACTTATGATATATATGTATGTATGTTCAATATAGGGAAAACTACTAAACATCTCATCATAACAGGAGTGGTAACACAAGTGTACGATTAAGACAGATTTGGACTTTCTAGACTGATAAGTAACTTTAATTTTTATGTAATTAAGCAATGGCCCTAATTCTGTTAATCACACAAACTAGCTAAGATTCACTAAAATTCCTCAAAATGAAATTGCTCGTATTCTTTTTAGGCTTAAATTCAAATTCTTATAACTCCCTACAGCGCTCTCACTAATATAAGACGAGTTTTATTCTATTATTGGCGAATTGCGGGTAGTTTTAGTAGGCACCAAATAAGTGGCGACTTAATTTACCTAAAACTACCCGAAAATTTAATAAATAGCTTTAGTGATGTTTATTGATAAGTCTCATTATAATTAAGACTTTCTCGTAACCATATAAGTACCTTGTTTTACCTACCATATAAGTTAACTTATCTACATTTCCAATATTCTAGTTTATTTCAATTGAATAAGCGAATCACTACCAATATCTATGTGTACGAAACTACCCTACATCCTATCCTACTATTATTATAAAGTTATGTTTGTTACTTCTTCACGCTCAAACGGCTGCACTAATTTCGATGAAATTTGGTAGGGAGAGAGTATAGTATAGACCTCAGACTAACACATAGACTACTTTTATCCCGGAAAAATATAGTTCCTGGGGGATAATTGAGGTAGCGGAAAAACCGTAATCAATGCGGGTGAAACCGTAGCGCCCCGCGGTTTCACCTGCATGGATTACGGTTTTTCTTGTAATGCGTCACAATTTACAGACGTACCTTATACTACATGTATTTTTCGATATTTGATCACTTCGCCTGGTGAATTCAAGAGGATGCGCGTAATAAGTAAGTAAATTCTTTATAGACCCTGCAATAGGGATACTTATATTCCAAAAAAGTTAACAGTTCTTTTGGAATAAATAGATTTTCAGGAGAGATAACGGGAAATCGTGTCTAAGTAGGTGAATCCGCGGGGTCCAATTAGTGAGGTCATGAATAAAATAAAATAAAAAAAAACATTATTACGTTCTTATAATTTAGAAGCAAATCCCATCTCAGTGTCACTCAAGTTCTCATAACACACTCATCACAGTAGTGTCAATGAATATAATTGCCAGCAGGTGAGCATGGTAATAGAATATTGTGTCCATTAATTGACAGTTATTTAGGTTAGGAAACATTAATTAAGCTGTCCCGTACAAATGTCAACGGGAGCAATCAACTCAGGTCAATGGCGAATGACATTCTCAACATAATGTGTCGCAGTAGGAACTCAAGTTTGATAAACTGTTACCAAACACATAGGGTGTTCAGACAGCAGTCCTTGAGAGCCAGTAAGCATTCTAGGTGATAACATCTTCGACCACATCGTCACTGACCCTAATTCTATTAATCACTCGAACTAGCAAAAATTAATTAAAATTATTCAAAAAGAAATAGTTCGTATTATATTTGTGCTAAAATTTAAATTCGTGTTGGAGTTACACGAATTTAAATTTTAGCACAAATATAATATGAGCCATTTCTTTTTGAATAATTTTAATTATTTTTCGCTAGTTCGAGTGATATAGAATAATCGAATAATAATAAATACTTAATGCTATCATTGCTGGCCAATTTCGAGTAGTTTTAGTGGGCACTAAATAAGTGGCGACTTAATTTTATGTAAAACTACCCGCAAATGTCGAATCCGTAGAGGAATCAAATCATAGTAGCTACCTTATCATCAGGATGTGCTGAATGCGCCTTGAGCGCTCCCTTGATGCCAATTACCATTATAGCAAACTGGGCTGTATACTCAAAGCCTGTACGTTATGAATTAGCATGCAATACTGGTAGTCTATAGATAATATTAGCATGTACCTAGTGTAACGAGCAGTGGGTTAACTTTTAGAAAACAAACGCCGATCGTCTGTTACACGGCAGTATATAGGTAGTATCATTGTAATACCGTCTCAGTATCTAGTATCTTATCTATGGGTAATATTTACCTAATGTAAAGCGACTATATCTCAGAAAACAAATGCAAAACGTTTACACACTCATTCGCTTTGCACCTATACACAACGCACAAAACACATAGGTAAAGGCTCGAAATCAAATATCGATAAAAGACTTCTTCTAATTGACTTATGAGAGCTTGCGCAAATCAGCGTTCGTATCTCTGTTTATATGATAGAGTATGCATATAAGATACAAACTGTAGTATGTAGCATCCGTGCCAGGATACCATCAATACAGGATTTTAAGGAACAAATTCGGCTGCTAGTGTGATTTGAACCCACGACTACAGAATACCGTTCTGTCGCTATGCCATATACCCCCTTACTAATAAACATTCTTTACTCTCCGAATAGTAATTCAGTGTTTTTTTCCGTTCTTTCAACATAAACTGTTTAATTAACCGTTTTATGCCATTCACATAAATAGAATCGAAAAGCTTCAAAAAAAGTTTTTATATAACTTTACTTATGCTAGTAATCTCTGTGGTAGCCTTGAATCGTATAACTCAAGACTCAGTCACTACAAAGTAACCACACTGGAAGTCAGGCGCAGGGTAGCTGACATTGTGTTCCTACAAAAAATTGTTACAGGTAAAATAGATTGCCCAGAGTCACTAGAAAAAATGCCTTTTACTATCCCTCGAGCTGGTAGCCGTCTAATAAATCGTAAAACGTTTAATCTTCCTCCATGCCGAACAAACTATGGTCAGAACTCATCACTGAATCGTTTGTGCTCTTCTTATAACGATATTTGTTGTGAATTAGATATTTTCAGTGCATCGGTCAAAAACATTAAAAGTAAATTATTTCAAATGTTGATAAGTTGATTTTCTTCTTCTTCTTTTATTCTTTTGTTTAAATTGATTTTCTTTTGTTTAAATTATTATTCTTTAGTTTTAGAAACAACTATCATTGTGCATGCTGTGTTCGCACAGAGTAGGGCGTTCAGTAATTCATGTTCTCACTGTGTCTAAATTTTGATTTGTAAATGCTGTTTCGCTCAGTTTGCGAACCTAAAAGTAAAAAAAAATAAAAAAAAAAATAAAAAAAAAACTGTCATATTTGTGACAAAGACAAAACACTGAATAACTATTCAGAGATTATACAACGTTTATTAGTAAGTGTTCTAATGTATAGTTGGCGGACGGCTATTGAGCCGAGACACATCTGAGGGTTAAAGTGATTTCTGCATGTTAATGCAATGAAACATGAAACAATTAAATTATGTTACTATTTATACACTTCATGCTGTTCATTGATTGTCACGGAACACATAATTGATTGACGGAAAAATAATTTTACTTCAAGTATTTGTTTTTTAATAACTTGTAAGCATCAGTATTGGCATTCGGATCGAGAACCGTATGTTTAATTCTGAGGCGGTATTATATAATTTCTTAAAGGAAAATGTCAATTGAAATGGCAAAAAATTATAGGCATTGATAGGCACAAAACCTTGTTGCTGACAATCGTTTGATTGCAACAAATATTGCTCTAATCGGGCCGGGTCATAATGACATACAAAAATCTTCTTCTTCTTGTCCTTATCTCACACTAGGTGGGGTCGGCACAACATGTTTTCCTCTACCATTCTCTTCTATCATTCGTCGTCTAAGTGCTCACACCTTTCATAAACATGATAAAATGACATACAAAAATAAAAACAGATTTTGTGTATTAATTGGTTTCAAATATTACACAGATTATCCATACGGATGTAGCAAAATGAAAGAAATTATACATTTTGCATACATTTTGATTATTTTGCGTGTGACATGCATTAGATATGACTCTAATCCATATCATAATAAAAATAGCTATGTATCGATAGTTGCTCTACTGTTTTCTTCTTTTACTGTGTGTTTTACTAGGCAATCAGTTGCATTGGCGACCTCTTTGATTCAGGTGATGATGTCAACCTACCGCTCCTCGGGTAAATAAAATGGTTTTATGTAACTACCCACGTTTCTACCTACTTACCCTTATTAGATGGGTTGTTATTGTTTATATGTTTCAGAGGTTTGCCGGTATTTCATTGTTGTCAGTAGGTATATGTTAAAATCACTGTATAACGAAACAATCAGACTTTATGTGTTTAGACTTTACTAAACACATAAAGTCTGATTGTTTTTTAATTACAGATATTACAGAAATTATACACATATTATCCTACTGATATTATAAATGCGAAAGTTAGTGTGTATGTGTGTAAGTGTGTATGTATGTGTCCATGTTTGTTAGGTACCTCTTCACACTCAAACGGCTACACCGATTTCGCTGAAATTTAGTATGGATATAGCCTATGTGTCATACCCTGGATTGACACATAGGCTTATTTTCATCATCACTATCATCACCGTTTTTCATCACCACGCGGGTACAACCGCGGGGCGCAGCTAGTTCACCATATTCCCGTTGTTACAAAATAATGTCACTCTATATTAAATGCAATAAATTACAAAATAGTAAATAAAGCTCAATATGTCTGCGCTCCATATTTAACAATTATAATAATAATATAATATAATATAATATAATATAATATAATAATATAGGACAACATTCACACAAGGCCTTCAGGTCCCAAACTAGGCAGAGCCTGTACTATGGTAACCTGATGACTGATATATATACTTAAATACATACTTATATATATATACTTATATACATATACACACCCAGACACAGGTCAAACAGACATGTTCATACACACAAATGTTTGACCTGTCCGGGAATCGAACCCGGGACCAGCGGCTCAGAAGGCAGAGTGCTACCAACTACGCCAACCGGCCTGTCGTTATATCTACTGCTTATTATATTATTATATACTACTAATGACGCAATGATTTTATTTGAAAATAGAGTTTGTTTTGGTAACATTAATACCAAATGCTCCCGAATTAGCGTGAAATGTAAACAAATATCGTTTTGTAACCTACATTCTACTATAATGTTATTATAGTAGATAGGTATATAGGGTACTCCGTAATTCGTGAAACACCGCGTGTAAGCTTTACCTGTTCGGTATTGAAGTTGTCAATTATTTTGGCTGGCCGGTTGGCGCAGTTGGTAGCACTCTGCTTTCTGATCCGCTGGTCCCGGGTTCGATTCCCGGGCAGGTCAAACATTTGTGTGTATGAACATGTCTGTTTGACCTGTGTCTTGGTGTGTATGTGTATATGAGTACGTCTATCAGTCATCAGGTTACCATAGTACAGGCTCTGCCTAGTTTGGGACCTGAAGACCTTGTGTGAATGATGTTAAATAATATTAAAAAAAAATATATAATAATAATTTGATGTAATCACTTATACGCGGTAACGTTTACCTTTTTTGTAATCGTATGCTCCAACCTTTTTACATACATAAATATATTCACGTCTCTTTCCCGTAGGGGTGGGCAGAGACCACAGCCTTCCTAATGCTACGATCCCGACACACTTCTTTCGCTTCATCCACGCTTATCAGATCTTTTTTTTTTGTATCACACTCATATCCCCGCACTAGGATTCCCTGATTTTAATAGAAGAGGTTCGGTTTAGTGTACTCTTGACCTGACCCTTTCGCAGTCTTTTGGCGATAAAATAAAAAGTTAATGTTTTTTAAAAGGGTACCGGCATTAAAATGATTTTTAAGGGCCATATCAACTGTAGTTGATCTGTGAACTGTAAACTTTATCAACATAAGTAGCTAGACAATCGATATTTAGTCATCGTAACATTGTTAGAACCATTTCATATAAAAAAAAATAAAAAATTATATTTGACAAAAATTGGAACAACCGACTTCTTAACCAGTATATTTTGGTAATATTTCCTCGAGATATCATAAATTAGCTATTTTGGATCAAATTAAATGGGACTATTGAAGGGGATCGGAAGCATACTTTATACGAAACTCCTCCTTTTTTGAAGTCGGTTAAAAACGACGCAACACTGTCGGATCACAAATAAATTGTTTTAAAACAACGTAAAACTTAATTGAATATTAATATTTTACCGTCTAATTAATAAAACGTTGAACTTTGTCATTGATATTATAAAATGATTTTAAATAATTATCAGCTCATAATTAAGTGCGCCAGCTTCATTTACCAAATGGCGATTTTGGCGAGGCCATTGCGATCATATATTATATACTTTGTGACCGTTGCGTAGGTTCTACCTTCAGTCGACTGCTTACATTGTAATATTGGTGTAATGTCATTGAAATTTAAATACTGGAATAAAAGTCTCATTTCCGACGAAATTGCAAGTGTATGCCAAGTTGTGCGTCATCCATTCTCACACAGACAACAGAGCAGGGTGCCAATTCTCTTATTTATTAATAAGATCAATTCATAAACAAATATGTTTAATGTTATCATATATAAACTTGTTATTCCGCTTAAATAACAATTGCATCTCGATTGCATTGGGGTAGAAATTAGAACTGTGAGCCATTACAATTATACTCTCCCTCTGCCTGTAAACACCCGCGAGCTTCTGTAATGTCATCCGCACCTGTTAAGGCCTTAAGAGAATTGATACTCAGCTTAATCTTAGTCAATATTTTTAGAGCAAAGTTTTTTTTTTTTTTTAATATTGGTCAACATTCACACAAGGTCTTCAGGTCCCAAACTAGGCAGAGCCTGTACTATGGTAACCTGATGACTGATATATACTTATATATATACTTATATACATATACACACCCAGGCACAGGTCAAACAGACATGTTCATACACACAAATGTTTGATCTGTCCGGGAATCGAACCCGGGACCAGCGGCTCAGAAGGCAGAGTGCTACCAACTGTGCCAACCGGCCAGTCAAATTATTCTTGTCTCTCTTTGAATCATAAATTCAATCGTAATATGTAAGCACTTAGATTTAATGCGTCGTAAATAACAATTCAGAGGATATAATTTAAGTTTTGGATGGTTGTCGATTTCGACCTCGTGATGTCAGCATCGGAATAGTTCCTTCCTGTTTCTCTATTATGTTCACTGAAATCCTTTATCTCCATCATGGAATGACGTAATTCTGTATCATACATGATCACGATTTCTTTCCATTATACACGCTCGCGGCTATTTCAGTGACATGTTTTTTTGTCGTTCTTCTATTACCCATTCATAAAATCGATTTGGTAAATTTCCAAATCGACATAGGGAGGCGGGTGAATGCGGCTTGTTTGCATTTAGGTTTGTTGTCTTGTTGTTTGACTTTCGAATTGTCACGTTTTTACATCTATGATTTTTTAACTTGTCGATATAGTGTGCCTTAGCTTTTACTGTTTTATTGAATAAAATTGTTATATTGATTATAGGATAACGTATTCATTCTGCAATACCTGATCACAATCGCTCTTCTATGGCAGACGCACGGATTTTTGACGATATTTTTTTTGTCGACAAAATAATTCTCATTCAATGACTATTGAATCAATTTGATAGTATTTCAAACCGATTTATATGAGCGATGTATGAGTATATTTGCATTGAGGCTTTACATTTGAGGTTTGTATGTCTAATAGTGACAGCATGGGCTCATCGATGTGGTGTATATTGTTTTAAAAAACAGGAAAACCGGCTCGGCGTACCTACATATGCAAAATAAATGAAAATACATATAGATTATCTAGCATCAATTTGTTTTTGCCTTTGTTGTGTAACCTATTTTATTTTCTTATCCCTCGCTTCGCTCAATGCTCTTGTCAAAGCAAAACCTGAGTGTGATCTCTTTAACGACAGGGGGCATGATATCTTGATGGAATGTCTTAGTTACTGTGAGTCTATTTCGATAGAGAAAAAACAACTTCGACTGTAACAGAATATACTATATGACGTAATATTTATCTGATCGTACGTTTTCTTAGTTGACATTTTTCATTATATATTTTTTGTTTAACATTTTTATATTACTTTTGTCTTCCTTATTATTGTATTGCATATTTTTATCATTAGTCTAATTCGTGTACATATGCAGTTCTAATTTGAAATAAATGAATAAATAATAAAACTATAAATCAAATTATTGATTAAAATTACATTGAAATAAAAGCATCAATTGACTTGCTTGCCATAAAAAAAGGTTGCCTGAGCTTTATAGAAAATAGTTATTCTTCTTCTCTCCGCCATGTGCGTCCACTGTTGGTCATATGCCTTTCCATATAGGGGGGATTCGCCAATACTCGCCAAGCTTGGCAAGTTGGCGAGCGCAGTATGATTTCCAATCCTCAGAAGGCGCTGCTGCCCACCTTCTGGTATGTGGTCCTATTGCCGACTCTTACGGCACCCGCGGGTAGAGATGGGGGAGTACTATTCTAGGCCGGTACAACCACGGCCAGTCGAAAATAGTTCGAATAATTTAAATTTCAATTTATGATCTGGCAGCACCTTAATTACATTCCTAATTGACAGCCGTAAATTAAAGATCAATGCGTCAATTAGAATGCTAACTGTATACACAAAGGGTAGCTTCATCATCGATATCAATTATGGAGTCAGGAGTGATTCAAGCGTACCGTAGGAGTCAATTGGCTGGCCTAAGGTCGTCATGAAGACCCACGCGTCGGTGACATCACAAGAGACTCGTGCTTTGAATGATTTCAAAACGTGTTGGTATGTCATGCAATTGACATCATGCACGTTTTTTCGCATGACGCGATCAATGGATATCCTAATAGGACGACTGTGAATGCAGCCATTGTTAATTATTTTCAATGACCTTTTATTTCTATTATACTGGTTTATTTTTTCTGTGAATTGCAGTAGTGATAGTTTTTCAAATCTTTCATCGATTGAAGTTAGAACGATTGAGTTTATTTCTAGTGCAATATAATCACGTATCTTTCGATTTATTCTCATTCCAGTCTATTATGTAATAATACATTTATTTCGCATATTTTTGCATTTAGTTCTGTGCATTGTTCATTTATAAAGTAAGCAAACCTATGGATCGTAGCTATTTTTTTTACAGTCAGCAATCTCGAGTCTCGAATGTTTCTAATTGTTTATACTGGCCATACTTATAGCTCTGTTTGAACTGAATCAACACCCCATTACCTGTTAATTTCATTTATTATATAGAATTTCATTCACTCAACCAAATGTAGTATTTACAGAGCAATATGTAGACAAGTATTGTTTTAAACTTTCATGGCTTTTCACAATAAAAATATTGTTTAACACGGGATACGCACCATGATTTAGATTTTGATTGAGTTCTCGATATTTCGGCGCGGTTCCACGCACCAGTCTCTCCGTGATCATGGTGCGTGGAACCGCGCCGAAATATCGGGAACTGAATCAAAATCTAAATCATGGTGCGTATCCCGTGTTAAACAATATTTTTAATATGTAGACAATCATATAAAAACAAATTGGTTGTCTGTAAAGTCGGTTTACGGACGATAGATTTACGTGATAACGTCATAATCATTTATGACTTTGACTTTGACTTCGACTTTGACTGACTTTGACTTTGACTGACTTTGACTTTGATTATTTTATGTAATACAAAACTCAGATGGAACGTTACGCGGAACGTTACTATTTTTCATGAGTGTTGCTGGTATTTATCAATTTATAAAACGTTATCACGTCAACAAAAAACACATTGAGGACAAAAAGAGTAAACTAAGCATTTGCTGAGCTCACGTTTTCTTGTCTTCGCGGCGCTGGTCTTCAATGTACTTACTCCTAAGCTTGGAGAGCTAGGATTAAAAGTATAAGCGGATAATTAATTGTAAGAGCAGAAATTATCATGAACAGGTTGAAGCTTTATGTTTCATACGACCTTTAAAACTTGCAGAGCTGTGTTTAGGAATAGTTACACAATAAGTGCCTTTAGATTGCATATTTAGTCTATGAATATCCTTGGTTCAAGTCTAGTTTTACAATGGAAAATAAATAATGACGCTGTTTAAACATTATACTAGCCTACATAGTATATCATATCCTGGAGTTTTCAAGTCGCGAGTGATTAGGTACTTTCTAGGTTTGCGTGCTAAATCCTAGACAACGTTATCACGTAACATCAGGTGAGACAGTTGTCAAACGCAAACTTTATATGTGTAAAAAAACAAACAAATATCCGCGAAACATTTTCTGCCTGTAAAAGTTGAAGAGTTCCATCTTTTTCTCTGAGAAGCATAAAATATAATGCATAATTTTCCAGTTGGAGAACATACTTTAAAAAAGATTCTAAAGTAAATAACGCCTCTTTTTTGAAGTCGGTTATTAAAAATATAATAAAACTATATATTCAGTATATTTTCAGACAGTCGCCGTGGCGCAGTGATTAGTGTCATTGACATGACTTCTGTGTCTGCGGGACTCTGGGTTCAAATCCCGGCAGGGGCAAACATTTGTGCGATGAGTGTAGATGTTTGTGTGCTGTGATTGTGTGTGTCCATGCCTCCCGCGATACAGGGAATTCTAGTGCGGGGGTCTGAGAATGATAATAAAAAAATAAAAAACGCTAATTTAAAAAGTAAAAAAAAAAAAAAAATCAGATTCATGCTGTCCATCTATTTGTGCCATATCAGAGAATTCTTCTTCTTGTGCCATCCCCTAACGGAGGTCGGCGATCATTAGGGCAACTTTAACCTTGGAGACTGCCGCCCGGAATAGGGATCTGGTACTCAACCCAAACCAGTCACTCAGATTTTTCAGCCAGGAGGTGCGTCTGCGGCCAGGTGGTCTATGGCCTTGTATTTTGCCTTGGATTATAAGTTGCAAGAGGCTGTATTTGTCGAATCAGAGAATTACTGGTTCTCAACACATTTAAAACGGCTACAAAACTATGACTTGTATCGGAAGTCGTATTTGTTTCTATTGGCTTGATAGCAGTGCGTCATTTCTGTAAATAAAAATAGCCGTCAAACAAAATAATTAGCATTAAGACATGCGATAGGAAACTAGTATATTAATAACGATGAAGTCATACTGTTTGCTAGCGAAATTGTACTACGACCTTCGTGCCAAACAAAACAACATTGCAGTTAGTACCAATGCAGTGTGAGACAGTTGTCAAACGCAAACTTATAATAGTAAAAAAAAAAAAAATTGGTTGTCTCTAAAGTCGGTTTACGGACGATAGATTTACGTGATAACGTCATAATCATTTATGACTTCGACTTCGACTTCTGACTTCTGACTTCTGACATCTGACTTCTGACTTCTGACTTTGGACTTTGACTTTTGACGGAAACGGAAACGGAACGTTACTATTTTTCATTTTGGCATTAATCAATTTATAAAACGTTATCACGTCAAAAAAAAAAAAAAAAGTGTCGTCTACAACAATGTAAACAAAGAAATTGATCACAAGTAGAATAGTCATAATTTATTCCGTTTATTTTATTTCTATTTTATTCCACGGACTGGCAAGCGCAGCATAGGACGGCCACCGACTAGGTGGACAGACGACCTCACTAAGATTGCAGGCAAGGGCTGGATGCGAGCCGCTTCCAACCGGTCCTTGTGGAAATCAATGGGGGAGGCATTTGTCCAGCAGTGGACGTCCTATGGCTGAGATGATTTTATTTCTTCGGATAGAAAGTTCTCTAGTTCAGTTGAGGCTCAGATAAATACAAAGCCTGTATACGCAAAGAGTTCAGGGTGTCAAGTCCACTAATTTCATGTTAATATTCAGTCCGGTGCTAGTTCGTAGCGATACTACGAAAATAAATCACTTCATAGTATAAAACAAAGTCGCTTTCTCTGTCCCTATATCCCTATGTATGCTTAAATCTTTAAAACTACGCAACGGATTTTGATGCGGTTTTTTTAATAGATAGTATACTATATACTATAGTATACCTATTAGTGAATAGGTATCTTCTAGGCAGGCGTGCTCCACCGTAGACCGCATCATCACTTAACATCAGGTGAGATAGTGGTCAAACGCTTGCCTATTCCCTATAAAAAAAGGAAAAAAAAAGATAGAATAAAAAAAATAGGGATCCTTATAATTTTTTAATTTAGAAAATTTGTTTCCGTACGATGCCGGGTTTTTTTTATATATTCATTTCCATGGTACAATTATGAATATAAGTCTTTGTAATAATACTTCACAAATAACATGAGTTGCTAAACTGGCATGGTCACTAAACAAGAATAAATAATTTTTTTATCGGGATATTCACCATGTGTTATATTGATAGAGGGTAGAACGTTTACTCTGCTCTTAAAAACACCTACCCGCAGAAACTTTACTCTTGAACATGTCCCGCATGTTACTAAAATCATATAAATATCCTGATAATACAATTAATTCTAACAATGAAATGTCTATGGAAAAGTGCACCTCATTAGGTGCAAATGTAATTAGCAAAAACTGTCAATCAGGCAGCCTCGCGCTGGTGATAAAACAAAAAACACACAAAAGAAAAGAATTAACTTAAATCTCTTCAAACCTCACAATAGTTCTGTGTATCACTCGCAATGATATTATATGTTTATATGAGGTAGATGTCGCACAAGCGCGCGGAAACTGAGGCGGCAAAATTAAGTCAATTGTAGTAATTTTCATTGCGACGCGTATTTCAAGCGCAAGTCTAAACATATAGCTATCCTTTTCTATATTATTTGTACCGTATTATCTGTCGCAGTAAGCATGTTTATGTCGTAATGGAACAAAATCTGAGCACCGCGCAGTATGAATATACGTCATCTTTAGTAAAACATTGGTGTCAAGGCTCAGGTTTATGTGACGTAAGCCGAATGGCAGATTTGATTTATGACGCACCATCCTTCTGTAAAAAGCATATGTCTGTACGTATATGTTCTTATACTACGTACTCGTATACTCTTGGGATGCGTTACTGATATCAGGTACTGAGTGGAGGCCAATCTGTGAACTGTTCTTCAATATAGGGAGCGCTGGCTTCGAACTTTAACAATACGAAGCGATGATAGGCTCAGCGGTGGGAGCGTCGACTGACAAACTGACGAACGCTAGTTCGATCCTCATCAACGGCATTAGCTTCCAATGAAGGTAGCACGGTTATAAAATTCCCAGCATGGTGATAGCTACCATCTTTAAGTTTGAAAAGCTATCACAAAACACATAGTGTGTTCAGGCTGGAGTCCTTGAGAGCCAGTGAGCATTCTAGGTCTAGCGTGATAACATCTTCGACCATCTTGTGAGATAGTCGTTAAACGCTAGATCTATACTGTGTAAAAAAGAACTGTAATTCACCGATTGAACTCAAGACCCATTTTGGTGACACAAAAGAAAATCATAATGACGCGCACGAATGCGGAAAAGCTCCATTACCCAATAGTAGTAAGGATATACGGGTTCTGGCTCACTCCTCAGCCTTGAGCCAGAAGCCGGACCGCGGGTGGTTCAAACTAAAAAAAAAAAAAAAAAAAAAAAAAAAAAAAAAAAAAAAAAAAAAAAAAAAAAAAAAAAAAAGTAAATCGGGCACGCCGGATCGATCTGTGCTATCCGTTTTTTGATATCTCTTCAGGATTCCGAGATAGTTTTCAGGATTCTGCATCTCCAATACCCCTCATTACCATTAGGCTAATTACGGTCCGCGACGCGCGCTCGCCAGCAACCCTCATTACCATTAGGCTAATTACGGTCCGCGACTCGTGTTCGGTCTCTCTTTGTGTGAATCATCAGCGTCAGCCTTGAGCCATAAGCAAGGTGGCTCAAACTAACTAAAACATGCTACTTTTGCTTATTGTACTTAGGTATTTGTTTCTATGATATCAATAACAACAACCACAAATTCTTATATATTGTATTTCTCTTTATTCATCTATAAAACAGCATTTATACATATTATAAAGTATTACATCATTCACCATTGTTTGTGAACCGAATAATCGAATAAAATCATGCATTCTCTTTCCGACGAATTTGTAGTACAAATACATCAAACAGTACTCGCCACATACTGAAGTATAATCATTTTGCACCCTCTTGCTGTTAAAATCCCACACTCTGCAGGTTCTATTCAGAAAAATTCTATGAGGTCCTGTGGGTGGTCGGCCGAACGAATCAAAATATTGACCTACTTTGTTTTTATCTATGTGTATGGCTACCCAGTGGGAGCCAGGTTGTGTATCTGAATCCAAATTGCTAACTATATACGCTGGCACTTCGATATGGATTGGTAATCTGTTTGCTGCATATACGTTATTTTGTATGGAGGGATTAATTTTTGATAAATGGTCCTTAATCTCTATTGTGTTCATACTGTGTAAACAAAACTACGTCCTGCACTTGTGCTACCTTGTGATCCTAATCGTCGAATGAACACCAGGCCACTACTTACGTTAGTGTTTAAAACATCTAACCTAACCTAACCGACGATTGAGCACCAGGGCACTTCTCACATCGATATTTTAGATACATGATCCTTAATCTCTATGGTGTTCATACTTTGTGAATGTTCAGTATAACAATTTATATAAAGAAAGCTTTAAATAAAACATATGAGCTATGTTGAGTATTTTATTTATTGATATCATCCTTATATCTACAATACAATACAATTTTATCTTAACTACTATAATCTACGATCACGTTACGATTTTTGTCTATTTCAATTACATTATCGAACTCAGCATAAACAATACAGTTGATAGTTTGAGATAGAGACGTATCAAAACGAACTTCTAATCTTACGCTACCATTTCTTATCAGATTCCAATGACTTAATGAGTTAGCTGACAAGTCAGGAGTTAAGTCAAAAGCTAATAGACAAAAACCTTTAGCATATTGCTCTCTAGATATTCCATTGCCTTCGTTAAGAAAATGTATGCCCGTTCCTGAGAATAATGTATGATAGGCGGCAGTGAAAGTATTATTCTCGAAGGATGGTTGTAACGCTTTAGAAGGTATTTGTTGACCATCGATATATAAACAAAATGAACTCATATCGAAATTTTCAAAATTAAAGGGATTTTTAGTAAGGCTACCATTGAACGCCGCGTTATTAACGAACCCGACAATACATCTTTTAGGTATTTGCCCCAAAAATATATTATCAAGTGTTTTTCCCTGAACCCCCGATGGTATTGTTAAAACTTTAACTTCGGCTCGAGTAATAGGATATTTAGCTGTAGTGGAGGCTAAAACTTTTTGATGTGCAAGTAAAACCGTTGGATTTATTCGAGCTCTACGTACAATAAGCGTTGCATCCAAAATTCGTGCTTTTAACTTTAAATCATTCGAGGCAGCCATCAAGTTAAAAGTTTCTCTTGATCGCACTAATTTAACAGCCATATCAACGCCATTGATCAAAAATTTTTCTTGATTGAATAAGTCACCGTGCAGATGTCCCATCATTTCTATTTCTTTACTCTCAGCAGCAAATTCTTGACGTTTTGTGAATCCTTTATTACTTTCGTCAGTTGAATCCATTTTTCCTGATGTATCTTCATACCAAAGACCACAGGTTAGATGTGAGTCTTTAGCTGCGGGGGTATAATTCAACAGAGTTTCTATGTATGCACGATACGCATATGTGTTATTTGGTGGAGAAACGAGTTTTTGATTCAAATAAACATCAAGTTGATTAAAGATTGAATGCATCCAGTTATTAACTGGAGCCACCACAGCTGATGAATTTAGCTTTGAAGAGTCCTGGTTTAATATTTTCGCTTTTATATGTAACAACGTATGAGATAAGTCTATGTAGTCATCACCTGCTCCTGGCACTTGAAATTCTATGGGTCCATCATCAGCAAGAGATGAAATTGGTTTATAATGTATCCACATTCCATTTTCTATACTAGTTTGTGTAGACGGTAAAGCAAATAAATCTAATTCTGACTTAATGCACTCGCAGGAATGACTATGTAAAAAAGACATTATAAAAATATTTTAAGAAAATATGTCCCTAATTTTTTTGTTTAGTTTATTCTTTTTAGTAGCTTTCGCTTTAGTGGTCGATGGTGAAATGAGAGAAGAGTGATGTTTTTTCTTTGTTTTATACCCTGAACCAGTCATGTTCATGCGATCAATTTTGGCATCGGCTTTCCTTTTCAAATTAGAGCCTGCCTCCTTAAGTCGTGATTTGATCGATTCTTCCATAGGTCTTGAACTAACCATATCAGATAAAAGACCTACTCCTGCATTTAAAGCTTCTTTGCCAATCACTCGAGCCCCACTAGAAAGCAATGGTAAAACTGACCTAAACAACCCTCCCAAAAAGCTACCGATTCCATGACCACGCTGATATGGGACTCCTTTGTAAATTACTCCAATACCGGATCCAGCTTGACGTGAATAATAATGTTCATAAGGACAAGATATTTTGCTGTGTTGAGAATACATTATAATTTGCTAAAATGTAGTTTAATGCACACCGTTCCGAACTGGAATGGTATTTTTTGACCAGTGTTTGATCTTATATCTATTTCAATGGTATCAAACTCTCTCCGCATTACTGGTAAGTAGTGAGGCGGTGAAAACACATGCATTTTATTAGCTCCATAAATATACTTTGAAGGGTCTAATGGTATTATTCTCAGTAATGGAGTCATCACATCTCCAACAATCTGTGGTTCGATTATATCACAATAAACAAATAATTGTGACGGCAGCCCTAAGTGTAAGTTAGCTGGACATTTTCCAAAGCCCTTGCCAACGAGATTTTTATTTGGTTCAAACCCAAGCTGAAGAGACAGTTGAGTTGACAATGTTAATGATTTTATGTTTTCATCATTCACTGTCACATTCACGAATTTTGATATTACATCATAACGAAAATTTATGTCTTCTTTTATGTTGTTTAATGCTGTTAAAATATGGTTAATATTGTCATAGTTTGTAGCTGGAATGTGAGTTTTGTAGTACACAAGAGAAGGTTGTATTTCTTGAGGCATTTGCATTTTTTTTGTGATGTAAACAACATTTTCATGATCTTGAACTGTAAACATCGTACATGGGTATTGAAACTCAACGACGCCGACATACCATGATCCTTCAAGTATTATAGGCTTTGGCAACTTAGTTGAGAAAAGCGTGGTTTTGTTTTCTGGGAAATATTCCGTAGAACTGTTGCTTAACAATGTTAAATAAAAACTTTCTTTTATCATATTTGTTTTAATTGAGATGCTAAAATCCAACTGTTAAATTTATCTGGATAACCTTTCCACTTGACTAACACTTCTTTTCTGTCACCAGATAAGCGAGTACGAATGATTTTATCTACTTTGAAGTGTGAAGTAGAGTCATACGTAACTTTTTGGAGCTCACGTTCATAAAACGTTCCTACAATTGGTTCATTTTGTAAATCTTTTAATGTATAAACCACCCATGGTGAGCGATCTATTACTGAAGAGACAATGAATACTTCATCGCTCCAATTCGATTCATATCCTTTTTGAAATACATGCTTATATTTAGTAATTCTAACATAATCACCTACATGAAAATTTGGAGTTAAGATAGTGAAGGTCCTTGTATTGATTTTTCTATCATATAAGTTATTCCAAACCGTTATTATATTACTTGAGTTGACATCAGCTGGACTCATTTTTATACTGGAGTGATAACCATGATTATAAGCATATATTAAATTTTGCAAAATATCTATGTACCTATAAGTATTGTTATGAGTAAAGTACCGCCACATTTTCATTTTAAGTGTTCTTTGAAATCGCTCTACTATGCTTGCTTTAATATCTGGATTATTTGTAGTATAGTAATTAATTTTTTTACTTTTGAAGTATGACAGCACATCTTTAGATACAAATTCAGTTCCTTTGTCAGATTGTATATGAAAAGGTGTAGTATTAGCTTCATTAAATATGCTTACGAAACATTGCTTAATAGTTACAGAATTTTTCTTTTGAATGGCTCTAGCATATGCAAATTTAGAAAATACGTCAATCACACAAAGTATGTAGTTATAACCTTCATTATATTTAGAATAAGTCCTCATATCGCTTAAATCAGCTTGCCAGAGCTCGTTAATATTAGATAATATATATCTATTCCTAGGAAATTTTCTATGTACAGGTTTATGCAACGTATACGTTTCTTGAGACTGCAACCATTTTTTAACCTCACTTTTATTCATTTTACCTTTCATTGCCTTTGTTAACTTTTCTATGCTACTGTAACCAGCAGGATGTGCAGCGTTATAATATATTTGATTTATAAGTTGTATGGGGTCCAATTCACTATCCTCTAGTATGGAGTCCATTTCTCCCAGTCAAGTTTCTTACGAATTTTTGTTCTGTATTTATCCGAGTTATCCGAGGGAGTACCAAATTCTTCATCTGTTGAAGTTTCGCCAAGCTCTTTCTTGTGTAGTTTATTAATATAATTGATTCTTTTTGGATTCCCTAAGTAAGTAAGTGGTATTTTAATATCTTTCAGTGTCTTTGCAAAGTTTTCCCAACCTATTGGATCACTTCTCTTGAGTGGCCTAAGTATATCATTTACTAAATCAACAATATTGCTTCCTGGAATTTTCTCATTGTCTATAAGCACTGTACCATCATCGTCCCATCGAATTTTCTTTTTACTCAATGAAAGCAAATTTAACAACGATTCACCTTTTTTAGCATATGTTTTTGGAATACAACTGAGTATTTGATTTGACGAATAAATATTACTCCTGTTTTGAGTGCTAACTTGAAGTTTTTCTTCTTCGTTCTGTATCTGAGAAGAGACTAGATGCTTAGCTACAGTTTCATCTTTTATATTTGATTCTAATAATTCTGCATTCTTAGAGATTATCGGTATTTCAACAGGTCGTCGATTTTCTTCATTGAAATGTAAATATCTCTGCAGTATTTGTAAGTATAAGATACATTTTTTTCTATCATCCATATTCGTATTTAAGATGTTTTTCATTTCAATATCTAATCTGGATGTTGGATCATCTACACTGTTGTGTTGATTTAGTTTCTCTATCATGCTAGGTTCAATAAGTAACATCTTTTTAGCATGCTCCATTTTTCTTTACTTAATAAAAGAACCAAGTAATCCACTTAGTATTGAACCCAATATTATAGGTAAAAATGCACCACCTTTTTGTATGATAATATTTTTTCTTACTTTATTTGTGCTTTTGCGTACTAACTTGCGAAGAAGAGATTTGTGTTTTTTTAATTTTTTCTTATTTTTTTCTTCAATCGACACCTTACCTTGCAAGACGTTATGAATGCATTCACAAATGCAGTTTATTTCTCCATCACCACATGACTTTAAAAGAGCTGTTCTATATTTTGGTTTTAGTTTATGCAGTGCAGATAACAATTCTTTGTGCGTCTTGAGGCTTCGCGACATTATTTGAAAATGATAGGAATTTGCTGGTTCTTGGCATATTTAAACCCCTTTGTTGGTACATATACATGACAATAATGATCTGGGGGAAAGACACTAGTTTTTATACGACATAGATCACTAGTATTTTGTTTTAAATCAATCATAATATATCCATGTGCTTCTTTGGTGGCATCCTTGTAGGCATCTTCTATGAACTTTGGATTTTCCGGTGCTACTTGACGTGCCAAATACCGGATTTGTGTTTTGTCACGTGGATTTTTAAAGTAAATGATATAACTTGAATTTAGTGAAATATCTCTTTGTCCTCTTCCTTGATGAAATAAGTTTTGAGTAATGTAAAATACACTCAAGTTTCTATGATGACTGCCTTTGGTGAAAATATCTACAATTCGCCCATCAGATTCTCTCATCAGATCATCAATAATTACAAGATTTGCATCTTTACCATCAAACATACTGAGATCTGGAATACCCTGATGGTAATTTACATTTTTTAGGTTGTACAAAGGTTGCATTTCGTCAAAGCACCAAGTTATTTGCATAAAAGGGGTGCTACAAATATCTTTTGAATATTTTATGAAATTAGTAACAAAATTAGATTTTCCACAACCACTTGGTCCGGCTACTATTGCAGTAAACGGATGAACAAAATGAAACATCTTAGCACACGTGTGAACTGGTTTAGGTATAGGAATAAAGTAAAAGACATTTCTTTGACATACTTGATTTATTTATTTGAATATCATTTTATCAATTCAAATCATGTTTTAAAGATACATAATAGTTTATATAATACATCATCTTAATCATCTAAACAAATATCTTACACTATTTATTCAACTTGAACAAAAATAATTACAAACTATTTACATGTTTATATTTACATCTTACCCTAATTTATGATGACCCCATGCTATTGTATCAACATTATTAGGTAATATAAATCTTTTTGTGTCATTATATGATAAACAAACTTTATTAATTTGCTGTGTGAATATAGTGTGCTTAATTGATCGAAATCTATACATAGTATCATGATAAATATTTCTATTCAACAAGCAGGACTTATACATTTGCATTGTCATCCTTCTTGTGACACTTTTATTTACACCTTTAGCTTTTGTTGTTAATTTATTTTCGCATTGGATTGCATACATCTTTGATCTCAACCCTACAAATTCTTTTACTATTTTTCCATTGTTTTCATCTTTAAAAAATCC
This sequence comes from Apeira syringaria, assembly GCA_934044485.1. Lineage (NCBI taxonomy): Eukaryota > Metazoa > Arthropoda > Insecta > Lepidoptera > Geometridae > Apeira > Apeira syringaria. The sequence continues at coordinate 5,861,267 of OW203672.1, read as the reverse complement.
CAATTTCTTTTTATTGATTTGTGGATAACCAAACATGTTGTCTGAAGGATAATCAGACGTATCGAATCGTGAAGAGAGATCAGGTTTAATGTCTTCATAAAAATTATTTGTAAAAATTTGGTAAATTAAGCTGTCGGTGTCAGTGTATAATAGTTTCGTTTTATCACCGAACTTATGCAGCATATAGTCGTAATGAAACTCATACATCAGAGTTTTTGATATGTCCAAAATGGAAAACCCTAAATAAATTGGTTTATCGTAACACAATTTAGTTTTTTTTAACTGTACAGCCACCAAGTTTTGAGAAAAAATTGATACGCTATGAAATTCAGGTTTTGCAATAAAATCTTGAACACCCAAACTTTTACCGTGATTTTCCCAGTGAGTAAGTAATTTAACGTTTACTCGTTTTTCAATGTTTTCCATTGTTTTTCCAAATACCGAATTGTTCATTAATTTGTAAAAATCTTTTTCGAAATCTGACACGGCTTTTGTTCTTAGTTCAGTATTTAGATCAATGTATTTTTTTAACCATGGACTTTGTTTAAATTTTAGTATTCTGTGAATTTTAGTTAATTTTAGTCCTAATGCTAGACATTGTTTTAGATTTCTGTAATGAATCTTGTATTTTATTTTGTTATTTAAATTTGGGATTAGTTTTTTCTCCTTTGTTTCACCTACACAAATATTTTCAGGACACAATGGAAAGTCAGAATGCAAATCATGAAGCTCCTTAGGATATTCAAGATCAACTTCAAGAATAAAACCATACTCAGAAGTATCAGAAACTTTAAAATTTGTTTCTGGACTCACCCACTCGAAACAACCTTCAGGTAGGTATTGAGACATGGCCCATCCATAAAGGTTGTTAGCATCAAAATAAGCTAAATATGAAGTAGGTATATTTTTATCAAAGTCATTTAAAAATTCGTTATTTGCTTTAGCATGACGATTACTACATTGAGATACACCACCTCTAATACCAGTCTTAATAAATGCAATTATATCAATGTCAGTTAACAACTCTAATTCAACCTTTGTATGTTTTAACATCGCGTCCCAACTTAACCCAGGTGCAGTGTAATAGTGACTCGGGTCTAAGCCATATGTTTTAAGACAAATATCTCTGAAATTTTCAAACACGTCAGTAAGCAGCAACACATCAGTTTTTAAATATAAATTAGAATAGTCTAGCATATTACGACAAACAAAGTGTTGCCAAACATCTTGGGCACGGTTGTATTCTTCATCTGAGATACATGTATCAGTAAGTGAACTATAAAACTGTTCTCGATTCGGTAAAGATGTTGAATTTAAACTGTCATATGAAGTCATGAACTCATATGGATAAATTCCTTTCTTACGAAGACGGTTGAAATCTTCTTTAACTGGATAGGCGTTCTTGAGTTCGTGAAATTCGTCATCTTTGAGGTTTTTAACTAACTGGTCAAGACTACATGGTAAAAATTTGAAGGAATCAACAAATCTTAAGGTAACTTTTTGGTTATTAATTGTTAGATGTTTTGAAAACGAGATGTACTTTTCCTTGTTTTGTGGAATTATATCAATTTCACCTTCAACAAAATTAAGTGCATGGACAATGAAATGAGCATCATAATTACTTAAATTATGTAGAAATACCGGAATGTGACGGGGGGCACGAAACTTGTTCTTACATACTTCATGTGCAATTCCTCTCAATTCTCCCGTTTGCCAATCAAAATCAAGAACTTCTTCAGTAGTAATATTAGTTTCACATATGTGACATGTTTTCGAATTAGATATCTTATTGGTATGATCAGCTGATGGGGACTTCGGGGATCTTTGGAAACAATTTTTTTTACATATGGTTTTCAAATCATTGCACAAACGTTCCATGAATACTTGTGCACAGTTTGGACCACAATATGTCTCATACTTTGATAATCTATCATCGTATGAACATTTTATATAGTATCCAAAACTATAAGTCTCATGTTTTTGAATGTTATTAGTGTATGATTTAGATGAATCGTTGGGACATGATTGTATAGGATTTAAAAATGCCTCAAAGTCTGCGTAGATTACAAAAGGAATTTTCATTTTCTTTTCAAAATTATCAAATTTTAATGTGTCGTTTGATGACGGTTCCCCAAACCAATTTTTTGATGTTTTCTCGCTGTTTGGTAACTTTGTTGTAATGTGAGAACAGTCTTCTTGTTGATGTTTACTTAACCTGTCTCTGGTAGGAAATCGTATCAAACATCCATCACAAATGTAAATAGCAACATTCAAATTAGATGTTTGCTTGCTTACTAATCGCGACATGTTTTTGATATAGCAATAGTGGCCATTCGTTCCATTTTGTATGTATAATAAATTGACATGAGTACTTTTACGACTTTTTGTGAAACAAAGTGGACCTACAATAGAATGTTTCTTTGTTTTCGTATCAAACTCTAAACCAAACACATTAATACTTATATCATTTTGTTTTTCGATTTTCGCTATATCCGTCAACTTAACTGGAAATGATACTCCATTAAATTTTAACTTATTTGAATGAATGCTGTAAGATGATGGCCGTTCTGAATTTTTTTTAACTGGATATAATGCTGAAAGCAGCGACCACTTAAAACATAAATTATCTGAGTTTTTGACATTTATTATTGCTTTTTTAAGCTTAATATCTTTAGGTAGATCAATATATGAAGTACCACGGAGAGGGTTAAATTTATTAATATTTAACTCAATGTAATTAATGGTTTTCAAACTCCAACCACTATCTTTCTTCTCAAAAGTACATATTTTATTTGCTAAAGTGTCGCGTAAGGTTGACATAAAAATGTCTAAGTCATCTGCTTGGGTAACTAAGAAATTACTTGTTTGAAAATCAAAAGAATTAGCCAATTGTTTTGTTTCTTGTACAAATTCCGCATGTAATACAAAGTTTATTTTCAAACTATAATGTTGTTTTATAGCTTTATTAATTAAAAAACATAAGTCGTCTCTAACTGAATTAAGAAACAGTTCTGGTGTTTCAAAAAGTATATCAGGTTGTTTTTTACTTTTAACTTTGTAAGAAATTATGCGTTGTCTGAAAGCCGAATCTATTATCGATATATTATCTCTAGAACTATGCAATATTGATACATTATTTTTGTGCATATTGCTCTTAATATGGTTCGTATAGTATCTTCTAGTAACTAGAATATCACATGAGTTGCAGTGTACCTTTTCTGAGTCATGGGAAGAGTCAGTTGAAGATGTAGATTCTTCAAGCCTCTGATGCTGATGGCTAGAGTCAGCTGAAGATGTAGGTTCTTCAAGCCTCTGTCGCTTTGCATCGTTACCCATGGTATCAGCGCCAACAGTTCTTTTGAGAGCTCCTCCTCGCCCCACTTGAACTGTGTATGATGATGTTGGTTGACTGAAAAAGTAATTAAATATTAATAGAAAGTCATTTGAATACGAAATATATTTACACGATTATGACTCGAGTTTACTTACTTATCATCGTTTTCCGCTGCTATGCAAATTTGGTACAGCTCATTGTCATAGGTTGAATCAAATAGTTCTGATTTTTCTAACCAAACAGCTTGATCGTTTTCCGCTGCTATGCAAATTTGGTATAGCTCATTGTCATAGGTTGAATCAAATAGTTCTGATTTTTCTAACCAAACAGCTTGATCGTTTTCCATCTTGCAGGTGACTATACCAAGGTTAAAATAAGAATGGTGCTTACATTTGATTTACATTGACTATTTATATTTTAGAATATGGTATTAAATGCAAGGAGATTAACACTGATGAGTTGATCCAATTAGCTAAATATGTATTGTAACGGACAAAGTATTAACTACTCTGAGTAATATGAGTAATATAAGAATTAAAGTTTATTTAGCATGAGCTATTGTTAAAATACAACTTTCTACATGTATCCAGCTTAGATATTTCTTTTGTAATGTTGTAGACTATATTTTTAATACTCTCATAATTTTTGTTCTTGTCGTCAGCATAATATTTGATTCGTATGTTTGCATGTTTCCAATGTTGCGAGTTGGGTATTTTTGTCAATTTGCTTAATTCGTAAACATCAATCTTAATCATGTATTGTGACTTAGATGCATCGTCATTGTTTGTTGAAATAAAAGCAATGCCACCATCCGGCTGAGCTCTTGACACTGATGAACACTGTTTTTTCTTCTTGCTGTTGGGAAACTCGAAAAATTCATCTAAACTCTCTTTTTGCTCCCTCTTTCTTTTTAAATTTGAAGATTCTATGTTCATGGTTATATTATCATTGCTGTCTTCGTCTGACAATTGTTGATAATAATATTGCTTGAAAGTATTCTCTTCGTTAAATGTGTTCTGAAATAGAAATAGCAATAATATTAAATGATATGCATAGATTCTTACAAGAACTCACAAAAATTGGTATCACGATGTGATAGAAATATGTGTCACAACACTCAAAACATATACCCTAAGTCCATGAATATTAACACTGGGCTATCAATGCTTCAAAATCAAGTTATCGTTAAATAAACGTACCTACATGCAACTTCTCTTTGACTTTTCACAAACACCTGCTTTGCACAGTTTTTATAAATGCTAATACATAAATAAAAATAAAGTATAAATCTTACCTCCATTGTTGATTTTGAAAACTTTTAACTCACAACACTTTAATATCAGAAATAATAGACTTCACTGCTCACATAATTCTGAGAGCGCTACATCGATTTCGAATATATATACCAAGATGATACACTAAATAAATAATCATTAAAAATCGTTTAGTGATATGACAAAACCATTAGAATGTCAATACAATTACTAATAGCGGTCATTTTGTAATGATAACGATTAACGTTTCGTGATATGACAAAACCATTAGAATGTCAATCCAATTACTAATAGCGGTCATTTTGTAATGATAACGATTAACGTTTCACAAGTACCTACACAAGAATGCAAATGTGAAGTAATAGGACAAATATGCAACTTTCTTTGTACGTAGAGCTCGAATAAATCCAACGGTTTTACTTGCACATCAAAAAGTTTTAGCCTCCACTACAGCTAAATATCCTATTACTCGAGCCGAAGTTAAAGTTTTAACAATACCATCGGGGGTTCAGGGAAAAACACTTGATAATATATTTTTGGGGCAAATACCTAAAAGATGTATTGTCGGGTTCGTTAATAACGCGGCGTTCAATGGTAGCCTTACTAAAAATCCCTTTAATTTTGAAAATTTCGATATGAGTTCATTTTGTTTATATATCGATGGTCAACAAATACCTTCTAAAGCGTTACAACCATCCTTCGAGAATAATACTTTCACTGCCGCCTATCATACATTATTCTCAGGAACGGGCATACATTTTCTTAACGAAGGCAATGGAATATCTAGAGAGCAATATGCTAAAGGTTTTTGTCTATTAGCTTTTGACTTAACTCCTGACTTGTCAGCTAACTCATTAAGTCATTGGAATCTGATAAGAAATGGTAGCGTAAGATTAGAAGTTCGTTTTGATACGTCTCTATCTCAAACTATCAACTGTATTGTTTATGCTGAGTTCGATAATGTAATTGAAATAGACAAAAATCGTAACGTGATCGTAGATTATAGTAGTTAAGATAAAATTGTATTGTATTGTAGATATAAGGATGATATCAATAAATAAAATACTCAACATAGCTCATATGTTTTATTTAAAGCTTTCTTTATATAAATTGTTATACTGAACATTCACAAAGTATGAACACCATAGAGATTAAGGATCATGTATCTAAAATATCGATGTGAGAAGTGCCCTGGTGCTCAATCGTCGGTTAGGTTAGGTTAGATGTTTTAAACACTAACGTAAGTAGTGGCCTGGTGTTCATTCGACGATTAGGATCACAAGGTAGCACAAGTGCAGGACGTAGTTTTGTTTACACAGTATGAACACAATAGAGATTAAGGACCATTTATCAAAAATTAATCCCTCCATACAAAATAACGTATATGCAGCAAACAGATTACCAATCCATATCGAAGTGCCAGCGTATATAGTTAGCAATTTGGATTCAGATACACAACCTGGCTCCCACTGGGTAGCCATACACATAGATAAAAACAAAGTAGGTCAATATTTTGATTCGTTCGGCCGACCACCCACAGGACCTCATAGAATTTTTCTGAATAGAACCTGCAGAGTGTGGGATTTTAACAGCAAGAGGGTGCAAAATGATTATACTTCAGTATGTGGCGAGTACTGTTTGATGTATTTGTACTACAAATTCGTCGGAAAGAGAATGCATGATTTTATTCGATTATTCGGTTCACAAACAATGGTGAATGATGTAATACTTTATAATATGTATAAATGCTGTTTTATAGATGAATAAAGAGAAATACAATATATAAGAATTTGTGGTTGTTGTTATTGATATCATAGAAACAAATACCTAAGTACAATAAGCAAAAGTAGCATGTTTTAGTTAGTTTGAGCCACCTTGCTTATGGCTCAAGGCTGACGCTGATGATTCACACAAAGAGAGACCGAACACGAGTCGCGGACCGTAATTAGCCTAATGGTAATGAGGGTTGCTGGCGAGCGCGCGTCGCGGACCGTAATTAGCCTAATGGTAATGAGGGGTATTGGAGATGCAGAATCCTGAAAACTATCTCGGAATCCTGAAGAGATATCAAAAAACGGATAGCACAGATCGATCCGGCGTGCCCGATTTACTTTTTTTTTTTTTTTTTTTTTTTTTTTTTTTTTTTTTTTTTTTTTTTTTTTTTTTTTTTTAGTTTGAACCACCCGCGGTCCGGCTTCTGGCTCAAGGCTGAGGAGTGAGCCAGAACCCGTATATCCTTACTACTCCCAATAACGAGGGCTTTGAAAGCTTCCGACTCATTCACGTTAATTGTTGTATAGTCATTAAATGTAACAGAAAAGTTAAAAACCCCGAATGATATGTTTGCTATCATGTATACTTTACGTGGCCCGTCATCAGTGCCGTGGTGGTACCGGCCTAGAATAGTACTCCCCCATCTCTTCCTGCGGGTGCCGTAAGAGTCGGCTAAGGGAACACGTACCAGAAGGTGGGCAGCAGCGCCTGCTGAGGATCGGAAATCGTACTGCGCTCGCCAACCCGCCTGCCAAGCGTGGCGAGTATTAGCAAATCCCTATATGGGGGAGGCATATGTCCAGCAGTGGACGGCATATGGCTACGATAATGATACTATACGTTATTAAAAAATGAACTTTTTTTTATAGTAGTGAGTAGTAGATGTACGTTCTTGTAATCTCCTTTTTTAATATAAGGTTAGGGAATGAGGTTACGGAACACGCAAAAGGCCACTAAAAGACTAACAGGATGTCAAGTGGTAATCTCTGTCTATAGACAGATACAATTCGTAAAGAACAGCACTGCGCCTGTCATCCTGACACATAAAGTTGGTAAGTCTCATGTGCCTGTAATTTCACCGGAAACCATACCCTTCAAACCGGAACACAGTAATGCGAACACTACTGCCTGGCATTAGAAATAGATTCGGTTGCAGTACTTCCCCGGACGAACTCTAACATAGAGTGTTCCTACTCTCTCGTACTATCATATCATAATCATACTAATATTATAAACGCAAAAGTTTGTATGGATGTAAGGATGTTTGTTACTCTTTTACGCCTAAACGGCTGGATGAATTTGGATGAAATTTAGTATGGGGCGTACACACTAGCTTAACATTTAGGCTTACTTTTATCATCACCATCATCAATTAATCAATCATCACCACGCGGGTTAAGCCGCTAGGCGCAGCTAGTATACCATAAATCGAATTTAGAATCTGATTTTATATTTGATATATGTGAATATCAAAAACATATTAAATAAACAATATTAACCTTGTTATATTAGAGCAAGGCAAATGTTTGAGTGGTTAGTGGAAAGAAGATTGCGTATGTCTGTAGTGTAAACTTACATGCTCGGTAAATCTACATTATAAACACTGAAAATTTTCTAACACGTAAGGGATTTAAGAAAAGTGGATGTGGCAGAGTTGCGGATGTTAAGATGGATAAGTAACGATAAGTTGAAAAGGCTGTTTTGATTGGTTGTTTTTTATGATTAAGGGCTGTTTTGGTTGGCTGTTTTTTTATGATTAAGGGCTGTTTTAATTGGTTGTTTTTTTATGATTAAGGGCTGTTTTGATTGGCTGTTTTTTTTATGATTAAGGGCTGTTTTAATTGGTTGTTTTTTTATGATTAAGGGCTGTTTTGATTGGCTGTTTTTTTATGATTAAGAGCGGTTTTGATTGGCTGTTTTTTATGATTAAGGACTGTTTTGATTGGCTGTTTTTTTATGATTTAATACTAATATATAGTTTTCAGACGGTTCCTTATACATACTTGTAGTATAAGACGGTATTACTTGCCAAACTTCAAAGGTTTAAATTTTCATTTCCTTGAGAGTGTCGAAATATACGTTTTCTTACGACATGAACGGCCATATCTTTTTTTTAAGTTAACTTATAAGTTTGATATTTTCACAGCTTCTAGAAACTTTAGACTTGAGTAAATCGTTTTAATTTCAACTCGATACTTCCATGCGTTCCCGAGATAAAGGGTCTTGACAGACAACAAAGTGATCCAATAAGAGTTCCTTTTGAGGTACGGATCCCTAAAAACGCATTAGAAAGTTTGTAAGGGAGAGCAGAATTAGCTAATACAGACTCGCCCATCATTAGCGCGGCCAATGGCACGCCTTTACCAATATCATAATTTATGCTTCGTCTGTATTGTTGTGTTAAAGCTGTCATTGACCTCCGCATAGAAGCTATTACCTAAACTGTCCTAACTGTACCTCACCGGATGACATGTGATGCACTCACGCGCATACAACATACGTTATTATAATTACGTTTCATAACAAAAGAGATAGCGATAATTGTTGTAAACAAATTGTATTGTTGTCCTTTTCGTATATAGGTACAATAGGAATGAAAAAGTTGTATTATTTTCTTACCTTTTGCGGTTTATTGTTTGGGGTAGATTATACCTATCTATATGTAAAAAAACCTTTAAGCCAAATATATCTTTACTGCTAATACGCAGTGATGTCTAAAGTGGTCTATATCACCACACTATTATAATATATATTATAGGTATAGACAACTATAATCCCAGAGGTTGTCAACAAGCAGCGAACGGTCCACTTCCGCGACAAAAATATAATAAAAATATAATTCTGGGAACCAGAATTATAAATGAGGGTCTCTCTCTCTCTCTCTCTCTCGCTCAGCCATGGGGCGTCCACTGCTGGACATATGCCTCCCCATATAGGGGGATTTGCCAATACTCGCCACGCTTGGCAAGCGGTTTAGCGAGCGCAGGGAAATTAAATTAAATGAGGGTCAATTGTACAGTATTTCTTCTAAGGAGTCGAGACATTAATTTTGGCTTTCCGTTACCATTTGTTATACCAATAAGCCTTTGAAATTGTATCAATTGGTATGTAATGAGTGGTACAAATTGTACCAAGTAGTATCATCGCACCTACATTCTTGTCTCAGAGTTTTGCAAACTTTACGGTAAATAGAGAATCTACCCAAGAACAAAATGTTTGCAAGTTGTGAACGAGACAAAAAGTCTGATGCCCTCTGCGCTGTAAGGGATTCTTGGGATAGAAAACAGCGCAATTATAATAGAGCGTTTGTTTCATTTCTGTTTGTCAGGATGTTATAACCTTGTAACTCAAGAACTGCTGAATATTATTTGATGCCGCTTTTATATATTATGCTCTTGTTTTAATCGTATTTCCCAGGATACTTTTATTACTGTTCTATGTGAGGGAGCAGAGTAATACATTCACTCAAATTTAGCCTGATTATTAGTTTACTTATTAGTAGTAAATAATGTTTGAGAATAAATGACAAATTTCGTAATTTATTCAGATATTACAGAATTTGCAGAAATCCCACTAATAGTATAAATTTGAAAGTTTGGATGGATGTATGGATGTTTGCTACTCAATCACGCCAGAACGGCTGAACGGATTTGGATGAAATTTGATATGTAGAAGTAGTTGTAATTTTTAGACTTTCGCGATTCGAACACATTGTTATTAAATCAAACGGGGCTTAATCGCGAGAATAACATTTAGTTAATTTATTTACCTCGACGTTTCGACCAAGTTGCATTGGTCTTCTCGTGACCACGACCAATGCAACTTGGTCGAAACGTCGAGGTAAATAAATTACTAAATGTTTTTCTCGCGATTAAGCCCCGTTTGATTTAATAACAATGTAGAAGTAGATACTTCAGGTCTCAGAATTACACATAGGCTACTTTTCATCATCATCATCATCAATCATCACCACGCTGGTACAACAACGGGGCGCAGCTATTTCATTATTGTTGTGACAAGGATACACTGCATATGTGCAGTTGCTATTTCAAACCGAAAAAATATATATGAGAAATAGTATTTGTTGGACGTTTTACAAAAGATTTGAAATGGCATTCACTAGCAACACTAAACAAATTGTATTCCACATAATATTGTCGTTTCTACAATTTAGTATGCATGACGGAACACAAGGCGCGCGTCGCCAAATACATATTGTAATCTTGCACTCACTTCCACACGCGTTTGTGCGTTTATGAAGCTTGTATGGTATTCGTGAAGACTTTCTATGGAAAGTTCTATGCCCTTACTGTGTTTGGGGGCTTTCATTGACTGCACACGTTCTGGAGGCGTTTGCAACTCTTTTTTAGCAAGTTGGATAGACGACTTGTTAAGGATCACAGGAAGAAGGTGGGGTTCCTGTCGCCTGTAATGGTGGTTTCCGACCGGTCCTGATCTTCCTAGAAGACGGGTCCCATAGGTGAAATGACGATAATGATACAATGACTGGTTAGCAGCTGCCTGCGGCCAACCTCTTCCAGCTTCGTGCTAATAACGATATTGTGTGTCTATGCCTTTTAAGATTTTTAAATGTTGTGGATGGATGGAGGATGGAATGGAGGTTTACCTCCAAGTGCAGACGTGAAAGCATTATGTTGTTTTATAATCTAAATCCAAACCATATATGATCATTTTGTATCAAACTGATTCAATATAATTTCACAGTTATTATTGTAGTAGCTGCAGTATTGTAATTATTGTAATGTAACAAACCGACTAGGACTCACGTGGTAAACACTGGAAAATTAATTATTAGTATTGTAATTAGTTATTAGTGTTTTATTTTAATAAAGGCATTTGCCACAAGAAAAAAAAAATCATATACATACATATCGTAACAATCTTTTTCTAATGAAGATTGAAGGCTACGACACTCGTAATAAGATGATATCATTGTCGTTAAGAAACCTCAAAAGGTTGAAGATTATATGACGATTTTTATAGTCATGCTTGTCTTCATTAACTGATATGTAGTGATGCTTATCTAATGATAAGTCACGAAGGTTATCCCTTAATTAGATTATTATCTTCAAGAAAAACACAAGTACCTAGTTCAGTACATTTATAACGATGATACTGAGTGCCTCAAGTGGGAATGGTAAAGATCTCGAGTGCAAGGGACTAAGCCTAGACTCAGTCAGGTCGACTGGCTCTGAAATATAACTGGTAGAGCCCACTATGTTTACCAGAAAGTTACCACCCCACAAACTACGATCAGGGTTGCCTATTCAATGAACCGATTAAACTAAGCAATTAGTACCATACTAATTTAAAAAATTAATTAGTACAAATTAGTACAGCTACCAATGGCCATCCTAGGTATATACCATTACACTATTACACTAGCTAATATATATTAGCTAGTGTATTATTTATCCTTTATCACAAATGTTTTGTTAATTTATTACTTAGGATTAGTTATTTTTGTATTTGATACGTTCCAACTTGTCGCACGAAGCGTTTTGCTTCCACATTCTTAGTGCGTACAGCTAACGAATGGAACTCATTGCCTAACTCTGTATTTCCGAAAAAATACGACCTGGGTATCATCAAGTCACGAGTGAATAGGTATCTTCTAGGCAGGCGTGCTCCATCGTAAACCGCATCATCACTTAACATCAAGTGAGATAGTGGTCAAACGCCTGCCTATTCCCAATAAAAAAAAAAAAAACTGGTGTAAATAATAATAAATAAAAAAAATTTTTTTTTTCTTTCTTTTTTTATCACACTGAACCGCGGATTCCCTGTACATCTATAAAATAAGGTTGAAGTAACACATGATGATCAAACACTTCCTTAAGAGAAAAACTCATTCGGGGTAGGCCACAATTGGCCGTACATTCGAAATAGGCAATGTTTCTTGTTTGATACAGCCTTAAAATGGGCCTAAAATAGTTTTTTAGATGTCAATTTTGTAACAGAATTGTTGTCATTGTTTCAGGTGGCTTGGAAGGCAAATACAGAGTGGCGGCGCCGGAGCTCATGCAAGATACTTTCATGAGTGACTCTGAGGACGAAGGAGGTAAGATCTCGTTTAAACGAAAAAGAACGTAAGTGCCGCATGCAATGCAATAATCCATAAAACTCTTACAACTACAGTGAAAACATCAGTTTTAGGAGGTATTACAACGCGGCCAAATTTAGTAACCGTCTCATCATTTCGTACCATAAATAATCGTCACTATTTAGGCTTATAAATATTTGCTTATTCACAATTCTGAAATGAGCCATGTTATATCCGATCGATGTATGAGTCTGCCTTTTGATACCCTTCAAAACTAGCGGACGCCAGCATCGTCGTCATAAAAGCTATCTCCGGTGGCGCCAGCCAACTCACTCACTCACTAGGTGACTGAAAGCTTTGACCTTTCGATATCATTCACAAAACACCTTTGTCGTATATTTTGACCTATGAGACACCTCCGTGCGTTCGATACTGATAAATTATCCTCATCGAAAGCTAAGCGAATATTTTAATATGTTAATATATTAATATTCGTAATGTTTCAAATGAAATAACTTTACCTATTAATAAATATTTACATAGTGAATGAGTGATTCTTTTTTTCTCATATCTCAATGTTCAATATTTAGGTACCGTTTAGTGTCATTTTTTTGTTCATGGATATCGACATTTTTGCCAAAATTATCTGTCTTGCCTGGAAAAATAGTTTTTTTCTTTTAATTTATTCTGATTTGAATTTCTGTTAAAGTTGATGAATGACACGGACCTCGGAGTCTTTAGAGTGTAGTTTTAAAATAAGAAGAAAAAAGTACTATCCGTCATGTCCGAATTCGAGTGATCGAAATTGAAGATGTATTGTGTTGGGTACCTACTTTAAATATTATCAAAATTAGTTGAGTTATTCAAATACGTCGGACACTTCAACAATGGATTGGGACTATATCATATATGGTCGCCGCGATCTGGCAGCGTAAACTCACCTGAGGATGAGCATCGGACGTGCTCGAAACCTAGGTCGAAACTTTGACTATAAACGTGAGTAAAGCCAGATACCACATATATATAATAATGTGTCAAACTCACGAGAATTTCCAATCAAAAATGGAACTATATCGTTATTCGTTGTTATCATTTATTTCCCTTACCTGCTCAACTGTCGGAAACAATTTTTTTTTTTTTTACGCTCATACCCCCGCACTAGGATTCCCTGTATAGCGGGAGGCTGGACACACACAATCACATCACACAAACATCCAAGACCCGGGGCAAACACCTACATTCATCGCACAAATGTTTGCCCCTGCCGGGATTCGAACCCAGGGTCCCGGAGACACAGAAGTCATGTCACTGACACTAACCACTGCGCCACGGCGACCAAATATTTTGAAACATTGTTAAATTCATCCATTCCTGAATTAATTTTGTCTTATCATGGCATTCCGGTATTGAGTAGGTATTATCTTAATCTTCTCAGCAATAGTCGTATGCCAGAGATACATATTTTCTATTTGTATCCCCTATCGAATTCTATCCAAAAGTCAAAATCGTGATAACGTTTTATAAATTGATTGTTCCGCGTAACGTTCCGCGTAACGTTCCACCTGAGTTTTGTATTACATAAAATAATTAAAGTCAAAGTCAAAGTCAAATTAATAAAAAAAAAAAAAAAAAAGAACACCTTGACTGCGATCGGCTTCTGACGTCTTACTGCGCCGCGAGATTAATCCAGACGACAATGAAATTCCTATAACTGACATATAACATGTCATAACCTGAACCTCAACTTATGCTGGTCCTATATCTTCACCAGATCCATCATCTACGTCCACCACTTGTTCTGCGCGCTATATAATATGTCACAGTACGTCGAGAATAATACAATAAAACCACTAAAATTTATCTAAATTGCAAATAACAATCCCATTGTCGTCCCATTCGCTATATTAAGAGCATATAATAACTTGCGACCTTGACATCCAATAAAATCTCCCACGCCAGTTGTTTGTTAGTCCAGTGCAAACGTGATATAGGTCGCACCAACTCGTTCAATGTCTGAATTATCATTCGCAATCACATATCTGGTAGTAGTTACTACAATGAGATAGCAGGTTGCCACTAAAAACTTTTGTGTAATCTATGGCACCGAAAACCGGGATAGTATCTCATGGCCAATTCTTAGCTTGTTAAAGAAGCCTAGACAGACTGCTAGGCGCCCACGTAACGAATGAATATGGAATTTGAATGAAATATCCTGTTTTTATACTACTGTAAGTCACGTTGCTATTCTTAGATTGTGCTTATAATACTATCTAGTTTTGCATGCGAGATTGTTTTGTTATATTTCGTCTGATGATGGGTTCCCAATAGTCCTAACCCAATGTTCCGTATTGCGTTGGAACTATTATCATCTAAGGGACAATCTCGATTTTGATTGAATGATAACATTAAATTCAAAATGCAAATTTTAACTAACCCCCTACACATTTTAACATCCAAGACCATTCTAAAAAGTACCAGCATTTAAGTTTAATAACAATAAAGAATTTTGTATTTGTATTTATTAGTTGGGAATTGAAGGTGGTTGATGAAACCTGCTAGTGACGATTTCGTGAAATGTATAGATCTAGTTACAAAAAATCTAATGAGCCCAGACTTGATAGCTTTACTAATAGGCAAGCCAGAATTCGTCTTCTACCTTCGAACTCCATCATCAGAGTAGCTCGCCCCAAATATGTTTTTGATAACCCGAATTAAAGTTCGTAATATTTTTGGGTATAGTCTTAAAGCATAAACCAGTCTGCCTCCAGCATCTTCCTGCCACCTTTACTAAGTTATCATTTTGTCGTAGTTGTTTGGGGATGTACACATGCATGTGCGATTATTCTTAGCATCCCTTAAGATGAAAAACTTTAAGCCTGACCAGTCTTTTTGCATAGATAAGGTTAAATTTAGTGAAGTTTTGCTCCATTTCGCACTTACCTTACACTCACTCAGGCTAGTTACATTTACTGAATTTCACGGCTGATACACAAACGACACCGCCTATGCCGGGCTAATATATAGCTTGGCCAAACGTGTGAGGGATCCTGGAAGATCTTGGAGTTTCCAATACCTGCCATTCTGCGGCGAAATGGCAAGTGCAGAATCTTTTTCCTGTGTGTGCTCATCTTATGAGTGTTATCATTCAGCCGTCTTGTGTTCCATCCGCAAGAATAGATTGGCAGTCGTTGCTTTTCTGAAGTAAATAGATGGCTCGCTGATCCCTGACTTAGTAACTGACCAGTTATGAGGAGGTAAATTGAAATTGTATGAGGATGTGCAGATGACTAAACAGAAGTCGCTGGAGATGAGCTCTCCTGTTCAAAACTGGGTAACAAACGGCGGCTCACGTCAAAAGATTTTAACAAGTCGCTGATTGCTAAATGAAATTATTTTCGGACATGGTGGTTTAAAATTACTTGTTATTCTTGCTCAAACATAAAATTTACACATTATGTGAAATTTACCTTGCTTTTTTGTCCATTGCAGGCGAAGTAGAGTGTCCAATCCAGCAGCAACAGCAATACCGCTACATGAACAGCGAAGCGGGAACTCTGCACCGAGCCAAGCCGCTCGAGGACAGCGTGACAGACGGTCACCTGTGGCCCAGCAACAATGACAAGAAAGTGGCCACCATGGAGAGGCAGCCCCTTGACATCGGGTAATTTGAACTTAATTGTTGGTTTTAGTTTGGTTTAGGCGTAGCATAATGGATGGTCATCTATGGCCAGTGACTAGAAGGCCTCTAACGTGAAAGATTTTGGATGTCAGATATGAGGTACATTATTTTAATAACCCCTTTTAATCAGTATTTTCTATCAATGACGCAACAGAGCATCACTTGCTACTCCAGACAACGGTATGACTGAATCGCCTGTGGCATCAATATTATTAAGAAGCTAGCATGACGAAGAAAAAATTGCTTAATTGACCGGTTCATATTTTTGAAGAATGTCGTTCCGTTCTTAGTTTGGGGCTCGCGGGAAACAGGTCTAGCTCGTACATAATTACATATTATTCTGCAAATTCTGTATAATGTCTAATAGTACTTAACCCTTTTTGGCAATAAATATATCTTGTATCTTGTTCTTATTCTAGTTATGGGTGATAACTTCCCGATTCGGGTGTGTTGTGCATTTCCCCCGCCAGCTACCCCAGTCATCTCAACTCCTTCACATATCGGAGTATGGCTTGAGTCGTTGGCACAACTGCTCTAATCGTTCCATAGGTGGTACTGATTCCACGGAAATTCAGAAAAATTGTCGCTCCCTTTTAATCGTACTTTTTCATTAACTTTTTCATTTTCAATGTCGTTCCGAAATGGAAGTAACATATAGGATCGAAAGCTAAATGATGTAAAAAAATAAAAAAAAATCTTATAAATACCCATTTTTATATGTTAGTCTTGGTTAAAAATGTTGATCAATGGATGAATATTTGGCCATTCATTGTCGGACTACAGATCAAAAAAATTATTTAATATAGGAATTTTATAATTATTTACTTCTTTTCACCAGTTGTTGCTATGAATCGACACACTGACCCTGATATGTAGGAAGAGTGTTTGTTTGTAAGTTTTGTGTAAGGTGCATGTATAGTATACGCTGGCAGGTTTCTGGTATCATTCGTGGTGGACGCACGAGGCGGCGCCATGAAGGCGAAGCGTCGCGGAGGAGTGCGCGTCATCGTGCCGCCAGCCGCCTGCGCTGCGCCAACCCGCGTCACCTGCAGGTATCACTCTCTTATTTATTCACCAATTTCCGGCTTTTCTTTTATATAATCTTTTTATGTTCAGTTCATATTTTAAATGTTTGATTGGTTTTTCTCGTCTGCAACCCCTTTTTCTGACTCCGCTGGTTCTTCAATAATAATATATAGACAGAGGTCTTGCGTTTCTTTATAATATAGCTATTTAACAAGTTCACTATAACAACAACAATATATACTATATACGTATATACGTGTTGCAATGTTATTAAAATTAAATATTGACATTCAAATTCCAGAGCGGCGACAAGACGGGCCCCCGCCGCGGCTCCTCCACCCCTCATGGAGGGCGAAGCCCTGGCTTCTAGACTGCTGGAACTGCAGCCGCAAGGCGCTAAGTTCTTGGCGTAAGTGGCACTTACTATTACATACGTGGTATTACAAGCAAATATTGTATTATTATCAACACTAATATCACTACATAGTATAAAACAAAGTCGCTTTCTCTGTCCCTATATCCCTATGTATGCTTAATTCTTTAAAACTTCACAACGGATTTTGATGCGGTTTTTTTTTAATAGATAGAGTGATTGAAGAGGAAGGCTTATATGTATGATAACATCCATTAATGCCATAGGTTACATATTTTATACCCGTGCGAAGCCGGAGCGGGCCTCTAGTTATATTATAAAGAGTTAGATCCGAAAGTTAGTTAGTTTGTAAAATTGTTTGTACTGGATAAACTCAAAAACGACTCAACTGATTTTAAATTTAATCTATGGAAACCTGCATTATTCCGGAGTAACATGATTGCGGATATTTAGTTTTAATGTTAATTATCGTTCATACGAAATTATCAATAATGCAAAGTGTGAAAATTTTGCTCATAAATGTCATTCCGTATGAGTTGCGAAAAATATTGATGATACGTAAAACATTGTAGTACATGTTTGCAATACTCATAATTACCCAGAAAAAAGCCCGCAGGCTGTTTGTCTAAGTAATATTTTTATATTAGTTCAGCAACAATAACCTTATGTTAAATTATTTCGCTAATTTGGCCATTCGTATAATGATTATTAATCCTTATCCAAATCAATTCAAGTCCGTACTTGAGCACCAGCTCTCCTGATGTTCGATATTACGTGATCGAAGGTGAAGTTAAGACCTTAGCATAAAATGGTTTATTCAGTGAATAATATACTTAGTAAGTAATCATAAAGCACAAAACAACGCGGAGCCGCGCGCCAGTCTGATGCCGCGTTGCTCTTTTGCGTAGCTACATGTCGCGATGGGGTTGTACCCCGGAGTCTCCAAGTCGCGAGTGAAAAGATTTTATTCCGAAAATTTGTGAATATATCACTTTTTTTAAAGATGTTATGCTTGCGTTTGACCTCTATCTCGCCCCATGTTAAATGACGACGGGGTCGGTCGTGTAGCACGCAAGCTAAGAAGGTTGTTAGCTTGCGTACTACACCTCAGAGAAATGGGGCGAGATAGAGGTCAAACGCAAGCTTAAAATGTTTTTAAAAAGTGATATATATATACAGCCTCAAAATATATGTATACGAGAATTGCGGACTTAATAGTGTAAGATCATGAGGCGATCGCTCTTCCTTAGGCTTTTACCAGATAGAGCTATATTTGCTTTATACGCATTCACGTTAAGAATATATATTTTAGCTTTGATTAGGTCGCTTTTCGCTTAAAATAATAGACAAATTAGAAAAGTAAAAGTTTATTAAAGTACATATTTCATCATCATTATCAATATCATGTCAGCCATAAGACGTCGCCTATATCCCCCAATGATATCCACAATGACCAGTCAGGTCGTCTGTCCACCTTGGATGGTGGTCGTCTAATGCTGCACTTGCCTGTCCGTGGTCTCCGCTCGAAAACTTTTCATTCTCATCAGTCTTGCTATGTTTTTTTTTTTACATATAAGTTTGCGTTTGAAAACTGTCTCACCTGATGTTAATTGGTGACGTTGTCTAGGATTTAGCACGCAAACCTAGAAGGTACCTATACACTCGCGACTTGTGAACAAAAACACATGTCCCTTGCCCAGAGCCATATCAACTTGGTAATCCGCCGAGCTATGAAAATTGAAATTTGTTTGAGATAAAAACGAATTGCTCCACTTACATCTATCTCACATACTTATTGATAAAATAACACTGTCAAAATATTATAAAATTACAGGAGAAATAAGCTGGATTGCTCAATTGTTATTGTAGTAGCTGCAGTATTGTAATTAGTTATTAGTGTTTTATTTTAATAAAGGCATTTGCTCCAAGAAAAAAAAAGAGAAATAAGTCAATGTCATATGCCAGTGACTTTACTTCTCCTACAGATCTCCTCATTTCTGGTTTGGTATCGTAAAGAATCCCCAAGCATAGCTCTGTTTCAGCATGTTTTTCCATAGCTCTTTCCGCGATCTTGGGCTTGTTTACAAGGCCCATAATTACAGATCACAATTCGGTTCCATATGTCATCACTGGTAACACACACTGATAGAAGACTCTTGTCTTCAGGCTTTGTGGTATTTTTGACGAGTAGAGTTGTAAGTACATATTTATTTCATTCAAACCTCTAGGGTTTAATTTTAAATAGTAGAATATTATTTAAATTCGTGTGTATGCAATTTCAGGCCAGTGATCATCGAAGTGCCGATCTTCACGTCGCCGTGCAAGGAACGCGAGATCGTGATCTTGCGCTCGGACACCGGGGAGACCTGGCAGGATCATTACTTGCACAACAATGACAACCCAATGATACAGGTCGGTTACAATAGACTAATGCATACGTGTAGCCTTTTATCACTTGTTGCTCTGTGACGAACTATGAATCTGGACCTTAAGAACAGCCTTCTGAATACACCGTGAGTGTGTGGCAGACAGATTGTGATACTTTAATATTGTGCGTGATGCGTGAACTAAATGGTTTTTTTAATTTCTTTTTGTTGTTTTTAAATCAAACTTTGGGCGATGCCACCCCTGCACATTGTCCAACTAACTCTGGCTTGGACAATGTGCAGGGGTGGCATCGCCCAAAGTTTGATTTGTCGACATGGGAATAATGTTTTATTGTTAATACGAACTCATTGAAATTGTCAAATTATTTAAATATTCATTCGTCCATTGCAATCCATTTATCATTTCAAGTAAAAACACTTAAATGCTCTTTTTTTCACAAGTAGAATATAAAACTTCTGTACAGTTTACCCTAGATCTGAATGTTCTTTAAATTGAATAAAGCTTGCTGTTTAGATCCACAATCCGTTGTGCCACACTCGTTCGACCGTCCACATATTTTTTTTCACATCAACACTCGAATTAGCGCTCAAGTTTAAAAAGTAATGAATGAAATCATCATCATTACTTGAGCTAAAATAAAGAACCAGAACTTGAATTATTATTACAATATATTGTTTTATTCAATTTAAGCCAAAAAAGGTTTGTTGCATCATTAATATCAGATGTCACTATATTTAGCAAAAAGTGATGGTTATCATAAATGTGTATATAAAACAACTAAACTAAACTTTTGAGTGTTGAAGTTAGTTCTATTTTATTGTAATTTTTTTTCACTTTCTTCAGTGAAACACTACTACCTGACGGTAGAAATAGATATGAAGGCACTACTTTCTCGGGCGAACTCTTACATAGAGTTCTACGGCTCTTTAAAGTTAGTTAAAACTCAACGAAATTAGGCTATTTTAGGGATTAAACATCTAAAAATCAGCACGCACGCATAGAAAACAATATCTACTCGTATAATCCTCCACACGTAACTGAAAGGAAAATGACAGAATTTACACCAAAACTTCCGACGTGCTGTGTCCTAAAGCTAATCTCTTTCTTAGTTTCTTTCTCTTTTTTTAGCTTTCTCTGTCTTAGTATAATAATTATTTTAAGGTATAAGATATTAAGGTCATTATAATGGTATGTAACTAAGCCGTTCGTCTGTACGTGCGTGTACGTACAGACCTCACCTACTAGCCCAAACGTAAGACCAGCGCTGGTTGTTCACAACCAGCACAACGCTGAGTTTGGGCTGATTCGTAGCAAAGAACTGCAAAAGTTATAGCTGTTTTATTATCTTAGTATCATCTTATGTATTAACTTTGTAATTTTTTTGTTATGAATAAATTTAATTCTATGCTATTCTATTATATTCTAAAGCTAAACTGTAACCATAGTTATAATGATGATATATAATGCGTTGCAGGAAGCGTTACAACGGGAGCGCGTGGAGTTCGGCGCTAGCGGCGAGAGCGTGGGCGAGAGCGGGGAGCGCGTGACGCGCATCGTGACGTGCGACTTCCCGCACTACCTCGCGTGCGTGTCGCGCGTGCGCCAGGAGGTGCACATCGTGGGGCCCGAGGGCGGGACCGTCTCCAGCTCGCATATACCGCAAGTGGGTACCATCGCAATAAACAACCAAACTGTTTTTGTCTTCATCGCTTGCAAATTCTTGTCATAGTACTGTCATAGTGAAGTACTGTCTCCAGAGCCAATTTACTGCGAGCTAGTCGTGTTTGGAGTGTTACCATGCAATTATCATAATACGACATACAGTTGAGTTAGTAGTAGCTAAGTTATATCACTCGCAATAACTTACCAAAATACCTTTCGATGGGTAGACCGGAAAAGGGAATATAGTCAACGATAGTATATTTATATACGAGGTTTTAGATCGGATTGAGATCGCCTTAAAAGTCCGAAATGTTAATCTAATATCCGGGTAACGAGTTGTTCACTTGTCATGGTTCAGTTTGGCAGACCAGCATCACAGTAAAGTTTTCGGTTCGAAGCGATTCAAGGTGCTTTATTATCCGGTTCGAAGGACCAACATGATTTTCGGCTCGAAGATACACTTGTGTTAATAGTGCACTAGATGTTTATAAAGCTTAAAGGTCGATTATATTTTAGTCGGCCGCCCGTTTCATTCCGAAACGTGACTGCTTGGCAAGATATTGTCAAAGGGAAGATAGGCGAGTGTAGCGTGATTGCATCGGCATCGGCAGGTGCAAGCGCTGTTCCCGGCTGCGGCGCTGACGAAGCGCATCCGTGTGGGCGTGCAGGCGCACGGTGCGAGCGCGGATCTGTGCCGGCGCGTGCTGCCGCGGCACGCCGCCGTGTCGCCCGTGCTCACCGTCGAGCCGCGCCGCAGGAAGTTCCACAAAAGCATCACGCTCACCGCGCCGCTGCCCCGCCTGCAGGTACGCCTCTACCCCACCTCACCCTCATCCTCACCGTCACTGTCGACCAGCTCATCAAGAAGTTCTAACCTAACTCCTACACGAAGGACCAATATGTGATTCTATCTAAATCTATCTATTGATTCTAAATGCTTAATTATAACTATATTAGGTGTTCCTCTGAAATGAATAATAATATTTATTAGTAATTTCTTATTATGATAGTACTTAACATGAATGTGGATAGATATAGAGGCAGAGGAAGGCCGAAGAAGGTATGGATGGACTGTGTGAAGAATGATATGTTTACGAAAGGTGTGAGCACTGAGACGACTAATGATAGTAGAGAATGGAAGAGGAAAACATGTTGTGCCGACCCCACCTAGTGTGGGATAAGGACAAGAAGAACAAGAAGATTAGTAATATCCTCTAAATAAATTGCATGTATTTTTTTGAAAACTAGATAATATATCTTACAGTCACTGTATTTTGTGTTTGTTAAAAAACTGTGGCACAAAAGGCAGGTTCTTCCTTGATGTGCACATTTTTACAATATAATTGAAGAAGTTACTCTAATTAAGGGATTTAAATAATAAAAATAAATATGAACACAATATTGATTCATAATAACATCCTACCGAATACTCTCAATTATAAGAAAACCTGTTTTACAATATATTATTTATATACAATGATGGATTTTGTTAGAAAGTACTGTAAAAACAAAATATATACCACTAGCTGCGCCCCGCAGTTTTACCCGCGTTGTGATGACGATTGTGATTGATGATGATGATGATGAAAAGAAGGCTATGTGTTATTCCGGAGCTTGAAGTATCTACATACCAAATTTCATCCAAATCCGTCCAGCTGTTTGAGCGTGATTGAGTAACAAACATCCATCCATCCAAATTTTCTCATTTATAATATTAGTGGGATTAAATATTCTCGGTATATTTTCTAGGGTGATACCCATGAGAAGCAGTCTACATCGAACCTGCGACTGCTGTGCTCCATCATGGGCGGGCAGGCGCGGGCCGTCTGGGAGGACGTCACCGGCTCCACGCCGCTTACCATCACTGACGACTGCGCTTCCTTCACCACAACCGTCTCGGCCAGGTAACATTTTACATCATAAATAACGATGAAACACCCTGTCTATATATAATATATGTGGGTTTTGCGGTGGAGACGCGGGCCCATGGTGCGTAGAAGTCAAAAAGATAATCGCTGAGATTGGTATGCATTTACGAGAAAAGGGGCGGGATCCCCGGGCTGGATGGTTTTTAACACAGCAAGTGTCAATAGCCATCCAGCGCGGGAACACCGCCGCTATAATGGGCATGTTTGGGCAGGGGGCATTTAGGGGAGGCATTTTTGACTAAGCGTAGTCCTACGCTTGTTGACTATATTTAGAGGTGACATATTGTAATAAATATTGACATGAATAAAATCCAAAAAAAAGTAATATATATATATATATAAATGTATATATAATATGTTTCGTAATAACACCATCACCCTCTTTAATCCCCTTAGCCTATAATCCGAATATTCCGATAATTCAGCACTACCTACTTTTTAACCATCTTAAAAAAAAGCGGCGGAAACAGATTTACAGCAAATTATGAATGTAGAATAATTGTGAATGGGGTATTGCCGCCGGCCTTGTCCTTCGTAGATAGAGTTGAAAGGAGAAATCGTAATTATTCATCCAAGGTGATGTATCCCATTTCCCGTGGTCTTATCCCCTTAGTCTTTAAATCATATTTAATCAAAAAAAGGTACCGACTATTGAGTCTGTAGTGAATAGTATAATCAATAAAAAAAATCATATATAAAGGGAATTTTTGTTTCAGATTTTGGCTGATGAACTGTCAGAATGTAAGCGACGCTACTAAGTTGGCCACCGAACTATACAGGTAAATACAGTTAAGCTCAGTAGCAGTAAACCTTTATTTTTTACTAGCTGTGCCCCGCGGTTTTACCTGCGTGGTGATGAAAAACAGTGATAATTGTGATGAAAATAAGCCTATATGCTAATACAGGATAAAAGCTATCGCCATACCAATTTTTTTTTTTTTTTTTTTATGGGCCAACATTCACACAAGGTCTTCAGGTCCCAAACTAGGCAGAGCCTGTACTATGGTAACCTGATGACCGATATACATATATACTTAAATACATACTTATATATATATATACTTATATACATATAAGCACCCAGACGCAGGTCAAACAGACATGTTCATACACACAAATGTTTGACCTGTCCGGGAATCGAACCCGGGACCAGGGGCTCAGAAGGCAGAGTGCTACCAACTGCGCCAACCGGGCAGTCAAATCAAATTGAAATCGGTTTAGCCGATTGAGGGTGAAGAAGTAACAAACATACACACAAACTTTCGCATTTATAATATTAGTGCGATTAGCTGCGCCCGCGGTAAATAGTCCGTGGTATTGACGTTTTTTGTTTCATCTCGTCATTCCACGGGAACAGTCAACACTTTTCGGATAAAAAGTAGCCTATGTGCTATTCCGAGATAGAAGCTATCATTACACACAGCTATCAATTTCATGTAAATCCGTTCAGCCGTTTCAACGTGAAGGAGTAAGAAACGTACACACGACAATCAATCTTTCGCCTTTATAATATTAGTGTGATTTTATGATCATATATCAGTATTTGAACGCGACCAATGATAATATGTCATTAAAACTTTTTTTTTTTTTTTTTTTTACATATTATAAGTTTGCGTTTGACACCTGTCTCACCTGATGTTAAGTGATAACGTTGTCTAGGATTTAGCACGCAAAACTAGAAGGTACCTATTCACTCTTATTATTTACTTATTTTTGTACCTTTTTTTACCTTCATAAGGCATGAAGTTTCAAAAGTCCCTTCTCAGTGCTTACTAGGTAAGATTTTGTGAAACTTTTGTGCAAAGTATCATGCTTCTATGCCACGGTTTGGACTGTGCATTGATCGATCGATTACTCGATTTTGAAATAATTCTGTTATTGCAGAGAAATGCTGCTGGTACCGTTCGAAGTCCGCATCGTGGTGCTCGGGAAGCGACTCGACTCTTTGGAAGGAAGATTGCTCGTTATGTACATCACTGATCGATACGCGTACGAAACTCTCTTACAACAGGTATGGTAGTCATATATCATTGTCTTATTATTTTTACTGAAGTGGGGGAAACATTTCTGAAGTACCAGTTTTATGGTTTATTTGAAGAAAAAGTTCCGTTTCGCATGTTATTAATGCAATTAAACATAAAACTCTTAGAATCAAATAAATTTTTTTTATTTTTTTTTATAATTTTAGAATAAGGGTATGGTGCCTTCGCTTAATACGATATCAACTGTATTGGTCTATCGCTCCTGTTAATAGTTCAAACTATTAAAGGTAGATGGCGCTAAAAACAACATTGCCTCAGATGTTAAAGGAAGGAAGAAATTCGGACGCTAGTGGAGTGACTAGCTTGGACAAAGCGACAGGATGGAATTCTGTAGTCATGGGTTCAAGTCCCACTTGTAGCTGAATTTTTCCTTCAAATAATTTGAACGAAAATTTCTGAAGTAGTTAAAAATTGGGTGAATTCTTAATTTAGTTTATGGTCACACTTTGTTTACTACAAAAACATGCTAATGAATCGTACATGACTGATTTTCTGGTATGTTATTGTACATATTAGATGTAATTCTGTTATTATGTATTTTGTAAGTAAATACCTCTTTCAGCTTCTCTTTAATGAATGTATTTGTTTATAATTCTACTATATATACAAGAATACTCTCAAATAAATAAATTATTGTCTCAATAATCGAAATAACATTGCCGCTTTACTAAAATAAGTTCTCTTTCAAATTATCTTTATTATCCGCGGTGAATTTTTTATACATTTTTAAATACTTGCTGCTAAAACGCGATTTTTATTTTTTTATAAATATAAGCTTGCTATTCAATTTTTAATAGTTTATTGCGTCTTAAATAGTATAATTACGTGATTATTCCGTTAATTCTTGTATTTAAACCAAGGTGCATCTGATGATATAAATATCAAATGATTCGATCATGACATCACCCCTTTAGCAGATAACAAATAGAGATAAATATTTATTATGTTGACCAAACCTGACTACTAAGTATCTTTAGATTCCACGAATGGCAGCTTGGCAGACTGTTTGTTAGCTCATAATCTAATAGTGTTTGCATACAAATCGTCGTCAACGACTAAAAATAGTTCATCGATGGACTAAGTTCTTATCTATTGATTGTTTACGGCTGTTTATTAACCCTGGACCGATATACTACCTGAATACAGAATATATTTATTATCGTTAGATTCCACGAATGGCAGCTTGGCAGACTGTTTGTGAGCTCATACTCTAATAGTGTTTGCATACAAATCGTCGTCAACGACTAAAAATAGTTCATCGATGGACTAAGTTCTTATCTATTGATTGTTTACGGCTGTTTATTAACCATGGACCGATATACTACCAGAATACAGAATATATTTATTTCATATAACTGTGTACATAAGATGGTCAAGGTTACAATGTAAGTTTCAACAGTTTGCCCATTTTTGATCGATCGACTTGTTTACCCATTTCGTTTACCAGAACACTGACTGATGTCTGTGTTCTGGTAAACGGTAAACTTTATTGGTAAATTTATTTGACACTTGCTACTCACGGGATAAATTTTAATTGTGTATGTTCACCGATATCTTCACCCACAATTAGGAGTTTATCTAAGTAGACGTAACACTTTTCACTTATTTGAGTGTAATTCAAAAACCGCTTGACCTATTTTGATGATTTAAATGGGACCACACGGAAAGCCAGCTTTAAAATAAAAAAATTATGAAATTCGGTTCACCCAGTCGAAAGTTCTGAGGTAAAAAACATAAAAAAAACATACGGTTCGAAATTAGAACCTCCTCCTTTTTTGAAGTCGGTTAAAAATATGACAAACTTCGTACTAGAACGACAAAAGCGCAGGCGTGTAGTAATTTCGAACAGTGAGTCACGAATTTATTTCAGACCTATAATGCATAGTTTGAAATAAGTTTGCGTTTATTATTGGCAATGAAACGTCTTATGTCATATACCCAGAATAGTATTTATATAGCATCTACGTGACACGTTTGTTTTGCAGGAACACTACACAGAGGTGGCGCATTCCACTTCAGTGCGATTCTTGGACGGAAAGGAGGTGTACCTGGAATTTTCGGGCAATTTAGTGCCAGTTACCAAGTCTGGGAGCCAGCCTATGTTGGCTTTTGAGGTTAGTATGATTATTCAGTAACGGATCTCTACTTTTTACAAGCATTTATTTTACTTGCAATGTATGTTTGTTCAGGTGAAATCTTGCAACTGAATTTTAAATCAGTTATCTTTAACCGATTGAGCTGAAATTTGGTGCACTTATTTATTTCTTTTTATTTATTACAATAAGTACGGTCGTAACCTTATCGTTAATTTTAAAATCTACATATTACAATAATTTTCAATATATCTTAGATACAAATGTCAAAACAAAATCAAATCAAAATAAATAGATGTTATGTATCTTTGGTGACAATGCAATAATATGGTACCACGGAGCTATACTGATATAATTTCCGAACTAAACGCGAACTTATAAGATGTAAAAAAAAAATAGAGGTTGAAGGTGGCCATAGGAACTTCTAAAGTAAAAAAGATAAAATCGAGTTTGTGCTCATCTAAAAGGGTTTTCTAAAACGATGACGGTGATCATATTGATTTCTACCTGTAAAAGCGTGTTTTAAAAATACTTTTGACGTGATAACGTTTTATAAATTGATGAATACCAGGAACACTCATGATAAATAGTAACGTTCCGCGTAACCTCCACCTGAGTTTTGTATTACATAAAATAATCAAAGTCAAAGTCAGTCAAAGACAAAGTCATAAATGATTATGACGTTATCACGTAAATCTATCGTCCGTAAACCGACTTTACAGACAACCAATTTTTTTTTTATAGAAAAACTTTTTATCTGTTATTTATGGACATTCAAAATTGCCCTCTGTTTTTTATACTATTCTGAAATTCTTGATTATTGTATTCTTTAATAGAATCTCTTTTAGGTCTTAGATGATTTTATGCTTATTTTATTAACGTTTCGCTTTTTGAGTTTAATTATAAATAGTTCTTTCATAAACTAACAATATGCTTTTTTATGGAAGACTCAAAAAATATTGGGGTGAACAGGAAAAAGAAATCAAAATATATAATTATAAAAGTGTATAATAAATTTATTTAAATGTGCCCAGATTCTCCTACCCAATCAATATTTACTGTGGAGATCAATGGGGGAGGTCTATGGCCAGCAGTGGACGTCCTATGGCTGAGATGATGATGATGTTTTTAATGCAGGAATAAATTCGAACTATTTCTGGAGCGCTACTATAGCTTAGTTGGTAAAGCTACAAGTTTGAATTCTGTGGTCGTGGGTTCAAATCCAAATAGTTGCAGAATGTTTCCCTTCGAAAATTTAAACGTTGGTGAGGGGTTTTCTCCATTCCTACGTCAGGATTACTTTTGTTTTTGATATGGTTGATTTAAATTTAGGAGATATCTCAATTACCGAATCAACCATTATGTTGATAAATTTGTATATTTCAGGCTTTCAAAGACAACCGTGTAGAGTTCACGGTGCGAGTGAAACATCACGAGGAAAGTCCTGCGGGCAGAATATACTTCATGAACGAACCCAAGGTAATAACTTATAGTTTCATTTTTTTAAGAACGCGCTTATTAAAACTATAAACTCTCTTAGACTCAAAAATTTCGCATATCTGAAATCAGACACACAGTTTTGCTCTATTTGTAAACTTGTGTACCACATATTTGTGTAATATTTTTTGGAAATTAAGATATCTATTTGTATTTGCAATAAAGGCAATTTTCCTATTCACTTAAACTCTTAAAGGCCGTAAAGAAATATCTACAAAATAAGAAACACACAAGTCACAAGTTGCCTTATTAAAATAATGTAAAGTACAAAAGTCCAATGAACGCGACAATACTAAACTATTAAATATATTCAAAGATTTTGTATACTGTATAGATCTAGCCGTTGACCACTACCCATTTGATGGTCAGTGACGATGTGGTCAAAGATGTTATGACTCCAGACCTAGAATGCTTACTAGATATCAAGGACTGCTGCCTGAACACACTATGGGTTTGGTGATCGTTTGTCAAACTTGAGTATGGTAGCTAGCCAGGCTCGATAGAACGCTACCACGTTGCTGGAAATTGATACCGATTTGTTTTTGATTGACGACGGTTAACGTCTTTTTTTTATAACAGTGTTACCTTCGTAATGTAAATTCTAAGGCTTTCACGGCCGGCGTTGCATGTTGTATGTATTGCTTCCGGGCTGTTTGGCCGTGGTCCAAGTGAAACTTGTGTTCCAGACGTTTCGTCTGTTACTGTTACGTGTTACTGTTACTGCTGTTACCTTCAATGGAAACTCAAGCCCCACCGCCGAGCTATCATTGCTTCAATTTTTTATAGAATAATCTCACAATGATTAAGACAATCCGAAAAATAATTACTGATGTTTTGTGAATTGGGCATAGGTCCCGAAGGGTGAGCAGTCGCAGACGCCCGCTTGCGTACTAGACGTAGAACTGCCGGAGCGCATCGCGCCGCGAGCCGGCAAAAGCCAGGTCGACTATCTCAACCTGGATCAGTCTGGTATGAACAGTAATACATTATTTTGTATATAGTGTGTTCATATGGGCGTAAGCTTTTTTCTACATATGCTATGTATAGAAAATAATGAATATTTTGGTAATGGGGAAAATAAAACTACTAATCATATAGTCCGCGCGCGAGCTCCGAGGAATCTTAAGGAATGTTGACTTAATGAGCTAGAGTTGTGAGTTGGTCGATATTGCGCTATCGATACTAACACATTTTAAGACTTCGCGCGAGAGTGTAAATTCTGAAATAATTTTATGATGATATTATTATGTATTTATAAAAAATACAATTGTGTCACGTATGTGACTGTATTTAACACTATTTAATTGAATGGACAGATACTTATTGAACAAATGAACATAAAATCCAATTACTGTGGCAATCAGAATAATGTACTTCAATAATAAATGAGTCGACAACATGCTCCATTAAGCCATCCTTTTGCCAGTAATAATACTCTAATGTAACTCGCGCGATAGTCTTTACGGTAATCACCTTCAATCTTGTCAGAGAAAAATCGGAGTTAAATGTTATTAAATGTTCCTAGATTTTTGCGCTCACAAAAACTTATATGTGAAGTATTATTTATGGTTCAAAATAGCACTGCTATCGCAAAATTAAAAACAATTATTCGATAAGCGTGCTCTCGCGTTAAGGTCGACACTAATACTGGGAGAGTGAGGGGTGTGGAGCGACGGTCGGGCGCGGCGCACCCGCCCACTTCCTCAGCCTCCGATTCCTCGGAGCTCGCGCGCGGACCATAAAAATAATTGTGTTCATATTTTATTAAAATAAAAACGGGACCATGGTTTCTTTCTCTTTTTAATTTCCCTCGTGAAATTAGATAATGCATAACATTGATTGGACATTTATTTGCTGCACAAGCATCTAGATAAAGGTTCATTATAATCTTCATTTGCTTGTTGATAAACTGATGCGTGATTTTACCAGCACTTCAGGACCACATGTATAACTAGAGGTTACTGAACATTTATATACGAAAACAGTTCACCTAACATTTTGAGTGTATGTATGTCATTGATTAAAAAATAGTAGCTATTTCTGCAGACAATCCTGCTAAAAAAAGGACGCTATATAACCTATCAAGATGAGAAATTACAATCAATTGAAATATTACAACAAGAAGACCAATCAGCCGTTAGATGCTCTAAAGCCCAATCAGCGAACACACGCCGCCGCCTGTGGTCGTTTGGTTTTGAATTTTGTATGAATGAAAAACCCAAGTATCTGTGCAAAATCCGCCATTTTGATGTCGCAGATAGACCCAGTTCTTGAGCACGACGCGGAATAGACTGTCTGGGGTTTTCTCGCGCACGGTCCCGAACGGCAACAATATTCTCCAATGTTCTTGCGGTTTTTTGACGTGCAGGAACTGCTACATCGATCTCCGGACCGGGCTGTCTTAATTTTTTATTAAAAGACGGATTGTGGACTCATTGAACGACACTGAACGCAACGTACGAAACGTTATAGAGCACTGATATGATAATAAATTTTATCAATTTTTACGCGTTGTTGAAGCGTGTAGCGTTTCATGGTGAAATGTCACGCCTATATAATGTACTCATGCTAAATATGACAGCTATCGCTTCACCAACATGGCCGCTGTGCGCTGTCAAAGTTCGAGGGTCCCCATGGAAAGACCTTTTATACCTATATCTTGTCTTGCGTCATATTGATGTCTTATCTACTCGGCAGTCTTCGCGAAGATCGCGATTATATTTAATAGTGATTTAAGCCGCCAGTTCTCTTGACGTTTAATATTAAAACTTGCCCAAGTTGTGATGCTGCCCAGGTCATCAAAAGTGTTCAAATGTTTCTTCAAATATGCCTCTCTTTCGAAGAGCTCATCATATGACGTCAAGTACCTATTACATCGTTATATAATATATTAGCTTCTTTCTGATAGAAAGCATAGTAATTGCTGTTTTGTTACCTATTTAGTCAATTTTAAATGCTTTCATTAGTATTCAAATTCGATAAAAATAACAAAAATTTAGATCAAATTACACCGCGCTGATAGATTATGATTAGTAATAGTACAACGTATGTGTAACTCATTAACCCCTAGTTTCTAGGTGTTAATATTTTTGTTTTGCATGTTTTTCGAATTATGAAAGTTTTATAAATATAGTAAAATCTACTACTATAACAAATACTTTCTCGTTAGCACTAACAATATTTTCTGGTAAATAAGACCAATTCCTCCTCACTGCATCTGAACTAGAAAACTTATTGCATAGTTTTCTAAGTCACTGCATTGCGGATAGTGGCACGGTTTACCGAAGAAGGTAACTGTTGTAATCACTTTAAATGAATTATCTAATATAACTGAATTAGATAACTGACATATAAAAAATGTTTTAATTTCTGGAAATAAGGGGTTGATTACTAAACTTGTCACAAAACGCCTTATAGAAAGTTTAACCACGTAGGACGACGTAATACCAAAACGTACCTTTTTGTGAAGGTTTCGACGCATTGAAGGATGAGCTCAGCTTCCATTGGGGAGATCACAACAATAGCCTCGGACCAGGATCACTGCCCTACTATCCAGAGAAGCCTCTCAACGGCCATGGACCTGTAAGTACTCGAATCCAATATGTGTACCTCAAGAAAAAAATGTGCTTTTAAACCCATTTGCCAGTGAAACGGTAAAAGGGTGAATCGGTGTTTGTATGTGTTTAGGGTCCTATCTGGACGGTAATAAAAGATGGTACTTGTAGTGGACTGTATTTTAATTGTATTGATTTCAAACTAGATTATTTAATATTCCTAAATAAACTGATGCGCGTGCGCCTCGCTGCGCGGGCTGTGTAGAAGTGAGGGCGGGCGTGCGGGGGGCACGCCTCGGTATCGATGAGCTGCCGCCGACACGAACTTCAAGCTGATGCTTGAACAGTATGTTTGTACGTTTCACTCTGAATCTAATTATGTAGAAAATTAGTTAAGAAGATTCTACACCTAACACTGTTTTCGCGTTGTAGGTATTAAGCAAACCTATTGCTATCTCAGCGTTCCTCCCAACCCCCTACGCAACCGATAGAGACAGTTGCTGCTGAGTACACTTTTTTTATAGAATCTACGTTCCGGGGCAATCCTCTTTCCCTCTCAAAATATTAACAATAACAATTGTTATTGATGTCAATCGCTTGAGTATGATGTATTTTAGGCTTAAACGTTTTTTGTTTCATGTGCATGTTTATATTACATAGGTATAATTTTAATGTTTTGCATCAATTTTAGAAACTACTAGAGCTTCTGTATTTGCAATACCTCTGTTTCACTGATGAATAAACATTTGTAATTGATACTGTATTGTGTAATTTTATGAGGATTCGCTCTTTTATGCAGAACTCTTATTTTGCATTTACAGGATAAAATTATAACCAACGGTGATGTGAAATATCCATCAAAGGATACAGAACCAGAAAGCAAAGACATGGATAAAAAACCGCAAGGTAGATTTGATATGTTTTTTATAACATAAAAAACAATTCATTCATTTACTTTTATTGCTGTTAGTAATTTTGATATTATTTAATATTTCTGTTACAGTGAACGGGGATTCTTTACTTCACGTAGACTCTAACAAAACTAAAGCTACCTTTGACTCCGATGAAGACAAAACTCCCATGAATACTCTTGAAAAAGGCAAGAAGAAAGAAAGTGGAGGCGGAGGGTTCCTCGGTGGCCTCGCTGGCAAAGTCAAAAATGTCTTTGGCCATAGTGAAGATAAAGAAGACGAGAAAGAATCCTCCCCGAAACCGCAGCCTAAGCCTCGCGAATCCAAAGAAAAAACTACTCCCAAACCAGCCCCTAGAATTATCAACGAAGATTTGCTCGATAAAGTCGAAGATATGTTCAAAGACTTAAACTCACCTAAACCACACAAAGAAGACGAAGACTTGGAAAATCAAGTATATAAAACTAAATTAGTCGTTGATGAAGATGCTCCTAAAATCGGTCCTACTGAAGAAGAATTGTACGCCCAATATGCGCTCATGCAACCAGTAGAAACACCAGTCTGTAACAAGAAAGCAGACCCGTTCATTTTCTATGTAGGATGCTGCGAAGGCAAGTACAAGGCAGGACAGAAGCATCGGCACGATGAAACTTCTAACCTACAAGACATTATTGAACAACAAAATTTCACTACACAAGAGAAACTACAAGAAATTTCTGATGGCCTCCATAAAGAAATCATGGATGATTTAGATAAATTAGGAAAAGAAAAGGACAACATAAAACAGAAAACTGGTGAGGTTACAGATAATTTTGTTGCAAAAATAAATGATATCAGTTCTAGTTCTGAGGACAATGCCAATGAACTAAAAACTGCTGCAACTAATAAATTTAATGATTTAACTAACATCGCTCATAAAGTACAAGATGATGCTTATCCTAAAGCGTCTAAAATACAAACAAGTGTTGATCATAAAGTCGATAATGTGGAATCAGCGATTGAAGACTCAGTAGATCATGCAAGAGTAAAACTTAATGATGTCAAAGACACCTTTGACAATAAAATACATGAATTCGATTTTCTGGCTAACGAAAAAGCTGAAGAACTAAAACTCAGAGGAAATGAACAGTGTGCTAAAGTGGAATCTGCAGTTGCGAAGACAGCTGAAAATATTAATAACAAAGCTCTTGATATGGCTAACGCTACGTCGGGTTCTGTACATAGTGCACAAGAAAAAATAACCGACAATGTTCAAGACTTGAAAGCTTATGCTGAAAAGGCCGGCGATAAACTAAAGGAAGATTTAAGTGAATCGTCAGAGAGCTCAAAAGAAGCTAAGAAAAAGGCGAAAAAGGAAGCCAAGAAAAAAGCTAAAGAAGGTAAGAACTTTTTCACTGGACTCGTAAGTAACATCTTCGGTGAAAAAGAAAAGATAGAAAGCGAAGTTAAAAGCAAAGCAGATGAAACTAAGGAATCGGTAAGTAATTTGTTAGAAGAGGCGTCGACAAAGAAAGATGCACTAAAAGATAAAGCTGCCAAGAACCAAGAAAAGGCAAAAGCAGGTGCTGACAATTTAGTCCAAAAAGCAGAGGAAAAATCGCAAGAAGCAAGTCAAATTGTCTGCGATAAAACTAAAGAAATTGAAAAATCCGTACATGATAACGCAAATAAAATTAAACAAGCAGCAGAGAGTCAAGTTGAAGACATCCAATCTGCTGTCGAAGGCACAACTAATGAAGTACAAAATACCATCCAAAATAAAGCTAATAAAGCAGAAAGTGTCATTAATGACACAACAAATGAAGTGAGATCAGTTGCCACAAATGCTGACTATGCTGTTCATAACAAGATGGGTGAATTTAGTTCTGTAATGAGCGAAACAAAAGATGGCATTTATGACAAAGCTTGTGAAATCCAAGATTCGCTGTTTGATAAGACAAATAAAACTCAAGCTGCTGTTAACGATACTAAAGATGCTATTGTTGATAAAGCTACAAAACTCACAGACGTCACAGCCAATAATGTGAGGGACGCAAAAGATGCAGTCAATACAAAAGCTGTTAAGATATCAGGTGCCATCCACGATAAGACAGTAGAACTTGCACAAGCTGTAAGTAATAAAACCCATGAAGTAACTGGTACTATTCATGATAAGGGAGTTGAACTTAAAGGTGCCGCACGTAGCAAAGCCAATGAGATCAAGGATGCAGTCCACGAAAAGACTAATGACGTAA
Organism: Apeira syringaria; assembly: GCA_934044485.1. Lineage (NCBI taxonomy): Eukaryota > Metazoa > Arthropoda > Insecta > Lepidoptera > Geometridae > Apeira > Apeira syringaria. Next base: position 5,825,435 of record OW203672.1, on the reverse strand, counting down.
CGAGTGCCATCTACGATGAGTCAGTTCAATTACAAGGAGCCGTAAGCACTAAAACAAGTGAACTTAAAGACGCATTCAATGACAAAGCCAACGAAGTCTCAGGTGCCATTCAAAACAAGACAGTACAGTTCAAAGACGCTGCAAGTGACAAAGCCGTAGATATTAAAGATTCTCTTCATAATAAATTCGGTGACTTAAGCTCTGCAATGCATGATAAGACAATGGAAGCAAAGAACGCCGTTGAAAACAAAACGGCTAAAGTTGAAGATGATGTTCAAAATAAAACTGCTGAAATAAAAAGCTTTGCACAAAATAAAGCAGACGACATATCAAACGCATTTCATGATACTTCAGGCGCTATTAATCATAAAAAGAATGAATTGCAACAAGGCTTACACGACAAACAGGCCAAATTACATAATGAAGCGTGTAGTGAAATGGACCAAATAAGGCAAGAAGCGGAAAGTGCAACAGACGAGATCAAAAGAAAAGCTGAGGAAACTCTGAATGCTACTACAGATAAAAAAAGAGAGATCCAAGCAAATATTGGCTGTAAACTCAATAACTTGCAAAGGTCATCGCAAGAGGCGTTTGGGCACTTGGAAGAATCGACTTTGGGTGCTTTCGATAAGGTCGAAAGCTTGGCAAAGGACAGAGTTAGCGAAGCCAAAGATACGTGGGAAGACTTGCAAAGTTCCACACGAGATACATACGCTGATTTTCGCGATGATGTTCCTAGTTTGGCAAGTTCTGCGCAAGATACATTGCACAGTTTTCAGAGTTCCGCCGGCAATACTTTCGATAGCTTAGATGATTCTACACGGGAGGTGTTTGGAGGAGTTCAAACTACAGCCAACAACGCTGAAGCAACTTCAAAGGAACTCTTCGGAGAGGCTAAGGATGCTTTTGAAGGGTTTCAAGTATCTGCCGATAATAAGCTAGAAGAAATTAAGGGTGCTGGTAGGGAGAGGTTAGAAGAAGCGGAAGTTAGGCTGGAAGAAACGAACGAAAAAATTGTGGAGAGTGCAAAGGGAGCGGAGCGAGCAATAACAGATGCGGTTGCAAGCGAAGCAGATAAATTCACTAGCAATCTCAATAACTTGGGCAGTTCTGTCTTTGGATCTTCTGGAAAAGGTAACAGTCATTCACCTTTCAATAATTTAAGTAGTTTGAAAGACACTTCACAGGATGCAGCCAACGACATCATTGTGAAAACTGATAAAATCAAAAATGACATAACAGAAAATGTACAAAATATCAAATTTAGTGCTGAAGGAAAGTTTAATAAATTAGATACTGCTGCAAGTAATAAACTAAATTATTTCACCGACACAGGTCATACAGTACTAGATGACGCTAATTGTAAAGCATTAGAAATACAAACAAATGTCGCACATGAAATATTTAACGCAAAATCAGCCTCTGAAGACTCAATAGACAATGCACAGGGAACAATAAATTATTTTAAAGACACTTTTGTTAATAAAACACAAGAAACAGATTTTCTTGCTAGGGAAAAAGCTGAAGAACTAAAAGTCAGAGGAAACGAACAGTTTGCTAAAACGGAATCTGCAGTTGCGAAGACAGCTGAAAATATTAATAACAAAGCTCTTGATATGGCTAACGCTACGTCGGGTTCTGTACATAGTGCACAAGAAAAAATAACCGACAATGTTCAAGACTTGAAAGCTTATGCTGAAAAGGCCGGCGATAAATTAAAGGAAGATTTAAGTGAATCGTCAGAGAGCTCAAAAGAAGCTAAGAAAAAAGCGAAAAAGGAAGCCAAGAAAAAAGCTAAAGAAGGTAAGAACTTTTTCACTGGACTCGTAAGTAACATCTTCGGCGAAAAAGAAAAGATGGAAAGCGAAGTTAAAAGCAAAGCAGATGAAACTAAGGAATCGGTAAATAATTTGTTAGAAGAGGCGTCGACAAAGAAAGATGCACTAAAAGATAAAGCTGCCAAGAACCAAGAAAAGGCAAAAGCAGGTGCTGAAAATTTAGTCCAAAAAGCAGAGGAAAAATCGCAAGAAGCAAGTCAAATTGTCTGCGATAAAACTAAAGAAATTGAAAAATCCGTACATGATAACGCAAATAAAATTAAACAAGCAGCAGAGAGTCAAGTTGAAGACATCCAATCTGCTGTCGAAGGCACAACTAATGAAGTACAAAATACCATCCAAAATAAAGCTAATAAAGCAGAAAGTGTCATTAATGACACAACAAATGAAGTGAGATCAGTTGCCACAAATGCTGACTATGCTGTTCATAACAAGGTGGGTGAATTTAGTTCTGCAATGAGCGAAACAAAAGATGGCATTTATGACAAAGCTTGTGAAATCCAAGATTCGCTGTTTGATAAGACAAATAAAACTCAAGCTGCTGTTAACGATACTAAAGATGCTATTGTTGATAAAGCTACAAAACTCACAGACGTCACAGCCAATAATGTGAGGGACGCAAAAGATGCAGTCAATACAAAAGCTGTTAAGATATCAGGTGCCATCCACGATAAGACAGCAGAACTTGCACAAGCTGTAAGTAATAAAACCCATGAAGTAACTGGTACTATTCATGATAAGGGAGTTGAACTTAAAGGTGCCGCACGTAGCAAAGCCAATCAGATCAAGGATGCAGTCCACGAAAAGACTAATGACGTAACGAGTGCCATCTACGATGAGTCAGTTCAATTACAAGGAGCCGTAAGCACTAAAACAAGTGAACTTAAAGACGCATTCAATGACAAAGCCAACGAAGTCTCAGGTGCCATTCAAAACAAGACAGTACAGTTCAAAGACGCTGCAAGTGACAAAGCCGTAGATATTAAAGATTCTCTTCATAATAAATTCGGTGACTTAAGCGCTGCAATGCATGATAAGACAATTGAAGCAAAGAACGCCGTTGAAAACAAAACGGCTAAAGTTGAAGATGATGTTCAAAATAAAACTGCTGAAATAAAAAGCTTTGCACAAAATAAAGCAGACGACATATCAAACGCATTTCATGATACTTCAGGCGCTATTAATCATAAAAAGAATGAATTGCAACAAGGCTTACACGACAAACAGGCCAAATTACATAATGAAGCGTGTAGTGAAATGGACCAAATAAGGCAAGAAGCGGAAAGTGCAACAGACGAGATCAAAAGAAAAGCTGAGGAAACTCTGAATGCTACTACAGATAAAAAAAGAGAGATCCAAGCAAATATTGGCTGTAAACTCAATAACTTGCAAAGGTCATCGCAAGAGGCGTTTGGGCACTTGGAAGAATCGACTTTGGGTGCTTTCGATAAGGTCGAAAGCTTGGCAAAGGACAGAGTTAGCGAAGCCAAAGATACGTGGGAAGACTTGCAAAGTTCCACACGAGATACATACGCTGATTTTCGCGATGATGTTCCTAGTTTGGCAAGTTCTGCGCAAGATACATTGCACAGTTTTCAGAGTTCCGCCGGCAATACTTTCGATAGCTTAGATGATTCTACACGGGAGGTTTTCGGAAAAGTACAAGCAACAGCGAACAACGCTGAAGCAACTTCGAAGAAACTAGTCGGGGAGACTAACGCTTTCGAAGGATTCCAAGTGTCTTATAATAATGAGCTGGAGGAAAACAAACTACCAGGTGTAGAGAGGTTAGAAGAAGCTGGAGAGAGGCTCGGCGAAAGAAGCTATATAACTGTGGAGAATGCGAACAGAGCGGAGCGATCAGTAACCGACGTAGTAAAGAGCGGAGCGGATAAACTAAATGAAAATACGAACAACTTGGGCAGTTCCGTCTTTGGATTTTCTGGAAAAGGTATAAACCCTATCTGATCTACATTTTTATTTATAGACAATTTTACAACCGGTTCTTGTGAATTTAAACAAGGGAGGCTATGTCTAGCTGAAGGTATTTTGCGGCTGAATTAATTATGGTGAATGTAACATTATACTTTTTTGTCGGTACGGTAAAATGGAAAAAATTTTATACATTTAAATATTCGAATTAGAAAACATCCATTTATATTTCGAAATATTTTATTACAAAAAGGTATATATTTACAATAAACAAAGATTTTGACTCCCGTACACAATTCTCATAGATGGTTAATGAATTCTCGTTTTTGCTAGGTTTTCTATTTTTCTCTGAGTATGAGTAGCTACGCAGAGCTAATTTCTACCGCAATGCAATACCTACAATGTAATCGAGATGCAATTGTTATTTTGGGAGAATACCTAGCTTATTTACGATTACATTTAAATTTTTGTTCCATTGTTTATGAATTGCTTGTCTTAATAAATGAAAGAATTGGCACCCTGGTTGTACCTAGTACAAAGACTGGCCGTAGGCCAAGCCAGTATCGCTAGCTCATTTGCACCAGGGTCCCAATTCTCTTATTTATTAACACAATCCATTCATAAACAATGCAATAGTCGTTCAAATGTTATCAATAATACACTTGATATTCCGCTAAAATAACAATTGCATCTCGATTGTAGACAATTGAATTGCTGTAGACATTAGATCTGTGTAGCCATTACAATTATACTCCGAGTAGAATAGCAAAACTAGAAAAAACGACGATTCATTGACAATCTATGAGCAATGTGTTACTAGAATTGATACCCTGGCACGATGCGGGATGGGTTACAATTTTTTTTTTTAACTTTACTTTCATATGTATTTATTATTGTAGTCTTGACCATTTTAAATGAAGTTAACTATATACATTTTGGATAGATAAATATAATATATTATTTATTTTCCAGGATTAATCAAAGATTCAAGCGCCAAACTTCTGGAATCAGAAAAAGCACAATCATCGCCACACAAAAAGAGTTCTGGGTAAGTTTCAAATATCACATCATACAACCATCAAAACGTGTAAAAAATGTATATAATAGAGCATGTCCATAGCACGGACTAATTACACGAATTCACCACAACGGCCATGGTGATCTGTGGAATTTACTTCATCACATATCATAAAACTGTGAAACTAAATAAGGTCAATTATTTTATACATATGCGTAAAAAAACGTGTATGCCTAATGTCTATACATTGTTCACGTACTTAATGATATATCATGCAATTCAAAATAAAAAGTTATTTTTTTTTAAATTTGGCATTTCTTTGTTTTTTCGAAACAAATTAGATTCTTAAAGTTATTGCCGATATGTGTTGATGGGAATTTTTCACTAAACTTACAAACTACTTACTAAACAAATAACAAATAAGCACTTGAAATTACGTAGCGGGTATTTTAGGAAGATTTTAGATGGTAATAACATTATAATGACAAAGTGATAGTTACTCTCTTGTTCAACTAAAGTTCTGAAAATACGATAAGTTCTTACGGTTACGATAAAGTCCAAATCAGTATGATACTCATCAGTAACAACACCAAAATTAGATGTTTTTATTTAAATTCCGGGTAGTTTTAAGTACAATAAGTCGCTACTTAATTTGTGCCGACTAAAAAAATTCCGCGATTGGCCATCAATTCAAAAAAACTCGACTAATGTTAGAGATAGTGTTGTGTGGATTTGTACGAATTTAAATTTTAGAGTAAACAGAATACGAGCTATTTCATTTTTGAAAATCTTAGTAAATTTTAGCAAGTTCGAGTGATCAACAGACTTGGGGCCAGTATTTCACTTTTACAGATAATACACAGATAACATCTAGGAAACAGATGCTTTTCAACATAGTGTAAACCTATGATGTATGTAATCATTAGATATCATATGATATTACGAAATACTGTGTCACAGATAACAGCCCACCGTTGCAAACCCTCAAGCATAGCAGGTCTATAAATACCTACTTTATCTATATTTGATTCAGGAAACTAACTTATCCAAAAATTGGGGTTCTAATCATCTAATTTTTTTCGGTATATTGTAAACTTTTCCCTCTTTGACGTCACACTTTGCAAAGCGATAGTTTACGTGGCAGTTTAAACCCAATCAGTTCAGCGATTGGTGATAATGAGATTATATAACGGGCTGCAATTATAAAAATTATAGTATGTTATATATATTTTTGAGAAATCTATTGCTTCGGAGGCTGATGAATTAAAGCAATCGTGATATCAAAAGTTTTCATTGCTTTTTTACATTAAAAAAAAACGTTTTACTCGAATTATACCATTGGGGTTATTTAAAATGTCGTCGTCTAAAGGAATAAAGGGTGGGATCCTTCCAAAAACTTGGAGAATACGTGTCATGTTATAGTTACATTTTTAGGGCCTCCTATATTTTAGATGTTTCACAGTTTTTCCACTTGTATATTAATATTACCGCTAGATGTCACCACTTAACTCCACTCGCACAATTACAGAATACCGAAGCTCAAGAAGAAGAAATAATCGCGCCGAAACGACAATCGACGAACGATGTAATATATTGTTTAGTTTTAATATTTATTGTTACGACTTACCACGTTTCTATTGTAGACACTATGCTTGCATATAGTTTGTTTATAACGGTGTACTATTCAGTACACATGCACTTGACAAAGGGGCGTTGAAAGGACATGTGCTGGTATAGTGTCGACAACGTTGAAACATTTATTCGATGACGACAAATCGATTATTTCAAATCAAGAATGACGATGGACATCGCAGAGTCCGGAACTATAGATAATATGGACTTTACTACATTGTGTATGTAGAACTAAAGCTAACAAAAATCGATTTAATGTGTATGAAAATGTATCACTCGATAGTGATGTTTTAAAAAATCGATAATTAAATTTATTTGATCTCTTAACTATTTATAAATAGTTTCACAATTGACGAATATTAAAAATTAATGAAATCTAAATACGAAATAATCGTTTTGTTGTAAAGGGGCACTGTTTCGATATTATGTAACGTAAAACACATCTTCCAGTGGTTTATAAACATATAAAGAGATTAATATTTATTTATTAAATTAAGATTGCGTACCTTCGACTAATTTTATTCAAAGTATTGTGTCGATTGTTTTACTAACGATTATCGATTTCAAAGAAATCAAGTTAATTTTTAACATAAATTATGAAAATAATATACTGTAATTTAATCACAATGATTTTATTGTATAGTTATGTAATATTCAAAATGGTTTTATAAAAGTTTGTTGTGTCTGTAATCTTGCCTACAAGCTGTTTTTTTTATATAATAAATCAGATCTGTTTTATTTTTTATATTACTGTAATTTGTGAAAATCTGCATTTTATATTAATAATGAAATGTTCCTTAATATACTTATCTCACATTCTGTGTTTTGTGTTGCATAATTTATTTTGAGTTTTGTATTATAAAGTTTATACAGCTTTGTACAAAATGTTTAGGAACAATATAAGGGCATGTTTAGACACGCTTTTTACTTATATTTTTGTTAAATATAGTAGATATAGATCTGCTAGTTATTTTCTATTTGTTGCAAACAATTTTGTCGAGTATTATCGTTTTTGTGATAAGTATTTAATATATCCGATAAAGTGTGGGGCATACTGTAACAATATTTTACTCGTCAATATATGCATACTTGTATGATATATCATAGGACGTATACATATAATATCATAAGGATTATACAACATGTTTAGAACTTTGTTAAAGTATGTCCTTATTCAAATTGTCACAAAATTGTATTTTTTAAGTAAATTTGTCATCACGCATTGAAGCTTTCTTCTGTATCTATGTATAAGTACATAATAAAAACAGCGCTTGCGTTGCTTGTGATGTCTCTCTGTAAGTTGTTAAATAATATTATATGAGAATATTCTCGAATAAATATTGTGTTTAATCTTTTGCGCTTTTACTCCGTTGTGTCCAAAAGTATTTTTTCAACAACTTACTTTATATAAAATCTTGCTGTTTATTTGCATTCGTATGACGTAGTTTATAGATAAATACCCATATAAAAACTATAATTGCCATGCGTGTTCCTTTACCTAATTTCACGCATATTTTTTAGATAATAATCTTCGTAAAAGTTCGTAAATGAATCTACTAATGTGCAAAGTTAATTAAATCATTTGAAATTTTGAAACTAGTTTCGTGTTACAATTTCTTATAAGTTTATAAAATAAATTTACATATTATTGATTTTAGCGCTATCTTGAATTTGCAAGGATCTTATTGACTATGCTGCATATACCTTTTAAGTTTAAGTGGTACTGCATCTGAGCTTCTTTACACATACATTTATTGTTTTACACATAGCACCATTTTGCATACCCTCATTCTTCATGTTGTTTATATCTTCGTTTGCAATGCACTGCACATTACACTTGGGTAAGTTTACTTTGCAGCATTTTATTTTATTCGTAAATATTGATTTGTCTAAAAATGTTTCGTCTCTATTTGAATATCATGATTTAATACGGCTATCCGACACGCACTTAAATATTACATTTCCAACAAACAAATGTTTTATTATCTGAGGTTTGTTTAATACCAAACTTTCTGTATGATCAATTCATTTTTCGAGATGGGTGTAAATACTCCTCCATATTTAGCCTCCAAAAACAAACTACTTAAATCCCGAACTTTGAAGTGTCAAGATATTTTCTTGCGGTAACAAGAGCACAAATCTTTCATCACATTTTAACTTCACCCAATTTTATATCTAAATTATAATTGAATAGAGACGAAACTAGCAATATGTTACAGTTCTTATTTATGTGTGTGTTTTAATTTGTGTATTTTGCAGCTTCTTCTCCAAACTACGGCGCAAATGAAAGTGACGAAACCGACATCGCTTGAGTTTCTACGAAATATCAAAATGGTTGAATTTTAATTCACCTAAAACGTTGTTACGTGTATTAAAATCTGAATGGAATGTATAAATTGTAATACAAAGTTGGGAGACATAAGAAATTAATTACTAACATAACAAGACGGTACATTAAATATAAATAATTACCTCACATAATCTAGTGTTGCTTAGTGTATCCCTAACCTAGGCGTATTAAGAACAAAAATGTGTTCTATTTTATATATGTATTATTTGCTTATAAAGGGTGTTTAGATAGAGTACAGAAAAGTATGAAATGTTTCCAACTTCTTCCTAGATTATTATAATTGTATAATTTTGAATAAACTAAAGTTAGGTGCTTAACATGGTGGTTGATAAAGTTCATAGAACCTTTTGAAATTTCCTCTAAAATTTATTAGAAATAATTCATAAAGTATTGGTGCCGTCGCATTATTGATTCTCTAATAGTTAATAGTGTCAATTTTCATAAAGTTTAGTAATGTTTCGTAATTTAAGACAGATACTTTTATTGGAAATTGATTATGATACACTTTACTGCTCTTGCACAATGCTAAGGATTTAGATTACTGTATTTACTGTACACGTTTGCCAATAATTGGTTGAAATTTAATTACTCGTTTAAAAATTTTTATGGATGTTGTAATAAATTGAATGTGTTATTTATAAATTGTTGTGTGTTTATAATATATTAAATTGTTGGCATTTGTATGATTACATGTTTTTCTTGAATTGAGTATTTGACGGTATTGCAAATATGGTTTGTATTATCGTTTCTCTTAAAGATATCTGAAATTTCACGATTACTATACATTGAAATGAAACTGTTTTGATCGCGTTTATTGTATATCTCGATTTTTCGTACACTTAAATTATCGTGGTGTTTACTTACCAGATACCTTAAACACAAAAGGTTAGAATCGTCGATATCAAATATGATATAGCAGTGAAATCCGTCTAAAGTTGTTTAAATATTTGTATCATTCGTATCTCCTGTGGTATATTTTGTATAATGGTTTTCCAAGAACCCTTTAATATTCTGCAACACAGGGGTAGAAGCAACCGAAACCCCTATTGACATTGGTGTCGATATAGACACGACAATCTTTAACAAAAAAAGGCAAATTGTGTACCTACTAAATGTGTATAAGATAAAAATAAGTTTAAATAAACCTATATACCCATAATATATATATATAATATAAACTATATACACATAAGTGACTGTACATTATTTTATATTATTTTAGGTGTACCTTTTTCATATTTTGCAAGCATTCCACCTTATTTCACCGTATCTTCTACTGACATACCTATCCATCATGGCTGATGGATGACATTCAAATAAAAATACTTTTTAGTATTTTTTTTTTTTTTTAAGGGTCACTGATTAGATTTAGCCAGCTGTGTGAACACAGACGTTCAGCGTCAACTGTTAGACACATATATTGAACAATACAATGGGTTCGACAGTTTTGTAATCTTTTCTCCGTGGTTCACTTTATGTATGATAGATTTGCTGTGTAGGAATCGAAGTTCGTACACCTTTGATTGTGCGGATAAGGTGGTTTATATTATGAGGGATTCTTGATAAATCTTTCCTTCCTATCTGCTGCTCTAAATGTAATTGGATGTTATAGAAAAAATATAATACTTATACATAGTCTTTGATTGAATATAGGTAAACAAGAGGATTATTTACAGGAAAAGAATAATAAGTACCAAAGCAAACTGTTACTTCGCTCTCGCCGTGAATTTAATTACCGAACTAAAAGTATGCTATATGCTTATTTTTACGCATGTTGTCATATTTAAACATGTTTTTTATTTATTTAATTAAATTTTGTCATACACCTTTTTGTATTTCGTAATATATAATCGAATCGTTAATATAATTGAATACTCTGGCATTAACTTATAACAGAAAGCAGTTATTTAATATATTCAAACTATATTAATTGTATGACTATTAGAAATAAATACTTATATGTAAATTTGCATTCGAAAGCATTCAGCCTACGTGCTTACTAAGAATTCGGGACAACTGTGATGCCAAATGAAAAAATATATGTAAGTTACAATATAGTTTTGTTAATTTATAAATAGATTCTATGTTTATTCTATTTATTGCTTCATAGTAAGTAATAAAGTATTGCAGTACCTATTTTATGGTTTTATTTGTGTATTTTTTACTTAGCTAGAACATTCTGTAGTACATATCTACTCGTATATATTAGGCCACGCGGTGCTGTAGCTGTTTAAAAAAAATTATGTCAAAATTTAAATTTTAAAGAAATAATGAATGGATGAAATAAAAGAATAAAAATAGATTTTTCTGTTATTTATTATATATCTTACAAAACTACATACAAAACTCTTAACTGATAAAATATAAAAATTGTAAATTATGGTGGATTTTTAATTGTGGCTAGTAATATAATTTTAAATTATAAATAACTATTTCGATTTAATTTCTCAAGAGGAGAGTTAACAGACTAAAAAAGGATTGGCAACGTATCGTAATGCACCCAGTGTTACAGATATCCATAGGCAACCGTGATCGCTTACCATCAGGCGGCCCACCTGTTTATTTACCACTTATTACGTTAATACAAAATATTGCTAATCGATACACAATATTTTTTGTTAATCTGATAAATAAATGATAAATTTTATTTAGTCACAAAACACAGTGACACTTATGGTTAATAAGTGTAAATAATGTGGGTAATGTGTGTAAATATTTGTGATCTCTTATGATCTACAGATCTTATCTAATTTAATTCAACTTAAATTAAATTAAGTTACCTGTACTTTGGTAATTAATACAAATAGACTAAATGGTATGAACATTGTCTGGCCTTGAGACTTGTTGATGGTCATAGCAAAAGCAAAGTCTTTCGAAGGATTGATTCTTATTGTATTCTTGGTATCTACTTACGTGGTAACAGGATGGTTACTCCTTTAAACTTTTAAGTCAAGATGGCGGCTTCTCAATAACATTTCCGGTGATCTTTTTGATGACCAAAGGTGTAGGTAGATACAATTAAGGTGTATTCAGTTACGCAGGAGTATAATCGATGAAATGATCTCCAACCGAACATGTTTGATGGCATTTCTGGTATATCCAAAAACCGACTTTATTTGTTCCGACTATAGTACCTACTTATGTGCGACATACATTTCAAAAATGAATTAACTAAATAAATAAACGAATACTAGCACCAATTACATACACTTATGGAATGTATATATCGTAAGGCACTGAGAATGTACAGTCAGGCACAGTTATGTGTACCTACATTCTGCTAGAGAATTAAGCTAATCTAACAAATATTTAATATTTTTTTTACGTTCACACAAGGTCTTCAGGTCCCAAACTAGGCATAGTAATAATAATATACATTGATAAGTAAAATTCAACGACCAAGAATGTATATAAATTCGTGAATACATTTTAATACGCCGCGTCAAGACAGTCACAGGTATAGGTAACGTACGAAAACTCAAAAATTATTAAAATTAAATATCATGATTGAATATTTTCTTCAACAATTAAATATAATTTGTTTACCAATTGATTTTACCACGCCGTGGTAGTACCGGCCTAGAATCTGGCGTCGGCGCGGCGTCTTCTCTGATACTGACCTCCTCAGTTTGATACCACCTCAGTATCAGAGAAGACGCCGCGGAGGAGAGTTCTACGCTCTTGTCGCCGCTCGGACCTGAACCACTGAAGATGTCGACCGCAGAGATCGACGAAACGTCTGGAACACAAGTTTCACATAGACCACGGCCAAACAGCCCGGAAGCAATACATACAACATGCAACGCCGGCCGTGAAAGCCTTAGAGTTTACATTATACCCTAGAGTTCTTTGGCAAATTCCTAAAGATGGGAAATAGCTGAATCAAACTAGAATCCAAAATAGTTTTCTCAAACATTCAGCATCAATGGCTTACTCGGCTCCATATATGTGTTTATTGTATTTTTTTGACAACGGCATTGAGGCTCATATAAAAGTAAATTGACACATTAAACTCAGAAAAAAATATTTTATAATTTTTACGTGATATTTCATGTTTTGATTGTTGTTAGTAGACTATTAGACGCGCGTTAGACTCATCACCTATAACATACTAATTGGAGTGAGGCAAATGTCACAATCACGACTATTGCTTTTAAAAAAAATACTAGACGCGGTCTAATATGAAGCACGCAAGCCTGAGGCAAGAAGGCACCTATTTGATATGCATATTAAAATAATACAAAAGCATGACCTATATCTATATGCTTTTCACTTTTAAGTGTAATAAAAAGTATGGAACTATAGCAAGTGCTTCATAAGTATAAAGGATATAAGTTCTTAAACTGACATGCTTATACGAAAATAAACATTATCATCGAGATATTTACCAAACATTTCATTATTTTTGTTCATATATAAAAGCTTTAATACTATTAGGACTCAAAACTCTATGTTAACTTTATAATAAATAAATTTAATGGCATACACATTTGACATGTGTAAAGACCATTTAATATATTTTCAATTTATAAATGTAGAAAAATACTGTACAAAAAAACGGATCAAATTGAGAACTTCCTCATTTTTGAAGTCGGTAAAAAAGAAAGTAAATTCATTCAAAATACTTACAAATATTTGATAAGTAAAATGTGTCAACAGTGAAAAACACTTACCTATAATTTACTATATTGCTCTTTAAAATGCAATATACATAATTCAAATTTCCTTGAATGCACCATATGCATAAAAATTTTACATGTACAAAGGGTAACATTTAAATTGCTTACCAAGATGTCGTAAAAACACCTGTATATCTTTCGTTCAAATTTTTTAAGGGAAAAATTCGGCTGCAACTTTTATTTGAACCCATTACTACAGAATACCGTCTTGTCGCTTTGCCATTTAAGCTATAGTACCACTCCACTAGCCGTCCAAATTTATTCCTTCCATAATTATTTATATGTGAGGGGATATGTTTCTTAGCGCCATCTACCTTAGATAGTATGAATTATTAATATGACCAACAAGACTAACATTGCAGTAAAACATACATAATTAATTGCTCAATCCAATTCCTCTTTGATATCTACTCTGTGCTTAAAGTACTGTGTAAAAATATATATTAATTCATTTGAAAAGATTTTATAAACAACAAATTAAATAATTAATTTAATATATTTACTTAATATCTATGTTGCTTTTCATACTGAAAAATGTATAAAATTAAATGTTATTTAATTTTAAAATCATACAAATGTCACTTAAATAAAATGTGTAAACAATAACATTATGTTAATACGTTATAAAATTCAATATATGAAACATTTCATTAAATTTATTGCAAATGAAAAAAAATACTGCACTAAATTAAATGTTAATTCATTTAAAACGCTTACTGCGATTTTTTTTGTACTGTATTGATCTAGCGTTTGACCACTATCTTACTTGTTGGTCAGAAACGATGTCGTTGAAGAAGTTATCACGCTAAGCCTAGAATACTTAGTGAATCTCGTGGACTGCATCCTGAATAAAATCTTTGAGTTGTTCATTGCATTAACATCATGTTAGGCTGAACAATCTTTGAAGGAAACAATTCGGCTACTTTAGTCTGTAGTCGTGAGTTCAAATCACATTAGTAGCCGAATTATTTCCTTCAAAAATATGAACGTAAAAAATATTTGTTTATACAATTACTTACGTAACTGTTTATAACTGTATATACGTACAAAAATCGTAATATAAAAGGTAAAATTATTCACATTTTATAAAATAATTATTGATGCTAAAAACATAAACGAAGAATCATAATCGTCATCAATCATTTTTCTATTTATTATATATATGGTATCAATTTTGCTATCACATAATAGTTATTTTACAAAAAACCTAAATCTTTTTTTTTATAGATGTAGTATAATATAGTTATATAATAACCTTACAGATAATATAGCTGATAATAGTGGTAATTCTGTTACAAATAGCACACTAAGCTAAATTTCTTTAAAAAGCTTTATTTTATTTACGCTAAAATTCAAACTCGTCTAATTCCTAGCAATGATATCTCTAATAATAGACGAGCTTTATTCAATTGCGGGTAGTTTCAGTCAGCACGAGACGTGTGAATTTATTTTACTTGAAACTACCCCAAATTTTAATAAAAAATCCATTTCAGTGTTGCCATTCATAAGCATCATACTAATTTGATCTATAAGGCGATGAGACTGGTTCAGCGACTATCTGTCGCTACCAATAAAATTTATTTGTGTCTACTTCTAGCCTCGTTTCATAAATTATTATGAATTAGCACTTATTTAATTAAATTGAATTATAATTGAAATTATGATAACATACAGAAATACATATAGAAATCATTTTAGTTTAATTAAACAACAGAATCACTACCATCATCAGAAATGTCATTACAATAATACTGTTATTGAACAATATTTATGAAATACCGCATCTATGACACAATTAAGCACAGCCAGATATTAAATAATATGATATTATTATTATATCATGTTTAAATGTCACAAAAACTATGTTTTTTTTTATAATACTTAAAATTAATATTATTTTTATAATAATTAAATTTATTTAAATTTTTTTTAAAAATATTTATTACATATGTATAGAGAAATATTCGATAAAGTGACATATATATTCTTGTAGTAAAAATAAGTTATAAAAACATTTGAATCAAACGAGACATTCAAAAGTAGATTTAAAAATCATTATTTATAGAAATCATTTTAGTTTAATTAAACAGAATCACTACCATCATCAGAAATGTCATTAAAATAATACTGTTATTGAACAATATTTATGAAATACCGCATCTATGATACAATTTAGCACAGCCAGATATTAAATAATATGATATCAAGTTGAAATGTCACAAAAACTATGTTTTTTCATAATACTTAAATTTATTTATATAAAAAGAAATTTAAATATTTATTACATATATGGAGAAATATTCGATAAAATGACAAATAAATTCTTGTAGTAAATAAATTATAAAAACATTTGAATCAAACGAGACATTCAAAAGTAGATTTAAAAGTGCTCATCTCCCAAAGGTAGAAACAATAAATAATGTCTTAAACCTTAAATATAGCCCTGTACAAAGGCCAACGTCGGATTTGCGGAAATGACAGTTGCGTCGGTGTTGCCAGAAGCCAGAATTTGTAGCCTTTTTTAAAATAAATTCATTTAGACAGATCCAAACGTGGAAAAATAAAATTATAATAATAGATGATTACATTTGTATATTATCAATTAACCTAATAGTATAACTTAGACCTAACAGTGCCTCTGTACTGCAAGATATGTAAAAGATCGATTCTTAATTGTAAATGGTAAAAGCTTCGCAATTAGGTAACTTCTAGATAAAATGTAAGCCACTGTAGCAGTCTGGGGTTATCACAGAATATTTTTATAATTTTGCCTCTTATTAAAGAAAATAGCGAAGCGAAATTATATGCTATAGATTTATAATAGATTGAGGTCTATACTTTCTAAATTCGGTGATTTGCGCGCATTTCAATCAACGCAATTACATAACATAGTTTATGGAGTGTTTTGATTGCGATCATAAAAACTTTAACTTAGAATCTAAATGTTTACTTGTGTATTACTAAATGTGTACATGATTTTTGGAAGCCATAAACTCTTTCACCTTTACACAACCGCAAAAAAAAACATTTTTAGAACGAACATCTGTATTTGCCAATCGCGCGCGTAATATCTCCGAATCAAATGTATTTCTTTACATAAATCCCAGATGCGTACATTTTAAGCGGGTCTCATCTATTCCTACCCGAGCTAGACGATTCAGAGATATTCTCCTTGTCAAATTTGACGTCACTGTCACAGTCCAAATAATCCATATCTGTCAACTCCCTCTTTATAGTCAAATGCGGAGTTTTCCTCACCCGCTTCTCTTTCAAAAATCTAGGAATCATTTCCTTCCTTTCCATACAGTGTTGTATAATCACTCTTTCGAACAACAACGCTAGAACAAAGTTAATCGCGGCTAGACCGAGAACTATATACGTGAGCAAAATATCTTTCGGCATCATTAGTTGCAAGAAACTCCTGAGCCATTCCGCCGGACTCACAGCTATGTAAACACATACACATGTCATAATTGACATACTAATCATCAGATACTTGTTGGTCATGACAGATTTCCTGTAAGGCGCTCCGTGGCTGAACACAACTGTCATTATGACGTATTGTAACATGGAAACCGCAAAAACAGCATAATTTTCCCAACACTCATACTCCTCTTCGCCGGCGTACGTATGTCTCACGTACCAAGGGAACCAAGTGAGCGCGTAGTAGCTCAAATACTGCCCAGCAACAATCAATAACAGCTGACCGATCAGAGAAAACAATGGTATGATCCCCAGCAAGGATGTCAGAGGTGGTATCTTGCACAATTTGCCCGTATACGCTTCTGTCATGCCGAAAAAAAATGCAAAGTTTACAATCAACGCTACGTCAATATATAAGAATTGGAAATCTGTCAGGTTAGTGTCGAAGTAGTAAAGGAATGCAGTTGAGAAGAATTCTGTCAAGGAGTAGGCTATCATGAACTTGAAGACTCCGAAGCTGGTGGTGAGCGCAGCCCGGCCTTCCCTCAGAACCCTGGAGACGCAGACGATGTCCGGGCTGGCGGAGGTGAATGGAGCTGCCACACTGCTCTCCAGTTCTGAGAGAGAGATGCCGGTGTGGGCAGCCCTTAGAGCACCACAGTCGTTGGCACCATCCCCGCACATACCTGTCATAATAATTTTGCTACAATTTGTGAGACAAGCTAACACTTGCCCTGTTAGTCAGATGATTTTTTTTTTTTTTTTTTTTCATTATACTCAGACCCCCGCACTAGGATTCCCTGTAACGCGGGAGACATGGACACACACATTCACAGCACACAGACATCCAAGACCCGGGACAAACATCTACACTCATCGCACAAATGTTGGCCCCTGCCGGGATTCGAACCCAGGGTCCCGGAGACACAGAAGTCATGTCAATGACACTAACCACTGCGTCACGGCGACCGTCGCATTTCGGTTATGGAAAGGTTGTTATTAATACGACGGCTTCTTATGACCCTTTTCTCCATATCGTTAGTATATTGTTCCGGCCACCGAAAGAGTTAACTTAGAGAATGGTATGCGACTGACCGACATAGTACCCGAGCGCCTGGTACTCAACCACGAGCTGCTGCTTCTGGTCGGAAGTCATCCTCGCGAACACCGCCCCGCGCTCCGCCACGCGCCCCACCATGCTGGGGTAATGCTCCCGGAGGACCTACAATACAAATAGTAGGTATATCATACTCCACTTAACTTACTCCGCCGTGGGGTACCAGAAAAGAAAAGTACTCGCCCATCTCCACCCGTGGGTGCCGTAAGAATCGGCTAAGGGATCACGTACCAGAAGGCAGGCAGCAGCGCCTTCTGAGGATCACACATCATACTGCGCCCACCAACCCGCCTGCCAAGCGTGGCGAGTATTGGCAAATTATAACTTTTGGCCTGAAAAGGTTACCGATCTCTGCGCGACGGTAATGAGTAAAAAGGTTGCTTATTTTTTTTTTAAAACTTTAGTACACCGAATTGTAATTTGCGTCGCACGCTTGAGAATGTCTAACATATTCTCATGGAACGTTCTAAAAGTGCCAGAGAAAGAGAAGATCTCCACTTCGTTTATGCGACTTTGATCCTTCTTCTGCCACATACAACACTCACTACCATACTTTATAATAATATCTTCTTCGTCTCGGCAATTGGACGTCCACTGCTGGACATATACCTCGCCCATGTAGGGGGGATTTGCCAATTCTTGCCACGCTTGGCAGACGGGTTGGTGAGCGCAGTATGATGTGTGAACCTCAGAAGGTGCTGCTGCCCACCTCCTGGTACGTGATGCCGACTCTTACGGCACCCGCGGGAAGAGATGGGGGGGGTAATATTCTAGGCCGGTACCACCACGGCACTACTACTATATACTATAATAATAAAATACACAAAGTTAAATAATATTCGTGAATTACAGAACCGCAGCTAACGAATATTGAATATGGAATTGCTTACCCGCCAGGTGTCTCCGGTCATGACGAGCTTGTACCGCGGCTCCCGCACCCCCGCCTCGGCGTCCCCCCCGGCCCCGGAGCCCGAGCCGGCACCGGAGCGCCACGGCCCGTGTCCGTTGTCCACGCGGCGCCACTCGCGCTCTAACGCCTTCCGACGACCAATGCTCACCTAAACATCAATCATCAATAACACTTTTATATTAATAATTGCTTACATTTATGTTCGTAAATATATTGTTAAGGCCGATGTATATTAAATTTTGTAACCTTGAAGGGAGCAGACACCCACGATACAAAACTTTTCTTAGTGTGGGTTCTGTATGTCATTTCTTATAGTATACAAGTAACTTAAGCAAACATGAACATTATTTCTTGTGTATGTTTCTAAAGCGATCCTTGTATTATTTTGAATCAATAAACTTTTGTATTTTGTATATACTTTGTGACTCTGACAGATTAATCATTACTTTTTATGGCATATCAGGCTTAAGTTTAAAAACAACATTTTACCAATAAATGAAACCGACTTCAACACCCAAAAGTGTGAAATAACTTGTTGAAGTTTAACTTTTGAACTATCAAGACTCCAACAAGTTCTTTCACACTTTTGAGTGTTGAAGTCGGTTTCTTCTTCTTCTTCTTCTTCTTCTTCTTCTCACAGCCATGTGCGTCCACTGCTGGACGTATGCCTCCCCCATATAGGAGGGATTTGCCAATACTCGCCACGCTTGGCAGGCGGGTTGGCGAGCGCAGTATTATTTCCATTAGTCGGTTCCATTTTTTGGTAATTTTTTTTTACCCTTTTCGGTGACATTTGCTACTCACGGGATCATTCAACCTCAATAAGGGAGTCATCAAGATAGACGTAACACTTTTCAGTTATTGGAGTGTAACTCAAATATCGGTTAGCCGATTTTGACGAAACCTCGGTATACTCGATCAAAAAAAAAAATTGGTTGCCTGTAAAGTCGGTATACGGGCGAAAGTTTTACGTGACAACGACTTTGAGTGCCTTTCACTTTTTATGACTGTCTCTCTCGCTCTTAGGCAAGCTAACCATGCCCGAGTGGAAGGGACGCGTGCCTCTCACTCGCTCTCATTGTGAGCGCATAACGTGAGCGGAGCGTAACGCAGTTTCTTGAAGTGTCACCCGGCAAACCAATTTATAAGACGTTGTCACGTCAAAAATCATAACCCGGTTCACAAACGACGAAGTTATACGCGAACACATAAGAAATGCATAACACAAAAAAAAAATTACAGTCAAATTGAGAAACCTCCCTTTTTTTTCTTTCTTAAACCGTCACCAAAGACAGTGTGTTCGGGCAGCATGCCTTGAGAGCCAGTAAGTATTCTAGGTCTAGCTTGATTCACTGACAATCAACAAATTTGACTGGCCGGTTGGCGCAGTTGGTAGCACTCTGCCTTCTGAGCCGCTGGTCCCGGGTTCGATTCCCGGACAGGTCAAACATTTGTGTGTATGAACATGTCTGTTTGACCTGTGTCTGGGTGTGTATATGTATAAAAAAAGTATATATATAAGTATGTATTTAAGTATATATATATCAGTAATCAGGTTACCATAGTACAGGCTCTGCCTAGTTTGGGACCTGAAGACCTTGTGTGAATGTTGTCCATATTATTATTATCAATCAAGTCAGACAGTGGTCAAAAGTCAAACGTCAAACTAAAAATGTATAAAAGAAAATGGTTAGCTATTATAATATTTTTTTTTTTATACTGTATAGATCTAGCGTTTGACCACTATCTCACTTGATGGTCAGTGACGATGTGGTTGAACATGTTATCACGCTAGACCTAGAATGTTTACTGGCTCTCAAGGACTGCTGCCTGAACACACTATGTTCTTGGTGACAGTTTTTCAAACTTGAGGGTGGTAGCTAACCAGGCGGGTATTCGAAAGTACCCTACCACCATGCTGGGACTTTGATAACGGTGTTACATTCATCGGAAGCTCAAGCTGTTGTTGGGGATCGAACCAGTGTCCGTCAGTTTGGCAGGCGACGCTCCACCCGCTGAGTTATCATCGCTTCAATATGGTAGATGGTAGGTATAAAAGAATAAGTGTATATTACCCCGTGCAGTGTACTCTCGCAGTATATGAGTGGGGTTCCCCCCTCCCCGCCCTTCCCGTGGTCGGTGTATAGATGCACGACCCTTTCCCCACTCTCCAGTATACCGCACTCCTTGGCGACGCTCACGGCCGTGTGGATGTTGTCACCTGCATACAATACAGATACGGTTCAATGGAGCAGTCAAGGTCATTGGCAGAGCCCCCGTAACACACTCTCAAAGTTTTCCAAGTTTCTATGCCTATATCACAACTATATTTAACAATTTAACTTAAAAAACATAGTACATCAAAAACGTCACTAAATAATAATAATAAAGTTTTACTTCTTTACCAAAGAGTACAGTATTTCAAGACATTATAAGCGTTGAGACCCAAACTAGGCGAAAGCCTGTGTCTTGGGGCTCGGAGTATGATTAACTAATAGAAAATCTACCTTAATTTGTATAATAAATACTTAAAGTTTTGACAATAACTCTGTTCGAACATTAAATAGGTATATAACAATTTACATTTCTTTGATATTTGACAGTGGGACGAGGTGTGGGATGTGTTTGTGGGTTAGTGTGTGTAAGGAAAGTGAGTGTGTGTATCTGCGTGGGGATGAATAAGGTTAGGTACCTACTTCAGTACATAGAAAAATAGAAAATTAAGATCATAATCTTAATTTTCTATTTTTCTATGTACTGAAGTAGGTACCTAACCTTATTCATCCCCACGCAGATACACACACTCACTTTCCTTACTTGTACGTTTGAGAGCATTGTAATAGTGTGTGAAAGTGCAAATAGGTATTTATTTATTTAAGACCCTGAAGCGATTCATATTAATATTTCCGTTTCATTATATGATAAGGTCATAAGCCTATTATGGATTATCTTTTTACAAGCCTGACCATTACATCCTTTAATACATAAATACTAAAACTAAATCGAAAAGTCCAATGTTGTAAGGAAAAGTCCCCAGAATGCTGGAGGGTTTGCCACGTTGAATAGCGAGGCTTATTTTTCGGGTAAAATATCAGCACTCTGGTCACCAGACGCCTTCACCATATGCTCGACCAAATCTATATCATATAAAGTGAGAGTGGTCGGCTTCAGATACAAAAACTGGTTTTGTGTTAAATTCTATTCCAATACGTTCAGCATTAAAAGATGATCAAAATCGGTTCACCAAGTCGGAAGTTATGCGGTAACAAACACAAATTTAAAAAACTAAAAAAAAAACATACGGGTCGAATTGAGAACCTCCTTCTTTTTTTGAAGTCGGTTAAACAGAGATATTACATGTCAAATTTTCCAACTTTTACATAATTAGGTACAATTTTTCTCTTATATGTATAATTTGGCCGTGGTGGTACCGGCCTAGAATAGTACTCCCCCATCTCTTCCCGTGGGTGCCGTAAGAGTCGGCTAAGGGATCACGTACCAGGAGGTGGGCAGCAGCGCCTTCTGGGGATCGGAAATCATACTGCGCTCTCCAACCCGCCTGCCAAGCGTGGCGAGTATTGGCAAATCCCCCCTATATGGGGGAGGCATACGTCCAGCAGTGGACGCACATGGCTGAGAAAAGAAGAAAGATGTATAATTTTGAAATAAATAAATCATAAAACATTTACCGGTGATCATAACGACATGTATGTTGGCCTCCTTCAATTCCCTGATGATGGGTGTTGTGGCCGGCTTCAGCCGGTTCTCCATTATCACCAGCCCCAGGAACTCCAGTTCACATTCCACCTGCACAGTTCCACGTATCACATTAACATCCTATTGGATTTCCTCTTTAACTATAAAAGTAAAAAAGCCTCTTTTTGTAAAAATAAAGAATGACCACATTTTCATATTTTGATACTAAAACCTCTTTGAAAACGTACCAAATATAATTTATGGTACCGTTTGATCACTGTCGCACTTGATAATCAGTGACGATTTGGTCAAATATAGAATTACGCTACACCTAGGATATTGATTGGTGACTCCAAATATAAGTATATCAAACTTGATGTCAATAGGACTTCAGGAAGTGTTCTAATTAACCTTCCAAGATTTGACCCATATACATACAATTAAAGGTAATGTGCACATACATACATATTTTCACGCCACTTTCCCGTAGGGGTAGGCAGAGACCACACCCTTCCAATTGCTATCATCCTGACACTTATTCGGTCGGTTTAGAGTACTCTTAACCTGGCTCTTTCTTAGAACTTGTTTATTGTTTTAGTGCTATTATGTAATTCACTCTTAAAATTATTCAAAACCTAAAGCTATTTCTAAAAGGACGTTATACTTTATTCAAACTTTTTTGTATATCTTATTTTCTTTTTAATATACTAGGAAACGGTTTACCTCATCCCTGGTCATAGTCTGTATCTGTTTCAAGTTGATCTCCATCATTCGAGTAGCGATCGCTATCACACGGTACCCCTTCTCTGCGTACGAGCTTAGCACTTCTTCCAGATTGTCAGGAACTGTATGTTAACGAAAAACAAATTAAAAAATGGAAATTTATTTTTTCATTTTCAAGATTTAATTCGTGGGTTTATTCAGGCCAAGAAGGTACTTCAATTTGCTAATTAAACAAATATTTATAACCGACTCAAAAATATGACGAGGTTACTCAATTCGACCGTATATTTGTTTTTATGTGTGTTCGCGGATAGCTTCGTCGTTTATGAACCGATGATTCTTTTTTTGTTTGATAGAGTATACTTCCGAGCTTAAATTTCATTAAAATCGGTCAAGCGGTTTTTGAGTACACTCCAAAAACTTAAAAGTGTTACGACTATCTGGATGATATCCTTCTTAAGGGTGAAGAAATCGGTGAACATACATAATGACAATTGATCCCGTGAGTAGCAAAGATCATTAAAAAGGGGAAAAAAAAAGTTTACCAATAAATGGAAGCGACATTAACACTCAAAAGTATGAAATAACTTGTCGAAGTCGGTGCCATGAGCACAATATTTTGCTAATAGTTACTTTTGAACTATCACTTCAACAAGTTATTTCACACTTATGATTGATGAAGACAATTAAATATTTTCGATTAAAAAATGAACTTTTAAAACAAGTGAGAAAACACAAATATCTAAAATGAAAAACGAATAATCGTCGTAGTCGTCTCAGCCATAGGACGTCCACTGCTGGACATAGGCCTCCCCCATTGATTTCCACAAGGACCGGTTGGGAGCGGCCCGCGTCCAGCCCTTGCCTGCGATCTTAGTCAGGTCGTCTGTCCACCTGGTCGGTGGCCGTCCTATGCTGCGCTTGCCAGTCCGTGGTCTCCATTCTAGGACTTTTTGGCCCCAACGAATAATCATCTTATAGTAATTAGATTATTTATTTAATTAGCAAGTTATGGAAGATAAATACTTTAAAATTTATAATTCAGCATATTATTATTATCATCTTTATGACCAACTTGAATTTTTAACCGTCTTCAAAAAAAGGAGGTTACTCAATTCGACCGTATATATGTTTTTTTTCCTGCGTTATTTTCAACTGTATATAGCTAGAGAGAGTAAACGCACCTGTACCGGGGTCGCACAGTTTGACGATCATCTCAGGAGCACCCTTGCAGTAGACCCTGGCGACCGTCTCCCCCAAGAGCCGCACCACCACCGACGACCGCTGCAGCGACGACACGAACTGGTGCTGCTGCACTATACCCACTTCCAGCGGCATCTAACCACAAATAATTAGAGGGATTGTAAGCGTTGTAAGCCATAACATATGGTGTGCTTCACTTGGTTTACCATGTGACCTCAATGGGGCTGGTCAATATAGGCATACCATTATGCTTAAACTAATTATATTATAAATTCCGATGGCCAATGGGACAATGTCTTCAGGCAACAATCCTTAATCCATATTCCGCCAGGTTCCATATTGGGTCTCAAGTCCACTGACCAAGTGAAAGGTAGACTACTATTTTTTTTAATTATCTAGACTGGCCGGTTGGCGCAGTTGGTAGCACTCTGCCTTCTGAGCCGCTGGTCCCGGGTTCGATTCCCGGAAAGGTCAAACATTTGTGTGCATGAACATGTCTATTTGACCTGTGTCTGGGTGTGTATATGTATATAAGTATATATATCAGTCATCAGGTTACCATAGTACAGGCTCTGCTTAGTTTGGGACCTGAAGACCTTGTGTGAATGTAAAAAAGAAAAAAAAAAAAAAAAAATTATCGTTTTCATAGTTGTTAATACATAAGAATTTTGTAAATTTTCTGAATCCTTTAGGATTAGGCTTCCTTTGGTATACTTATTCCTTACCTTGTCCATTCTAGTCACACTACACTTCCATCTAAACGTTAGCATTACTGCCACATGAGCTTTATTTATTTATTAAATATATAATAATTTATAAAAAACAACGAAAGCTACTATTTTAATACTCGTTCCATTCGTGCTGATATTTTACGTTCCAATTATAAGTATAATATATGCGTACCACAAGTCAACAATGCTACATTTCATAAAAGTACTTATTACATGGCAATTAAAGTTTATAACCATTTACCCCTAGAACTGAAGTTATTAAAAAATAATCAATTTAAATATAAAATAAAGAGCTGGCTTGCATCCAAAGCATTTTACAATTTGGCAGAATATTTTGATGTAAAGTAATTAAGTTGTCAGTTGCCTTTAAGTTGTTATTAGAAATAGATGTAAACATTCCATTATTATGTATGTGAAATGTATATTATGCATGTGAAAAGTAAATTATAAAATTTGTACGTCCGAAATGGGCAAACTGTTGAAACCTACATTGTAACCTTGACCATCTTATGTACACAGTTATATACAATAAACATATTCTGTATTCTATTCTGTATTCTATTAGTGATGTCAAAATTTTCCTTTTGTCAAAACCTATTTTGCTTCCGAACACTCAGATCATTACGACTGATTTCAATATGGTATTAGAAACTTTCGCCAGTATTAAAATTTCAGAATGATTGTACCTTGCGGAAGCAAGACACTTGTTGATTCAACCTGTCAGAAATAATAATAAACAAAATTTGAAAAATCTGCAGTCAGAATTTTTTTTTTTTAAAACGTATTACTCACATGTACATCATCTACGTTAATATTGGCAGTTTTCTTGGGTTTGACGGTGGTCGGCATTAGAATTTCATATTTGGTAGGGTCCGGAACATTGGGCTCTTCTAGGGTCCAACCGGTGGATTCAAACATCTGTGATAAAAAGCGGTAAAATTATCTTTTAGGAGATCGTAGTGTGTTTGGTAGTTATTTTGTTTTATTTTCCAATATGACAGCTTCAGGTGTAAACAAAATGGACTTTAAATGTCAGCGAGTATGTAAGAGTGTAGAAAAGTAGAACAAAGTTGCACTCATAGAGTAGACTGTCTAAAAGATATTTAGAATGGTAAGCAACTTACTTTGAGATCAAGCGGATCGCCACAAAGCTCGTCGTCCAACAAGGTCAAGCTATGACAGGTGGCCATCCCCAGTTTCAGCTCGTGCAGGTCGTTGAGGCGACTCGGGTCCCGCACCGGAGCTCCAAGCCGCGGGGGCGAAGTCGCCGAGCTCGCGGGGACTACGCCCCACATGTCCAGCCCATCTTCTGTCAGCGTGCCCGTCTGCCGGAGAAACCATTCTTTTATACTACACTACACAAATCAAAACTGCACTAAATAGGCCACTCCACGAATGCACGAGGCAAGCAACAGAGTACGAGAGGTATGGCGATGAATTGTGAAGCTCGCCATCACCCCGGTCATGACGACCACGACCACTCTGCCAAGAGTGTGACGACAGAGAAGAAGAAATACTAGCATGAGTTCATATTGACTTGTGCAAGTTGCTGGGTGCCAATTCGTTTATTTATTTAAAAAAATTGGTTGTCTGTAAAGTCGGTTTACGGACGATAGATTTACGTGATAACGACATAATCATGTATGACTTTGACTTTGACTGACTTTGACTTTGCCTTTGCCTTTGACTTTGCCTTTGACTTTGACTTTGATTATTATATGTAATACAAAACTCAGGTGGAACGTTACGCGGAACGTTACTATTTTTCATTTTGGCATTCATCAATTTATAAAACGTTATCACGTCAATAAGCAATTCATAAACAATGCAATAGTAATTTCGAGATACGCTCAAATATGTCTTTTCACTTACTCTCAAAATAAAATATATAAATAAATTGTGGTTGTTACCTTATCGAAGGCGACACAGTCGACGGAGCCGGAGACGTTGACCGCCCGGGTGTTGAGGCAGGCGACCCGCGCCGCCTGCAGCCGCGACACGGCGTACAGCCGCCCCACCGTCATGGCGGCGGGCAGCGCCGGGGGGATCACGATAGTTATTATATCCAGCGCTTTGATGGCGATGTCGCGCGGGCTCAGGGAACGGTACGCCTGAAACAAACGTCACACAGCGGTCATATCCGCGGGGTAGTCGCACAGCTGCTGGGTCAAACTCCATCTAGGTCTTAAGCTTATGGTCACCAAACTCACAGCACGATAGCACGGTAATGAAATCAAATCTTTTTGTCTTGGATGTTTGTGTGCTGTGATTGTGTGTCCATGCCTCCCGCGATACAGGGAATCCTAGTGCGGGGGTCTGAGTGTGATGGAAAAAAAAAAAATCAAATAGTATTTATTTCAGACAACAATAATCCATTTTGTTAGTAATTGTTATTAATAAACGCCCAAAATTAGAGCCGAAATATAAATAAATAGATATAATATATATAATAATAATACAATATCTGGGACAATATTCACACAAGGTCTTCAGGTCCCAAACTAGGCAGTGCCTGTACTATGGTAACCTGATGACTGATATATACTTATATACATATACACACCCAGACACAGGTAAATAAGATAAATCTAATTATAAAAATAGAACAAAACATCATCGTCATTTACATTCTATCATTTTACTCGTTATGCAATGCAACATTATCTCAACATTATCATTAATGATTCCATCGAATGAATTGGAAAATATTCGCTGACGTAACCCACTATTATGAATATATATGAATGAGTTGTGGCTAAATATGTGAATACACAAATCAATTTTAAGTTTCATTTCACGCAAAGTTTGATAAATTCTTGGCTGTGGCTTGCCATGGCTTTCTAATTTTTATTTTATAATATTTTTATTCTCTTAGGAAAACTACAGCTTATATTGTATGCTAATGGATATTTGTAGGTATATTAATGTAAGCTCTTTAAAGTTTCCGCATATGGGTAATAAAGTACACAGTACATAATAACTTTGTAAATATCATGATCAGCGCATCCTTATGTGGGTATATGTATCTAATTTGTAACATTATATAGTATTTGTATAAAACTAGGTACTCTGTGATACCGTAATAGGTTTTTGTGATTATATTTTTAAATATGCTATATGTCTACTGTTAAATATATGGCAGCAAAACTATACAAAATTAAGTTTTGTAGTTTTTTTTTTTTTTTTTTTCTCATGCATGTGCGTCCACTGCTGGACGTATGCCTCCCCCATATAGAGGGGATTTGCCAATACTCGCCACGCTTGGCAGGCGGGTTGGCGAGCGCAGTATGACTTCCGATCCTCAGAAGGCGCTGCTGCCCACCTTCTGGTACGTGATCCCTTAGCCGACTCTTACGGCACCCACGGGAAGAGATTGGGGAGTACTATTCTAGGCCGGTACCACCACGGCCTTTGTAGTTTAGGTAGATCCTTTTAGAAAATGTTGTAAGTAAGTTTGTTTACCTTCAAAGCAACTGTGTAAGCTAGACCACAAGCCGCGATGCAAGCCAGAATAATGATGAACTTGTACGAGTCCCGATCGAACTTGAAGTCAGCTGGCACCGGATAAAGAATGCTGCGGACGAGCTGGCCTTTGCTGGTGAAGTATCCGGTTCGAAGGACCAGTGCTCTATAATTGACATAAATAATATTAAATTATAATTTCATGAGATAAAAACGAATTGGTTTACTTATATCTCGCGTACTGATAAAATACTTTTAGACTCCATTGCCACTTTGAAGAAATCGGTTTGTGGGAGCATTTATGCATGAGTGTAGCTATTTTTGTACTTTGTAATGTAAGTTGTTAACGATAGCTGCCGAATTTTAAATTATAATTTTATTACATTGAGGCAGGAATATGTATACTTGCCTTAACTTATTTATACTATTGTTAATAATACCATTATAAAAAAAAAAAAATATTGGCAAATAATCTTTTTCTTTCATCAGTGTGTGTGAGTTTCATCAGTGATGACTTACGGAACGCAATGTGGTCTCTGACTATGGGCCTGAGCAGGAGGGCCAGCGAGCTATGGAGAGGGCTATGCCCGGGGTTTCTCTACGCGATCGAATCAGAAATTAGGACATCCGTGGAAGAACAAAAATCACCGACATAACCCACAACGCATATGTTGGCCCTCGTAAACCTCGTAAGGAGTGTGACTCGATGTAACGTCATAAATCTGTACTTACTTGACAGGTTCATTGTTATAGTATCGTGTTTGTATGACTTTCGTTCCGCAAAAGAGAATACTAGAAGAATTTTCTTTCATGTCGAATGGCTTGTCTACTCGGAGCAATGCTGTCTTCGTCACAGGAACTGATTCACCTAGGATGATTAACTTTACTTTAGTGTTAGAAGATTGAGTTTGAATTGTGAGTTTCAAAAAAATTACCACATAATGGAACCGACTTCAACGCTCAAAAGTGTGAAATAACTTGTTGAAGCGGTACCCTGATAGTTCAAAATTAACTATTATGAAAATATTGTGAGCATGGTACCGACTTCGACAAGTTATTTCACAATTTTTTATGATGAAGTCGGTTCCAATCAGTGGTAACATTATTTTTTTCACCTTTTTCCCTTTTTTGACGTTTGCTACTCACGGGATCAATGTTCACTGATTTCTTCACCCTCATTTAGTTATTGAAGTGCAACGCAAATAGCTCTTAACCGATTTCGATGAAATTTAAATGGAACCATACAGGAAGCACTAACTTTCAATGAACAATAGGAACTTCCTCCTTCTTTTAAGTCGGTTAAAAAGGAGTCAATTTATGTGGCAATAAAATTGAATTTTTTTTAACCTTTGATTTAACTAATAAGTCACCATATGTAAAGTGATGTTACGATCTACGAGTAAGAACTATCACCCAAACCTACCTTGACAAACCCTAGGTATGTCTTCAGATGAAACTCTACCCTTCAAAATAAGTACCCCAAACAAGTTACTCGCCGTTATTCTCTTAATCAATGGAACTAGCTGAAATTCTTAAAAAAGAAATAGCTCGTATTCCATATAAAATAAAATTAAAATCCGTACAACTCCATACAACGCTATCTCTAATATTAGACGAGTTTATTCAATTGCTGACCAATTGCGGGTAGTTTTAGTCGTTACCATATAAGTGGCTACTTAATTTACCTAAAACTATCCACAATTTTAATGGAAAGATCTAATTTCAGTATTGTTTTTAGATAAGTGTCACACTAATTTTGATTTTATCGTAACTATATAAGAACTTATCTTACATACTTTATTTTCCAGAATTTTTGGTTAGTTTAGTTCAACAATAGAATCACTACCACTGTTCTGCACAATAAGAATTAACTAGACATTGGTACAATGCAGGATGCAATTTTATTTTTATTTTATTTATTTACATAATCCAACAGCGTCACATCAAACACGTATGTAGTAAATCTAAGCTTAAGTATGGCCAAAATAGGATTACACATATTATTAAAATTATATGACAAACGTTGTGTTTACAGTGCTCGTAAGTATAAAAACAAATAACCGTGTATGTTTTTATGTCAGGTGAGGCTGGTAGTAGAGTGGAGGGTTGTGTGTGGGGATGTGAGAGAGGGTGAGTGTGTGTGTTCGTGTAGAAAATGTATAAGTATGTAAACAGAAATGTATAGTAATACATTGAAATGATAACTAAACGACCGCCAAAAAAAATATACAAAACATTTAAATACCCACTTTGGTTCTCATCATTACCAAATAATCTGGTTTATGAAACATGAAAATCTATGTATTGGTGGGCATCTCCTGTGTTTGAGAGGTTATAGAGTATATTGTAGAAGTATGTGAGTATTGGAGAAGTCCTCACCAGTGAGCATACTCTCGTTGACGACTGCCGAGCCCGTGAGCAGCGCCGCGTCGAAGTGCAGCGTGCAGCCGCGAGGTGGCAGCACCACCACATCCCCGGGAGCCACCCCCCGGCTGTCGATGGTCCGCCCGTCCCACAGCTCCACGGTATCGTGCGCCTCTACCGTGGCTCGGAGGTTGCGCTGGTTCTACACAACTTTACACTTAAACCCTATGTCACAGCTCTTCAGGAAGGGTTTGATGAGGAAAATTTTGTAGTCAGTAATAAATTTAACGCGATGATAGCTCAGCGGGGGGAATATCGGCTGTAAAACTGACGGACACTGGTTCGATCTCCAACAACAGCTTGAGCTTCCGGTGAAGGTAGCAACGTTATCAAATTCCCAGCATGGTGGTAGGGTATTTTCGAGTACCCGCCTGGCTAGCAACCACCCTCAAGTTTGAAAAACTGTCACCAAACACATACTGTGTTCAGCAGTGCTTGAGAGCCAGTGAGCATTTTAGGTCTAGCGTGATAATATCTTCGACCACATCGTCACTGACCATCAAGTGAGATAGTGGTCAAACGCTAGATCTATACAGTATAAAAATAAAAATATCCTGGGAAACGTTTCATGCTCAGGAATACGCTATTTTGTTCCACCTTTATAATATTTGTGTTATGTACAAGTACATTATGTACAATATTTGTTTTTTTTTTTAGTTTGACAGTTGTGACATTTTTTAGTAATGAATAAATAAAATTAAAAATATATTTGTAGTAATGTTATGAATATTGGACCATTATACCAATAAATGGAACCGACTTCAACACTCAAAAGTGTGAAATGACTTGTCGATGTCGGTACCGTGATAGTTCAAAAGAAACTATTATCAAAATATTGTGCGCATGGTACCGACTTCAACAAGTTATTTGACACTTTTGAGTGTTGAAATCGGTTCCATTCTTTGGTAAAATTTATGTTTTATTCTTTTTAGTGACCTTTGCTACTCACGAGATCAATTGTCATTGTGTATGATCGCCGATGTCTTCACGCGTAATTATAATGTCAACGGGGCATACGTAGCACTTTTCAGTTATTGGAGTGTAACTCAAAAAACGCATGTCCGATTTTGATGAAATTGGGAAAATGGGACCACACGGGAAGCACCAGCTTTCAAATAAAAAAAGAACGATCAAAATCGGTTCACCAAACATAAAAGAACGGGTCATATTGAGAGCCTCCTTCTTTTTTTGAAGTAGGTTAACAAATTAGTTTTAAACACGGCTGCGTAGACGTTGTTTCTGAAAACCACCGTGTTTTCCACGAATCGGGCACTCCGTACTATCCTGAGATGGATCAAGCTTGATGTCTCGACTTCTAGATAAGCATGGGTACTTATTTACTTTATATATTAATTTTTCTTTGAACTTTGTTTAAATTTATTAAAATTTACTCTGTATCTTCTGATTACGGTTTCCCCGCTACCTCAATTATCCCACGGGAACTATACTTTTTTCGGGATAAAAGTAGCCTAAGTGTTAATCCAAAGTTTAAACTATCTCCATACCAAATTTCATCGAAATCGGTGTATCTGTTTGAGCGTGAAATAATAACAAACATACACACTAACACACATAAACACAAACTTTCGCAATTATAAAATTAGTAGGATTTGAGTCAATTTTTTTTCTTACCTTCTTAGTCTGTATTACGGAAGTGGCAACACCGAAGGTAGACATCAACACGACCGCTACGCAATAGTAATAGTAAGGCTCGGCGAGCCATACCGCGATCGTGAACAGCTGGAACACGTAGAACGGGTTGAACACTTCCAGCACAATCAAGGTCAAAATGCTCTGCACGGGAACCTTGATCTCGTTGAACCTATAGATATTTAGCCTGTAACATAATACAAGTAAAAATAGTCATGCATAATATTTGTGACAAACTGTCACTAACGTTCAAACTATTTGAAGGAAAAAATTCGCTACGTTCGCTAGTCGAAAGTTCTGAAGCAACAAACATTAAAAAAACATACGGGTCGAATTGAGAACCTCCTCCTTTTTTGAAGTCGGTTAAAACGATTGAATAACACACATAGAATTTTGCTCTATCCTTATTACTGTTAAATGAAACTTACATTCTGACCCGTCTCTCGCACGAAGGCGGTCGCACCCCCATGGCCTGCAACTGGACGCAACTGGTTCCAGACTCGATGCCCGCTAGTTGGATCCACTGTGCTCGCCCACCCTCCCATATTAATGTTTGCTTTTTGTGACTGAAATATCGGTAATACTGACTGTCTGAAAGTATACAAACGCAACTATAACATAAACTGTAACTCCATAAAATCAAGAGTAACAAACTTATGGGCCTTAATATATGAGAACTGTAACAGAGTATTATGGATGAAGAGAGATTAAGTCGAGATTTGCAAAATATAATATTTCAATCTCTTTTTACAGCAAGTTTTTTTTCATTCATTCATAACAGCAATAGATCGTCCACTACTGGACATATGCCTCCCCATGTAGGGGGATTTGCCAATACTCGCCACGCTTGGCAGGCGGGTTGGCGAGCGCAGTATGATTTCCTATCCTCAGAAGACGCTGCTGCCCACCTTCTGGTACATGATCATGTATATATCATGTATATATATATATCATGTACAGCAAGTAATTGTCAATAATTAATATTCCATATGATACGTAGTCTCTAACTATGGGCCTTGTGAGCAGGCTCAAAATATGTATAATAATATACGAATCAGAAATGAGGAGTCCGTAGAAGAAAGAAAGTTACCGATCCAGCACAGTGCATTAGCAAGTTAAAGTGACAGTGGGCAGGGCACATAGCTCGAAGAATCGATGGCCGTTGGGGCCGAAAGGTTCTCGAATGGAAAGCATGGACTGGCAAGCGCAGCATAGAACGGCCACCGACCAGGTGGACAGACGACCTGACTAAGGTCGCAAGGCAACGTTGGATGCGAGGCGCGTCCAACCGGTCTTTGTGGAGATTAGAGGGGAGGTCTTTGTCCAGCAGTGGACATCCTTTGACTGTAATGATGATAATTAATAGTCGCTACATCAACTGTATACTAGAGCTGTCAAAACTGTTAACATAAGTCATATAATATCACCATATATATTGGAAACTGGATAAAACTTACTCATCCTCTTCAGTGAAGCTGTAAATGCTGGTAGAGGCAAACAGCATTAGTCTGTTAGAGACAAACACTTACTCAGTGTTGTTCCATCTGCCAAATGTAAAGGTGTGTGTATCGCATCTGCGCTCTCCATTGATTCCTTCTCTCCAACAAAATCATCTTGGAAAGCTTCGTTAAGTAAGCCACTGTAACCGATACATTCAATTTTCAAGCCAATACTTTTTATATCAATGAATGAGATTTTTATCTGATAGCAAAGATGCAAGTAATGCAAGTTAAGTTTACATAACTCATAACCACTTGGTTGAAAGTTTCGTAAGTATTCGACATTATTCCAATTTAATTATATTACGTATATTGGAATACCCATCCCGACCGGTTCCGTGATCTTCTGAGTCACTTGTTGATAGAGAGCACGCGCTCTCGGCTGCGTCCGTGCATGCACTGATTCGCGCAGTGATCCCTGGCACTGCGCGAATCAGCCTACAACCTACTCGACTAATGTACGTAAGTGAAACCGTAGTTAAATGTAAATAACCTATAACCAGGGGCCTTACAAAGGTACAGACAGTAAAACAGACAGGTCAAATACTAGATGTATAAAGTATAATAAAGATAAGGTTGTGTACCTTGTGTCTGCTAAATTTTTATCCAATATTTTGTGTATGTAGAAACTTTTGCATTTCCTTTGATATGTCTCCTGCAAAAGATATAGGTTTATATTAAATATTTTGTTAAAACTCATATAGTCAAATCAAACTATATTTATTGTCTCACAACTACACTATTGCCACATAAATACATACACAAAAACACAGAAAAAAATCAAAAGGAAACAAAACAATAATTGAGGACAAAAGGCGTACACTCAGCATTTGCCGCGCTCACATATAAAGTGTGCGCGGCGCTGGTTTTCAGTGTACTCCGCGGCTCGGGCTGATGGTCGCCGAGATAGGACGTATGAGCGGGTAATATCAAAATTATTTTATACTCTCAAAACAACGCAACAATTTGAATCATAATATCTATCCACAACTGGACATATACCTACCTATGCGATTTAACGAAAAATAATACATTTGCAATGCGATAATAGCCTTAGGCCGCGCTATCTACCCGCTGGCTTCGAGACCGTGTAGGTCTGCGATGCCGCGCTGCCGCCGCCCCGCAATCGTTGATTTCGAGATCGAGGTCTCAGGGTTGTGAGTGTGGATCTTCATGGACACTGGTTCGATCCCTATTACCAGCTTCATTTTTGGTGCAGTCGGATTCGATTATGGAAATCGGATTGTTATTAAACCCATAGCATGATGGTAGGGTATTTTCCAGTACCCGCCTTGCTAGCTAACACACTTCAAGTTTGAAAAAAAATTATATAATATCCCCAAACACAGAGTCTTCAAGCAGATGTCCTTCAAAGCCAGTCCAAATTCTAGGTCTAGCACGATTCAACCTTCAACAACATCGTCAATTAGTCACTTACCATCAATTGACGTAAAAGTGAAACGATAAGGTATAAGATATCATCCACCTTTTTAAAAATTTTAGCTTACTTATCTAATTGCACCTGTTACGATTCGTAAAACGCTTTTGTAAATAGCGTGCATTACTCTCCGCTGTCATTAAGCCCGTTTTTGGAGGGGACATTTTTTTGTACTTGAAATTACACTTCAACCACCGCAAACTACCGGAAACACTTCAGAACACTTCTGCCTGGCGGTAGACATAGATATGGTAGCCACCATATCTATTTCTACCGCCAGGCAGAAGTGTTCGCATCGCTGTGTTCCGGTGGCAAGGGTATGGTTTCCGGTGAAATTACAGGCACATGAGACTTATCAACTTCATGTCTTAGGGTGACGGGCGCAGTGCAGTTGTTAACGTATTGTATCTTACGAATTTTCTAAACGAATTGAGGCAGAGGTTAAATGGAATGGTCACACTACTGATCCATATCGAAATTTTCTTACCTGTGAAAGGATATCCCACAACCTGGATGCGACTCTGTCTTACATCCACTCGCTATACAAACCTAGACCATTTTAACTAAAAACAAACAACTAATCCATCCAAAAATCAAAATATTTTATAACCGATACCCATCGCAGAGACAAATAATCCGCCATGTTGTATCCTTAGTTTACAACGATCTGCCATAATATTGCCATCACATTACTCCCATATTAGTCCTATCTTTGTATAGCATTTAACAGAATGTAGATGCATTGTTGTATTTAGTGAGAAATGAAAGCTAATTCATTTGGTTGCATAATAAAATGATAGTTGTATATCATGTGGGGCTTTTGCTCGTTCCGAATCACTTATCCCATAAAAAATGCAACAATTCATAGAACAACCATAACTAATGTGAAAATCGAACAACATGCAATGCAACACATTCTATCTATCTTAGCCATATGATTTCCTTTCAAAAAATTGTACCTACTTCTATATATCATACGATTACTAACTCGTACTAACCAAAATAATGAAAAGGTACTCACAACAATTAACACTTGATCAGCCACCTGGAAGCAGCACCTCACGCACGTAGCATACAGATACCAGGTGGGAAGCCAGTGGAACACCAGGAGAGGGATCCCGCACGTGATCACCGAGAATATGAAGACCAGGACTGTCCGCCATCGGCTTTTCTTGTATCCGTACACCACCTAGGAAAGTTTCATAGTATTTTATGTTGGGAGTGATTCAATTGTTCAACTACACATAAAATCTGGGAAAAAAATAAGGTCACTTCTTAAACGGTTACGATAAAGTCCAAACTAGTATGACACTTATTAGTAACCACTAAAATGAAATTAATTTAATATCCTTTTTTTAAAAATTGCGGGTAGTTCAAAAATAAGACGCCACTTATTTGATGCCGACTAAAACTACCCGCAATTAAATAAAACTCGTCTTAATTTAGACATACCGCTGTATGGACTTCTAAGAATTTTATTGTACATAGAATACGAGCATTTTGAAGAATTTTATGGCGTTATAATCTTGCATATGCTGGGGTATATATAAATTATTTTTAAATAGAGCCAGGATCTTAAGAAAATAGCAAAGATAAACATAAGATTGTACAAATATCAAATCAACAAACATTTATTTTAATGAAACGGCTTCATAAAATCTTACAAAGAACTTTGACGATTTCAGGTTTTCTTTCACCTGAAAAATGTCTTTGATGGATGCAAAATTTTTATTTTGTCATGCTATCGTCTATATTCAATATTTAATCAAATTTGTAGCACCTATTCCATTGGGGCAGTAAGTCTATATTCCGTACAGATTGCGTTATGCGTCAAAAAAAAAGAATTCAATGAGAATTGAAAATCGCAAAACACCGTGTTCGCGTAAGCCCAGGTAAGTACCGTGTGATTCACGGTACATAATGTACCAAAATACTATTTTTTATAATTATTATATTATTTCAGTCCGCGACTCGAACGCATGTCTATTGAAACACTTTACTGTTGCTGTACCGGGAAACCTTTCCTTTACAATTTTCTAAGGATTAAATATTATATATACATTTTCATTTGTGATTATGTGAATCCCAAATAGGCATCAGGCAAACTTACTTGTGGTGGTTCTGTGATAGCCATGAGATTTTATATCTGCTTATTATACCTATATCACACTTACAATGTTTTTTTTATATATTCAAAACTAACTATTCAATATTGACACGAGATAGCTCTTCAAATATTCTGACACACTGACAACTGGCAGTTTCAATAACTTTGTGTAAAACTAATCTCGTACAATAGGTACAGTCAGTCAAATATACCTTTATATATATTTTGCTTTTTACTTTATATATATCTCTAGCGCTTGGCCACTATCTCACTTGATGGTCAGTGACAATGTCTTCAAAGATATTATCACACTAGAACTAGAATTCTTACTAGCTTGCTGCCTGAACACACCATGTGTTTGCTATTTGGTGACAGTTTGTCAAATTTGAGAGTGGTAGCTAGCCAGGCGGGTACTCAAAAGTACCTTACCACTATACGGGGAATTTGACGTCAGTGTTACCTTCACCAGAAGCTCAAGCCATTGGTGGGGATCGAACCAGGGTCCGTCAGTTTGACAGGCTGAGCTATCATCTCTTCATTTGACATCAAATAACCTTGTAAAGGTTGTTTATCCCATACAATCATATTGACAGTTCCTAATGCTGAACTTTATAGCTCCTGTGATTAAACATAAAATTTTGCCAAAATTGGTAGAGAATTTTTTCTGTTGACTGTACATCGTTGTCTTCTCATAAAATACATCGGTTTACGGATTTTAAATACGTCATTGTATTTACAAGTACCATTTCATTTTAAGTAGTCTATTGTTATAAAATAAGAGGTGGATTGACAGCTAAGCTGTCATATGTACATACATGTGATATAATAAGTGTGAAGCCTACGCAGTGTTAAGTATTGTTGGTAGTGTTATTATAATTTATGTAGAATACCAGATACAAATATTTATATGAGTTAGTGGCAATGATGTTTTACTAAAGATGACGTATATTCATACTGCGCGGTGCTCAGATTTTGTTCCTTTACGACATAAACATGCTTACTGCGACAGATAATACGGTACAAATAATATAGAAAAGGATAGCTATATGTTTAGACTTGCGCTTGAAATATGCGTCGTAATCAAAATTACTACAATTGACTTAATTTTTCCGAATCAGTTTCCGCGCGCTTGGGCGCCATCTACCTCATATAAACATATAATATCATTGGTTAGTGGTAATGATTCGCTTATTTAACTTTATCCATAATGGCGATGCGTACTCTATACGCTGCCCTAATCCGAAGCATCGGAGAGACGAATCCTGTTGCTTGGACTCTACACGAGAATAAATATATTCTCATGCTGGAAAGAATTCAAAAGAATTGTTTGTGTATACTGTACAATGTATGGCTGTATGGCTTCTACCCCTATATGTACCCTACTCTATTTTTACTGGACCGATTAGAGTAATAGACTAATAGTAGAGTAGTTAGTGGTTAGTGGTGCCGTGGTGGTACCGGCCTAGAATAGTACTCCCCCATCACTTCCCGTGGGTGCCGTAAGAGTCGGCTAAGGGATCACGTACCAGAAGGTGGGCAGCAGCGCCTTCTGAGGATCGGAAATCATACTGCGCTCGCCAACCCGCCTGCCAAGCGTGACGAGAATTAGCAAATCCCCCCTATATAGGGGAGGCAGATGTCCAGCAGTGGATTTCTTATTGCTGAGAAGAAGAAGAGTAGTTAGAGAGGTTAGGTTAAACTTTAGAGATGAGGCGACCGCTCGCATTAGCTATATGTACTCTCGGAATAATTAAAAACAATATAGACTGTGTAGCTCTTTTGGAAGTGTTTTCGACACTATCTGTACCTAAGTTAAGTTGTCGAACCGTGCAGCACAGGCAGAGCCCGGTGCAGCGAGCGCGCGCTCTGCTAGGCGCCGTGCTTACCGCGGTGCGGCGCCGCATTGTGACTTATTTACAACTACAATAAAGTGCTTAATCGATAAATGTAGGAGATTAAGCGAGATGAATGCTTGAGGTTCCACTGTACTCGTATGAGATTACTCAACTATATGTATCTAATTTTATTTTAGATACAATTACATTAATTAATACATATTGCGTTATGTTTTTACATATTGGCCTGTTTTTGGCAATTTATGTAGCTGTAAGACCATATTACTCTGAACGTTTATACTTTTTAATAATATGTAATGTGTTTATTGTTGATATTGTTTTGTTTAATATACCTATATAGGTACCTTAATTTTATAATAATTATGAATACCATTTTGTCATAATAATTTGTGTTTTTATAGTAAAATTGTCAAATAGAAATAATGTTATCAGATTATAATGTTATAATTAGAACCAATTTGTAACGCTTTGGTTCATACAACTGTTATAGTACTTAGGGATCATACCCATACTATGTGACCCATTTTTTACAATTTGTAAGCCCCTACCCCCATCGGTGACCACTCGTAGTATATGACAGGACGCCCCCTCTCTCTAGTTTTCATTTATTAATCATAAATATGGTTTAAAATATTTTTTTACAGAGAAAAGAAAAAAAAATTTTTGCGTTCATACATATAATCATAAGTGGTTCACAAAATACGGGGCTGTGAGTGTGAATGTACGATAAAGTCTAAATTAGTATGAGACTTATCAATAACATCACTAAAATTAAATGTATTTATTAAATTCACAGGTAGTTTTTATAAAATTAATTCGCCACATATTTGGTGCCTACTAAAACTACCCGCATTTTGCCAGCAATGGAATAAAACTCGTCTAATATTAGCGAGAGTGTTGTGTGGAGTTATGCGAATTTGAATTTAAACGTTAATCGAACACGAGCTATTTCAATTTGAAGAATTTTAGTGAATTTTAGCTAAATCGTGTGACTAACAGAATTAGGGACAGTGTCACGTTTTTATTTTCATCAAAAATTATAGCAACTTACAGACTTCAATAAAATGCTAAAAATATATCATCTGCTTACATAAAAACCCGGGACCAGCGGTTTAGAAGGCAGAGTGCTACCAACTGCGCCAACCGGCCAGTCAAATATGTATATATGTTTTGGGTGTGCTATTCATGTTTCATTAGATTTCTAAAAAGGAATATGTACAACATTTAATCAGAAGTCAAGTTATTAAATTCATAAATAAGTTCATTATGTACCATATTGTTATAAACTAGTTCATATTTACTAAAACGTTATTATAACAGTTATGTGTAATTACAATCCAATAATGTCCAAACAAAACATTTTCTACATGTATGCAATTAATCTTATGTATTACTCATAATGTTTCACTCATTTGTAATTTTTAATTAATGATTGTGAATTACTGTTATTGCCTACTGATTATAAATATTTTTACACATGATAAATATATTATAGTATTGATAATAATGAATTGATAATATTACAATTATGATCAATTATATTAGTGTAGCTGTACAGTGATGTGAATAATTGTTTTAAATGCTTTGACATTGTAAGTTTTGGAATTAATATTTAAAGAATTTCATATGGTACCTACAATAAATAGTAAGATAGTTTCGTTGCATAACGTAATCACCACCACCAACCACCCAGACTAGTTTAGAAAATGTTACATAAGATGAAAAACAGAATAAATGAACAGTAGAGTCTCACTAAACCGGCACTTCAGTAATTCAGTATGTCCAATCATCCAGCACCATCCACTACTTACTATAGTTCCACTGTTGAACAGCGGAATCAGTTAAACTTCAAAAAATATCACTATAACAGTTACATATCGGTTACCTTTCTGTGTTTTTCAGGTAGAAAATAGTTAGCTAAAAATGTCAAATGAAGCGGCAACTTGCGACAGCTCTATCTTCTTAAAATATTAATTTATGATTTTTTTCTATACAATTCTATAATCATAACATTTCAATAATCTGTCACCCCTAGTTTTCGTGCCAGATTATTGAGACTACAATATATATAATATAACAGACTAACACCAAAGTTTCTCCCATTGAGGAAACTGAATAATTTTTTTATCATTTATAGATCAAGCATTTGACCAGTATCTCACTTGATGATCAACGACAATGTGGTCAAAGATGTAATCACTTTAGACCTAGAATGTTTATCGGCTCTAAAGGACTACTGCCTGAAAACACTATGTGTTTGGTTTTTTATGTTTGGCTACCCCGGTCTAAGCTGTCTCATTGATTAATTACTCTTACTCTCAACATAAGGAAGCATCCTCCTGGTCAGGATCAAGGTCACAACAGCTATTGTCATCAAGTTCAATCATAACATAATTTCAGCACCAGAAATAAAATTGAAATAGTAACTGTAAGTAGTTTTGAATAAGTTATTGTTAGGGAACTGCATTTCCCTTTACAATATAAACCTCACCGAAATATGAACAGACAAAAACAGACACGCTTGGATTCCTGAATTTCTGCTAACTCACAATTATTAGTATTACCTACCTCATGAAATATTTGCTGTAACTTAATGTAAGACCTATTTTAAAGAAATGGCTCTTTGTTAGTGGTTCCATCAATTTTAGAATATGGTACTAGGACCCTTGACTTCTATAACCATCAAATCAATACCCCAAGCTGTTGTCTTCTAAGTTTTAAATTTAATATCTAAGCCATTTCATGCCTAACTGGTCAGAGCCCAGACTTCTAATGGACAACCTGTGTTTAAATTGTGGCAGGGAAAAATATTTCTTTCTGATGAGTATACTATAAATGTTTACACATATCTTCAATGTTTCTGTTATGGGTTTGTTGACACCTATGCCTCTAGCTCCACAGGGAATACGAGGGCAGCACGAGAGGGTGTGAATGTGAAAGCAATAAAATTGTTTGTTTGCTTTGTTCTTTCAGGCAACAAGGTTGTAGTTTTATTAAATATCCATATCATACATTGATAATGTCATATTTACCTGTTCAAATTGAGGTTCTGAATTAATGTACTGTGCAGTGAGCTCCAAAAATATGTCTCGGTTTTGCTCCCCTTCATAACTAATGAGAGGCTGAATATCATCTTCCGACTCCATGGTTAGGTTGGCGTACTCACAGGCCAAGCATAAAAGTTAAATCGTCAATATTAGTGTCACTGATTTAGTCACAATTCATGACAATGCTATGGCAGTGAAAAAATTATACTTTCTTGCCAAAATACTATATTCCTTTAGGCTACGCAACGGCAAAGCTACTTGACAAATCAATGGCATTGTTCTCTGATATTATGACTAGTCCATTATCCACTTGTATCATAAATCCTAAAGGAAACGACCCTTTATCATCAAATCTTATGGACACACGAAATATACCTACTAACTAGTATCAGTATCCATGGTACGAAGAGATGAAAGAATATTACAACTACAAATCCATGAATGGGGGAATAAAGGGCTTAATCCATCCATACTTATTCGGTGAGCAAATAATTTAACTCAAAAATGTAACAATCCGAAATAATGGCATACTACCGAAAACAATTAACTTCATACATAATTATCGTTGCAATTTCGACGGATCGAATTGAGCTTGTGATCCGTAACTCAATTGTAAAACGCATGACTCACGGATCAGCCGTGACTCACATGAGCTGTGATGTTCCAGAGCTGTAGTCAGTTTATTTTGAACTGTTTATCTGTAGATCCGCTAAGTCATAATATGCGAGCTATGTAAAGTCGTATACTCACGGATCAGCCGTGAGTCACAAGAGCTGTGATGATCCAGAGCTGTAGTCAGTTGATTTTGAACTGTTTATCTGTTGATCCGCGAAATCGTATGCGAGCTATGTTAAGGCCGTA
This sequence comes from Apeira syringaria, assembly GCA_934044485.1. Classification (NCBI taxonomy): domain Eukaryota; kingdom Metazoa; phylum Arthropoda; class Insecta; order Lepidoptera; family Geometridae; genus Apeira; species Apeira syringaria. The sequence continues at coordinate 5,781,839 of OW203672.1, read as the reverse complement.
TTTATTTTAGTTCTGGAATTCACAGTCATATTATCTATGGCCAATATGACAATGTATTTCTTAAATTCAATCAATGAGTGTGAAGTAAAATAACAAAATATTAGTAATTTTTTCATTGTCCTTTTTAAAATATAAATTTTTATTTATTAATATTCTTACACGTAAAATATACATAACATTTTTAAGGTGTTGACTTTTTTCTGACAAATATATTTTCATTTCAGTTATACATTTAGTCATATATTATGCGATTCTAGCGAGGGACTCATTTTGAGTCACAGAGTCACAAATAACTCCGTACAAAATATACATATTGATCTGATCTGTGCACCGACTCAAAGATCCGTCTCAGACACTTGAGCTTTGATCTGAGTTACGGATCGTGATTCTTTAGTGAGTTACCCATGTCTATAGAGAAGTACTATTAATCATCAATACTATGTATTCTATCTGAACTATGGTACCTATTAATTTGAGAGAGTTTCATACGGGAGACATAATGCACGGTCAATAATACGTATACACCCATAGACTAAGATAGAATTCCCAGCTTGCAAGTCGATGCTTCCTTTGCCTTGTGCCAGTAGCCACAGACATACAGATAATTATGATATTCAGTTCACGTTTGTGATGATATGAAAACTAAATCTGCCAACCCCAACTCTACCTGGTATTTGTCTGCCCTACCTCTAGAGTGTATATAAAAAGCCGGAGGCGCGGAGGGGAAGCAGCCCCCGCAGCTTTGGCTATTTGGTCGCCTTCGGCGACCAGCCTCAGCCGCTACGACTCACTTGATGTCTGCGCTTTGTTACGCAAGGGTGGAGGGGCTGCACTTCCCACAGCGCCGGGGCAGACTCAATGAATAGAACCTCAAAAAATTTGTTTAAAATTGAGTTTATTGAGATTTGGGAATTTGTCCCATGTAATCCTCTGGAGGTCCATGTCTATAGTCTGTGTCCTACGATTAGTTGATTGCACTGGATCGTGCAAACGAGGCTTTTTTTTTTTTTTTTTTATTATTATTATAAGTTTGCGTTTGACAACTGTCTCACCTGATATTAAGTGATGACGTTGTCTAGGATTTAGCACGCAAACCTAGAAGGTACCTATTCACTCGCGACTTGAAGAATCCAGGATTGTACATATCGGGAAACACAATGTCTATGGGTGTACACGGATTATTGGCCGTACATTATAGGTACCCAGTTTCATACTACTTCTGGTGTCTAGTATCTATCTGATCTATGATTTCATTGTTGAATATTCAGTGTTGCCAACTGATTCAACATATTTGTAGCTAAAACAGTTCCGAAAAGTAGCCAGATAACCAAATTTTCTTCAAAGTAGACGTAACTTAAAACACGGTAATATATATATATTATTGATGATTATATTTTAGTATCGTTAGACACGTTGAACTGACAACTCTATTGTTGTCTCTAACGCCCTAACTACTGAGCCAATATCATGAAATTTTGTTCGAAGATCCAACTATCTTCGGCCAGAATGTGGGCATAGACTACATTATCAGCTTTTTTCATCACTGCTCGGGTAAAATGCATCGTATAGATTATTTAATTTGAGTCTGAAAACTAGCGCGAGTTTTCTCCAGTATACGTGAGTCCTAGTCGGTTCGTAAATTACGATAAATGTATTGTCTCACAATGACATCAGAGGTTCGAAAAAGATAAAACTAACTATTTTTATGTAGCAGAGAGAGATATCTTATGTCTCTCCGTAGACAACAGTGCGAGCGGCCCGGGCTTCTACTCTGAAAGGTTAGAAACAATCTATATATAGATAGAGTTGGGTTTTTCAATTTTTTTTTCTTTTAATATAATAACTTAACAAGGCTGAAAGGAGCATTAGTATTGAAAAAACGATACCTAATCAGCTTTTCACTTTGCCGCCTAAAACTCAATGGCTATCTTAGTCTTGTGTGAATCTTAGAGAAATTGTGTTGCAGGCAAATATTTGTTTAATTGACGTCTTCGTTTAAGATGTACCTATTCATTACAATTTTATGCTTGTTACTTGATAAAAAAATCTTGAATTTTGTTTGATTTTCTACTTCTACTTTTCTTCTCGTACTCAGTTGATTAAACATATCAATGAACTTGTTCATTACCAAAGCTCACATAAACAGTTCATTCTTAAATTGCCATTCCCATCACTAAAAGTTATAGAGTATGGAAAAGTCAACCTCAACCTAATGCAGTGACGATAATTGTAGTTTTCTTATATACCTGGGGTACCTTTCTTTTTGAGCTTTAACCGCTTTGAGTACAGATAGCTTGCTAACTTTACTTTCGCTTATTAGCCATTTAACGGTATTTATAAAACAGGTATAATATAGTAAAAGTTTTATAATGTTACATTATTAGAAAAGAACGCATATGTATACCAAATAAATAAAAAAAAATTATAGGCACTTTGTGCTCTAATCCCTACTCCAAAAACCAAAATTTCTAGCCAGGAATCCAACCCGTTGATTTTGAAAATAAAACTTATCCTGTATTATTACACCAACAGATATAATGTATTATTACACCAACAGCAAATAATTTTTCGTTACCTACCTATTAAACCTTAATTTACGACTGATGAAAGTCTGTGTTAGTGTGATCTACTACAATTACTATAAATTAATAATAAGCCAATTAAAAAAGGACCATGATGAATATAATTATGCGTTTTCAATTTTAATACGATTTCTCCAATTACCCGATTTTTAGGGAAAAGCATCCCAACTGACATCACTATTATTGCGTCTGTGTGCGTGGCGAGTCAAGTAAACTGTCACACATAGTGAATTTGTAGCCTATTTCTATAAGATGACGCTGTAGGTAAAACACCTTCCATCGAGTATATGTTCGAAGGATTGCTCTTTAGTAAGAAATGCGACGAAGCAAGAAAAGTGGAGAAAAATCATTGTTCATTATTACATTATATCAATTAGCATTTAAAACTAGAAAACATAATAATAATCACAGTAATGAGTTTGACGATCACGGCCATAGTGCAATAGCCACAATGTCATCAGCGCCGGGAAATATTCTCTGCACACTCGGATACCATATCAAAGTACAATGAACGATGGCAGAAGGAGCATATTTGAATTGATTCTGAGATAAACAGTTATAATAAAATACATTTTTATAAAAGGACTCAATAAAACATTCCAATATATAAGTATTTCTTAATCGGATTGTTTATATGTTTTCGTAGTAGGTGTAGTATTGTAATAATTATAGTTATTATTATAAGATCGTAATATAGGCATCTGTCCAATTATAAATTTTTTATCTTAATGTAAGAATCAACAAACTATTACTGTAGTTAGTAATCTCAGCACAGTGTAAAGACATTAATTTATAATTAGGTGTAAGAGTATGAATATTATATTGACGTCCTTAAATTCTCCCTAAATTCCTGTTAAATTCTTATTAAATGCATCTTACTTACCATTTGACTATCATCTGTATCAATGTATTGTTCATAACTCATTGTCATCTTGTTGAAAATCTAAAAACGTCGAGGTGAATCTGAAACAAACAGTATTTCATGGTAAGGCTTAAAATTACAGCAACGGGCGTGATTAAGCCGGGTAGAGTATATTATCGTCTAGTAAGGTGCTTAAATAAATGCTGCATAATGTACACTTCATGCAAACATGGTTTCGATTATAACATCCGTGAACTTCTCTAGACAGGAAGTGTCTTTGTACTTGCACAATATTAGTCATGGTTTATCAGAAGCCAGTGCATGGCTCATTCTGTGGCAACGAATATATATGGAGACTGATATCTTTTAAAATTTGCTTGGTGCAGTGACAATTTCTTTGCGTAAATAGTGTATTTTGTAGGATTAACACAATCTGGCATGTGAGGAATGTTACACACAACACAATTACACTATTACATTACAGTGTACAATTACATTATTATATCTTTTTTTATGGAAATCAAACAGTGATACATAACTTACACAACTTCAAATTATGTAGCTAAGCACCTATGACTAATGTGTACACTGTAGTTATCTATTTTAAATTAAATAACAAAATCTTGTGATCGTTCAGTTGTTGTAACTTTTATCACACCCACCGCCGAAAATAGTAAGTTATATTCTAATGCTAACTAATGATTAGAAGATCTGGAATTTGCTGTACTCGTATAATCTGTATTTTTGTTATATAGTTGTTTTATATACTCCATTGTATATGATCTTTTTTTTTTTTTTTTTTAATTTATTTAAGGATCTTCAGACAGTACATAACAAAAATTTACAATCCAATGCGAAAAATACAAGTATAGGTAGTTGATGTACCAACAGCGAAGACCACAGATTAATAACATAAATAATTACATAGTCTAACAGAACAAGAAAATAATTAAATTGCTGCTCAAGAGACATTGGACGGTGATGAAGCAAGCATTATATTATATATTGTGTGTTAAGAAAGAAATACTGATTCAGTGTCTACTACCATCACCACCCAACATCTCTAACACTAACTTTTCGAAACTCCTAAAACTCTCCTTAAATATGTCTATATGTGTTGGTTATTTGACGATTTGTTTTGACAGTGCAAGCTGCGGATAGGTAAGGTTTAGGACTCACGGTTTTCCGGCTTCTCTTGGACACTGATATTTCACTGCACTTTGAAAGTTTTGTGTATATTTCTTGCGAGCGCGTATAAGGGCGGCCGCCGGCGCAACTTGAGTTTTTGTTGTTGTATTGAAACTGACGGCGGAGTTCTGTCACTGTCCGCTGTAGCGGCGTGGCGCGGTAGTCGCGCATGCGCAGTGCTTGGTGTTGCCGCGCCAAATATGAATATAAATTGGTACTGGGATGGGATTAGGAAAGGGAAGCTTGAACATAACCCCCCCACTTGAAACGCTCCTAGGGGTTTCACAACTTAAATGAAATGGAGTCTTAATAAGACTAAATAAACAAAGTAATCATGTGGTGCTGAGTCCAATTAATATTAATAGTGATAAAAGGTATACATAAGAGCAGAACTAACTTAATAAAGGTAATTTTTATTTTCTTAAGGCTAATTAATAATACATTTAGGATTTTTTTATAATGATAAAGGTAATGGGCAAGTCTTATTAACCGGTCTACGAAGTACACCGTTAGCGGTACGTAAGGTGACCACACGTACTACGCCGTCAGAACCAGGGTGAAGCTCCATCACGCGACCAAAACGCCATTCTAAAGGGGGCAGATTTTGGTCTACGATAGTCACGATATCGCCTACTTGTATATTGGCCTGGCCCTTGAACCATTTGGATCTTTGTTGCTGGGTATGCAGGTATTGGGAAACCCAAATTTTCCAAAAGCTCTGTGTAAGTTTTTGCAACATTTGCCAGCGTTCTCGAGGCGGTAGGTAAGTTTCTGTAAGCGGCATCTCAGGTAATGATACCAAGGGGCCTCCAACAAGAAAATGTCCAGGAGTTAACACGTCCACCTCAGCAGGATCACTAGATAAAGCGCATAACGGACGCGAATTTAAAACTGCTTCTACTTTATTGAGCACCGTTACAAGTTCTTCGTACGTTAAAACTTGTAGCCCTACCACTCGCTTTAGGTGGTGTTTCATAGACTTAACTCCACTTTCAAATATTCCACCAAAATTACTCGCTGTTGGCGGATTCGTTTGCCAAACTATATTACGTTTCGCGAGCTCTGAACTTAATTCCAACCGGTTGGCCAATAAGAACCGTTGTACCTCACCTAAGTATCGCTTGGCTCCGATGAAATTCGTGCCGCAATCAGAAATTATTAATTTACAGAGCCCTCTACGAGACACAAACCTATTTAAAGCTGCTATAAAGGCGGGTGTGGACAACTCCGTGACTAGATCAAGGTGTATTGCCTTTACCGCCAAACACACCATCACACAAACGTAGACTTTATAGGTATGAGCGTTTCGACGTCTACTTTCTTTTACTACATAAGGCCCCGCGAAATCAACCCCAATATTTTGAAAACAACGCGTAGGCTGCACTCTTGGCAACGGGAGATTACCCATAAGCGGGTATACTGGTTTAGGGTTAACTTTGAAGCAGGTGACACATTTAGCAATGCGCGACCTAATAAGGTTTCGTATTCCTAGAATCCAGTAATTACGTTGTATTATGGACTGAAGCGTGCGTGGTCCGCAATGGAGGTGAAGTCGATGATAAAAATCTATGATGAGTACTGAGAGGCGCGAATGTTTTGGTAACATTATGGGATAAATTGCAGATAGCGGAAGAGGTGAGTTTTCCAACCGCCCCCCCACTCGTAAGAGCCCCAGGTGGTCAATAAACGGGTTAAGTTTTTGTATAGGTCTCGCGCACACTTCTCGGCATGCAACGGCTCGTTTTTCATCGGCAAAGAATTTATTTTGTTCATGTTTTACGAATAATGATAACGAAGATTCCAATTCTTGCGTCGTTAAGCCTCCAGACACCTGAGTACGTTTCCGTGAACGAGATCCAAATCGCACACACCAAGCCATAACACGCTGTGCTTTAGACAGAGATGAACAATGTTCCAATAATTTAGTTACAGGGTGCTCGTCATCACTGAAAGTGGATTCCGCTGCATGGACCAGGTGAGTTAAATTTCTTGTTTCTGGTATGTTCTCTGTTGGAAGTCTTTCTAGGGATTTGGGCCACTTGGACTCTTCGCAGGTAAGCCATGATGGACCAGACCACCAAAGAGAGGTAGAGACTAACTGCAAGCAGGAAAGGCCGCGACTACTATGATCTGACGGATTGTCGTGAGTAGAGACATGGTGCCAGTTTTCGGGGGCTATATCTTCGGATATCTTCACAACTCGATGTGAGACGAACGTCTTCAGTTTGTATGGCTCAGTGTTTAACCAGGCTAGAACTGTAGTGCTATCAGTGAATGCAAGTACATTTTTAAAATAAACATGTGGACGAAGCAAGTCTGCCACGTGTTTTAGCACACGAGCCAGGAGAACAGCTCCAAGAAGTTCGAGTCGATTTATAGTTAAAGGTTTGATCGGGGCTACTTTTGATTTAGCCATTACTAAGCTCACAGTAACTTTCTCGTTTTTGATACATCTTAAATACACGCAACACCCATATCCCTTGGAAGACCCGTCACTGAATCCAATTAAGGTACAAATCGAGTCTGGGGGCAAAATATGTCGTGGTATTTTTACTTCATTTAAGTGACGCAAGCCTTCAACAAAGATTGACCACTGGTTAGCCACATCTGGTGGAACTGGGTCATCCCAGCCTAGTTGAAGTCTCCATAGATTTTGAATGAGCAACTTCGCTAAGAGCACCATAGGCGTCAGCCAGCCCAAAGGGTCGTAAATACGGGCTATAACTGATAAAATTGAACGCTTGGTATTCTGAACACTAAGTCTCGATTGAGAATATGTAAAAACGTCTTCGTTTGGGTCCCATTGTACACCAAGTACCTTCAGCATCTGCTGATTGCTGTCATCACAAAAGGACTTAGGTGTTTGACAGTATTCAGATGGAAGAATTTCAAGGAATTCGGGTGAGTTACTAGTCCATTTCCTTAATTCAAATTTACCGCAATTTAATAATTGTATTAATTGATTTTTCAGATCCAGAGCTCCTTCAAGAGACGAAGCCCCAGCAGTAATATCATCCATGAAAGTATCTTTTCGAATAATTTCTGCAGCTTGAGGCCACTTGTCACCGTGATCATTAGCCAGTTGATGCAGCGTCCGAATAGCTAAATATGGTGAGCTACTTACGCCATACGTGACTGTTTGGAGTTCAAACTCTTGCACATCTTCGGTAGGCGAGCTACGCCACAGAATATGCTGATATTTGCGGTCTTCAGGGCGCAGTTCTATGTTACGATACATTTTAGATATATCTGCCGTGAAGACTACCTTATGTAATCGGAATTTCGTGATAATATCCACTATATCAGTTTGCAATTTCGGACCAACATGCACAATGTCATTCAATGAAATTCCATTCGTACTTTTCGCACTTGCATCAAACACCACTCTAAGCTTCGTGGTGGCACTGTCTGGTCTAAGTACACAGTGATGTGGAATAATGTAGTTTAAATCTTTGTCGGTTGGCTTGACTTCTCGCATATGCTTCAAGTCCTCGTACTCTTGCATGAACGTGGCATAGTCACATTTTAATTTTGGATTCTGAAGAAACCGTTTTTCCAGGTTGTATAGTCTAGACAAGGACGTGTGAAATGAACCACCTAATTCCTTATGATTCTCCTTTAGTAAGATCGGCACTACGTATCTGCCATCGTTATTGCGTTGTACCAAGTTAGTATACAACTGTTCGCATGCATCGTTTTCGGGATTTTCTATTTTTAGTTGCGGCGGCTCCTCTACCTCCCAGAACTGCTTGACCACCTTATCTAAGGTAAGTGTGGAAGCCAACAGATTCGTAGTCAATGTTGGGGGTCGACACTCGGGGTCGAGCTTCCCCGTTATTATCCAACCGAACACACTATGCAGAGCAACCGGCAGTCCGGGGCCTACTTCTAGGCGTCGGCCATCGTAAATGTGGTGGAAAAGTTCCGCACCGATTAAAAGATCGATATCGGCCGATTTATCAAAATTGCTATCTGCTAAAACTAAGTGCTTATAATGTACTTTAACCGTTTCAGGAACTTCTACGGAAGGCATTTTATGCGTAATAGTTTTCATAATAATAGGTTGTAGATAAAAGTTTGGTTTATCTGAATGTTGCGGCTGGATAGTTAATGAAGTCATACCTTTTATTTCATGAACAGCACTTTGACCTAGACCAGCTACGGTTATGTTACAACGACGCAGCGGTAAGCCCAAGCGCTGAGCGCACGACAAGGTTATGAAGCAGTCTTGCGCCCCGCTGTCAATAAGTACGCGAATATTCATAACACCGTTGGGGCCACGAGCCCGAACTACGGACGTACCTAGGAGGACTTGTGACCGTCCGTGTTCTAAATAGACGTTAGAGTTCGTTGAGTTAGTAGCCACAATCGGTTCCGAAGAAGATTCGCGAATCACAGGAGCGAACGAGACCACAGGATGCGCCGCAGTAACGCCTTGATCGCGATGTAAAAGTGTGTGATGACGTCCATTACACTTAGTGCAACATGATTTTGAAAAACATTTATCAGCCGTGTGACTGGGCCTTAAACAGTTTCCACAAAGATTTTTATTTTTAGCCATGTTTTCTTTTTCATTGAGATTCATATCGTGAAACACCGGACACTTGTAGATCGTGTGGTGCGAACATCCACAGCACGCACAACTAGCGTACTTATTGTTAAATCCTGCCGTCGCTAAAGCGTGGACTTCCGCACTTTGATGATAATCGTTATTATCAGAACAATAATTATTATTTATTGAGGGACCTGCTTCCAAGTACGTCCCTGGATTGGGGCACCGATATCCCTCTGAATAAGTTGATTCTGAGTACGGCCCTGTATTTTCGTTATCTATGCAATGTGTGGGAAACGACTGACGAGCCGCCCGCGTTGGATAGATATTATTGCTGTTATTTTTACGAAGGCTCTGTAGTGCTTTACCGTTATTCATAAATCCCGCACTTGGTTCACTAGCTTCGAGAATTTTTATGTAACCTTGTAAGAATGATAACAAATCCGTAAAAGTAGGTATGTTCTTAACGTTCTGTAATTCGAATCGCTTTCGCGTTTCAGAATCTAGCTTACGGGATGATAGATAAAACAAAATAAATTCACCGAGATTTTCAATTTTGAGAGATTTTAGTGCATTGACAGATTCTTGGAACAAACTTGTAAGTTCGCGTAAATCATGTAAATCATCTGACTTAAGTATTGAGTGATTGCATATTTTTTCTAGGTAATTAACCGCTAGGATCCTTTTGTTTTGATAACGATCGACTAGCGCATCAAAGACTATTTTGTAATTGTCGGCTGTCACCGGAATGCCCTTGGCGATAGACAGCGCCGGCCCAATGAGACACGACAACAAATAATGAAACTTTTCGATGTTGCTAATGTTTTGATTATTGTGCACCAACGATTCAAATGTATCATAGAAGGTTTGCCAATGTTCTATATTTCCGTTGAATTTTATCAAATCGATTTGTGGTAATCGAGCTTGGGAAATAGGTTTGCAGATTCCGGCGAGTTCTCCCCGCATTCTGGCGGGACCCTCATTCGACGTCGATGGAAGAAAAGCCTCAGCGGCCTCCATGACGGCGTAATACATGTTGTCAAACGCATCTACTGCCTGCATATCTATTGCGTTGTTAGGATTAATCAAGAGTTTCACCGAATTTATTTCACTAGTAATTTCCAAGTATTCGTGGCGCAAACTATCTAGGCGTTTATGCCTACATTTGAACTGACCTAGTTTTGATTGGTCGGTCGCGACAAGACAAGACAAATCGTAAAGTATTTGTATTTCTCGAAAAGCGTATTCTCGTTGAGTAGACAAGAGCTTTAGACGAGTTTCATTTTTTGTAGGTATATCTCTAGTTGTAGTACCCTTATCCATTGTGAAATAGTAAAAGAGTAACGAGTAAGATTTGAAAACAGCGAACCTAGGTAGGTATGTAGGCACCAACGCGTACTCACTGTTATACGGTAATACCTACCTACTGATCTTAACATTAAATGATACAACTTAAATAAATACGCGTGAGTATATTTCTTATACTAATTACTTATGAACAACGCATAATACAATGATAAACACTGAGTTAAGTTGCTGCTACGATCTACGTCCTATTACAATATTATTCTATTAAATCGTGTAAGTAGGTAGATATTTACGTTCGGGTTTGGAAATGAACAAGTTTTACGCTTTGAGGTTAATTGAACACTCAAACACAACAAATCAAAGGCACAATTAAGCAATAATCAATGATTTTTGGACTGTAAACTATACGGAGTATCTTATATGTAAGATTTGAACCCAGCACACCATAGGAAACTTTGAGTAAATTTGGCTCGAAAGACCACTTTTAATGTTGGTTATTTGACGATTTGTTTTGACAGTGCAAGCTGCGGATAGGTAAGGTTTAGGACTCACGGTTTTCCGGCTTCTCTTGGACACTGATATTTCACTGCACTTTGAAAGTTTTGTGTATATTTCTTGCGAGCGCGTATAAGGGCGGCCGCCGGCGCAACTTGAGTTTTTGTTGTTGTATTGAAACTGACGGCGGAGTTCTGTCACTGTCCGCTGTAGCGGCGTGGCGCGGTAGTCGCGCATGCGCAGTGCTTGGTGTTGCCGCGCCAAATATGAATATAAATTGGTACTGGGATGGGATTAGGAAAGGGAAGCTTGAACAATATGATTAAAATGATCATTATACAGCTTTATTATACGATACAGTGGCGATCGGAGACCTGAGTTGGTGCGACAAGTCATTGTAGCAAATGTTTTATGTTCAACGCGTACATGGGTTCTTAAAGGGACTTTGTAAGTAATTCTACTCACCAACTCGGGACAATCATAGCGATTGTGACAAATGTCATATAAAAACGTAGCACCTAATTTCAATCTTCTAGACGCTAAGTTTGTTAAATTATATTTTTTACATAAATCATCATAAGACATATAGCCATGATTACATTTATAGCTAATGCAACGTAAGAATTTTTTTTGAACCCTTTCAATATCCTCAATGTAACATTTATAGTATGGATCCCATATTGGCGCCGCATATTCAAGTTGTGATCGGACTAATGTTTTAAAAAGCGTATTATATGTGAGTTCTTTTTTAAAATTGTTCGCAGATCTTATGACAAAGTTGTACATTTTGAAACCACGTGCTATAATATTATGTACGTGTATGTCTAAGGTTAACTTACTATCCAGAGTTATACCTAAATCTTTTATAACGTCGACTTTATCTAGACTTGAATTACAGAGAGAATAAGTAAAATTACTTTTTATTATTTTTCGTGAAAAAACAATTGTTTTACACTTTGTAAGATTCAGTGTGAGTTTATTGCCACCACAAAATATTGACAACCTATCTAAATCTGATTGAAAGTTTAAGTGGTCTTGATAGTTGTTAATGGTATGATACATTTTTAAATCATCAGCGTATAATAAGTATTTGCAAAATTTGAAACATTTACTTATGTCATTTATATATAAAATAAACAACAACGGGCCCAATATCGACCCTTGTGGGACACCAGAACTAATAGGTACCACATCAGATTCATAGCCATTGATTACCACTTTTTGGCATCGGTTAGTTATATATGATTTAAACCACCGCCATAGATTTCCTCGAATACCATTAAATGCGATTTTGTCTAAAAGGATTTTATGGTCTACCCTGTCAAAAGCTTTTTGAAAATCTGTGTAAACAGCATCAGTTTGTTTGTTATTATCTATGTTATTGAAAATGTCAGTAGTGTATATAAGTAGGTTTGTGACAGTTGAGCGCCTTCGTACAAAACCATGTTGATAAGGTATAATACTTGGATGTAAACTAGAATAAATAGCATTATGTATTAATCTCTCAAAAAGCTTCGACAGAGCAGGCAAGATAGAAATAGGACGATAGTTTTCTACATTCTTTTTAGAGCCACCCTTATGTACAGGCACAATACGTGCGATTTTCCACATTTGAGGACAATAACCTTCGCTAATGCATAAGTTAAAGAGAAAACATATAGGAATACAAATAGAGAGCGCCGTACGTTTTAAGAAAATTGGAGGAATGCTATCAGTCCCAGCTCCCTTTGTTTGGTCCAGTTTTAGTAGTTCTTGCTTGACAATATCAATTGTAAACCTTACGTCACTAATTACTGTATTTGACACAACTTCGTTTGATTCAGGCATATTTGCAATAGAATAGTTATTAGGTACTGAAGATTTTTGAAAAACTGAGTGAAAGTATTCGGAGTAATAGTTACATACTTCTACTGGGTCACTGGTAGATCTTTGTTGGAAGTTGACGCTGAAAGGTATACCATTACTCTTTTTCCTATTAGAAATGTAAGTCCAGAAATGTTTAACATTTGTTCTAATACTATCTTCAACCTTTTTAATGTAATTATTGTAACAAGTATTCATCTCAGTACCTAGCCGCTTTCTATATATCGAAAAAACTTCATAATCCGATTTGTTTTTATAAATTTTCCATTTTATCCAGGCATTTTTTTTGTTTTTATAAATATGTCTTAATGATGAATTAAACCAAACAGGGAAGCTACAGTTGCCTACAATTTTCTTAGGAATATTTTTAGATATAATATTATAAATTATTTCATAAAAAGCATTAGTAGCTATTTCAGCCGTTTTATTTTCTAACTGCATTTCCCAATCTATATTCATTATTTGATCGTTTATCACAGTATAATCAGCCTTACTGAAGCAGTATTTTTCACTATTATTACGTTGCATTTTTCCTGCACGTTCGATAGGCACAGAGGCACAAAAGGTAGGGTGAAATTTATCCAATGTGATCAAGGGTGCTGCATGAGATATCTCACAATAACTATTATTAGATATAAATAAGTCAAGTATGTTGGAGGATATATTTCTAATATTATTAAATTGGTAACTTCTAGTGGTATTCAAGAAATCTATGAGTAAGTTAGCAGACCGTGATGACGACGATCTCTGTAACGGCTTCATATAGGACCCTGCCGTACTCCATTCTAGCGACGGCATATTAAAATCTCCAATAATAAAGTGAGAGCCATCGTCAGTGTTCCGCATAAGAATACTATGTAAATAATGTATATAAGAAAAATAGACGTCATAATTCTGTTTCGGTGGAATATATACGGTACAAATAGTATAAAATGTCGTGGCATTAAACTCGAGCTCAATCGTTAAATAATCAATGATAGCGGCCGGGCACGGCGAGGCTACCGGCGGCACCGGCACATGCGGGAGGTGGGGTGCAGGCGGGGAAATGACGCGCACGTGCGCTCTCGCAGCCAGCGAGCGCAGCACCGCGACGGCAACGCCACCGCCGTCCTTTCGGTTAGACTCCGCGCGGTCCCTATCGCTACGAAACAAAACGTAACGCTCATCTATTACTTCACTATCGAAAATATCGGCCGTCAGCCAAGTTTCTGTTAGTACAACTATGTCATAAGAATGCAGTAAAATATTTAAGTACAGCTTATGCAGTTTTGTGCGCAGTCCACGACAGTTCTGGTAATATATATTAATCACATCATTATCCATTGCAACAGTATACTATCAGAAGTATTAATATAAGTTTAGTGTACGTGGAGTTATCGTGGCAATAATAAGCTGCATGTGTAGGGGTCCGATAATAGTATACGATAAATAAATAAGAGAAGGGACATAGCAATATTAATTCAAAATACATTACGACATTTCGCATTAACGCACGAGAAACATAATTTACAAATACAAAAAAATACCTTTGACATATCGGGCCAGTATGACATACCAAGCTATTGGGGCATTGTAAGCACATACAATAATTAGTGATACATACACGTATGATCACATGGCGCAATATACTACAAAATATAATTGATTTATATAAGATTATTACGTCAATATAATCATACAAGGGCCCCGTAATGAGATCACAACAATAGTGAGTATTTTGGTTACTCTTAGCTGAATAGTTAATAACTTTTAAATAGCTAGGAATATAAAATATGTAATTATAATAAAACACATAAGATACATCATGAAATAATAGACCGTTATAAAGGATTCTTACTAGGAAAAGTATAAGAATTATATAATATAGTATATATTTAATACTATATATGTATTGAGGCAAGTGATATCTGACGTAATAACTATAGTGTATACTGCATCTGGGGTATAAATCACATATAGAAATAGGTATATAGCACAATATAGTTGCAAAAAATTTTGATGACAACCATACTTGTAAACACTGTAGAATTGGAAAAATAATAACACTAAAAAATTTTAAGAAAATAGCAGCTGCAACGGTTTTTAGATAATCATTAATAAAAGTTACCGTGTCACAGTCACATTTAAAACCAATACGATGATTAGTTACTTTAAATCCGATCCATCTAAGTAGGTATATGTATCATTTAATTTTCGGGAGGTCCTGAGAGTTGCGTACCGCTATTACTGGAGAATTATCCGATTTACGTAATAGAATGGTACCGTGTTTGATCCATACGTATTTATATTCTTTAGTTTTGGCCTTTTCTCGGCACTCGCGAAATAATGTTTTGTTTCTTAATGTTAAGTGTTCATTTGCATACAACCTGTTAGGCGGTCCAGTAATTCCCAATTGAGATGAGTCAATACTTTTTTTTGCTCTGAAACCAGCCAAGAAATTATCGCAGAGATATCTAGTTGCAAATTTTGCAATCACGTTTTTAGGGCGTGCGTCTTTACTATCACCGTGTGGGACGCGATGTATTGAAGTAATATCACGCTCTGTAATTGCACACTGGATGCTTTTGGCCAGATTCATTATAATAGAAAGCAGGTTTTCTCCGCGCTTCTCTGGCAAGTTAACAATCTCGACGTTACAGGCCCTAGCCTGTTGTTCCATAGCTGCTATCTTATTCTCGAGTATGCTAATTAAGCCTGGAGTATTAACATTCTGTACGTTCTGACCCTCCAGAGATTTTATGCGACAGTCGAATGAATGTTGAGTTTCTGTTATTTCAGAGAATGTCGTAGTGGTCAATAATTCTATTTTACTAATTTCTGCGCTGATCGTGCTAGTGTTCTCGCTGATGAACAATTTTGTGGCCTCATGGCATGCCTTTATTTCCGTTATTTCTGCTCTAATTTCAGAGATATTCCCTTGCATGTTTGTAATAATATGCTCATTCGACTCCAAGTACTTCTCTAACAGAGCATTTATACGTGACATTTCCATTCGTACCTCCTTCAATTCACTAGAGCACTCGCATTCATGTTCCAGTGTGGGTTGTTTTCTTTTACGTATTGTGGTTGTAGTTTGGCGGTCCGCCGTCATTTTAGATAGGTCAGGCTGTGATCCACCACCGGTTCCCTTCAACGGACAATTTGAACGCTGTCCACTCATATTTGTACAATAACAATAGCAAGTCCACTTCTCAGAATGTAGAAAATATTCTGTAAGTCAGTCACACTACTAGAGCGAGACAAAAAAATACAGACATCTCCTGTTAGCGGGCGAGAAGGAGGCGAGGCGACGCGCACGCACTGTAATACACACCGGCTCATACGCGGAACACAATAGCAGGAAGGTGTAAAGACTATGGATTGGTTTGCACAATAATATTCACTAATGTTCCACTTTAAGGTATAAATTAGAATGGCACAAGTTGGTAACTTTGTAAACAAATTATGTACATGTCTGTTCTGTTTGACTGACGGACGACGAATGAATCTTCCTAATTTTATAACTGATTTATTCTTTTTATTATTTATTATACCTTATTGAAAATGTATTACTTAAGTTGTAAGATTCATACGGATTGGGATATGGTATCATTATCATACTTTTAAACTTTATTTTTCATGCTTCCTTCGGGCTTTCCATCGCAGAAGTTGATTTGAATCATAAATGCACTTCGTTTTTTCTGACATTGAACGACTCGCAAACAGAAAAACAAGAATGTCTCAATAGTTTTAATGTACGAATAATTATATCTATACGTATAATTTAAAGGCAAATTATATGTGGCAAATACAATTAATTTCTTTTTTTTTAACCAATTAGGCAGATTAGAGACTTTAACTATACCACCTTATCATACGCAAAACATGCGTATCTTAACGTGAGGTTGTTCAGGTAATTTCTGAGTCGATTTCGCATTTTTCCCGATGTTGATTGCTGGCAGCATTGAATGATTCTGACAATGCGATAGTGACAGCACGTAAGTGGCTGTCAGCCAGTGCCACTGTAGTATTATCTTCTCTGTGCTCATTTGTTCTGGACTGCTCTGTGTATTGTTTTGCAATAAATTACATTGCAATTCTCTTTGGTGATAAAAGGTGTCAAGTCAAGTCGTACATGACATTAATGTAGTCTTTGGTGTTTCCTGTTTAATGTTTGTTGGAATAAGAGTAATGAGATACAAAATAAATAGACTTTAAAGTACTGTGTGGAATGGTATGAATAATTGGTCACGCCCGGAAAAAATATTATATCTTGTTCAAATTCATAGCTTCAGGTATGGTTCAATATTAATGTTTATTTACATGTGTCTCTTCATTGATAAAGAAACATAACCTTAAATTAATATAATAATATTAATATCATGTATCCCGTGAATTTTGTGTCAATGTTTTTATTGCCTGTTAGTTTTGTTCCTTTTATTTTTCATCAAATACTCTGTGTTACTTTATGGCCACATGAATAAATTCAACATTAATTATATTTCAGTTAATAAGGTCGGAACGATGATCATCCCTGTGCGTTGTTTCACATGCGGGAAGGTCATAGGAAATAAGTGGGAGGCATATTTAGGACTGTTACAAGCGGAATACACAGAAGGGTAAGTTAAAACAATACCTGACATACCTATATATATAAGTATACATATAAGTTTCTGTCCAAACCTTTTGAAGAAAGAGTTCTTTATGCCTAGGGAAACTTTTAGAAACAAACATTCTCCTCTTACTATGGCAATAACCTTGCATTTAATTTTATATTAGTATTATTATTACACTAGTTATTGTATCAATGCATTTTACAATTTAATTTAACTCATTCATACTCTGATGAATCAAAATCCTGGTAAATTGAAATTCGATTCTGAAGCTTAAGGGGACAGTAGTCATGCTTTTACTAACGAAGACCCCGTAAATAATATTATGTCTCCATTGTCATTGTCATAAATTTATTGATATTAATCCATTACAAGTCAATATGTTAATTATATTAAATGATACAAATATATGTATTTCACTATGCTTATATTTACATACATAGCTCTATTTCTGAGAGATTTAGGCTACAGTTTACCCTGTTTGTCTTATTAGGGCAGGTAGCACTAGAACGCAAGAGATGGAAACATACAACTGGAATGTCCAAGAAGAAGGTGGAAAAATGATTTCCAGTACAGTAGAATCGGTTGAAGTAGGCCTATACACAGTCTTAGGCTACTGTTCACCAACATTCAATTTGTGAGATTATCAATTTAACCGTTGCTCAAACAGTTTCTACCATACAGTTAACGGGCAGTTAACTGATAATCTGACATTAAAATTTAGGTAAACCGTAGCCTAAATCTCTCAGAAATGAAACTATGAATTTACTAGTAGGGCACTGTACCCTGAAAACTATCAGCTAAATGTTACTTTTAGAACTGACACAAATCACTAAATTAAGTTGAAACTCTTCTCTTTAAGAACAAATAATTTTAACATAATTCACAGGTTGACATATCACTATGTCAAATACAATGAATATAATCTAAGGTGAACCTTTAATTTTGTTATTGGAAGTAAAGACTGGCTGTATCGTCCACAAAATATTGCTAGGCTGGGATTGCATTGAAGCCTCGCAAATGGCAAGAGTTATACATGTAGTATGCATATGTGTAATCCAGTTTGACACAGACAAAATTTGACACAATTGAAATGTCTATCTCATTTTGATGTAACAGATGGACAGAAACAGCAATCTCCACATTTAGTAGTGATTCTCTTGTTCAACTAAACTAAAAACTGGAAACTAAGTTATGTTCTTATACGGTGTCATACTAATTTGGATTTTATCATAAAAGTTCAAATTAGTATGGTACTTATCTTTAACAACTCTAAAATTAAATATTTTATTTTGTCAGTCATTTTGAGTAAAATAAGTCTCCACTTATTTGATGCCGACTCTATTGAACTATCCTCAATTGGCCAGCAATTGAATATTAGTCATCTAATATTAGAGATAGTCTTGAATAGAGTTATATGAATTTGAATTTTAGAGTAAATAGAATACAAGCTACTTCATTTTGAAGAATTTTAGTGAATTATTATTAACTGGTTCAAATGATTTAAAGGCTATTGTGACAAAAACAATATATGGAATTGTTGAAGAGTACTCACAACTCACCACTGTAAACCTCAGATACTTAAATACACAGACTAACTTCCCCCAAAATCCACGAAATGCAGCCATCCAACTGTGTTGCTCACAAAGAATCCTGGCAAGCCCCCCAAACCTCAAACCTACCCATTAGAGCATTAATCGTTAATATTAAACACCACATTAATAACTAAATATGCTGAGCTGCATGGGCAGTTCAGCATATCTATCTAGTTTTGTTGTAAGCTGCAACAAAACGTATGTATAATTAATTTATATAAAAAAAAGTGTATTATGAAAGAACCTCATTCCTGGGAAACATAGTCTAACCAATACAATTATTTTTCAGTATTTGTTCTAGCTTCTAAGGCCCACCTTAATCAACAAAATGATCTTAGACTCGCATCAAATCATAATTTTTGCCTGCAAATTCGCGATGTAATCCAAATCCAAAATATAAAGGATAATTTGGTAGGCGAAAGTGGGCCTAAAAAAACTTAGGTCTACTTGTGCACATTCAATGTTAAATTACGGTTCACATACGTCATAGGGTGAGAATTTAAGAAATTACTATAAAAATGATAGTGAATGATATTAGATATGAATGTGCATACATAAAACAGTTTTAAATACAGACGGACAGACAGTCGTGTTCATTAAATGTACTAATATCTATGGTCATGCTAATTTATTTTTATAGCTGGCACCACACGCTTACAGCGTATTGAGTGCTTCACAAAAATCCTGATGGTAAGCGATCACCGTCGTGTTTAATGACTCAGCACGCACTTCCCGTTACTCGCGAATGAAATGCTTGCGCGAGTCAATTTTACCACTGTCGCCATCTAGTGAAATTTATTAGAACTACGGATATGCCGAGAAGGGCCGTCTCGTCGGTCGTCGAAAGCATGACAATTCCTCTCGTACTCAAGACTCAAGTACCAACCGATTGGTTGTAGGACATACAGCAGTATCAAGGCTAATAAAATATTTGAGACTTATTATTTTAAGTTAAATTATAAAGTAATTTAACTCAAGTCATGGTCTTTATGGCCGAGCCACACTTATTAGTGGCGTGCTACAAACGCCATCAAACGAATATAATTTTATAAACATGATTTACCAAAACTATTTGGTAAATCAAGTTTATCAAACATTCACTATTCATTTATTTTTTTTAAATAAACTACTTTCCTATTTATAAAACGGCATGCCAAAAATATTATGTTTTCAGGTTTTGTGTATGCACGAAAAAAATAATTAAAAAGCATATTAATAATTATAATACTATTCTATATATTGTTTAACGTCGGTACATAGATAGATTATAGAATAACACATACAACATGTATGGTTACTGCGGGATCCAATAATATAATATATTACATAATATATTTCCAATTACCTACGTAATTGGAAATATTATAAGTAACAAGCGCTCGCCTAACACGATATGTGATCATCCATAGATTACGTCACACATATAACATGACTTTTTGGAAATATGCCATAGCCTACTCACTTCAAAAATAATAAAGGGTCACTTTGCTAGGTTTAAATCTGAGCTAAAAGCTGAACCAAATAGATTGGATCACGAGGCACTGGAAGCAGAGGCAGGCCTTACGGTAGATTGTTAGGCGAGATAGTTGATGTGACGTGTCAAGCACAAAACTGGATGAAAACAGCCAGCATTAAAGAAAATTGACATTCCTCGGAGGAGGCATATACCTGAAACCGGCTCTACAAACGACATTTTTTTTATTATTTGTATAAGGCATTACGATTGACATTTGCAGGGAATGAAATAAAGGTTTTTTATTTATTTAGAATCTTGTTATGAACAAAATTACTCCGAGCAAATCTGTTATGTGATTATGTGACATAATTGACATGAACACAAAGAATACTCATTGTTATCTCTACATGTTCACACAGCTCGAAAACAATCAAAAATACATTATTATAATAGCATTGTGTAAATACTTCGTGGTTTAATACTGGCTCGACAGATTAACGATGAAACAAACATGAGTTATTCTTTATTCAAAAATTTTTTTTTTTTTTTTTTACATATTATAAGTTTGCGTTTGACAACTGTCTCACCTGATGTTAAGTGATGACGTTGTCTAGAATTTAGCACGCAAACCTAGAAGGTACCTATTCACTCGCGACTTGAAGACTCCAGGATTGTACATATCGGGAAACACAGACTCGGGCAACGAGTTCCATTCCTTGGCAGTACGCATTAAGAAAGTGGAAGCATAACGCTTCGTGCGTATAGGTGGTATATCTACCATATAGCGATGGCGAATTGCCGTACGTCGAGTCGACCGATGATAGAAAGGGGATGGTGGAATCAGATTGTGTAATTCCAGTGCACATTCTCCGAAATGCACCCGATAGAAAACCGATAGGCTTGCTACTCTACGCCGGTGTTCAAGGCTCTGAAGCCTACGTTCGACCAAAGAGTTACAGCCGATGATTCTTTTGGCTCGCCTCTCGATTGACTCCAGAGCTTCTAGTTGGTATTTGGCTGACCCATAATATATTTATGACCCATATTATACAATAGATCCCGGATGCGCAAGAGTTTCAAAGCTGCGATAGACATAATTATCGCAATACCAGTGCCGGAGAGAAGATACTAACGTGACTTGACACTTGACTTTTTATTTTATTTTAATGATCACCCTTTTTATTTTAGACTATTTCAATTTGACTTAGGTAATGTATTCAATCCTGACCTGACATCTTATTGTATTTCATTTGTTTTGTATGGGTATAATGTACCTGAAATAAATAATTTTGATTTGATTTGAAAGCAAGAGCGATCAATGTTACGCCATCATAAAATAAATCAAAAAAGTTTTAGACAAATATTGGTACAACAACCATCATTCACATCATTCGATATCATTATACTAAACTGATTTTCATAAAATTTAATACCTCTGAAGCGTTTTTTTTCCTTTCAAACAAAAAGAAATCATTAATTTAAACAAAAAGATAGGTAATTTCAAAGTTCTTTTTTTGTTACAGAGATGCCCTTGATGCTCTCGGCCTTAAGAGGTACTGCTGCAGACGGATGCTGCTGGGTCACGTGGACCTCATCGAGAAACTTCTTAACTACGCGCCGCTGGAGAAATAAATTCTAAAATAACTATTTACTATTAAGGTTTATATTATGTAAAATAGGTATCATAAGACTACAATTTGCAATTAAATGTATTGTTCGTACACAAAGTGTTATTATTATACATATATAATTCGTACAATGATGATAATTGAGGGTAGGTAAAAATTTGAGGTAAGTAGGTGAAACTTTTGAAATCATACTCCTAAAGTGCGTTTCACAAACGGAGTCCCGGGCAATCAGTGGAACTAACTGGAACATCGTGTGTAAGGCTTTAATCTGTTAGCAAAGAAACTAGCGCCACGCCCAAGCGACATCTTTCGTAAAATAGACTATAGATCCTAATTTGATTCCTTGCATGATACGTATTATGTATGTCGGAGTATGTTAGATATTGAAATAGGATAGATGGCGTTAACTATAATGTAGGGGTGTTTCTAGTGTCTGAAAAATAAAGTAAATGGCGCTAAATCTAAAGATGAAGCTGGTAGTTACTTGGTTAACAAAAGTGGATGTAGAAATTGCGTCATATTCTATTTGGCCTATAAGAGGGTAGTTTGCGAATAGTGTAGAGTTGGTAAGAACCTTCGGTCCCAGCGGACAGTGCTTGTGGAAGCCTTACCGAACGGACGTTTGAGTAGTACCAGGGGTGCCTGTGTTAATAGTCAAGTAGAGTGAAGTTCAGTAAAATGAAGTGAGGTCGAGTTAGTGAGTTAGTGTAGATATCCAACGGGTAGTGGATATGTGGTAGGAGTCTGTAGCCGCCATACTGAGGGACGACGGCTGGGCGCGTGCTGCGAAGTAATTGTGAGTAATCTATTGTTGTCTCCTGTAACTATGATGTGTAACCTTAAACCTATGATCTTATCTCCATGTTCTTGTATGCTTTAACTGGAGGAACCTCAGAACCGGAAGTGAGAGAGAGTGTTTTCATGATGTTAAAGGGCCCTTGAATCCACCACCGCGGGTCACAAGTCCTGGGGCTTCCGAGTTCACTCCTTTGGGATAAGAAAGTTATTAGAATATTAAATGCCAAATGTGCATGTGTGTGTCTATTACAGCTATGGTATGATAATGTTACTGGTATTAAATATCCTGAAATACAATCCCGATTACCGCATTTAAGGCGTTATGACCGCTCGCGCTCTACACGCGCTGATATGTATGTGTATGTGTGTATTCTTTTGTCAATTATTAAAACTGAAGTGGTTTTCTCACATCCTACTAATATTATAAATGCGACAGTTTGTGAGTATGGATGTATGTTTGTTTCTCATTCACGCCTGAACGGCTGGATGGAATTGGATGAAATTTGGTATGGAGATAGCTTATACGCTGGATTAACACATAGGCGTATTTTTATCATTACCGTTTTATCACCACGCGGGTATAACCACGGGGCGCAGCCAAAGATTATGTGTTACTATTCAACGCAAAAATGGCTCAACGGATTTGCATAAAATCCCTTACGCACATTTTTTATACCTTGAATAACACATTTTATTTTAATTTAAAAAAGTTAAATGTCGTGTAAAACCTTAATCCACGCCGGTGACATCGCGAGGCGTTTTTAGTATGAAATACTAAATATTGTTATTCTACTTGGATTATAATTTTAATGCCTACATAGATCTAATTTCTACCTCAAAGCAATTTATTTACAATGCAATGGTTTGCTGTCAAAATATTGTGCTCATGGTACCAAGTTCGACAAATTATTTCACACTTCTGAGTGTTGAAGTCGGTTCCATTATTGGGTTTTTTGTTGGTAAAATTGGGACCAGCACCAGCTTTCAAATAAAAAAAATCATCAAAATCGGTTAGACTCAGTCGAAAGATTTGAGGTAACAAATATAAAAAAAACATACGGTCGGAAAACCTCTTCCTCTTTATGAAGTCGGTTAATAAATAAGATAATTGGAACCCTATTTATGGTGTTCTAAGCTTCAATTCTGAGACTTGGCACACGGCACTTGTATGTTTTGGTCAAGGTCTGCACGGTCATGATGACGGTGATGTTATCCCATAGCCATCCACCGTAGTTTTTCTGTTATAGCTTCGGCCAGGGTGCTAATTCTCTTATTTATTAAGACAAGCAAACCATAAACAATGCAATAGCGATTCAAATGTTATCGTAATAAAGCTTTGTGTATATTTAAGTGTATAATATTTTTATTCATTCAAATATTAGGCAACCTAAAGTATAGAACTAATTAATTAATATGATTTTATACCTACTGATATTTTGTAGGCACCTGCACTTAACATAAGTTTTTTTTTTTTTTTTTACATTCACAAGGTCTTCAGGTCCTAAACTAGGCAGAGCCCGTACTATGGTAACCTGATGACTGATATATGATATACTTAAATACATACTTATAGACATATACACACCCAGTTTATTCTTACAATCCTAAAATTACCTTATTTTTGTGTAAGCTGTAATAGGTGTACTATATCAGAATGTAATACACATGACTTCTGTCATTAATCTTAGAATTAATGATATATATAATATGTACACTGTTGGCGTATCACAATAAATAAATAAGCTTTGTATTCCGCTAAAATAACAATTGCATCTCGATTGCATTGTAGGTATAATGGTATGAATCAATGATGTTTTACTAAAGATGACGTATATTCATACTTCGCGGTGCTCAGATTTTGTTCCTTTACGACATAAACATGCTTACTGCGACAGATAATACGGCACAAATAATATAGAAAAGGATAGCTATATGTTTAGACTTGCGCTTGAAATACGCGTTACAATCGAAATAAGTACAATTGACTTAATTTTGCCGCCTCAGTTTCCGCGCGCTTGTGCGACATCTACCTCATATAAACATATAATATCATTGGGCATGAATACAGTTTGTGTAGCCATTCTAATTTATACTCCAAGTGGAATAGCAAAACTAGCACGACAATTTATTAACAATCCATGAGCAATGTGCTAGTAGAA
Source organism: Apeira syringaria (assembly GCA_934044485.1). Lineage (NCBI taxonomy): Eukaryota > Metazoa > Arthropoda > Insecta > Lepidoptera > Geometridae > Apeira > Apeira syringaria. Next base: position 5,756,761 of record OW203672.1, on the reverse strand, counting down.
TTGATACCCAGACAGTGTACCTACTCTATATGGATGGCCAATCAACAACCTGTTCTACTACTAGTTTCTATATGCACGCGAATAGTAAGTTTTGATAAATTGTATTAAAGGTGTACGGAAGGTCGTGGTAAGGCCACAGGTCACTTACGTAATAAATACAAGGAAGCAAAGAGCATGTTGCAAACAGTTCAGCGGGTCTTTCATCAAAAAATATGCAGATATCTCATTGAAACAAATTGATAAGTAGGTATTACGTATGTATCTCGCACAAATTGAGAGTAATCTTAGCTATTAAAAGTGATAAGGTTTATATCTAATCTCAAACGTTTTATTTCTATAGAGATGATTGCGAAATATGTAAAAAGGTATGAGACGTCTATAATGTGAATTTTTGAAAGAGAGAAGCATGGATTAACATATATTATACCAAATAAAAATTAATATTACCTGTCACACGATATAGTAATACCTAGGTACATAATCTCCAGCCTTAAACGAACGTGTTTATTTTCGAAAGATACCCGCTAAGTGCCTATCTATATTACTATTACACTGGTAGGTTTCATCATCATCATCATCATCTCAGCCATAGGACGTCCACTGCTGGACATAGGCCTCCCCCATTGATTTCCACAAGGACCTGTTGGAAGCGGCCCGCATCCAGCCCTTGCCTGCGATCTTAGTCAGGTCGTCCGTCCACCTGGTCGGTGGCCGTCCTATGCTGCGTTTGCCAGTCCGTGGTCTCCACTCGAGAACCTTTCGACCCCAACGGCCATCAGTTCGTCGAGCTATGTGCCCTGCCCACTGCCACTTCAACTTGCTAATCCGCTGGGCTATGTCGGTGACTTTTGTTCTTCTACGGATCTCCTCATTTCTGATTCGATCGCGTAGAGAAACTCCGAGCATAGCCCTTTCCATAGCTCGTTATGCGACTCTGAGCCTGTTCAGAAGGCCCATAGTCAGGGACCACGTTTCAGATCCCTAAGTCATCACTGGTAACACACACTGTTCGAAGACCCTCGTTTTCAGGCATTGTGGTATTTTGGACGAGAAGACGTCTCGTAGCTTCCCGAACGCTGCCCAGCCGAGGCTGCCCTGGTAGGTGTGGCGTATGAAAAATAAAAATGTGTAATAATGCAAAATGAAAACCTTGTATCATTTACTTGCGGGTAGTTCTGTGATTTGGAGACAAATTATTCAAAAATGATATTCATTCCGGAGCTCGGACCTTCTAGTTTATTTCTTTTAAACATTTATGAGGATAACTTCATTGCCTTGCAGCAGCTAGTAAAGTCCTTGTCGAAACTTCCACTAGGGCCACGAATAAAACGCCTTTATGCATCGCAGAAGCGTCATCGTGGAATTATTCTATACCAAACACTGTTTTCTAATTTCTTTTAGCTATTAAGCAAAAGTATAGGTATCTCGGCGTTCTTCCCAACCCCCTATGCAACCGATAGAGACAGTTGCTGCTCGTGAGATCAAATGGTACATTTTTTGATAGAATTTATGTTCCGGGGCAATGATGTTTTACTAAAGATGACGTATATTCATACTGCGCGGTGCTCAGATTTTGTTCCTTTACGACATAAACATGCTTACTGCAACAGATAATACGGTACAAATAATATAGAAAAGGATAGCTATATGTTTAGACTTGCGCTTGAAATACGCGTCATAATGAAAATTACTACAATTGACTTAATTTTGCCGACTCAGTTTCCGCGCGCTTGTGCGACATCTACCTCATATAAACATATAATATCATTGTAATGAGCCTGATGAATTGTAGATCACTACTACAGAGTGCAGACAATAAAACGTACTGTTGAGACTTGTCCACATCTGCACAAACTGTCAGTTATAATCTCAGATAAATAAATAGTAGGCTGTATACTCAAAGGTTTTGATAATCGCACTCATTTATGAGTGACCGCGACAATTAAAGTGTTACAGTCACTCAGAATGGACCTTCAAGTTGCTACCTGTGACGACGCTATAAGGCAGGAAATAAAAACATGGAGGAAAAAATATAATGTAAACATAAAACAACCTTCTACCTATAATATATTATTACTTTAATTAGAAACGTAGTATGGTTAGTGACTACTTGTATTGTAATTACGATACCTTTTCTGTAATTATTTCACCGAGCGCCATTTACTGTAGTAGCTATCACGCAGTGTCATTATTCTTGCAACACAGAGGTGGGGCCAGTAAAATACGGGCTCTGCGTAAGTACCTATTTTTAACCGACTTCAAAAAAAGCAGATTACTCAATTCGACAGTATTTTTTTTGTGTGTTCGCGTATAACTTCGTCGTTTAAGAACCGATTTTGATGATTCTTTTTTTGTTTGATAGTTGTTTGAATCACTACCAATGTGGCGTTTTTTTTATATTGTACCGGTGTAAATAGCAAATCTTAATCTTAGTTTCAGTATCGATTCTGTATTACACCATTTATACCCAACTTGACCATCATTAATCCATTCTTATTTTAAAATTTAAAAAAATAGAAACATATGTATGACTTAACAATTGAAATGCTGCCATAGTTTAGAAGCCATATAATTTAAAAATTCATCTATATTATAAAGAGAAAGCATTGATTTTTTGTGTGTGTTTGTAACGATTCGACGTTTGTAACGAACTCTGGACGGTTGCCGTGGCTCAGTCAGTCAGTGGTCAGTGACATGACTTCTGGGTCTCCGGGACCCCGGGTTCGAATCCCGCTAGGGACCGATTAATTAGGCGATGAGTGTAGGTGTTTGGAGTAGGTGTCCCGGGTCTTGGATTTTTTGTGTGCTGTAATTGTATGTGTCCATGACATCCGCGGCACAGGGAATCATCACGCGGGGGTTTGAGTGTGAGAGGAAAAAAACTCGCACTACTGGATCAACGCATGGTTAACAAACAAACAAATAAAAAATCATATCTTTCTTCTTTATAATATAAGGATAGATTAGTGTAATGCTATTAATACAGATTTCTTATCCTGTACGGTTTTATTTAAGTATTATTTCATTTGACATCTTTATTGAACACTCACTGTCCGCCCCAGCATCGCACGGGTAAAATTTTCAAAATTAAAAATTTCAAAGTCAATGTACACTATCCCCATGTCACATGGGGATAGAGTGACATGGGGATTAGGGGGGGAACAGGGGGTTTGACGCTCAGCATTATCACGACAAATTCTTTAGCTCTCAGCTTTGAAACTCCAGAGGTTCAGAGTTTCGAAAAAAAGAATCGGAGGTGAGAATGCTGGCGTCTAAGCTGAAAACCGAAATTCCCATGTCACATGGGGATAGTGTAGCTTCCCAACAGTGAAAACATTTTTCAAATCGATTCAGTAGTTTCGGAGCCCATTCAATGCAAACAATCAAATATTTTCTTCTTATTATCTTCTTATTTGTAGTATAGTTTAGAGGCATATAGGCGCCCTAAGAACAGATGGGTCAACGAAATAATAGCGACAGCAGGAAAAGACTGGAAAACAATAGCAAAGGACAGAGAGATTTGGAGTAAACTGGAGGAGGCTTATACCCGGAATGGGGTTCCAGCAACAGAAAACTTAGACTAAGTAAATTTTGTGCATTGTTATGTTGTTGGAATCAAATAAAAGGCTAAATAATAATAATAATATAGGCATAGACCAATATACTACAAGAACTTGTAGGATATTGGTCTATGGTATAGGTAGCAATTCTTGAAAACTAGAGTAAAATGTACCATTATTTATACAAACATTATATCTTCCTTTAAACATTGCAAGGCTCATCGCAGTGTATTGACAGACGGTCAAGCTCCAATTGCCAAGATTGAAGGTTGATTGTGGCAATGCATTGACCGAAACCGATACCGTGACCAGTCAATAATAGGCTACTCAGGTGAATCAACGTACTCACTCACATAATGTCATGTTACAGGTTGTAAAGCGCGCTATTAAAATGGACCTACCGCAATAAGGCGCAGCGTCTATTATATTCAACAACCTGACAGTTGTATGTATCCGTTATACAGTCAAACCTGGGTAAGTGAGAACTGGATAAGTGAGAAAACTCTATAAGTGAGAGTAATAGTCAGGACCCATCATTTTAAGCTCCCAAAACCTCTATTAGCGAGAAACAGAAACCTCTGTAAGAGAGAGTCGTTTTTCCCTCATGGACCTCCGTAAGTGAGACTGCTTGCTACTTATCTATAGGTACATCTATAAGCGACAGTCGAGCTTTATTTATTTTTATTATTTAGGAGGAACTATAGCTACAATAAAAATACATACATACATAAAATATACATATATACAGTAGCAATAACAAAACAAATGACAAATTTAACATCTGCTATTTTATGACTCATTCTTAACTTTCGTGGAACTTCCTACAATTGTTTTTGTATTGTTTTCTCCTCAATATTGTATTTATTCTATTTCGTAGAACTACACGTTCGTACTTGCCACGACTTGTTATTGCTGCGTACCTCTATAAGAGAGATACGCTACTCATGTACCTGCATTAGCTCGAGAGAAACTCGGGTTAGTAAGAAACCTCTATAAGCGAGAATGAGATTGTGCTCCCTTGAACTCTCGCTTATCCAGGTTTGACTGTACTTAGGTTTTTTTCTTTTAATTGTTTGTTAATATGGCCGGTGAAAGTAGCGGGTAGATCAATAATGCGGAATATAATTGAGAGTACAACAATCTATCAGATTGCAGATGTTTCGTTGACGACCTTCTTTTTTTTTTAATCACTGTAGCTCCGCACTGTCTGTGGATTGTGTGACCAATGTCAAGTAGATTGTAGACTTATCTTTTGTTGCATCCTGTCGTTTAACCGTAGTATTCATACTTGATGATACTAGAAGTATGTTAAGTATGCGTTGTTAAATTTTATCTCCTGTTCCAATACGTGTCAAAATCGATTATAGCGCGCTCCTAATAACTCTGAGCGCGCTTTTCTCCGACTGTATGACATCACGCGTGAAGTGATTACCAACGCTATATTGGCCTTAGAACGATTTTGCTCTCCTGCAATATCACAGAAAATAAATTAAAATCACGACGGCTTGGAGTATTTGAGATTATGAAATCGCCATAATATATTACCGTTCCGATTCATTAGACACGCTGACAGCACTGTGGGCGTCGTAATCGTGCTTTTAAAAACATCACGCCTATAATTCAAATTCCACACATTCAATATTATGTCAATACAATGACATAATATTGAATTAGTGAAATTTGAATCAATTCAATGTAGTTAAATATTAATTATTATGTACCTATATGATGTGATGGGTTAATTATGATCATAAATAAATAAATTGAGTGATTGATATCGTGAGCGTACTAAAATCAATTTCGGTTCAATTCAGAACAGGGGGTTTGACGCTCAGCATTATCACGACAAATTCTCTGGCTCTCAGTTTTTTTCTTTATTGAGAAAGCTACACACTACAGACGCAACGGTCCGTACCTTTTTTGATTACATTTGATTTTTTACTATTAAGCGAACTACACAACAGGTGTGAAATTAATCTAGATGAAATAAATAACAACTAAGTGAAGTTACAAACTAAGTGAGTTTACACTATATAATAAACTTTTTTTTTTTACTATTATAAGTTGCGCTTTATAGCGCGCTAAGTTATAGCGTTTGACAACTGTCTCACCTGATGTTAAGTGATGACGTTGTCTAGGATTTAGCACGCAAACCTAGAAGGTACCTATTCACTCGCGACTTGAAGACTCCAGGATTGTACATATCGGGAAACACAGACTCGGGCAACGAGTTCCATTCCTTGGCAGTACGCATTAAGAAAGTGGAAGCAAAACGCTTATATAACTATAACAATATTTTCCTAAGAAATTCTACCTACATTATTACATTGTGTTTGTATGTTATTACTATAGTATATTATAATACTACGTTACTACTTGACACATTTAGATATGTAATTGTTAACGTATGTCTAAACTTAACAGTTCCCCGATAACTTCATTATTTCTATCTTATAGCTTATATCTTGAGATTATTTTCCCATATTTGTTTCCCGCTGGTCTGGGTTATTCAAGGCTGGTTCTCAGCTTTGAAACTCCAGAGGTTCAGAGTTTCGAAAAAAAGAATCTGAGGTGAGAATGCTAGCGTCTAAACTGAAATCCGGACATGAAAATTACTAAGTGAGAATGTTAATGACGCTAGCTTTAAAAGCTCTTTCATGAACAAGCATAGCTTTAAGAAGAAAAATTTAATATTATATATATGTGGTATCTGGCTTTACTCACGTTTATAGTCGAAGTTTCGACCTAGGTTTCGAGCATGTCCGATGCTCATCCTCAGGTGAGTTTACGCTGCCAGATCGCGGCGACCAAGTAAGCCGGTTACCACATTTATATAATAATGTGTCGTTATCACTTAACATCAGGTGAGACAGTTGTCAAACGCAAACTTATAATATGTAAAAAAAAAAAAAAAAAATGTGTCACGACAACTCACGAGAATTTCCAATCAAAAGAGAAAAATTTATGTAATATGTAAACTGTTAACTTGTAGTATGTAAGCAAGCAGAAATAAATAATTCATCTTCTTCTTCATTTATTACTAAATCTAAGTAGGTAATTCAAAATCCTAGTTGTGATTTGAACATGATTAACACTTGGAACTTACAATAATTGTAAGATCTACCACGTACAATTGTAAGTTCTAAGTGCTAATCACTTTCATGCTCACAATTTCACAAGTTCCTATGGCGTTTAGTATGTGGTAATCACTGTCACTATCAGACTTACCTACCGGTACTTAGTCTGCTGTGGTAACGGGGACGTGTCCCGGGACCTTGGTCCCCCTTCCACCTTGAATGTTTCGGTTATATGATGATTTATTGCATTGACATGTAAACTGACGTCAGTGTCAATCTTTCGGAAGGGCACTTATATTATTTTATTTTATTTTATTTAATAACATTCACACGAGGTCTTCAGGTCCCAAACTAGGCAGAGCCTGTGCTATGGTAAGCTGATGACTGATATATACATATATACTTATATAAATAATACACCCAGACACAGGTCAAACAAACATGTTCATGCACACAAATGTTTGACCTGTCCGGGAATCGAACCCGGGACCAGCGGCTCAGAGGGCAGAGTGCTACAAACTGCGCCAACTTGGATGTCTGAACTGTGTGTATTTATACAACAAGAACGAACTTTAATATATATTTCAATGCCTCTATTAAAGCCTTGTTCTAAAATATTTTATGCCGTACCGGGAAGAACGGGCTCAAATGGGAGCTTTTTTAGGGTTCCGTACTCAAAGGGTAATACGGGACCCTATTACTAAGAGTGCTGTCCATCCTTCTGTCTGTCTGTCCGTATGATACCAGGCTGTATCTCATGAACCGTGACAGTTGACATTTACACAGATGTTGTATTTCTGTTGCCGCTATAATGTCAAATACTAAAAAACAGAATAAAACAAATATTTAAAGGGGCTCCCATACAACATGCTTATATGAATTTGATTAAGTTTTAATAGCGTCTATGAAATCCTTCTCGAATATAAGATTTTTGAAGAGATGATAGCTCAGCGGGGGGAGCGCCGGCTGTCAAACTAACGGTCACTGTTAAAACAACAGCTTGAGCTTCCGGTGTAGGTAACACCGTTATCTAATTCCCTAATACTGTCGAGTACCCGCCTGGCTAGATACCACTTTCAAGTTTGAAAAACTGTCACCAAACACAGTTTGTTCAGGCAGCAGTCCTTGAGAGCATTCTAGGTCTAGAGTGATAACATCTTCCACCACGTCGTCACTGACCATCAAGTGAGATAGTGGTCCAACGAATCAAAACAGTATAAAAAAAGTTTGTAGTCCATGCGAGCGTAGCCGCGAGTGGATCAGCTAGTTCAAATACATAAAATTCGATTCATATATTTCTAACACTGCAGCTGGTTGCACTGCAGTGCTGATAAGGTATCTATTCAAGTAAATATGTGAAAGTTACCTAATTACCCACTGGCCCGTATTTGCTCAAGTGCCTTACACTTAGAATTCCTTTGACGATTAGGAAAAGTGTCAAGTTTTCATTATGTATTTCTGTACGAGTGTCTTTTGCTCGCATTGGATCGGCGCGTCCATATGCGTCCATTGTGTTACTATCAATGTATTATATGTTTATATGAGGTAGATGTCGCACAAGCGCGCAGAAACTGAGGCGGCAAAATTAAGTCAATTATAGTAATTTTCATTGTGACGCGTATTTCAAGCGCAAGTCTAAACATATAGCTATCCTGTTCTATATTATTTGTACCGTATTATCTGTCGCAGTATTATGTCGTAAAGGAACAAAATCTGAGCACCGCGCATTATGAATATATCTCATCTTTAGTAAAACATCATTGGTTACTGTGTATAAAGGATGTCATAGGATTTTCCCGACTTACAGGAAGGACATTACAAAACTTACATGAGGCCACATGACTCGAATGAAGTAATAAATCCATGTATTTGGCTAAAAAAAAATATTTTTTTAACTTCAAAGAGGTTACTCAATTCGACCGTATATATATATTTTTCATGTGTGTTCGCAGATAACTTCTTTGTTTATGAACCGATTTTGATGATTCTTTTTTTGCTTGATATTGTATATTTCCGTGGTGGTCCTATTTATAATTTCATCAAAATCGGACAAGCGATTTTTGAGTTACACTCAAATAACTGAAAAGTGCTGCACTTACCTCGACGATATTATTGTCGCGGTTGAAGACATCGATGCACATACACAATGACAAATTGATCCCGTGAGTAGCTAAGGTCAGTGAAAAGGGTAAAAAACAATGTTTACCAAAAAATGGAACCGACTTCAACACCCAAAAGTGAGAAATAACTTGTCGAAGTCTGTACCATGAGCACAATATTGTGATGATAGTCTTTTTTGTAAACTTTCATGGTACCGACTTCAACAAGTTATTTCTCACTTCTGTGTGTTGAATTCGGTTCCATTTTTTGGTATTTATTTTTTATTTAGACTGTGCTATATACGAGTGACGTCGTATCACGATTGTTCTCTAAACATATAATATCATTGTCGTGACCAATGATGTTTTACTAAAGATGACGTATATTCATACTGCGCGGTGCTCAGATTTTGATCCTTTACGACATAAACATGCTTACTGCGACAGATAATACGGTACAAATAATATAGAAAAGGATAGCTATATGTTTAGACTTGCGCTTGAAATACGCGTCATAATGAAAATTACTACAATTGACTTAATTTTGCCGCCTCAGTTACCGCGCGCTTGTGCGACATCTACCTCATATAAACATATAATATCATTGGTCGTGACCACACTTAATGTAGCTTGGTCGAGACGTCGAGGTTACACCAAATTATATTCTGATATCTATATGCGCACGAATAGACCTTAATCTAAATAAAATATTAATTTCGTTGCGAAAGTTTACAATAGATATTACAAATTATTCATCATTGTTGTATTTATAGTATATACACTAGGACTATTTAATTAAAAACGTATGTTAACGCAACGGTGACATATTGTAACTTTTTTACCATTAAGATACAACTTCAGCTGGACCACGGAGGTTGCAATGCAGTTTTTCTATATAATCTGTGGACGCGGCGCAACACGCACGCGCGGTGAGCAAATGGATTTTGGCGCTAACTAAACGTTTACAAATAAATGGAAACATAACGCTGTAATTTTACGTAAAATTCATTTCATTCATTTTAAATTATTTTATGGATTAGATGTCTACAATTCTACAATGCGCACGTGAGCCGATCGATTTAGAAATGCACTTCATAGAATCCTGTTGTTTGTTGTGTCCTAAAAGCTCATATGAAGGTTGAATTACTGATTTAAACAAGGAATCCATTCATATACTCTTCAAACGCATTTGTCTGAACACATTAACACATTTTAACCACATTTTTCTCCTTTAACGCATTAATTTAATTTAAAGCATATCATCATCATCATCTCAGCCATAGGACGTCCTCTGCTGGACATAGCCCTCCCCCATTGATTTCCACAAAGCATATATTTACGACTTATATGACAAGTTTATATTAAAAACGTGTTTTTTAAAACCCAATTAAAGAACTTATTATAGTATTATTAAAATATGTTCATAATTATTTTACACTGTTTCTACGGGCATAACGTGGTACTTACGCGTAGTCGATATCACGTTCGAGACGGGACGTTGCGACGAACGCACCGCATTCACGATCCTGATGAAGGCTTCCGGAAGAAGCCGAAACAATGGCCGATCGTGCTATCGACTACGCGTAAGTGTCACGTTATACCCGTAGAAACAGTGTAAACTTATATTATTTATTTTATATTTTTATATTTTATTATTAGTATTATTGTACTTATCCAAATAAGGTTAGTATAATCTATTTAAATAGGAAGTGTCGTCAGTATTTTTATTATATAATAAATAGGTGGCAAACATGCAGACGGTTATAAATAGTAAATAAACAAAGCTTATCACAGGAAACTCACCCAATCGAGGAGTTCTTGAAACTTTGTTAACTTAACCTTTCTTTTTAACCTAGATACACCGTTTATCAGATAACATTGAAAAATTTTACGAGCAGAAAGTGGTTTCAACATAATACGGGGTATTCCACAGACGTAGGGCAGGCCTGTTATTCCAAAAATAACTTTATCGGTAATTGGTTTAATATTCTTGTAATTTTCCCATAATTTTTCAGTATTACACAAGAGTTACATTATTATCGGAATATTTGCTATATATTCTTTCGAAGTTGCTGGTAACACGAATTATCTTAAACTAACAACATGGTGCATGCGTGTGTGCGGAAATAACGTGCAACGAATTTACCGATAATAAATAAATAAAAAAACAAAAAAAGATTTTACCATAAAATGGAACCGACACTCAAGTGTGAAATAACTTGTTGAAGCCATGAAAGTTTTAAAGTATAAGTAATATATTACCACAAAATATTGTGCGCATGGTACAGAATTTGACGGAAAATTTCAAAATGAGAAGTTACAAGGATCCATAAATTTAAAAAATAATAATAGGCCTATGTCACCATGTAGCTTCACAACAGTGAAAGAATTTTTCAAATCGGTTCAGTAGTTTAGGAGCCTATTCAATGCAAACAAACAATCAAATCTTTCCTCTTTATATTATTAGTAATAGATAATACAAAAAATATTAGTGGAATTAATTGATATTGCAATTTATTGTTATAAGTTATATTTAAAATTTGCAACAGCTAAATCATTATAATCGACGGTACCTTAGTAACATATTATAATAGTTATAAAGTATGAATATTATCTGTCTGGTGGGACGGCGGGTCCGGATAGGATAATTTTAGCTAAACGGGGGGCCATCCAGACGAACTGTGTCAGGTTCAACATCAAATGGAGCTGCATTAACCGTATGTATAGTCTGCAAGAATGATTTAAGAATAATAGGATGTATTTTTCATATCATCCTCATCATTATCTCAGCCAAAGGATTTCCTCAGCTCGACCTATGGAATCATCATCATCATCATCATCTCAGCCTTATGGAATGGAGATGCCCATATTGATTTGGGCAAGAACCGGTTGGAATCACCCGCATCCAACCCCTTCTATAACCTATCAACCCAAAAGTTTTTGTTCTCAATAAAGCGGAATTAATTAATTCAATATGGCTCTGCTGACATTCTAGCTTTGCTTCAATCAGGGCAAGCTATAATGTAACTGAATATTTAACGACTAGCTCTTTGACATCTAGATTGCGAAGCGTAGATTGTAAGAATTGAATGTGCTAATGAAGGTCGCATGATAATTTATGATCAAACCCTCCACAGTAAACAAAAAGTTAAAACAAAATCTTTGTAAGATTGGATTTATATCGTTATCTGTTAATCACCCCAGAACGGCTTCGCGGATGTACTTGACTGTAATTCAACATACAGACAGATTATAGTCTAAAATAATATATAGGCTTTTAACTTCGTAAATATGTACGTTTTCTGTAAGATAACCGTGGTAACGGGAGCAGTCCTCGCCGTTGAATCCATGGGGGCAGTCAGAATATCGACAATAGGTCCAGTGGTGTCATTTTGAGGAATCAATCATCATCATCATCAATTATCTCAGCCATAGATCGTCCACTGCTGGACATATGCCTCCCTCATATAGGGGGATTCGCCAATACTCGCCACGCTTGGCAGGCGGGTTGGCGAGCGTAGTATGATTTCCGATCTTCAGAAGGCGCTGCTGCCCACCTTCTGGTACGTGATCCCTTAGCCGACTCATACGGCACCCGCGGGAAGAGATGGGGGAGTACTATTCTAGGCCGAACGACTATCACAAAAACAACGAAGGCAGTGTTGTTCCAGGATGTACAAATCAAGCTCCACGGAAGCTTAATTTTAATTTTGAATTCGGCGCATAGTGTTCTGAGCGAGAAGGGTACTCCGAACGAACATGATGTGATCCCACGATTTTTTGATAATTTTTTTTTATTTTTATTGGGAATAGGCAAGCGTTTGTCCACTATCTCACATATACCGCATTATCACATCTTAGTAGTGATGCCGTCACCGATAGAGCACGCCTGCCCATAAGATACCTAAACTTCACTCTAAAATCTAGTAATCAATCAATAATCTAAGTCTATAGTTTGATGTCTTAGTAGACGAGGAAGATTATTAAATACATTTTTAACATCTTCAAGCGAGTAGATTGAATGAATCATAAGGGCTTAGGTGTCGTAACAAGATGTTCGAGATGGCTTCCTCAAACGCAGAACAGTATGATAATGATAATTCGTCGACTCTCAACGCAATGTTTCTGTATGTAACATTCAAATTTTTGGTAACCTCTAATGAAAAAAAAAGTAGGATTTACCAACTCGCGTTAAATCACTTGCACTCATCCACACAAGAGCAAACATTTTTTTTAATGATATTACGGCTTTGGATACAAGTCCTTTAGCCAAAACTTATTTTATCAGTCACTTTTGATATGAGTATTTCTGTACAAGAGCAAACAAATGCACGAGTGCTGCCAGAGTGTTATTTCAAATTACCCCTTAACGACGCAAATTTTACTGAAGCCGACGTACCAACATGAAAACGTAGCCAATTAAAAAAACATTTTGGGCTTCAACGACGCACTTTGTCTATAAATTCATCAACCCGTTATAAAAAAATCATACACTGAGAACATTTTTACAAAACTCTATCTAAAATATTTTGCAAGTAGTTCATAAAATCAACAAACGATATATTGTTATAAACGACTTCCAAAAAGGTATGGTTTGGTAGAATTTTTTTATGTTTGTTATCTCAGACTCTGTTATTTGTGGACCGATTTAAAAAAAATACATTTTCTTCTGAAATTGAATTTTCTTTTAATTTGGTCCTAAACAAAGTTCAAGTAACAATAACATAATAATATCAATCAAAATAAAATAATGAATATTTTCCATCTCATAAGTAGGTTCTGGTGGTGATATGATGATAAAAGAAGGTTCTCTGTTGTTATTTAATCGACTCTTATATACTCTTATTTATGTCAGAACACCTAACGAGCGATAGAAGATGAAGTTTACGAAACTACTTTTTAAGGTAGACTTTCGAAGCGAGCTTCTATAGAGTCTGTGACGCCGCGACTGAACGAGATATAGATATTCTATACAAATGTATGAAGTTCTGGGGACAGCGATATTAACGCAGCGTCAGTGCCGCCGTGACCGCGTTGTCAGACGCCCGCGTTTGTCGCTCGGCCGCGCTTGCACTGTCGCTGTATTTTGAGGTTACTTTCCACAATGGCATCTGTTGAGATTGTAACCGACGAAGAAGACGAAATTTTAATTACATTGGTTTCTCAGCACCCATTGCCTTATGACTTAAGCGCGGAATTGGAAAATCAGATTGGTAGAGGCTCTTTCCAAACTGAGATAGTATGAGTAGTAAAAGATCATCGTCTTCTTCCTCTTCTAGCAAAACAAGTTGCAAATCCATAATGTTTTATGATAAGATTGCTTTATAGATCAATCCGGTCGCGTCGCGCGGCGTAAACGATGAGACTGTGCGTCTATCGTGGGTATCAAAAGTCACCAAAGTGTCACTGTCGCGGCGTTAGTGTCCGGCGTCGGTGACGCTATAGACGCTGCGTCTGTGACGCTCTGCTCGAAAGTACACTTTGAACTTGAGTCTGAAAACTAACGCGAGTTTCTTCCATAATGGTAATGTAACAAATCGACTAGGACTCACGTGGTAAACACTGGAAAATTAATTAATTAAGTCGGAGAGTAATTTTCCAGTGTTTACCTTGTGAGTCCTAGTTGATTTGTTACATTACAATTACTTTTTAACTATCAATAATTGTATTGACCCAATTTAGTCTTAAGCCGGCGAAAGTAAATGGCTTATCTGGCAACAGAATACCGGTTGCTTACGCACGAGTACATTCGTCAATCATGTATCTAATTAAAATTTCTACTTGCTATAGTGCCCATTGTACATTTTGAATAAAGTATTTCAATGGAATCTTTGACAGTCTAAAAGGTAAAAGCTCACAAAAAAAAAGCTTGTGAAAGTATCGACATAGATTTCATGAGTTACAGGTTATATAGTTTAATTTATCGTTTAGCTTTGGACTCTATATAGATTGATATATATATATATATATATATAGATTAGTACTTACAAACAAACTGTACGTATATTTTTGATTGGAAATTCTCGTGACTTTGACACATTATTATATATATATGGTATCCGACATTTTAACAGAGATCGTGAATGGAACCTGCCACCAGCCTGGACAAAGTCGAAAAGTGATAGGTAGTCTGGAGTATGACACTGTCAGCGTCGTCTGTTCCCCGTATTCGGCGGTAAGGAAGATCACAGTGACGAAGAAAATATACCACAGCCGCAATCTCGGACGATAACGCAGCGCGCTGCCAGTCCCGGGTGCACCCCCTCAACTCATACTACGCCCGGCCGCCACCCCCACCCGCACCGCTGCTGCCGGGGCGAGCTGAGCGCGCCGCGCTGCCGCCCGCAGTGCTCGCCGCGATCTGACAACGTAAACTCACCTAAGGATGAGCATCGGATATACTCGAAGCCTAGGTCGAAACTTCGACTATAAACGTGAGTAAAGCCGGATACCACATATATGTAATAATGTACGTATATTTATCATCATCAGCCTGTTGCAGCCCACTGCTGGACATACACCTCTCCCATATGCTTCGACAGTATTTCGGTTTTTGAGTTATACTCCAATAACTGAAAAGTGCTACGCGTATCTTGTGATATTATTGTCGCGGTTGAAGACATCGCAGAACACACAATGACAATTAATTGATCCCGTGAGTAGCAAAGGTCACTGAAAAGAAACTGAAAAATTCAACCGACTTCAACACTCAAAAGTGTGAAATAACTTGTCGAAGTCGGTACCATGAGCACAATATTGTGATGATAGTTACTTTTATGAACTATCATGGTACCGACTTCAACAAGTTATTTCACACTTTTGAGTGTTGAAGTCGGTTGCATTTTTTGTTAAAATATAATTTTCATCTCGTAATCAAATTGGTGAAGGTCGATCTTACTTGGGATCCTCTATTAATACTAAAGGCAGGTCGGAGTCAGTAAAAGCCGACTCAAATTCCAATTCCCCTAACTCTGAATTTCTATCATCCATCCGTACCGATGGGTTGTCGACCTTATTCAACCGGTTATGACATTTAGGGCATGACTTTGACATGAATATGCAAGGACGATCATCAATTGTAAAGATAAAGTATATATAGTTTTTTTTTTAATGGGGCAAATGCCTTTATTAAAATAAAACACTAATAACTAATTACAATACTGCAACTACTAGAATAACATTTGAGCAATCCACTAGCTATTGGTAGCCTATAGATAACTCAAATGTTCTAACCCGCTACCGGCTGGCAGTGTGCCCAGAATGCTAGCAGCATTGCCACGGTATATAGTAGGACTTTATGTCATCGGAACCACCTCCACTCCAGTATGACCGAACGGTAATATTGTACTCAGAATTGTTGAGTGTAACTCAAAAAGTGCTTGTCCGATTTTGATGAAATTTAAATGGGAGCCACACGGGAAGCTTTCAAATAAAAAAAGAACGATCAAAACGAAAAAAAAAAACATACAGGTCGAATTGAGAACGTCCTCCTTTTTTTGAAGTCGGTTAAAAATAAAGGGTAGGTCAACTTGGACCTTTTATCATTGCTTGAACTATATAGGTAAGTACATGTCATCACATAATTATTGGAGGAGATACCTAGTAGCTTGAAGTAAGAGCCAACAAGTAGGTTTTTTGGCCTGTACCGTAATAGCTGATTATGGCATCACTTCTATCGTAACCTTAATGATTAATAAATGCCTCAAAAGATACATCATGACGAATGGGTTTATTTACTCTAGATAAAATGAATCGTGTCTTCCACCTGTTTTGCTTATCCTTACTTAATGACTGTCATTACATTACAGTTTTAAGTTGTCATTACGAAACTTTGTTTATATTCATTTCCTACACAATCTAGGTTGTAATGATAATACGTGTTGCACTCACGTGGAAGCAATTTTGTTAGAATAGGTCACGTGTAATAACTGTTACTCTTTTTGCTTTGTTGAAATTTCATTACAAAGAGCAATGCTAATCAATGATAGTTTTTTTTTTATTAACTAGTTAAGATAATGTGATGATGGAGAATGTGGTAGTGGATAATGGGGTACCATTAACTTATATTAATATTCAGTCAGTTAGCATGGCGCAGGGACCCAAAATGAGTCTTGGCCTCCGATAATAATATGTGCCACTGTGTTCGATCTTGAGCCATCTCTTGCCAGTTATCGGCTTGGAGCTCGCGAAGATCCTTCCCAACTTCATCGCTCCAGCGATACCTGGGACGGCCGACGGGTCGTCGACCTGTAGGCCGTCCCAAGTATGCTCGTTAAACGAACGAACGAACGAACGAACGAGCATATTAATATATTAAATTATATTTAAATTACAACTGATCTCGAAAATGTAGCCGCCCATCCCATACTTAATGCCCTAAAAATAAAAGAACAGGGATAATATCCTACTTCCTATCCTATCCTACTAATATTATAAATACGAAAGTTTGTTTGTACATACACACTATTGTTACTTCTTCACGCTGAAACGGCTACACCGATTTCGATGAAATTTGGTATGGAGATAGTTTAAACTCTGGATAAACACATAAGCTAATTTTATCCCGTGGGATGATTGAGGTAGCGGGAAAACCGTAATCCACGCGGGTCAAACCGCGGTGCGCTACTAGTTACTATAATATTTGAAATATGATGGGGTGCATATCTCCAGAGTCTTATCTATGTTCTTCAATACGAGTTTGTGCATCAGTCACTCATGTTTACCAGCCGACTTAATGAAAACAAGTGTAGTGTCCATCGTGAAGATAGAAAGGAGAATAGAAAGAATAGAAAGATATAAGAAAGGAGGTGATTACCAGAATAGAGCATAGTAAGTTAGCCTCATGCCTGCCACAAACAATTAATCGTATCGTGGAATTACTAGGCGGCCAATAAGTAAACAAGCATAATTATTAGATCATCACGACACGGTGGAAATAAGTGATCTCTGAAAAAGAGATCTCTCAAAAAGAGTACCTATCCACGAAACAGCCTTTTTTAGCCCGAAAGTATTCCAAAGTTCCAAATATTTAATCAAATACTAGCTGCGCCCCGCGCTCAATTGGTATATTATAATACCATGCACCCCGTGTATTATTACGGCGATTAACAAGCGCATTGTTATGTTATGCATAATGGGCCGAAGCCTTTATTCAAATACTAATAACTAATTATATCAGCTACTAAAAAAACATTTGAGCAATCCACTAGCTATTGTCACAAGTGTATTGATCTAGATATGTTGACAAATGATTTCATGGAAGCCTTTTTTTTTTTTTTTTTTACATATAAGTTTGCGTTTGACAACCGTCTCACCTGATGTTAAGTGATGACGTTGTCTAGGATTTAGCACGCAAACCTAGAAGGTACCTATTCATTCGCGACTTGAAGACTCCAGGATTGTACATATCTTATAGTATAGTATATACATATAGTCTTTTAGCATTCGTGAAAACCACGGATCGCTGTTCAATATACCGTTAGCTCATGCTCACCAAGTGAGAGGTAGCTCGATGACTTCGGTAAAAGGACTCGTTATGTTCGGTTCGGTTTTGAGGTTGGTTCATTTATCTGAGGGTTTTGAACGGTGCTAACATTCTTTCTTGGAGTCAGTATTTAATTATCGTATTAACACTTTGATTGACTAACTAAAACCCTCATGTTTGAAAAACTGTCTTCAAACATAGAAATAGAAACATAGTAGTGTATATAATACGGGGCCAATAGTTTATAATAATTTTTTTTTTTAACAAAAAATGCAACCGACTTCAACACTCAAAAGTGTGAAATTACTTGTTGAAGTCGGTACCATGATAGTTTACAAAAGTAACTATCATCACAATATTGTGCTCATGGTTCCGACTTCGACAAGTTATTTCACACTTTCGAGTGATGAAGTCAGTTGGGATCAATTAATTTTCATTGTGTGTTCTGCGATGTCTTCAACCGCGACAATAATATCATCAAGATACGCGTAGCACTTTTCAGTTATTGGAGTATAACTTGATGAAATATGAATGGGACCACCACGGAACTATACTCTATCTAACAAAAAAATTGGTTGTCTGTAAAGTCGGTTTACGGACGATAGATTTACGTGATAACGTCATAATCATTTATGACTTCGACTTTGACTTTGACTTTGACTTTGACATTGACCATTGACCATTGACCATTGACCATTGACCATTGACCATTGACCATTGACCATTGACCATTGACCATTCACCGTTACGCGGAACGTTACTATTTTTCATTTTGGCATTCATCAATTTATAAAACGTTATCACGTCAAAAAACATATACGGTCGAATTGAGTAACCTCCTTTTTTGAAGTCAGTAAAAAATACCAAAATGTATACGGTAGTAAAATATTGACTCCATTTAAAGAAACGAGTAAAAATGTTACTCGCTGCTAAATGTTATTTATTTATTTATTATTTATTTAGTTATTATAGTGTGAGTGACTTTTGAAGTGATAAATTTGACGTAAATCTATTATTATACTAGATTATAATGGCAAACAAATTAACTTTTATAATGGTAGATAATGCTAATGTTAAAGTACTTATAAATAAGTTATCTCAAATATTTGTATACCAAATATGGCAAAAACATGCGTCGTACTGACTAAATGTAAATACTACACTGTATACTTTGTGCAATTGTATATGTACAAACTTACAAATAAAGAATTCTATTCTTTTCTACACATAGTATGTTGAAGCAGATGTCATACTGCTGAGAGCCAGTTAACATTCTATGTCTTGCGGTCTTGACAGCTCTTAAAGATGTCAGAAGAAGCTGTCCAGATGGCTAGATCTTCAGGCTACCGTGTCTTCAAGAAACAAGAAGTTGAAAAGATAGGAATGAACAAAAACTGATAATTACATTTTACACCTTTACCTTCATATTTTTCCTGCACACAAAGCATACAAAGGCCGGCAATAATATACACCCCGATTTAAAATTATTCATAAAATTAACTGTCAAACGTATTCTCTCAACGGCCACATGTTAAGTTATATGTTAAGTTTTGGAATTTTATCCTTTTTATTCCATTAATGAATATAGAAGCTGCGTTTAGTGGAATCCTCATTCTCATATGAATATATATTTAGTTATGTTTCACTGTGTTTCATGTTAATATCATTTTAATTGTTGACATAATTATGTCTATTTTCATTGTAAACTGTGACATCTTCCTTTAAACATAAATTTATAACATTGTTAATTTGGATATCATGTAAATCTGACTTGCATACTATAATTTTAAGATTATATGGCTAGTAAATATTTCTATTTTTATAATGTTAAGCTGCTACGTGTACAACACAAATAAACTATACATTTCATATGGCTTGCACGAAATAGCACTCGTGTCCTAATTGATACCAGATCATACCAGATCAGAAAACCTGTCAATATTTTCTTTAGAACGAATGAATAAGGTACGTAATACCTACGCATAGCAAGTGCTTAGCACTTGCGTAGGTAGGACGCATAATGACAAGTAGTTAAGCTATTTTTAAATTTTTGATTGGAAATTCTCGTGAGTTTGACACATTATTATATATATGTGGTATCTGGCTTAACTCACGTTTATAGTCGAAGTTTCGAGCATGTCCGATGCTCATCCTCAGGTGAGTTTACGCTGCCAGATCACGGCGACCACGAAACCGAGCGAAACCTAGGTCGAAACTTCGACTATAAACGTGAGTAAAGCCACATATATATAATATTTTTAAATTGTTCATAATTTCAGCTTTAGGACCTCCACTGCTGGACATAGCTTTCTTCCGCGACGCATGCACTCCGTGAGTTGAGTACGTCAAAAGTTCACGCTGATTGAAGAATTTTCATCTTTTTCAGTTTTTAGGCATTGTAGTATTTTTACTAGAAGACGTTACGATTTTTCCTAAACTAAATCAATTTGTTATCTGTCGGTACCTCCAAACAGAATTAGTTTATGAAGCATTAACTGGATTTTGGATTACCGGGTAGGCACTGGGCATAAGAAATGAGGTCATCTGCCCAGCGCCAGCTCAGGGTATCAATTCTACTAGCACATTGCTCATAGATTATTAATGAATTGTCGTTGTTGCTAGTTATGCGATTCTACTTGGAGCATGAATTGGAATGGCTGCAGAGATTTTATTCCTACCACAATACAACTACCTACAATGCAATCGATATGCAACTGTTATTTGAACGGAATACCAAGCTATTGGATTGTTAGTTTGTTTGTCTTAATGAATAAAAGAATTGGTACCCAGGCCCTCAATCGAGAAAGTGCAAGATTGTCTTTCGATGCCCTTTAGTCGATGGTTTTACACCATAAATTGTATTTCTTTGTATTGTTTGTGGTGTATGGTACAACTTGTATGCTAAACTTCATTTTCGGCAGCTGCGCGCTTTCAAAAGGCGCAATAATTATATTTTTAGCTTAGAGATTGTTTTTCACCTTGGCTTTTTTCTTGACCAATCGTCATCCCCACTAGTGTGCATGCGGATAGATAGGACTGGAGCTAGGAGATTATCCAATTATAAATAATCAAAATAAAAAGCCTTTTATGTCTTGCTTACAGTAGAATTAGACAAAAAAAGTGTGCAAACAAAATTAGAATTGATCCCATGTTACAAATCAAGTATTGTCTTAGACAGTTTTAAATATACATTTTAAAAGTTTTAATGGATCATGATAGTATTTTAAAATATTTTTTTTTACTTTAATACAAAGTGTAGAATTAGTTACTTAATTATAGTTAGCTTTTGGGTGTGAATGTTCAAATTGCAAGAACCTCTCTATTATTACGATTATCCAATTACCGAAAACTTACTTGTGTGACGTTGCAGAAAATGCTGATATGCTTTTTTTTAATCGAAACATTGTTTCTTTAATCGGTAATGGCTCCTAACAATCTGGGTGCACTGTTTTTTCTTCACAAGTTGTTTTGCATGTTATTATTGTTATATGATACTAAATAAAACGTTTATATAAGGAGGAATTTATTTACGTACCTGATTTCTCAGCCTAACCATTCGAAGAATGTCTTTTCGCATCGCCTTATTGATTGTTGATGCAAACTCGACTTGCCTCTCAAAATAAACGATGCGTGAGCCCGCATCGTTCGTAGCGTGTCATCGACTCGTTACTTGGCCAAGAAAATATTAAAATATGACTCTCTCTAAACTTATCATCAGCATTTCAGCCATAGAATATCCAATGCTTAACATAGGTCTCCCCCATCGATATCCAGATTAGAACGCTAGGAAGCGGCCTACATCCAGGTTGATCCTGCAATCTTGGCCAGGTCGTCTGTCCACCACGTCCACACGTTGTTGGAGGAAGTTCTACGCTGCGCTTGCCAGTCCGTTGTCTCCACTTCAGAGCCTTTCAGCCCTCATCCGTCATCAGTTTTAAGAGATATAGGGGTTACATATTTGAACTGTTTGGGGACGAGACATTGGGCTGGTGGGGACCGGGAGCTCATCGGATTTGCCTAAACTTATCAGCGCGTTCAATCGATGCGCCACATGACCTAAATGCTGGCATATATTTGGCTCAACGTATCAACATTGCAGTTCAACGTGGCTATGCTGGTAGCATTCTGGGCACGCTGCCAACTAGTAGCTGGATGGAGCATTTGGGATATCTATAGGCTGACAATACTCAATGGGATTGCTCAAATGTTTTTGTAGTCGTTGCAATATTGTAATTAGTTTTTAGTATTTTATTTTAATAAAAAGCTTACACTCGTAGGCAACTAATATTGAAATTCCATTTATGGGTACAATATTATGGCAAAACGTTGATAAATCTATTATTGACTATATTGTCCTTTTTACCCGTTACATGATTTGTGGAGTTACTAGTATTTTATTTTAATAAAAAAACTTACATTATTAGGTAACTAATATTTAAATACCATTTATAGATACAATATTATGACAATACGTGGATGATTCTAATAACATTATGTTAAATGTTATATTTTGTTGCATATTTTCCTTTTTGTTGCACACAAATATATACATACCATTTTTCATTCATATTATGCATATGTATTTAGACTCTTCACATGATGAACTATATTATTTTAATTTTAATTTCTCTTGTATATTTTTTCTTATTGTTAGTGTATTGTAAATGTATATGTGCCAATGCAACAAATAAATGTGTGTCTATGTCTGTCTATTTTATTTATTTTTATTAATCCTACTAATATTATAAATGCGAAAGTTTGTGTGTATGTTTGTTACTTCGTCACGATCAAACGGCTACACCAATTTCAATGAAATTTGGTATGGAGATAGTTTAAGCCCTGGCTAAGCTACTTTATTGCACACTGGTCACAAAAAAAAAATACTAATAATTAAACATATACCTAAACAAAGTACAATTGGCGGCCTTATCGCTGAAAGCAATCTTTCTGTCGATAATCTTTTGTTCAGAATTGGATTTTCATTGAAATTTTGTTGAAATCCCTACAATGTCTAAAAAACTTGGAAACATCCTACTTATGAGAACAGTCCAAGAAGGATAATTCTGATTGAACAAAATTTGATTATATTTGTTTATTTATTAGTAAGATAATATTTTCGAAAGACCATATTTTTCCTTTATCAAAAATTCTCGCGGTAACGATAAACGCGCTTGAACTGTGTCTTACACCTGAAGGAAGGAAATAAGTCTAAAAATGTGATTCGCTTTTTGTTTAGCCGTAGGTCATCTGTACGTACCTTATATGGAAACATTTTTAAACAACACAGATCAAGTTTTGCCCCGCACTCTACCTGCACACACCCGCGAGCCTCTGTTATGTCATTGGCCCTTAAGGCACCACTTATGTACTTTATTGATATAGGAAGCTGCAAAGAGTCAAAAACGATTCTATAACTCTATACATAATTTAAAATCACCGGCAAATAATTTAAATTTGTTATGTAATTAATGGCACACGTCTTTGACAAAATACATATATTTTGTCAAAGACGTGTGCCATCAATTGCCAGAAAACAAAAATATACTACTCAAAACAAAATAGGGGCTACTAAGATTTTGTTGCTGTACCACGAAAACAGTAAAGACATTACACTGTTTCAATTATGTAACTACATATTACACATGTAAAAATGTGAATGCTTACAATGTAGGTTTACAATCGTTTAAAATAATGATCATGAATTGCTGTTTAAACAACATAATGAAATTGCCAATTTTGAACAAAAGAAAATCTGCTCAGGATCAAATTCCTCACGTTTATATCTGGAATCTCCTTCCAGACACGTTCTAAAGCGTCAATCAGCTGCTGTTGGTTGTATACCCCTCGCTCATTCTCTCTTACCCTTCGTTTCAATTGGTCCAACATAGACTAGATTGGTTTTAGATCCGGACTGTTAGCTGGTCATGGTAATAACTAATACCTCAATATGATCAATATAATGGCCAGTACTTTTCAAATTATAACCGTACTGGTTTAACACTCAGAAGCAAGGACTTTGAATCAAAAACACTCTTTGTGAACTTGAAAATCAGCTTTATTGCTTTAGTTGCTATTGCTATATATATTTAGAGGTACAATTTTACTTTACAAAGCCTACAGCGGCACGATACAAGTTACTCAGACAAATGTCGGAAAACGAATGGCGGCATTCTTCCAAAATGCGTTGCCTGTTCGCTTACCCCCACTGTTATACTCTTACTTGCTTGTGATTGGTCAAGTCCTTGAACAAATCACAAGCAAGCCGTCGAAGTCTCGACCGATCACACGAAATCAATACAATCTACTTTAAATCTTACAACTTTATAAGAATGAACGTAGTTAGTCGAAAAATATATAAATAACTAAGATATAATTTAGATAATTATAACATTAGGAACACGAACACCAGCTTGTAAGAGATCAGAAACCAAAGAGTTGGTAATATCAATTGAATACTACCCATCAGTTACTTTCAGTTCGGCTCCGAAACTACTGGACCGATTTGAAAAATTCTTTCACTGTTGGGAAGCTACACTATTTTATGAGATTAGATAAAGTAGTGTATGAAATTGCACACAATTTGGCCTTAAAACACTCGTGTAATGCTTTAGTTAAATAAAAATCCATGTCAATTCGAACAATATGGATTCGAAAAATAAAACGTACGTATTCTATTGCATTACGTCATCTTGTCGCGTTTTGAACGAGACAGGTGAAGTTACGCCACAGTGCGACTTCTGCTGATATGAATTTAGATAAAAGATGGTTATGAAACCTACATCAATATCATGGTCAAATGAAATGTAGAATCAGGAACCTGTCTAGGATTATAACTTTTTTTTTTTTTTTTTTTTACTATTATAAGTTTGCGTTTGACAACTGTCTCACCTGATGTTAAGTGATGACGCTGTCTAGGATTTAGCACGCAAACCTAGAAGGTAC
The DNA here is from genome assembly GCA_934044485.1 of Apeira syringaria. Taxonomy (NCBI): domain Eukaryota; kingdom Metazoa; phylum Arthropoda; class Insecta; order Lepidoptera; family Geometridae; genus Apeira; species Apeira syringaria. The sequence goes on along the minus strand of OW203672.1, from coordinate 5,731,599 downwards.
CTATTCACTCGCGACTTGAAGGCTCCAGGATTGTACATATCGGGAAACACAGACTCGGGCAACGAGTTCCATTCCTTGGCAGTACGCATTAAGAAAGTGGAAGCAAAACGCTTCGTGCGTATAGGTGGTATATCTACCATATAGCGATGGCGAATTGCCGTAGGTCGAGTCGACCGATGATAGAAAGGTGATGGACTTCGAGAATGGGAGAAACTTCGAGCCGTATGACTTAAATAAATATATAAGCTATAGTAGTCTGAAGTTAGTTTAGTCAAAATGTCTATAAAAATCTGCGATACATTAACTAACATATAGAACATAGGCATGTAAATTATAAAGACATCGTAAAGAATACACGGATCAACGGATCAGCATTGCAATTCAACGTGGCAATTCTGCTAGCACTCTGGGCACGTTGCCAACTGGTAGCGGGTTACAGCATTTTTTTTTAACTTATCACAGTATTTGAGTTATCTAGATCTTAACCTGTACAAATACTTGTACAGGCTCGTAATTACTAATCAAATTAAAATTTTGACATAGCAGAAGACAATTATAATTTATAATTACTTTTTTTTTATCTTTCTCTGTATGTTTAAAAGGTAACCGTGTTTGACTAATCAGCACATAATTTGCTCTAACTATTGAATGGCTATCAACGATTATCTAATAGGCTAAAATTTATCACACTTATAGTTAGTACATAAAAACTTAGGCATTCAGTAAGGATGGGTTTATGAAAATACATCCCTATAAAATAGTTGTCAAGGGGAAGTTCATAATCGCGTAACGCGTTTGTAATAAACAAGTAAATAGGAAAAAAACCGTAAAAAAAGAATGACGGATGTACGATTATTTATACAATAGTGTTTTGTTTAAACATTCAACATTAGGTACGAAACTAAAAATAGGAGAAATAATAAATAAACAAATATTTAATAAACTAATAATACAATTTTAAACTAAAATTTACAAACATATAGCTCAGTTTAGTACATTTACTTTTTATACAGGAATAAAATTAACTCACCAATTCGCGCACTTTCACTAAGTAATCAGCTGCACACCGCACGATACACAAACACAGTTAAATTAAGGACAAACAGAAGTTAGTTTAATTTGAAAAAAAGAAACTGCACGCACAATTTTCCGTTTGTAACTTCAAAGCCGAATCGACGTGACTCGGGTTTAAAATAAAATAAATTAATAGAATAAATTAGCGCCAAAACGCGCGTTGTGACAGATAGAGGAGCCGGCGCGAAACTGTCGCGGAGTGAGTCGTGACTCGCGCAAGCAGCGAGAAGGTCGGTTTTGAATTGTATCGTGCTCAGATAAACAAATAATGCATTGGCATCATAACAAATTGGAGGGAGAGATTGTTGGGCCGCTGCGCTGTACCTACCTTTATAGGCCGGTGTAAGGCAATCAACCGTCCCGTATTCTGCGGGATTGCCATACTTAATCACACTTTATTTTAATCTGTAAATATAAAAATGTATCCTTATTTCCCCAGGTCAAGGCATCACGCGTGAACGGCTGGATTGATTTTTCTAATTCATTTTTTGTTCTATTTGTTATTGTCAGGAGAAGGTTGTTATGAAAGAAAAAATTACAAAAATTGCGCGGAAGTCTATAAAATTGAAGAAAACTGAACGTTAATATTAAATATTCTAATATAACCTTCTTAGTGCTCTTGACAATTCTTTTTTTCTTTTCCTTTCCTTCTTAACATTACACATATTTAACAACTGTACAACATAATTTATAACATAATATTTTTTTAGCATAATGTGCACATTATGCTGAAAAATTAAAGTTTTATTTGTTTATTATACCAATTCATATTCATAGTTAAAACAGAAGAACGTCAGGTCAGCTAGTTAGTCAGCTAATAATCTCACATAGTGTGTTCAGGTAGCAGTCCTTGAGAGCCAGTAAGCATTCCAGGTCTAGCGTGATAACATCTTCGACCACATCGTCACTGACAAACAAGCGAGATAGTGGTCAAACGCTAGATCTATATAGTATTAAAAAAATTCTCGCGTATTTTTTTTTAAATCTACTGTACTCGGGCACTGATACTGGGCAAAGCGTTTTTTTATTCACATAAGTGACTCAAAAATTCAATAATAAACATCACTATTTATTGTGTTGGTCTAACGTGTTTGTTCACGAGCCGTTGATGGAATGCAATATGTATTCTCATATCTACGTCTACACTAATATTATAAAGAGGAAAGATATGTATGTTTGTAACGGATAAAATCAAAAACTACTACACTGATTTCAAAAATTATTTCACCATTAGAATTCTACATTATCCCTGAGTAACTTAAGCTTAAACATTATTAATTTTTATTAACAAAAATTGGGATTATTACTAAATCTTTAATCATGTAATCGTGCTAAACCGAGATGGACCTCTAGTTCTACTAATATTATAAATGCGAAAGTTTGTGTGTATGTTTGTTACTTCTTCACGCTCAAACGGCTACGCCGATTTCGATGAAATTTGGTATCGGGATAGTTTAAACCACACATTGAGATAATTAACACATAGGCTACTTTTATCCCGGAAAAAGTATAGTTCCCGTGAGATAACTGAGGTAACGGGGAAACCGTAATATACGCGGGTGAAACCGCAGGGCGCTACTAGTTAAATATAATACAGATTACATTTTATTCTGTATTAATATAAAATAGGACTCTTAGCTAACTAATCCGTATCTATCAGTGGAGACTTGTAAACAACTTTTTAATTTTAAGATTCTTTAGTCTACCCTATGTATGTCGTTATTAGCTAGTGGTTATACCTGCTATACTCAGCCGAAATAACAATAATAAATACATATGTCGTAACTGAATATCATCGCTCGAAATCCTTACCACATTATATGGCAACGATAACTTTAAAACAAGCCCTTTTTTCGTGTCGTAAAATGGCACAACTTCTTTATCTTTTTTAATAAATCAATCGGGGCTTGATCGCGAGAAAAACATTTACCCCCTTACTTATAAACGTTGAATAACCTCTGAATAGTTATTCAGTGTTTTGTCTTTGTCGCTTATATGACAGTTTGACGTTGAAAGAACGGAACAAAAAACTGAATTAGTATTCGCAGCTTATTCAACGTTTATAAGTAAGGGGGTTAATAATTTATTTACCTCGACGTTCCCTTATCTTTTTATTTTTGAAGTGAAAACTTTTTCTGCGGCGTCGTTCACTTTTGTATAGGGAAAAAATGTTAGCTCGCGCAGGACACCTCGCGTCAGACCGTCAGGGCATGACTTCATCGAATTCATAAGACGGAGGGAGAGTAGTCAGCCGTTGAAATTTGCTACGAATAGACATAGACATAGACATGATTTGATAAAGTCGTTTTGTTAAAAGTATTATTGAGTTCGGTTATCAAAACGCCGATATTATAAAAAGGAAAGATTTCATTGTTTCAGAAAAATAATGTTTATTCTATGAGCAGGTACATAAAATCAATAAACTTAAATACCTATTGTCATGTGTACGATAGCGCAATAGATGAATGTTGTATTTTACCACATAAATGATAGTACTTTTATACTGATAAATCAAGCAATTCGTGCGGAATTATTCCCTAACCATTCCAAAGTATTCAAAAATGCACAACGTTATTGTTCAAGCTTTCACTCCTGCCTGTTCAAGTTTTCTCGATTGTTTTTTTATCCTGTCCTTTGATTCGGCGGGTTTAACAGTCTCTGCGATCTGGTTCTGTTGACGTCACGCACCGATAAACTCTCCTGACTTTGAAAATTTGAGAAAGATTAGAAGCTTTTAAGATATTGGAAAAACTTTTTTTCCGATATTTATCTAATATTTAGATTGTTTTTTTAAAACTATTTTTATTATCTTGCTTAGTTGATTTTTTAAAATTTTCTGTTTTGTTCACTCTCGTCTTCGGCTTTGTATCAGGACTTTTGGTATGTTCTAAGCATCCTAAACAAGTTTCTGTAAAACTGGTTTAGGTATTTGCCCACATAATTTACACCCTCTTCATTCATTGACTGGGCTACAATGTAAAATCAAATTGTAAAATCTCCGTGAAAAAATCATAGGCAGTCAACATTTAGTACACTTATTTATTTTGGCAATGGCGATGGAAAAGTTCAAAAAGTAATAAAACTCTGCAGTGCCTATGGAATGAGAAAAGACGGATATCAAAACAAGTGTGGCAACACCGCGCAGAATAAGGTGGAGTTCGGTCCGTGCCCCGCACTGCACGAGCTAGCAACTATGATTTAATAGCGGTTAGGCCAAATAACTACTCTAGCCAAATAACTACTCCAAATATAATTGACGGTTTGAATAAAATTGACGGTCGCCGTGGCGCAGTGGTCAGTGTCAGTAACTTGACTTCTGCGTCTCAGGGAACCTGGGTTCGAATCCCGGCAGGGGCAAACATTTGTACGATGAGTATAGGTGTTTGTCCCGGGTCTTGGATGTTTGTGTGTTGTGATTGTGTGTGTCCATGCCTCCCGCGACACAGAGAATCCTAGTGCGGGAGTCAGAGTGTGGTATAAAAAAATTTTTAAAAAAATTAACTAATTTGTAGGTACTAATATTAAAAAGAGGAAAGATTTGATTGTTTGTTTGTTTGCATTGAATAGGCTCTGAAACTACTGAACCATTTTGAAAAATTATTTCACTGCTGGAAAGCTACACTTTCTTAAAATTAATTAGGGATCCTTATAATTTATTATTTTAATTTTTTTTAAGCGTGCGAATCCGCGGTGTCCCACCTGTCAATCATAATTAAGTATAATGGTGTAAGAGTAACAGAATATATTCCTTAAGAACTGGGCACGTTCACAATATAATAAATTAATTATTTTTCTAATTTCGCATTAATTTTATACATATGCAATAGCGCCATCTAACATTTAAACATTTTGATTCATACTTCAGCGCAGCAGATCGATCCACAATTTGAAATAGGTAGGTAGCACAACTTACGCCGGCGCGCGTCGCGTCGTCACGGATTGCTAAATAGTTACTATTTGCATCGTCACTTGTCGTGTTGTAATGTTTGCCATTAGCATGGATTTGTATCCTTTGTAAACTATTTTCGTAGCCATTACATACAACTAACGACATCTAGTGAACTAATAAATAGTTACTTTTTGGCGTACGATTTTCTCTAGGCCAATTGTCAGTCTTGTAACAGTATTCGACATTCGTCTATGCCAGGCCATAGATTATACCTGATATACGGAAATGCCAGGCTACCACCCTCAAGTTAGGAATACTGTCACCAAACACATAGTGTGTTCAGTCTGCAGTCTTTGAGAGCCAGTAAACATCCTAGATGAAGCGTGATAACATATTTGCCCACATTGTCACTGACCATCATTTGAGATAGTAGTCCAACAATCTATACAGTGTTGTATGTATTGCTTCCGGGCTGTTTGGCCGTGGTCTATGTGAAACTTTTGTTCCAGACGTTTCGTCGATCACTGCGGTCGACATCTTCAGTGGTTCAGGTCCGAGCGGCGACAAGAGCGTAGAACTCTCCTTCGCGGCGTCCTATACTGAGAGGACGCCGCGAAGGAGAGTTCACATAGACCACGGCCAAACAGCCCGGAAGCAATACATACAACATGCAACGCCGGCCGTTAAAGCCTTATAGTTTACAATCTATACAGTATAAAAAAAATTGGTTGTCTGTAAAGTCGGTTTACGGACGATAGATTTACGTGATAATGTCATAATCATTTATGACTTCGACTTCTGACTTCTGACTTTTGACTTTTAACTTTTGACTTTTGACGGAAACGGAACGCTACACGGAACGTTACTATTTTTCATTTTGGCATTCATCAATTTATAAAACGTTATCACGTCAAAATTCTTAGGTTGTCTGACAGAATAAATGCAAGCAATAGTTTATAATACCTTTGTTAGCAGTTAGGTATCTATACCATTCTAGACGTTTGCATGGCTTATCAATATACAGCTATAATATGAGTACATAAACACGTACCTATTCGTTATTACAGTATATAATAATTTCTGTGGTAATTTACTTAATCGCACGTACGTATGTACCACATAGATTTTCAATGACACGACTATTAACGTATATTCATACTGCGCGGTGCACAGATTTTGTTCCTTTACGACATTAACATGTTTACCGCGACAGATAATACGGTACAAATAATATAGAAAAGGATAGCTATATGTTTAGACTTGCGCTTGAAATACGCGTCGCAATGAAAATTACTACAATTGACTTAATTTTGCCGCCTCAGTTTCCGCGCGCTTTTGCGTTATCTACCTCATATAAACATATAATATCATTGCACGACTACATTTGCCAATAGCGAAAATGCATTGGTCCATTGTTCTTCCTCAAAATGAAAGTTAATTTTAGACAAGATCTGCTGCTTACTCTTAAACTCAAGTTCAATCTCAATCCAATTCTAATCTACAAATTTGTATATATGTCATATTCCATCGAACTCGATTCCAATCGTGCGCTAGTGTTGCGTTCAAGAGTATCAATCTGCGCGAAGTTGATCGCAATCGTATGTCAAGAGGAAACCTGTTACGTTTCAGAGGCAAATTAATAGATTCAGGCGTCACAGATATATGACTTTTGAAGCCAAAAGCTACACCCGTAATAGTGTCCGAGGTACGTACATGTTTAACCATCTTCAAAAAAGAAGGAGGTTCTCAATTCGACCCATATTTTTTGCTTAGTGTTTCCGCAAAATAATTATAGTTATTGGCAGGCAAGTCGTTAAACATGGCTTTTTACAGTATATTTATTCTTAGTCGTTTCTTGCAATACCTCGTTAGCTTAACAATACCTCCATTTATCATTAGTAAATGGTTCAATGTCCCATTAATATTACGATTTATGAATGTATTTGTTTCATTAAATAATATATTAATAACGAATTTCAAGACCACAGCTACTACAATAAATAACATTTGAGCAATCCACTAGCTGTTGTCTGCCTGTAGAGAACTGTAATGCTGTAACACGCTACCAGTTGGCGGCGAGCCCAGGATGCTAGCACCAATGCCACGTTAAATTGCAATGCTTATTCGTTGAGCCGAATATGTCCCTGTTGGTCACCTGTTTCATGGATTTGTATATAGTAGGTATATATATTAATCGTACGTACCTAGAATTACCTAATAGGTGAGGCAGCGCAGTGAGATTTAAAAATAACGATAAATTACTAGTGGTTTGAAAGTTAGTTGAAGCGATGATAGTTCAGCGGGAGGAGCGTCGGCTGTCAAACTGACGGACACTGATCGATCCCAAACAGCAGCTTGAGCTTCCGGTGAACGTAACAGCGTTATCAAATTCCCAGTATGGTGGTAGGGTACTTTCGAATACCTGCCTGGCTAGCCTACCTCCCTCAAGTTTGAAAAACTATCACAAAACACATAGTGTGTTCAGGTACCAGTCCTTGCGTGCCAGTGAGCATTCTAGGTCTAGCGTGATAACATCGTCGACCACATCGTCACTGACGATGATGAATCGTCGTGACGAATAATCAAATATTGGGTGGAGCAAATAATGCTCTAGTTGAGTTCTTGAACGCACGTCGTGAGACATCGATCAAATATTAGTCGATCAATATTTGGCCGACGAAGCTCCTGAACGCAGCCCAGTGCATGCTGCGTCATATCCGCCACTTATACTTCAAACGACAGGAGGCAACGCGCCCTATGAATTAGTGCACTAATCTACGAACTGCGGACAAAATACCTCGTGTAAGTATCTATCTATTTATATAATAAGTACCAATGCATTGACGGGGTATTTACCTATCTAATCTATATTATTTTATGAGCAAGATGAGATGAACAAGTCTCACCTTATTTTTATCTCAAGTGTTGATTATATTGAAAAGTAGCAACTACTATGTAGTTACATTTTACCTCTACTATTGGGTACGCATTTATTTAGAACTAGCGGCGGTACCCGCTGTTGTACCCGCGTGGTGATGAAAAACAGTGATGATGGTTATAATGAAAATAAGCCTATGTGTTAATCCAGGGTATAAGTTTTCTTATAAGATTTCATCGAAATCGGTGTAGCCGATTGAGCGTAAATAGGTAACAAACATGCACACAAACTTTCGCATTTATAATATTAGTAGGACTAGGTACTGCCGGGGCCTTGGTGATAATAACAAAAAACATCTATAATTAATTTTCTATATTACCTACTTCTCTAATTGACGATGATCGACGATCAGACTGGTCGGTTAGCGCAGTTGGTAGCACTCTGCCTTCTGAGCCGCTGGTCCCGGGTTTGATTCCCGGACAGGTCAAACATTTGTGTGTATGAACATGTCTGTTTGACCTGTGTCTGGGTGTGTATATAATATATATATAATAAGTATATATATGTATGTATATAAGTATATATCAGTCATCAGGTTACCATAGTACAGGCTCTGCCTAGTTTGGGACCTGAAGACCTTGTGTGAATGTTGTCCCATATTATTATTATTATTATAAATTAATAGCTAGACTAGCATTCTATCTAAAACATTATTCTGTCGAATAAATATACAAGGCTTAGAAATGCTAAGGCTGCCAAGTGATAATAGGGTTGTTGGTTAATAATGAAGCAATCACCATTCTCATCTCAGCCATAGGACGTCCACTGCTGGACATAGCCCCCATTGATTTCCCACAAGGACCGGTTGGAAGCGGCCCGCATGCAGCCCTTGCCTCCGATCTTAGTCAGGTCGTCTGTCCTCCTGGTCGGTGGCCGTCTTATGCTGCGCTTGCCAGTCCGGGGCCTCCAGGCTCCATTCGAGAACTTTTCGGCCCCAACGGCCATCAGTTCTACGAGCTATGTGCCCTGTCCACTACCACTTCAACTTGCTAATCCGCTAGGCTATATCGATGATACGTAAATCATCGATATAGCCTACGGATCTTTTACGGATCTCATTTCTGATTCGATCACGTAGAGAAACCCCGAGCATAGCCCTCTCCATAGCTCGTTGTGCGACTCTGAGCCTGCTCAAAAGGCCCATAGTCAGACAATGAAGCAATCATCATCTCAGCCATAGGACGTCCACTGCTGGACATAGGCCTCCCCCATTGATTTCCACAAGGACCTGTTGGAAGCGGCCCGCATCCAGCCCTTGCCTGCGATCTTAGTAAATAAATAAACTATTATAATGAAGCAGTGACGAGTTTAAAAAGAATTTTCTTTAAAAAAAGAAGGGATTCGGATATAAACAGACGTTTTTTTATGACTTTCTTAACTATAATCATATTTATTTACTTTATGTGCAAACGAGGCAAGATTAAGATTTTAACAAATAATTATGAAATAAAGATTTCGTTACGACATAACGTCATGATTTCAGTTTTATTAGTCAAGACTCAAGAATTTACTTTACATTTAATCAGGGGCCTTATATCAGCTTTGTAAACACTAAGCAAGTTCAGAGCAGTTCTAAAACCTGGCTTAAACATGCCAGAGATAACAATAACCGTTCACCTTTGAGAATATCAATGTTCGAACAGTTCACCTAAAGAAGCGTGATGCCGTGGTGATGGTATGCCTTTACACTAAGCGGTTTAAGCCAGGTTTTAGAACTGCTCGGAACTTGAATGGTTTTTACAAAGCTGATAGTAAGGCCCCTGTTTGGTTTTTGGTCGCCGCGTTTTCGGTCTACTCTAAAAAGCAAGGGAAAAGGAGCACAATCTAAAGAAACAACTGAACTAAACTAAAATTGTGGAAAACAAAATCAGTTCTTATACGGTTACGATAAAGTCTAAATTTGTATGAGACTTTAATACATCACTAAAATTAAAATATATTTATTAAATTTACGGGTAGTTTTAGCGAAATTAAGTTGCCATTTATTTGGTGCCTACTAAAACTACCCGCAATTGGCCAACAGTTGAATAAAACTCGTCTAATATTAGTGAGAGCGTTGTATGGAGTTATACGATATTGAATTTTAGCGTGAATAGAATACGAGCTATTTTAATTTTAAGAATTTTAGTGAATTTTAGCTAATTTATGTGATTAACAGAATTAGGGCCATTGCCACCTTTTTAGATGCCAATCCTATTAAGGTCTCATGATGGAGCATGATGATGAATGTTTGTCTTACTGTGTATGTCACGCTAACATGCCTGCCAAGCGTGGCGAGTATTGGCAAATCCCTCTATATGGGGAGGCATATGTCCAGCAGTGGACGTCCTAAGGCTGCGATGATGAAATTAAAATACAAAACAATTTATTTATATAATTTCATTTATTAATTGTATAGTATTCACATTGTCGCTACGTTTCACGATACGAAACACCAGCTTCATAAAAAAATGAGAACACAACATATGACGAAACAACTAGGTATAAAGAGAAATGCAGCGTACCAAAAAAGCTTATATAGTAACTGTAAGCGGTCAGGTTTGTTTGCGATAACAATCATGGTTAATCCAGGCAAATATAAATAATGTATAATATACAGGCAAAATTATAATCATTTTTTTTTAGAATAATTGTGATTTTTTACTAAATACGCTGTGGTACGCTCCGCTAATGACGCAAGGAGTCTGTAATAGTGTACAGTAAAAAAAAACAGTGTGTACATGTTTTCTACCGCCTTAAATAAAAATGGTACACATTCAACTATTTTTGTTTTACGCAATCAAAAATTGATTACGTAAAACAAAAAGAGTTGAATGTCTACAATTTATATTAACAATTATTTTCGTACATATCGATCAGAAAAAAACTAGTTCTTATCATAATTGATTAACAGATCCAGGTACATTATAAAAATCGCACTTATTTAATTTACGATTTGTCTCCGCCACATTTTTTTATGTTAAGCTCGTACTATATTGCTATAACATAGAAAAGGTTGACCCCTTAATACATTTAATAATATTTTGCCTTTATGAGAGTACCGCTAACAAACCAGCCGTACTATGCACCTTTAGCGACACGCAAACTTATAATTTAACTAAAATGTACTTGGCAGTTGTGTGTTTTAGCGTGGATGAAACGAAATGATTAATACTGATCGATGCCAAGTGGATAGCTTATGAGTCGCTGGCGACAAAGGGTCGTAGATACGGAAAAGCGATTTTTTTTTAACTAGAAGAAACAATGCTTGAAATCAAAAGAGTACATATTTGATTTTTCTAAATTTAGATAACCATAGACACCGTACTAGAACGGGAAAGTTCTCTAATTGATTCTAAAGAGTTCAAGTTGTACTGTCCCGCGTTGTGACTTCGTGGTTTGACTATTTTTCGAATTGTAATTAGTCACTTCGTGTAAATAAATGGTATTAACTTTTGACGTGATAACGTTTTATAAATTGATGAATGCCAAAATGAAAAATAGTAACGTTCCGTGTAGCGTTCCGTTTCCGTTTCCGTCAAAAGTCAAAAGTCAAGTCAAAAGTCAAAAGTCAAGTCAAAAGTCAAAAGTCAAGTCAAAAGTCAAAAATCGAAAGTCAAAAGTCAGAAGTCAGAAGTCAGAAGTCGAAGTCGAAGTCGAAGTCATAAATGATTATGACGTTATCACGTAAATCTATCGTCCGTAAACCGACTTTACAGACAACCAAATTTTTTTTATATAGGTTTTAGTTATTTATATTTTTCGTAATATTAAATTTAATCTTTTTCCCAATTTTTTTTATGTTCTTTGTTTTCCAATGCTGAATGGAATAATCATTTTGTTAGACAGATATTTTGGGTCGGTATAAATTCGCTTCACCGTATCAAACATAATTATAAAAAAATATGTAAAAAACATCGACGCACAACACAAGCTATCACATTTTGTGATTCCAAGGCTGAAGTGAAATGACTCGTCTCAGCCGAACAATTTCAGTTTAAATTAAAAGAAAGCTATACATTAATTGACTAAATACCTTACAACGCTACTGATGCGAATGCGGACAAAACCACGTGTGAGAATCAAATCTGGCAACATTTCTTTTGAAGTTGGCACGAAAAAACGGTCACAGTAAGAAAAATATAGTAGATAAAGAAAGAAAATAAATTGTAGTTAGTTTACTATCTATTTATTGTACTTTTATTGCTTAGATATTTATTTAGTATAGAAAATGTGACGATTTATTTCACAGCACGTGTAATCTCCGCAGTCGCACACAAAATAAGCTAATGTCATCGAAATTTGTCAGTACTTAAAAAAGAAAACAGACTACCGCAGTATTAAACTATTATTGAGCATAATAATAACGTAAGACAGTCGAAAATAATACAAAAATTGACGAAAAAATGCTATTTTGAGTATAGTGAGACTGGTCAAATTGTAAGACCGGTTGTGAACACAAGATACGTTCAAAATCAACGGCCTTAGAACAATGGTTGGTACGGAAAAACCTTAAGAGCTACCACGACAACACAATTATTTTATATACATAAATGAGATGATAATCAAACACTTTTTTCCACTTTATGAGGACTTAAGCCAAGCATGAATCTCGATGGTCACAAATTAAGTATGATTTTCAACTATAAGCGCTAAGGGCTTATAGTTGAAAATAGCGCTAAAGCTAAGCGCTTCCACGCTTAGTGTGTGTCTTGGTCTTATAAAGATTGTTATCGTTCTACCCGCTATCTTATAAGGTGAGCCAAGTGCATGAGCCAATACTACTTTCTCTCCATGGAGGCCCAGAGAGGGAGATTATTCACCAAGAAGTTATTTAACAGAAATTTTGCCTTATTCGTTTGTAAACGCACTTACATAATTTTAACATCGGTGAAATCACTGAAGCACCACAATTATATTTGACTCTTTACGCGATTAAATAGGTAAGTTTACAAACAATTAAAATAACATAAATAAACATAATGTATTTACATTTCGGGGAGTGTGCTCTGGAGTTACATAACTTAGTACCTCCTTCCCCATTCCATCAAAAAACGACCAGACGGACTGCAATGCGACATCCATACATGGTAGACGTTCCACTCTGTCGCACCAAGCGTTTTGCTTCCACATTCATAGTGCGTACAGCTAACGAGTGGAACTCATTGCCTAAGTCTGTGTTTTCACATGAATACAATCTGGGCATCTTCAAGTCACGAGTGAACAGGTATCTTCTAGGCAGGCGTGAATCATCGTAGACCGCATCATCACTTAACATCAGGTGAGATAGTGGCCAAACGCCTGCCTATTGTGAATAAAAAAATAAAAAAAAAATAGTTTTAACGAATATTGTTTCTCGATAGGCAAAGTAATTATTACCTTTATAACGTCTAAGATGTTACAAAGGCGATACGGTACAGACATGCAAAATGACATAGCAAGCTAGCGACGGAATTAGTTTATGTGGCTTGGGTGTTTGCAGAAAAACTGAAAGCTCAAAAACTGTAAATAGCATCATAACTGATTCAGCTTCGTATTCGACCCCATGTAATGTTCATGAACACTATTTACAAATTGTAATGCGCATAATTATTATAATGAGCGAAAATTCTTAAACACCTAAGGCTATACTGTTCACCAAACTGTAAACAACCGATTATCAATTAACCGCCGGTTAAATGTATGATAAAAACTGTTTGATCGACGGTTAAATTGATAATCGGACGATTTAAATTTTGGTGAACAGCAAAGTAGCCTTAATTCGTAATAATAGTTGTTTTAGTGCAACCGTACTATGAACGTATCTTGGTACACAATATGACCCAAGAGATAATGTTTTAACTTTTCATAAATCATTTTAATCCATACATACAGAAATTAACTATAAAATAAAAAAATGCTCGCATCGATTATACCTATATAATAGCATATAGGCGTATGTAAAAAAAAAAAAAACGCTACACACGTCATGTGTTTAATTAAAGGAAGACAAAATTATAAAAATAATTCATTTCATGTCAAAACATATTGCACGGGTAATTATTGTTAGTACAACTGTAGTTTGCTAAATTATTTATCAACCTTGCATTACATATTTATTTATATAAATGATACGCTACAAAAAATACAACAATTGTCAATTTCCTACCGGTGTCATAGAATAGGAAATACGCAGTGCTGCTCGAGCACGAATCACTGTCGAAATCGTATCGCTGCGTAAAACAATTGAATTCAATACTATCAATTATCTAGCACAACATGGCCCAGACAATTGAAAATTTGTTGTGCAAGTTTATTATTCAATTGTTCACACTTTATAATTATTCATGCCAGTGTAAATACTTTTTTCAGTCATCTTTTTTTTGTATTGTATAGATCTAGCGTTTGACCACTATCTCACTCGATGGCCAATGATGTGGTCGAGATGTCGTCACGCTAGACCTAGGATGCTTACTGGCGTCTATTGCACAACGGTCGATATAAAAAGAGTCCAATTAATAAAAATGCACCAATATCAATTGTGTATTGCGATAAGTATATCTAACCGCACTATCGTTATATTTTTCGGCGCGCATCGTACAAAATTCGTTTCTCGAGTGATATTAGTAATATGGTGCTATATTCCAAAAGCATTAAATGCCAAGATATGTCTGACAAAACATACGACCATTTAAAAAAAAAAAGAAAGGAACAATTCACAGTTTTAAGTAGTCACAGAATAAACATAAAATGCTCTAAAAAAATGTACTTAACACATAAGTATAATCGCAACTTTCCATATAATATGTATGGCCAAGAGTACAGTATTATATGTATTTAACTACTGGTACCAATACAATAAGCGCTTCAACTCATACAAGATAAATCAATACATCACAACAATCACTACGCTATTATCCACCAAACAAAGAAGAAGAAAAGAACGCGTAGCTTTAGCTCTTAAACTATTTTAGAAGGCCTTGTATTTAACTACCCTTATATGCATTAGAAATTCCGTTTAAGGTCACCATTTCGTTTAAAATTACAACGTCACTATATCACTTGAGAGAAATTAACTAATTTACATTGTAAACATAATTCGAACTATAATTAAAAACATTACTGTAGAAAATTGTTATTAATAATCACACACATAAGTTCGCTTACACTAAAGCTTCGAGAGGGAATTTTTACGCTTAAAATTAAAATTAGAAAACGCTCGCTCGCTTGTCTCGCGGCGCGAACGCGCTCTGTGCCGTCAACGAATTCAGATACAATCTTGTCCAGTGACAGCTGCAAGATTCTACTAATCCCTGACGATAACAATAACGAAGCTTGAGCGAAACGATAAAAATTCAGCTCTCGATAGCTCGAAGTCGTTTCGGTAAAAGAGTTTTGTTTTCCTTAACAGTGGTCGAGGTTCCTAACACTACCAGACTTATTAGGCACTAACACCGACAAATCGGAACGTCCTCACGTTTACTTCGTACGTATATAATACATAGAAAATAGTAAAACACGTTACGTTACTCGCACAATTCCACTAGATGTCCGTATAACTTATTCATAGTCTTTATTTTATTATTGAGATCAATTTTGCCTCTATGCACTAGTATGGTAGCGCGCCGCCAAGCAAGACCCCGTCAGGACAACGCCAACGATTTCCCCGTTGCCTTTTCGCACACATACACATAGGAACATGAAAAGTATTGTGCATTCGCGTGATGATTCTGTTAAAATGACACTTGTAAAGAGTATAATATGGTCGAGAGTATAAGTTGTATCACTTTAAGAGAGTCAGTTACGACATTATCTAAGGAATTAGAGGGTAGACGTTGAAACAAACTGTGACATCGAAATCGGCTACATTTCACACATTAGTTTCTTTTAACATCTACCCTCTAAACATTCAATTCTAGTGAATGATAACTCGATTTTTAAACAACTACATAATGTAAGCAATTCGAGAGAGCACTCAGTAGTAACAATCGCTATAAAAGGCAACGGGAAAAAGTGCACACGTTAAACGTTGAAACATCTTTTCTATATTGTCCCTTTTCACTTTGAAAGTGAATAAATGCCTTAATCAAAATGATCAATACTGAGACTGATCAATCTATCAATCCGGAAATTGATCAATAACGTTTCTCAATACTTTGTAAGTGTTAGAATAAATGCAGTATAATCAGTTTTTAATTGAAAAGACACAATATCAAAGAGATGTTTTCACGCATAACTTCGCCACAAGAAACTAACTTTGCGAAGTAATAGGTCAATGGAAGATAGTTCACTCACTGGAAAGTCCGAATGGGGGACGCGTTTACAAAAACGCATTTCATACACTATTGCACCAAAAGCTCTGATAGAAACACTTTTTTATTCTGTAAAAAGTAATACATTTTGATACAGAACATATGAGTTATTGTTCTTAATGAGTTCACATTTTTATAAATTAAAAAATACAGTACGATAGTTTTGTTCTATTGTACAAAATTAAGCAATATAGTAACTCTCGTATCATACTGGTTATTTTTTGAATAGTGCATAACCGTGTGGCTTCCCCGAGCAATATGTAAACTATTATCTAGAAAGCAATTCTTAAACCTTAAGATACGACAAAATAAAAAGAAAATATCGCATTATACACAGATTGCGACATCCTTACATCACAACAACAATATATCATACGGTTTAAAAATCGCTTCCATCATTGACCTCAACTTCATTATCGGTATTTGGACTCAGTTCGCATCATTACTTAGTCACAAACATCTCAACCCCAAGCCCGATAATGCATCCGTGATACAAAGTCAAAGTTAGCTCTTGTAAGATCGCTATTCTTTTCACCTGTAAGAAAATTTCAATCACAAATATTTAACGATTGTAAGATATATTGCTTGCTGAAATTTGTTTACAGACAAAATGGCGAAATGATGGCGACCGTCCCTCAAAGAGAAGATAAGTAACAGCCAATAGAATCGTTATTACATCACATCATAATAGCGACGTCCTATTGGATGTTGGCACAGCTCCGCTTCGGTAGACGACGGTGGCGCTAGAGTTGGCGTGTCGCCCCGGCAGATGACGCTGTTATCAGACGAGATGGTCGCGGTCGTCGAGCGAGCCGTCGGAGTCGCGGTCGGGGCGCAGGTCTCGCTCCAGGTCGAGGGAGCGCCGCTCCAGCTCGAGCCGCCCGCCCCCCACCGCGCCGGCCCCCGCTCCACCGCCCGCCCGCCGCGCCCGCACCGGCGCCTCTAGCGATGACACCTGCAACACCACTGCATTACTTTAGGATAAGGCTTAGTATCATTCTTCTTAGACTATTGCTTAAAAAAGATGCAACACATTGCATCTTAAAGCATTTTGAAGCGATGATAGTTCAGCGGGGGGAGCGTCGCCTGTCAAACTGACGGACACTGGTTCGATCCCCAACAACAGCTTGAGCTTCCGGTGAAGGTATCACCGTTATCAAATTCCAAGCATGGTGGTAGGGTACTTTCGAATACCGGCCTGGCTAGCTACCTCAAGTTTGAAAAACTGTCAACAAACACATGGTATATTCAGGCAACATTCCTTGAGAGCCAGTGAGCATTCTAGGTCTAGCGTGATAACATCTTCGACCACATCGTCGCTGACCATCAAGTGAGATAGTGGTCAAACGCTAGAAACATACAGTATAAAAAAAGCTTAATTCGATGCGTTATCACATGATAATATTTATACACTTTGCTATTTCATCATCATTATCATTTTAGTTATAAGGCGTCCATTGATTTACATTAATCTTCACATTGATCGCCATTAAAACGGGTTGGGGATCGAACCAGTGGCCGTCAGTTTGACAGTCGACGCTCCCCCCGCTGCGCTATCATCGCTTCATAATGAACTGTCGATAATGGATGATAGTTGTGTTATTCCCTACGTGTAATTGAACAGCCGAGTGTAGTGTGAGTAGTTCACCTTAGCGAGGCGGCGGGGCGGCGGCTAGGAGGGTGCGGGGAGGTGCGGCAGCTTGCCGCCCGCGCCCGTGCTCGCCGCGGTCCAGTACCGCCCCGCCCCCGCACCCGCGCCCACCCCCGCCACCGACCCCACGCCCGTGCCGCCGTCTTCAGACATCGCCGCTTGGAGCTGTTTCGCTTCTACACAGGACAAGAAACACACAATATTATACTTTACGGTGCGGGCGCGGAGCATGCAGAACTGTATCCATTTACTTGTTATTTATTGTCTGTCTCTGTCGCTCCTGCGAAATTATATTGCAACAAGCGCGCACAGGTGCAACGACTGCCGTCATGCCGACAGACTGATGCACGATATCTTATCTCTCTCTTTCGCGCACGACATGCTTTGTGCGCCGCGACAGCACTTTACCACAAAAAGTGCATGTTGATAATTTATAGCACACACCTGGATAGTTCATAGTTTTAAAAATCTGACACGAAACACCCAGCGTATTCAGCCAGCTGTCTTTGAGTGATAGTCAAAAAGGAGGTGCGTGAAATAATCTTCGACATCGTCATCGCTGACAATTCAGTGAGATACTTGACAAACGCTAGACCAAGACAAAACACGGCAAACATAAAAAAAATATCCACCAAAAAACAAATGCTACATTTTTGACTACCCTGCGCCTGAAGCCCTCCAAGAGATAATCACATTGAATTTGTTATTTGAACACATGGAGAAATTTCAAGCATTTCTCAGTTTGTTCTGTCACTTTGAGCATGCTTGAGACATCCTAAGTTTGAGTACACATTTAGACAAATTAAATTAACACATGTTAAAGCCACAGATACTGGATACAAGAAGCAGTTCCAACGTCGGTTCCCAAAGCTGCACAGCAGAGTTGGATTGTTGATTGATCACTTTCTCGTTCAGGGATACGCCATGTTGGACTATTTTTGGTTAAACTTCGAGAACTCACTGATTCGTAACGGAAATGTCAACGTGGGCGCTTTGCATAATTTTTCTCTTGGCCAGTTTATTCAGTCTGTTCATTTTAAGGCCAATCCGTTGCCAAGCAAGGCATCACTCGGTATTGACAGCTTCTTTTAATTCTGTCATGACCACAATATTGGGTTCTTTCCATCTCGGATTTCCCTGTTTGCGATATATTGCACAATATGACTCTGAACTGTATTCGTATACTTGGAGAAACATGGCACGTTATTTGAACACTTCAAATCTCTAACAGTCAATTCCGAGGACACCGATGAGAGATGGGCATTGTCCTCATCTCCATCAAAACCCTTCTCATAGTCAATAAACGGTAAATATAACTCTCGGTCTTCTGTGTAACTTGTCGAACGGTCTAGACTTTGTATATGGTATTGCAGCCCTTTCAGAAACTGGTTTGTTCGGGAGGCTGGAAGTCATTAAATCTGCATTAGAAACGATTCGTAATGACTTAACAACAGCTTATAAACATGGCTCAGAAGCAATAGATCTGTTATTCTTTAGTAAGGTGTAATCACTTTGACAAAGATGGCATCACTACACTTCTGTTCCATGTCTCTCGCCTTAAACCATGGTACTTGACAGATTTAAAGAGCTTCTGATAGACTTAAAGTTTCAGTATTTCACATGCTTTCAGAAACTCTATTGTAAACCTGCCAACCTTTTTTTTAAATCTTATTATAATTGCATTTGGCCACACGCACTTGGTGTTAAGTGACGACGCGGTCTAAGATACAACACGCCAGCCTAGAAGGTGACTCGTGACTTGAGACTACAAGATAACACTGGTAATCACAACCCTGCTTTGTATTTGTGTGAATCACATTTAGCATATTAATTTACATTTGTCCTTACGTAAATTTATGCATCTGAAGTTATCAGCATGTTGCTGCGCAGTACCTATATTTAAACTATTAGGGACTCGACCTAATTAATGTATAACTGTCTTACTCACTCGTTTAAATATTTCCCACTTTCCTATCTCGCTTACTCTGTTCGAAGACAAACTGTTTTACCGGTACGGCAAATGTTAAATCGTCATACCCGCAAAGATAGGCTATCCATACTGTACATAAATGGTTACAAAAATAAGTAATTAAATCATGAACTGACTGGCGACATGTGACATGGCGTTGAAGGTGACGGGCGTGCGCGCGAGCGGCGTGCGCAACGAGCCGCCCCGCGTCCCGCTCCCCGCGCCACCCCCCGCCCCGCCCCCGCCCCCGCTCCCGCTACACACGCTTGTTTGCTGGAACACACACCAAACGCTGCCTTATTGACACAACTTACAATAAAATACAGCATCCAGGGATTACTCATCAGCTTAACCGAGACCACATCGCTTCCAAGAATGCCGAAATTTTGGAAACTCACAAGCAAAATTAATAATATATTTCGTTGTAAAGCCTCTGTACGTTCCGATACATACGTTCTAAGGAAGGGCCAGGTCAAGAGTACTCTAAACCGACGCTTTTGTACTCGTATGAAAGGTTTGATGAGCGTGGAAGAAGCGAAAGAAGTATGTCGGGATCGCATTTGGTAGGTCCTGGTCTCTGCCTGCCCCTATGGGAAAGAGGCGTGAATAATGTGTAGTAATTATATAAGCTATGTAAACGGATGAGCACATACTAATCGTCACACCAAAAAATCAAAAATAAAGAAGCAAACTAAATCAAAACTATATAAACTATACAAATCTAGCACTTGGCAAGCGCGAGCTTATACTAACGTGGTTGGCGAACGCGACACCAACGTGGTTGGCTGACGCGACACAAACGTGGTTGGCGACGCGACACTAACGTGGTTGGCGAACGCGACACCCACGTGGTTGGCTGACGCGACACTAACGTGGTTGGCGGGCGCGACACAAACGTGGTTGGCGAACGCGACACCAACGTGGTTGGCTGACGCGACACAAACGTGGTTGGCGACGCGACACTAACGTGGTTGGCGAACGCGACACCAACGTGGTTGGCGGACGCGACACTAACGTGGTTGGCGGACGCGACACCAACGTGGTTGGCGGACGCGACACTAACGTGGTTGGCGAACGCGACACTAAAGGGGTTTGTGGACGCGCGCTCTTTCTACTGCACTACTAATAAATGAAGTATAAAACAAAGGGTAACCAAAATAAAGAAGCAAACTAAAACAAACCTATTTATCAATGCATTTGGGTTGCACGCGCTTGGCGAGCGCGATACTAACGTGGTTGGGCGGCGCGGGCTCGTCGTCGTGCGGGGGGCGCGGCAGGCGCCGGCGCAGCCACGCGTGCCTGAGCGCTTGCGCGGGCGTCAGCCGCTTCTCCGGGTCCCATTCTAGGCATCTGCAACCATTTGTCGTGCACGCTTAAATTATTTTTTTAGTTATTTATATCACTCTCATACCCCCTAGGATTCCCTGTGACGCGGGTGGCATGGAGGACACACACAATATAACAATATACACGTCGAACAAAAAAACATATAAAAATATTGAAAGCCGATAACTTTATTTTACTTTATACATACTAAACAGCATTAGCGAAGAATATAGCGATGAAACACACACAAAGGCGACAATAAATGTATATCATATCAAAATCAGTTCTTCGAGCTATGTGCACTGCCCACTGCCACTTCAGCTTGAAGGAACGAACTAAAGAACGAAAGTCACCGATATAGCCCAACGGATTAGCTGTATAGCCCATATCGGTGACTTTCGTTCTTCTACGGATCTGATTTGATCGCGTAGAGTGTACTTATATAGCAGTGGACGTCCTATGGCTGAGATGATGGTGATGATGATGATAGCAAAATAAACCCACACTCATTACCTAAAGGGGATTCCCCTTGTCTAACGGTTGGCGTTTCTGCCAGATAAATGTTAGCTATTATATTTCTCACTGCCAAATGCGGGTGGATTAACGTGCCCCCCAAGTTGTGACGTGACAGCAGTATAACGTACACTTTGAACTAGTTGATCGGTAAAGATCTCCTCAAAACTAAAAATACAAGAGCATTTATCGTCCATTGTATACAAAAAATCCAACAAACTGCTGTATTAACAAGTACAAATGAATACGAGAAACAAAACGGAACAAAAATCACGAAACTTTTCCGCTGTGAACACAGTTTTGTAAGCATTAATAATGTAAGCTCAGCGACTTCGAAAGCTTTAAAATACAAACAAACCAGACATGAAACTCATTCACAGAAGAATACAATACTGTGTGTGGCGGACATCTACTGAAATACAACAGATCCTACGGTGGTTATCGATGTATAGATTTATTTATATCGTACACCGAATTAGAGGAATCATCAAAAACAAAAAATTGAACGAATAAACTTTATTTCTTGTTGTCTTGAGATTTAAACTCAAAGTTATTTATTATATTATTATTTATATATTATTATTTAGACGGTCCCGTGGCGCAGTGATTAGTGTCATCGACATGAATTCTGTGTCTCCGGGACCCTGGGTTCGAATCTCGGCTGGGGCAAACATTTGTGCGATGAGTGTAGATGTTTGTCCCGGGTCTTGGATGTTTGTGTGCTGTGATTGTGTGTGTCCATGCCTCCCGCGATACAGGGAATCCCAGTGCGGGGGTCTGAGTGTGATTAAAAAAAAAAAAAAAAAAAAAAGTTGGATAGAAAATGGTCAAACAATAATGTTGACAGTTTCTTATTCTTATTCGATTTGGGGGTGCTGAGTCCTGCGTTGACATCGCGCTCGGTGTTTTTTTTTTTTTCACTCAATATAAGTTTGTTGACAACTGTCTCAGCTGATGTAAAGTGATGACCTTGTCTAGGATGTAGCACGCAAACCTAGAAGGTACCTATTCACTCGCGATTTGAAGACTCCAGGATTGTACATATCGGGAAACACAGACTCGGGCAACGAATTCCATTCCTTGGCAGTACGCATTAAGAAAGTGGAAGCAAAACGTATATTGTGTATAAAAGTGTATTGTGCATTCCCCCGTGAACATCCTAACACGTGAGCCATCCTAACTCCTTTATATAACGAAGAATGGCCCTGGGTCGCTGGCATAATTGCCAGTAATTGTCAAGAGAACGGAAATTCGCATCAATCATAAGTTTTTCAGATTATTCAGACATTTTTCTTGTTTTTTTTTTTGACACCATTCACACAAGGTCTTCAGGTCCCAAACTAGACAGAGCCTGTATTATACTAACCTGATGACTGATATTATACACTTATGCACACCCAGACACAAATCGAACAGACATGTTCATACACACAAATGTTTGACCTGTCCGGGAATCGAAGCCGGGACCAGCGGCTCAGAAGGCAGAGTGCTACCAACTGCACCAACGGCCAGTCAGACTTTACTATTCAGCTCTAGGTGCATTAAGCGCGTAAAATATTTATAAACTTGTTATAAGAAAAAAAAATGTTCTCACCTTCTAATAAAATCGATAAAGAATTTGTCCTGACATCCCTTGAGGGCTGTAACGAAGCTCTTCGAGCCGGGCGTCCCTCGGGGTTTGCCTCTTCTTGACATTCCTGAAAACACAATTCCATCCAAATGACATTATTTTATAACAACAGTAATAAAGCGTTTTTAATTTCTCCGCCTACAAGATTAGAGAACACGACACCGCCCGCGCCCGGTGCGGTAAGAAATATTAGTAGTAGGTATGTTTTACAAATAAAGTTTTTTTGTTCCCCACACTTAATCCGCCCCGCCCTATTCCCTGTCTCGCGGAAGGCATGGTCACACACAATCAAAGCACAGAAACATTCAAGCCCCGAGACAAGCACCTACACTCATCGCATAAATGTTTGCCCCTGCCGGGATTCGAACCCAGGATCTCCGCGGAACAGGACTCAAGCCAATAACGACTGAGCCACGGTGGCCGTCAAAATATGACCAGTAGTGTATCAATTCTAAAGAATGTAAACTATAAGAAGACTAGAGAACCGAGTACCAAATTACAGAGTATTTTCTAAAAACGGATCAATAAGCGGACTTCATATACTTATTGTAGAATTGGGAAGATTAACATCGGCTCCTAATTATGTCAACATCTCAACAACGTGAATGTTAAGTATGTCTGAGTGTATCTCATTTGTGCTTCATCATGATGTTAAAGCAGATTTAGTAAGAGACAATCAACCACGGCTATTATTGACGTGATAACGTTTTATAAATTGATGAATACCAGCAACACTCATGAAAAATAGTAACGTTCCGCGTAACGTTCCACCTGAGTTTTGTATTACATAAAATAATCAAAGTCAAAGTCAAAGTCAGTCAAAGTCAAAGTCAAAGTCAAAATCAAAGTCGAAGTCAAAGTCAAAGTCATAAATGATTATGACGTTATCACGTAAATCTATCGTCCGTAAACCGACTTTACAGACAACCAATTTCTTTTTTATTTTCAAACAGGTTCGTTACACATCAGTGAATTATCACAGTTGTGACGCATGCAAATGTTTCAGCTCTAAATAAAAAAAAGAAAACTATTTATTTGCAATCAAGACCATCATTTTCAATCCATATTCGATTGAATTGATCGTGATTCTTGAAATAATGTCTTATTGTAAGAGTTAATGTACCTACATACTTTAGTAGTAAATAATTTCAAGCACGAACAATTCTACTAATATTATAAATGCCAAAGTTTGTGTGTATGTGTATGTTTGTGACTTCTTCACGCTCTAGCGGCTACACCGATTTCGATGAAATTTGGTATGGAGACAGCTTATACCCTGGATTAACACATAGGCTACTTTTCATCATCATCATCAATCATGACCACGCGGGTAAAACCGCGGGGCGCAGCTAGTATGTGTATATACAAAATATCCTTATCATATAAACAATTGGATAAACCAGTTAAAGCCTGTACTAAGTATCAAGTCAGTAGAACCGTTCTTACCCCTACGAGTCATCGTATACATCTCAGCCATAGGATGTCCACAGCTAGACATATGCCTTCCTCCTAAATTATTATTAAATCAAGTGTTTTATTATTAAAACTGACGTGCTTTTGACACATTATGAATGTATAAAACACGGGAGTTACTCACGTAATAAGTCAGAGGGTTCCGACTATAGTTTCAACCACATTCGGTGGTCTTTTTCAAGGAGAATACGGGGCGCTCGCGGACGCGGTCTCGGTTCGCCTAGTACTGAGTGCGGCCGCGCGCAGCGCACGCGATGACAAATGCAAGTATTTTACGCTGCCACACGATTACGGTACTTCGATAGCAATTCGTGCTCGGGATAGAGACCATTTATCCAAAATATGACATTAGTCAATTTTTAAGTTCATGCTGTCAATTTTGAACGTAACGATGACACGACAAATGAGTCAACCCATTTCCAGCTGAATATCTAAATTATATCGTCCAGCTGTAACATCTTACCCAAGACCTATTAATAGAGAAGTAACATTTCAGTTTTCAGAGAATCCTGAGGTAACGGTTATTAACACAGAACAGCTCTGGCCTTCCTGAATGACGAGTGTCAAGACAAGTTCATGGTGATTCAGCGGATTGCGGAGTGGCGCCGTCTCGGAATATCGCAGGTGACTTAACGACGCGACAGTCAGATGAACGCTTTTAGCTTGCCAAAAGAATTTGATCTTCTTGACACAATTGCTGTGGCATAATATCTTTGTAGCCTAAATTTTGTAACGCGGCGCAGCGATGAAAAAACGGTGCCGATTTAATATTGTATTACATAATAGTAATGTAACAAATCGACTAGGACTCACGTGGTAAACACTGGAAAATTACTCTCCGATCAGTTTCGAACTTTGCAGTTCTTCATCTGGGAGTTATGATCGCGCCAGGCGGCGGGCGCGAGTAATAGCACGTAACTGAGTATATCGTATTACATAGTTATCGAAACGAAAGAAGGTGTGTTAGTGGTAACTGGACTAGAATGAGCCGGCGCTCGTATGTGTGCCCGATACACATATGAATATATACCCTTTGTGTCAAAATAATAATAATTATAGTACTTAAATGCAACTTTAATACACACACCACATCCATCAACATGACACCACACATCACATAATCACACATAAACACACACGAAAACACACATATCGCGCCCATTCTCGAACAATATTGGGGCTGTTTTGTTTGTACAATATTTATTTACCTTCCTAGAATTGTTAAGCTGCTGTCTGTGGGTGTTCGTTTTTTTCCTTTCTTTTTTATATCTCGGCCAATACCATAGTCCGAGCTTAGGGGTAGGCTGAAAAACAGCGTTATGGTATCTACATTGTGGGAACATGACACATGCTGAGCCTATGCCTTTTGCCATAGATATTTAATTAATTAAACATGTCCTGTATAAATATTTCTTTTTTTGTGGCAATAAATTATTTATTATTATTATTACGTCTTTATTTTCTTTTTTCTTAGGTTTAGTTTTTTTACAGTATATATATCAAAAACAAAAATTAATAAAGATATTATAAAAAACCTAAACCTAGAGTTCCGCCGGTAGCGGGGCAGGGCCCAAGCAACCGGTGGTTAGGGCCGCAGAGTGAGGAACCTCCGGACAATACGCGCCGTTTTAACCTACCGTCTTCTGCATCTGACCCTTGATCCAACCGTCTAGCGAGAGCCTCTTAAGATGTTGATCGAGGCTCTTCGCTATTGTTGTCAGCAAGCTTAATAAAGCCGTTCGTCGAAACGACTATCGGGACAGTGATCGTCGAGTCAACATCCCACATGGCGGTTATAATTATTATTATTATATAGGTACATATGTATATGTAGATTGACGATAACTTAACCGTGGTTCGGATCTTTTTCTTATTAAGTAGTCGGTTCCAAAGGTAAAGTCCGTTCATGAGACAGTTGGCGTATTAAGATGGATATCTATTATAGTGAGTGGGATAGAAGATCCATAACGAAGAATGTCTAATGAAATAACTACACAATATGGGGCATTATGCAAATTAAACGGGACAAGAAATTATATTTTTTTTCATTTAGAGCTAAGAGAGACAATTTTGTGTAAACATCGGTCATTAACGAGCTTGTGAATCTATGCTTCGGCCGAAGTACCTACTATCTAGAAGGACTATTTATTATTAAACTATGTATAAATATGCCAGAAACAATTCCAAATGAGGAGACAAGCTTTATAGTTCATTTCATTCCAACAATACTCATAGTGCAGTTCGAAGCACTCTGTATATTCTCATCTTCTCTCGATCATGGCCAATGACACTGGATCGAAACTTCAAGGTTAATCAATACATAAACATATATAGCTAAGGAAATAACTCCCCTAAACTAGCCAAGTGCACACCTCCAGCAAGTCATGTTGTCAAAAACAATAACTCAGAGTTGACTGTAAAAACACATCCAAAAAAATTGAACCGACTTCAACACTCAAAAGTGTGAAATAACTTGTTGAAGTCGGTACCATGATAGTTCAAAAGTAACTATTATCAAAATATTGTTAGCAAGTCGGTACCATACCGACTTCCGTAAGTTATTTCACACTTTTGTGAGTGTTGAAGACGGTTCCATTTTTTGGTATTTTTGTTTTCACCCTTTTCAGTGACCTTTGCTATTCACGGGATCAATTGTCATTGTGTATGTTCGCCGGTTTCTCCACCAGCAGCTATAACGTCATCGACTTATGAGTAGCACTTTTCAGTTATTGGAGTGTAACTCAAAAACCGCTTGATCGATTTTAATAAAACAAGTAACAAAACGGAAAGCACCAGCTTACAAATAAAAAAAAGAAACAAAAAAGAGAAGAAAAACGGTTCGAATTGAAAACCTCCTCCTTTTTCTTAAGTCGGTGAAAAACTCCATGTTGTCAGCCTTGTCAAAAGAGGTAAGCCTGTAAGCACTTTAAAAAGCAAACTCACGTTACGTTTTAATACTAGTTCGTGAATATGCGGGTAATCTACGCCGTGATTAATAGGCATTTCCATTCAGTCTCTCCACCAGACACCGACAATGATAAACACCCAAAAATAACATCACCGTCACAACATCGACTACCATTTTACACGTCATATGCAATTCATAAATACCAAACATTGACAAAGACTATAAGAATTTGTGAAATCTAACTTTCCATTTACGTCACGCGTTTTGTCACTGCACAAGATTAAATAGTTGACAGTGAGTCATGTAGTCATTTTGTTTCTAATTTTTAAACTTTCGCGATTTGAACACATTGTTAATAAATCAATCGGGACTTGATCGCGAGCAAAACATTAAGTATTTACCTCGACGTTTCGACCAAGTTGCATTGGTCGTGGTCACGAGAAGACTTGAGGTAAATAAATTACTAAATGGTTTTCTCGCGATCAAGCCCCGATTGATTTATTAACAATTTTGTTTCTAGTTACAAATGGGTTAATCTTTTCACCCTGCGGGCATGATACCGGGAAATGGAGAAGAGGAAGGAGTGCGTTATATGGCATTTTTCATCTCGATATGACCAGGGGCCTAAATCCGTAATTATGTCAATATCGGCTCGGCTCACAAATGACGATCTTGACGGCTTTGGTAATACGTTACTTTTAATTCGTCCATATTTAATCAATCTTGATTAAGTCCTAAATCAACGAGTTATTTGCTATAGTCTGTTAGCACGCAAAATATCAAAAGCTCTAAATAAATAAAACATCCATTTATTGCCCAATAATAAGCAAGTACAGTAGACATAAATTAAAAATGTTTAATCAACTACTAAATCGGTATATATTCAATACTGGTATCGCCTCGCGGTTTTACCCGCGTGGTGATGATTGATGGCGATGATGATGATGATGAAAAGTAGCCTATGTGTTAATCCAGGGTCTAAACTATCTCCATACCAAATTTCATCGAAATCGGTGTAGTCGTTTGAGCCTGAAGAGGTAACAAACATACACACAAACTTTCGCATTCATTATATTACTAGCTGCGCCCCGCGGTTTTACCCGCGTGGTGATGAAAACCGGTGATGATGGTGATGATGTAAATAAGCCTATGTGTTAATACAGAATATAAGCTATCTCCATAGCAAATTTCATCGAAATCGGTGAAGCCGTTTGAGTCTGAAGAGGTAACAAACATATACACAAACTTTCGCATTCATTATATTACTAGCTGCGCCCCGCGGTTGTACCCGCGTGGTGAAGAAAACCGGTGATGATGGTGGTGATGTAAATAAGCCTATGTGTTAATCAAGAATATAAGCTATCTCCATAACAAATTTCATCGAAATCGGTGTAGCCGTTTGAGCGTGAAGAAGTAACAAACATACACACATATACACAAACTTTCGCATTTATTATATTAGTAGGATATGATATTCAAGCCGCTCTGAGCGTAGCAGACTTCTTGACTTGAATTTTTGAGGTTGTCTTATTGGCATCGGTTGAGCCTCGCACCGCAAGGAATCTGAAGAATGTATTAGGAGACTTGACACCCAGGACAGTGCACTTTAGGCAATGGGAACCAACTTTATTAGATTCGTGTCTCAATCAATATAATAAGATAAATTCCTTTCCCGTAATTATTTTGTTAATACTGTCTGAGATGTAAGATGTCATAATCATAAGAATATAGGAACTTAGTTAAGTTAATTATTTTAGAGCCAAACGCGCAAGGTGAATTCTAGTCGAGATTAATTAAGTTGTTGCTTATTAGACCCATTGACTTCTGGGTCACCGGGGCCTGGGTTCGAATCCCGGCAGGGGCAAACATATATGCGATGAGTGTAGGCGATTGTCCCGGGTCTTGGGTGTTTGTGTGCTGTGTTTGTGTGTATCCATGCCATCCCTGATACTGGAAATCCTAGATCCGGGGTTTGATTATGATATTTTTTTGTATTTGTAATTTCCTTTAAAAAGAAGTGCATATATTCCTTTATCTTATACAAATTTTATAAAAAAAAAACACTTAGGGTGCTAAAGTTTCTAATAATAACCGGTTTCATAAATTTCTGAGATATCTAGTGAGTATTTTAGAGTAAATATAGTTCTAATTTAGATTTTTCTAATCGCAAAACCAATAACTTAAGAAGTTACTAGTTACAAAACCAATAACGTAATCAGCTACTAGTTACAAAATCAATAACGTAATCAGCTTCTAGTTACAAAACCAATAACATAATAAGCTACTAGTTACAAGACCAATATCGTAATCAGCTACTAGTTACAAAGCCAATAACATAATAAGCTACTAGTTACAAAACCAATAACGTAATAAGTTACTAGTTACAAAATCAATAACGTAATAAGCTACTAGTTACAAAACCAATAACGTGATAAGCTACTAGTTACAAAACTAATAACATAATAAGCTACTAGTTACAAAACCAATAACGTAAGAAGTAACTAGTTACAAAACCAATAACGTAATCAGCTACTAGTTACATAACCAATAACATAATAAGCTACTAGTTACAGAACCAATAAAATAATAAGTTACTAATTACAAAACCAATAACATAATAAGTGACTAGTTACAAAACCAATAACATAATAAGTTACTGATTACAAAACCAATAACATAATAAGTTACTGATTACAAAACCAATAACATAATAAGTTACTAATTACAAAACCAATAACATAATAAGTTACTAGTTACATAACCAATAACATAATAAGTTACTAATTACAAAACCAATAACATAATAAGTTACTAGTTACAAAACCAATAACATAATTAGTTACTAGTTACAAAACCAATAACATAATAAGTTACTAGTTACAAAACCAATAACATAATAAGTTACTAATTACAAAACCAATAACATAATAAGTTACTAGTTACAAAACCAATAACATAATAAGTTACTAATTACAAAACCAATAACATAATAAGTTACTAGTTACAAAACCAATAACATAATAAGTTACTAGTTACAAAACCAATAACATAATAAGTTACTAATTACGAAACCAATAACATAATAAGTTACTAGTTACAAAACCAATAACATAATAAGTTACTAGTTACAAAACCAATAACATAATAAGTTACTAGTTACAAAACCAATAACATAATAAGTTACTAGTTACAAAACCAATAACATAATAAGTTACTAGTTACAAAACCAATAACATAATAAGTTACTAGTTACAAAACCAATAACATAATAAGTTACTAGTTACAAAACCAATAGTATAATTAGTTACTAGTTACAAAACCAATAACATAATAAGTTACTAATTACAAAACCAATAACATAATTAGTTACTAGTTACAAAACCAATAGTATAATTAGTTACTAGTTACAAAACCAATAACATAATAAGTTACTAATTACAAAACCAATAACATAATAAGTTACTAGTTACAAAACCAATAACATAATAAGTTACTAGTTACAAAACCAATAGTATAATTAGTTACTAGTTACAAAACCAATAACATAATAAGTTACTAGTTACAAAACCAATAACATAATAAGTTACTAGTTACAAAACCAATAACATAATAAGTTACTAATTACAAAACCAATAACATAATAAGTTACTAGTTACAAAACCAATAACATAATAAGTTACTAGTTACAAAACCAATAACATAATAAGTTACTAGTTACAAAACCAATAACATAATAAGTTACTAGTTACAAAACCAATAACATAATAAGTTACTAGTTACAAAACCAATAACATAATAAGTTACTAGTTACAAAACCAATAACATAATAAGTTACTAATTACAAAACCAATAACATAATAAGTTACTAGTTACAAAACCAATAACATAATAAGTTACTAGTTACAAAACCAATAACATAATAAGTTACTAGTTACAAAACCAATAACATAATAAGTTACTAGTTACAAAACCAATAACATAATAAGTTACTAGTTACAAAACCAATAACATAATAAGTTACTAGTTACAAAACCAATAACATAATAAGTTACTAGTTACAAAACCAATAACATAATAAGTTACTAATTACAAAACCAATACCATAATAAGTTACTAGTTACAAAACCAATAACATAATAAGTTACTAGTTACAAAACCAATATAATACCAACGGCAATATTCTAAAGGAGACTCGGCAATGTCTTAAATCAAAATTCAAATTATACAACTAACTAACTATGTTTGTCTGTACGGCGCACATGGTGGGGTAAGTGTATGATGACAACGAGTGAGTCATGCAGCTTGTGTAGTTATGTTTCAACTGTCTGATCTTTTTGGTTAAGTGCCAAGTGTAGTGTGTAATGTCCCGTATAATAACTACCTGGTTCGTATTGCCGATTCGGTGTTAATTTCCGTTAGTTTTTTTTTTTATGAGACATTAAAGCAGTATGTAAACAGCCAGTGTTAAATGTCTGCATTTCGTAATTGCCACATTTTTATAATTTTATAGCGTATAGGATGAGCGTAAATAAGAAGCAGGAAATGGTGCGCAGTGTTTATGTTGTGAAAAGGTGTGATTGGAAACATTATAATAATAATAATAATATAATATGGGACAACATTCACACAAGGTCTTCAGGTCCCAAACTAGGCAGAGCCTGTACTATGGTAACCTGATGACTGATATATACTTATATGCATACTTATATATATATATACTTATATACATATACACACCCAGACAAAGGTCAGAATAAATAATAATATAAATATATGATTATTACTCTTTTTCACTGTACACGACATAATTAACATTTCAAAAAATACACGATTATTAATATTACTTACTAGTAGCGGCCCGTATTTTCACCCGCATGGATTACGGTTTTTCCGCTGCCTCAACTATCCCACGGGAACTATACCTTTTCCAGGGTAAAAGTAGCCTATGTGTTAATGCAGGGTTTAAACTATCTCCATACTAAGTTACATCTAAATCGGTATAGCCGTTTGAGCGTGAAGAAGTAAAAAACATACACACAAACTTTTTTTATTACACTCAGACCCCTGCACTAAGATTCCCTGTGTCGCGGGAGGCATGGACACACACACAATAACAACACAAACAACCAAGACCCGGGAAAAACATCTATACTCATCGCACAAATGTTTGCTTCTGCCGGGAATGGCACCCAGGGTCCGGGAGATACAGAAGTCATGTAACTGACACTGACCACTGCGCCACGGCGACCGTCATCTAACTGCGTTACTTTTTTTGTTTACGTGTTATTCTGCAAATGCCGTGATACTCGTACATAAAATACTAAAGTTATGCTTACCTCCACTAAGCACAGTCGTGCCGTCGGCGAGTGCGGTTGCGGTACAGTACCGGGGCAGTCCTTTACTGCTTATGAAGTTCTTGGACCGTTTGCCTTGCTCTATGAGCTTCTGCGGCGGCATGCCCAACAGTTCTATTATACACGCCATCTGGTCTGCTTCATCCTCGCCGGGTAGTAGTGGGAAACCTGGAAAATATGCAACAGACTTATTGAGTATAACACAACATAACCTTACTGTTACCAAATATCCTATCAGAGTTCGAAGTATTTATGAACGTACAGCTTCTCGATACGAAAGTTTTAAAAGATTGCGTGTATACATAGATAGATATCTATGTATACACGCAATCTCTAGATATCTTTCTTTTTATCAATAATATTTTATGTTCTCTGTTACAGAGAAGACCCCGCGAAGGAGAGTTCTACGCTCTTGTCGCCGCTCGGACCTGAACCACTGAAGATGTCGACCGCAGTGATCGACGAAACGTCTGGAACGCAAGTTCCACTTAGACCACGGCCAAACAGCCCGGAAGCAATACATACAACATGCAACGCCGGCCGTGAAAGCCTTTGGGTTTACAATAATATTTTAAATTTGATAAACAACAACAAAATAAGTTTGAATAAAAAAAATGTTCTCTGCTGCATTTGTAGCTGTTCTAAAGAGTTTCAATGGTAGTGGTTCTCTTATTAAATCAAATTAAACTTAAACTGTGGAAAATAAGATTGATAAAAACTCGTCATCTCTCTCATTAAAGAAAGCGGTGTAAGGAGTTAAACGAATTTGAATTTTAGCGTAATATAATAGCGAGCTATTTCATTTTGCAGAACTTTAGTGAACTTTAGCTAGTTTGAGTGATTAACCGAATTAGGGCCAATATCTATCGCAAGAAATTCACACTAGTTAGTAACCATCCTAAATACTGGTCTGCATTCGTTTATTCTGGCAAGATATTTTAACATACTACTGAAAAAAAATCCCGTAAACTATAGAGATAATTTTGGTAACATCTCTGGATACAGTTAAATCTACAGAAAATACATCTACTAAATCATCGCGCTTCACTTAAGCAGACACTTGAACTTCACTAAGCTTGCAACCCAAAAAGGAGTAAAACCGAGGGGTTAGATTGGTTGACTCATAGCGGTGCATAAGCTGTCTGGTCGTCAGCGCCGCCAGACATAATAGCTTCAACTTTTTTGTCCGTCTGGGAACTTAAAACATAACTGATGGAGGATTTTAGCCCATCATTAAGTTCATAGTAGGTTCATATTCCCTTTGCAGTTTGTGCACGGCGTAAATTGTTTAATAACAAAGGGGCTGACGCGGAATGGACAACAAAAACACTGAGGTGAAAATGAGAGCGAATATATTTGAAATATATAAAAAAAAAACTTCAATTTAATGCTCAAGCATACTAAAGAACTACAGTAGACCTAGATAAATAAACACTATTAACAATATCCTACTTAATTAATATTCTACTTAGTTTAAACACTGACACATTAACTTGAGTAATTATAGAGCAATAGGGATAGACTCAGCTTGTGTTTCATTTACAATGTAGCAAACGAAACGCTGTTCAGCCTACCCCTTAAAATGAATGAAATGTTGAATTGCCTATTTTTTATCTAACGTTTGACCACTATCTCACTTGATGGTCAGTGACGATGTGGTCGAAGATGTTATCACGCTAGACCTAGAATGCTTACTGGCTCTCAAGCACTGGATGTCTAAACGCACTTCATTGCCTTCACACGCCTGAACCTTATGGTTCACTTCTCACCAAATAGCTTTGATAGTGATCACATGAAGACAAGTCTTCTCTTGACTTCGAACAACGTAATTTATACAAAAATGTCGAGGTTAGTAGTTAGAAAATAAGTTTTTGGCATTTGAATTAGCGCAAATAAACCAGCCAGTCTATATATAACACGAGTACAACGCGATAGTTTAAAACATTATAAACCACGTACGCACACATTTCACAAAGACAAAGTCTAATTTTGTAATCGATCCCCACCAGGCTCAAGCTTTTGATTAGGAAACATTGGTAGGGTACTTTCGAGTAACCCGCCTTGGCTAGCTACCACCCGCAGCAGTTGAGAGCCAGTAAGTAAGCATTCGAGTGTGATAACATCTTCAACCATATCGTCACTGCCCATCAAGTGAGATAGTGGTCAACGGCTAGATCTATACAGTATAAAAAAAATTACATTGTTGCTAGATAACATGGTGATACGGTATTAGTTACCACCAATACCAACCCCTGGCTGTATTATAATTGGTTACCACTGTCAAGTTATAAAAATTACGCGGTGTGATCAAACGATGTGTTTAGCAATGATATTTTACTAAAGATGACGTATATTCTGCGCGGTGCTCAGATTTTGTTCCTTTACGACATAAACATGCTTACTGCGACAGATAATACGGTACAAATAATATAGAAAAGGATAGCTATATGTTTAGACTTGCGCTTGAAATACGCGTCGCAATGAAAATTACTACAATTGACTTAATTTTGCCGCCTCAGTTTCCGCGCGCTTGTGCGACATCTACCTCATATAAACATATAATATCATTGGTGTTTAGGCAGTCCTAGGGAGCAAGTCCCCGTTCCAGGTCTAAGGCGATTCCACTTTCAAATGCGACACAGAAAATCAAGTGATAGAGAAGATAGCAGTTGAAATTATTTCAAAAATCTCTTACCAGTGAGCAGTTCCGCCAGTATACACCCCAACGACCACATGTCTATGGGCATGCCGTACCGCGCGCCCATCATCACCTCCGGAGCTCGATAGAACCGCGACTGGATGTACGTGTATACCCGTTGGTGCTCGTAACATGAGCTTCCGAAGTCTATCACCTGGAACACACAGAAAAAAAACGTTCAGTACCTTAAATCGTACTAATATTATAGATGCGAAAGTTTGTGTGTACGTTTGTTACTTCTTCACGCTGAAACGGCTACACCAATTTCATGAAATTTCGTATGGAGACAGCTTATAACCCTGTATAACAGAGGCTTATTTATAAATAAAAATAATGCTTCTGGACGAAATGTAGTGTGGAATGGTAAAGCCGAAAATGCTTACACGGAATATCGTTGCTCGGGGTACCTTCACACGACTTTCCGACAACTTCAATAAAACTAGTCTCTTCTAATTCGATACCAAAAGTACAGGTAACGAACAGGTAAATCCGGTAGAACCCTGTATAGTCTGTAGATTATACATTGGGTCGGGCTTAGAGTGTTACCTGTGGGCTTATACAAGTTGTATCGCTTCATAGCGATTCTCTTTCTCTAACCGCTAACGATGAAAATTCGTTCTCGTTGATCACGTGATATATTGCTTTGGAGTTTCAATCTCATATATGTTTACTCTCAGCGTTAACGCTTGTACAAAGTTACTATGTCTAGTAAGTCTGTAAGGTCTTTCGTATGAATCAAGGCCTGCCTGTCACGGCGAGAGTTGACCAGTTACTAAAATATGCAGTTATATACCTACATTAATAAATAAAAGTCACAGAGGATTTTGCTGTAACTTGCCTCATTATCATGTTTTTTTTTATTATTATTGAGAACTAGCGGCCCGCTCCGGCTTCGCACGGGTTTAACAGTATTTCTCCACTATTTAATGGATGTTATTATACATATTAACCTTCCTCTTAAATCACTATATCTATTTAAAAAAACCGCATCAAAATCCGTTGCGTAGTGAAGCTACACACTACAGACGCAACGGTCCGTACCTTTTTTTAATTACATTTGATTTTTTTACTATTATGCGTACTACACAACAGGTTCGAAATTAATCTAGATGAACTAATTGAACAACTAAGTGAAGTTACAAACTAAGTGAGTTTACACTATATGATACTGCGAGTACCTATAACAATATTTTCATATTTAATTTTATATACATTATCATGTACCTATTACCTCATTATCATGTTGAGGTAGGTTAGGTTTACGTTTAAATACTCTATGAATTCTAAATTTAAAATGATTTTATTATACAAATATTACGAAATAAATTTCACTCAATCAAACAATGAGATACATAGATATTTACAAAATTAGAACAATGCATCGGTTCTTAGCTCTTGTTACGATGTGTCACTTAAGTTTGTTCTTGAACGCATCTTTACTCTTACTTGTTTTTAGATCACTTGGTAACTTATTGAAGTGTTACCAGAATCAAACGCTTCTTCTGTACCTACATATCTAGCAAATATTGTAATTTGTCATCATCATCATCTCAGCCATAGGACGTCCACTGCTGGACAAAGGCCTCCCCCATTGATTTCCACAAGGACCGGTTGGAAGCGGCCCGCATCCAGCCCTTGCCTGCGATCTTAGTCAGGTCGTCTGTCCACCTGGTTGGTGGCCGTCCTATGCTGCGCTTGCCAGTCCGTGGTCTCCACTCGAGAACCTTTCGACCCCAACGGCCATCGGTTCTTCGAGCTATGTGACCTGCCCACTGCCACTTCAACTTGCTAATCCGCTGGGCTATGTCGGTGACCTTTGTTCTTCTACGGATCTCCTCATTTCTGATTCGATCGCGTAGAGAAACTCCGAGCATAGCCCTCTCCATAGCTCGTTGTGCGACTCTGAGCCTGTTCAGAAGGCCCATAGTCAGGGACCACGTTTCAGATCCGTAAGTCATCACTGGTAACACACACTGTTCGAAGACCCTCGTTTTCAAGCATTGTGGTATTTTGGACGAGAAGACGTCTCGGAGCTTCCCGAACGCTGCCCAGCCGAGTTGGATTCGACGATTGGCCTCTTTCTCAAAGTTGGACTTACCTAATTGCACTGTATGTCCTAGGTATACGTAATGGTCAACAACTTTGAGAATCGAGTTTCCGATTGATACTGGGGCGGGCGCAACATGGGCATTTGACAGAATTTTCGTCTTGTCCATGTTCATTTTGAGGCCCACCCTTTGGGAAACTCTGTTGAGGCCTTCGAGCATCGTGCTAAGGTCTTCCATCGATTCTGCCATGACCACAATATCGTCGGCA
Organism: Apeira syringaria; assembly: GCA_934044485.1. Lineage (NCBI taxonomy): Eukaryota > Metazoa > Arthropoda > Insecta > Lepidoptera > Geometridae > Apeira > Apeira syringaria. Next base: position 5,693,590 of record OW203672.1, on the reverse strand, counting down.
AACCGAAGGTGAGTGATGTACTCGCCGTTGATGTTGATGCCGAATCCTTGCCATTCCAAGAGCTTGAAGGCGTCTTCCAATGCGGCAGTGAACAGTTTCGGAGAGATAACGTCTCCCTGTCTCACGCCTCTTTGCAATGGAATCGCCTTCGAAACTTGCTCTTGTACTCGGACCGACATGGTGGCGTTATTGTACAAACACTTCAACACTTCGATATACCGATGGTCAATACGGCACCGCTGGAGAGACTCTAGCACCGCCCACGTCTCGATCGAATCAAAGGCTTTCTCATAGTCCACAAACGCTAAACATAAGGGCAAGTTATACTCTTCGGTCTTCTGTATAACTTGCCGCAGCGTATGGATGTGATCTATGGTGCTGTAGCCTTTTCGGAAACCGGCTTGTTCGGGAGGCTGGAAGTCATCAAACCTACGTTCGAGACGATTCGTGATGACTCTTGAAAACAGCTTGTAAACATGGCTCAGAAGCGAAATGGGTCTGTAGTTCTTAAGCAATGTGTTGTCACCCTTCTTAAAGAACAATACCACAATGCTTCTGTTCCATGCTTCCGGCGTTGACCCTTCGAGGACAACGGAATTAAAGAGCTTCTGTAGGACTTTCAGTATCGGTGAGCCACCCGCTTTCAGAAGCTCTGATGTGATTCCGTCATCACCCGGTGCCTTGTTGTTCTTAAGCTGCTTCAGAGCCATCCTAATCTCGTACAGGCTGATGTCCGGGATGTCTTCGGTATAGTGCCGGGTTAGCTTGGCTCTTGGGTCTTTGGCCAAGCTGTCAACAGGTTTAGTGACCGAAGTGTATAGCTGCCCATAGAACCTCTCGATCTCTCCAAGCACCTCTGCTTTGGTCGACGCTATACTGCCATCATCTCTCTTCAGCTTAGTCATCTGGCTTTGCCCAATAGACCTGTCTCTTGCAAACATTTTGGAGCCTTTTCTCCGTTCGATCGTATCTTTAACACGATTTGTATTAAAGGTACGGATGTCGTGTCGCAAGGATTTCCATATTCGTCTATTGAGCTGCCTATATGACGTAGCATCATCGGATGATTGCAGTTGCAATGAGCGTCGTTCAGCCATGAGGTCAAGGGTATGGCTGGAGAGTTTTTGAGGTCTATCTGTGCGGCGGGGTCTAAAGAGCTTAGACCCCACTATGTGGACAGTTTCTACAAACCTGTTGTTGATCTCCTCCACCGACGCAAAGTTCTCAAGGCAAGAAAAGCGATTGGATAACTCAAGTTGAAAGCTTTCGGGGTTTTGGATATGGACATTTTGGGGTCGGAGCGTGGATTTCATCAAACGGGACCTCTCAAGTTTAACATTAATATTCAATGTGCCTCTTACCATGCGGTGATCACTACCGGTTTTGACCATGTTGATCACAGAGACATCATTGAATATTTGTTTCTTGGTGGTCATGATGAAATCGATCTCATTTCTTGTGGAACCGTTGGGGCTCAACCAGGTCCATTTCCTTTGAGGCGGCTTCTGAAAGAAAGAGTTCATCATAAAGAGTCCCTCTTTCTCCATGAAGTCGGCCAGCCTCTGTCCCCTAGGGTTCCGTTGTCCATAACCAAATTGCCCCACTCTCAACTCTCCATCACATCTTTCGCCCAACTTTGCGTTAAAGTCCCCCATAACAACATTGTAATGGGTCTTGGAGGTATGTATGGCCCTACTAATGTCCTCATACATAGCCTCTACCTCCTCATCGGTTCCGAGTTTCGAGGTCGGTGCATATACCTGAATGACCTTCAACGAATATCTGCTTGATATTCTGAGTATTAGGTATGCCACCCTGCTCGAAACGCTGTCGATGGTAATGATGTTGTTAATGAGGGACTTGCGAACGAGAAATCCGACACCGCCTTGGGACTTTTGATCACCTTCCCGGTAGTAGAGCAAGTTACCGGATTTGAGGGCTATGGTGTCCTCACCCTCTCTACGGACTTCACATAACCCTAAGATATCCCAGTGTAACTTACTCATTTCTTCTTCCAGTTCGACGATCTTCTCGTCTGCCAACAAAGATCTTATGTTGTGTGTTACCAGGGCCAGAGGTCGTTTTTTCAGGGAGTGGTAGCCGGGAATCTGCCGGAGATTCTTAGCACCCCCTGCTCCACCGTTACACTGGCCGCTACCGGAGCCAGCATTAGCGGAGCTGCCGGGGACTGGGGGCCTGGTCTTTATTTGCACTATCATAAGGGGGGGTTTGCCAATACTCGCCACGCTTGGCAGGCGGGTTGGCGAGCGCAGTATGATGTGTGAACCTCAGAAGGCGCTGCTGCCCACCCTCTGGTACGTGATCCCTTAGCCGATTCTTACGGCACCCACGGGTAGAGATGGGGGGGTACTATTCTTAGCCGGTACCCCACGGTAAGTTGTAATTTGTATCTGTATGTATATTCGTGTAGCACATATCTGTAATTATTATATAAAACTAATATTAATTGTTGTTGAATCGTGCCGTGACGTCATTTAACAGGGACCCAACGGAAGACCAGCGCTGGTTTAAAATCTACTATATGCTGAGTTGGGAACCAATTTATGACATACACTATATCTTTCTTTTTGTTATTTTTCTTATTTTTTTTCTTATTGGGTTCTCATGTGTGTTGTGTGTCATAAATAAATGTGTTTTCTTCTTCTTCTTCTTCTTCTTCTTCTTCTTCTAAATAATATGTAGTGTGCCATAAAGTATTATGTTTTGTAAACTTTGCATTTCTATTTTTACCGTGAGCAGTATATAACGTAAACTTCCTTGTTTTCATAATACACATCGAGCAAAACTTACAAATGGCATCACGCTCATGTTTACAAACAGACATATTGCACTATGCAATATTGATGGACTGCGAAAAGATATTTGACTGTTTTTCTCATATGCTTTAAGCTGATATTCATAATATTTGTATCATCGAAATCAAATTTAGATTACTGGGTACGTCTTATATTGGATTATTGAAAACAGGTCTCATATTTGGTTTGATTGTGTTTACTTCGTAAGCACTTATGCATCAAGATGAAATATGTTGTGATACCACTGACCCAAAAGTTGTGATTTACGTAAGTAGATAACCATCTGTATGAATTAAGGTAATTTACTAAATTGGAGTTATATTTTACAAATCGCAGAATGAGTTTAAGTATGAACAAATATATTTAGCCAAGGTTTACTTATACCACATTAGATAATATAGTTCAACTCGAGCCGAAGTATGTAAATAAAATGTCTTTGATATATGTTTGCCAAAATATGTCAATTATCTTTTCAAATGCCCTTATATCCTTACAGTCACTTTGTAGCAAAATATTTATTTTTTTCTCACACTCACACCCTCGCACGAGGATTTGCGGGAGAAATGGACACACACAATTACATCACACAAACATCCAAGACCCGGCGCAAAACACCTACACTCATCGCATAAATGTTTTCCCATGCCGGGTTCTAACCCAGGGTTCCAGGGGACTAGGAGTCACGCTACTGACGACTAATCCACGGCGACCGTATTTACGTGCTCCATTAAGTATTATCTCAAGAGATATCTAGATTTTTTTATCGATCTTGGCATATTTCACTTGCTTCTTTTAAGCACATTTTCTTCCTACCATGTGCGTCAGTTAAGAGTACTCACGACCTCTTTGTTGTGTGTTGCATGGCGATCCATGCAACATGACACTATGAATCAACGGCCTTTATTTCGAACCTTCAATGTGGTCAGCCGCTTCCATCCGGTTCTTATGGAAGTCAATGTGGGAGGCATTATGTCCAGCAGTGGAAGTTCTATGGCTGAGATGATAATAATGATGATATGGTCAGTATTTTCGAAGAAGTATTAATTTAAGGATTGTTAGTGATAATGACTAACAATATTTGATATTTACCAAAATGGGACTAAATTTGACTAAAAAACGTTAAATAATTACAAATTAAGTTATATATTTTAATAACAGTTAATTAATACATTAAAGTTATATAATAGTAGTAATAGTAAGTATATAATGGTAGTTAATACACTAAGTTATACATTAGGTATATATTCAAATAACATTCAAGGTATATAGTGTAATAAAAAAAAATGCTACACATCCCAATCTTTTTAGACAAAGGAACTCTCAAATAATGTAGATTAAACACACAATAAACAATCGAAACGTTCATATATAAATCAACCTCACAATAACCGACAATAACAAAGGCATAATCGTTCAAACGCACGCACTTGCGCCGGCGCAGGTCGAATCGATCTTAGCGCGCGTGCGTCAATCGTTGTGTGCTATGGCTGAATGACCCATTGTCTATGGCCAAGTACTTTAGGCATCTTCTCATTGTGTAAAGTTTTTGTGGGAATATGGAGGCTTATTTAAACATTATATATATATATATATATATATATATATATATATATATATGTTCGACGGCAATATCCATATTGCGACTAAGGCCATTTTATAGCGTGAAATGAAAACAAATCTTCATGAAATCGTCGGACTAGAATAGAATATAATGTACAATAATAATTACGCAGTTCAAAAACTATACAAACCGTCTTCCACTTCCGTTATATAATTTAACAAAAATTATTGCTGAAGGGAAATACAAATCAAAAAATGTTCTAGGTATATTTCGTATTTTGTTGATTTTCTTAAATAAATCAATTTCGAATAATATCAATAATTCATATAAAATTGAAAGGATAATAAAGAGAAAAAGATTATGACTACGGGTACCAAGATATCGGACTATGTTAATAATACCAAGATCCCGACGCAAAAGTGAGCAATTAATGGAATTTAGCTTTTATTTACTAATACATGCTCGAGATACATTTTTCCAGACCTCATTCTGTATCGAATGAGTTATGGAGCTTTATCAAGAATTCACACGTTTTTAACTAGCCTAATATAGTAGTTTATGAATCTGGATCATAATAAGGGTCCTTAAAACACGAGTGTCTTAATACCAAATTATGTGCAGTTTCATACACTACTTTGAAATTTACCTAAAATCACAGCATATGTTTGCATTTATTTTAAACGTTTAGCGCCAAGATCCATTTACTTGGCGCGCATGCGTGTTGCGCCGCGTCCACAGACTATAATTATGTAGAAAAACTGCATTGCAACCTTCTTGGTCCAGCTGAAGCTGTATCGAAATGTTAACTTATTTTCGATAAAAAATTTAAATTTATTTCGATTTATTGTCTATAAAGTATTTTCCATTTTTTATATTTCAGTATGAGATTAGTTAAAATATATTTTTAAATATGTAAGTTATGAAGTGATACGATTCTAATTATAATAGGCGATGATGCATTCATGTCCAGAATAATTTTCATTGAAATGATAAATATATAATCTTATAAATTATTGAAATATCTGTATATAAATCTATATTCTATTTCTATATTGTATAGATTACTTAATTATTCTTTTAGATTAATGATCACTGTGGATTAATGTTAACTGAAATACCCGAAGCTTATATCGGTTCTATTCTCTTCCAAAAATATCGTCCATAAGAATGGACAATATTTGTTTACGTTTACGAATAATAAGTGAATCTAAAAGTGAAAGCGTTAAACGGTTTCACTTTCGATTCTGCTTCAAATTTTCTGTCAGCTTTACACATGATATATTTCTAACCTGCCTTCTCGTGTTTCTGCGTTAGAGAAAATTAATGTAAAGAAATAATCCTACTTCATTCCCATCCGCAAAAATCCAAAACTTCCTTGACTTACCCTGCCTTTCCCTAAGCGCACCGATGATGAACCGTCTAATACTGTAATTGTCACTATATTCCTTGAAGCGAGTTGAATGTATTCTCCAAGAGCTCACGACAGTAGTGGGACGGTGGTTTGTGTTCTGAGAAGCGACAGTATCATTGGCAGACGTCCAATGACCTAATCATCGGATTAATATTTTTTTAATTTTTACACTGCTACTGTAGCGATAACTTTGCTTGTTGATGAATCGTCATCTTTTTATTGTCATCGGTACTTACATCATAGTTAATAAGTATCTTAGGCAGACTTGATTCATCGCAGATCAGCGGGGTTACTGACACTCGATTCCCATCGTAAATTGTGATTTCGATCGATTGATACTCTTGAATGAAACACAAGCGCACGATTGGAATCGAGTTTGATGGAATTTGACACAAATACAAAATGACGTTGAATGAGATTGGAACTGATTCGGATTAGAATTGGATTGACCTTGAAACTGAGTTCAAGAGTAAGCCAGCTGATCGTAACGCAGGTCAGGATAGAGGTCAAACGCAAAATTATATGTTTTTACACTTTACCAATAACGGTCCTAATAATCAAATAATCTAACCTAATCCTCTACAGCTTTACAAAAACTATGCTCCGAATAAAACTGCGTGAAAAATATATTTATAAATTTATATACCTATGAAAGGTGAACCACGTACTCGTATATCGAAGCGTCGTTTTTTTTTAAACGTATATTCGTTCATAAAACCAAACTCTAGCACAACTCCTTAACTGAATGATTTCACTCTTATCGACATAGGAAGATGAGCTCAGAAAATTTCACACGCGATATATTTTACGTATATTTTTAGTTCATAAAATCGACTATATATGGTGGCAAAATATCGTTGACATTTATGTTATTTGGAGGGTTCATTGTTTGGGCTCTGCAAAAGCATGCAGAATCTTGCGTAGTCCCATAGTCATATTTGTATCATTCCTTATCCGTATGATTAATTACGAACTTCGTAACAGTGGCCCGTAATACGAAGTACAACATTTAACAACAACTAAAAGCCATTTATTTCATTCCATCCAATATCAAAACATTCAACTGCATAGTGTTTTTCATACCGCAAAGCGAGTGTCATGAGTGTGATAATGTAAAATACATTTGTTAAATTCGTCTCGAAACAAACAAATATGTTTTTTTTTTACCAGTCCAGCCCTCGATTTAACTGTATCTATTTATATAGCATTACAGTTTTAACTTTTTTTTAAAACCAGTTCGGTTCAAGAATTAAAATCTACGCGAATCGCCATTGCTAAAATACTATTAAGAAAGTTCACAGACATATTTTGGATAATAAACTACTATTACAGTAACGGATAATGGGAAAATGAAGTAGCCCATTTTTCCATTATCCTAAAACCTAGATAATTTCATCAGTAACGAATAAATGGCTCCTTCATTATGGAACGTTTCTGCACTGCATCACATTAAACGGTCTGTAGAGACACTCCAGACCAACTGGCAAAGGTCAGTCACACTTCTATTTTAGGTTAAAAACATAAACTTACCAAATGGACCAAATATCAATTCACAAAAAATGTTGGTCTATATATAGACAAATGTTTTGAGAATATACGGCATATGCTTTATATTCTCAATTGGTTCCAAACATTTTAATTATTTATTAATGATACCAATGCCGAGGCATAAAAGCTCATCGAAAGCTAAGACAAAATATGATCGTCCAAATCCTTGGCCAATGTGGACAAAACGCTCTTCCAATATTTACCAACGTCTTGCCAGACGTAACATTATTTTTTTGCTTTTGGCAAATTTCCTCAAAGCACTAATTACCATGTGAATGCTGATTGAATGACAGCACTTCTTTTCTAGGAAGCTTTATCGAGTTAGATAAGAAAAATAAACAGTACCTTTTCGATTCGATTCCAATACAGAGTAGAATTCAATTGGCTCACTGCAGTATTCTCCCTGCCGAAATTTATTCATTGAAATATAAAACTTCTATTCTCTACGAGCAAGAAATTCTTACTTGCATTTCGTGAGTACAAACACATTTACTTGTCTGCAAAGTTTAGGCGCAAGTATATTTATAGATTCATCCAATTCGTCAGTACAATGTGTTCATAAAGTGAAACAGGCTACGTTAAAATCATATATACAAGACCATTATGATAGTAAGGACAGTTCGAAGCGTAGAACGGTGAAAATAGAAGCCGAATAATAACTAGTTAACTTCAGATTGTGCAATAAACTTCATGCTTAATGCAACTGTTCTGCACAATGATAGAACTAGAGCGATCCAAGAAGTATTTTATTCATACGTGACTTCGATAGAACTCAACATTGTTCTCTAAAATCTTCCTGCAGAAAATTTTTCAGATGTTCGAACCTACATCGCACACATCCCATAAATGCGAAAGTTTATGTGTATGTGTTTTTTACCTCTTCACGCTCAAACGATTTCGATGAAATTTGGTATGGTGTGATGAGATGGTGGTGAGATAGCTTATAACCTGGATTAACACATAGACTTATTTATATCATCACCGGTTTTCATCACCACGCGGGTACAACCGCGGGAGACAGCTTGTATTATATGTAGTGTTAGTATTTATTAAGTTATACACACGTAAACAACGCTCCTCGGTAATACCGTAAGCCTTCCTTGGAATTGTTATAAATTTAAATCATTTAAACAAATCAATTCGGCAAGTCCAGTCCAAATACGGCTTGGTTATACTGAAAAAGGCGATGGGCTATAGGTGATGGAAACTCGCAATACCGGACCAGCAAAGCTAATTACGTAAATGGTACAACATGGCGGCGATTTGCGACAAGATGGCTGCTATGACAGATTTTGAGAAATAATGATATGGATAGACAGGAAACGAAGGGAAAGCAAGACGTACAGAAACCACAAAACAGAGCGAGTGACGTCCAAAATATATAATGAACCAAGAAGGAAGCTTAAGGATCAAAATTCGAAGTACTGCGAACTTTCTATACAACCTATTGACAATAAAGTAAAAGAAAAGAACAGTACAGACTCCGCAAGAGAGAGAGAGAGACAGAGAGATGTATGAAAAATCTAGAAGGTTTTAAACGATGGATTTAATATGTATCTGTTTGGGGTTTATTAAAACATTGATAAGGGCAACTGCCACTTTGTTTATCGCTTGGGATCCGTTGAATTCAAGAGGCATGATATAAATAGAAACGATATCATTTACTTAGAAACTCCAGCGTTTCATCCTACTTTTACAATGTTATGGTTAAATAATTCAATTGCTTCCAAGACTTTACACAATTTATGGTTGCGTCAATCACTTTTGACGTACAACTTACTTTTGCTGAGATTTATGATTTTAGGAAATCTCATTGTTTTGGAACGATTTCCAGCGAATACAATAAGTTTTGTAACGCATATATCTGGCCATAAATTTAATCTCGATAGAAATCGGCTGTTTACGTAAAAAATCATAAGCGCTTTTTGCGTTTACATATTCACTTCACAGAAATAATATAATGATATATTAAACACCAGCTGACCTGACAGCGGCTTAGCTCACATGGAAGAAACACAAATGTAAAGTCGATGAAATAGGTATAAGATATTTGTCAATAGTTATAAATATTTGAACAATATTCTAACAACACGGGAAGCACCAGCTTTCAAATAAAGTAAAAACGATCAAAATACGTTAGCCCAGTCGAAAGTTATGCGGTAAAAAACAGAAAATAAATCAAACATACGGGTCGAATTGAGAACCTCCTCCTTTTTAAAAGTCGGTTAAGAATACATAAAAATCGGTCAAACCGATTCGGAGAAGTTCGGTTACAAACACTGTGACAAGAGAATTTTATATATTCAAAGATAGAACTGCGATATCAATATATCTAATTCATTATGTTAAATTATTTTTCGCGCACCAAGACACCACTCACTATTCCTCGAAATGTGAGGCGTGTAATACACTGAGTATAAATGTTTAATAACGGTATAGGTGTTTGGAAGCTTCACATTTTCGCGTCAGGATTATCTACACAATACCGCTCGAATACGCCGAGCTTAACACAATTACCTTTTACTTTGAAGACCATTGTTTACTAATTGTTATGTCTTCGCGTTGGATTAGAACTATCATCTCATCTGTGTCTCGCATATTACGGAGAACCTTCCAGAGGAGAATCATACGCCTTGTTTACTGGGAACGGTGTAATTAATAGACCCTTTTCCTCCTGGAAATTCGTGATGACGTCGTTTCTTGGTAACAAGATATTCATGCTTACTGAAGCCGGGGAAAGAAGAGCCGCTCTTTGCTCGGAATAAATATTCTTTTGGACTTTTCTCTTTAATAATAGTTTCGAAAAAATGAAGACTAAAACATTAACGTAGATATAATATTGTTAAGAATAGGTAATTAGAACCACGGAACTGATTTTATTTATTAACATTCACACAAGGTCTTCAGGTCCCAAACTAGGCAGAGCCTGTGCTATGGTAACCTGATGACTGATATCGATACTTATATACATATACACACCCAGACACAGGTCAAACAAACATGTTCATGCACACAAATGTTTCACCTGTCCGGGAATCGAACCCGGGACCAACGGCTCAGAAGGCAGAGCGCTACCAACTGCGCCAACCGGCCAGTCAAATGATTATGAGACATCATTGTGAGAAAATCAAATTTCATTAATCCAAATACATATAAAAATTTAGCGAAATGCTAACCGAAAAAGCAACTATTCGGCGTTTGCCTTATGATGAAATAATTTCCAACTTATTTCACTTATTTACAGACCAAACGACCCCGAATGGGACCTAGACAAGATGCATCGCTTACTAGCGATTCTCTTTCTCTTACCGCTTCCGCTTCAAACTGTCGTTATCGCTTGGCAAAATGGCGTTTGTCTACGAATTTGTATGGATTCGGCGCTAGGGAGAATAGAAACGCATTGTACATTGTCTGCCAATTTCCTATTCGCTTTCGTTGATCACGTGATATATCGTTCTGAATTGTCAATCTCATACATTTTTAATCGACTTCAAAAAAAGGAGGAGGTTCTCAATTCGACCCGTATGTTTTTTTTTATTTATTTGTGTTTTTTTACCGCATAACTTCCGACTGGGTGAACCGATTTTGATGATTATTTTTTTATTTAAAAGCTGGTGCTTCCCGTGTGGTCCCATTTCATCAATATCGGACGAGCACTTTTTTAGTTACAAGTCAAAAACTGAAAAATGCGTGCTTATACTACACGATATTATAGTAGCGGGTGCAGACATCGGTGAACATACCTACACCACAATAACAATTGATCCCATGAGTAACAAAGATCACTAAAAAGAGTGAAAAAAAATTTGTTTACCAAAAAATGGAACCGACTTCAACACTCAAAAGTATGAAATAACTTGTCGAAGTCGGTACCATGAGCACTATATTTTGATATCAGTTACTTTTGAACTATCATGGTACCGACTTCAACAAGTTATTTCATACTTTTGAGTATTGAAGTCGGTTCCATTTTTTGTTAAAAAATTTTTTTTAAGTTTTCTCTCAGCGTTGCCGCTCGTAGAATGTTACTATGTCGAAGCCTACAGTTCTTAGGAATCGCTCTTACGTGAACGTTCGCAACAAATCACCACCTCAGTGGCTCCCCACCCTCGGGCATCTGTCCAAGACTTCACTTTCCCCGTACCCCACATCTCCAGTCCTCAAATCCGACCATTTCTTCGCAACGGTGACGAAAAAGCGTGTATTTCTTCGAACGCCACATTATTCAAAATTAGCGATTCGTGCGAAAACGTGTAACATTTTAACATTTTCTTTTTAATTATGCGGTGAAGCCGTGACGCTAGTGGGACATAGCCCACATCTGTCTTGTCTATTGACCATTGGAGCACAACTGAAGAGTGTACTAACATCTGACATAATATCACACTCATAGGAATTTAGACTTTAAAATCAACATGACATTAGTATACAATATTTAATTTCGAATGTTCTCATTGTATCCACTTTACGCAACATTATGTCTTGAAGGTTATGCATAGTTGGTACATTGTTTTTCTGCGGTTTTCAGTTTTCTTGACCTAGTTTCTTTAAATGAAAATGTTGCAATAGATTAATTAAGACTTGTGGGCATATCGTGATTCTAAGAAACTTTTTAAAATCTAGTGCTAACTGTTTGAAAAATATCAGGAATCGTACTTACTGTCATCCCATTTAACAATCTAGACAGAATAATAAATTCTGAACTCGGAAAAAGGCAAGTCTACGTATATTAAATTATTTAACAATTCTTGTTAATATATATCCATGCTAAGTCAAAAACGCCCCTCGATTTCAATGAAAATCTGTACATGGCTAACATTATGGTTAGGATTAACACATAGGCTTATTTTCATCACCATCACCGTTTTTCATCACCACGCGGGTTAGTCCCCTGGCGTAGCTAGTATTTAATAATAAGAAACGGCACAGCCGAAATTGCAGCGCCTAGAAACATGATTTTAACGGTCGTCGTGGTTCAGTGATCAGTGACACTGACTTTACAACCGCAGCCCAGGTTTGAATCCCGGCTGGGGCAAACATTTCTCTGATGAGGATAAATGACCGAGATCAATTTGTTCTCGGGTCTTGGATGTTTGTGTAATGTGATTGTGTATGTCCATACCTCCCGTGAAACAGGGTATCCTAGTGCGGTACGAGTTTGAATGGATATGAATGCGTATGAAATTTTACATAGAGATTCCTTAAATTACGATTACTAAGCGATTTTTAGAATAAGACGTTAATACAGGACAAGTTTTGCATCAAACTGCGTAATTTGAGGTAATATTGTATTAATAACAAAATTGTATATTGAACTATGAATGCATAAATGTGATTTCTTAATAAATATAATTAAGGGTTTTCTGCTAGTTTAGAAGCTATAACGGGTATTATAATACACATCATAGACGCGGGTAAAAATGCGCAGCGCAGCTAGTCTTTAAAAATTAATTAAATACGCAAAATTCACGTACATACATACCACGCAGAAGTACCTCCTTTCACAACTGGAAAGCGTAAACGCTTGTTCATAATCGTATTTTAGGATAAGAGACACGTGCGTTAAAGACTCTCGGCTAATCTGTGTAATTACGCGTACCTACTGACAATGTGTAATCTGTTGGATTATGTATACCAACTACTAGTTAATCTGTGATTATTTATAGCAGCTCCGTAAGGCATTATGACATTACAAAACAATTACGCGATATTACGTACAGTAGTGAGTGAATGGTAGGTATAGTTTGAGTCTGAAAACTATCGCGAGTTTCTTTTTTCTTTTTTTCTTTCTTTTTTCCAGTGTTTACCACGTGAGTCCTAGTCGGTTTGTTACATTACAATTGTAGGTATAGTTTTTGTGATTTATTATGTCTATTTACGACTTGCTTTTTTCAATGGGCGATTCGCACGCGTTTCTAGTAAAATATTTTGTGGTAGGTAGCTTACAAATGCAGGCAAAGATAAAATGGGTCTAGCATGCCTCAGATTAATTTTGAATTACTTTAATACTTTATGCGAGGAGGTCAAAAATCTTGGCTAGTAGGTAATATATATCTAAGTATATTATAATAATGTGACTACACTAACCGTTAAGGATTTGCGATAGTTAGCTATGCGTCTTTTGTGATTTCGGGGATGAAATATATGGTTTACTAGCTATGGTCCGCCGTTTTACCCGCGTGGTGATGATTGATGATGATGACGATTATAAAAAGTAGCCTATGTGTTAATCGAGGGTCTAAACCATCTCTTTACCAAATTTCATCTAAATCAGTGTAGCCGTTTAAGCGTGAAGAAGTAACAAAGATACACACAAACTGTCGCCTTTATAAAATTAGTAGGATAGGATTTGTTTTTTTGTAATTGGTGGCAAACAAGCAAATGGGCCGCCTAATGGTAAGCGATTAACTGGATGTCTGTAATAATGGGGGCATTACGTATACGTTGCCAATCCTTTTTAAGTTTCTGGTAAGTCTCCTTTTGAAGAATGTGATGGATAGATAAATAAAAAAAGTGAGAAAAAAACATCATATATGGTGGCTTTGACAGAGTGAACAGGGGCATAACAAAGTAGATATGCCTAGCCAGAGGAAGCCCGAGATCTCTACCTACCCATGTGTACTTATACTCTAGCAGGTTCCACGTATAACATCTATTTCAAACGACTGCCATAGCTCCAACAGATGGTGATAAAAAAAAATACGGATAGTTAGCACTAAATATTCTGCATGTTTAATATCATTGATATGGATAGTGCTCGGCGCGATCCAATTACTCAAAGAACCTTATCCAAACATCAATGCGATACCCCTAACCCTAATAAAACGCTTTCACAGAAAATATGATCGTCGTAAGGATGTAAATTTATTACGTTTGCCGTAAAAACTGTCTCAATATTTGGGTTTATTGGTTTTTCTGCTAATTGATATTTTGTAATTGATTTTACAACTGTAACGAGATAATATTTAGGTTTATGATATTAAAACTCAGAGTCCGTACCGTTTCGTCTGCTCACGAGTTTGACTGACTTTTTAAAACACTTTTGGCACTAGCTTTTCTCTCTAAAATCTAAACTAGAAACGCGACAGCAACCAAACATCAACCAAGGACATTTATACCTAAGCTTAACTTAGCACTTACACCAAATCTAAAGACACTTAGTAAAGCGGGAACGCCGAGCGAAGCTCGGTAGCCTATGTACTATTATTATATTATAGATTTACAGCAAATCGACTGACTATCTCCGAGGGAATATGTAGTGGGGGAAAACTGAAGTTTTAGAGTGCAGATGGACGCCAGGAGCCATTCCCCCACCATAAAAAGTCCTTGTGGTCAGGATCTGCAGCCATGAACTTATCGAACACAGAGATTATTTTATTACATAAAAGAAGTATTCTCTTGCATAAAAATCCCCTAATGAAACAGAAACTTATCATACTTCCACATTGGTTATTCATTCAAAAAGATACGTAATTACAAACGACAACTACAAACAGTGCGTAAACATAATTTTGTAATTTTACCAACGAATAATCCTCATATCTGCTTCTAAGAACTCCTTATACATAAAATATCTATATCAACAATTTATAATGAGATTTTATTATATTGTACCAAAAGCACTACATACATTAAATTATTATCTAGAAGTGAAAATGAAAAAATATTTATTTCAGCCTTTAGACAATACAGTGTCAAAATACAATTGAATTTGTATGAGTCAAAAGTCAAGTATGCTGGTACTTATAACGTTCTTCTTCTCTCATTCACCTTTTTGAAAACTTCCGGATGAAAAGTGTCAGATGTCTTTAAAAGTATTGTTGCAGTAGGTACCTACATCTCTCACTTTGTTTATTTACAGTAAAATAATCGCGGCTAAGCTGAAACGATCCAACGTTTGCTTACCTTATTGTATAACAACACACTGGTTGGTGATGCAAGTGTTGCCAGCCATTGTCTCAGCTTTTGTTCCTTAACCCGTCACAGCCAAGTTTAAATTAACATAACGTGAAAGCTTTCCAATACGTTGGATATTACAATATCAACAATACCATCATGCACTTAGCGGCACAAGGGAGATGCTCCGATTACAGGAAAAGACAGATAAAATGTCCTAAAAAATTAAATATTATTTTTAAAACATTCTTTGATATGATTCAGTTGGTTCTGAGAAACTTTGGGAGGTTGTTGATCCTAAAAAACTTAAGTCACGTTCAGCTTTACTGTAGTCGGTTATGGATAATCGATTTAGTTAAAAATGTTAATCTTGACGTAAAAGGTTGTTTTACTTTAAAGCCATTTCGGATTAGTTTTATTATTTGGCCAATGTACAGAGAGGGGGAAAGAGCCCCCTGTTTCTGCCTCTCTGCACATTGAGAAATAGAGTCAGACCTACATATGTAGGCCGTCCGAGGTTCCCAAATAACAAGGACCAACGACGCGACGGCGCAACCTGCCTACCAAAGCACTTAAGCTCTCAGCTGCAATTCCCATGACCCAGGATGGGTAGTTGTCACCGCGCAGATTATCTAAAAGCTTGCATTTTACAACTACAACAACTGATTTTCCTCTATTAATTCTTATTTGACTTGATATCTATAACATTGTACTTATCGAGACAGACTCGGGCTGAGTTTCACTCCTTGGCAGTGGGCATCATAGCAAAGGCAAAACGCTTCTACCGTGAACGGGAGTAAATTTCCCATACGGCTATATCGTATTGTTTAAACGTCTGGTAAACCGTATGAACCGGTAGAACTTCATACGTAAGCTACAAGTACAACGATTGCTTCATACGATACTCTTTTATATATATATACAGTGGACCCTCGGTAATCCGGCCCCTGTCTAATCCGGCGCCCCCTGTAATCCGACATGACAGAATTATGTTTGACAATCTTTGCTAATACATATAGATTGCAACTGCTCCACAAGTCACAGATCAAGACGCAGTTAACGCGTTTGAGCTAGGTTTACAATGGGCTGAAGAGAATGGTACATCCTACAACGAACTTTTACTTTTGAGAAGACTGAGGGACAAAGCTCTGATCTCGAGTTATAACAACCTTAAACAAAAAAAAATTGATGAATATTTCAAAGCTTCATAATTTGATATAGTATTCACTACATGATTTTGATTAATAATTCTTGATTATTTTGGTAGATATGTGTATGTGCATTTATGCTTAATTTTATAACAAAACGTAAGCTCTCAATTGTTATTTAATTTACTAAATTCGACTTACATAAATTAAGTCTGATTTGTACTTCAAAGTACATACATACATACATATTTACGTATAATATATAGACTCTCGTCATTAGATATGTAATTTGTCGGATTACAAGGTACTCTTTCGTAAAAAAATCCGGACTATAGGGGTCTTAGGCAGTGCTCTATAATCCGACAAATTCGATAGTCCGACACTGCCCTGCATAATGTTTGCCGGATTACCGAGGGTCCACTGTATATATTATCTAAATGATGTACATGTTTGTATTCAATTACGATCTAGCGTTAAGGCTGATGAGTAATTTGGTTTTGACTTAATTTACTAAAACGAGTACCATTAAGCAGGTGTCCATTAACACCTATCTTATTGTCTCTATTAAGGGGAAGACACCTTGATCTTGTGTTCCTTAAGATAGCACTAACTTAGCTATTCACTGACACTATACTAACTCAATAGGTTTTTTCCGTTTAAGTCTTCTCACGATGTCCGTGTTGTCGAGGAGCTGGATAGCCTCGACATTCACATGGTGATGAAGTCTTCGTTCATGAGCTTCTGCATACTTCTTCATTATATCAACAACGACATCCATTCTTAGGTCACGATGGAGGTCGTCGTTTCTGATGTACCAGGGTGCACTCTTAAATTTAAAGCCAAAAACTGTTTTGAAAATTTAATTTATAGGATTGTGCTTATTACTGTAATACTTCTATCAAATGACGAAGTGATTCCACTCAGGAATCACGTCATGACGAAATCAATGATCGCAACTCCCGATCATCTGGGCGATCTGCCAGATCGTTTCGTATTAATGTATAAAAAATATTAAGGAAAGTGTCGCAAGTTCGTACCCGATGAGTGGAGGCGCGAACAGTTTGTTTCCTTTCGTGAAGATTTTAGGTATTTTTCATTGCATACACTAAATATTTATTTCTGTTAACTACGTAGAAAATCCAATGAACCGTTACATTTGAAACGTTAGACATTCCAAGCAAAACACAGACAGCCCGACGTCTATGACTCAACTTTTGTTGAGCAAAAATGTTTTTGTGCAAATTTGATTTCTGTCTGCAAATCGATTTTTATTAACGTTATATCTTCAGATTCATTCCCTTATACACATGACCCGTAGACTTGCTTTTAAACTTTACGATTATTTTTTTATTAGTTTCATTAATTCATCAGTTCGCACACGTGTTGTTACACTTATTTAGATAATAATTATCTTTATATTATTTTAAAGATAAACCACCATTGTGAAACGCTTTTGATCGATAGCAAGTGGCTAGCGATCAAAAGCGTTTCACAATGGTGGTATGCTTAGCATTTTATAACTCACAACTGCCGTGGAATACGAGCTTCATTACACGCTAAAAAATATATTCGTGTCTAATTTAAAATAATGAAAGGTATCAAAAGTTTCATTCAAAGACTTAAGTTACGCCGTTTGAGGCTTGAAAATGAGCTAAATAGACAATTATGAGTCTTTAACACTTACGAGAACCGTTCGTGAAGGTTAATTTTGATTGAACCAAATTATATTTCATTTGCTAATTATACTAGTGATTATTTTGTAGCGATCTTATTTTTCCTTTATCAAAAACTGTCTCGGTAACGACACATGCGCTTGAACTGTCTTACACCAGAGGAAAGGATATTAAAAAGCCTAAAAATGTGATTAGTATTTTTTTTGAGCTTGTCAGTCATCTGTAAAATACATATTTGTAGTATTTTAAATCAACACGCATCAGGATTTGTCTCGCCCTCTAATATAGTAAAATAGTAGTATAATTAAATATAGTACGAAGAAAACTTTGTATCTACTGCGAGGTAAATCGTTTCCTAATCTTTGGGGGTTCTATCATAGGTATTTACTAAAATACATAATATATATAACATATAATAAACACATCGATTTTTTTTATCTTTTTTTTATCACACTCAGACCTCCGCACTAGGATTCCCTTTATCGCGGGAGGCATGGACACACACAATCACAGCACAAACATCCAAGACCCGGGACAAACATCTACACTCATCGCACAAATGTTTGCCCCTGCCGGAATTCTAACCCAGGGTTTCGGAGACTCAGTATGTCGCTGACACTAACCACTGCGCCACCGCGACCGTCAAAAAATATTTCATCTAAAGCCAATCGAAAACCACTCTACCTCTATACCGCTCAGTTGTGTCCGTGAATTACGAGCAGAAATTTCCCAATGGTTACGAGTATTTCCCAATCCAACAGTTAAATTCACAAACACAATATTTTATTTCATTATATTTATCGCTATTGCTAGAAAGCCAGATATTTCAGTCGAACCTTGACCCGAAGTAAAAGCATGCGGCCGATATTAGGTACGTTATTCTAGAAGAACATTAAAGAAAGATTTTAGAAAAACAACCCGAGAGTTTTTGTTTAAATGGCGGGGTATTATGTGGCTGCGTGTAATATATTTAGGCGCCGATTTCATTGTTAGCTTTGTGGAGAAATCTAGGGCAGGAAAATAGTAAGATTTTATGATCAGTTATGCATTCTCCGAGAACGCTGAATGATAGGAACTGGGCCTTGTCGTCTAAAGATATTGGTAGTTCTTCTGTTGTTCAACCAATCCTAAAATAAGATTAATAATAATATTTCATGTACTTATCATAAAGCTTAAATTGGAGTAACACTTATTAATGACAATCAAATGATAGGTAAATCAATTCTTTAATTAAGTTGCGGGTAAGTTTACTTAAAATAATTAGTGTAATTAGAACAAGCACCGTTGCTAGTACAACCAAGTGTTAGTAATTGTAGTATATTTACTTCTATCATACAAAATAATATCTTTTAAGATTTTTACTACTTCCATTCTCCTGAATTGAGAACAATTCACTATACTAAAAAAGTAGGTATCTTAAAACTAGATAAAAAGTAACTATAGACCTAGTACTGACTTAAACTAGGTATAACAGTTTTTTATATCGTC
Source organism: Apeira syringaria (assembly GCA_934044485.1). Taxonomy (NCBI): domain Eukaryota; kingdom Metazoa; phylum Arthropoda; class Insecta; order Lepidoptera; family Geometridae; genus Apeira; species Apeira syringaria. The sequence continues at coordinate 5,674,049 of OW203672.1, read as the reverse complement.
GTCTCAGCCATAGAACGTCCACTGCTGGACATAGGCCTCCCCCATTAATTTCCATAAGGATGTGTTTGGGGGGGGGGGGGGGGGGGGGGTACCAATACTCGCCGCGCTTGGCAGGCGGGTTAGCGAGCGCAGTATATTTTGTCCCTCACCCCAGAAGGCGCTGCTGCCCACCTTCTGGTACGTGATCCCTTAGCCGACTTTTACGACACCCGCGGGAAGAGATGGGGAGTACTATTCTAGGCCGGTACCACCACGGCCACTCACACGACACACGTTTTTTATATAACCGACACCAATCAAACTACTGTTCTACTGATATTATAAATGCGAAATTTTGTGTTTATGTGTGTATGTGTGTATTTACCTATTCACGCTCAAACGGCTACACCGATTTCGATGAAATTGGGTATAGAGATAGCTTATACCCTGGATTACACAAAGGCTTATTTTCATGATCACCATCATCGCCATTTTTCATCACCACGCGGATACAACCGCGGGGCGCAGCTAGTAACAAAATATACTGATAAACTTGACCCAAGTACGTTATGTTTCGTACTTTTCACAAAAATATAAACTAATAAAAACGTAACTACTTAGAGTTTAACGACCTTATTCTTGTCCTCCCCTCATTGCGACTGTTTTATCGCCTTGCTTATTATCCATTATTTTCGGGCTGGAAAACCACATTTTTTACGTTTGTGATGCATTCTTAAAACTCTATTATTAAGATGTTAAAGTTCAAAACAGCGTATCTTGTAATATCTCCTATTTATAATTATAAGGTTTGTATGCATATGATGACTTCAAAATGGCGCCACAGTCCATATCCGGTGCAAGCATACTCCAGTGGGAACTATCTTTAAAAGGTCTGGATTTAATGTACTCATTGTTATACTTATATCTATAATTATTCTCAGTATTTTGTTACTAGAATTTGGATAATTCAAACATTCTCGGTTTCGAATGAGTTCAAATAAAAATCCCAAACAAATATTAACAACTTGCTTATGGTTATATACTATGTACTTCTATAATTGTTGTTAAAAAAATACCGGTACCGTCTGGTATCGACGTATGATAGGTACCGATGGTACCGACTTCGACAAGTTATTTCACACTTGTGAGTGTTGAAGTCGGTTCAATTTTTTTGATAAAAAAATGTTTTCACCCTTTTCAGTGACCTTTGGTACTCACGGGACCAATTGTCATTGTGTATGTTCTCCGATGTCTTCAATCGTAACTACAATATCGTCGAAGTATGCGAAACACTTTTCAGTTATTGGAGTGTAACTCAAAAACAGCTTGTCCGATTTTGATGAAATTCCATGGGACGACCATGGAAGTGTATGTACACTATCAAATAAAAAAAGAATCATAAAAAACGGTTCATAAATGACAAAGTTATCTGCGAACACACATGAAAAAACAAAAAAAAACATATATACCATCGAATTGAGTAACCTCCTTTATTTGAAGTCGATTAAAAATGAAGCAGTGCTCGTTGTTAGACCATTGATTTAGGGAACGGTTCTAAGAAACCTCTATATCCCGATGAGTGTGTGTGTGAGTGATGAGTCCCAATGGACCAACTTGGATAGACGAGATAGAATTGAATAGAATTGAGACGAAGGTAAGCGTGAGTTGCTTACCTTTGTCTCAATTAAGGTAGTTTAGTGAAAAAAACGCTGAGGCTAATTTTATAACAACAATTCTAGTTGACGTATAGGTACATGTCAAACGAAGGTGTAAAACTCAATACTTATAACTGGCCGGTTGGCGCAGTTGGTAGCACTCTGCCTTCTGAGCCGCTGGTCCCGGGTTCGATTCCCGGGCAGGTCAAACATTTGTGTGTATGAACATGTCTGTTTGACTGTGTGTATTTAAGTATATATATCGGTCATCAGGTTACCATAGTACAGGCTCTGTCTAGTTTGGGACCTGAAGACCTTGTGAGAATGTTGTCCCATATAAATAATAAATAAATAAAAGAAAACTCTTTCACACTGGATGTACCGAAACACTGCAATTGACCGCTGCTTATTGCAAGTAGCACAAAACATGCGCTCAAGTTTGTGTGTCAAATCCACATAACGTCTTCACTGAAGTAAATTTATTTAATGATCCGAAGCCAACCAAGTTGAACTATCTCACGCAAGATTCCAGGTTTACAACTGGAAAGTTCCTTGACGCGGGTCATTTAATCCAATTATTGCTTGGCAGCTGTATTGTAATGAAAATACCGCTTTTTCTACGAAAGTCTTTCTAGGATTTGTTGCTTCTCTGGAAACTGACGTGATGAGATATTATAAAGCATCTTTGGTACACAGCACATCTATACTTAAGTGCCAAATATTATCTATATTTAATATATTTTCACAAAACCTCTCTAGGACCGTAGGAATAATATTATTAAAACTCACGTTCATACTTACTTTATACTGTTTCTACGGGTATAACGTGGTATTTACGCGTAGTCGATATCACGATCGAGAATTGTTTCGGCTTCTTCAGGAAGAGGTCGCAGCTCGCACTGCCAGTGCGAGACTCGACCTCTTACAGAAGACGGTCGGTTATTTCTTGTCGTTTTTTTAGTCGTTGATAGCATTGCAAATAATCAGAACTAGATAATACAAAACTGAAAACCAAAAATGCGTAGTCTTATTGTTCAGAACAGTATTATCCAGGTACCTATCCAAGGAATTCTCAGTATAAATGCTCAAGTTTGCTTGACCATACTTCACTGTTAATTTTAGTACAACTCCAACACTGTACTTTCTAAACATCTCGCTTCCGTGGCGCACCAATTAAATATTAATATGAGAAACATCATAAATAATCTGCCAAATTTTAATTAAATTAAAACTTTCCATATCGTGCCCATCACAATTTTAACCTCCACGGACAATTAATTTCTTAATATCACTTCATTTAATATATGCGATGGGCACAATTACAAATCGCCAAATTAAACTTTTACGGTACTGATAGATGACGTCATTGAAACGTTTGGCACGGTGCGCGGTTAAAAAAAATTAATGACCCAATGATCACACGCACTGAGCGTAATTCCAGTTTTAATTTATCGCCGTGTGTGTGATTAGAGTATAATATTAATACCAGCTTTCGACCCGGACCACAGTATAAAATATAAATATTGTTTAATACGGGATACGCACCATGATTTTGATTTAGTTCCCGATATTTAGGCCCGGTTCCACGCACCGTGATCACGAGACTGACAGTTTAAAATATTATTGACAGACAGTGTAACTGCGAAAAGCGATTATTCACATCAAGTGATGTTTTTGATTGGAAATTCTAGTGAGTTTGACACATTATTATATATATGTGGTATCCGGCTTTACTCACGTTTATAGTCGAAGTTTCGACCTAGGTTTCGAGCATGTCCGATGCTCATACTCAGGTGAGTTTACGCTGCCAGTGGTCGCCGCGATCTAGCAGCGTAAACTCACCTGAGGATGAGCATCGGACATGCTCGAAACCTAGGTCGAAACTTCGACTATAAACGTGAGTAAAGCCGGATACCACATAATATATACAATAATATCAAGTGATGTTATTTTGTTTATTGGTAGTCTCGTCTTTTTTAAACAATTTATAGGACCGTTATCACACTTGTCCTTACTATGTGATTGAAGTACGCTAGACGTAGGATGTTGGTATATCGAACAAAAATATTATAAATGTGAAAAATTGGATGGGTGGAAGGATGGATGGATGTTTGTCAATCACGCCCGAACGGAGGGACTGATTTGGATGAAATTTGATACGTATTTACACTTCAGGTCCCAGAATAACACATAGGCTACCTTTCATCATCATGAAATCATTACCACGTGGCTAAAACCGCTGGGCGCAGTTAGTGGTAGATATATACCACATATACGTGCGAAGCGTTTTGCTTCTACTTTCTCACTGCACACTGCTAAGGTATGAAACTCGTTGCCCGTGTCTGTGTTCCCGATACGTACAATCCTGGAGTCTTCCAGTCACGAGTAATTCAGTAGCTTTTAGGCTTGCGTGCTACATCCTAGACAACGTTTTCACTTAACATCAGGTGAGACAGTTGTCAAACGAAAGCTTACAATTTAAAAAATTACCTATGCGATCTTAACCGATCAATCGGCTTAAGCAACATATCGATTTGGCATTATGTACCTTGAATGGGTCTTCGCTAGTAGCATTTTCAACAGAATGCTTGCCTGTATCTGCAGCTAATAGAAAACTGTAAAATACACATATTTATTGAGACGTCTACAAACAATTTATACCATAAACTTTTTATTGAATCCGTGCTTGAGTGTCGCGTAAATGTTAAATACAATCAGTCAAACACAGAGAGAACACGGTTAAATCACGAACATCACAAAAACGTGATTAAGTAATCCGTTTAGTATAAACAAAAGCGTACACTGGCGAGTTACATTAAAAATGCAGACAGAAAAACAAACGTTCAAAAAGAGATAAAACCAATAACGATGCACAAAGAAACAAATAAAAAAACATTCGAGTCAGAACATTATTTCCGTAAACTGGAGTCGAAATGCCAGCGTAATACTACTATAATCGTGCATAATGCGAAGTAATGCGAACAAATTAAGAACGATTCAAAAGTTTTGACATATGGAGGAACAGACGGTACTTAAGTTTGTCGGTTAATAGGACGTTTTCCTCTTTAAATTGCGAGAACACAGCGAGGAGTTTATTCAAACTAGTGCCAACAAGAGATGCCAATATCATCGGAGAGAAAAATAATTCATATACACGCAACATTGCCCACGTTAAAAAAAAAATTGGTTGTCTGTAAAGTCGGTTTACGGACGATAGATTTACGTGATAACGACATAATCATGTATGACTTTGTCATTGTCATTGTCACTGTCACTGTCACTGCCACTGCCACTGTCACTGTCACTGTCACTGACATTGTCACTGTCACTGACCATTGACCATTGACCATTGACTTTGACTTTGACTTTGACTTTGAATTTGACTTTGATTATACAGGGTGTCCCAAAAGTCAACGTCCAACCGAAAACCCAAGCTAGGCCTAGTTGTGGGGGCTCTCAAAAAAAAAGAAAAAAAAATCTATCTCATGTAGTTTCGAAATGACAGCCATTTTTCTTAAATTGACACCCTGTGACGAGTTTACGACTACTGGGGCTACAAATGAGCTCTTTTATAATTTTATTTTTGTGTGGAGTAGTCTTAAGTGATGCTCCTACAAATTCCAATTCATCATTTGCACACAACTTCATTGGAATTTCAGAAAATATCCGTTTTATACCGAACCATGACGTGAAAATGACTACATCACTAAACTTTGACAGTCTGTACTGAAAAAAAAATCTACTATGCAATTTCGGCAAGTGCCCTTAACAGTTGGCGCATTTAATGGGCTTTCCAAAATGGTATAATACTTACTAAATTATTTCTTAGACGACGAGAAAAAAAAAATTAAGAAAGTCGATATTTAGCTTATTATTAGTTAGTCATAAAACTTTCTCAAAATTATTCTAATATCATCTAGGCGTTCTGTAAGGTGTAATTAAAGAAAGAGACGAAGAAAAGTTAGAGCGGGATAGTGACGCTACTAAAAGAAAGAGACGAAGAAATGTTAGAGCGGGACGGAGAGTGACGCTACTTGGTGTCAGTGAATCTTTCTACAATGTGTGAGCGAGACGAAATTGACATTTTGGCTAGTGTGGGTGAAACAGATAGCACGCTAATACAACAGCGTGGTATACGTACAATAATTCAGTACGTTTCGTGCCTTCGTTTACTGCGCATCTTTTTGTATTCGTTTGTATTTATTTCGTGCTTACAACCTTGGCTCTGTTTACTGGACTTGATTGCGTGTGACTTGGATTTGTTTTCGAACCGTTTCTGACGAACTTGGCTTTCTCCTGGACTGTTTTTGTAAGAAAATGCCTTTCTTGTACTCTGCAGAGGAATATGCAAACATGCACCTTATTTATGGGGAATGTAGGTGCAATGCTAGAGCTGCAGCTCGACTCTACCGTGAGAGATATCCGAATGCCGAGCGTCACCCAGATCATCGAGTTTTTGTAAATGTGCACCGTTTATTATCAGAAAATCAACTTCCTACTCGAGCTACTAGAGTGGGAAGAACCGTCGTGCCTTATGAAGAAGATGTCCTAAATGCAATTGCAGAGAACCGGAGTATCTCAGTACGTGGAATCGAGCAAAGTCTGGGGGTACCTAAAAGTACAGCACATCGGATACTGAAGAGAAACGAATTGCATCCGTACCACATGCAACGGGTACAAACTTTGCTACCCCGTGATTATCCTAGCAGGATTTTATTTTGTCAATCAATGCTCGAAAGGCACAGAGCAGATCCAGAATTCTTGCGTAAAATTCTTTGGACTGATGAATCGACCTTCAAAAAAGACGGATACATGAATTTGCATAATTTGCACGAGTGGCACGTCGAAAATCCACATTTGATGCGCGAAGATAGGTCACAGTACCGCTTTAAAATAAACATGTGGACTGGGATCTTAAATGGATCCATTATTGGGCCTTTTGAACTGCCAGAAAACCTCGATGGGGCAGCTTATTTGGACTTTTTACAACATCAGTTACCCAATTTGTTAGAAGACGTGCCACTTAGCATTTATCGAGACATGTGGTTCCAGCAAGATGGCTGTCCGGCACACTATGCGCGCCCAGTGAGAGAATTCCTTAATCAAGAATATCCAAATAGGTGGATTGGTCGATCCGGTCAGATCACGTGGCCCCCCCGTTCCCCGGATTTAAATCCTATTGATTTTTTTTATTGGGGAACGGTCAAAGAAATTGTTTACCAAAAACCAATTGAAAATTTAGAGGAACTGCGTCAGAGAATTCAAGATGCCGCTGATCACATCAATTCCAGACGTTTCGCCCGCCAGATTACACGATCGTTTTTAAGAAGGTGTAGGGCGTGCATACGCGCTGATGGCAAGCAATTTGAACATTTGATATGATTTAAATAAACATTCGATTTTTAATAATTGACTTTTATTTAAACAATCCCAAAAATTCACTGACACCAAGTAGCGTCACTCTCCGTCCCGCTCTAACATTTCTTCGTCTCTTTCTTTTAGTAGCGTCACTATCCCGCTCTAACTTTTCTTCGTCTCTTTCTTTAATTACACCTTACAGAACGCCTAGATGATATTAGAATAATTTTGAGAAAGTTTTATGACTAACTAATAATAAGCTAAATATCGACTTTCTTAATTTTTTTTTTCTCGTCGTCTAAGAAATAATTTAGTAAGTATTATACCATTTTGGAAAGCCCATTAAATGCGCCAACTTTTAAGGGCACTTGCCGAAATTGCATAGTAGATTTTTTTTTCAGTACAGACTGTCAAAGTTTAGTGATGTAGTCATTTTCACGTCATGGTTCGGTATAAAACGGATATTTTCTGAAATTCCAATGAAGTTGTGTGCAAATGATGAATTGGAATTTGTAGGAGCATCACTTAAGACTACTCCACACAAAAATAAAATTATAAAAGAGCTCATTTGTAGCCCCAGTAGTCGTAAACTCGTCACAGGGTGTCAATTTAAGAAAAATGGCTGTCATTTCGAAACTACATGAGATAGATTTTTTTTTCTTTTTTTTTGAGAGCCCCCACAACTAGGCCTAGCTTGGGTTTTCGGTTGGACGTTGACTTTTGGGACACCCTGTATTATCTAGATCTAGATAAAACTTAGGTGGAACGTTACGCGGAACGTTACTATTTTTCATTTTGGCTTTCATCAATTTATAAAACGTTATCACGTCAAAAAATTGGTTGTCTGTAAAGTCGGTTTACGGACGATAGATTTACGTGATAACGTCATAATCATTTATGACTTTGACTTTGACTGAATTTGACTTTGACTTTGATTATTTTATGTAATACAAAACTCAGGTGGAACGTTACGCGGAACGTTACTATTTTTCACGAGTGTTGCTGGTATTCATCAATTTATAAAACGTTATCACGTCAAAAAATTACACTCTTGGACAGACGACCTGACTTAGATCTCAGGTAAGGGCTGGATTAAATGACAAATAACTTTTCTCTATACAAATTTTAATCTCCGTTACACAGACAATCGTCGATCGTGATATCGACTACTCGTAAGTCTAAGTACCTTAGTATCAAATTTCAGCCCATACTGTTCAGGGGTTTAGAATACCATAGATCAGACACGTTTTTCTTTTATATATTACTGTAGCTGTGTCCCGCGGTTTCATCCGCGTGTACTATTATTTTCCTGCCTACCTCAGATATCCCACGGGAATCATGTTTTTTTCGGGATATAAAGTAATCTAAGTTCTAGTCCGTCTCCAAGGATGGGACTCTATCTATAGCAACATTCATCAAAATTGGTTTAGGCGTGAAACATAACAGACAGTTAGATTTATCTTCAAATGGCTACTACTAATAGGTTTTTGTTGTCTCCCAAAGGCATCAAGTCAGAAATAACGAGCATGTACGTACATACCCTCATAAACATATATATACACACATAATCAAAATTTATTTTTATTAATATTAGTATGGAAAGAATTCATCAGGCAGATCGCCATAATCCTATATTGTAAAGGTACAAAGAAAAGTAATAAACGGTAAAAGCTTGTTTTATTAATCAAGCGTATCAAGAAGAACATCTAGAACATTCTGTGAAAAGAAGCGTTTTTACATTACAACTGCCTATAAATTTCCACGAAGAATTAAATAATAAAAAATATATTGCCTTGGATGATGGTTTTTCTTCGATTTAACTGACGGGAACGTGAATTACGAGAGAGATAAAACATTATATTATTATTTACTAGCTGTGCCCCTCGGTTGTACCCGCGTGGTGATGAAATATGGTGATGATGAAAATAAGCTTAATGTGTTAATCCAGGGCAATAAGCTATCTCCATACCAAATTTCATCCAAATCCGTTCAGTAGTTTTTGCTTGAAAGAGTAACAAACATCCATCCATACAACTCTCACATTTATAATATTAGTGGGATTCTGTTGTTTCAGGGTCCGTTGCTAGTTATGATAACTCTGTCATATGTTGTCGCCTGTCAGTGCTTCCATCTATCCTGTGCTCGTGGAAGCCTATTATATTATATATTGGCATGACTAAAAGTCATTAGGTGTAGTTTCGATAGCAACGCCATCTGTATTAGCATTGTAGATGCTTATTATTAGAACGGATTTGACTTGTATATTATTTTAGTAAGTTGTCAGCTTGTTACCAGTGTATTTAAAACGGAAGGTCTGCTTAGTTAGCTGTGTCGCCATTGGTCAGTGCCTTATAGTTGGCTGCACTGGAAAATGGCGAGGTGGCGTGTGGAAGTGGCATGTTAGGACAGTTGGAATTTAGAACTTGGAGAGAACGGTCACTCTACTTGTATATATCGTTTATAGTGTCAAGTGTATTGCAATAAAGTGTAGTGTATTTTATAGTGTAAAGTGTGTTATAATAAAGTGCAGTGTATTCTATAGTGTAAAGTGATATATATTATAGTTGAAAATAAAAGTAGGATAAATTAATATTAAACTCATTGTGATTTAAAATATACCTGGTGATTGTGTCCTTGTGCTTTATTGACGGTCGACTTACATCAGAAGTGGGATTGAAAACACGCCATGCCGCGAAGCAGTAAAAGAACGAAGAAGCGAAAGACTAGAAGAACCTCGACCACGTCATCCAGCTCCGCGTGCACACCGAGCCCTAAGCGATCGCGGACATCGAGCAGCAGTTCGGAGGAGGATCGTCGGAGACACAGGAAAGTGAAACGCGCACGATGTGCGTCACCTGCAGTGAGTCAAACTGTTTTACTATCTTCAGTTGTACCTGAATTTGACCCTCTAGTAGACGATATCAAAATGTGGATAAATGTAGTTGAAGCCAATGCTCGGGCTTTTGGGTGGTCCGATCGTGTAATAAAGTATCAAGCCTTGCAAAAATTACGTAGTACCGCTAAAACGTGGTATGATTCACTTCAAAAAAATGAAACACGATGGACAACTTGGAAGTGGAAGCAGTGGCGAGACGTTATGTTGGATACTTTTCAAGTAAACCGGAACGTATACTGTATGTTGAAAGAATTGATGCAGGTTAAACCTTCTGGAGGTCAATCGCTGTATGAATTTTATTTTGAGCAAAAGGGACGCATAGATAGGTTAAGGTTATCTTTTTCCGAACAAGACATAATATCGATAATCGTGGGGACTATTGGTGATAAAAACATATGTACGGCTGCGGAAGCTGGTAATTTTCGGTACTGTGACGAATTGTCATCATTTTTACACGGTAAAACTTATTCAGTTTCGGTACCAGTAGAACAAAAACTTGCAATTAAGCAAAGTAGTAATTCCAAACAAGTATCTCGATCATTTCTTGCCAAATATTCAGACAAGAAAGGCGAGACATTAAGTAAAAGTGATCCATCATCGAGTAGTGCATCATATACGTACACTTGCTTTTGCTGTGGTGAAATAGGCCACAAAAAATTCGATTGCCCTTTGGGAACCAACGTTAAGTGTAATGTGTGTAAAAAAATTGGTCATGTAGAAAATATATGTAGAAATAAGCCCAAACATAAGGTTGAAAAAGATGCTGAGGTTAAATTAGTGTCTGTAAATAGCTCTAAAGATAATTTTTTTAAGGAAATAGAGATGAATGGATGTAAACATCCGGAAAACGTAAATTGTTATATGGATGACCTTTTAATTGCTACTGAATCAATTGATGAGAATATCAAACAACTAGAGGTAGTTATAGGACTCTTAGAAACCAACGGGTTAACGATAAATCTAGATAAATGCCAGTTTTTTCGGAAATCTATCAACTTTCTCGGGTATGAAATATCTTATGAGGGTGTTCGTCCGGGTAAAAAAAAGTTAAATGCAATAGAAAGTTACCCGGAACCCAAAACTGTTCACCAAGTACGACAGTTCTTAGGATTGATAAATTACTTTCGTAAATTTATTAAAAACTGTGCAATTATGTCTAAACCTTTGACCAATCTTTTAAAAAAAGGGGTTGCATGGATGTGGGGTGTAGATGAAAGAAAAGCGTTTGTATCTTTGAAAAATGAGTTGACACAAAATTCGTCTTTGAATATTTTTGATCCTAAATTACCGGTGATACTATACACTGATGCGAGTAGATGGTGTAGGATGTATTTTAACGCAAATCACTGATCAAGGAGAAAGGCCAATACATTTTTACAGTAGGCAAACTTCTAACGAAGAAAAAAAATATCATTCATTCGAACTAGAGTTTTTAGCGATAGTGGTAGGACTCCGGAAATTCCGACACAATTTACTAGGTTCTACTTTTAAAATTATTACTGACTGCAATGCGGTAAAGTACACAATTAACAAACAAGATCTCAATTCTCGGATAGGTAGATGGGTTTTATTAACTCAAGAGTTTACCTTTGATATAATACATAGACCTGGCACCCAGATGCAACATGTTGATGCTTTAAGTAGAAATCCAATTAAAGACCCGGCTCTTTCCACGTCAAATGAAAGTGTGATGGCTATCACAGAAGGGGACTGGCTGTTGTCTGTGCAATTACAAGATTCAGCTATTTGTACTATTAGAGAAACCTTGGAGTCAGGAGATGCCGAGTCAAACAAAAAAATATATAAAGAGTATGAATTATTAGGTAATAAAGTATATCGCAGAACTGAGTACGGCAGACGGTGGCTAGTCCCAAAGCAATGTATCTGGCAAATAATTAGGGCAAATCATGATGATTTAGGACATTTCGCTTCAGACAAAACTATAGAGAGAATAAAAAGATTTTATTGGTTCCCTAAAATGAGGAAGATAGTACGTAAATATATAAAAAACTGTTTAAATTGTATATATTCGAAAAACATTCAAGGAAAAAAGGAAGGAAAATTATTTCCAATACCAAAATATGCACGACCGTTTCATACACTGCATATTGATCATTTAGGTCCGTTTGTAAAAACAACACAAAAAAATATGTACTTACTAGTCTCAGTAGATTCATTTACAAAATTTGTGTTTATTTCTGCCGTTCGAAACACAAAAAGTCTGGTAGTCATAAATGAATTGAACAAAATCTTCAAGGTGTTCGGCAATCCGTCGCGAATTGTATGTGATGCAGGCAGTGCGTTTACATCTCAACTATTTGTAAATTACTGCAAGGACAAATATATTCGACACCATGTGATAGCTACCGGTATACCAAGGTCTAACGGGCAAGTAGAGCGTTACAATCGCACGATCCTTGAAGCTCTCCGTAGTATGGGCGCTAATACTGAAAATAATAAATGGGACCAACAAATCTCAAATATTCAACAAGGAATTAATAGTACAATAAATAAAACGACTTCAGCGGTACCTAGTGAAGTATTTTTTGGATATAGACTTCAAACAGATTCGGACAAATATGATGATAATGACAACGAAGAAAGATCAGTCGATGTAACATTATTAAGAAAAAATGTTAGTGAAAACATTAAAGCGAATGCCTATAAACAAAAAGAAATGTTCGATTCTAAGCGTAAAGAAGCTCGAGTATATAATGTAGGTGACTTAGTGGTGTTAAAAATACCTAGCCAATCTAATGAAGGTCAAAGTACCAAGCTAATGCCATTGTTTAAAGGACCATTTCAGGTATCAGAAATATTAGGACATGACCGCTACAAGGTGACAGACATGAGGGGGGCTGAGCGAACTTCAAGACGTTATGAGGGCACTACATGTGTAGAAAACATGAAACCTTGGATACGATTGGCGGATTTAGATGACTGAATAACTAAAAGCCGCAAGGAAAGCCAAGGATGTTGTCAGGTATAATATAAACAAGTACTCATATTATTTATTGAATTTATTTTATCTGTCAAGTGCATTTGCTCCGAACAATGATGTATTGATATTTTGAGATTAAATTGAGTAATGACAACATAACAGTGTGAGTGTGAAGTTATTACTTAAGATCTAAAAAAAAAATCAAAATCTATGGTGAATTGTACCTTGGGTTATGTGTTGGCAAAAATAACGCCTTGTGGAAAACCATTGATCTTGATTAACATACTGAGTGCCTATTGTGAATTATTAATACATTATTGAAAATCTAACTGTGTCATTGCCCATTTATGCTGACCGATCGATGGAACAGTAAATCTAGGCAATGCAGAGTTGTCCTCTTATTTAGTAACAATAATACTTTGTGCTTGTCTGAATCTGTTAACCGTCGATGGAATAACTGATGCAGACACACAAATGAAATGGCATTTTTTTAAGCTATATAATTTAAATGATTAAAACAGTATTATTATGTTCACAGCAAATGCACCAGACTACAACACACCCGAGGACGGCTGTGTGTGCAGGAGGGCCGGATGTTGTCGCCTGTCAGTGCTTCCATCTATCCTGTGCTCGTGGAAGCCTATTATATTATATATTGGCATGACTAAAAGTCATTAGGTGTAGTTTCGATAGCAACGCCATCTGTATTAGCATTGTAGATGCTTATTATTAGAACGGATTTGACTTGTATATTATTTTAGTAAGTTGTCAGCTTGTTACCAGTGTATTTAAAACGGAAGGTCTGCTTAGTTAGCTGTGTCGCCATTGGTCAGTGCCTTATAGTTGGCTGCACTGGAAAATGGCGAGGTGGCGTGTGGAAGTGGCATGTTAGGACAGTTGGAATTTAGAACTTGGAGAGAACGGTCACTCTACTTGTATATATCGTTTATAGTGTCAAGTGTATTGCAATAAAGTGTAGTGTATTTTATAGTGTAAAGTGTGTTATAATAAAGTGCAGTGTATTCTATAGTGTAAAGTGATATATATTATAGTTGAAAATAAAAGTAGGATAAATTAATATTAAACTCATTGTGATTTAAAATATACCTGGTGATTGTGTCCTTGTGCTTTATTGACGGTCGACTTACACATAGTAATTTGACACTTATTTTAGTTGGTCGGTAAAGCCGCATTACTTATTTATTTTTAGTTACATAGCTATAACATAATATGAGATCTTAATATATTAGAGTATAAGTTAAAATTGGATGCGATCTTCAAGGATATATGCAACGGCTCCACACTAGGAACAAGGCCAGTGTCGTGCTAGGTTCTCTGATGGCAAAAGTTGGATATGAAAGTTGACAACGACATACGGTTTTGGCTCCGGAAGAAAGAGAAAGGAAACAAGGACAGATTTAATTCTGTCGACAAACCAAATTTATTCTTCATTTATGTATATTTTTATTGTTGTTTATTGTTTATTAACATTCACACAAGGTCTTCAGGTCCCAAACTAGGCAGAGCCTGTACTATGGTAACCTGATGACTGATATATATATACTTATATACATATACACACCCAGACACAGGTCAAACAGACATGTTCATACGCACAAATGTTTGACCTGTCCGGGTATCGAACCCGGGACCAGCGGCTCTGAAGGCAGAGTACTACCAACTGCGCCAACCGGCCAGTCATTAATTGAAATGTTTTCGTCAAAATGAACAACGGATTTTACTGTAATAGGTAAGTATGATTTATAAATATTCTAGCGGTGAAAAAGTCAATTTAGTCAATCTGGCGAAGTGAAACTCAAAAAAACTTGTTCTTGATTGTGTAACCGTTTACACGTCTCGTAAAATAATTTTAATAGATTTACTGCGGCGACTGCATTTAAATAAAACAGAGTAGGTGTGTGTAGATCAAATTGTTGACCGCCGCAGCGAAAATTATACTGCTAAATAATATTTACTAAATTGAAAAATTTAAATGCATGATCTGCCGAATTTTTGCACTTAAATGTGATCAATATGATAAATAAATACATCATATATCTTCATTCCTTTAGAAATTAAATTTTAAACTATGCAATTAACTTTTTAAATTTCTTAGTTTAAAATAAAACACCGCAACCAAAAAGTTTCTAATTGAATAAATCTCAGCGCTGTATCATTAACTACAAACTCAAAGAAAGTGTGCTCGTGCCGCTTAAAATGATAAGCTAAATAAGATAGAGTAAGAATAAAGACTGGCGAGTGGCGCGCATAGCTCAGGTTTACACCAGCTTGCATAACCATTGCACATAATCACTCGTAGAGCCAAACCCTGCAAAGTGGGAGAAAAAGTTATGACAATCGAAGAGGCATTCGCCAGCAGGCGAATTTTTGCAAGGCATTCATGATGACGCTTGACGAGAAATGAGATGGAAAGTTATAAATAATTAAAAGTACATTTTTTTTTTGTTGCAAATAAACATACATAACAATTAAAAAAGTCATTTAAACAATATAACCTGAATTGCAATGTCTTATAATATAATCGTGTACACGTTTTTCTACTTTGGTTATTGCCCTTGCACGATCGACAGTTTGTCTGTTCGTCATCTCCAAAGGTCGCTTCTGCTCTAGATCAAAAGAAATAACAGATTATATACTATGAAAATATATAGCAATTATTTCGTTGTCTAGACCTGACATAGGGTGTGTTTCATTGTCATTCCGAAATGCACTGACAGCTGCACACAAAATTTATGTGACGTCATCCATGACGTCATCATCCTGTGCTTAGAACGCTCACGAGTACGACGTAGAGCAGTGTGAGTGCTGTCAAACACATAGATAAGTAACTATGCACTGAGAGTCAAACATCTGACTGACTCATTAAGAGAATCAGTCGAAAAATTGGTAGTCCGTCCACAAAAAAATAAAAACTTAATTTTTATATATCAGAAAAAAATGACCCATTTAGTGCCCATGAAGTACGGAAGTGAATGATTTAATATGAATTTAATGGGAACTGACATTTAAAGGATTCGCGCGCATTCACACACAAAAAGCCGTTCCGATTTGCTTACGAGCGTCAGCACTGTCAGTACTAAATTCATCTCGGAACTGCCAAATCCTTACGTACGAACGTGTGCACTGAGAGCCCAAATTGAAACGCAGCCATAGTAACATCACTTGCAGCGAAGATTCGCCAACTACACGCAACAAACTGGCATTGTGAAATCTGGTCACCAGTTCCTCGGTTACAATGTGGTGTTTATATGGGTTGGTACTATTAACCAAGTTCATTGGCGAGCGGTGAGAAGAGAGCGTGACTGTCTCGCATCGACATGACTGCGATCGAAAGTAGCGGCGATGGACGCGGCCGTGAATTGTAATCTACTTCCGGAGGGGACGGTTTCGTTTAATACTTTTTTTCCTGATCTCATACTGAAATATAGATGTTGCGGGCCGCTTCCAACAGGTCCTTGTGGAAATCAATGGGGGAGGCATATGTCCAGCAGTGGACGTCCTATGGCCGAGATGATGATGATGATTATGACTGAAATATATAGATTACAAAATCAAAAACATAACTATAATAAATAAGTCTTTATAGACAATATATCGATTTAAAATTTATATGCTGCAATCTGATACAGCTCTTCTATGACAGCTTTAACAAATATTTTTTTTGCCACACACACTCACAAGGGAGGCATAGATACACAATCACATTACACAAACATCCAAGACCCGAGAACAAACATCTTTGCTCATCACAGAAATGTTTGCCCCGGCCGGAATCCGAACCCGGGGTCGCGGTTCCGAAGTCAGTGTCTCTGATCACTGAGCCACGACGACCGTCAATGAAATGTTACTTTTTAACCATTAAGATGCAACCTCAGCTGGGCCAAGGAGGTTGCAATGCAGTTTTTCTACATATAGTCTGCGGACGTGGCGCAACACGCATGCGCGACCAGCAAATGGATTTTGGCGCTAACCTATAAATGTAAACATAGATATGCTGTACTTTTACGTAAATTTCATTTTATATTTGATAAGATTAGATAAAGTAGGAAGTGTATGAAACTGCACATAATTTGGTCTTTTTTTTATCTATTAGTATGTTAAAAGATCGTAATATTAACATACGAAGCCGGGTATACCTATCCACAACCACGGATAACTGTTCATTCATACCATCGTCATGTAGTCATCGTTCATTCAGACCGCGTCGTCGCTTAACATCAGGTGAGACAGTGGTCAAACGCAAGCTTATAATCTTTAAAAAAAAAAAATCCACCGTTTTGTTAGCTTAAATATGATAGATTTATGGGCGTGAATATTTTATTCAATGTATATACATTCACCGTGTAAGGAGAGTTACATCTCGCTATCATAACTATTAATTTTTTTTTAACACAAAATGCAACCGACTTCAACACTCAAAAGTGTGAAATAACTTATTGAAGTCGGTACCATGATAGTTCACACAAAAGTAACTATCATCACAATATTGTGCTCATGGTACCGACTTCGACAAGTTATTTCACACTTTTGAGTGTTGAAGTCGGTTGCATTTTTTGTAAAATTTTTTTTTGTTTCACCCTTTTCAGTGACCTGTGCTACTCACGGGATCAATAAAATTAATTGTCATTGTGTTTTCTGCGATGTCTTCAACCGCGACAATAATATCATCAAGATACGCGTAGCACTTTTCAGTTATTGGTGTGTAACTCAAAAACCGCTTGTCCTCCTTTTTTGAAGTCGGTTAAAAATTACAAATGAATCACAAAGTTTCGAAGAGACATGGCCAATACTTGGCCCAGCCATTGGGCGTAACGTGACAAACACATGCAACGGGCCAAAAAAATGTGCGAGAAAATTCAACGAATTAGTTTTACGCATGAAAAATAAATAGAACGGTCCAATTCTGAGAACGGATTAACAATAATTATGTATGTAATGAAATTGTCGTGTCGGTTCAGCAAATATGGGTCAGAGAAGTTCGGCCTGACTTGGACCGAGTCTTTGGAAACGCACTTTCATGGAATTTCGGAGTATGTACCAATATTTTAATGAGGAACTTCTGAAATGGCCAACATTGATCAATTAGCACACTTGGCATTCCTACCTATACGAGTCCTTCATCTGCCAAGAAAATACTGTATTTTTTAAAAAGATCAGATCAGAAGTCACGATCCTCAACAATGAGGGAGAAAGAATTATTAATAAAAACATGATGTGAAAATTATTTAGTAATTTATTTACCTCGACGTTTTGACCAAGTTGCTACGTTGCCACAGTCGTGATCACGAAACAGTGTTTGTATCGAATTCTCTCGTGGCCACGAGATAGAGTGACGTCGATCGAGTTAATTAGATAATTAGTATTCACTTGAAATATTGGTAGTGATTCGCTTATTCAACGGAACTAAATTGAGACAAACGAATTTGAGCTACTTCGTGTAATTATAACAGAATTTGGGCCAATATGTTTCATACTTGAAACATAATAATATATAAAATAATGATAATTGTATAGGATCGGAGAAATTAAAATATATTAAATTAATATCTATAAGAAAGAACGCCAGTGTTCTAAGAAGGCTTTGAATCCTACATGGAACCAGTGATACGCTGCTAACTATTTCTTCTTCTTAAGGCTCAAATTTCGGTGATTAAAAATAACAGGTAGAGCCGCCGGCTGATGGTGTCAGAAACTTGAAATTCCGGGTCGTTAAACATGATATACGATTTTAACAAGACTAATTATTTTTATACGCACTTTTCAGTGCATTCGGAATCAGAGCGTATCTTTGAAAAAGTATCTTTTCACGCAAAAAGGAAGGAAATCGTAATCGAGTGTGTTTTATTACCTACTCTTACACATTTACTCAGAAGATATTAAGCATAGGAGTGATTCCGAGAAAGTGAGAGGTTAACCCAGTCATCATCATTTTTCAGCTGTAAGAAATCCACTGCTGAACACAGGCCTTCACCATGGAACGATGGAAGACCGAGCCAAGTGAAAGTGTCAGGGGCAAATTGGAATGTTTGTATGTTCGCGTTTTTAGAGACATGGAAGGTGGTGTTATGATGATATTGGGACTATACTGCCCGAAAATAGGGGTGCAAAGCAAAACAATTATTCCAAGACAAGCAATGATGTTTTGGAAACTATTATTGATGTCAGTCTGCAATTTTAATTTATAATGAATGGGATTTATCGACACAGTAACACTTAGCTGAATACAATACAACAGCACTATGCGTTAGAGTAACAAATTGATTTAGAATTCATAACAAGCAAAATAAGTAAAAGTATGTTTATTTTTATGCAGGTCGATAAATCAAAGTGGGTCAAGCCGCAGGATAAAGCTAGTCTTCTTTACAGCTGAGAAACAGACACGTCTCCGCAGAACCGTATTCAATCAAGTTTTCCCAAATGGACGTCAGTGAGTTCGTCTCACGGGGCGACTGACGGCCGGTGGTGGTCAAACGGACAAGTAGGTCGATAGTATTATTAATAGCCGGCACGTCAGCATGCACGTTAATAACTGCACAACCGCTTGTAAACAAAGCGTTTATGCTACGACGACGTGAAGTTACTTTAGATCATTTATCGCTGATTTGCCCGAAAATAAATCCAAGAAATTTTTTGACTTGATAACTGATGAATAGCAACACTCATGAAAAATAGTAACGTTCCACCTGAGTTTTGTAGGTATTACATAAAATAATCAAAGTCAAAGTCAAAGTCATAAATGATTATGACGTTATCACGTAAATCTATCGTCCGTCAACTGACTTTACAGACAACCAATTTTTTTTACTAAAAAATGGAATCGACTTCAACAAAAGTGTGTAATAAATTTTCGAAGTCAAATCAAATCAAATCGTTTATTTGCGAATATATGTAGCACAATAGTTGGTAATTAAATGGTAATGATCAGCTATATCCAGCCATTTGGCGTGCAAATATTTACAAGGTACATATCTACATACACAGTTTACATTATAAAACTTATCTCTAGAATTAATGTCAAATTTCGTCAAAAGTCGGTGCCATGATAGTTCAATAGTAACTTTTAACAAAATATTGTACGCATGGTACACTTGACAGTTGATGAAGTGTTACTCAAAAACCGCTGGACCGATTTTAATTAAATTTGAATGGGACCACCTAGGAAGTACCTATGATCTATTGAAGAAAAAAAATAATCAAAATAGGTACAATAATATGGACGATTTTTATGCTTTATAGATCCAGCGTTTGACCACTACCTCACTTGATGGTCAGTCACATCAGACGATGTGGTTAAAGATGTAATTACGCTAGATCTAGAATGATCACCGGCTCTCAAGGACTGCTGCCTGAACACACTATGCTTTTAGTGACAGTTTTTCAAGCTGGAGGGTGGTAGCTAGCCAGGCGGGTGCTCAAAAGTACCTCACCACCATGCTGGAAATTTGATAACGGAATGTTAGCTTCACCAGACGTGGATAGTCGGATATATATTGAGTAACCTATGTGTTACTCCAGGTATACATTCTGAGTCTCATTCAAATCTATAAAGCCGTCGGTGAAGTAAAGAGGTAATAATATACTTTCGCATTAAAATATTAGTGTGTGATAATAATCAATAAACAATCTGATGTTACTACTACACAATGCAAATGTCCTCTTGCGTAAAAAAACAGTTATAAACTGTAAAATTACACAACACCAGTCCAGCGTTGGACCCATTCCAACTAACGACACAAAGAACCGCTTTATGAATCTATAAATCATCCTTTGTGAAAAGTTAATTGTACGTAGATGTAAAACTCATTTCGTGCCATTTTTTTTTTCATACGTTCCGATGATTTAGCCGTTAAATTATGATGATATCAAACAGTTTTATGAAACAAATTGGTTAAGCTGTTGTTAATTTGTTACATTTGTTATATCCTGTTAATTTTTCTGTTCAACTTGCATTTTGTGTGTTGGTTATTTGGTTGTAAAAATTTTAGTCACGTGTGCTCCGATTGTTCGTACCGAAAGGTCTCTAAAAATCGATGCTTTTGTTTTTACCACCTTATTTTGTTTTCATTCTTTGTATCACGGGAGGCATGGATAAACACAACCATATCGCACAAACATCCAAGACTCAGGACAAACATCCACGCTTATCACATAGAAGTCATGTCAATGACCAAAGAGACACGGAGACAGTTTAAGAGGGCTGTTGTTCCTCACAAACGTAGTCCTTTGTTTCCTTCCTGGATAATATCAGAAGAGCAATAATTTTTGTTCCAAAACGTACATGGCATATCTATATGTTTTTTTTTTCATCAATAAATAATTTAGAGAATGACCTTCAAAAACCTAAAAATTGGCTATACTTTCCGCTGCGTTTAAACATCCGGAAAACAAACCACCAAAAAACTCATCCCCGAGTTTGAAAAACTGTCACCAAACACATAGTGTGTTCAGGCAGCAGTCCTTGAGAGCCATTAAGGTTGCTAGGTCTAATGTTATAACATTTTCAACCATATCATCGCTGACCATCAAGTGAGCTAGTTGTCAAACGATGTATACAGTATAAAAAATACTTCTACAACTTTTTCCACAATGAGCAAATAAATCCTTTAAGTATACACTCATATCTTCCATGATTTCGGATGTCATTGTAATTTGAGTCTGAAAACTATCGCGAGTTTCTTCCATAATTGTAATTACGTGCTGAGGCTCGCGCTCGCCGCCTGGCACGATCATAACTCCCAGATGAAAAACTGCAAATAAGTTCGAAACTGGTCGGAGAGTAATTTTCCAGTGTTTACCACGTGAGTCCTAGTCGGTTTGTTACATTACAATTGTAATTGTAATGTTATAATTCAATCAAACACACTGTATTACATATAATGACTGTGTTCGTGCACATTCATTGAAGTTTATGTATAAACTTTTTGTTCTAAACAGGTTGAATATAGTACACAGATATACCACCATGTTTTAATGAAGGAAATTGCGTTATTGTAAAACTTGATTTAGATACAGTTGTTGTTGCAATTTATCGCTCTCCAAGCTTCAAAAACCTTGAAAATTTTTTTGATTCCTTGCACAAAGTTTTATCAAATTTGTCTGCTTTTCGTAATATTATTTTAGTTGGTGATATTAATATTGCTATTAACACAGATAAGTGTGACGAAAATTCTTACCGGTACCTCAACTTGACTGCTTTCCACGGTCTACTCCCAGCGCATTCTTTTGTTACCTGCATCGAAAGTGGAACCTGTATAGATCATGTTATGCTTAAAACTGACCTCCCTGCATTAACTCTAGTATTACTCTCAGCTTTGACGGACCATAGACCCACACTGCTGTGCTTAGAAAGTAAGATAAAACGTGATTATTTGATAACATCAAGTACCAAAATAGACTATAAAAAATTAAAACTTGATCTAGGTATTATCGATCTAAAACCTATTTATAATTCTACCGATCCAAATTTTATGATGACATACCTTATAAGACTACTTCAAACAACCATCAGTAACAATACCAAAATTACCGATTTGCCAAGAAATAAAAGAATTATAAAACCCTGGATGACACTCGGGCTCCTTCGTTGCATACGACACAGGGATAAACTGCACTTAATATCAAATCAATCACCAAATAACAACATACTTAAAGTAACGTATACAAGATACAGGAATTTTTGTAAATCTCTGATCAAAAAACTGAGAAGAGCTTACGAAAAAAGTTTGATTGATAAAGCGGGAAAAAATAGTAAGAAAATATGGCAGGCAGTAAGAGATATATCAGGCACAAGCATGATACAAGATATTTCAAAATACTTACTACGTATGCACCACTCTCCCGAACAATCAGTCAATTTAATAAATGATTTTTTTGTTAACCTAGGGAAAAATTTAGCTGATAACATGAAGACAGATCGTATAGATAAGAGTAGCTTTGATTCAACGCCAATTAATTTATCTCCTCCGGTATTAGAGTCTTTTGTTTTATTTCAAACCGACAACGCCGAAGTAGAATCTCTTATAATGAATCTCAAAATTGACTGCTCGGTGGGATGGGATCAAATCTCGAATAGATTTCTTAAAGAACATAAGGAATTACTAGTGCCTCCTCTGACACATATTTTTAACTCTTGTTTTGAAGGTGGTATTTTTCCAACAGATCTTAAAAAATCCCGTATTGTTCCAATTTACAAGAGTGGTGACAGAGACCGTATCAATAATTATAGACCAATTTCTATACTACCATCTATATCTAAAATTTTAGAAAGACTTATAAATAATAGATTAATAAATTTTATCGAACATAACAACTTATTCTCCCACAATCAATACGGCTTCCGAAATGGAAAATCTACAAATGAGGCAGTACACGAACTCACTAACTTTATCACAACCAATCTTGATCGTGGGAAGAGATGTCTGTCTATTTTCCTCGATTTAGCTAAAGCATTTGATACGGTGGTTGCGCCGTTTCGAACGTTACATTAGCCGCCATATAAAAATTCTGTGATTGTTAATTATTGGTGCTTCACCTCCTATTCCCCTTCCCTACTCCCGCACGGCCTGGCTCGCGAGTGCAAGCGAGTAAGACGCCGCCGCTCATGAATTGCGACACCTTTCATGACGCTAGAAAATCGATACGCGTTTTGATCGTCTTGTCGTCGCACACATCGCAATAGCAGCGCATCCGCACCGCTCTGGAAGCAAGTGGTACCTATAGTGTGAAAAAACCATAGTTAAAAGGTGAAATTATAGGATTGTGAACTTTTAAAGTGAAAACTCTGTGCAGTGCCTACTCGCCATTGTTTTGTACCCATCGCCGAAGCTTCGTGGGCACGCCGAAGGAGATTTGGATCAGGTCAGTGCATTTCCTATCCATATCGGGCTGTATTCTTTCGTCTTGTCCGCTGCAGCCCGAACTCCCTACGGAAGCACCAATAGCCTAATTTCGCTCCGCAAATACAGTCCACTAATAATCGCATTGCCGCGCCACCATTTCTTTTGGTCCGTTCGAACCGAATTTTCGAATCATTTTTCGTTTAGTTTTTATTCCATAGGGAATAAACGCACCGCACCACAAACGCATAGGTACCTATTTAGTTCTAGTTACGTAGTTCGATAGATTGTTATAACCACGATGCCGCCTAAATCAATTCGAGGCGACAACGAATTAAAACTATTGCACGGTAAGAGGGATATGCTGTTTTCACGCGTTCAGCTGATGCATGATAACGCATTCAAAGTATCGGACTTAGCGATTAGGGACTCCTTTCTTTGTGCGATAGAAACTATTGATAGTATACGCTCGGATTTCGAAAGCGTTATTCATAGTATTAACGCCTTAGAATTAGATTTAGATCCCGATTACGTAGTCAATTATTCGACATTGTCTGCCTTCGAGGATTTATATTGTCGAATCAAACGTGTCGCCAAATCATTAGACGCACCCAGTAGTACTTCGCCTTCAGAAATTACACCCAAACTTAGCCATAGTAGACCCAAATTACCGCCTATACAGATTCCCGAATTCAACGGTGACATTCGGAACTGGGGGTTATTTATAAATAGTTTCGAGAACAATATAGATAAGCATGAAAACTTGACCGACCACGAGAAATTGTATTATCTCGTTGAAAAACTAACTGGCAAAGCTAAAACAACTTTCGCAGGTATAACGCTGTGTGCGGAAAATTATTCTTTGATTTTAAATACGTTAAAATCCAAATTCGAAGATAAGAGATTAGTTCTGACCGCTTATTTGGATCAGCTGTTTGATTTAAAACCTATTACCGCTTGCAACGAACAGAATTTAGAAAAATTCTTGGACATATTCGCGTCGTCCGTTCGCGCGTTGAAGAACGTTAAGGTCGACCTCAGTGATTTTCTGTTGTTATACATAGGTCTAAAAAAGCTAGATTTCGAGACTGTCCGCTTGTTTGAAACTAATCACGGAGGTATTCAAAACCAAGTTCCAAAGTTCGATGACTTAGAAACATTCGTGCGAAATCATGTTAAAATATTGCAACGAACTTCGTCTAAACATGAAGCAAAGAAGTGTATCGATCGCCCACGCATGGATACGGCGTCTAGACCACCTAAATCTACGCCTAGTTGCTATGTCAACACCACTAACTCGACTTCACAATCGACTTGCCCTCTATGCAGCTCTCATCACTCGCAGTTATATATGTGTACAGGATTTAAGAAGCTTTCTCCTTACGAACGTTACACGTTTGTTCGCGCGAACAACTTGTGTTTGAATTGTCTAAGTGACAAGCACCACGCTTTATTATGCAATAGTAGCCATAGTTGTCGCAAATGTACGTCAAAACACCATACTTTGCTGCATTTTGATAGAAATAATAATGTCGCATCCCAGGTAAGCACAGTTAATCCATCGTGTAGTGGTAATAAGTCGCTTGTTGTTAGGTTGAACACCACGGCTGACGACGGTCATGTATCTGACAGTCCCCGGCAACTAGATTCGCCGCGTGCGCGCGCGTCTCCCGCGCAGCCCGCCGCGCACCCGATAGCCGCCCGCTATGACGCGGCCGCCCTCCCAGCCCGCGCTGACGTCACCTTGTGTTCGTTATCGGCGTCTCGCGCGCCTGCGACGGTATTGCTTGCAACTGCTCGCGTTGTCGTTTATGATGCGTATGGAGAACCACATATAGTCCGTTCTATCCTGGATAACGCGTCGCAAAGCAGTTTTATTACTCGAGAATGTTGTAATCGTCTTGGATTTAAGCTTAAGAGTCGCAGTGCGTGTTCCGTAGTGAAGGGTATTGGAGGGGCAACGAAGCCCATCCAAGGCTCTGTAAATATAAAATTCGCTTCGCGATTTAATTCGGAGATTTCTTTTGAAATGAATTCATTAGTAGTCGATAAGGTTACAGAACAGTTACCTACCGTCTCCGTCGATACCTCGGTATTAGAAAATTTTGTTGGCTTGCCATTGGCCGATGATACTTACGCAGAACCAGGACCCGTCGATATTTTGATCGGCGCTTCGATTTACCCGCACCTCCTGCTGCCGCGTAAGGTTCAAGGTCACTCGGCTCACCCCGCACCGCACGCACTAGAAACAGTTCTAGGATTTGTTATAGTTGGCTCCGCACCCGCTCTTGTAGATAGTTACTCGACCGTGTCATATTGTTGCGCCGTCGAGCCGCCGTTGGAAACTATTGTCCGACGATTCTGGGAAATTGAAGAAGTCAATGTTCCACCCACCCTTAGTCCTGATGATAAGGAAACCGAGGAAATTTATAGTCGTACGACCACTCGCGATGAAAATGGTCGTTATATTGTCGCACTCCCCTTTAAGGGCGATGTTTCTTCGCTTGGCGATTCGCGCCACATAGCTGAAAGACGCTTCTTTTGTTTAGAACGCAAAATGCTGTCGTCACCAAAGTTGAAGCAAGCATACGACGACGTCGTGAATGAATATATAGATAAAGGCTTCATCTCACTTGCACCCGTGGATACCGAGGAGACACAGACATGCCCCGCTTACATTATCCCCCATCATGGGGTCATTAGGGAAGATAAACTTACCACCAAGCTACGCGTAGTACTTGATGGTAGTGCGAAGACTAGTACTAATGTTTCCTTAAATGATATTTTGCACAGTGGTCAAAACCTGCAGGGCAGCTTATTCGATATTATCGTCAACTTTCGGTTATTTGCGATTGCGCTTTCTGCAGATATTCGACAAATGTTCCTGTGTATAGGGATAAGAAATTGTGATCGCAGATTTCAGCGATTTTTGTATAGATTTTCGCCGCAGGAACCTCTAAAGGTGTATGAGTTCAATTCGGTTTGCTTTGGTTTGAAGAGTAGTCCTTACCACGCGCTGCGCACTGTGAAACAGGTAGCTCTTGATGAAGGGAAGTCTTACCCTAAAGCAAGGGCCATCATCGAAACTAGTTTATATATGGATGATTGCGTTTTTAGTGTAGAGAGCGAAGATGAAGCCATTGCCACTTCCGCTCAAGTTATAAATCTCATGAAGACTGGTCAATTTGACCTTGTAAAATGGATGAGTAATTCTCAACGAACCTTAGACTCGATTCCGCCATCGCATCGTTTGTCGACTGTCAAAACCTTTGATGACAACGACACGCACAAGGTTCTTGGCTTGAGCTGGTCACCCGAATCGGACGGGTTCAGCCTCAAGGTAAGTTCTACCCCACCCACTTGCACGAAGCGTATTATGTTGTCATGTATAGCCAAGATATGGGACGTAATGGGTTTCGTGGCACCTGTAGTGCTCTACGCAAAGCTTCTTATAAAGGAACTTTGGCTTTCGAATTGTGATTGGGACGATATCGTGCCTAAAAACATTGCTAGTTTGTGGTCTCGCTTTAGAGATGAGCTTCCTTTGCTCGAACGAATACAAATTCCGCGCCATGTTGGCATTTCGCAAGATAGTGTAATTACTATTGTGGGGTTTGCTGATAGTAGTCAGAAAGCTCTGGGCGGAAACGTGTATTTCCACATACAAAACGGCGGAAATATTGTAGTTAGCTTGATCAGTGCAAAGTCAAAGGTAGCGCCCCGCAAAGTAGTATCTCTCGTGCGCCTTGAACTTTGTGCCCTGCTCCTGTTAGCGCAACTTATTAGCGCCGTAGTAAAGGCTTGTCAGCAACGCATTAATATTAGTAGAGTTTTCGCTTTCTCTGACTCAACGGTGGCGCTTTGTTGGGCTCACTCATCTCCCCATCGTTGGGACACATTTGTCGCCAATAGGGTCACAAAAATTCAATCGGAATTATCATGTCAAACCCTCATGCATGTTGCTGGAGTAAGTAACCCAGCGGATTGTCTTTCTCGGGGCTTAACTCCATCGCAAATATTAGATCACCCGCTTTGGTTTCACGGTCCATCATGGATGCAGAACGTTCCTGATGAATGGCCAGTCAAATCTTTTGATCCTAAAACAGTTTCTGACCCGCCGGAAGAAAAAAGACATACGTTAATAGCTTCCGCCCCGCGTGATGAATCTGTCATATTATTGTTAGCCAGACGCCTTTCGTCATGGTTGAAATTGTTGCGCTGTGTAGTGTATATTTGTAGATTCGGAAAAATATTACCACCTCGCAAATATATTACTGCCACTGATCTCGAAAAAGCAGAGTTAGTTGTACTTCGCGAGCTACAGCGATCACATTTCGCATTCGAATTGAATCGTTTGAGATCAAACAAACCTTGTAGCCACGCCATTCAACATTTAAAGCCTTTCTTACATGACGAACTCATCAGAGTCGGTGGTCGTCTGAGCCAATCGGACTTAAATTTTGAACAAAAACATCCCATAGTTCTCCCGCGAAAAGACCACATCTTGGATTTATTGGTTGATTACTACCATAAAATTCACTGTCACGCTGGTCCTGATTTATTAATGTCAATCCTTAGACAAAGGTATTGGATACTTTCCGCGCGCAATTTGATTCGCAGCAGAGTACACAAGTGTGTGCCCTGTTTTAAACTTCGTCCGCGTGCTAACGCGCCAGAGATGGCCGATCATCGATATTTTCGTGTTCTAAGATCCGTAAAGCCGTATGTCCATACTGGAACCGATTTCTGCGGTCCATTCAGAATTACTACATCACGGGGTCGCGGTATCCGTCCAACGAAGGCATACGTTTGTATCTTTGTGTGTATGACTACTAGAGCCATTCACATAGAGTTAGTCGGTGATTTGAGCACACAGAGTTTCATGGCCGCTTTCAAGAGATTTTTATCTCGTCGTGGTCCTGTAGGTTGCCTGTATTCGGATAACGGGACAAATTATGTAGGGGCCAAACGCGATATCTCAGAGTTGCATGCTTTCCTGCGCTCTAAACATTATCGAACTGAATTCGCTCAAGTTTTAGCTGAAAACCGCATAGAATGGTGTTTTAATACACCCGCCGCAAGTCATTTTAACGGAAATTGTGAAACGAATGTTAAAAGCCTAAAATCTAACTTATATCGCGTAATTGGATCACAGATTTTATCATTTGAGGAAATGAGTACGGTGCTCACTCAAATCGAGGCTGTAATGAATACACGTCCGTTATGTCGAACCCTATCAAGTGATCCGTCGGAGCCATTGGCGTTGACTCCAGCTCACTTCTTATGTATGACCCCGCTAAAATACTTGCCTGCAAGAGATATCGATGAAGACAGGCTGCACTTACTTTCGCGACATGCTCTTCTAGATAAGTTAGTACAATCGTTTTGGTCTAGGTGGAGGTCACAATTTCTGCACACGCTGCAATCGCGTCAAAAATGGAATATTCCATCAAATCCAATCGCGATCGGTACAGTAGTAATTCTTATAACTGAAAACGCCCCTCCGCTACACTGGCCTTTGGGTGTAGTAGAAGAAGTTTTCCCTGGTTCGAATGGAGTGACAAGAATCGTACGCGTGAAGACCGCCACTGGATCGTACTTGCGTCCGGTTATCCGCCTCTGTCCTCTGCCTAACCAGTAGCAATAAATATCGCAACTATTAGTTATGTTAGTTTAAGTTTTGGGTAGGTTAGGTAATATTTTCGCATAGTTATTCCCATTATTTTAGTTAGTTTAGGTTTTTTGAAGGTAACCCTTCAAACTGGGGGGGGAAATGGTTGCGCCGTTTCGAACGTTACATTAGCCGCCATATAAAAATTCTGTGATTGTTAATTATTGGTGCTTCACCTCCTATTCCCCTTCCCTACTCCCGCACGGCCTGGCTCGCGAGTGCAAGCGAGTAAGACGCCGCCGCTCATGAATTGCGACACCTTTCATGACGCTAGAAAATCGATACGCGTTTTGATCGTCTTGTCGTCGCACACATCGCAATAGCAGCGCATCCGCACCGCTCTGGAAGCAAGTGGTACCTATAGTGTGAAAAAACCATAGTTAAAAGGTGAAATTATAGGATTGTGAACTTTTAAAGTGAAAACTCTGTGCAGTGCCTACTCGCCATTGTTTTGTACCCATCGCCGAAGCTTCGTGGGCACGCCGAAGGAGATTTGGATCAGGTCAGTGCATTTCCTATCCATATCGGGCTGTATTCTTTCGTCTTGTCCGCTGCAGCCCGAACTCCCTACGGAAGCACCAATAGCCTAATTTCGCTCCGCAAATACAGTCCACTAATAATCGCATTGCCGCGCCACCATACGGTCTCTGTCCCTATACTAGTTTCTAAGTTGGAACGAATTGGGGTTCGTGGTAGGCAGTTAGCTTTGCTAAAAGATTATCTAACCGGAAGATTACAGAGTGTAAAGGTTGGTTCATACACTAGTGATGATATGCCAATCACATACGGAATTCCACAAGGGAGTATTCTAGGACCTACTCTCTTTCTAATATATATGAATGATCTGTGTCAATTCCAACCTTTAAGTGGTAAAGTGATTTCATATGCAGATGACACAGCACTTGTTTTTGCGGCAGATTCTTGGAAAGAGGTTTTCATAGCTGCTCAAGAAAGCTTTAATAGAGTCACAACTTGGCTCTATGATAACTCTTTATCCCTTAATGCTGAAAAAACCAGTTATATTTTGTTTTCAATGAGAGACATTTCACCATTCCCGGAATTATTCATCTCAGCACACAATAAGCCATGTATTATATCTGATAATAAGTACTGCAAATGTAATAAATTAGAAAGAATCAACAGTATGAAATATTTAGGAATAACTATTGACAAAAATCTTAATTTCAAAAAGCATATTGAAACTCTGAGTGGAAGAATACGAAAGATTATGTATATATTTAAAAAGCTTAGACACATTGCTAGTCCTATATTGGTAAAACAAATATATTTGAGTTTGTGTCAATCACTCCTAACATATTGTATTTCGTCTTGGGGAGGAGCTTTAAAAACAAACTTGTTTAAGTTAGAAGTAGCACAACGGGCTGTTTTGAAAGTAGCAACCGGTAAACCATTTTTATACCCTACATCATTGCTTTTTGAAACATGTGATGTCCTAACAGTGCGCCAACTTTTCATCCTCAGTATCATTTTAAGACAACACAATATTTTAGAGTTTGATCCACAGCTATTAAGAAAACGTAGATTTTACAAAGTGTGTCATCAAACACATAATGCAAATACAAGTTTTATACGAAGATTCTGCATATTTTTGGGTCCATACCTATACAATAAGTTAAATAAAACTTTGAACATCTATCCAATGGCAAAACCAGAAGTTAAAATGAAAGTCACTAGATGGCTTAAAACTCTGTCATATAAAGATACTGAAGACCTACTTACAATCATTAGTTAGTCGGAGAAGTAAATTGTAATATTTATATATATATATATATATATTATTATTAATATAGATTTTGTTCTTTTAGTGTATATTAGGCCATCATGTAGATAGGCAAATACTCACACACACACACACACACACACACACACACACACACACCAATGGGAAGAGTATGCTCATGCATGCAAACTAGTATTCTTCTAGTGATTATGAGTTTATTATTAAATGGATACAAACGGCTATCAATGCCTCAACGCTCAGGGAAGAGCGCTGTATGCTGAAGCACGGGTGTTAAGCCTAGTTCAGCAGCAGATACTCTTGAATAAATTTGTGCATCTAAAATAGCCTAATATATTGTAAATATTGTAAACCTTTTTGTTGAATAAAGATATTATTATATTATAGATATTATTATACCTTCACGATGGGAAAGCTGCAGATTTTTTTTTTCTTTGACTTTATAACACTGTCAACACACAGTTAATAGGGAGGCAAATTAAAAGAGTGACGAAAGGGCTATTAGGCTTTCAACATAACATAAATATATATTCTATTTCGTGTCAAGATCAGACAGATTTTCTGCAATTAACAAAACGGACAAACATAAATCACGGCAATTTCAGTAAAGAATCAGAAATTAAGAGGAAATTGTTCAGACCTCGAATTTGTTGAAGTCATAGGTTAAGGCTAGGTACATCCCACTAATATATAATGTCAAAGTTTGGATGGATGGATGGATAGATGTTTGTTACACAATCACGCCAGAACGGCTGAATGATGGCTGATTGAAATTGGACACAGATAGATTATAGTCTAGAATAGCACATAGGCTACTTTTTATCCCGGTAAAATGTATGATTCCCGTGGAATAATTGATGTAGCGGGAAAACCCCGAACCACGCGGGTGAAACCGCGGGACGATACTAGTCCTATTAATATTATAAATGCGAAAGTTTGTGTGTATGTATGTATGTTTCTTACCTCTTCACGCTCAAACAGCTACACCGATTTCGATGAAATTTGGTATTGAGATAGTTTAAGCCCTGGATTAAGACATAGGCTACTTTTACCCAGGAAAAGTATAGTTCCCGTGGGATAATTGAGGTAGCAGGAAAACCGTTATCTACGCGGGCGAAACCGCGGGGCGCTATTAGTATTTTATAAAGAAGAAAGTTTGTGTGTATGTTTATAATTTCCTCACGCTCAAACAGATTTCAACGAAGTTTGGTATGTAGATACTTCAGGTCCCGGAATAACACATAGGCCACTCTTCATCGTCATCAATCATCATGACGCGGGTAAAACCGCGAGGCGCAGCTAGTATAAAACATGTTGCGGAGGCCGCTTTCCTAGCAATCATAAAGATATGAATATAGGCCGAGGTTACAAGTTCCGTGAGCTCGGCTGATGCGAATAACAGCTGGTTGAGGCGATTGATGCTTCGATTGATGTTCGACTGTCAGTAGCACGACAAAATGGTGATGTTGCTGTAATGTTTGTTATACAAAGATTTTTCAATATTATCATAATACTAGCTGCGCCTCGCGGTTTTACCCGCGGGTGATGATTGATCATGATGAAAAGTAGCCTATGTGTTATTCCGGAACCTGTAGTATCTACTGTATACCAAATTTCAACTAAATTCGTTTTACCCGCGTGGTGATGAAAAAGGGTGATAAAAATAAGCCTATGTTTATAAGCTATCTCTATACCAAATTTCATCCAAATCCATCGAGCCGTTTAGGCGTGAAAGAGTAACAAACATACATCCACACATCCATACTCACAAACTTTCGCATTTGTATTATGGTTTCAGCCATAAGACTTTACCATTTGCTAGATAAACAATTTTGAGTTTTTCACCTTATTTTGTTGAAAATCCTCAAAAACTTTTGACAAATAATAGGTTATTTTATGTAAAACGTTGCAAATTAGTATGATGAATTGGTTTTTACCCGACTGCGAAAGGAGGGTTATGCTTTTTATTCATAGTTTTTGATGACACAAATGGCTTAAAGAATTTACCAGTGGTCAGAATATGCAACCATGGGTTGATGACGAAAAAAACTTAAGTATTTGTCCGAATGAAAACTGCCTTTTATAACCGATGGCTGCCTCGACCTTGGATCAAAAAATTGGCCCTACGTCAATATCTTCATCGCAGTTTTACCTGCTAACAGAATCTGAAAGGTATATAAAGATATGAATACATCATGGAGGGAGGACAACTTCGGTTATGATGATCAAAGTGAATTCGAATGTAGGTATCAGAAAGTATTTCATCATCCTCTGTAATAAATAAACTATATATCTATATATTTATTTCCCACGCGTTAATGACATTTAGTAAATGCATTTCTGGAAATCTATTGGTGGCCCGAAGCTTAAAATAGTTTTTGTATAATAGTCCAAGCAAACTCAGTTCAATCACCTCGATTCATGTTATGCACTAACACAAAAATAATTCAGATTGCATTCTACGTTCAGACGTCATCCCATCAAAAGACCACAACCATACCCTCTTCAAAGCAACCTCAAGCCCTGCGCAACCAGGTTTGTTGCCTCTTCAATCCCGAACGGGCCTGTGACGTCAAACCGGAGTGCGTCCGCCTAAAAGCGAGTCCCTAACGATCAGCCCGCCACTAAATCGAGCAAGTTAAACAGGTTGTAAAATCGAACTGGAGAATGGAGTGGGTTATTTCTGGCTACGGTTACCCAAGGATATGGAATGTTACTTTTCACTTAGCCCTCAGGACACAGCAATTAACATAATCCAAAAAAATCCAACTGTATCATATTGTCAAACTGAAACCTGCCATAAATATGCATAAATATACTACACCAAAAAGTTAAGCTCTCTATAGTCGGTTAAAAAAAGATTTTTAAAAATAATTTATCTAAAGCAAACATTCATGCATTCATAAACTCCTTGGTCGCGAAACTTTAGGAAGCTAGAGATATAAAACAAATTGTAATAGATTACATGATTCATTTTATTACTCACACATCAACATGTAACAGATTTATCTCCTTCGCTTTCTAACGAAAAAACTCATATGAGTCGATCCTCAGAAATCAGGCTCAGGCCTAATTCCCGGATACGAAGTACAAGACAGTTGCGAAGAAAAGAGGCAAAATCTACCCTCCACCACGAACGGATATAGACGGGCTTCCCCGAACTATATTACTCGAACATGTAGCCTAAATTACGAAGGCGGTGACTACGTGCTAAGTGGCAGCGTCTTCCTGAAACCCGCCCTCTTTCCGACACGATACTATAAATATGATGCTGAAGCGGGAATCGCTTCAGTCGTTCAGGAAAGCTCGCGGAGAGCACTGTGCCAAATCTCACCGTTCCCGAGTGACAACGTGATCGCTAACGCGTCTGGATATCTTTATCAATACAAGAATTGAGTGTTTACTTTTTGTGACAGTTCAGTGATACAATAAACAATGCTGGACAAAAGCATCATCGGAGGCAGTTGGGAGAGTGTTGTAAGTATTTTCAACTAATTGAAACTTCGTGAGAAAACCGTTCCTTTTAAATTGTACGCACGCGTTCCGATTACGGAATAGTGGTCTGTGGGCAGTGACTATTACGCAAAGTGCACAGCCGGTTGTTTAATGCGCTTAAAAGGCAACTGACTTGTCTATGGTCGCTGTCATTGAACTGCGACGCGTGCGTGCCCGGCGTTTGAATATGGAATTACCTTCTTTTTGTTGTTAAAGCTCTTGACATTGCCGCTTTTGGCCATGACGCCACAGATCACATACAAGTTAGTTTACTACATGTGACACTTTGAGAGTTAAATCAATAAATCAAAGACATGAATCGATCTCAGGTAAAAGATTAGAACGTTTTAGATTAATCAAATAGATTACTTCCATCAGGAACGATTTTGTACGGCAAGTTAAGGTTATCGAGAACAAGTTTTTGTTAATCCTGCTATCTGGTTGAAGATTGAAGCTTAAAAGGTTTCGAAATGAATAATGAAATTTTTGTATGCGCAGGCAATTTAAAGAAAATCTATAAATATAAAATAAACATAAGCTATATATTATTATATTTTATTTATTTACTATCTCCATACCAAATTTCATTGAAATCGGTGTAGTTAAGCGTAAAGAAGTAACACACATCCACACATACACATAAACATTCGCATTTATAATATTAGTAAGAGTATAAAAATGTTTAGAAGCCAAAGAAAACTTATATTAAGGAAATAAAATAAAAATTGTATAATAGATTACCAGGTTTCGCTTGTTTATGTCAGTAATAAAACAATTTACGAATATATTCTTAACTTGTTTCTCAATAATCTCAGCACCAAATCGACCGTTCTGAAACTTTCGAAATCAACATACCAGAATGACAGTTGGTAGATTATTAATGACACATTAAATTTGAATACTCCCAAGCGGTTCAAACAATTATGCTTCGAGGAATATCTAGTGGTCAGTTTATTTCATAATTAAAGCAACAAATGCTTAAAAGAAGTAACAAAATTATTATTATATTTCTGATAAAATATATCAATTTGTATTAGCATACGTCTGATCCGTAGTCAGACAGCCGTGGCTAAAAATAGGTAACAATGATTGGTCAATATTTAGTTTAATTTTTAATGACTTAGTCAATTTCAATCCTTACTATAATGTTATACGAGTGTGAATGTGAGTTCGTTTGTATGTTACGCTTTCACGCTCAAAATGCTGGAGCGATTTTGATGAAAATTTCTATGGAGATAGCTGACACCCTGGAAAAACACATAGGCCACTTTTCATCATCAACATCACCACCATTTTTCATCACCACGCGGTTGAAACTGCAGAGCGCAGCTAGTAAGAAATATTTTGAAGAAAGAGACCTCTAAAAGTTTCACCAAATACATTTCAAGTTTGCATACAACTTTCCATAGTGACGATGTGAAACTAAAGCTTGTCGTTTCACGCTTAGAGTATACACAAATAGAAACTAATCGTTTTTTTACAATGGATACAGCATATTAAGAAACGTATTGCTTATTGAGTCTTTTTTTCACACAAAATCTATCAACTGAAGCCGTATCGTAACCGAACTCGAAAGGTGTATTTAGAAAAATAATGGTACACGTTTTTTTTTTAATTTGGATACGTTGAAACGTATCAAATTGGTTGCTTTTTGTTCGTTTCATCGATGTTTCGTTCACGCAATCCTACATAATATTATAAATGGGAAAGTTTGTGAGTATGGATGTATGTTTGTTACTCTTTCACGCCTAAATAGCTGGATGGATTTGGATGAAATTTGGTATGGAGATAGCTTTTACCCTGGATTAACACGTAGGCTTATTTTCATCATCACCGTCATTACCGTTATTCATCACCACATGGGTACAACCGCGGGGCGCAGCTAGTTCCACACATAGATAGGTGAAAGTGTGCAAGCGAAATTCGCGAGACCGGTTCGCGAAATAGATACATCAACACGGCAGATAATCATACCGGTTTTGGTAATATTGTCCCTCTCGAATCATATTGACAATCTTGACAGTTGTATGTTTGACACAACACTTTCTAGAAATCCGACGCGGTCTTTAGACATGCAGATTGAAATGTCGTTTGTTTCACAATTGACGTCCATCTTATTGTTACGTACGTAAGTTAGGTAACTTTGAACACATCACACACTTCTAGGATTTTTATGAATACTGAAATATAAATGTATTGATTGGACTATTATGTTCAGTGTGATTAATGCCCTCTCATACTCATATAATCAATATACTGACTTAATACGGAATCGTTTTAGAAATTTACGTTCAAAGTTACAAATTTCGGGTAAAATTGATCCGTTGAATTGAGCTATCTGGGACAGCAAAATTATTTGTAGTTTACTACTTATTTTATTTGGGTAACAATGAACTGTTGTTTCACAGAAACATACGTGATTATTGTTGTTAACCGCGATCAGAAAAGACGCCTTTTTAAAAACTTAGCGCTTTCTCTTACTATTTTTGAACAATCGCATCTCCTATATAAAGGTCCTTTATTTATAGAAAATATCACTACACGAATCTTCGAATCTACCCTTAGACCACCGCCAACACGTGATTTCTGGTAAATGTATTGTTAAGTTCTGTCGATCGACACACATGCTAATTACCAAACTGAGCAAAAAAATATTGATGCTACCTCTCAAGGAGAATTATCATTACATGTCTTGTACAATTACTGTACCTAGTGTAAACATATTTTCTTCTGCCCACGTACAAAATCGCATGTTTAGATGGATTGTGCAACTGTGCTATAAAGTCGATAAACTTGAGGTCATTATCTCATAAACGTGACCACGCAATTTATTAGTATGGTGCAATATGAAAAACAAAGTGTATTACTCATTGAAAAATCTTAGGTGACGGGAAAAAATGCGCGTGGGCACATACAGTTAGTCAGATAGTACCGTCAGAATCTATATTTAATTATCCCGTTTCATTGATTTTTTTGCATCCATTACTAATATATTAAATTAGCGATGTTGAACTCGACCATAGAAATTTAGACTCTATGTTAAATTACCTTGATTACCGAAATCGAAATATAATAATTATGTAGTTTATAAACTGTAAAATAAGACCGCTACGTCCATGGAATATTTTCCACATTTTTCTTATAAATAAATATATATATATATATATACTCGAATGATTTTTAAAACATTTCTTTGAGCCAAAAAAGCAATCTCAAATCATACCATTAACGAATGATAAAATATTTTTTTAAATCGACTCAAACTTGACAGTGATCTGATTTGTTTTAAACAAAAAAATATATATACATCCTCGAATTTTCTTGGAACTTGGTTGATGATAAAAAAACTAGTTAAGGGGACGCTAATATCACATTATATCACAACTCAGAAGCAGGCAAGATATTAAAGCTTGTTAATCTTAAAATTTAAATTCAATTTGGACTACAATGTTTATGATTTGCGTAAGTTAAAATGATCATTTACATCATATTTTCGACTTATCTTACGGCCTGAAATATAAAAATACATTTTGATTTTCGAGACCTCTTTTTTGTTCAGCGTAAAAACCCTCAGAATATGAGGGTGATCATCTAAAAGTTTTAGATAAATAAAATATATCATATAATTTAAAAATATATGATATATTTTTTTATATCACAAAAAAATTGTTGTAATCGGATGGAATAGAATGACCATTATTAAAAATATGTTTTATTTAATTTTTTTTTTAATTGGCGTACGGTTAAGTTTGCGTGTAGTATAAATATTGTAACTACGTAATAAACTTAAAAAAATAAGAAAAAATATAAGCACAATGTGACAGAAAGAAATATAGGTCTAGTCAACGCAAATGAATACATTAATTCTCAATACTACAGTAAAAATAAAATATTAAGACAGTTTTCGCACATTTATTATAACTCAGTCTGGAAAAAGTACCAACAAGTATGACAGTTATCAGTTGTTAACCCCTTAAATTATTCTCAATACACTGAAATACGCTGCAAAATTCAAGAATGGCTCCGAGAATAGGTACTCTATACTTGAATAGACTGAAATAGAAAGATCTTTAAGTAGGTGTATTTATCGAATCTGAGTATTTCGAACGAATGCAAAATCGTTCGCGCAAAATTAGGGCGCCATGTGAATTGTTTATATCAAGTAGTAAAAAAAATGTGCCAATGTTGAACAGTGTAACAGTTCAATAACAAATATAGTATTCAAAATAGCAATTACGTAATGATTCGTTTATTTAGTTTGTTAGACATAAATAAACATACATGGCCGTGGTGGTACCGGCCTAGAATAGTACTCCCCCATCTCTTCCCGTGGGTGCCGTAAGAGGCGGCTAAGGGATCACGTACCAGAAGGTGAGCAGTAGCGCCTTCTGACGATCGGAAATCATCCTGCGCTCGCCAACCCGCCTGCCAAGCGTGGCGAGTATTGGCAAATCCCCCCTATATAGGGGAGGCATATGTCCAGCAGTGGACGCACATGGCTGAGAGAAGAAGAAGAAGAATAAACATACATATATTATAGGATATACACGTTCCTAACCCTGGGACCAGGAATAACTAATAAAATCACCATATCGCGTTTGTACCGTCTTCGTACAAACTATCATTCCTGTGTGTCATAGTTGTACTAGATAAATTACAGTTAGTGCTGAGTTCAATTGTTTCTCGCAGCAATACGCCTTCTCTAAAATTGCGACACTGAAACCGGCACAGCCTACTGTTGTCATAAAGTTATCCATATGTCATGTACTTTTTGATAACGTAAAAAGTAATTTAAAAAAAAATATCATGTTGCTATGGATATGTCACTAAACATTTCAAATTTAATATATATTTAGTATAATAAGGCAATATTATCGTGTTGAGCTAAGACTAGTCGGGAACTTCACTTTTTCCGAGATGAAAAGTAGCCTGTCTTAATCTAGGGTCTAATCTATCTCCATACGAAATTTCATCGAAATCGGTGCAGCCCTTTGAGCGTGAAGGAGTCATATACACAAATACAAATGTTCGCCTTTATAATATTTAGTGGGATTATCACTTAGATTCGGCGATAAGCACGCAAGGCTTAAAAATCATGTTTTTTTTATTATTGGGCTTAAGGTTTATAGCTATTTTAATTACAATTCGGAAAATATAAACGTAAATTAACAAGAAAACACTAAGGTGTAATTTCAATTGACACTATAAAAGCAACTAAAATCAACGGTTACGCGAAACGCTCGCATAATTCTATAGCTCAAACGTAAATCGGAGAGGAAAAATAAGGTAACATATATAAGAAAAAAATGTGTGTCAGGAGGTAATATTTCGCACGGTCATTTACACACACGGACCTAACGGCACATATTATACCGAGCATAAAAAACTCGATATGGCTTTATAATCACAAGACGGATCTGGCAATACAGTTTCTGGCTTAGGGATTCGACAGATACAAAGCTACCCCACATAACTGTAAAGAATACAGAATATATTTATTGCAAGCGAATTCTTTCTTTCTTTCTTTTTTGACAACATTCACACATGGTCTGAATTAGGGACAAAAGTGCGCCATGAGCACCATTCTGCACTTTGAGATGTAGATACGTACTATTCGTATATCATATTGTTCTTAATGGCAACACTGAGGTCCGAAAAGTAAGAATAGATTAAATATAGGGAAATATATTACGCACTTTATGTTACGTCCACTTTTAAAAACGAGAAAATGGAAAGATGATGGTGTGACTACACTGGTACTGTACAACGAAATCGAGTAAGGTATCTTTTATGCTATTTTTTTTGGTGAGTTACGCTTTTTTAGAAGTACATTCCTGGGAAGCGAAAGTCGTTAATGTATATATTTTAGGATATAGAATAATTCTAAATTTACGTGAAAATACCGCAAATTAAATAGAATAAGATCCTGTCCAGGGATAAATTTAAAACGTAATCTTTTAATAGGTATAATTATTTTTTTTAATGTATGAACTTTTATAATATATTGCTATATTTCAATAATCGAAGTGTACAAACCACGCGATAAAAATAGCGCATGTTCCAAAATCGTCGCACAGTTCACGTAATCGTAGACAAGACTCATACAAATAATAATAGAAGTTGCATTGAACATTCTCATTGTCCGAAATAGCCCGTGACAAAATTAACTATGTGCCTTTTAGTGTTATCACCTTCAATCTTATAATAACGTGCAGAAATAACTGTGCACGTCCACAGAAATACTACACGCGTTTCAAACAAACATTACAACACGGGAGCGTGAAATGGGACACTGGAACAGCCAAAAGAATATTGTGGACATGTACGTACGTCACATGTCATAAGTGTCATAACTCACCGGCGCGCCGCGTCGACAGCCGAGTGTAACATGACGGGTGAAATATTACCTGAAAACAAAACACAAGGTTACAGTGAAAAAAATAAACTTTACCCTACATTCGTTAATTTACACTATTTTAATTAGACCGTGTTAACGAAGGCCAATAATAGAACAACTATTTAAATTTGACCTATTTTACTGTTGCGACCTGAATTCGCAACAGGCAGTGCACTGTTGTTTCTTTTACTGAAATCCATTAAAAAAATGTGTTACACAACACGAACTGTCAAGAAACAAACTCAAGCAAATTTGTCCTGTCAAAACCGTAGACGTTGAAATTTATTTCAACTGTTTTAAGTTATATCACCTATCACGAAATAAGGACAAAATAGCATTGATCTTTCTTAGTTTATTAATGAGAAATGCAACATTTTTAAGCAGTTACAAATCATTAAGACACCTTGCAATATATTCTGACTAAAACAACGTTGATGACCGTTTCTTTTTTGTCAAATTAATATAGCTAATTTGTGAACTATAAAACGATAACATAAATCATATCAGCAATTTGTTAGATTTACGAAATCGTGATACAGAAGTAGGTCCACATAATTCTTACAGTAGAGCTTCACTATGTTCTAATGAGCGCCAGTCATAAACAGTCTATTTTTAAGTGACCCATTATTTGACCAGTCAGTAGCCGGCGACGTCATAGCGTAGAGTTTCAAGAAAAACCCATAAAAATTGCACAATATCAAACGACCAAATTAAACGTCGCATAACAAATGAACCAGCAAAAAACTAAGCAATCCGAAATGGTGCAACAGTTATTAAACAGAAAATCGTTAAATTCAAAGCGTCAAGCATTCAAAGCTTTTAGGACTTCCAAAGATACATAAACATAACATTTGCTGAAGGACGAGTTCATAAATTATAACTTTAACGGCGCGGTCCAATCCCAGTCTTTGTTTATTTTTACTCATGATTTAAGCCAGTTTTCCTA
Source organism: Apeira syringaria (assembly GCA_934044485.1). NCBI lineage: Eukaryota > Metazoa > Arthropoda > Insecta > Lepidoptera > Geometridae > Apeira > Apeira syringaria. The sequence goes on along the minus strand of OW203672.1, from coordinate 5,632,096 downwards.
AACCCAGACAGCGACCGTGAGTAGTTAAATTATTGTGAGAGATTATTCTTTAGTTAGGTACAACTTCCGGACAGTTCACGGTTGAAGTTTATAGAAAACAGGCTGCTGTCAACGAGCCCATGAGCCGAGCATATGGCGGGACCGAGACAGGTGGTGTCAGACATGTGGGCACCGCACGAAGGGCTTGGATGACGACACAAAACGAGACAGAACACAAATCTATCGTCGACAGAAAAGGACACACGAGCCCTGTGCTCACGTCACGTCCATACAGTCACGTATTGGATTTATGTTATTAATACTCCGAATAACCCGCGAGTTCAGTCTGTTCTGAGGTTGTTTATGAGACAGCGTCGTAGATTAGCTATCTGATATACGACTATTGTGTGTGGCTTAACTTACTACAAATAACACTAATGATAAATTTGTCTCGTTTCAGGTGTCGAGAGACGACTACGAGGTTGACTACACCCCGAGTCCCAGAGGGTCTCCGCTAAAAGACACGTCTAACATCCAGGAGGACCAAGCTTACTACATAAGCCGTCACAACCCCAACAAGACCTTCCGCCGTGAGTCTGTCATAGCATCTTGGAAGAGTCTAAAGAAAGAGCGCGAACAAGCCCTGGGCAAGCGGATTATCTACGTCGACGCTGATACGTTCCAAGATTATTATGGCAGAAATCAAGTCAAACGTTGCAAAAGCGACAGGACTGCAAACGGAACCAAGATCCCAAAGAAAGTGAAGCGCACGTATTCTGTCCTGTACAGATACGATCCGTCTGAAGAGAAAGTGGTGAAGGAATATAAATATCAGTTGCCTAAGGAGCAGGTGCCACCGATGCACGCACCTCTGCAAAAATCTTACTCAGAACCCTTCTTGCGGCAGGAAGCGATGCCGAAGAAAAAGGTGAAGCGGTCCTTTACGACGCTACTCAACATTAAAACCAAATTCCTGAATATTTTTGGATCTAAAAGCTAAATTCATTTAGTAAATGAAGGGGTTGAAGTTGCTCAAGTCAATTGCATTTTAAAGATTGGTGTACTATATTTATGGAAGCATTAAATGTGATGGCCAAATTCTAGTCAAAATTGTTGACTGATGGTGAAGCCAACTCTGATCCAAAAACAATCGCAAGGACCCAAAGATTTGACATAATTTTATCGGTAGTCATACCTATTAATGATTTGTATAATCTGTATTTTATAGTTTTTATAAGATTCATTAGTAACAACTATGTGATATTAGCGTGTTATTTTGCTAAGATAGGAGCATTTTTAAGGTTTCGTTATTGTATGACTATGTCATACAATGTGATGAAAACTGTTAATTTAAGAAAATTGTAAGTAGTATTCAGCAAATTCTTATGTTTTCTAAAGTAAATATAAGCAGTTATGTAATGTTCTTTTCAAAATGCATTTATTAATAATAGAATTTAATAAATAGAATAATTATTCCTTGAATATCATTCAGTTGAATATTCTATGCATTTGAATCTTTTAAATGTTTTAAGAAGTGTTCAATTTGAATAAGTATAATAATGTCTTTATTCACTATATTTCTTTCTTAGAATATATAAGAGCAATACAATTGCATTAATATTTTATTATGTACTGACACCTAAGTAAAACAATAATTTATATAGTCGTTCTCATTTCCTTATTTACTTTATTTCTTGCTGGAATATATAAGAGGAATAAGGATATGCACATTATTAATGGTTTTTAGAATGCATATATATATATACGTATCACATTACCAACACAAAGATCAAACGGTATATTTTCTGATGACGAAAATATTACTTGTTTTAACAAGTCAAAAACTTTGACAGCCATTGTAATAATAATATAACAATAAAATGTGTGTTGTTTTCAATATTTGTTTATATAAAAAGCAATTGTTTATATTGTATTATTGTATATATGATTTACAAATGTATATATTTAGTGCCAATAAAATAATGTATCATTTATATTTCATATGATAAATGATTTTAAAAATATGTTTCATTCCTATTAGGTTATACAAAGTGAACAGGCTCCTGATTCAGAACAATCGACACTTAACCGATTCGATCAGATTCGATATTATTCATACATTACATATTTTGAAGTTTTTTATTTTACACATATTTTGTATACATAGTGCCTACAATTGAATATTGTAATATAGACTTATATAGTCTTAACTTAATAATAATATTCATTACAAGTCAATTATCAATTATATGTTATATAATATACTATCATTAACAGATTCTCTAACAAATGTTTAAAATAGTATGGAAAATAGTTTAGAATACTATAGAAAGTTTGTATAATACTGGATTTATTCAGTACCGAATCAATTCGGTTAGCTATCGAAGAGTTCTGAATCGTGGGGCAGGTAATGTAGAGTAGTTCTACTTTGAGCTTAGAGAATATCCCCCTTACTTATAAACGTTGAATAAGCTGCGAATAGTAATTCAGTGTTTTGTTCCGTTCTTTCAACGTCAAACTGTCATATAAGCGACAAAGACAAAACACTGAATAACTATTCAGAGGTTATTCAACGTTTATAAGTAAGGGGGTTCATCTCTAAGACTAGAGTTATAAAGATTGACATATCAATTACAAGGTTACAAGTAATTTATTCTATATTTAGAGGAGTTTTAAGGTACATATAAGATTTGAATTAATTACATTTTTAGCTAGTCACTAAATATTATTATAGATTACATGATTATGATATATATAAATTAATGCATGAGTAAAAATATAAATGCAGCAAATAGTAAAATTGAAAAAGATTTTTTTTTTCTTTTTGTTGGTCTTGGCCATCAAAAACAAGAGCATAATAAATGTGTCATTTTTATAATAACGAGTTCAATTTTAATTTCAATTAATGTTAATATAGATATAAGCATACGTAAATTAAATGTATTAATAAATGTTATTATTTGAATACATAACAATTCTAAGTCGTTTCATTTAATTCCCTTTAGTTATTATATATAGAAATAGATTAGCCGTTAAGGTAACTGTTCGATTAATCAATTTTAATACAGATGCTAAATAAAGACTATGATAAATGCATAATTAAGATTACATAATTATGGAGTGGAATTGACATATATATATATATATATATATATATATATATATGTCCCATAAATATATATATATATATATATATATTTATGGGAAATAAATATTAACCCATTTTTTTCATATTTTATAGATTTGACCGTTTGACCACTATCTCACTTGATGGTTAGTGACGATGTGGTCGAAGATGTAATAACGACCTAGAATGTTTACTGGCCAAACACACTATGTGTTTGGTGACAGTTTTTCAAATTTGAGCAATAAAATTATCGAATGTAATAAAATCATTAATCTTGGCTAAGTATCATAATATACATAGTTTAACATAATTATATGCTAACTTTCTGTTATTTTTAACCGATTTCAAAAAAAGGAGGAGGTTCTCAAATCGACCCGTATGTTTTCTTTTTAATTTGTGTTTGTTACCGCATAACTTCCGACAGGGTGAACCGATTTTGATCGCTCTTTTTTTATTTAAAAGCTGGTGCTTCCCGTGTGGTCCCATTTAAGGATCCCAAAAGGTCCCAGGTCCCAAAATCGGACGAGCACTTTTTGAGTTACAAGTCAAAAACTGAAAAATACCTACACGATATTATAGTAGCGGGTGAAGACATCGGCGAACATCAGTTCAAATATTTGAAGGAAAAATCGGTGAACATACTACACCACAATGACAATTGATCCCATGAGTAACTAAGGTCACTAAAAAGGGTGAAAAAAAAATGTTTACCAAAAAATGGAACCGACTTCAACACTCAAAAGTATGAAATAACTTGTCGAAGTTGGTACCATGAGCACAATATTTTGATTTTAGTTACTTTTGAACTATCATGGTACCGACTTCAACAAGTTATTTCATACTTTTGAGTGTTGAAGTCGGTTCTATTTTTTTGTAAAAATTTTTTTTACATATATTATTTAAACAAAATTATAAGAAGCATACTGAGAAAGATAAGAAAATTACATTATATATGTTGAGCCAACAGTAAAAGGAAACGTAGGTACTCGTTTAAATTTCTTACATGAATTAAAACCGACATCAAAAAGGGGTTAGTTTTGTTTTTTATTTCATTACCTTTAACGGTATTTTTGAAAATCTCTTTTATAAAATTCCTTTCAAATCTCAATACTTTCAGATAGGCTTCGTGATCAAAATTTGTTGTGTAACAAAACCGATTCTCTCACTACACTACAATTATGCAAATCCTACAAATATTGTAAATGCAAAAGTTTGTGAGTAGGTATGTATGTATGTTTGTTACTCTTTCATACCTAAACGGCTAGATGGATTCGGCTGAAATTTGGTATGGAGATAGCTTATACCCTGGATTAACACATGGGCTTATTTTCATCATCACTTTCATCACCACTTGGGTAAAACCGCGGAGCGCAACAGTTGCACAATAATTTGAGTATTATAATGTCAAGTTTATAGACAGTAGTCCCGCATGCCACCACACAGCCTTCAGTTAATAATGGCCGTAGGTATAGTTTGCACAACTGTCCGATAACAATGACATTGTGAAAACATGCGGGAGTAACCGATCGGTCTACTGTTTCATGTTTAACTTTATGAGTAGGTATATATATGTGCACTAATACCTATAATAAAGAGGAAAGATTTGTATGTTTGTAACGGATAAACTCAAACACTACTGCACCGATTTCAACAATTCTTTCACCATTAGAAGTTTACATTATCCCTGAGTAACATAGGTTATATAAAAAAACATTGGTTGTCTGTAAAGTCGGTTTACGGACGATAGATTTACGTGATAACGTCATAATCGTTTATGACTTTGACTGACTTTGAATTTGACTTTGACTGACTTTGACTGACTTTGACTTTGATTATTTTATGTAATACAAAACTCAGGTGGAACGTTACGCGGAACGTTACTATTTTTCATGAGTGTTGCTGGTATTCATCAATTTATAAAACGTTATCACGTCAAAAACACTTACACCGTGCGATGCCGGAACGGACCGCTAGTCTTCAATATACCATAGACTAATATATGGACTAAATAAACACAAGAAGACTGCCAATCGCCTAAAGAAAATCGTACGCTGGAAAAAACCTCATGATTTCAGGCTAAATCTAGATGGCGCTACAGGTTTGGAAAATGTTTAAGTCACAGAACGAGTACCGACTAGATTAAGTAAGTTATCGATTTATATTCTTCAATAGAAAGTTTTAAATCAACAACTTAAATATTAAATGTATATCCTGTCGATTTATTTTTATGTATGCGCCATCTAGTGAACCATCGATGCGTTATTTTAAACAACACCTGGCTTATAATCGCAGCGCCATCTATCAAAAGATAGAAAAAAATATGAAATATATCCCATTTGAAACAAATACGTATACAAATCAACATCAAATCAATTTTCGATTAAAGAATAGAAACCGATAACTTATTAAAACTAGTCCATACTCATTCTGTGACTACAGAAATTTCCAAACCTGTAGCGCCATCTAGATTTAGCCTGAAATCGGTACAGATCGAACCATCATACGTCACTTTTAGAGCCGACGCTCCCACCGCTAAGCTATCATCGCTTCTAATTCCCGTACTCATACAGAAATCCAAGTAAAAAACGAAAATACAATTAGAGAAACGCAATATTTTTTACAAACGATATCACGGTTGATAGTAATGTGGCAAAGATTGACGATCTGTTTAGTCTGAATCTAAAGATATATTTTCAAAGTGACATCGGCTAATAAACTTTACCGCTTGGAATTTCGTTTCTATGAATTTGGTAGTATATTTGAATGTTAATTAAGCCATAGTAAAGAGTGAAAAGTATACTAACTTCATAGAGCGGTACCAAATGTGATTAACAAAATGAAATAGTGTTGTGTAGTTCGTGAACGAACTAGGCCGTTAGAGCGCTCCCACAGATGAACTACGCGAACTATTCTAGTCCGTCTAGTTCCGTCATTCCCCGCTACATAGTTCGTTATTCGCGGCGAATGAGCAAAGGTGACTTCATTGATAATGTATCTCTCTAGAGTTGTCATTAGCGTATACAGTATGCGACTACGATAGTCTGACGTAAGTATGAATAAGTACCACCCTTAAAATTGTTACCCTATTTTTGGATAAATATGATTAATTAAAAAATGAGGCGCGACAGTGGTCATAGACTATGCAATTATCATTAATGAAAGATAGAGGTCCTCTACCAAAGAGCGAACGATCTGCCTTCCTCTGATTCGAGCTGGGAGCTGACGAACTAGAAGAGCGAACTATTTAGTTCGTTGCAAGAAACTGTGCTTGCATGAAACTATTACAATACACTATACATCTAGCCGGCCAAGCCAGCGCTAGTCAGGACCTCAAGGTGACTCACCCGCTCCGTTTATTTACCTATGTAATCAATAATTGGAGCTCATACACCTAATTATACGGTTATCTAATATCGTATTTAGGTGTAATAATAGAACTTTTTAAAGCGTAGGTAAAACTGAGCTCCTTCAGCAGGTCGTAGACGAGTCTTCAAGTCACGAGTGAATAGGTATCTTCTAGGCAAACGTGCTCCATCGAAGACCGCATCGTCACTTAACATCAGGTGAGATAAGAGTCAAACGCTTGCCTATGCACAATAAAAAAAGAGTACACGCTGCGAATATTGATTTATTTAATTCAGCAAGCCAGTCGACATGGCACTGCTGCAAAATGAAATTACAAGGAATGGTAGCGGACAGGCTAAAGTGAATATTATGAATATACACACATTGTTATAGAATACTTTCTGTTATACAGAGATTTGTTATACAAATGGTGTGAATATATGAAGAACCTTTTATTTAAATAGATAGATGATATATGAACATTTTATCGTCGCACCACAATACAAAAATAACATTAGGTACATCAGTAACAATATAAGCACTACATGGTGGTAGGGTTAATTTCGAGTACCCGCCTGGCTAGCTACCACCCTCAAGTTTGAAAATCGAAACACATAGTGTGTTCAGGCAGCAGTCCTTGAGAGCCAGTGAATATTCTAGGTCTAGTGTGATATCATCTTCGACCGCACCATCACTGACGCCCATAAGGACGGCGTAGTAGGTAAAACATAAGTGTGCGTGGACGGCTTAGACAAACCTGGCTGTGGACTGACTCAAAAATCTTTAAAAATGAGATGGAGCGATATCAATCAAAGGGCACAAGACAGAGAGGACTGGCGAAACATTGTATCTACCTTATGCCGATTGATGGCTAACAGATTAGCATTATTTTACGTGCCATATTAACCTAAATCGTAGGACGCATCGTTGTAAAAACATCGAAACAGTTCGAAGGGGAGCTTTATGGGGTAATGATATGCAGAATTAAACCCCGTAAACATATATAATGTAAGCTGATTGAGTATTTTGAAGACAGGGTTGTAATGGAATAGACTCGTCAGAGAGTTTGGTGAAGTAATTAAATATAGTTGACTATGGTAAGCTGTTTGCCGTTATGGTTACTAAAAGGTGGGTGGGGAAGGTCATAATTATACCTACATTGAAATACTTTATTCAAACTGTTAATGTTCAGGGCAATAGAGGTACTGTGTGGGAAAAGCATTGCTTAAACAGCAAAAAATTATGATTCAATCTTTCGATTTATTGTTATTTTTCAGTCTGGATTCTGAATATGTAATACCGTTTCATGTAAGCGAATTTCGGAATTTGCTGCATAGTAACTTTACTAAATAAAATAGTTTTATACTTTCGCTATAATTCAAATTCGTATAACTCTATTCAACGCCTTCTAATATTCGACGATTTTTATCCGATTGCTGGCCAATCGCGGGTTGTTTTAGCGAGCGTAACAAGCAAGAAAGTGGCGACTAGTTTTACTTAAAACTACGCGCAATTTTAATAAAAAAAACCTAATTTTAATGTTTATAAGTGAACAAATATGGACTCTATCGTAACCATATAAGAACTTACTTAATTTTCCAGAATTTTAGTTTAGTTGAATTTCAAAAAGAGAAGCACTGTCATTGCTACAATTATCATGATGTAAAGAAATAGAATATGACTCAGCTTGTGTTTAGTTGATAACGGCCCTGTTGTGCAGTACTTAAATGACCAGAGTCAAAATACTAATCGGTACTTAAAGTTCATATTACACAATATTTGGGTACCGTATAAATAACGTTTGCAGCTGCGGTAGTACCAGGTACGGACCCCGCGGGAAACCTGACTCCGGTCGAGCGGAACGTAGATTTAAATAAATAATCACACGACCGGCAGGAGCTTGTTTAATTTAACACTTTTTAGGGAATGATAAAGTTATGCCGGTTTTCATTACAAGTTTAGTTAATTTTGGTATTCAGCTAAATTAACAACCGTGGGTTCCATTTAAGGTACCTATCTAAAATTTTACATTAAGCAGTTTGTCGTCCAATGGACTAATTTTGGTTGTTACGCGGATGTAGCTGATAATGATTCAAAACTCAGGCTCATTATAATTATTAAATAATTAAACGAAAAAAAACACAGCGATTCGCACGCGTGTCTAAAAGCACATTTAAACATTATTTTTTTTCCTAAATCTGCTTTGATTTACTATCAACATTTATCGTTTAGGCTTCGTCGTCACGGTCATTTCGCACGTAGAGCAGGGAACTTGATAGAGATACGTTTACAAATACGTTTTAAGGTTTTCTCGTTACCTCTGTTAGTTGGCGGGAAAACCGTAGTCCACGGGTGAAACCACGGAGCGCAGCTAGTGATAGATATATAATATATTTAACAATTCATATTCAATTGTATTCGTAAAAGAAGATAGCTTTAAAATGCTGCTCGCAATAAAAAATATTGATTTCAACTTAACCCTAATCAGTCGATCAGGCTTTTCCCCAATTGGTTAATCCAAGATTAGTCCATAATATAGCGATTTTATCGCTTTGAACGGATCACAATTTATAGCTAATTGGTCATTCTAAAGTATGTAGGTACGTGAAATCAAAGTTAACCCGCGATTAAGCTACATTATATACAGGTTATGTTTAAGGTAAAATGAGGTTGAAGTAATGTCCGTGTAGACATAATCTCAACTTTTCTGTATTTGAACGAAATATTCCAAAAGAGGAACTAAGTTTTTTTACATCTATTACCCGTTTCTTTATGCTGTTTTCTACTATTCTATTTCTTGTAATTGTTAATATTCTAAATATTTTCTATATATATTTCATTTCATACACACTATGAAATAACTTTTTTACATTTTACAAAACAATTATCTTCTCTAACTGGATAGGTAATTATATAATCAGCGTTTATTATGTAAATAAAACTCCCGAGAAAAAATACTTAATGAATGATGATAACGTCTTCAAATCTGTTGCTTGGTTAAATAGGAATTATCAGATAAACAGACAGACACGGGGCCCTACTTCAATTTATGCTATGTATAATTATATATTAGTCGTATAATGAAAGTTTTAGTAGGGATCCCTAATGTTTTCTAGTAATAACCAAGGTAGTGGTTACATATTTGAACAGTTTGGGGTCGAGACATTGGGCCCGTGGGGACCGGTAGCTCATCGAATTTTCCAACTCATCAGAGTGTTTGATCCATGCGACACGTGACCTAAATGCTGGCACATGTTTGGCACAATGAATCAGCTTAGCAATTAAATATGGTAATGCTGCTAGCATTCTGGGCACGCTGCCAACTGGTGGCGGGTTAGAACATTTGAGTTATCTGTAGGCTGGTAAAAAGTTTGTGGATTGCCTGTGGATGATAGTAGTTGTTAGTATTTAATTTCAAAAAGGCATCGAACCGTTTAAAAAAAAAAAATACCAGACTCTAATGGTGAAATAATTATCTAAATCAGTCCAGTAGTTTTGTGTTTATTCATTACAAACATGCATAAATATAAAAAAATCCTCTTTTTAATAATATATATATATATATATATATAGTGCTGATGTAGATTGTATATAATGAAACGAAAAAAAAAATATACGAACAAAAAAAATAATTGAGTAACCTCATCCTTTCTTTTAAATCGGTTAAAAAGGCAAGACACGAGAAATGTATAACAAGAGTTATCCTACGGTTTTATATTATCGTGAAACAATTGCGGACGAAAGTGAAAGTTTCCAGTAATACCATTGCAAAAAATAAAACGGAAAGTAAATTCCACTTTTCATATTGCCAGCGTATACAAAACTATGACGTAACAGGTAATAAATGACCAGGTAATGGGATTGCATGTCGATACTTCGTTAGCATTAATTCAATCGCGCCGGCACAAGGCCTAAATACTGTAGGCTCGAGCATTTCGCCATAAAACTGTGACCTAGGTACAGGGGGCGGAGGAATTGTACCAATGGAAAGTAAATATGCGATAGGAGGGTTGTTTAGGAAATAAGTAGCATGAGGTCATACTGATGTGAAAATGGGGAATGAAGTCGGTCACTAGCGATTTGTAGAATATTACCAAAGGGAAGTGAATGCAGGCGAACTGATTGTAAAACATAACAAATAAGCATTCAGGGTAAAAACGCGCTTGTGGCATCATAAATCATCGGGAAAATCTGTAGTCGGTTATGGGGTTTCAATAACACGTGTCAAATTTTTTTAAAAATAGGGTCACTCCGGTAGTGCCGGCAGAAGTGAAAACTTGCATTTATGTGCTAAAATAGAATATTCATTTATTGCGCTATAGTGCAGAAACATGACAATAGGTATTTATGTTTATTGATTTTATCTACCTACACATTAAACGCTATAATAAGGGCGCGTAAGGAGATTTATATAGGGCGATAGGGCATACAATAGAATAAAATCAAAATCAACATGTTAAACGGGCGAGCGAGGTGAACACAGTCTGCTTTAAAAAGGTCGTATTATACCTACCAACAAACGAAAATGTTCCTTATTCGTAATAGGTTTAAGTTTAAATTTCAACGACTCTTCCTCCCTCTAACGAAATTTCGACGTCACGCGCCTGACAAATTTTGCGATCAGTGTCATGTGTCCTGACGCGAGTTTAACATTTTTCTCTCATACAAAAGTGCACAAGAAGTTAAAGTAGCTAAAGAAGTTTCCATTTCAAAAACAGTTGACACGGCGATAAACCTGCGCGAAAAAGGCAGTGTCATTACACGCCAATTCTGACAGACGCTGAATGAGACAGCAATAAAATGCTGTATGTATGTTATATAATCCTTAAGGGTTATGAAAATGAGTAAAATGTGTTCCACCGTCCACGCCAGGCTCAACTTTCATATGTACCATGCGCAAGACATGACGCAAGGTAAACCTGAGTTTAATTACAACAGAAGTAACCTATCGAATTAACAATAAATGTCGGGGTCGAGAGCTGAATCTGTCTTGATTACTGATTTAAACAATAATTTTGTGACATTGAACTCGATAAGTCGATCAATTTGGTGGCGCGAACAAATTATGGAATGGAAAGTTTACAGTTTCAAAATGCATTGGACACTTGGAGGCAACTGTTTATGAATAACAACACCAGGTGAGGTTTTTTGATTTTATATCGTCATGATTAGATTTTGATAATATTTTGTTTATACTGTATAGATCTAGCGTTTCACCACTATCTCACTTGATGGCTAGTGACGATGTGGTCGAAGATGTTATCACGCTAGATCTAGAATGCTCACTGGGTCTCAAGGACTGCTGCCTGAACACACTATGCGTTTGGTGACAGTTTTTCAAACTTGAGGGTGATAGCTAGCCAGGTTCGAAAGTACCCTACCACCATGCTGGGAATTTGATAACGGTGTTACCTTCACCGTAAGCTCAAGCTGTTGTTGGGGATCGAACCAGTGTCCGTCAGTTTGACAGGCGAAGCTCCCCCCGCTGAGCTATCATCGCTTCGATGTCGATCTCAGTACTGTACATGTACTTTTGACATTACAGCATTGGCTAAGCTGTTGAATCGTCTTGAGTGACGCTCAAAATCGTTAGATTAATTGAAAGAAACAAAAGATATGGGACCCACCCACATATCTCCCGACCTTCCTGTGTCTTCCTGCCGTAACGCTCCGGTCTTATCACACCAAATCCATTCTAAATCCATTCAGAGACCTTGCCAGTGACATTGGAGTCCAATTGAAAACATTAAACTGGCGTATAAAGGTCTCACCTTGTCCGCTATTGCCATACCACGATTTTTAGATTAGGCAATAAAACTTGATAAGAGCCGATGGTTGTTTTGCGTAAGATGCTAATACTTGTGACGTAATAAAACTACATCAACATAATCATTACGAGTACTTGATCTCACTACATAATATAACCACCTTAGCTTGACAAGACAAAATCTAGGCTTTTTAGTTATTTGTCTATACTCATATTTAAAAATGATATATTTAGATTTATATATATATCAATCAAACAATCAATCAATCATTCACACATATATGAATATATTATAACAAAATCAAGCACTAGAAGACTGAATTAAAATATGTTGTGTAACGTAGGCTTTATTTTACTTTTCAAATAACTTTTTATGTAGGTCCAAGTTTAGTATAATTTTTGTAAAATAATCTTTTATTACTCTAGGCGCACAACCAGCTATGGAACGAGATATGGCTATGCTCGGGGTTTCTCTATGGGAATACGAATACGAATCAGAAATGAGGATATAGGAGATCCGTAGAAGCTCGACAGCACCGACATAGCCCAGCTGATTAACAACTTAAATTAGCAGTGGGCAGGGTACATAGCTCGAAGAACTGATGGCTGTTAAAGTCGAAAGGTTCTCGAATGGAGACCACGGACTGGCAAGCGCAGCATAGGACGGCCACCGACTAGGTGGATAGACAACCTGACTAAAACTGCAGGAAAAGTCTGGATGCGGGACGCATCAAACCGGTCCTAGTGGAAACAAATAGGGGAGGCCTAAGTCCAGCAGTGGACGATGGCTAAGATGATGATCTTTTATTTAAAATGGACACGACTACGAGTAGCTGAATTAATGTTAATGTACTTCATATTATATGCAATAAACCAAAGAGTTTATCGTTATCCTATATTTTCATAATATAAAGTGAAATATATCGAAGACACAACCAAGCTTGCCCACTATACCGAACAGCTCCAAGCCTATAGCGGTAAAATGCGACACGAATTAATTAAAAAAAAAGACACAATTCTTGGTTCGATTGATTGATGGAAATCTTTTGATATAAGCATTTGAAAGTCATTAATGTTGGAGCAGATGGAGAACAGGTTATCAAAGTTGAAGGTCTCTGCGGTTACAAATCAGTTATGGATTTAATCGTGACATTTGGGGACATTATTTTCATACTGACCATTAGACCAATGGCAATTACAGATTTCTAATAAATACACTATCTGAATGTGTCGAACGACACATATGCAAATCGCCAGAATTATCTATTATTATCAGTATCCACACTGAAATAAATTAAAGTTAAGAATAATGTTATATTAATAAAAATAATTATTAAATTAAAATGACAATATTGAAATTTAATTACTTTGCGTGAAGTTTATGTCATTTGTATATTTGTTACTTCTTCATGCTTAAACGGCTGAACAGATTTGCATGAAATATGGAATGAAGATAGCTTTTAACCACCCTGGAAAAATAACACATAGGATGCTTTTTATCCCGGAAAAAGTATACGATCCGAGGTCACGCCGTAACCCGAGAACTACAACCGATTTAATTCATTTTTTAAGTTTTCTTAAAGCTTTTAAAAGTTTTACATGAAAAGAAAAATTAAGAAAACTTGAAAATTCTGGAAAATATACGATAACGGATGACCCGTGACCACACGGCTTTTCTAGATAACTGGATGTTCAGTAATGATGTGGCATAATATGGCAGGTATGCTAGACCTAGTCGGCTGCAGTAATTACTTGTATATAATCCACCCTTCCCAATACGTCTGACAGCTCCCAGGCTATAGTTGTAAGACACGACACGATTGTGATACAGTTCTATTCTTGATTCATTTGATTGATGGAGATCTTTTGATATAAGACATATGAACGTCATGAATGATGGATCAGATGGAGAACAGGTTATCAAGGTTGAAGGTCTTCGAGGTGATAAATCGGTACACAGATTTAGCGTACTCTTTAAGGATTAATTGACAGACGCTTTATATGTATATTGGATAAAATTTTGAATAAAATCCTGTTGTTGTAAAGCAATGTAATGCAAATTGTTGTAAAGCAATTTGTTCTTTAACAAGTTCAAAGTTCTTTACAACAATATGATTCATTAGCCGGTGCAGACCGCAATAAACCAATGTCATGAGCCTAATACTTGTTAAATAAATAATGTCGAATGGTTGTCGTTGTCGAATGGTTATCGTTCTTGTAAACGTTTTCACGCCTACGCTACTGAACCAATTTTGATGAATTTTGTTATAGTTGGAGAAGGGAAAATAAAACTTGAACGGGGTGAAATAAGGAATGAAAATTTGTATGAGGACCAATCCGATTCATAGAAAGGTTACAAAAATTCTTTGTATACTCAATAAAAATACATGTTTTTTGTATTAAATAAACAAAAATTCTGCATATTTGACCAATTAAGGTAGAGGTCTATTCAATCGTTTTTAATTAGGTGCTTACCTATATATCCACCACGCCAGTTTGAACAGGTCTGAATGAAAGTTGACACAGGTATGTAAAGTCTTGAATAACATATACGGTACTTTTTATTCCGGAATTAAAAGTACGGTTCTCGTGGGATAGCTAAGGTAGCGAAAAAAACGTAGTCCACGCAGATGAAACCACGGGTAGTAGCTAGTAACAAGTAAAACACAGGGAAGAGTGTAGTGAATTCTGGTGATTCTAAATGGCTTCTAAATGGGACCACCTCGGAAGTATACTCTATCAAACCTAAAAATAATTATCAAAATCGGTTCGAAGCTATCCGCGAACACACATGAAAATAATATACGGTGGAATTGAGAAACCTCCTTCCTTTTAAAGTCGGTTAATAAAAATTGAGGTTTTAGTAACACATCATCAAAAAACCTCGTTATATTAAAATGGCAATGAACGCGTCCAAATATGCTATACCATTGCATTTTAACATTATTTGCGAGTGTAATAACTCGAAAGACGGTCGTAAAATGCTCACAAAACGATTTCTACTTTCGTTCCCACGATATATCGTCATTGTTTCAAATTTGTGGATATAATAATGTCTGTCTGAAGGCTGAGACATATTTCAGGCTGCTGGGGTGAATTACACCCGCTGGGGTTAAACGGTACTCTATGGGGATAATAAGGCTATAAACCACCACCACTTCGAAATGACGAGTCAATTAAAGAGCGCGTCTCACGCGTTTGTATAGATTTTTTTTTTTTTTTACTATTATAAGTTTGCGTTTGACAACTGTCTCACCTGATGTTAAGTGATGACGCTGTCTAGGATTTAGCACGCAAACCTAGAAGGTACCTATTCACTCGCGACTTGAAGACTTGAAGATTTTGATGACGTGTATTATTTCTGGATTTCAAGCCATCATCAAACATTGTCTACTTATTTTTCCATCCAGCCGTAGACGGCATTACGTTTTGGACTATAAAAGATCATATCTACCCAACGAAGTTGGTATTATGTATTGAACTCAATTTTAATCCGGCTAGTTTCAACTATAACGCATTAAACCCGCGTGGATTACGGTTTTACCGCTACACATACATTTTACCGGGATAAAAAGTCTATGTGCTATTCCAGACTATAATCTATCTCTGTGCTAAATTTCATCTAGATCCGTTCAGTCGTTCTGGCGTGATTGAGTAACAAGCATCCATGCATCCATCCATCTATCCAAACTTTGACATTTACAATATTAGTGGATAGTAATGATGAAAAGTGAATAATATTTTTGCTAGCTGCGGTCTAAGCGTTCCTGACTGACACAAGACTCGAAGTTAAGACTGTGACATAATACTGTCGTTTAATATCATCATCCCCAATACCGTCGTCGGTCGATCAAACGTACGGCAATGCGCCATCGATATATGTACGGTAGGTGAGATCGCCATGGCGGTGAAGCGCTTTCCTTCTATTCCCAGTTACCTGGTAGTCAACAAGTCACAAATAAATACATATACCTTTTTTCTTTACATACCTTTCAAGTTTTTTGTGCTAGAAGTAAATCTTAGAGCACATCATTTTCTTAAAATAAAAAAATGTTCATAACCTTGACAACTGTACTAAGATGAATAAAACTAGTGTGACTTTAAAATCATTTGTAGGAATAATAAAACTGAAAACGGCTGAAATAAGTATGAATGATGACATGCCCAAGATACAGGCTATGCCTAGTTTGGGGCCTGTTGCATAATAATTAAATTCATTAGGTTAATTTAATAAAAAAAAGTTTGTGATATTTGTGTAAATTGTGTTTGTTGATTACTACTGATTACAGGAAGATATACAGATTTTATGGATGTTATCGAAAAGTTTAATTATGTATGTATTGTTAATTGAAGCGTTATGCTTTCACTTTCTTAATGCGTACTGCCAAGGAATGGAACTCGTTGCCCGAGTCTGTGTTTCCCGATATGTACAATCCTGGAGTCTTCAAGTCGCGAGTGAATAGGTACCTTCTAGGTTTGCGTGCTAAATCTTAGACAACGTCATCACTTAACATCACGTGAGACAGTTGTCAAACGCAAACCTATAATATTAAAAAAAAAAAAATGTTTTTGCCCTTAATAAATACGCAATCCTGAGAACATACTTACAAACATTAACTGTTGAGCAAATTAAAGTGCTGACATCGTGTTATTGCTTTTACAAATAGGACCATACAGAAATGGTAGAAAACTCATAACGATCCCAAAACGGCTTATTTTGAACCGTTTAAAAGATATAAAATTAAACGCTGTAAAATTTTTACGATAACCGCCATTGGTGACCAATTTCAGAAAATGATATTCAAACTATAGTCATATGACGGAGAAATGTTTTTATTAAATATTTATTGATTGTCATAAATATGTAGCAGTTTTATTGATATATTCGAAAGATTTATTTGTTGTTGGTAAAGGTCATATAAAATTAATTTATATTCAAAAGTCTGAAAACATTATCATTTTGTATTGTTAAGATTTATGAATGGATATAAAACATATGATATTATAATTAAAGTAATCCTTCTAATATTATAAATGCGAAAGTTTGTTTGTATGTTTGTTGCCTCTTCACACTCAAACGGCTACACCAATTTCGATGAAATTTGGTATGGAATTTTCATCATCATCACGCGGGTAAAACCGCGGGGTACACCTAGTATTGTCAATATATAGGTGTTTTACTAATGAGCTTTTCGCTGTAAATAACAAGAAATAAAATACCTCTAATCGGATGTTCTAACGGTATCCGACTGATTTAATACTCGTTCCACGCAATTACCTGCGAACAAAAAAAATACAGATAAGCCATTACGTACGATTGTCACTTATCTCAAATAATTATTATTAATTTTTTAATTAATAATAATTATTAATTAATTTCTGCATAAGTTATTAATATATTAATTGCATAAGTTGATAAAAAATGCTATGCAAAAGCTTTACCGCGGCAGTCCCCGAGTGCCACACGACTTTTTTATTCCGTTTGTTAGAGAACAGAACTCCCCTTTATATCTGAGCCGACTTTTATATACATTTGATAATTTTGATTTTGATTAAGTGACTTTTATTGTATACTTTGGCGTACTTAAAGGAGAAGCCATTGTATCCCGAAACACAGTGCAAACTAGTTCGGGGTCAATGGGTTTACATATGTATCATAGACCACAAATGTATGTAAAATAAAGTTATGGTATTTTGTATTTTAATTACATATATTTATTTTTGTCCTGCAGAAATTTTATCGATAAATATTTATTATCAAGAAAATTCTTCATCCCTAAGCGGTAGAAGTCAGTTGTGTGTTTAGAGTAAGTAATATATATTTTAAAAAAAGATATATCGTCTACAAAATGAATTGTATAAAACACGTTAAAAGCATGATTAATTGTGAAAATACATATAAAAATATAAATTTATGGGGAAATTCAAGTGTTGAAATAAGATTATCAATCTTACAAAAAGCACGATACAAAAACAGTTTGGCTTATTTTAAACCGTTCAAAAACTATTCAAATAAACAATACATGCATTTAATGAAACTTTAAACTAATTGTACAAAGTCTGAAAACTATCGCGAGTTTCTTCCATAATTGTAATGTAACAAACCGACTAGGACTCGGACAATTTGACTGATGCAGCGCAGCCGTCTCAACGCCAGTTACGTGCTGAGGCTCGCGCTCGCCGCCTGGCACGATCATAACTCCCAGATGAAGAACTGCAAATAAGTTCGAAACTGGTCGGAGAGTAATTTTCCAGTGTTTACCACGTGAGTCCTAGTCGGTTTGTTACATTACAATTAATTGTACGAATTTGAAGCTAAAACTTTGTTATCAAGTATTTTATGCCTGATTACGTAGTCATTATCAATTTATAAAACACGGGAGTTACTCACGTAATAAGTCAGAGGGTTCCGACTATAGTTTCAACCACATTTGGTGGTCTTTTTCAAGGAGAATACGGGGCGCTCGCGGACCCGGTCGCGATTCGCCTAGTACTGATTACGTAGTGTTATGCATACATCAATAGTGCATAAGGGTGTTATAAAACAGCGTTAGAATGTTGTTACATATTATGTTCTGTAACTCCACAAAAGCACGTTTAGTACAACATCTGTAATATTAATAGTACTTTTTTTATTACACTCAAACACCCGCTCTAGGAATTTCCAGTCTCGTCGCGGAAGGCATGGACACACACACTTACAGCACACAAACAAACAAGACCCGGGACAAACACATACACTCATCGCACAAATGTTTACTCTGCCGGGATTCGAACCCAGGGCCGCGGAGACACAGAAGTTGTGTGTCTGACCTCTGAGCAACGGCGACCGTCAATTAAAGGGTCTGGAGCTTTTGGGGTCTATGGCTGAGCCACAGAGCAATGATACAGTAGGTAGGTAGGTAGCAGGTAGGTATTGAGACTATGACGTACCTAATAGAAAATTGAAGGACACATTCCATCGAATTCGAATATATCTCTTCTCCTTGACGAGTTCTCCCAAATTTCAATAACATCTGTAAACTCTAAGGCTTTCACGGCCGGCGTTGCATGTTGTATGTATTGCTTCCGGGCTGTTTGGCCGTGGTCTATGTGAAACTTTTGTTCCAGACGTTTCGTCGATCACTGCGGTCGACATCTTCAGTGGTTCAGGTCCGAGCGGCGACAAGAGCGTAGAACTCTCCTCCGCGGCGTCTTCTCTGATACTGATGTGGAGTCTTGAGTCGCTTGTGTATTTATAGGGGCACTTGTACTGCTATTAGTGGGGGACAGAGAGGGGCAGACTGAGGTGGACGCTCCTGATTGGCCGAGGCTAGAAGGGGCGTGGCCTGTCAGTAAGGGGTCGGGTGTTGGTTTAGTCACCTTTGGAATGTAGTGGCGAGCGGACCTCAGTGCTGGATACCAATCTTTTTGGAGATGAAACCCTTCATTTTTTCTGTTGAAATTATTGGGGTGCTTGAAAATTTCGATGGCTTCTCGATGAAGGCGTGGGTAGAAATGTGACATGGTGGATAAAACCTTCGTGTTTTGAAATTGGATGACATGGTTGCCTTTCTCTTGGGTGTGTTCTGCTACTGCAGACTTGTCAAAATGGTTTAGGCGGCAATTTCGTTCGTGTTCCGAAATACGTGTCTTGATACTTCGTAGGGTAGTGCCCACGTAGACAGAGCCACATGAGCAGGGGATCCGGTAAACAATATTCAATAACATCTTTTGTAAGTTATTGTGTTACGTAGATTTGTAGACAGACAACCTAAGATCATATATAATAAGTAAGGGCTTAATGCAGGCCGCTGTAATTCGAACCTTGTGGAAATCAATATGGGAGGTCTGTGTCCAGCAATGGACGTGCTATGGCTGAGATGATGATAATGTGTAGACATTTATGTATAGAAACGATCAAGTAATTCTTGGCCAATAAAGTAAATTCAAAATACATAATCAATTATCACTATATTAATCTTAGCCAATTACGGTAAAAAAAAGGAATAAATTAACACACCTAATGAGCAATGTAATTGGTGTTATTTATGTAGTGCCTCGTCCAGTAACAGAGCAGCACGCATTTATGCCGACAAAAATACGAGAAATAACACTAAAGTATATTTGGTTAGCGTTCAGTCTGTAGACTCTCTGGCGTCTAACCTTCAAGGCCGAAGTTGCTCACTTACCACGATAAAGTAACATCATGTTGCCGGGCAAACTCGACAAGGCTTTTTATTACTGTATACCGATGGCTGTGACTAAGTTTAAGACAAAGCGCTCGTGTAATATAATTACCGGATGGATTATTACACGTTAAATGTAACAAGGTAGGGTCGCATTTAACACAGCCAGAGAATAGCGGTTACGCAGTGTTTAGAAAGGATAGAAAAGAATCTTAATTTTGTATGAACAACGATTATTTCGGAGACTCCGAACATTAGTGCCATTAAAAATTATACATAATAATTTCCAATAATTCTTTTGTTTTTTTGAATCGGTAGGTGTCCATAGAGTATATTACATTTGACAACTAACTGAAGTTGCAGTGCACTTTGTATGTGGCATATTCAAAGGATTGTTGTGTGCTTGTGGGATCAAGTTAAGCCTTCAAGGGTTCCGCCCATTGACCTAGGATAACAGTACTATATATATACCACAAAGTAGCAGCCTGGGAGGTTTAAAAACTTCGTTCCTTGACTAGTGCAAAGGAATTATAGCCAACCAGCTGCGACCGCGTGGTGATGAACAACAGTGATGATGGTGATGATGGAAATAAGCCTATGTGGTCCAGCCAGGGTATAAGCTATCTCCATACCAAATTTCATCCAAATCCATCCAGCCGTTTAGACGTGAAAAAGTAACAAGCATAGTGAATACATTCATACTCACAAACTTTCGCATTTTAATACAGAATGGTGATATTTAGTGACATTTCATTATCGAAACAAATGAAAGTAATTTCCAGAAGAAGCATACCTATAATGGCGTTTATAACATCAGACTACTTTCGACAATAATTTAGATGCGAAAGGATATTACGACTAAAAGATGTACAACCTTTTACATTATGTACATTACGTGAGTACCTATACTGAGTATTTTATTATTATAAGGAAGATTTAATATGATGAGGTGTCGTTATTCAAACATTATGAAAGAGCTTTTTTGTAACATTACGTTAACGAATTGTAATATGCAGTGATTTCAGTATGATAAATGGGAGATATGATTGCAGCTTCTAGCGAAATAAATTTTATAAAAAAAGCATTATTTTTTTATTAAGTTGCCGTGGGGTACCGGCTGAGAATAGAATAGGTATATATGTATAGTATAGGTAATAAATGGTGCCGGCAAGAGTCGGCTAAGGGAACGTATCCAGAAGGTGGGCAGGGCCATCTGTGGATAAAAATAATAATATAACTGGCACTATTTAAGGTTTCACGGCTATAGTTCCCTAGACAGAAGCACCAGTGAATGATAAGTTGAAAGGGTTATATTGGCTCGATATGGGCATGTCATGAAGAGGGATAAAAACATGTAACAAAAAAAATTGGTTGTCTGTAAAGTCGGTTTACGGACGATAGATTTACGTGATAACGACATAATCATGTATGACTTTGACTTTGACATTGACATTGACATTGACATTGACCATTGAAATTGACATTGACCATTGACCATGGACCATTCACCGTTACGCGGAACGTTACTATTTTTCATTTTGGCATTCATCAATTTATAAAACGTTATCACGTCAAAAGAGTACTGACCATGAATGCGGATGGATATAGAGGTAGAGGAAGACCGAAGAAGGTATGGATGGACTGTGTGAGGAATGATATGTCTACGAAAGGTGTGAGCACTGAGACGACTAATGATAGTAGAGAATGGAAGAGGAAATCATGTTCAGCCAACCCCGCCTAGTGTGGGATAAGAAGAAGAAGAAGAAGAGTTATAGATATGGATCACAGTTAAAAAAAATGAAATAGGATATTTCTCTTTTATATAATGGTTCTATACTAATGTATAGAAAACAATACAGGCACAGTTATATATTGATTTGATCGTAAAATCAAGTGCGGGTTATAATTTCGGACCAAACCTCAATCAGATGAAACATTTTCCGCTGTACACAATACCTGTTTTGAAAGGGAAATTTTGTTGTCAGCTGAATATTCTTTTGAGTAAGATCAACAGGTACTCCAGGGTTGCCTGAGTGATTGAAGTTTCGAATTAGCATGACAAAGCGGTCGCGTCGAGGACTTTCCGAGTTTGATGTTGCGATTTTGAGTGGTTGAAGCCTTTGACACGCTGAGTTAGGAATATAGAAAGAATTTGAATATTCCACTAAACTCAAAAAAATCACACGTGTGTGAAACCAACAACAAGGTCAATGAGGATATCAAGCCTATTGTACAATAGTCATTGCATATATAATTTCACCGCCAAAAAAATGTATTTAATTCGACGAGCTGTAAGAGCATTCATAGGCTTGTTTGGACTGGTTTTATTTCAAACATATCATCATTTGCAACAGTGGACGAGTTATAGGATTCTCGCTATTCACGCTATTATATTCAAGCGTTTACGGATTGGTATCCCATAAACTGATGTAACGATTGGGATGAAAATATACACCATGATAACGTTTGCCTTACAAATTGCTGTCACGTTTTGTATGTTACTATTGGTGTCATTCGTCAAACGATTTACATAATAATGTATAAACATACGCTTCTCCTTAAAGAAAAACAAAGCTGAAACGCCTCGATACGAGTTGAGTTAAATTATTACAAGAATGCACTTAACAGATGAGATGATTAGTATATTTTCTTTTAGCCCGTACTAAAAGAAAAAAAATGGTTGTCTGTAAAGTCGGTTTACGGACGATAGATTTACGTGATAACGTCATAATCATTTATGACTTTGACTTTGACTGACTTTGACTTTGACTGACTTTGACTTTGACTGACTTTGACTTTGACTGACTTTGACTTTGACTTTGACTGACTTTGACTTTGATTATTTTATGTAATACAAAACTCAGGTGGAACGTTACGCGGAACGTTACTATTTTTCATGAGTGTTGCTGGTATTCATCAATTTATAAAACGTTATCACGTCAAAAAAAAACTAATGCCATTTCTAGACTTTTTAATTTTCTTTCTTCTGGTGTAAGACATGAAGTAAGAACATGGTCGCTCGAAAATGATTTTTCACTAAAAAATTATTAAATCAAAACAAATTTTGCTCAATCAGAATTATCCTTCATAAACTGTTCTTATATGTATGTGGTATTTTTAAGTTTATTAGACATTTGAGACTTTCAACAATTATTTTTTTTATTCTTATAAAATTAAAAGGAGTTTTGTCACATAGTGACCATGTCACTTCCGTACATACACATTATAAATTGATCATCAATAAACACGTAAATAATTCTCAAATAAAGTTTGATCAGTATCTTCGCTTCCTCGGAAAGCGGGGAAGCCAAGATACTGTTACAAACTCCCAGCTAAAATTTTCCATTTAGCGAATGATAAAGCCTTAACAAATAACAATATTATAAGTCAATTTTGACAACCCGAACAGAATCTACCTCGGGTTGCCACAAAGCATTTCGTAGATGTAATTACCTACGCATGCATTACAGGGCTTGTTCACTTGAGGTACCTCATGTAAGTGAATAAGCCATAAAGACTTCGGGGACAGAATATTGACCAGACAATATGTCTGGTTGTTACACAAATCATATTCTAAAGTGCTAAGCTACTTCCAATGACTAATTCAATGGCATCGGACCAGCTGCACTTGGCATCGCTCCAGGACGCAACCTTTGTCTGCAAGTCTGCGTGTCCGTCTTAATATACTTGTGTGGGTGTCTGTCCTTTTGTCTGGCCGGCTTTGTGCCCCCCTCCCACTTGTTTGTTGTGGTGGTCCTGCTTGTGGCACCTATTACGTGAAATATAAAGTTTATTATGACAGGATAGTCAGTGGCAAGAAATTAATGCTTATCGAATGACGATACAAACATTCTTTAGAGTTAATCCAGAGCTTATTAAATTATATGCTCTAAGTGGACGTGTTAAGGCCGTCGGTTGGGGATTATAAGACGTTTTAAGACTATTCTTAACAAAGGTACTTTTCAACCTTTTCACACAAGACCCAAACCTTGAGCTCCATCGAAGTCCATAAATTTTCAGGGGTCCTAAGTCTACTATTCAATATGGCAATATGATCGGCTCATAATGGGCGATTTTAACAGTTTTGGTAGTCCGCTATTTTTAATTCGTGCATATTGAATCAATTTTGAATAAATTCTAGATTTCATAGTACGTAATTTTTCGTAGTCTGTTAGAAACCAACGTGTGAATTTCGTAAAAAACCGACATAGACCGAGCATAGTCATAGTCATAGTCATTTATTCATAACAAATAAGTTACATGTCAACATCAATAAAAATAATAATAATAATTGCACAGAATGCAACATATTGTGTATAATAATTATAACAAATTATATTATCAAAGTATAAACAATTATATTACGCACAACTGTTTGTACGCACACAAATTTACTATTAGTCATAAAAAATAATAAAAATACAAAATAAATTATCGGTGAAAATGTTAGGTCACCTAAGTGAGAGAAATCGCCCTAATATCGTCCAGCTTATAAAATGATTGCTCAACAAGCCATTTTTTTAGTCGACGAATAAAACTGTTCCTCGAGACTGCGTCCCGCACGTAATCCGGCAGTCTGTTGTAAACGGTCGGCGCAAACACGTGGACCAGTTTCGACGTCTTTGTCAGAATCAACATAGGTTCGGGCCGCTATGAACTTAGCAGACTACAGATTTTTGACGTTGTCTTATGTCGAGTCAGCCTGGCACTGGACTGAATATAGCCTGGCCGGCGACTGGCCGGTTGGCGCAATTGGTAGCACTCTGCCTTCTGAGCTGCTGGTCCCGGGTTCGATTTCCGGACAGGTCAAACATTTGTGTGTATGAACATGTCTGTTTGACCTGTGTCTGGGTGTGTATATAAGTATATATCTTAGTATGTATTTAAGTATATATGTATATCAGTCATCAGGTTACCATAGTACAGGCTCTACCTAGTTTGGGACCTGAAGACTTTTTTTTTTTTTTTTTTTTAATCCCTATTATTTATTTTGGGGCTTTTCCCTACATGGTATGCCAGCCCCATCGTACCCTAAACTTATACACGAATAAAAACTTAATTATTTCTTAAATACCTTAAATAAAGCCTTTGCCGCATCGCACGCAGGCGAAGCAAAAACATTAATAAAAAAAAAAAAAAAAAAAAAAAACCTTGTGTGAATGTTGTCCCATATTATTATTAGTATTATTAATAATATGAATATGAAATTAGTAGATTTGACACTCTGGTCTGTACCACCACAAACATACGTCTCTAAATCTTTTTTGCTTAAACTAAGAATACTATCGACATCAGGATATGAACGTATCATCAATCATCATCAAGACCTCAATGTTTTTGCCCATCTTAACAATCCGGAAAGATTTGACTACTGTAGCAACACGGAAGTGTGTCAAGTCAATTTATAAGTTGACCCCAAGATGCAATGTGTGAAGTTAACAAAAGCTATAAAGCTTTATGCAATAGGCGCTCGGACAGTTCAGACACGCAGGAGATCTATAGTTCACGTAAGACCGGCGAAGTGATGGATGCTGGTCTGAGATTGATGCTTTGACCTACTGACCGGCGGCGGAGATAGATCCTACTACTATAGGCACTGTGTGTTCCAGAGGACGTGGAAGTGCCACTTGTCCATCCACGTCGGAGTAGGTCGATAATTATGAATAATTATAGAAGAAAGACAGTGGGGTCGTATCTAGCATGAAAACCAAAATATTGAAACCCTGTTAGTGTTAGAGTTACACATGGTAAACTAGATTTGGTATTCAGGCGTAAACTTAATAATATTAATTTTAAACTTGTCGTCTCCAATTTACTCAATTTAAATTAAATGATCATTTGCTATTCTCGACGACTTTATAGGTACATATTTATAAATTCAGATGCATTTTATAAATTAAGTAATTGCGTCATTCTAATTTTAAAAAGGACCCGAACCGAATGGTCCCCTTAAAATTATTTAAACTATAGAAAGAGATGGCGCGCCACAGATTTCTGAAGGGCCAAGAGAGAAGAGTAAGTATATAGGTACTCTATAGTTTACAAGTATCTATGGAAATGCAAAAGCGCGCCAAAGTAAAATAATTACTCACATAATAATATGCACATGCAATCTTACGTAGCTGGAACCTCTTTGACATGTGTTTCGCCTCTGCACGAGGCATCCTCAGGAGCTGTGGACTCGTTGAACGTCGGGACGAAAGTGGAGTGAAAATTGTAAACTTTATTTATCTCTTTATATATATGTGGTATCCGGCTTTACTCTTACGCTGCCAGATCGCGGCGACCACTTTATTTATCTCATTGGCAATATAATTAATATAGTAATAATAAATATGTAATAATAAATGTATGAACAAATTATGAATCGAAATATCAGATGCAACAACCTAGATCATAGATAAGATGCTGATGACAAATTTTCATTACCTAATTAAAACATATTATGTTTACCATAAAAAGTTATTATCATCGTATATTTATCAAGGTGTAATATTAAAAATACCTTAAACTGATCGCATGCTGCGATCAAACAGGTTGAAAAACTGGTTTCATGCAGCTTGGTTTCAAATGTTGCAACAAACGCATATATACATCGCAAGTTAAATAAAGTTTGTGAAAATAGTTAACGTAATCCTGGTAACCAATGATGTTTTACTAAAGATGACGTATATTCACACTGCGCGGTGCTCAGATTACGACAATAAATGCGACAGATAATACGGTACGAATAATATAGAAAAGGTTTAGACTTCTATATGTTTAGACTTGCGCTTGAAATACGCGTTGTAATCAAAATTACGACAATTGTCTTAATTTTGCCGCCTCAGTTTTCACGCGCTTGTGCGACATCTACCTCATATAAACATATAATATCATTGCTGGTAACAGAGAGAGACATCTCCCTCTATTCCCCAAAAACACTTAACGAAAGTACGTCCGTGTTTTAAAATAAGTCAAATTATATTGCGTAAGTACATTAATCTACCCCACATGGGGCACAGTCCCCCACCCCGTGGGAACATTCAGAATACTCAATGGTTATTGCTTTATATTTTAACTGTTTCTTTTCTATTCCCATCCTTTTCAATTACATTATGGGGGCCATTACAAGAGTATTCTCTTGTTTTATTGCGATTTCAATGTTCAACAATAATATTCAAAAGAAATATTGTAATTTGATCTGTTGAAATAAGCATTTATTTGATAACTAGTAGCGCCCCGAGGTTTCACCCGCGTGGATTACGGTTTTCCCGCTACATCAATTATTTCACGGGAATCATACATTTTACCGAGATAAAATTAATGGTATGTGCCATTCCACACTATAACTTATCTCATTACCAAATTTCATCCAGATCCGTTCAGCCGTTCTGGCGTAATTGAGTGACAAACATCCATCCAACCATGTAACCTTTGACATTTATAACATTAAGTGTATTGATGGAATTTTAGTTAAAGAATATTTAAATCAACAAACGTAACTAGCTTAAATGAAATTATGCCTTAATGATAATTAAAATAAAATATAATTCATTTTTGTAGCGAATCTTTAAAAGATGTTGAAATGAACTTGTAGTAACCATTGAAACCACGTCTTAAATATCGTTCATTGTCCGTACTCATTATCGGTGACCATTATAGGGACAGTTTTGAACTATGAAACCCATGGTTTATAATTTGTATTATCGAATATTGTTAATTTCTTTTTGTTTTGTTGTATGCTAGGTATGTGTTTGTACTATAGAATTAAGCTTGTGTAGGTGAATTGGGCGACTGTTATGCCAACACAAGGATGTCAATTAAATAAGTAATAAATAAATAAACACGCGTCCATGCTTTGGAGTGCACGAAAAATGTGCACCGATGTCGCTTAACAACTAAAGTGAAAAGTTATTCACCAACGCTGGATGCCGGAGGCCTTCGAGCGGTCTACGTCCTGTTTTTTAAAAATCGACACTGGTCAGCCGCATATGTACTTATATACAAGAAGGGCCCCGCAATAAGCAAAACACTTCCGGTCGCGTAATAAAACTTCCAGTCGCCATCGATCGAGCGGCCTTCTCTTCCTATACATGAAACATTAAATTATAAGTAACACCGATACGAAAATTGCATAACGGATTCCGTCAGACATTGACCTGGTCATTGTGAAACCTTCCAAGGTCATGGTTAAACAATTGTACGAGAAAGTAGACATTTAATCTACAAACTCGGCGCTTACTGTTGAGCTTTATTGCGACGTCATTATCTACCTACATACCAGCAGCGTGCGATCAGTATATCAACTTAGATTCATTCAAAAACTCATTCAAAATGAAATAGCTCCTCAATACTCAATACTTTATTGCATCATATGTGTACAAAAAAGGTTCTTAGGACTAATTATAAATAGAAACAACATATGACCCTGGTAGGGTGTCGCAATATTAGTGCAAACGGACCGATTCGTTTTATATATCGTCTTTAAATAACTCGTTAATATTGTAGTATGTTTTGTTGCAGAGTATGTCCTTTAAGTGGCTATAAAATGTTACGTCTTTTTCGATGGTTTTAATTTTAAACTCCTATTCTATTCACGCTAAAATCAAATTCGTACAACTCCAGACAACGCTATTTCTAATATTAGACGAGTTTTATTCAATTGCTGGCTAATTGCAGGTAGATATTAGTATTATATTAGTCGGCGACTCATTTTACATAGCACTAACCGCAATTTTAATAAAAACGATCTAACTTTGAGTTGTCATTGAAAAGGGTCTTATTCGTATGGCCTTTATCGTAACCATATAAGAACTTTACTCATCGTATTTCCCAGTATTTTTATTTAGTTCAGTTGAACAAGAGAATCACTAACAATATCGCAAAAGCTGTAAGCACTTTGGTTGATTTAGTTACGTACAATATGGTGCATACACACGGGGATACAGTTACTCGTGCATAGATTACCTCATAGAACGCGGTAGAACACGTGACAGCGTTACGCGATATGAAAACAAGCCGTTATTGTTAACTGTGATAACATTATGGTACGGTTCTGTTTCTTAATGTTATGGTTAAGGAAACGTGTGACTGGTGCACTTATGATAAGCGAATCAGGTGTTAATATGACTAATGTGCGATAGGTACGTCAAGGGCGTTTGATATGAAACATCTGCCGGAGTGCCAAGAATTGGTAGGCTTAAGTTTTGAGACTGGCCGTTCTTTCTGTGCCCAAATACATGTTAAGGCCCCGAAGTCACTTTTAAATGGCGGTACCACAGCAACGTATTAAGACACACCCGAACTCGCCTCTGATCTCGCTTTAATATTACTCAATGCACTTCTGGTATCAACACCCCAGGTGTTGTTTTTTGATTGGATGTGATTACTGATCGAGGACGCAAGTGTGCAGAGCATGTCTGACATACCGTGAAATGATAGTTAGTATAAGGAATAGTACGATAACTTAATGTAATTTTCATTATTATTATAAATAGCTTATCTGTGTCACGGCGCAATGGTGTTAACTGTAATGCTGTGAATGCCGTAGAAAAAAAAAAAAAACTTTAATCAGGATACACAGTAGCGTAACAAAATTGTGATGTCCCTTATTTTCTATGATTCAATATGATTCCAAGATTGTAGTAATGCTCGAGTAGGCGTAAAATGGGCCTTCGGTACAGGCTTAGAGTCGCACAAAGAGCTATGGAGATGGCCAACCAGTCCTTGTGGAAATCAATGGGGGAGGAGTGGATGTCCTATGGCTGAGATGATGATGATGATGAGACATAAAATGTGTGAGGACCACAGACTGGCAAATGCAGCGTAGTACGTCTCCAGACGAGGTGGACAGAAAACAAAGGCCGTTAAAAAAAGCTAGATGCTAGAGAAGAACATCTTGCAGTACCTACAGTGATGGAGGTGAACATAAAAACGTGACATGTAAAATAGTCTGCCACTAAACAAGTATCAGTAACACTCATCAATAACACTGTCAAGCATGTAACGATACATATATATTCCTTCAAATATATCATAAATGGCTGATAAAAAATAGAACGCGAGACTCTCCTCAATAAAAGGGAACAATGGGGCGATATGCAAATATATAAATCAGTAAACTGGCGCTTGCGATAAAAGGCAGCCCAAACTCCGGGAAATGACCCGCGCCCCCAAAACTCGATCTCTAACCGTGACCTAGCCAGTGGCTTCGGGCTCGCTGGCTTCACGGTAAGACACCGAGCCCACTGTAGACCACAGCGCCGCAGGCCCCCGATTAGACGTCTCACTCATCACCCATCTACTACCCATCTTGGTGGCTCTCCAACCGATAGGACGCGCCTTAGTCTGCGACGTCCACACACACAGACGCTAACTCGTTTAGGCGATAGCCCAAGCCGAGGTCCGAACCCTTGAGGTGCCCTTGTGCTAGTCGCTCCCCCCTCACCCCAACCCAAAATCGGCTGAGTGCCCTCTGCACTCGCCAAAAGTCCGGTGACGCCGTAAATACCCCATGTGGTAAACAGCATTTAGTCATTTCTAACATAGACATAGCTTGCGATAAATAATCTAGAACATTTTATGAGCTGGTTTCCACGAAGGATCAACAATACACTGCGCGTGACCATAATACTTGTTTTCAAATATACATCAAATTCCTTTGTGTCTTCAGATTTATTGGTCTCTTTCTAATATTATTATTAAGAGAAGGATGCAGTATTCGCCAATTTAGGAAGATTTCATTTAACAATATTTGTTTTGGTTAAGTTCGCATTGTCAAACAAATTGCTGTGAAAGGATTTATTACTGACATTTAAATGTGGAAGAAGTTTATGTACATAGTGATTCATCACATAACACAAATAGGAGGATATTTTTATATATACATATATAATGTCATTGATGATTCTGTATGTACATATAAATGTGGAGTTTTGGTCGTTTTTGACGTGATAACGTTTTATAAATTGATGAATACCAGCAACACTCATGAAAAATAGTAACGTTCCGCGTAACGTTCCACCTGAGTTTTGTATTACATAAAATAATCAAAGTCAAAGTCAAAGTCATAAATGATTATGACGTTATCACGTAAATCTGTCGTCCGTAAACCGACTTTACAGACAACCAGTTTTTTTTAAAAAATATTAAACTATTAATTAATTATGTTAGAAAGAGGGATGGTAACCAAAAAACTTTCTTTTAAAAAAAATATATGTGGAAAGGTAATAGTTGCAGAGAAAGATAAAAATAATGTATGGCTGTACTGCGAAATAAAGCTACGTCCTTGAAGGGTGCGATTACTGATATGACAGGTGATAAAGTAGAGTGGAAATAAGATAAGTTCTGCCAGACCTACTTCTTATCTACAGAGGTATAAAGGGTATGTATGTGAATCACATAGCATATTTGATGTTTGATGATGGGACATGGAGTGGAGTCACAGATCGCCAAATGACGCTGCATTTGGCGTCAGCAGAGAGTCAGAACGTCCGCAGAAAAAGTGTACATATGATTAGGTATCCTTCTGCGAGGAGGATACTAGATACAGGCCGCTTCCAACCAGTCCTCGAGTATGTATCAATAGGGAGATCCCCAAATCGTGACAGAAAAGTACTACCACCTAGTAAATAAACTATAGCCCTTATAGACTATGAAAAAAAAAAGTAGATTTCAAGAAAGTCTTCGAAAAAGAATCTAAGTGCTTCTATAAATTGGCAAGCGAACTTAGGACTAATGCACACTCGCACATACATGTGTCAACCTCTGTACATTTACAAATATTAGTTTATCACATATGCCTAATGAAAAAACAACGACAAAAATGTATACTTCTATTTATTATCTACACTAATATTAGAAGAAAAGATTTGTATATTTATAACTGATAAACACAAAAACTACTGGACCGATTTCAAAAATTCCTTCACCATTTAGTGTTCTTCATTATCCCTGATAGGCCGTGGTGGTACCGGCCTAGAATAGTACTCCCCCATCTCTTCCCGTGGGTGCCGTAAGAGTCGGCTAAGGGATCACGTACCAGAAGGTGGGCAGCAGCGCCTTCTGAGGATCAGAAGTCATACTGCGCTCGCCAACCCGCCTGCCAAGCGTGGCGAGTATTGGAAAATCCCCTCTATATGGGGGAGGCATACGTCCAGCAGTGGACGCACATGGCTGAGAAAAAAAAAAAAAAAAAAAAAAATCCTGAGTAACATAGGTTTAATATTCATTATAAGAAAAAAATTAGGGATCCTTACTAAAACTTCAATCATGTAACCGTGCGAAGAAGGGACGGACGGCTAGTTAACAATAACAGATTAATAAATAACCGCAGCACTCAACAATGATATTGAAAACCACAATAAATATCAGTTTCCGGTATAAATGAAACTGTAGTCGTATAATTAATAGACTACATTGTGGGCGTGTGTTTTACAATTACATATTAGAAGGGATCGGCAGAGTTACTATCCACATAAACTTTAAGGGACCACTAACGACGGTCGACTTAATTTATTATTACGACATGATCAATTCATCACGCTCCCTCTTCTAGAAAACGGCCCGTAGAGAGAAGAGTAGGCATTAAGTAGAGTTGAGTAGTTTTCATTCATTCATAACAGTAATAGGTCGTCCACTGCTGGACATATGCCTCCCCATGTAGGGGGATTTGCCAATACTCGCCACGCTTGGCAGGCGGGTTGGCGAGCGCAGTATGATTTCCTATCCTCAGAAGGCGCTGCTGCCCACCTTCTGGTACATGATCCCTTAGCCGACTCTTACGGCACCCGCGGGAAGAAATGGGGGAGTACTATTCTAGACCGGTACCACTACGGCAAGTTGAGTAGTAACTTAAACTAATGTGTCATTTGAGAAGAATATAAAAAAAATAAAAAAATAGGTTGTCTGTAAAGTCGGTTTGCGGACGATAGATTTACGTGATAACGTCATAATCATTTATGACTTTGACTTTGATTATTTTATGTAATACAAAACTCAGGTGGAACGTTACGCGGAACGTTACTATTTTTCATGAGTGTTGCTGGTATTCATCAATTTATAAAACGTTATCACGTCAATAAGAGGGAAAAGAAGAAGCAGGAAATCAAATAGAAGCAGAAAGATATGTTCTAACATTTGAATAGATTTTGTGACGTAGATAGTTGCTTTTCTTCCGTTTCACTTAGTTCGTTTCTTTACAGGTTTATTGTATTATTCATTGTTAATTTCGACGCCGCTCATATTTTATCTGTCAGATAAGTTTATCAGTAAATTAAAGCTACGTTCTCCACGATTGGTATACATTATTTAGCGGCTTTATGAGGGTCCATTTATCAGAAGGGGGTGGGCAACTAAGCAATATGAATAAATGGTCGCACCCTTGCACATCGATTTTAATTTAGCTGAGCTGTCTGTTATTTTATATTGAGGTTTTTTAGTGCTAGCAATTTTTCAGCAGAGCCGTTTCTGCTTTATTAACGTTTAACACTACAATTCTTTACTTTTGTGTGTATATACACTTTTGTTTTTCTTCTATCAGCAGATTTGAATCGATAGCTCAGCGGTGGGAGCGTTGCCTTTCCAACTGACGGACGCTGGTTCGATCCCCACCAAACAACGGCTTGGGTTTTGTTGGCTTACCGCATAACTTCCGACTGGGTGAACCGATTTTGATCGTTTTTTATTTGAAAGCTGGTGCTTCCCGTGTGGTCCCATTTAAAATTCATCAAACTCGGACGAGCACTTTTTGAGTTACAAGTCAAAAACTGAAAAATACCTACACGATATTATAGTAGCGGGTGAAGACATCGGTGAACATACCTACACCACAATGACAATTGATCCCATGAGTAACAATGGTCACTATAAGAGTGAAAAAAAAAATTTACCAAAAAATGGAACCGACTTCAACGCTCAAAAGTATGAAATAACTTGTCGAAGTCGGTACCATGAGCACAATATTTTGATATCAGTTACTTTTGAGCTATCATGGTACCGACTTCAACAAGTTATTTCATACTTTTGAGTGTTGAAGTCGGTTCCATAATTTGGTAAAAAAAAATTTTTTATTGTTCGTCTCAAGTTAAAAAGTTATATGTTATTCCATTCAATATTTTGGAAAAAATGACTAAGTAGTGGAAGCTAGAAGCAAACCGGCAAAGTAACCTTTCCCAGTTTTGAAATAAAATTACACAATTTTTGTCCAAGTTACCACATTTTCCTTGCGGTTTTTGCCTACATTGAAATCTTGTCGTCAAGTTAAGATAGATTTCGCTATCTGTGTTGAATTACTTGCTGTGGTGGGACAGAGAATTCAAATCAAGTACCTACTTTCATTTTATATATTAACATAAAACAAATTATTATGATCATCTGTATGAAATTTGACAAAAATATATAATAAATATAAATTAAATTGAGTAATAATTAGAAAACAGTGAGAGCTGAAATTACCACAATTATGCGACTATTTCGAATATGTTCAAGTAAGTGAAAGGTACCGTACATTTCAAGGCTCTGTTTATGGTGTGAAACTTTACCAAAATCTTAACAAGCGTGTCTTTAGCGTCTTAACCTTCACTTGATCCACTTCGGCGATCTCCCATTCACACTTATATTAATTCTCTTATCCTATTCATATCAGTTTAATATTTGTATTGTCTGGTATGGATGTTTCACATCTGCTGAGCATTTCGCTAAGGCTGAATTTTTCATTTCACTCAGGTTACTTGTCAGCTTCTTGTGTGATAGGAAAAATCGATTTCGCGTAATATCTTTTCTTACTATAGGCAACCCTACGCGTCCCCCGTGGAAGTAAATCTGTGCTAGCTTATCTAGCAGTAGTACACAAAAGTAAATTTTGTAATGCACTTACAATTTGTTAGAAATAATAAGGTAAGCGATAAATAACATTTCAATCAAAACACATTGAGTTATTAACAAATAGGTCCACTTCTGCCCACCACAATTGCTTAACGTTTCAATTTTCATTCGAAATTGAAATAACGAGTATCGCCCACGCATCATTCCAAGAGATCACTCAGTACTTGCTATTTCACAAATTAACGCTGCAACTTGTAGGGTGTGGTCTTTAATCAGGACATCCTGGTGAGACAGAGCCCCTTGCTGTTCTGACTTACACACTCACTCACACATTAATAAAACATATAAATGGCAGGAATACCATTTTATATGCATGGATCTACTATATGACGTTAGTGACGATGTGGTCGAAGATGTTATCACGCTAGATCTAGAATGCTTACTGGCTCTCAAGGACTGTTTGTTTGCCCGAATACACTATGTGTTTGATGACAGTTTTCAAACTTGAGGGTGGTAGCTAGCCAGGTGGGTACTCGAAATTACCCTACTAACATGCTGGAAATTTGTTAACGGTATTACCTTCACTGGAAGCTCAAGCCGGTGGTGAGGATCGAACTAGCGTCCGTCAGGTTGACATCCGAAGCTCCAACAGCTTAGCTATCATCGCTTCATAACATATCACAGGTTTTACCTAGTTGTGGCCTCTTGTGTCTCCCCATTACAGTTCTAGTCATAATAATGATATGATGTTAAATGAATAATGAAAATATATAAACTTACTTAGTCGTACTTTGCTTATTTACCATTCAAAAACCAGGTCAAAATAATTACAAAGATAACAATACGTTGAATTATGTATGGCGAGTCAGGTAAAGACCGGCCCGAAGAACTTTTTTTGGCATTTGCAGGGTAACTATATCAGCATTCTTCCTGGGCTTTAGTGCCCTACTCTCACCATTAAATGCGCTACCCACAGCAGCTTTTCTTAAAGATTATTATCTAGACTGATAATTCTATATTTTTCATAAAAAATGAAGGGTAAATATAAAATACGACTTCGAAGGGCTCTGACGCGTGAAAATTTTAAATTTTTGAATGTTTTGATTTTACAATTTATCTATTAGGCCCACTTGCACGTTCCCGAGTTAGCCTAAATAACTCGGAGTTAAGAGCTAACATAGGGATAAATAAATAACTTGTCTTGCGCCATCAAGAGTTAGGAGTTAGCCTAGGGTTAATTTTCTAAATATTTAACCCACCAATGTGGGAGAGTTTAGTCGCTAACTCTAGGTTAGTGAATGTCAAAACAAATTGACGTTATGCACTGAGGTACTATTACTACGAATAGAGATGACAAATGACTTTACTTCAAACTCTTGCAAAATGAAGCATGACATTAGCTTTTGATAGCTCCTCTATACGCAGTAATAGAACCTCAGTGGCTAAAAAAAAAGAAATGTCGGGTTAGCTATCCCGATGTTATTTTATAGATGTGCAAGGGACAATGAAAGTTAAAATTTTAATGATCTAACCCTGAGTTTACAAACTCTACATTTATTTATTTAACCTGACTATGCGTGCAAGTGGGCCTTAGAGGCCTTTGGTAAACGCACTTATTTAAAAAGAAAATCTATGTATGTGACGCCCGAAGCTATGGTCTCTGAAGGTTAGGAACTTTTATAATCGGTAGCAATCTGTGTATTCGTAGGAATAAAACAAGTGAAGTAATGCATATAAACTTTACAAACAAATACAAGTGTCAAGACAAAACAAATGACCATAGATTCTATTGTATCGTCTGCGAGATCAGGATAACCGCCCACATAGGAGCATTATGGAGCCACAAGTTCGCCGCAACCTTGTAGGGTTAATATACTTACTTACTTACCTTACAATTTGTTAGCATTATCACTCCTTTGTTGTCTGGACACTGAGTTCAATGAGGAATTTGTACTCAGGCCTTTGTGGGGAAATGAGGGTGGCTGAGAATTGATGGAAGTTTGGAATACAAGGGTTCACCGTCTTAATCTTATGTTTTCCCAAATTTTAAACGATATTTGTGGATGGAAACAATTTTGAACTAAAACCTGTAAACTGTATTATTGATTTTAATAAAAACACTAGTGTTCCGCCCCTGCTTCGCACTGGTAGATATAGGATATTTACGAGTCTTCAAGTCGCGAGTGAATGTACCTTCTAGGTTTGCGTGCTAAATCCTAGACAACGTCATCACTTAACATCAGGTGAGACAGTTGTTAAACGCAAACTTATAATAGTAAAAAAAAATAAAAAAAAATTTAGGTACATAAATATTTCGAAAATTACTTTTCATACTTTGGTCTTCTGACTTACTAGGTCTTTCAATATTGTTTATATTTGGAAACTGTATTAGATTGTTCGTACTACACTAACTATGTTCTATAGACTTATTCATTAAGCTGTTTGTTTTCCATTAAATAAATTTAAAAAAAATATATATATCGCGGTCATTAATCGAAATAGGTTTTGAATGATAGGTTTTTAGAATTGAAGTCGGTTCCATTTTTAGATAATTTTTTTTTTCGACCTTTTCAGTGAGCTTTGCTAGTCACGGAATCAATAGTCATTGTGTATGTTCACTGATTTCTTCACCCGCAATTAGGAAGTCGTCCAAGTAGACGTAACGCTTATTGGAGGGTAACTCCAAAACCGCTTCATCGATTTAGACCAGTCATTTTAGTCATCAAAATCGGTTCACCCAGTCGAAAGTTCTGAAGTAACAAAGTAAACATAAGAAAAATCATACGGTTCGAATTGAGAACCTCCTCCTTTCTTTGGAGTCGGTTAAAAATATATGAGAATGACATTTCAAAGCGATATATATCATGCGATCAACGAGCACGAATATTCATCGTTAGCGGTTAGAGAAAGAGAAGCAATGCATCTTGTCTAATGTTATAAATCCAAAAACTTGTGAGTATGGATGTATGTTTGTTACTCTTTCACGGAAAAACTACTAAACGGATTTTGATCAAACTTAGCATACAGATAGCTTATACCCTGGATGGACACATAGGCTTATTTTCATCATCACCGTATTTCATCACCACGCGGGTAAAATTGATTTTAACGCTAACATTAACCTTCTCAACATTCGTAACAAATACAATAAAGAAAACTCCAAGAAAAGGGCGCGCAGTAAGTGGTTAACACACACAATGGCAGAACGATGAAACAATAAGGAGGAAAGAAAAGCTTCTCGAAGTTCGACGATCGATGGACGGGACGAATCAAATTTCACTTTAGTGATCGCACGGGTTGTTCGTTCACCGATTTTATTAGATTTAAAAGATACACGAAGTAAATATTACAGCTATTTACTTTTGAACATGCATACATGTTTATGTTTTGTTCCCGGAGGGGTATGCAGAGACCATTCATGGCGATATACTGTGACGATATATTAGTTACTTACATTTATATATATTACTTTCGAAATATTATTCATCATTATCTCAGCTGTAGGACGTTCACTGTTGGACATAAATGCCTGCCCCATCGATTTCCATAAGGACCGGTTGGAATCGGCCCACATTCAGCCCTTAGAATTATTAATTATCTTAATAAACCAATGAAATCATTTATTTCGTCTAGATCTTT
The DNA here is from genome assembly GCA_934044485.1 of Apeira syringaria. NCBI lineage: Eukaryota > Metazoa > Arthropoda > Insecta > Lepidoptera > Geometridae > Apeira > Apeira syringaria. The sequence goes on along the minus strand of OW203672.1, from coordinate 5,593,266 downwards.
ATTAGAATGATTATTATTTACTATCTGCGCATTATTTACAAGTTTTAAGCGCGTGGTGATGATTGATGATGATTATGATGAAATGCCGATGTGTTAATCCAAAGTCTAAACTATCTCTATACCAAATTTCGTCGACATTGGTGTAGCCGTTTGGGCGTGAAGAACTTATATGTAACACAAATACACACAAATTTTCGCATTTATAATATTAATAGGAAGGATAATATTAATCAGGCGATTTTATTAATTAATTCATATAATCCTGCCCATAGCCCATTGTTTTTATGGAAATCCTTCATTTTTAATAGACATAACATTAAAAATGAAGGATTTCCATAAAAACAATTTTACAAGTTTTACAAAAGTTTAGGATAATAAGCCTCACGTGATATTTTTACCTCTTTTCTTTCTTAGTTTCGATAAAAAAGGTCAACTGTTTACAAATGTACGTTTTTATGCGAGCCTTATTTCTGCTTTTTAAATAGAGAGCTTTTTTTTAAAGGACTCACGATATGTGTTCGATTTAAAAAAAGGCGACTGTTGGTTCTTACGATGTGTTGCATAGTACGCACCAAATGGAAAAACCTAATTTAATTTAAGGAAAGAATTAACAAAAAGTTCTTCGACAAATAAATATGTTGTTTTTTTAATGGATTCTTTCCCAGTATAGGTACCAGGGAAGCATGTGCAACAACGATCACTTAGCTATTAGAAATATTCTAACAACACTATGCCATTCACGTTTGTTTCTACCATTTAAGTGACAATCTTGATTCTTCACTATTATCTTAAATGGAGTCACGCGAAAGGCGTCTCATAAACCTAAGTACAGAATCAATAGCAGTAAGTACGGTCAAAGTTCAATGTTTAACCTTTGAGCAAAGTCTTGTCTTGTCTCCGATCGTCTTTGTCTCTCTTTAGCATCAGTTGCTGCTTACAAATTGGATACTTTGGAACCTGTCGAGGTTTTAAACGGGGAACGTACACTGATCAGTGTTGCTGACTTTAGAAGCTTTCAAAGAAAGACACGTACACTATTTTTGTTTTTTTTCTTGGATAAGGACATCTCGCTAAAATGCAATATGTAAACAAACTTCTCTACAAAAGGTATAGTATTTTTCCCGAACTGCTGCGCAATTTTTTATCAAAAAGTACGCATACCAAAGTCGTCAAATGGAATGCTTGATTAAGTGCTACGTTCACTATGTTCACATATAAATATGTTTTATTTCTTTATTTTTTTGGTTTGTTCCCATCGAGTAAAACCCTCAACTGTCACACTGTTACTGGATGGGATTTATTAATTTAAAAATCCCATCTGGACTGGACTGGACTGGATGGGATTTTTTAATTTAAAAAATCCCATTCAGTCACACTTTTACCTGTCTGTTACACGATGGGACAACTTTTTTATGGTTTGTTCCCATCGAGTAACACCGTCAACAGTCACACTGTTACTGGATGGGATTTTTTAATTTAAAAATCCCATCTGGACTGGACTGGACTGGATGGGATTTTTTAATTTAAAAAATCCCGTCAATGTGTGACCGGTTGGTAATTTTTAAATAAAAAAATCCCATTTAGTAACAGTGACAGTTGACGGTGTTACTCGATGGAACACACCATAAAAAAGTTATCCTATCGTGTAACAGACAGGTAAAAGGGTGACTGGATGGGATTTTTTAAATTAAAAAATCCCATCCAGTAACTGTGTGACAGTTGAGGGTGTTAATCAATGGGAACAAACCATTTTATTGTATCAATACTTTAAAAAACATACTAGCCATACCCGGCGTACACCCACGCGAAACTAGAATTTTCCGTTCAACCCTTTAGTTATTGTCCTAACAACAATTTTTAAGAGATCCTACATCCTATAGCTATATGTGTGCCAAATTACAACCAAATCCGTGTAGTGGTTTGAGCGGTTGGCGGATCAGTCAACGTTTTCATTTTATATACACACGTATTTGTACATCTTATTTTAAATGGGTGCAAATTGCTATATTGTTAACATTAATTATATATTACATACTTCCATTATTATGAATCCTAATATCATAGTGTTGCATAATATCTAGTCATACATACAAACCGCAAACCACGGAGGTCACTGCCCTGTCACTCTGTAATTGGGCTGTATTGCTGGCAATGTTTGCATACAGGGGCGGATGCCAAAAAGGGGTAGATTTTTAAATATGTCACAAAGCTAAGAAAATTATGTTAAGACAATAAAACCTTTAAATGTGCCTAGATTAGAATACCACTCACAAAACACTTTAGTTATTATGAAAAGAAAAAATAACGATATTAATTGATTTTTACAACTTAACTAATTTCTACTAATTACATCACCCATGAACAATAGATGCAAATCGTGGTTTAAAACTTTGGATGGTCGAATGTTCTGTCTTGGACGTGTTATTTACCTCAAAATTCTATGACACTACGACGCAACTAATTATTTGTGCAGGAAAAAATATTGTGCTTTGGCAATACATCTTAGTATTACATATGAAACAAAATACTTTATATGAGTAAAAAATATTCCAATACCAACGTTTCATATACATTATACACAGTTACGTCTAAAGTTTGAAGAAAACGATTGAGCTGCCTGTTACAACTGAAACTATGATAACGAAATACCGTACCGTCGCTTTGCCTACTAAGATTTAGTAAAACAACACAGCATTTTTAGCGGTAGCAGCACCACAAAAATTCACATCCTAATAATATTATAATGCGAAAGTATGTGTGTATATTTGTTACTTCTTCACGCTCAAACGGCTACACCGATTTCTATTAAATTTGGTATGGAGATATATATATAATTCAAACCAAGGATTAACACATAAGCTACTTTTAACCCGGAAAAGTATAGTTCCCGTGGGATAAATGAGGTAAAACCGTACTCTACGCGAGTGAAACCGCGGGGCCCTACAAGTACAGAATAAATATGCAATGAAATCTGATCTAGAGATGGACTAGATATACCATTACATCTGGTAAGATATCTTTAGGAACAGCTGTAGGGACAGGGATTTTGTTTGAATAAATTGTAGGTTTAAGATCTCATTCGCACTCAACTACTTAATTACAATAATTGGTCCTACCACAATATCAAACACTCATTGGGAAATCCAGGAGATGGATTGTTGCAAAATCACAAAAACACCAGCGTACCATAAACCGACAGATAAATAAACAAGTAATAAGTAACACACGCTCATGTTGACGTCCTGAATACACCCACACATAATTGCACACATAAACGCAAATGGGAGCAGATACCACTGGCACTGCGGCCTGTGTAACCATGCAAGAAACGCATTTGGACGATGTAATTCAGGCTTAGGGGGCTGAAATTGGGATGTTAATAAAGTTGATTTGCCAATCTAAATTGCTTGTTCCCCCGCAATGTAGGATAGGCCGTTGAACGGATAAAATTTTAAGGGTCGTTTGGATGTAAATTTAGAAATGTGAGTTGCTAAATTGATATTTGGGTGCTGTCATTGTGAAATTGGAGAGCCTGAAGCGATCTCGTCGATGACCCTCGATATAATAAGCTGAACAACTGGCATTTTTTTGCATTTCATTCGTGATTTGTATTAGCTAAATTGAAGCTTTAACCTTTACCTTCCATATCGTACTATGAAAATAAAAACGACCAATAATAACCAAACTGATGAAGGGTTTCTTCTTCTCAGCAATTAGACATTCACTGCTGGACATATGCCTCCCCCATATAGGGGGGATTTGCCAATTCTCGCCACGCTTGGCAGGCGGGTTGCCGAGCGCAGTATGATTTCCGACCTTCCGAAGGCGCTGCTGCCCACCTCCTGGTACGTGATCCCTTAGCCGACTCTTACGGCACCCACGGGAAGTGATGGGGGAGTACTATTCTAAGCCGGTACCACCACAGCAGACGATCGATCGACGATGAAGGGTTTATTTAAACAAAATATTGCATTCATAATCTTCTATATGTTTATAATTTCCCTTGGTCACGGCATCACGCATGAACAGATGACCCATTTTAGTTAATCGCCATTTTGTTGTAATCGTTATAGCGAGGAGAAAGTTCTTAAGAAAGAATAAATGATGAAAGTTTCGCGAAACATTACAAAATTTAAGAAAACTTAAACTAAACGACTACTAACTAACTCAAACGACCATATTAACGTTTCTAATGTAACTTTTTTAGTGCTTTTCACAATGTAAACTTTTCTAATGTAACCTTATGGCGTTGACATAACTGTCAGTTGTTTGACAGTTAAGACTGGACAACGTCTGTCGGGTCAGCTAGTAATTTATAAACAATACTAAATACACACACAAATACATACATGAATATGAATATGAAATCTACTACAATAAGATTTGGACGAACCAGTTATTCCTATCCTTTATAGGTCAAATGTAACTTTAATTAATTTTACTAGAGCTCAAGCAGAGTTGAGACATTGAATTTGAAAATTAAGTTTCGGTAAAATTAAACCAAGATTGATCATCATCATCATCATCTCAGCCATAGGACGTCCACTGCTGGACATAAGCCTCCCCCATTCATTTCCACAAGGACCTGTTGGAAGCGGCCCGCATCCAGCCCTTGCCTGCGATCTTAGTCAGGTCGTCTGTCCACAATTTCTCAAAGTCTGTCCAAGATTGATATTAGATAATAATATACGACTTTACTTAAATGACGACCCCTAAGTGCAATGGTTGAATGAAACCTAGGAGAATTTCGCAACAAGGGATGATGCTGACTGATAAGCTACAAAAATAGTTTGTGTACTTTTTCTATGACTAAACATTAGGTAACAGTAACTGGTGACCAATCTTTAATTAGCGTCCACAATACAGTGCTATAAAGCAATAGCACAATTTCAAGACCAAAAGCTAGAAGCTGTGAAAAAGCAAATTTCAGAAAAGCATTAACTGCAGATGGACTAGGAAAGCTAAATTAATGCTTATCTTGATTTTTTTTATAATCCAATTCAACCTTACCATTGAAGTTACTTTATGGCATTTTAATCACAGCGATCGATAAATGACTATCAAATGATGCCGTCACCATTGACGGATGGATGTCAATGACATCTGCGTGTCATTGACCTCATCAGCTGGCCAGTGTTTACGACAGTACATTTTATTACCCAAATTAAGCCATTTCATTTAATAACAGAGCTAGTTCAGTACACCGCAAATTGAGAGTAGATTAATAATAAAATTAATCTAAAAGAGATAGTATACACCCACTCGTCGAATGCAAAATTATAATATATAGCTGTGCCCCGCGGTTTCACCAGCGTGCACTACGTTTTTCCCTCTCAGTTATCCCACGGGAACCATACTCTTTCCAGGACAAAAAGTAGGGGATGCCTACGTCATAGTAGCTTTATGCATGCAAAGTCTCAGCCCGATTGGTTCAAAATTGACAAAGTTTCATACAAACCTTTATCCGCTATTTTATCCCCTTGGGGGTAGAATTAATCAAAATCCTTTCATAGCGGATGCCTACGTCATAACATCTACCTGCATGCCACATTTCAGCCCGATCCGTCCAGTGGTTTGGGCTGTGCGTTGATAGATCACTGTGTCAGTCAGTGAGTCACCTTTCCAATCCTAAATTTTCAAAATACGAAGAGAGAAATAGTCCTACAATGGATACCGGCTCACGCCGACATTAAAAAGAATGAAGATGTGGATTTACTAGCGAAGCAAGCGTGTACAGAGGGTGTACCGTTTAATGTTTTGCCTCTGTTTTCTGACCACTTTGAATACGTAAAAGATATGTGTCGGTCGTACTGGCAGGAATACTTTGACGAGAGGTCCCGGGAGAAAGGTATATGGTACAGAACGATCCAACCACAAATTTTAAAATACCCGTGGATTGATCAAGTAAAGCTTAATAGAAAAACGTTAGTTACCGCCTTAAGATTACGATTTCTTTGATGGCCATATACCATCAAAGAAATTCGCATTTTTGATGAAAAAAGTAACATCTCCTAATTGCGATGACTGCGGAGTGACAGAAGACGTCCAGCATATACTATGCGAGTGTGTTCGTAACGCGGCGTTTAGATGTAGACATTTTAGTGCTTCGAGAGGTATGGATGTTGGCCTTTGTAATAGTATTTTAGTGTATCCTTTGTCAGTGGAAGCCAAAGTCTTATATAAATTGTTGGAGTTAGCTTTAGCTAAGCGTTGATTTAAGGATTTAGTATAACATTTTGTGTTGTAATCTTACAGGGCGGTGTGGTCGCTCAGCGACAAAGCCCTTTAAATAAATTAAAAAAAAAAAAAAAAAGATTAATATTTCAAAATTTCTTTCACCATTAGAAATGTACATTATCCCTGAGTAAATAAGGGAATAAGTACATAATATGAAAAACAACTTTATTAAATTTCAATCATGTAATTCATGCGAATTCGGGCCGGACGGCTAGTATTTATGTATACATTTATATAATACATAAAACATTTCTCACAGTTCTGCACTTTGTTATACCAACGCTAGAGTATTTTTTTTTAATTTTTTTTTTTTTTTTTTTTAAATATTTATTAACATTCACACAAGGTCTTCAGGTCCCAAACTAGGCAGAGCCTGTACTATGGTAACCTGATGACTGATATATATATACTTATACATATATAGGTACACACCCAGACACAGGTCAAACAGACATGTTCATACACACAAATGTTTGACCTGTCCGGGAATCGAACCCGGGACCGCGGCCAGCGGCAGAGTGCTACCAACTGCGCCAACCGACCAGTCAATTAAGTGCATACATTAGCAGACGCGCTCGTGATGTAGTTTACAAATGCAATCTGCAATCTGACTGGCCGGTTGGCGCAGTTGGTAGCACTCTGCCGCTGGCCGCGGTCCCGGGTTCGATTCCCGGACAGGTCAAACATTTGTGTGTATGAACATGTCTGTTTGTCCTGTGTTTGGGTGTGTATATGTATATAAGTATATATCAGTCTTTAGGTTACCATAGTACAGGTGATACCTAGTTTGGGACCTGAAGACCTTGTGTGAATGTTGTCCTATATTATTATTATTATAATCTTAACCAATCAATTGCGTTAAATGACGTATTCCTCGGTTATGCCTTGGATGGGTCACCGCTAGTTGCATTACCAATTGTGCGCTTTCTTGCTTCGAAGAGCACGTTAAGACGTCAAAGCAGGTCATAGTTTTAGTATAACAGTAGTTAGACAATGTCGGAAGGCCTTGGGTCTCTTTGAAATTTCTGACATTAGGCTGGCCAACAGCCTATACCCCAAGTCGCATTGGCCAGCATGGTAGTAAGCGATCACCATAACAAATATAATTATTTATATTAGTATATATAACATTATTACATTAGTATGACCATCCTTCCATACACCATTGCACCCATCCAAGTTATGATTATTTATTTATTTATTTGAGTAATAGGCGAACAGCATTAAGCTGATGTGCCTATATCATTGTGTCGAAATTGTATTTAGGCAGTCCGCATAGTGTCCACAGTGTTTACATTCCACTGGTGCGCTGGTCACAGGTTAGCAAGAGATTTTTTACTTTTCTGCATTATGACTGAAGAGCACTTATGTCGCCTGACTCAGTTGATCAGGGTATCAATTCTACTAACACATTGCTCATAGATTGTCAATGAATCGTCGTTTTTTATAGTTTTGCTATTCTACTTGGAGTATAATTGTAATGGCTACACAGATCTAATCTACAGCAATGCAATTGTCAATCGAATGCAATTGTTATTTTAGCGGAATATCAAATTTATTTATGATAACATTTGAACGACTATTGCATTGTTTATGAATGGAATTGGTTGGTTTCTGAACTTGGTTTATGAATTGTCTTAATAAGTAACCACCTTACTTATAAACGTTGAATAAGCTGCGAATAGTAATTCAGTGTTTTGTTCCGTTCTTTAAACGTCAAACTGTCATATAAGCGACAAAGACAAAACATTGAATAACTATTCAGAGGTTATTCAACGTTTATAAGTAAGGGGGTAAGAGAATACGCACCCTGGTAATTGCCAAAATCGCATTAAAATCTCCAACAAAGCCTTTTGTTTACAGTAATGGAATGTTAACACTATAACAACTAGCTCATCATAATTGTAATTCATTATCATCATCATCATCATCTCAGCCATAGGACGTCCACTGCTGGACATAGGCCTCCCCCATTGATTTCCACAAGGACCGGTTGGAAGCGGCCCGCATCCAGCCCTTGCCTGCGATCTTAGTCAGGTCGTCTGTCCACCTGGTTGGTGGCCGTCCTATGCTGCGCTTGCCAGTCCGTGGTCTCCACTCGAAAACCTTTCGACCCCAACGGCCATCGGTTCTTCGAGCTATGTGCCCTGCCCACTGCCACTTCAACTTGCTAATCCTGTGGGCTATGTCGGTGACTTTTGTTCTTCTACGGATCTCCTCATTTCTGATTCGATCGCGTAGAGAAACTCCGAGCATAGCCCTCTCCATAGCTCGTTGTGCGACTCTGAGCCTGTTCAGAAGGCCCATAGTCAGGGACCACGTTTCAGATCCGTAAGTCATCACTGGTAACACACACTGTTCGAAGACCCTCGTTTTCAAGCATTGTGGTATTTTGGACGAGAAGACGTCTCGTAGCTTCCCGAACGCTGCCCGAAATTGTAATTAGTATTATTTAAACCAAATACCTAGATAATCCTCACGCCCACTTAGATTCGAATGATTGATCAGTTTCAATTCAATATACGATAGGACCATATAAGTGTAAAACGATAGGGGCAATTGCAGAAATTAATAATTTCCGTAATTGGGAACTTTTAATTAAACAAAATGGAGTACAGTTAATTACTAGCTTTGCCGAATATGGAGTTATGCGTTGGGTTTAATTAATCAAACGAGATAGTCTCTTGAACTTGGCCAATTGAATCGTATCAAAAGAAACCGGTATTAGTGAAGTATAGCTATGCGATCATATAACCGATCAAGAGTGCTAAGCAACGTACTATCCGTGTTTGTTTTTAACCGACTTCAAAAAAGGAGTAGTGTCTCAATTCGGCCCGTATGTTTTTTTTTGTGTTTGTTACCGCATAACTTCCGACTGGGTGAACCGATTTTGATCGTTCTTTTTTTATTTGAAGGCTGGTGCTTCCCGTGTAGCGGCAAAATCGGACGAGCACTTTTTGAGTTACAAGTCAAAAACTGAAAAATTCCTACACGATATTATATTAGCGGGTGAATACATCGGTGAACATACCTACACCACAATGACAATTGAACCCATGAGTAACAAAGGTCAGAAGACAGAGAAAAACAGAGTGAAAGAAAAAAAACATACCAAAAAATGGAACCGACTTCAACACTCAAAAGTATGAAATAACTTGTCGAAGTCGGTACCATGAGCGCAATATTTTGATATCAGTTACTTTTGAACTATCATTATATTTCCATTTTTTTGTAAAAACTGTTTTCGAAAAATAGAAGCTTCCAAGAACATGCGACGCTAATGAATCCAAAATCGGTATCACCATTGTAAGAAAGTAATTATAAGTAAGTGTAAGGTAAAGTTTAAAATAATTTGAATATACTTGTGGTACAAGTAATAGTCCGTGAGCCCGCTCCAAAATTGCATACGTCATATGCTAACTCTTTGGCTCCATTAGGAAAACGGCAGCTGAATACTCAATATTTGAGAGTTTGTGACTCACTCATGACGGTTCCCAGAGTCGGTTATTGGAAATAGTAAATCATCACATCAAAATGAATAAATTAGTTTTCCACATTGTATGTATAATTCATCATATTTATATTCAGTGGGTACGTAAATACATATTTTGTTCTTTTCCTCTATATAAATTTTCCACTGTACGTACATGACTGAATTTTTATGATTAATGGATGTAAATAATATTTAATTTCATTACATAATTAATGATTTTGAAATCGATAGCTCAACCATAGGTCGGATACAATAAATTGCTGTCAACATTTTTGTGAATACCATTGTATTTCTTCAGTCAGTATTATTTCTGTCGATATCTATATTCTGTAACTCCATAGTCTATATAAGACCTATCACTTTGATTTGATCTATGTTAATAAATTAAGGGTGCGTTTCATTTGAAAGCAAATTGCACAAATTGACTGTAATTTTGAAAACTACTGGAATGAAACGTCCCCTCTCTAATTTACTTTTTCTCATCTTTCTTTTGTTGTGTTTCTTGTTTAAATATAAGTTTATTTATTATTATTTACATAGGTTTATAAACGTTAATGTTGTCCTGAGGGTCGTGAGGTCATGTCTATGTGCACCGACTGAAAATCAGTGACTGAGGCTTTTGCCTTAGTTTTATGCTGAGTCGGGGCCCATATTCATGACACTCACAACATCATTATTACTCTGTTCTTTATTGTTTTTATATATGTATCTCTTGTGTAATGTGTGTTGTGAGTGTCTTGAATAAATGTGGTTTCTTTCTTTCTTTTCTTTTACATCATGATAAAATGCATGGCTCACGGGCGGGAATGTAGTGCTAAGCGAGGTTCAGATAATGATAGCACCTAAAACTGGCCGGAGGTCTGAGAAAATTCTTCACTTCCGGTTAAAAACATTTTGAAGGGCTTCCGGCCAGATATGGCTTGGCAGACTTATTTATTCTTAAAGGCACTATTATTTCAAAACGTTTATGATCATTTTCATCAAGATGTCACATGACGTAGATATAGACACGAAGATCCCACTAATATTATAAATGTGAAAGTTACGATGGATGGATGGATGTTAGTGACTCATTCACGCCAGAACGGCTGAACGGATCTAGATGAAATTTGGTATGGAGATAGCTTAGGTATACCCTGGATTAACACATAGGCTTATTCTCATCATCACCGTTTTTCATCACCACGCGGGTAAAACCGCGGGGCGCAGCTAGTAATATAATAAATGTGAAAGTTACGATGGATGGATGGAAGTATGTTACTCAATCACGCCAGAACGGCTGAACGGATCTAGATGAAATTTGGTATGGAGATAGCTTACACCCTGAATTAAAACATAGGCTTATTCTCATCATCACCGTTTTTCATCACCACGCGGGTAAAACCGCGGGGCGCAGCTAGTAATATAATAAATGTGAAAGTTACGATGGATGGATGGAAGTATGTTACTCAATCACGCCAGAACGGCTGAACGGATCTAGATGAAATTTGGTATGGAGATAGCTTACACCCTGAATTAAAACATAGGCTTATTTTCACCATCACTGTCATCACCGTTTTTCATCACCACGCGGGTAAAACCGCGGGGCGCAGCTAGTATTTAATAAAGACTATTTTCAACATTATAAAAGTTTCGAGTGCCAGAAATGAAAAGTCTTACAAAGATAAGCCCTGTGAGGACACCTTGAATATGCCGTAATAATTCGACAGAAAATAGAACTAGTGTTTACGACGCTATGCAAGGGCTCTCAAACTATTAACCTTTGTAGATTCAGGAAACAGATGACAATAGATTTCCCTGTTTTTCCTGTGGCAAAAGGTCATACGTATATTAAAAATCCCTTAGCCAGAAACATTAAAAAATTAATTTATGATTAACATCTGATGGATTTGATGGCTCGGTGGCTGTACATCCCACTAATATTATAAATGTGAAAGTTTGGATGGATGGATGGATCTTTGTTAGTCAATCACGCTTAAACGGCTGGACGGATTTGAATGAAATTTGGTATGTAGATACTTCAGGTCCCGGAATAACACATAGGCTTTTCATCATCATCAATCATCACCTCGCGGGTAAAACCGCGGGGCGCAGCAAGTAATATATATAAAGTATTTCAAATTGACGATCTTGTAATGTAATAATAGCAAACTAGTATTTACATGTTACCTAAAAGACGCCGTGGCTCAGTGGCCAGTGACATGACCTCTAGGTCTTTGGGGCCCTAGGTTCGAATCTCTGTAGAGGCAAACATTTAAGCGATGAGTGTATGTGCTAGTCACGGGTCTTGGATGTTTGTGTGCTGTCATCGTGTGCCCATGCCTTCCGCGACGCAAGGGATCCTAGGGCGGGAGTTTTAAGTGTGAAAACAAACCTAAACGAGATGGTTACCATTTTATGCAATAAACAAAATAAGATAGATACATATTAGTTATCGGTTCCACAGGCCATTACCTAGAGATGGAAGTCTCCAACCAGTATAAGTTACCAGGGATGGCATAAGAAACCGAGTATGGGTTACGAACTATAGGCAAGCTCAGAGTAGCACAGCGAGCTATGGCTTTTCTACAAGATCCGTAGCCCTAGATAAATTAATATTCTTGTTATTAAAACTGACGTGGTTTTGACACATTATAAATGTATAATGTACTAGGCGAAGCGCGTCCGCGAGCGCCCCGTATTCTCCTTGAAAAAGACCATCGAATGTGGTTGAAACTATAGTCGGAACCCTCTGACTTATTACGTGAGTAACTCCCGTGTTTTATACATTTATAAATTAATATTCTATAAGTGTTAACGAGAGAAAACTTAAAAAATGTGTGGAATTGACATTTCAAAGCGATATATCAAAACTGACTATCAAGACTATCTAACTGTCATTTCTCTGTGTCACAGTTGTGCTAGATAAATGACAATTAGTACCGAGTTCAATTGTTTCACGCTGCGCTACGGCTGCGATAGTGGTTCCTGCTTCACTATTGTTACTGCTTTAGTATAACCGATCAAGCGTCAACATCAAACGATATGAAGTACCGACTATCCAGTATATGAAATTATTTGATTTATTCTTAATAAATACTAGGTACAGTGTAAGAGAAAACTACGAGTGGAATTCCTTTTAAAAAAACATTACGGTATCCACAAAAGAAAACAAAAAATATTAATGTTCTCGAATTCATTCACATTTCATTAAACATTCAGGACAGTGCGAACTGTAATAAATCTCTATTTACCGTTCACCGAATAAATTGCGTGAGGACCTTTATTTCACCACTGGCTTAAGAGAAAACTTTCGAGATAATATATACATATTAATTACTAGCTGCGCCCCGCGGTTTTACCCGCGTGGTGATGATACTTCTCAGCTATAGGAAGTCCACTGCTGGACATATGCCTCCCCCATATAGGGGGGATTTGACAATACTCGCCACGCTTGGCAGGCGGGTTGGCGAGCGCAGTATGGTTGCTCATCCTCAGAAAGCGCTGCTGCCCACCTTCTGGTACGTGATCCCTTAGCCGACTCTTACGGCACCCGCGGGAAGAGATGGGGGAGTACTAATCTAAGCCGGTACCACCACGGCACAGCCGGTACCACCACGGCACGGTGGTGATGATGGTGATGATGAAAATAAGCCTATGTGGGTGTAGGAGGTGTAGGTGTAAGATCAACAAACATACATCCATACTCACAAACTTTCTTATTTATAATATTAGTAGGATATGGGCGTTTGCATAATTTCTTTAAATTTTGCATTTAAAAAATGCTTCACTATACATATATGGAAACATTCAAAATGGCTTTCACTGTTTGTAAATGTTTTTATGAATAAGATAAGCTCGTTGTAGAGCGACACATTTTAATAATGAATGTATAACAAAAATTGACTGGCTGACTGATCCATCAACACACATACTAATCAAACCCCTGACTACCCTGAAGACTAACAAATATGTTCATAAATGACGGAACCCTGATTTAATACCCATGAAAATACAACAAAATTGATAACATCTTCAACTTTGAAAACGGTTAAAATATCCTTGATGCTCTCATCAACAAACAGTTTCAACCAGATGTTTAAACGCAACCATATGCAGACGAGTCATAAAACCGAATGGTATGGGTATCACATGAAAGGCTCCATTGTAAACAATAACAGTAAAACCACAATCTGTTCCTTCTTCATTATTATTATTCGGGCGAAAATATTAATGACCCATTCCTCACTGAATAATAAGTCAGCTATAGACACAGAAAATTTTAGGACGCTATTTCGATTTAGTATGATTTTAGTAACGAAGGTCAGTAATAAATTGATTTTGTGAGGAAAACAAACATTGTTTACAGACGCTTTTCATATTGAAATCAGGAAACAGACACTTAAATGAGCTGATTATTTCCAACTGCAGCAGTTAGTTGCGAGAGTAGGAACGAATGCGTGCGGTCCGCGCCCCTTGACAAATACCACCTGTTGTGATTGAAACTACGTATAGTTAGAAATAACCAGCTTAATAGCGTGATTTTTTTCTAGTTTGCATATACCTATATAGTTATTAAAATCATCAGGACCATCATCTCAACCATAGGACGTCTACAGCTGGACATATGCCTCCCCATTGATTTCCATAATTAGACAATTTATTCATAAATAAAGATCGACACGTCACATCAGAAAAATATAAATAATAATTCAACTTATTATATATATATAGGTAAGACTATACATTTACATGTATTTGATTTGTCATGTAAGTATCTATTAATTAAATATCAAAATATCATTTATGTCAAACATGTTGTTTTTTTTAAAAAGTCATTGAAGGTATGTATAAAATGCTTGTTCAATAAGCCAATTTTTTGTTTTACTTTTAAATGCGCGTATTGAGTTAACGTCTCTAATTTCGTTGGGTAGCAGATTGTATACTGCAGGTGCCATGACGTGCACTAGTTTTGACGTTTAGTGAGGCGGCGCGGGACCTCATGGAGCCGGTGTGTGTGACGTGTGTTGAACATGTGACCGTCGCCAAGCTTAGTGTACTCATCCAATAAGGGCCGGATGGAAGCGGCCCAGATTCAGCTCGTCTGTCTACCTTGTCGGTTGCCGTCCTATTCTGCGCTTGCCAGTCCGTGTTCTCCATTCGAGTACCTTTCAATCCCAACGGCCATCAGTTTTCGTGCAATATGCCCTGCCCACTGCCACTTCAACTTGCTAATCCGCCGGACTGTCGGTGACTTTCGTTCTTCTACGGATCTCCTCATTTTTTAATCGATCTTGTAGAGAAACCCCTCTCCATAGCTCGTTGTAACTCCAAAGCTGGTGCTTCCCGTGTCCCATTTAAATTTCATCAAAATTGGCCAAGCGGGTTTTAAGTCACACTCCAATAACTGAAAAGTATTACTTATACTTGGGCGACTTCTTCGACTATGACTATGACTATTAATCCCGCGAGTCGCAAAGGTCAAAGAAAAGGGTGAAAAACAATTACCAAAAAATGGAACCGACTTCAACACTCAAAAGTGTGAAATAACTTAAGAGTGTTCGAGAGGTTCGAGAAGTCGGTTCCATGTTTTGGTATTTTTTTTTCTTTGCCGCAGCCAATATCACTTTAACGCAAATAAACGATTTCGAAACAATGGTGAAACTAAGAATCGTATAAAATCAAATATAAAGAACCTTAACAAAGTCACAAATGTTTATTTATCCGTGAATCCTTTGCCCAACTGGTTTAAACCGCAAGTTCAACATACGTGTACGGAATATGTGAAGCTTAACATTTCCGGTCCAAAGTTAAGTGCTCCTAAAACCGCCTGCGCGGCCGGCCAGCAAAAAAGGCAAAATTAAATCTGGCAAGGACAGGTTTGACGTGGAAGCGAGATAAAAGTATCTTGTTCGAAGTGATTTTGTGGAGATAGAGAGAGATAGATGCACAACACCAATGCAGAATTAGAGAAGGTACACAAAATAGATCCTCGGGGAATATAGGGTCGCGACGTATCTACTACTTTATCACAGAGTATAGCTGTTTTAAAACCTTATATTTACTACAAGCTGCGCCTCACGGTTTCACCCGCGTCGAGTACGGAAATCTCGCTAACTGAATTATACCACGAACACTATACTTTTTCCGGGATGAAAAGTAGAATTTGTGTCATTCCCGGTGTCTTCATTAGAAAAAATTTGATAACTTTTCAACGCCTGAAGGCACACCATAATAACCACTACTTTTCCATCATCATCAGACAATTCATGGATATTAATTCCAGCATGAGAACATTTTATTTCCTTAATAAAATTTATCTATTTAGTACAATCGAAACTTTTCGGGAATTAAGAGATTCTTGTCTGGCAACATTGTTTTTAAAGGTGGAACGCGTAGGTCGCCATACTGACAGTAAAAAATAAACCAAGATCTCTTGCGAGATTCCCGTGGAAAGTCCATGCAGTAAGCTTTAGTGAAGCTTTACTGGATGTGGCATTCGCGGACACGTTTTAAATCTTCCTCAGTGTATCTAATTTAACTTCTTGTGCATGTTTTCATACCGGTTTTCCGTTACAGAGAAATGGAGGAAAACAAGATTCAAGGATCAGTGTACTGTTACCTGTTACGATGTTTCATACGGCTGCAGATTGCAGTAGAGTCAAACAGTTGAGAATATGAGAGCTAATTCGTGTTTGAAAATGGCCCGATAGTTATTTTTTTAATATTGAACGTAACGATTCAGGTATCTAAAACAGTGCACCAGTCCTGCTCATATGACCTGTGGTTCAATTGTACTACATACGTGGTTATGTGCCACTTTTTGAATCAATTGCTACACCTACCTACCTTGCTATACCTACGTTTTTACGTTAAAGATTACAATTCATTTTCCTGTATTAAAAGAAAAGAAAAACAACTGTTAATGGTCGAAAATGAATGCTCGTGTATTAACAAATATTTAACTACTGCGATACGCAGGCATTTCGTTCCCGCAAAAAAAATATGTAAGTTAGGAATTAAATTCGAAGATAACCTGCTCACAATAGTGCTTCATGTTCTTAAGATAAAATGGCAAGCTTTGTTTTGACGCCATGCTTTACCATGCCCATGGAACACAACAGAGTCATCTCCGTTTTTTAACTGACTTCAAAAAAGGGGTACTCAATTCGACGGTATTTATGTTTTGTTTTTTTATGTGTGTTCGCGGATAACTTCGTCGTTTAAGAACCGATTTTGATGATGCTTGAGTATTCTAGTCTTCAGTATACTTCCGTGGTGGTCCCATTTAAATTTCGGACAAGCGATTTTTGAGTTACACTCCAATAACTGAACTGCTACGCATACCTCGACGATATTATAGTTGCGAGTAAAGACATCGGAGAACACACACAATGACAATTAATCCCATGTCAGTAGCAAAGGTCACTGAAAAGGGTGAAAAAAAAATGTTTACCAAAAAATGGATCCGACTTTTTATGATGGAGCTCGCGCCCTCTTGATCCAGATTAGATAATAGTTAATGTATACCGGCAACGGTTGAATGTAGGTATAGCGTTAATGAAATCATCAGTCATAATGTATGTAATGTTTTCAACTAAACTTCTAAAGTTCATAACTTCCTTTTGTGAAACTTTTACGGCTTTACGAAAGC
Organism: Apeira syringaria; assembly: GCA_934044485.1. Classification (NCBI taxonomy): domain Eukaryota; kingdom Metazoa; phylum Arthropoda; class Insecta; order Lepidoptera; family Geometridae; genus Apeira; species Apeira syringaria. The sequence continues at coordinate 5,575,903 of OW203672.1, read as the reverse complement.
AAATTTGTGTAGGTATTTCACAAGCACTGTTAGGGTGAAAGAGAAAAGGCCCGGTGGTTGTCCGCACCCTCAATGCAACCCCTAATAGGGTTTGCACACCCTGCAAGGGGACACATTAGAAAGGGGTTGCCAGATCGATAAGAATTTGTGGTACCTAAGTATCACGACAGGAACATACAAGCGCTAACATAAAATACAAGTAGAACTCTTATTACATTTATTGACGTGATGATGGCTCAGGCATAAGAGCGTCGCCTGTCACGCAAACGGACGCTGGTTTGATCCCCCACCAATTGCTCGAGCTTCTGGTGAAGGTAACACCGTTATCAAATTCGCAGTATGGTGTTAGTACTTTCGAGTAACCGCCTGGCTTGCTAGCACCCTCAACGCAACACTAGCGCACGATTGGAATCGATTGGAACGAACGGAATTTGACATAAATACAAAATGACGTTGAATTAGATTGAAACTGATTTCAAAAGTAAGCCAGCAGAGCTGCCGTTTCAAGCCTGAATAGGTTTTGAAAATGTTTATCCTTACCCTACCGCCAACTAAAGACTTCCAGATAATTATTTATGTAAGTAAGTATTTCAATTCCGAATTCCGTTCGATTTCGAACACACGTGCGAACCGCCGAATTAAAGTAAAACATTACACACGCCCAGCATTCTTTAAATCTCGTGTGTGACTGAATCACACATTTGAAAACACGTGATTTTACGCGCACTATTTATATACACGACCTGCGCAGGCGCAAAGCGGGACGTGTTGTGTGCCAAAATAGACCGTCCTGCTGGGAAAAGCTCGATTCTCGATGTCGAGTGTCTTATCATTTAAAAATCGATTTTGTTACTACGATTTGTATACATTTAAGATGCGCATTCAATTATCATAAAAGTATTTTTCCTAAACAAATTCTCTAACCCCATAATTATAATATTTATCTTGCACATTAGGTAATCTCAGGCTTTATTCAAACATTATTGTAGTACAAGACCGCAGAAGAAGAATATTTTTTGTATCTATAGTGGGACTGAGACCTCCTCTATAATCTTAATATTTTCCCGTTCTAATTACAAACAACTCAAAAAAAAAAAAAACAGGTGCTAAAATGCTGTTGTCGAGCACCAGAGTTTTTCGAAACAATAAGTATTAAAACTTGAGTATACTTAAATTCTTAGCGGGTTTCAAGTCGTCGACACACTTACCAATAAAAAAGGTAACGAACTTAATATAATGCAAAAATAGGTCAAAGACTTCTTGAGGTAACGAAAAAGGGCAGGGTCGTGCCCTCGTAAACAGCCAAGGAGATGGCGTAACGGTATTTCCCTTAAAAGGGCGACCTCAAATTGCTACGAAATAAAGCTGTATATTTTACACGTGACAATGAAATCTTTGCTACGATGCAATAAAACAGGTTATATTATATTGAGTGAGAATTTTGTTGTTTAAACTGACGTGATTTTGACACATTAGGTTTGTATAAAACACGAGTATTACTCATGTAGTAAGGCATGTGTGGCCGTGGGGTACCGGTCTAGAATAGTACTCCCCCATCTCTTCCCGTGGGTGCCGTAAGAGTCGGCTAAGGGATCACGTACCAGGAGGTGGGCAGCAGCGCCTTCTGAGGATCGGAAATCATACTGCGCTCGCCAACCCGGCTGCCAAGCGTGGCGAGTATTGGCAAATCCCCCCTATATGAGGGAGGCATATGTCCAGCAGTGGACGCACATGGCTGAGAGAAGTAAGGCAGAGCATTCTGACTGTAGTAGTCAGTACTAGGCGAATCGCGACCGCGTCCGCGAGCGCCCCGTATTCTCCTTAAAAAAGACCACCGAATGTGAATGAAATCATAGTCGGAACCCTCTAACTTACTACCTGAGTAATTCCCGTGTTTTATACATTAAAGAGAGAATTTCATTGTAATGTTTGATTTTTTTAAACTGTGATAATACGCTGGCCTACTTTTAGACAATATACCTATCCTACTTTTAAACAATATATTACCACCATGACCGGCCGATGGATACGCATGTGAATATATATTTTGATAAACAATATCTTAGAATCGTTATGTTTACGTTGGTAAAAACTTTAACATAAAATATACATCACCCTCTCTCGATATAAAAAATCACTATTCTATGTTTGTATAGAAGCGAAATACCTACGTGTTAATTACGATATATCTTTTTTAATTTTATTTTTAATGGGAATAGGCAAGCATTTGGCCACTGTCTCACCTGATTTTAAGTGATGATGCTGATATATCAGAGATCTCTGTGCACACAGCGCGATTGCAAACGACAATTGGTTTATTATGATCATATAAGTATAATCATCATAATGGAGACAAAAAATCTCAAGGTCCTCGTGATTGTAAAATGTAAAACTCAATACCGCGAGTTATACGCGTACGCATATATCGAACTTACTTTTTAGAGAGTAGATGGTCCGTGAATTTATTTGGACCCGATTAATTTTGTCAGCCGTAATCGATACTTTAAATCGATATAGGCTCATCGACCATATAAGATCGAGCGACACTCATCACTAAATCTAAATTTACTTTCAGTCGCCGGGGTGCCGTCTCGTAGAGTAGACGTATGCCGACTTTTAAATTGAAATCTTTTTTTAGTATGCAACGTAAACGGTGAGTGAGATTTGATACTTGACGAATGGGAATGGGTTTTGGCAACAGTATTTGGGCCAGTCGAAATGTTTGGATAACTGCTTAGGTGCTGTGTTTAACTGCTGAATAAAATTAGGGACAGACGATTAAATAATTGGCTGGCCGGTTGGCGCACTTGGTAGCACTCTGTCTTCTGAGCCGCTGGTTCCGGGTTCGATTCCCGGACAGGTCAAACATTTGTGTGTATGAACATGTATATATATCAGTCATCTGGTTACCATAGTACAGGCTCTGCCTAGTTTGGGACCTGAAGACCTTGTGTTGTTAATAAATAAATAAATGTCTTGATTTGTGTTCTAATAATCAGTATTAATTGGGTTAAGTTATTTGCGCAACAACCAATACACCTTAAGGTGGTTCGATTTCCATACAAACTTTTTCCATTTATATGAAAAGGGAGTATGTTTTCAACTGTTTAACAGTGGTTGGTTTTAATATTTAATATTGGTCTTTATTTGCTGCAAATCACATTTCATTGAAGAATAGTAGAATAATACAAAAAATTACACCGAATTTATAACAATGAATTGAATATTTGGTGTAATTAGAATAAGTATGAAAATGTTTTATTTATCATAAATATTTAATTTAACTGTGTTTACTGAATTAAATCAATGAATTCCTTGAGAGCTAGTAAGCATTCTAGGTCTAACGTGATAACATTTTCGACCGCATCGACACTGATCATCAAGACTATACATATACTCATATTATCAAGGGGAAAGATTTGACTGTTAGTTTGGATTGAATAAATAAATTGTTGCATTAAATAGGCTCCAAAATTACTGAAACAATTTCAAAAATGCTTTCACTGCTGTGAAGCTAAACTATCTCCGGGTGACATGGGCTATATATATATATATATATATATATATATATAATAGAGATGTTGTATGTATTGCTTCCGGGCTGTTTGGAAGAAAAGTTTAACATAGACCACGGCCACAGCCCGGAAGCAATACATACAACATGCAACGCCGGCCGTGAAAGCCTTAGATTTTACATAAAATAGAGATCTTCTTAATTTTTAATTATGTAATATATTACCCGTGCGAAGCCAAGGCGGACGGCTAGTAGTATAATAAAAAAGAATTAAGAAGCAATGTCAATAAAGAAAGCTGTACAAGACCGTATGAAGCAAAGTCCAAGTAAGTAATTCTAGTTGATCAGGTTTGTCAAGACGACAGATGCCCCAGTGAAACTCTTTATGTTGTGGACGCAGTACATATACTTGCGATATCTGAAAGATAAATGCACTGAAGTTATATTTATTTTTATTATATTAAATATATTTACTTTTTGACGTGATAACGTTTTATAAATTGATGAATGCCAAAATGAAAAATAGTAACGTTCCGCGTAACGGTGAATGGTCAATGGTCAATAATGGTCAATGGTCATTGGTCAATGGTCATTGGTCAATGGTCAATGGTCAATGGTCAATGGTCAATGGTCAATGTCAATTTCAATGTCAAAGTCAAAGTCATACATGATTATGTCGTTATCACGTAAATCTATCGTCCGTAAACCGACTTTACAGACAACAAGGTCTTCAGGTCCCAAACTAGGCAGAGCCTGTACTATGGTAACCTGATGACTGATATATACTTATATACATATACACACCCACATATATAATAGGCATGTACCTTTTAGGTTTATCGAGCCCCAGTCATTAATAAGATTTACATTACACAACCACTAGCCCGATTTTGATGAAATTCAAATGGGTGGTCCCATTTAAACGGGAAGAATACTCATTTAAGCAAATAACCGAAGGATCATCAAAATCGGTTCATAAACGACAAAGTTATCCGCGAACACACATAATATACATATACGGTTGAATTGAGTAACCACATTTTTTGAAGTCGGTTAAAAATGCAGAACATATAAAGTATAAATTAAATCACTCTCAATTGTAAAGTCTAAACAACAGGTTTGCTCGAAGATTACCCAGACAAGACATCTATATATATATAAACATAATTTATAGAAGGAAAAAGAATATTATAGTTAGTTTAAGTCATACCTATTATCGTCATACATACGTTTGCACCAATGTCCACGGTTGAACGATCCATTTTCAACAGATAGGTAAAACGTAAATAAATAAATAATATCTTTATTTAAACAAGGTGTACAATTTAACATTTACCATTTTTTTCAATCATAGCAGCAATACGTCGTCCACTGCTGAACATAGGCCTCCCCATATAGGAGGGTTCACCAATACTCGCCACGCTTGGCAGGCGGGTTGGCGAGCGCAGTATGTTTTACTATATATATATATACTATACGCACGAAGCGTTATGCTTCCACTTTCTTAATGCGTACTGCCAAGGAATGGAACTCGTTGCCCGAGTCTGTGTTTCCCGATATGTACAATCCTGGAGTCTTCAAGTCGCGAGTGAATAGGTACCTTCTAGGTTTGCGTGCTAAATCCTAGACAACGTCATCACTTAACATCAGGTGAGACAGTTGTCAAACGAAAACTTATAATATTTAAAAAAAAAAAAAAAAAAACTATCCTCAGAAGGCGCAATTAATTAATTTACAATTACACAACTACAATTGCACAATTTACCATTTACTAACATTTAATATGGGTATTACAGAAACAATAATTATTAATAAACAATTACATGATTGGATTTAAAGTCCGTCTTGTGCGCTGATATAATGCGTTCTACAGTTCGTGGTGGTAGTGTCATTGTGACATGTCAATAAATAAAAACATACTTTAAATATATTCGTCTAGAGATACTTTATCAACGCCACATTGACAAGGTTATGCGATTTTTAACTGGAATAAAACTATGATAAAACGAAACGTATATTGAATCAATTGACATTATAGATAATAATGTTTCAATGCGCATTCTAACACGCGTGCCAATCTCCGAAACAAACATTCCTTTCAATGTTAATAATATCACGACAATAAATTGCTTTCATAACTGAAGACGTTATTAACCTGTAATTGATTACGCCGGACAGGCACTAGCACCTAAGGGTTCCTTGCACCCAGTACGGAATACTAAAACAACAAACTGTCTCAGTTCTGAGACTAAATTGACTCATACGAAATAATTGACTGGCCGGTTGGCGCAGTTGGTAGCACTCTGCCTTCTGAGCCGCTGGTCCCGGGTTCGATTCCCGGACAGGTCAAACATTTGTGTGCATGAACATGTCTGTTTGACCTGTGTCTGGGTGTATATATGTATATAAGTATATATATCAGTCATCAGGTTACCATATCACAGGCTCTGCCTAGTTTGTGACCTGAAGACCGTGTGTGAATGTTAATAAATAAATAAAATTTGGTTGTCTGTAAAGTCGGTTTACGGACGATAGATTTACGTGATAACGTCATAATCATTTATGACTTTGACTTTGATTATTTTATGTAATACAAAACTCAGATGGAACGTTACGCGGAACGTTACTATTTTTCATGAGTGTTGCTGGTATTCATCAATTTATCAAACGTTATCACGTCAAAAATTAAAAAAAAATTAAAAGATAAAACGTAATCGTAACGTCTGACAACAGGAAAAGGCAGTATAATGTATTATAGTAAGTACGTCGGCACCGGTTAGCCATGAGCGAGGTTATTATCTTATGAGGTCTTTAACATTCGTATGCACTCTAAGGGTGTGTTTCAATTTGGACTCACAATGCATACGTTCGTACGTAAGGATTTAGCTGTTCCGAGATGAATTTAGTACTGACAGTGCTGACACTCGTAAGCAAATCGGAACGGCTTTTTGTGTGTGAATGTCAGTTCCCATTAAATTAATATTAAATTATTCACTTCCGTACTTCATGGGCACTAAATGGGTCATTTTTTTCTGATATATAAAATTACGTTTTTAATTTTTTGTGGACGAACTACCAATTTTTCGACAGGTTCCCTTAATGAGTCAGATGTTTGACTCTCAGTGCATAGTTATTTATCTATGTGTTTGACAGCGCTCACACTGCTCTACGTCGTACTCGTGAGCGTTCTAAGCACAGGATGATGACGTCATGGATGACGTCACATAAATTTTGTGTGCAGCTGTCAGTGCATTTCGGAATGACTTTATGCACGCTATATGTGCTCAAAACGCTCAAAGCTCATTATGAAACGCACCCTAAAATTAACTATTACAAACGTGTGTTTGACAATTGTCTCACCTGTACGCACAAGATGCAGTACGCAGGCCTAGATGTTACCTATTCATTTATCTTATTTGTACTTTGTAAGTTTGTAACGAAATAACGGAAAAATTGATCAGCATGCCACAATTATCCCTGTATAGTATAGGCTATATATATTAATCACAAAAAAAATTACCAAAAAATGGAACCGACTTCAACACTCAAAAGTGTGAATTAATTTATTGATTTCGGTACCATGATAGTTCAAAAGTAACTGATATCAAAATATTGTGCTCATGGTCCTTGCTTCGACAAGTTATTTCATACTTTTGAGCGTTGAAGCTGGTTCTATTTTTTGGTAAAAAAAACTTTTTTCACACTTTTTAGTGACCTTGAGTACAACTCATGGGATCAATTGTCATTATGGTGTAGGTACGTTCGCCGATGTCTTAACCCGCTACTATAATATCGTCTAGGTATAAGCACGCACTTTTCAGTTTTTGGAGTGTAACTCAAAAACTACTTGTCCCATTTTGATGAGATTTAAATGGGACCACACGGGAAGCACAAGCTTTCAAATACATTTTTTTTAACGGACTGGGTAAACGTAAAAATCGTTTCACCCAGTCAGAAGATATGCGGTAACATACATTAAAAATACATACGGGTCGAATTGAGAACCTCCTCCTTTTTTTGAAAGTCGGTTAAAAAGAAAAAAGCCTCGTCTCGTCATGATCCATTACAAGTAACTAGACAGGTTCTAGGAGACTTTCCAGCGAAGTTAAATTAAAGAAAATGTCTTATTACTTGAATATATTTCAAATGACAGGCGGTCGAATGTTCGACCTTCCACGATTCCGATACCGACCGCAATCCGCCTGTTGCCGGCCTACGTTCTACATTTGACCGCATGGTCACTTATCATCCAGTGTGATAATGGTTAAACACTAGTGTTATCAGTATCACCTATTTACCACTGTCACAGATATACATCAACTATAAAATATTGTAAAAGGCGAAAATTTGTGTGTCGTTTCTCGTTTGTATGTTTGTTCCTCCCCAGCCTTCACGCCGCCACGGTTGAACGGATCCGCATGAAATTTTGACAGCTCATACTCTCGAATAACACATATGCCTCTTTTATCCCAGATAATGTATAGTTCCCGTGGGATAATTGAGGTAGCGGGAAAACCGTAGGCCAAGCGGGCGAAACCGCGGAGTGCAGCTTGTTATTAAACTTAATTCTTCAATTTAAGCTACTTTTGTGATTTGTGATATAATATAATGTTACAAGATGTGATCTCAGGTGCGATCTTACGATTGATTACCTATATAAATACCTAGATAATTTATAACCTGTTGGTATTTATGAATCTTTGTATAATAATACATAAATAGTATATAAACCACGGGAATTACTCACTAAGTCAGAGAGTTCCGACTATAGTTTGGGTCGTACAACACGAACCGCGACCGCGAACGCGAGTGTTCCATAAAACCCTTGAAAAGACCACCGAGTATAGTCGGAACTATAGTTGGAACCCTCTGACTCTAGTAATTCCCGTATTTTATATTATTTTATATTTTAGAACCCAGAGTCCCGGAGACACAGTAGTAATGTCATTGACACTGACCACTGCGCCACGGCGACCGTCATCACGGCACATCAACACTCTCTCGACTCTCCAGTCGAGAGCAGACTTCAAAGCCTGCAGCACCGACGCAAATATAACGCAGAATTAAAAAAATAACAACAGGAGAGATACCTTATGAATGTGTAAAACACGTGAATTACTCACGTAATAAGCCAGAGAGTACCGACTATAGTTTCAACCACATTCGGTGGTCAGTACTAGGCGAAGCACGACCGCGTCCGCGAGCGCCCCGTATTCTCCTTGAAAAAGACCACCGAATGTGGTTGAAACTATAGTCGGAACCCTCAGACTTGTTACGTGAGTAATTCCCGTGTTTTATACATTCATAATGTGTCAAAACGACGTCAGCTTTCATAACCAAATAAATACTGTGTTGCACATGGCCACAGAATAAACAGTTGTGCTGTGTACGCAGTATGACCACAGTAACTACTTACGGGAACATTAAACTATTGTACATTAAAACATATTGTGTTTATTGTCAAGTGATATTATCATGACAATAGAGAGAGCCTGTGCGCAGTCAGCGTGAAAAGTTGAGCTTTCTACGTTATTGCGTAAATGACGTTTGTGCGAACTGCCAAATTGCACGTTTTCATCGTGCGCAATGGACGGCTTGGAAATGACATAGTTTTATTTGCTTTTATATAACGCACTGTTTTTTATTACTTACTCTAGCGTTTTCATCTAAACATCTTTTCATCTAAAGGGTCCCCGGCCTTATTAAAAAAAAACAATTAAAATGGGCCAAGTATTTTTCTTCATTTCATTGAAAATGTTGAATAAATGATAATTAATGCATATGATAATTTATTTCAACTAAATACAGTGTACAATCATTCACATATACAAATTCTTAAATCTAACAATAAAAGGTTCATAGAATGACTATACTTCTCACTATCGGTTAGCCCTGAACCCTGTACTAGTATTGACTGTGTTACAGGGTTACAGGGAATGTTTCATTTGCAAGGCATTTAAGAATTCGTTGATTCGTAAGCGTGTCTTCGAACAAAACTCTGTTACATACACACACATACATAACTATATAAGGTCATTATTTAGTATTCCATTTTATCTTTATATACAATGCAAGTAAATATTTTTTACAAATGTTTACGTTAACTAATGAGCAAATTAAATTATCAATAAATAAACACAAATGACGTTAAATGTTAACACAACAACCGGATGCAACAATCCAATAAATAACAAAGAGCTTACATTCGATAACCTTTACGTAAACAAGAAAATGGTTACGTAATTATAAAAATAACAACACATTTGTTTCAATAATGATTATATACCGATCGAACATTATCAGGCAAACCACTTGCATGTCTCACTACAATAGTATTAATACGGCGTAGAAAATGATGGTACTTCCGTAGTACGCACCAAGACGGGCTCTTCTTACAAATAAAGGACAGTCTTAAATCTAGTATCTAGTTGTAATACATCATCATATATCTTAAAAGATAATGTTTATGACATTTTTTATGCTGTGTAGATCTAGCTTTTGACCACTATCTCACTTGATGGTTAGTGACGATGTGGTCTAAGATATTATCATACTATACCTAGAATGCTTAATGGCTCTCAGACTATTGCCTGAACACACTATGTGTTTGGTGATAGTTTCTCAAACTTAGGGCGGTAGCTAGTCAGGCAGATGATCGAAAATACTCTACCACCATGCTCGGATTTTGATAACGGTGTTACCTTTACCCGAAGCCCAAGCTGTTGTTGGGGATCAAACCAGTGTCCGTCAGTTTGACAGGCGACGCTCCCCCCGCTGAGCTATCATCGCTTCAAACAATTCCATACGATAGGATTCAGGATTACACGTGATTAGGATCACGCAGGAGGTATGGACACACTCAATGTCATCACAGCAACCATACATGTACGAGATAAATTTTAATTATTAAAATTGGTTTTAAGACGTATTGATTTAATTAAATAAATTGAAATTGAATCCAAGACCCGGAACAAACATTCACGCTCATCATATAAATGTTTGCCCCTGTCGGGATTCAAACCCTGGGACCCAGAGACCAGAAGTCATGCGACTGACGACAGAGCCACGGCGACCACCTAAAATCAAACGCGTGCGCATCCTGGTGAAACTACGCGAAGAAGCATACATAGGAATATCCATAACATAGCAACTATTTTCATAGAATGTCACAAAATTATGAAATAAATCATACCAATTATTAACTGACATACCACACCCGATACTATGTTTTATGGTGTGATGTTGTAAAAAGCGAAGTTCATTTACCTGCAACAAAAAACATACAATGGTCAAAAAATCGTTTTAGTAATACAAGTGTACGATAGAATCGGTAGCAGTTTTTTATTACAACTTTTGATTAGTATTTATCAGATTGGTTTTAAGATTGGTACTTCGGTACTAGCTAAGTCTGTTAATAAATGTGTTACTAAGGATAATGCGAAGGTTACTTGAAATTTATGCAGGAAAAAAATTGGTTGAACCTCGGTGGAGTTGGAAAATTCTGCGTTGACTTGTAATGGCCTCTCTTGTCTGAGAATGGCCTGCTTAGGGGACGCCCTTCTAGGCCAAACGGCCAGCTGACACCAGGCCTGCTGCCAGGGTAGGATGGTAAATACTAAAGCGACTCCATCCCGCCCAACTTCGGCATAGTTTGGCCTTGGATAGGTTTTATTAAGTTCGAGTCTTACGAATCTCCACGTCTAATCTTTAAAAAAATGATATGAGCCCTAATTAAATCTACTAACCACAAATCATTTTTATTAGTTTCTGCATTGGCACGCGCTAGGCAGAAGTTATGTAAAAAAATTGTAGCAATAAATTCGGCTATCGGTGCGATTTGAATGCACATCCTCTGGGTTGTTGATTTATTCGTAGAGCATTGGGACCGACAAGCAGACGAATAATTCGGTATCAGAATCTCGTCTGAAACCGAATTATTCCTCTTATTTAAAGACAATAAAAAGCGATAATCGCTTGCCAGACGTACTGACGGCTGCTTAATCATACCCACTTAATCTTAAAGCTTTAACCTTTAAGATGACTCCAAAAAAGTTGAACCATATTTTCTTGGTTTGTCTATACTCAGTTTACTTGCAGCGATATTACGTCAATTACAAATTAATAGAAGATGCACACATATACATATTATATAAATCTATTAATATAGATATTATATCAGAAAATAATCATGTAAATTAAAGGGACCTGGAGCTCATCAGATTTTCCAAAATTTATCTGAGCGTTTGATCGATGCGACGCGTGACCAAAATGCTGGCACATATTTGGCTCAACGAATCAGCATTGCAACTTAGCGTGGTAATGCTGCTAGCATTCTGGGCACGCTGCCGGCCGGTAGCGGGTTAGAACATTTGAGTTATCTATAGGCTACCAGTAGCTAGTGGATTGCTCAAATGTTATTGTAGTAGCTGCAGTATTGTAATTAGTTATTAGTGTTTTATTTTAATAAAGGCAGTTGCCCTATTAATATTTCACAATAATAAGTTCAGGTAAATGAGTTGAGCGGATTGAGTACAATAACCTAACTCAATGCCAGATCGATAATAACCAATACCTACGTTAGAGTTTCTGACTGAATCATGAACGAAAACTCCGGGAAATATCACGTGAGTTCTAGCTTCTTTGATAACAATGATGGATGGAGACACGCGATAGTTTTTAAACTCAAATTGTGTGTTTGATACATAATTTAACCTATTCGGTCACGGTGGCGGAAAAATTGATATATGGATGTATAAAAAAATTACCAAAAAATGGAACCGACTTCAACACTCAAACGTGTAAAATAACTTGTCGATGTCGTTACCATGATAGTTCAAAAGAAACTATTATCAAAATATTGTGCTCATGGTATCTACATGTTATTTCACACTTTTGAGTGTTGAAGTCGGTTCCATTATTTGGTTTTTTTTTCACCCTTTTCAGTGACCTTTGCTACTCACGGGATCAATTGTCATTGTGTATGTTCACCGATGTCTTCACCCGCAACTATAATGTCGTCGAGGTATACGTAGCACTTTTCAGTTATTGGAGTATAACTCAAAAAACACTAGTCCGATTTTGATGAAATTGAAATGGGACAAGACGGGAAGCACCAGCTTTTAAATAAAATCATCAGAAATTCAATCAAAAACAATCACAAAACGTTTTACACAGGCGATAAATACTAAAAATATAGTATAAATATACCACATATATATAAGTCTCGTACTTGAACAGTTCCTGAACAGGACAACAACCTTAGGAATGCCACAGACCGATAATGACGGAATGCGCAAGAGTTTACGCCGCAAATGACCTCTGGAACGTAATTATTATGAAATGAGAAGGTGGTTAAACTTGAGGAACGATCAGGAAAATTACGTCTTACAAATAAATGAATAAAAGACTAATGATGATGTAAGAGAAATTTTTACCAAAAAATGGAAGCGACTTCAACACTCAAAAGTATGAAATAACTTGTTGAAGTCGGTACCATGATAGTTCAAAAGTAACTGATATCAAAATATTGTGCTCATGGTACCGACTTCGACAAGTTATTTCATACTTTTGAGTGTTGAAGTCGGTTCCATTTTTTGCTAATTTTTTTTTTCACTCTTTTAGTGACCTTTGTTACTCATGGGATCAATTGTTATTGTGGTGTAGGTATGTTCACCGATGTCTTCACCCGCTACTATAATATCGTATAGTATAAGCACGCATTTTTCAGTTTTTGACTTGTAACTCAAAAAGTGCTCGTCCGATTGATGAAATTTAAATGGGACCACACGGGAAACACCAGCTTTTAAATAAAAAAGAACGATCAAAATCGGTTCACCCAGTCGGAAGTTATGGGGTAACAAACACAAATAAATAAATAAAACATACGGGTCGAATTGAGAACCTCCTCCTTTTTTTAAGTTGGTAAAAAACAGGAGAAAATACATTAATATACACATTTTAAGTATAAATGGCTGTATGCTGTGGATAAGTATGAGTGGCTAACACGCCCTTAAATCAAACAGCCTGAACTCATATATAGTCTTTATGACGGAAATAAAAACCCAAGGCATTACGTCATAAACAAATATCCTGCTGAGTATACAGCCTCCGCTCCTCTATCCTGTGATTATGGTGTGAAGTTCGTTTAATTTATGAAAGTGTTTATTACATAACTATATATCTACCAAAGCATACTGCCACAATAAAATACATGTGATTTAGAAAAACTATCGCATACAAATACTCTAATGATGGTAGTACGTTTATTTTAGAAAAGCGTTTGTGGCAGAATCATTAACACAAAACGTTTAGTTACTGAAACATTGACCCGTTCATCCAACAAACTAATAACAGTGTTTACGTATGTATAGCTACGTACGTAGAGTATATCACACCGCTCCACACACTATTGACACAAATCCATCAAATGCAGTCATCATAAAGTGCGCAAAAACAATAACAACAGTTATGTACAAGCGTGGAACCTAACGTGCGTGGGCGCAATGTAAACCATCGGGTCACTTGTGTACGTTTTCCGCATAAGTGTACTGACGAAGACAGAAGCGTTTAGATGAATGATATGTACCTACATTAATTTTTATGAAGTCTTATGCGCACATTGTGCATTTTCATTTTGACAAAATAGCAAAGGTGAGAATGTATTATAATACAATGCTATTATGTTATGTAAATATGTTAAAATTATTTTAATATGTAAGTATGCACAAAAATAAAAGCTCGTATGTAAAATGAATTTAGCTACCTATAAAAACCCTTTGTAACTCGCAAACTCGTTATCCTGACGATTAACACACAACAAATTTTACATGATATGCTTTTGACGTAGTTAGTTTTTTATAAAACAAATTTTATTTTATCATCTTAGAACTCCAATCGAAAAAATGAGGAATAGAATACTTACAAAATGTTCATAACTCTCTGACAAACTCTGATCGATTGAAATGTCTTGATTATTACAATTTATTTTTATATTCGAAACACTTCTTTACTCGACGATACACTAAGAGCTCAATAAACCACATGCATCCACAGGAGAGCGTTGACCGTCCAATTATGGTAAAGACAATCGCACTAATGACTCGGTAACATTTCTTGAGTTATTTTATGACGGCTGATGAATAATCACTTGCTATTTTGACATAAACTTGTATATATACGACTTTGTGTCGTTTCAACTAACGACTTTTGAAATAAATTCGAACGCTCTAAAGAAGAAGAGGAAGACCGTATTAATTTTAGGACTAGCAGCAAAACCCGGCGTTGCCCGGGTGAAATACATCCCTTGTTTATTGGCATGGGAGAGATCTATTTACTATTAAATATACGGTGTATACTCGTATAAAGCATATAATACAATTAGCATTCTGGAAAATGACCGATATTCTGAATCATTTGAAAGTCTTAAAATTAAATTTGAATATTCTAGATCATTCTGGAATATTAAAGAACTAAATGTTCTTTAATATTCCAGAATGATCTAGAATAATGGTGAAAGATCACCTCATATCATCGTAACAATTTCTAATATTAGATCGTTTGTGCAAAATCTAAGTTATTTTTAAAAAATACTTTATAGGTATAGCGTTTGAGCACTATCTCACTTGATGGTTAGTGACGATGTGGACGAAGATGTTATTACGCTAGATCTAGAATTCTCTCTCTTATGTGATAGAAAAGGGATTTCAAAACTTTTGCCACCCAGAACCACCCACTTGCACGCCTTCCGTCCAAACTTCCTTACAGCGGGAGACCAAGGGGTATCTACCACCACACCAGGAAGTAGATTCCAGTTGGCGGTGATAGAGAAAACCCTGCACGTACGTACAAAACTTGCATTTTCAGAACTTAAATGTCAAACGAGTTTCTAATTGGGATGCACTAAACGTACAAATGATATATATATATCGCCGCTTCCAACCGGTCCTTGTGGAAATCAATGGGGGAGGCATATGTCCAGCAGTGGACGTCCTATGGCTGAGATGACGAAACGTACAAAAACTCCCTGGAAATATGAGTCACATCAATACATGATAAAACCATTTCAAAATCCGTTGCGTAGTTTTTTAGTGGTGGAAATCACGCTGGCCGTGGGGTACCGGTCTAGAATAGTACTCCCCCATCTCTTCCCGCGGGTGCCGTAAGAGTCGGCTAAGGGATCACGTACCAGGAGGTGGGCAGCAGCGCCTTCTGAGGATCGGAAATCATACTGCGCTCGCCAACCCGGCTGCCAAGCGTGGCGAGTATTGGCAAATCCCCCCTTTATGAGGGAGGCATAAGTCCAGCAGTGGACGCACATGGCTGAGAGAAGAAGAAGAAGAATCACGCGCAAAGCTTTTATCTTTATAAGGTATCTTTATCCTTTGATGTCATTTTGCGCGAAAAGACAGTTACCTAATGATTAAAATTTGCTCAAGAAGTAACAGCATCCGAAAGGCAATAGCTGAAATTGTTGGAAGCCACAGCCAGATTGCAACAAAATGTTGGAAGCTGATTGGGAGGAGGTCTAAATAACTTATACTATACTTATACTTAATACTATAGAGTATATATATCATCATTTTAACAGGAGATTATCCACTGCTGGATATAGGCTTCTCCATGTCTTTTATTAGGGTGGTGTGCCTGTCATTCACCATGTTTTGCAGGCGGGTTGGCGAGCGCAGTATGTTGATTATTTCCGCAAAAGACGCTGCAGCTCACCTTCTCTTTTTTAGTAGCTGTAATATTGTACTGTACTGTGTATGTGTAGTATTGTAATTAGTTATTAGTATTTTATTTTAATAAAGACTCTTTTCCGTATAAGGGGAACTCTTCATGAGCATGCACGCACACATGCAAACACATTCAGATTCCACTTATTCTTCTCGACGAGTGACTTATGTACCACGCTTCGGGTAATGAACTCGATTCCCGTATTGTAATGGCCTTCCCAGTAATGGTTCAGGCATGTGACGATGTTATTTTGTTGTGATAAACAACGGCCGATAAGGCAGCGGTTTACATATGAATGAGTGACGTTAATAAGGCACACGTGCGGGAAACAGCGAGCTGATAAAAGTTACATTTGGGTGATACAATAACAATGTAACGTCGTTTCGTGGAAAAAAATCATAAACAAAGCTGTTGAAGCAAACGTTTTATCTTTTAGACAATCGTTTAATAAAAGATTTTTTAGAAAAATACATTAATATGTATTTTACTAAATACAATAGAAACACTTTATGATCATGATTCACTAGTTGTGGGACTTAATCAACAGGATCCGACCTTGTTTAAGCGCATATTTTTTTGCATACTTAAATTATTTCCGTATATCATTAGTAAGTATATTTATGATAGTTAAAAGAGAAATCTAAATTATAGGACTAGGCTAAGTGCGATCGTGACCGCGTCCGCGAGCGCCCCGTATTCTCCTTGAAAAAGACTACCGAATGTGGTTGAAACTATAGTCAGAACCCTCAGACTTATCACGTGAGTAATTCCCGTGTTTTATACATTCATAATGTGTCAAAACCACGTCAGTTTTAATAACAAAAAGGAGAGATTCCGATTAAACAAATACTGCAATTTTGCATTTAACACGCTTTACAGCTTGTTTTACTGCATCCTTCAGATTTATAAACTACCCACTTTATTTCATTATTTTCCAATTGATAAAGGCGAGCGTGAGAAGACTAGTGAAGCAATTAATCAAAGTTGGCATTCGCAAGCAATCAGCAAACACGTCATACAAGTTAATTATTTAATTGTTCAGTAACTACAGAGGCTAAATAACGACGAACGTGAGATTTGTTTTACGCCCACAAGAATTCAACTCATTAGGAAACTTTATCATCACCATATTATAGTGACTTACCGTCTACTAGCTGCCGTCCGCGACTGCGTGAGAAATATATTTATGAAAAAAATTACCATATTATCTGAAAGTATCGAAGTATCGAACGTTGTACGATATTACGAAACCCTTCATACGCCAAATCCAACACGCGCCTGACCGTTTTTTTTTAATATTAGGGATACTACGTGACCAGTTGAGAGGGGGGGGGGGGGGCTTCAAAATACCACGCTTTACTAATCAAACTTTCGAATACCCGCCTGGCTAGCTACCACCCTCAAGTTTGAAAAACTGTCACCAAACACATTGTGTGTTCAGGCAGCAGTCCTTGAGAGCCAGTGAGCATAGGTCTAGCGTGATAACATCTTCTACCACATCGTCACTTACCATCAAGTGAGATAGTGGTCAATCGCTAGATCTATACAGTATAACATATAAAAAAAATTAACGCAAATTCCGTCTAGAATGGCGTTACTGCAATGAACCATAAAACTCTTTGTCCGCGGATTACAGTTTCTATATACTGTGGTAGTTGGTAACTATCTAGTGTACACCTGACTACCGACCACCCTTCTAGACTAAAATTACATCACTGAGAACATATTAGGGCTGCGTTTCAATTTGGGCTCACAGTGCACACGTTCGTACGTAAGGATTTGGCAGTTCCGAGATGAATTTAGTACTGACAGTGCTGACGCTCGTAAGCAAATCGGAACGGCTTTTTGTGTGTGAATGCCCGCGAGTTCTTTAAATGTCAGTTCCCATTGAATTCATATTAAATCATTCTCTTCCGTACTTCATGGGCACTAAATGGGTCATTTTTCTGATATATAAAATTACGTTTTTAATTTTTTGTGGACGAACTACCAATTTTTCGACAGATTCTCATTATGAGACAGATGTTTGACTCTCAGTGCATAGTTATTTATCTATGTGTTTGACAGCGCTCACACTGCTCTACGTCGTACTCGTGAGCGTTCTAAGCACAGGATGATGACGTCATGGATGACGTCATATACATTTTGTGTGCAGCTGTCAGTGCATTTTGGAATGACTTTAAGCACACTCTCTGTGCTCAAAGCGCTCAAAGCTCAATTTGAAACACACCCCAGGTGTGTTGCGATAGCTGTCATTGAAAGACAAGCGTATTTTTTTAGGGGTGCCACTATATGAACCGCATAGTGTCAATCAATCAGCCTATCCACTATCAGACAACCTAAAATAAAATGGTTTTTTTTACCTCAGTAACATGTCAATATTAACATCATGAGATTAACGGAATAGATACGAAAGTTGCACTTTTGAAAAGGATTATGATTTGAACAATTAAATCTGTTAAACAAATAGTAGACACTAACGATCTGCTAAAATCTATAAAAAAATATACTAACCCAGATCTGCAAGGTTGCGGAGAAACAGTTTTGTTTATTTTTAAATATACTTTAACACAAATTTAAAAATGCCGTTGTTTCAAACAAACGGAAATGATTCAGGCATAGGAATCTTAAAATGCATCAAATTTAACTTCTTTTTTTGTCTACACGGAAAATCGAACTTTACACGGCAAATACGAAGCTTTTAAAATCATATATATAGGTGCATTTATATACAACAGGATTACGTGTAACAATATGTTAACGAAACTAAAACTTATATATAAGAAAGTGAACCTCGCCAAATTTTAGGTACGACTATAAATTTAACATTTCTGACACTAATAATGAATCAATTTTATGATTTCCAAAGTTTCAGTTATTCTTATTGTCTATCTATGGTCTGATGTCATGACAATGTCTATGAGGCATATGTCCAGCAATGAACGTCTTATGGTTGACACGATGATGACGATGATGATGATGATAATGATGATGATTCTTATTATGCGGTAGTTTAGTAACTCTAGCAACGTAATCCGGCGACTTCAGATACAATTCGATACTCGTAAATGATACATTATCTTCGAGAAACCAATTGTTCCCGGCGGAAGATCGGCTACGTTGGTAAGGTACAAATTCCTTATTAGCTTGATTACCAAAAAACACTAGTGTGGTATTAAAAGTCTATATAAGGACTAAGAGTCGATCGTTAAAATATTAATATAGGCATTATATGTATTTAAAATGTGTTGTTCATTTTAATTGAGAATTATTCAGCATGTACCTACTAAAATACTCATAAAATCTGAAATGGTTTAACTCGAGTGTCGAATGCTCTCAATAATAAATTGTATGCTAAAAATAATAAAATATAAAATCTACATCCTAAAAAAAAATTACCAAAAATTGAACCGACTTCAACACTCAAAAGTATGAAATAACTTGTTGAAGTCGATATTATCATCGACGTATGCGTAGCACTTTTCAGTTATTGGAGTGTAACTCAAAAACCACTTGACCGATTTTAATGAAATATACATGGGACCACACGGGAAGCACCAACTTTCAACCTTCGAAAAAAAAAAACGATCAAAATCGGTTCACTCAGTCGAAAGTTATGCGGTAACAAATATTTTTATAAAAACATACGGGTCGATTTGAGAACCTCCTCCTTTATTAAAGTCGGTTTCAAAAATCAATTTACTCTTTGCAATCGGAAGTCGTGATAAGTTTGAGCATAGGACAAGTTGCTACCTCATCCAGGTGATAGGTAGATATTATGTCTCGCGTCTTGAGATAATTTTAAAGCTGTTTACATCAATGAATAAGCAAAGAAGTCTAAGCGGGTTTGAATGAACTCGAGAGCTTCAATGGCGGTCGTTATTAAGGCCCTTACAGCCACAAAAATGATGGACTTTACTTTTAAAGCTTACTTGCCCATAGTGGACTTTTATGGATATCTCAAATTAGTATCCAAAAAAATATTATGAATTAATTCATTCCTAATATCGTATTCACTCGTCGGAGTGGGGGGTGTTAGGTTATTTTCGTTACGGAATTTCTGGATTCGGTCTCCACGCTCAAGACCCGCGATAGAAGCTATGCAATAGCTTAAAAACTCGTATATTTTTCCATAATCATTTGTGCTGATGACATATGAAGCGTTTAAGATTTCACTTCAAACGTTGATTGGTTGAGAGTTTTCATTGTTAAATGTCGAACGCGGTGGTAACTATGGTACTTTCTATTTTCACATCTCATTTAAGTAGAGGTGTGAAGCTGTGAACTCGTGCCGATACCCTTTGGTGAGGACCTTTGAGAGAAACCGACCCGTCACGTTTAACTCAACCCTCAGATCAATGTGAGCAAAGGATTTCCAGCAAATGCTTCGTCTAAGAAGGATCGCGAAACGACTTAATAATTTACAAAATTTAGATAATTTATTTTTAATTATTTTACATTACATATTTATTGTATTATTTAATAAATATATTTTATTTTACATATTTCACCGTTACGTACTTTGTGTCTAAAATATACTTTCTGTAACGTCCCTGAGTCTGTAGAGGTCAGTGCTAAAGGTCAATAATGGGAATTGTGTTATACGCTTCTCAAGGGAGAACTCTGATTGTTTAATTCAAATGACGTATGCTAACATATATATCTTACTAGCTGCGCCTCGCGGTTTTACCCACGTGGCATCTTACCGAAATACTGAAAATTTCAATGGAAAATGACAAACTTACATAACACGACAATATTATAAACTTTTGATGCTTTGAGTCTATACTAATACCAATTTAAGATAAGGTATACAATTATTTCGCATGAGCTAATAATTTAGCAACACTAGCTATTACACTCATCTGACGCTTATCATCCAGTAAACACAAATAGATCAGTCTTGTCTTGACCATCCACTATATCCTGGAACACGTGTCGCCGTGTCAGTTATCAATCTTGCAGCTGAACTATCTCAACGCGGCCATTGCCCTGTATTATCTGGGTCAGGTGTGATGTCACACCCGTTTAGTTTAGTTAGCACATGAATTCGTTTTTGATTTTTATGACAGGGAGACCGTCCTGCCATCAAAAACTACTAATAACTTGATTAGAATCCTAGTAAACATTTAATGCTCAATTGTGCGTATTCTGAACTCGTGAACTATCTTAAACGATGCGAGACAGTTGTTGGCTCAACTGCACGACCGTAGGCTACTTATGTAGGTCGAATATGACGTCAGGCAATAGGGTGATGCGGCCAAACACAGTCTGTGGGGTTACGTGAAAAGAGGTCTAGTCTCACGACGCACAATATGGAACGTCCATACTTCAAAAAAAAAACCTCTTTTGCGTCTGTTCACATTTATCAATAGGCGGCCCCCCGCGAATGAGTAAATAATCCAAGTAACTTCCTCGCTAAATAAAAAGAAATTTATGAAGGTCAAAAATGAAGTCACAATCTCCAGTGTTCCTTTCTGTCTGCAAGAATTGATACAATATTAACAGCGGAACGCTTGAATCTCTATCTGCATAAACGAGCAGCTTTCAGAAAGACCGGTCTGCATGATTTAGCTAAGTTGAAATAAAAATTGGTGTTCCATTACGAGAACTTAGAATTTATACAACAAATACGTTTCTTAACATTGTCGTTATTTCGTATCAATATATATTAGCACTCAAACGAGTTACTGAATTACGAATCGTTCAGCCAAGCAGTCACTAGTATCTACTTACAATAGAAAATCTTATCGAGAAGATTTGCTTCGACGTACTTATCGAATGTAGGCTTTTTAAAATTGTTACTAACAAAATCTATGGATCCCATAATCCGAAATAAACGTTCATTTATTTATTTATTATTTATTTAGCGCTTCAAATACCGGCGCAGGGCTCATGTCGGCGAATATGCATTGCAGTTGCATAATTCAATTACATCAAAGCCTTTCAAACATCCATCATCGCTATACTGTGCCTTCACGTACAAAACTCTCACTCAAGCAGCACAAAGCGTGGCGCCAGAACACGGAACTCATTGCGCTTTTCCCGATAGCCACAACTCTGTAGATTTTAACCGACTTCAAAAAAAGCAGGAGGTTCCTGTTCGTCACCTCATAACTTTCGACTGGGTGAACCGATTTTGATCGTATTTTATTTGAAAGCTGGTGCTTCCCGTGTGGTCCCATTTAAGTTTCATCAAATTCGGACAAGCGGTTCTTGAGTTACACTCCAATAACTGAAAAGTGCTAGTCATACCTCGACGGCATTATAGTTGCGGGTGAAGACATAGGTGAACATACACAATGACAACTGATCCCGTGAGTAGCAAAGGTCACTGAAAAGGTTGAAAAAAAATACCAAAAAATGGAACCGACTCCAACACTCAGAAGTGTGAAATAACTTGTCAAAGTCGGTACCATGAGCACAATGTTTTGATAATAGTTACTTTTGCACTATCATGGACTTCAACAAGTTATTTCACACTTATCAGTGTTGAAGGCGGTTCCATTTTTTGGTATTTTTTTTTCTTAATGTCCAAACAAATACCACACCCACTTACTCCACACTGTTTCCTAATAATGCTGTTCCTGAATGCGTTCTTCACGTTCGCTCCAAGCAACGTTGTTAAACTCTCATTATAGCATTTATTCGACTTCTGCTGACGGAAACATTAAATTTGGCGTAAACCTTAGCTAATATTATAATGTCAAAAGAGTGTTTGTAATTAAGATTTCACGCTTAAATTTTTAAACCGATGCCAATGGAAGGTATGCGAACGAGACGCCTGTGTATTTATCTAGTGTAACGCGAGCGAAGCCGCGGGTACAACAAAACAAAGTTTGATAGATAATTCGCCCTCAACAATTAATTTTCACAACACAAAGGTTGTTCTAATAACCATGTCCAGGGTCTCACACACCTCTCATCTGAATCGGTTTTTCACGATTTAAGCGTGAAATTTTAATTACTCTCTTTTTTATTTATATATTTATTTGGGACAAGTAACGGTAACATAGTACATCTTAGGTAACACAAAATGTTCATATCAATACTAAATTGCCACGCACAACATTATCCACTAATTACTTAGAAGAAATTATTGAAATAGTTCTTAACTAATTATTAGAATTATTATAATTGGTTAAGAATTGTGATTTTCTACAAAACAATCCTAATAGCTTACTCAGTGCTTCGAGTTATAATAATAATAATATGGGACAACATTCACACAAGGTCTTCAGTTCCCAAACTAGGCAGAGCCTGTAATATGGTCACCTGATGACTGATATATATACTTATATACTTACTTATATATATACTTACATACACCCAGAACACAGATCAAACAGACATGTTCATACACACAAATGTTTGACCTGTCCGGGAATCGAACCCGGGACCAGCGGCTCAGAAGGCAGAGTGCTACCAACTGCGCCAACCGGATAGTCCAGTCCAGTTAAAAGTATTAAGCGTAGACTAGGTTTAAAAAGATCTATGTCTCATGTTTAATAAATCGATTTTCTTGTCCTGGTCCTACATCCTAGTAGTATATCTGAGAACAGCACAGCACGTCTTTTCTACCGCTGTCCTAATAAGTCCAACCTTCTTTCATTCCAATTTCAAACCATCAAACTTCATATATATATATATATATATAGTGCCGTGATGGTACCGGCCTAGAATAGTACTTCCCCATCTCTTCCCGCGGGTGCCGTAAGAGTCGGCTAAGGGATCACGTACCAGGAGGTGGGCAGCAGCGCCTTCTGAGGATGAGAAATCATACTGCGCTCGCCAACCCGCCTGCCAAGCGTGGCGAGTATTGGCAAATCCCCTCCCATGTGGGGGAGGCTTATGTCCAGCAGTGGACTTCCTATGGCTGAGAAGAAGAAGAAGAAACTTCATATAAAATATAAAATTATAGCGATGCTAACTTAGAAGACAACACGATTCCGGTACGATTTGGTGCACGGCCGTGATCTTGCGATAAAACTGCGCTGTATAAGTCAGCGAACTACATTGAACTTGTTTATGAGTTCTAAGCATATTGATTTTGTCGCAAGTAAATAATTTAACCGACTCATTTGTTGTCACCTTTTTAAGATATATTAGTATACTTTGAATTACAGTATTTTCTGCAAAGTTTATAATTACCACTCAGAGACGTGACAGGCCCGGTTAGATAATTTAATTTTAAATACGGCAGTGGACATTTCATAAATCTTGCCAACTCTGAATCTTCTCGAGACATTGCTAAAACATTTTGAGTCTGAAAACTATCGCGAGTTTCTTCCATAATTGTAATGTAACAAACCGACTAGGACTCACGTGGTAAACACTGGAAAATTACTCTCCGACCAGTTTGGAACTTATTTGCAGTTCTTCATCTGGGAGTTATGATCGTGCCAGGAGGCTCGCGCTCGCCGCCTGGCACGATCATAACTCCCAGATGAAGAACTGCAAATAAGTTCGAAACTGGTCGGAGAGTAATTTTCCAGTGTTTACCACGTGAGTCCTAGTCGGTTTGTTACATTACAATTGCTAAAACAGTTTATAAAGATTTTTATGTATATAAAATCGAACCCTTTGACTTTTATATTCTTGAACACCTACAATTAGCGTTTACTTTCGTTATTTTTGGAGATCGGTTACGTCATGTACCTACTCAACACACCATAAGTTCTGATATTTATTAAATATTTAACAGTTTTGTTGAAGAAAAATATTTTTGGGTGGATGAGATGTTTCGATAGTATGTATTTTGTTTATTTATTAAGACAAGCGTGTGGACACGATGACCACATTTATATTTTTGACAAGTGCCGCCTCACGGTTTCGCCCTCGTGTACTTCGACTTTATCCCACTACTTTAGTTATCCCATGAGGTCTGTTCAGTTTGTAATCTACGAACTGACTAGGACTCACGTGGTAAAAACAAACTAAAGAAAAGAAACTCAAACTGTTCAGTTTTTTGGAGTAAAAAGTATCCAACGTGTTATTCACATGTCCAGTAAGTAAAACAAATTGGTTGTCTGTAAAGTCGGTTTACGGACGATAGATTTACGTGATAACGTCATAATCATTTATGACTTTGACTTTGACTGACTTTGACTTTGACTGACTCTGACTGACTTTAACTTTGACTGACTTTGACTGACTTTAACTGGCTTTGACTTTGACTTTGACTGACTTTGACTTTGACTGACTTTGACTTTGATTATTTTATGTAATACAAAACTCAGATGGAACGTTACGCGGAACGTTACTATTTTTCATGAGTGTTGCTGGTATTCATCAATTTATAAAACGTTATCACGTCAAAAAATAGTCACGTATGTACATAGCTCAACTCACAAACACTTGTTAGTCAGACCTGTGGCGCAACTCAACAGAGTCGTGCAGTGGCCACCCGAGACTTATTACTCTCTAAACGCAGGAAGCTTTAGCATGATACTTTAGTGCCATTTATACACAGCTAATAAAACTTCGCAGTAGATTACCTGCCAATGGGGTCGTAAAACTGGATCAAAACCATTGTACCACGCTTTGCGAATTCCATGTCTAATGAGGGAGAAAGCCACATATACTGTTATTTAATCTGTGTTTGTCACCAGCGATGACTGTGATGAGAGCACTTATGATACATACACACAAGAACTTCTTCACAAACATACAAACGACCAACGACAGACAAACTTTCGCCGGGAAAAAAATCGTAATCACACTAATATTATATATTAGTGTGATTACGATTTTTTTCCCCGGATCAAACATGCCCTTTCCTAGGGCGTGGCACAGCGTTTGTGGTCACACTATACCGACTAATGATCAGATATAAGGTCTAACACATAACCATAACACCTAATACATAACATGATACTACTCTAGGACCTCGTGTCCGATTCACTAACTTAGGACTTGTCATTTGTCCTAATTTGTAAATAATATGTCAATATGTTTAAGCCCCAGTGATTATTTTCTTGATAATTTGTTGTTTTAGCGATATAAACAGGCTGTGAGAGTTTGTTTCTACTCACCGATGTCAACGTTTTGTAACTGTTTTTGGCGTTTTGTGAATAGAGAATGATAGCGGATGCCAAACTCGTGTAAATACACCATATTGTGTAATTTGAATAGAGTCCATTTACTTCCTGTGATGGGAAACGAGTTACCGTTATTTCGGTACGGTTTTATTTATAACTAGCTGCGTCCCGCGGTTCACCCGCATGGTGATGATGAAAATAAGCATAGGTGTTAATCAATTCGCATTTGCAATAGCAGGATTGACGTCAATATAAAATTATTATGAACATAGGCTTATTTTCATCATCAGCATCATCACCGTTGGTTATTACCACGCGGGTTGGACCGCGGGGCGCAGCTAGTACAAAATAAATTTGTATAACTTTCCTAAGTCACGTCTCAGGTCAACAGAACACACTTCACAAAATGTAGATAAGAAAATTTGATATCGCTCGTGTAATTACTACTCTGCGATATCGCAAAGCAAATACCTATGTTTATTTAGCTCAAATGTTAATGTGCCGGTTGCTGACCCCATATCATGTAAGACGATATAATATATAGGTAGGTATTAGGTTATATAAGATAGGCAGACTGGCCGGTTGGCGCAGTTGGTAGCACTCTGCCTTCTGAGCCGATGGTCCCGGGTTCTATTCCCGGACAGGTCAAACATTTGTGTGTATGAACATGTCTGTTTGACCTGTGTCGGGGTGTGTATATGTATATAACTATATATATCAGTCATCAGGTTACCATAGCACAGGCTCTGCCTAGTTTGGGACCTGAAGACCTTGTGTGAATGTTAATAAATAAATAAATAAATATAGAATAGACTCGTAATAATTGGAGCAATAAAACAACTGAAGTCAAAACATATCCATAAATAAACCTAAAATGAAATTTTGGCCAGCAGACTGCCTATAACAAACTTGCGTGATAACATCTTCGGCCACATCGTCACTACTTACTTAAAAAATACTGATTTTCGCGCAGTGCGCAGTGGCCTCTCACCTGACTTGACAATTTTATGTGTTGGGCACAATGATATTATATGTTTATATGAGGTAGATGTCCCACAAGCGCGCGGAAACTGAGGCGGCAAAATTAAGTCAATTGTAGTAATTTTCATCACAACGCGTATTTCAAGCGCAAGTCTAAACATATAGCTATCCTTTTCTATAATATTTGTACCGTATTATCTGTCGCAGTAAACATGTTTATGTCGTAAAGGAACAAAATCTGAGCACCGAGCAGTATGAATATACGTCATCTTTAGTAAAACATCATTGTTAAATATGTCAAACCCACGTCAGTTTTAATAGCAAAATTAATTTGAGTTATGGTTAAATCGGGACCTATTTCAGACTGGCAACTTGAAGCATCATGCAAGAGAGCTATAGGGAATCAAAATCGTCAGTACCTACACAAATCAGACTCAATTCTATAGACGCAAGACCGTTAGGTTTACACTACAATCCCGATAAAGCTTCACCAATTAACTTGCAAAATGATCGTATATATTTCGGATACATTTATTTGGCACAAACAGTTGCCTAGCGCGCGATAAAGCGGAAAATAAGTAGGCCGGTTGCCGACCCCATATCTCAGCTGATTATTATGTCAACAAACGTGTAGTATGGACCGAGAGACGATCATTTTATTGACTGAGTTGTGTTTACAGCTGGTTTCGTATTACATTGTTTCGCAACGGTTACCTAGCGCCACCAATTCTAGCACGCAGTTAAGCGGTTCTTTATATAGTAGGTTACCGAATCCATAAGACTGCTAAATGAAATGTAAACAAGCGAGTTCTAACGTTTTATAAAATTATAGAAATGCCGGATACTATATTATCATGGTGTTTTAGCGTATTGATTATAGCAAATTTCTAAAATGCGTTCTTCAGATACGATCGTTTGGCTAGGTCCGAAAATTAAGTAACATAATGCACGTAAAAATGTAATTTTATGGGCATGTCATGAGGAGGGATGAAAAACATATAACAAAAAGAGTACTTAACATGAATGTGGATGGATATAGAGGTAGAGGAAGGCCGAAGAAGGTATGGATGGACTGTGTGAAGAATGATATGTTTATGAAAGGTGTGAGCACTGAGACGACCAATGATAGAAGAGAATGGAAAAAGAAAACATGTTGTGCCGATCCCACCTAGTGTGGGATAAGAACAAGAAGAAGAAGATATGATTTTAGTGCTGCAAAATTTTTTTGAAGAGAAAACTTTAGCTTTTTTTTGCACTTCCAATTTTCCAAAAAAACGTCATCATGTTAATGGTATGTGTCGCACTAATATTATAAATCTAAAAGTTTGGATGGATGGATGTTTGTTTCATCAAAATCTAAACGAATTTGGATGAAATTTGGTATGGTAGGTTACCTCAGGGCCCAGAATAACACATAGGCTACTTTTTATCATCATCATCAATCTTGTTCAAGTTTTCACTTCTACCGGAACTCCCGGAGTGCAACCGGTCTTATGCTGGGTTATTCGATCAGAAAATGAGAGTAAACATAGAAACCGAACCAAACGTAAGCTACCTCTGCTTCGTTTTATAAACTTCCTGCATGTATCTTAAAAAAATATTACGTATGTCAACTTATTTATAACGTCCTCATATCATAATCAGAATGGCCATCACCTCTCCGACTAACAGGTAATGTAGGACGCACTACGAGTCGCGAACAAATGAGATAATGTTTCGCGGGAGTGGCTTCGCACTGCGCTGCCACCACTACTAATGTACGAAACTAGTGTAAACAAACTGAAGAACAAACATGAAACTGTTGCCGTGTGAACTGATTTGCACTTTAGTTAATCCGGGTTTAAGCTTATCCGGGATTTGAAAACCGGTAGAGTTGTACAACAGCGAGCCGATTATGTGCTTTTAATATCATATTTTAGTATACCCGATTAAGAAGTTTTAGGGAAAGCTTGCAATTAGCACAAATGACAGAGAAGTTAAAACAGCACTGTTTGATTCGATATGGGGATATTATGCGGAGGCATACTAAGAAGAGCAAGGGTGGATTAGAAGCAAGAAAATAAAAAAAAGACGAATGCGTCCTGTCAGGGTTGTAATGAGAATTAAGGATAAAATGGAAGCGGAGGTCGAAAGAAAAGATGGACGAATCGAGAAAGGGATGAATTAATTAAGAGCGATAATTAAACACAGTGACGGCTGGCTAAAGGGAAATAGTAGAAGAAAAAGACGAATCGCACTGACCCTAAATGAATTGGCACCAAATATAGCATACATTTCTGCTCTAGTAGTCTTCCTTTGCGTTAATTAAATTACACAGATACAAGTTCTTTTACATCAGCGAATTTGTGCACTCCGCGATACCCTTGCATTGGAGATTTAACGGAACTTATAAGGGGGTCCATCTACTGATTTGTTTCATATTGTGGAATATGCAACTATCTCTGATCTTGTCGGTCGTTTTCAATCCTCTAACGATGGCGACTGACGATGTCACATTTAAGACTGAATATGACGACTGTCAGTTTAGGATGCAACGTATCTGCTGCCGTTACACAGTGGGTGTTTAGTGTCAGATTTTCAAACCTGAGAATCATCATCATCATCATCTCGGCTATAGGACATCTACTAATGGACATAGACCTCCCCCATTGATTGCCACAAGGACCGGATGAAAACAGCCCTTACCTGCGATCTTAGTCAGGTAGTCTGTCCAACTGACTGACCCAACCTGAGAATATATAGGTAGGGGTTGAAAGTTATTCAAGTGACCGCTAGAAACTGACTGATTAAATCTGGATCTATCTCAACGCCTCACATAGTATTCCATCCCGGGACCGTAATATCAGCAATACACCTGCGCTACAACTGAAGAACATATTCACCATTTAACCAGACGAAGACGAAGAACTTAGCCGTGGGGTACCGGTCTAGAATAGTACTCCCCCATCTCTTCCCGCGGGTGCCGTAAGAGTCGGCTAAGGGATCACGTACCAGGAGGTGGGCAGCAGCGCCTTCTGAAGATCGGAAATCATACTGCGCTCGCCAACCCGCCTGCCAAGCGTGGCGAGTATTGGCAAATCCCCCCTATATGGGGGAGGCATACGTCCAGCAGTGGACGCACATGGCTGAGAGAAGAACCAGACGAAAAAATCTAGATCACTGTGCTATGATAATTTTATTCATACGACGCGTAATTCAATTCAAGTCGTTCAAGTTCAACGTTACCCATAAAGTTTTATAGTTGCATTGCTTTTAAATAATCCTGCCATACCAGTTTCATAGGTTGGCTCCCGACGCCGATGCCCGGTCGGGTATTGAGCGCTATATTTAGAACATAAAACGCGTAGTCGTTCCAGCGTTTTTTACACATTTTATAAGGAATTTCTAAGTCCGCGTCGACTCGAGCAATACAAAAATTCTCAAAAGAAATTGAGCGTGTCCAAAGACGTTTCTGGAACATACTAAGCTGTAGATGCTGTATGGATTCTAAACCTATATAAGTACCTTTAAGCTATAAGGCTACTATTTTTTTTTCTTCGGAAAACATACAGTGCTATAAAACTAATGTAATTAAATATATATAGTATAATTTTTTATTTTTTTTTACATATTATAAGTTTGCGTTTGACAACTGTCTCACCTGATGTTAAGTGATGACGTTGTCTAGGATTTAGCACGTAAACCTAGAAGGTACCTATTCACTCGCGACTTGAAGACTCCAGGATTGTACATATCGGGAAACACAGACTCGGGCAACGAGTTCCATTCCTTGGCAGTACGCATTAAGAAAGTGGAAGCATAACGCTTCGTGCGTATAGGTGGTATATCTACCATATATTATAGTATTTATAGTATAGTATTCTAGAATTAATATGACGTTTCCATTGTTTTAAAGCGATTTCACTAAATCGTTCGTTGCGACTAGCGGTAGGATAATTATTATAGATTGCATTCTATTTAATAATTTATAAAAAAAAAAACTGTAATTCTAAAAGAGACAAATATATTCCATCGATTGGACTCGAGCTTTTCATCTTGAAAAGTATAGTCCGATGTTCACCGATTGGGTAAAGTTTTTTTATACTGAATAGATCTAGCCACGACCACTATCTGAATTCATGGTAAGTGACGATGTATTCGAAGATGTTATCACGCTAGACCTAGAATGCTTACTAGGTCTGAAGGACTGCTGCCTGAACACGCAGTGTTTGGTGCAATTTTTCACTCAAACTAGCCCGGGCGGGTCCTCAAAATTACCCTACCCCCATTCTGGGGATTTGATAAAGGTGTCATCTTCACCGGAAGCTCAAGCCGTTGGTGAGGATCGAACCAGCGTCAGTAAGCTTGACAGCCGAGACACTCCCACTGCTGAACTATCATTGCTTAAAAATATCTGAAAGATATTTCCCTTAAGATGCTAGCACCTTTATCTCTCTTTATTTACATTACATTTAAGTTCGCGGTAATGTCAATTAAGATACGTATATTTATTCTTCAAGTGAATTCGACCTCCACGTTTGTTTGTGTGTGCAGTATGTATGTACATATATTTTGATTTTGCTTTGTATTTAAATGCTCTTGAAACACAATACAGAGTTTTTTTTTATAATATGGGACAACATTAACACAAGGTCTTCAGGTCCAAAACTAGACAGAGCCTGTACTATGGTAACCTGATGACTGATATATACATACCTAGGATTACTTATATACATATACACACCCAGACACAGGTCAAACCGACATGTTCATACACACAAATGTTTGACCTGCCCGGGAATCGAACCCGGGACCAGTGGCTTAGAAGGCAGAGTGCTACCAACTGTGCCAAGCGGCCAGTCAGTTGGAACTGTTCACACAATGATTGTAAAGTTACATAAGCCTGTATCTATTGCACCCGTGCGATGCCAGCCGGGTTGCTGGCTACACATAATGTTTTTATAATTTAGAGCACGATTGAGCTCTAATTTTACTTACAAAAGGTACGCCTAATGCACTTTACTGCTGTGGATGGTGGATTACCTGAAAGAAGAAGAAAATAATAAGTATTATAAAAAATATATGTCTTTATACATAACATAGGTAATAATAGCAGAGATTTACACGAGCTGCGATTCAATCATAAAGTAGATATATTTCTTGCTTACGTCACTTTCATCAGATTCGTCATTTTTTTCATTTAATCATTTATTTTAGATGACAATCCATATAAGTAATTATAAGTACACAATATTAAAAATACATTTATAAAATGAGAATAGTCAATACATGTGGTTAAAATGTCAAATCATTATAAGTTCTGTCAACGTAAGTTTACATATAAAAAGTCATAAAAATAATAATAATAATCCATTCTTGTCATCTTAGTCTATATAATGGTTTGGCTCCGGCGTGCTCAATATGCAGTTTAGTCCAACACTGCATCATTGGGCACCCCAGGTCCATCCTCCACGCAAGCAGCTGTAGGTAGTAGTTAGTGCTACTACGCACAAGACTCATCAGGGACGCTACATTAACGCGCGCATTTTTTTTGTATTTCTTAACGGCAACATGCAGGCAATAATCAGATCCAAAGTCGCACAAGATACGGAGAGGGCTATGCTCGGGGTTTTCGTACGCGATGGAAACAGAAATAAGGAGCTCCGTAGAAGGACTAAAGTCACCGATATAGCCCAGCGGATTAGCAAGTTGAAGTGGGAGTCGGCAGGGCACATAACTCGAAGAACCGATGGAGGTTAGGGTCGATAGGTTCTCTAATGGTGACCACAGACTCGCAAGCGCCGCATAAAACGGCCACCGACAAGATGGACATATGACCTGACTAAGATCACAAGAAAGGGCTGGATAGAGGAGGCTATGTCCAGCAATGGACGTCCCTATGGCTGAGATGATAATGATGATGATTATTGCCAAAAAAGAACACACAATATTTATAAATTGTACTTATAAGTGAATATATAGATAATAACAATAGAACTATATAAAATAACAAATATCAATATAATATTACATGATAGCAGTAACGTGTCCCCACACAGCATTGTGCTTGGCTTATAAAATGACGAATTAAAACAACGGAAGGTTTAATCACACGATTGTGCGTCGTTATTTTGCGTCTGTTATCAAGTTTCAGGAAGCTAATTGACCCATCAACAGCTGTTAGAGCGGTTTCCGCATACGAGCTTATCCTTGTACGTAACGATATCGCTTCTTTTTAATTGCCTTGAAAAAAAGAAGGATTTTTCAATTTTGTTATAAAAACTGACGTGGTGTTGACACATTCTGAATATATAAAACACGTGAATTACTCACGCTGTAAGTCAGAGGGTTCCTACAATAGTTTCGGGATCCTCTGACATACTACGTGAGTAATTTTCATGTTTTATATATTCATAAGCAATGATATTATATGTTTATATGAGGTAGATATCGCACAAGCGCGCGGAAACTGAGGCGGCAAAATTAAGTCAATTTTCATTACGACGCGTATTTCAAGCGCAAGGCTAAACATATAGCCATCCTTTTCTACATTATTTGTACCGTATTATCTGTCGCAGTAAGCATGTTCATGTTGTAAAGGAACAAAATCTGAGCACCGCGCAGTATTAATATACGTCATCTTTAGTAAAAACATCATTGTTCATAAGGATGTTTTCAGTTCGCTTGTATTTTTATATGTCTGTTGCTCTGAAACGTCATAGATAATTATTAATTGAATGGGTATACTTTTCCTGAGATATTAAAATGTTCTACCCTTGAATGGTGAAAGGTTTTTAAAGATTTCGATCCTCGTTTTTATTAAGTATGGTTATAAAAACAGCGTTTCAAATAAAGCTCTCGCATTTGCAGCTAGTGCATTCAACTTTCCATTGTCACAAATAAAAGATTTCGTGAAAAAAACTTTTAAAATGGACATTCACATATCATTATAATAATATCATTCCTATTATTAATCATAATGTCACTTCTTATCGTACCTATATAATATCAATTTTGCTAATAATAATAACGATATAACCTACTCTTAGTCCACTAATATTATAAATGTCCAAGTTTGGATGGATGGATGTTTGTTACTCAATCACGCCAGAACGAATCTGGATGAAATTTGGCACAAAGATAGATTATGGTCTAGAATAGCACATGGGCTACTTTTTATCCCGGTAAAATGTATGATTCCCGTGGAATAATTGATGTAGCGGGAAAACCGTAATCCACGCGAGTGAACCCGCGGGGCGCTATACTTTTTCATAATGCCTATCAAATATTT
This sequence comes from Apeira syringaria, assembly GCA_934044485.1. Classification (NCBI taxonomy): domain Eukaryota; kingdom Metazoa; phylum Arthropoda; class Insecta; order Lepidoptera; family Geometridae; genus Apeira; species Apeira syringaria. Next base: position 5,541,366 of record OW203672.1, on the reverse strand, counting down.
CATTTACCCAACGCCTCCGCTGCCGGAATTAGATTTCTGGCTTACCATCATAACACCTTTTTAACTTGCTTCTATTGACTCTTCGCCTGTATGCATCTACGAGATTTTTGAACGTAATTTTCACTCTCATCAAAACGGTGGCTTAATTTGAAACTAAACACTTTTCTTTGACCGATGACAATGCAATAATTGAAAAGATTTGTCCTTTTATCCTCACCAGGATCAAAAGGATTGCAATTTTTTTTATATCTAATACCTGAACTTTTTAGTTCGGCTATCTACAAGAGCGTGTCTCTTTAACATCTTCGACCACATCGTCACTGACCGTCAAGTGAGATAGTGATCAAACGCTAGATACAGTGACGATAGAAGACATTTTTTATAAGTGAAAGGAAGGTGGCAGACCTTACTCCCGAAAAACGAAATGACAACCCGTTCATGTATTCTTTATATATATATGTGAAAATTTAGATTATATTTTTGTGGATTCCGTGAATAATTTGCATTATTTATAAAGTTGGGAATCAGAAGTTATTTTATTTATTTATGTGGTGTTTGTAGCTTTCGAACGCACTCTATACTTCTCATTATGTTTGTTGCGTTCGAATACTTACGCTCTGAAATTAATTGTTATTGTTACTCTATAATCTGTAGTCAGCTGCTCTGTAGACCCGGACTGCGTTCATAAACACACCCATGCCTAGTTTATTCCAGAATATAATAAGTAATCTGTATCTGTAGCGCGATCCATGCAATATTGCTTTCTCTGTCTACGATGCTATAGTTGAATAGCGATCCATTGAATGGTTCGCATATGGACTTGTAGTTAGCATACTGATACAGATGATTTTCCATGATAACTTTTTGCTCCCAACTTCTAGGAAAATGATTGAATATACAATGTATTTATTGCTCTATCGATACGTATAAGTTTCATTCACGAACGCGGTGTTTTTCTTCTAGGCTGCAAATGTATGGGAGTGTGCCATCCTCCTTTCATAATATGTAATATTTGAAGCTTACTAGTCCAACGGATGAAGATGATAATCTACTCACACTCAAGACAACAAATGATGAAACTATTGGATAAACCACGTTATCTCTTTAATCACTACAGTATTCAGGCAGTACTCCTGTAAGTTAGACGTAAGAGGCCTGGATCCCATGCCACAGGTTACGAGCCTAGTTTGGGACCCAGGTAGACAAATTGTTACTGTAGCATAAGCCTTATTTTACTCAAATAAACGAATTTTGAATTTTGAAAAAAAATAAATAATAATAATAATAATAATAAAGGAAGTTAACGGACACCCATAAATCAATCAAGCTATCAACTATTTAACCAGGCGTATCTTACAAACGCCGTGGTCTGGCAACAACTTAATCATGCAAGGCTGGGTTTGTGCAATTTCCGCTAAAGCAAACTACCACCCGTATTGCTAATCACTGCGCGATATACTGCAAATGTGCAAGCTTTGATTAACTAAATGATTCATTTGATTGATAAACAGTTGAATGACTTAATCGAACTTAGCAGTTACGGTTTTACAAATGAGTCTCAAGGAAAAAGTAAACAAAGATCAGAAATTTATCATCTCAGCCATAGGACGTCCACTTCTGAACATAGACCTCCCACGATTTCCACAGGGACCAGCCGAAAGCGGCCCGCAGAAATTAATAATTTCTTATTTTTTGAAACAATGCTATAAAACAAAGATTCCAAAATCTTTAAATATTCAGTTATAGCACTATATCGAAGGCCCCGAACAAATCTCGGCCAGTTAAGTACTTTACTCATACCACCCCGTGAGTGACCCACCGTACGCCAAGTTCGGTTTTAATTGACGATTAGCTTGAAATATACCTATAAATGGACTAATGGACGGCCACCGACAAGGTGGACAGACGACCTGACTAAGATCGCAGGCAAGGGCTGGATGCGAGCCGCTTCCAACAGGTCCTTGTGGAATCAATGGGGGGCCTCCCCCATATGTCCAGCAGTGGACTTCCTATGGCTGAGATGATGATGATGATACTTATAAATAAATAATTATAATATTACCTATGTGTTTGTACCCCCATCGAACTAATATTATTATAATAATCTGGTATTTGTATTTATGTTTAGATTACTATTATATATACCTACATAATTATATAATAATATGAAAAGGCTTTCAACATACAACACGAAATGAAATTTACTTAACAATCGACGGCGGTATAGCTATGTAGGAAACATTACATTTTAGATGTCAGAAAAAAACACCTTTGGTCATACATAAGAAATAAACGTCTTGAGAACACCCTTTCTCTTCCAAAATTGAAAAATTTACGTAATAGAAAATAATAATGCGTAATAATAATAATACAATCGTAATGCGCATGATTTTATTGCTGGCCAGTGACTTGAAAAACCAAGCTCAATAATACAAAAAAAAATTACCAAAAATGGAACCGACTTCAACACTTAAAAGTGTGAAATAACTTGTTGAAGTCGGTACCATGATAGTTCACAAAAGTAACTATCATCACAATATTGTGCTCATGGTACCGACTTCGACAAGTTATTTCACACTTTCGAGTGTTGAAGTTCGTTCCTTTTTTTGGTAAATTTTTTTTCCACCCTTTTAGTGGCCTTTGCTACTCACGGGATTATTTTACATAGTGTATTATTGTTCACCGATGTCTTCACCCGCAACTACAATATCGTCGAGGTATGCGTAGCACTTTTCAGTTATTGGTTGAGTTTAACTAAAAAAACGCTTGTCCGATATTAAATTTAAATGGGACCACCACGAAAGTATACTCTATCAAAAATGAATCATCAAAATCGGTTCATAAACGACGAAGTTATCCGCGAACATAAAAATATTTATATGTACGGTCGAATTTATATGACTGGTCGGTTGGCGCAGTTGGTAGCACTCTGCCTTCTGAGCCGCTGGTCCCGGGTTCGATTCCCGGACAGGTCAAACATTTGTGTGTATGAACATGTCTGTTTGACCTGTGTCTGGGTGTGTATATGTATTTAAGTATATATATCAGTCATCAGGTTACCATAGTACAGGCTCTGCCTAGTTTGGGACCTGAAGACCTTGTGTAAAAAAAATTGAGTAACCTCCTTTTTTTGAAGTCTGTTACAACACGATAAAACTAGCTGTATGATTGGTTAGTAAAAAACCCCGGAAAGATTCAGTCGTTAATAACACATCTAAGTATAGATCCCGTACGGAAGCGGCGATGATCGACCGACGATGACAGACAGACGGACTCTACCAGCTTTCTACTCGATAATGATGTATGCGGGAGCGCAGACAGATGTAACAATATTGTTTTACAGCTAAGTTTTTACTAGTGACTGCGTTCATGATTTGAAAATGCTGAGTCAAGAAAAACCACCATGCTTATTATCAATAGACATAAGTAAAGGGTGAATGAAAAATATTATACTAAGAACCTATGTATGCAAGTATACACATTTAACAAACATGTTCAACCTCATGCTTTGTTTTTATTTCTACTGTATAGTTCTAACGTTTGACCACTATCTCACTTGATGGTCGATGTGATCGAAGATGTTATCACGCTATACCTAGAATGCTTACTGGCTCGCAATCTCAAGGACTGCTGCCTGAACACACTACGTATTTGGTGACAGTTTTTCAAACTTGATCGTGGTAGATGGCCTGGCAGATGCTCGAAAGTACCCTACCACCATGCTGAGTATTTGATAACGGTGCAACCTTCGCCGGCAGCTCAAGCTGTTGTTGGGGATTGAAATAGTATACGTATGTTTGACAGCCGACGCTCCCCCCGCTGAGCTATCATCGCTTCGAAAATTAATATTTATAAAAAAGACATTATTCACACCGTCTCCCAAAACAACCCTGCATGCAGAATGTGCTATATCTGCAAGACCACAAATCTTGTTTGTCTTGTCTCATGCTTCATCAAGTGTGGTGTCCATTTTGTAATTAATTTACGATTACGACGGTCGCCGTGGCGCTGTGGTCAGTGTCAGTGACATGACTCCTGTGTCTCCGGGACCCTGGGTTCGATTCCCGGCAGGGGCAAAAATTTGTGCGATGAGTGTAGATGTTTGTCCCGGGTCTTAGGTGTGTGTGTTGTGTGATTGTGTGTGTGTCCATGCCTCCCGCGACATGGGGAATCCTAGTGCGGGGGAATAAGTGTGATTATAAAAAAAACCAGTTACAGTTACTATAAATGTAATTGGATTCAGGTCTAATATAATTTGTATTAAGTCAAACTTTAAAATTTGTAGCTTGCTCTCTGTAACTATTAATAAGTAGCGGTCCGCCCCGGTTACGCACGGGTAAAGAATTTCAAAATTATAAAAATCCCTATTTTTTTGGAAATAAAATATAGCCTAGGAATGTCACCCAGAGAAAGTGTAGCTTCCCAACTGTGAAAGAATTTTTCAAATCGGTTCTGTAGTTTCTGAGCCTATTCAATGCAAAGAAATAAACAATGAAATCTTTTCTCTTTACAATATTAGTATAGGTACAGGAATAAATCTCAGATCAGAATCGATTCACGACTACGCGAGTGCATATTCCGATAGATTATCTATCTAAACATCAGCCAGCAAATGGTCCGTCAGTAAATTGAAAACGCATAAGGTTATCAGAGACGTCATTCCATAAATGCTATTTTATGTATATAAAGATGCAATAATAATTGTATTGTGCACGATGCCAAAGGCAGGCTACTGTTTACAATCATAATAATATCAGGCAATATGTGTGTCACACACACACACACACACACACACACCATATAAGTCATATTAACAGTGTAGTGATAATTATTATTGTAATTAAATCCCTTAACTAAAGTTACGTATAATTGAGCAGCATCAAGGGAGAGCCCGCCTTTTGTACCACAGTTTTTAACTTACACAAAAGACAGTGTATGTATAACGTGACCATACGTCCCGCTTTCAGGCAGACTGTCCCGGTGTCCCCAGCGAGGTCGACATAGTCCCGCTTTTGCAAACAGTTGAAAAGATTATTTACAATGTATTTTTCCCACTCGAAGAGTCAACACGAACTGCAACTTTGGGGGAAATAAATTCACGCCACTAATGGGGTTTAGAAAGTCGTGCTTATTTAACTAGGTATTTTGTGTTTAGTGCTTTGATTAATTTGTGTTATTCTGTCTTTTATAATAAAAATCTTGTAAAACACTAATCACTTTTCTAAAATATATAATTCTGCAAATGTCCCGCACTGGCAAAAAAAATAAATGGCCACGTTATGTATGTAGCATAAGTGGACATATCTACAGTTTTTAAATAAATATCTTTGTTGTTGTTTTTTATTTAGAGGTTTTTAAATGGTAATAATTTCAATGACGTTCAAAAGTTCCGCTTTGATAAATTGGTTAAATTAAATAGCATTTGTTTGTAGTGATCGAAAAAGTTAACCTAAATACATGCACAATTGAAACGTCAAAAACAGCAAATCTAAGTTCACAAATCTACCCGTTTTTCATTCTCTCAGCCATATGCGTCCACTGCTGGACATATGCCTCCCCCATATAGGGGGGATTTGCCAATACTCGCCACGCTTGGCAGGCGGGTTGGCGAGCGCAGGATGACTTCCAATCCTCAGAAGGCGCTGCTGCCCACCTTCTGGTACGTGGTCCCTTAGCCGACTCTTACGGCACCCGCGGGAAGAGAAGGGGGAGTACTATTCTAGGCCGGTACCACCACGCCGCCCACCACCACAATCTACCCGTAAATAACCATTATTATATGAAAAATAACACATAATATCTTTTGTCTTAATCTTGCTGCAGTCATTGGCCAGGAAATGGCGTACGCAATAAAGACTCCCGCATGGAAAAATTCTAAAAATACCTTTCATGCACATTTTATTAAGGCACATAGTCTGTGCCAAAGCAACTCTCTGTGTCCGTATATAATACTCTTTCGGTTGAATACTGTGTAATGTAAACAAAGAATGGTAAGAATTAATTAACATATTTCCTGTAATTATGAAAAGAAATTAGCACGAGTGCGTATATTTACATGATTGTTTAACAAAGGTTGTTACGTCGTCAGTCCTGTCAAGTGTTCAGAGAAATCGTCACACTTTTGTTTTGTTAATTAGGTGACATCCACAAAAACTGGCAAGGATTATTATTTTATAAATGTGTGACCGCAAATAATAGTATTCGTGGAAATACTTTACCTAAAATATACCATGGGTACGTTGGTGACGCATTACAAAGTCGTACTAGTGTTTGTTAAATGACGTATAAATATAACTAGGCAATGTTGTTGCTAGGCATCAGTTTATACGAGTATTTCTTCAAAAAACTGATACACGGAAATCGTACTGGTTTATTGTGTTTACCTTTAATAATATTTGAATGTTATAGTTTTATTCCATTTGATGAAGATTAAACGAGCTATGCTCATTATGTCATCATCATCTCAGACATAGGACGTCCACTGCTGGACATAGGCCTCCCCCATTGATTTCCACAAGGACCGGTTGGAAGCGGCCCGCATCCAGCCCTTGCCTGCGATCTTAGTCAGGTCGTCTGTCCACCTGGTCGGTGGCTATTATGTCATGCCGAAACCGAATGAAGAAGAGAACTAAGCACACTGCTGGGAAATTGATGACAGTGTTACCCTGCACCGGAAGGTCAAGCTGTTGGTTTTTTTATCAAGACTGCTGTTATAAATTGCAACTAATCCAAATACGTGACATTGTATATCATATATGATTTTTTTTTTTTTTATATGATTTTTTTTTTTTCCTAGTATATTACGCATACAATGCATCCTATAAATATATTACAATCTAGCCTAAAAAAGCTAATAAGTAATTTAAATCTAAATTAACTTGCTAAATTTACTGTACTAAGAATGTGTCCATTAACACTTTTCTTATTGTCTCTATTTAAAGGGGGAGACACTTGGTTCATGTGTTCTCTATGAGCAGTATTTTAACCACATTACGCTAGCACACTGTCACTGAACACTACATATATGATAAATGATAATTATATAAATACCGTACAGTAATCATTGCGTATGAAATTAATGGGCAACGATCAGTTGAAACTTGTTCCGAGATACATACACAGCCGAAATACTTACGAATACAACACAAGATTCCCTTGCCTTCTATTATAATACGTCACATAAGACGAAATCACTATAAACAAAAGAATACCCAAAACAAAAGACTACACGGAGCAAGCCCGACTCTTGTGTCAACATAGATTATTAGCAGCTGCAAACTCTCGATTTTCAAACAGAACGCCAAGTTTACCGAAGTGATTTGTTTGAAGTCCAAACAAAGAGCCGCAAATGCCGTTTACTTATGCAAATGAGTGCTTTATGGGTGTTTCCCTTTCGCACCGCGAACAGCGAACACCTGTGACTCACTTGCTCACGACACGACTAATCGACACTTATGACAAACGACCTCTCTGAGCGAAACTGTATCATTACTGGACGTGATCCACAAAATCGTGGTCTGTTATAGTGTCAAAATACAGGTTCATAACAATAACCTTCCCTTAACGATTCCTACACAGCGTTGCCTCAAGTTCATAATTAGTCAAGCAGCAATAGGTCCACTTTGCACTGCTATAGTATTTAATCCCAAAAACTGGCGGACAAGCATTAATGCATTATTTTACGAGCTTATTTTAAGTCGTGAAAGGTGAGTTAGATACTCCAAATTTCGATATTTTTAAAAATATATCATATATATGACTGGCCGGTTGGCTCAGTTGGTAGCACTCTGCCTTCCGAACCGCTGGTACCGGGTTCGATTCCCGAACAGGTCAAACATTTGTGTGCATGAACATGTCTGTTTGCCCTGTGTCTGGGTGTGTGTATATGTATATAAGTATATATCAGTCATCAGGTTACCATAGTACAGGCTCTGCCTAGTTTGGTACCTGAAGACTTTGTGTGAATGTTGTCCCATATTAATAATAATTAATAAAATATATATATTCTTTTCTTTTCTCAGCTATGTGCGTCCACTGTTGGACGTATGCCTCCCCCATATAGGGGGGATTTGCCAATACTCGCCACGCTTGGCAGGCGGGTTGGCGAGCGCAGTATGCTCCGATCCTCAGAAGGCGCTGCTGCCCACCACCTGGTACGTTATCCCTTAGCCGACTCTTACGGCACCCACGGGAAGAGATGGGGGAGTACTATTCTAGGCCGGTACCACCACGGCCTCGGAATAAAATATATATATATGGGACATATAATTAATTTTAATTTAACTAAGTTTATTTAAAATAAATAATAATAAAATCTTTTATTTCAGACCAGTGGGCCATATAATATTGAGATTTTATATATATTTCACATTAGTGTGCGGCCTATATTCTTTGTACGTCTGTGGTGGGCTGAGAGTGCTCTGTGGCGCTCTCTGCCTTTTTTAATAACCCGTATAAAAGATGTTGTGTCTCAATATTAAAAACTTATATATGTTTTGTTGTACGAGTAATTGGTTGCTTAGCAAACAGTGGACTTTGACGTTAGTTGGGTTCAATGATCGCACCGACACTGCCACAGATAACAGATTCAATAATAGTTGCTGTGTAACAACAAACATCCTTAACCTTTGGGACGTATTGAGGCGTTTTGCGTTAATGCACGACCCTGAAGTATCGCGAAGCGCTAAAATGTCCATCACGCACTCGCGAACTATTTCCTCACGCAAGGAAACACGAGGTTAATGTCAAAGCTCGAATTTTAAAACTAACAAACTCAGCACTCTATATAAAAATGGTAAACATTTTAAAATAATTAACAGCAATCTAGCGAAATTACACAAAAATGGAAACTGAATATTTACATAATGATTCTTTGAAAGTTTCGCTACGGGGTAAGTAGAGCAGACAATAAAAAATAATGTGTACCATTAACGAATTAATCAACAAAATCTTTCTATTTGTTATCGGTAAGCAAGGGGGAATGGACGGTGACAAATCTCCGGAAAAAAAACAAGCATTAGAAGCTTGAGTGGTTTTAGTTATCAGGGCAACATAACTTGTCAACTGGCAGGTCGTTGACTCCTCTTAAACGATTAGTCTAGGTTAACAGCCTATAAAATGGAAGATTGAAGCACTAAAAAGGTTGATTGGCCATCAATCTAAAAATCGGAGGTTTATTTTTATCATTTAATGTAGTGGAGAGTCGATTTATATCAATAAATTTGTCAGCGCCATTTTAAGCGCCCGGTGCGTTGACCCCTGCGGATATTCGCATTGTTCCGCCTCTCTTGCGCATCCAATTTATTTTTTCTAGCACTTGAGTTGCCAGTGAATCCGAACTATACTTTTATAGAGCAAATGGAATGCAGCTATAAAATCCTACAAGACGTTTATTGGCTTTGAATAATCATGACTTTCTATTTTGATCTTTAACCCGCCTACTATTTACAAAAATATTATTGGAGAAACATACAAAAATATTCTTGGGCACTAATGCTACTCGTATTAATAAATCGATTTTCACTTTATCATTAAGTTATTATTATAAATCAGGTTACCCTTGCACTGCCAGGAGATGGTCCTTCTTAGATAGACAAGTCATAAACATCATCATCTCAGCCATAGGATGTCCATTACTGGACATAAACCTCCTCTATTGATATCCACCAGTATACGGGTTAGAAGTGGCTCGCATCCAGCCTCTTTGGTAGATGTCCTACTGTCCTATGCTTTTCTTGGCTATATTTATTACGTGGTCTCCACTCGATAATATTTCGACATCATCGGCACTCTTTTCAAGAGACAATATATTAAGTGCCAGCTACCACCATTTCAACTTGTTCAGTCTCTGGGCTCAGTCGAAAACTTTCGTTCTTCTACAAATATTATTATCATATCTGATTGGATCTCATAGAGAAACCTTGAGCATACGAGTAGCTCTTCCCATAGTTAGTTGTGACCGATGGGTCTTGTAAGCAAGCACCCTAGTTAAAGGCAACGTTTATGCCATCACTGGTAACACATACTGATACAATCAGAGTGATATAAAATAAGTTTTGGCTAAAGGACTTGTATCCAAAGCCGTATATCATTAAAAAAAAAAAACAATCAGAGTGTAAGCCATTATAAACCGCCCTAGCTGGATGCGGATTGGGGGCATGAGCTAGTGAGCCAGTCCCAGTTATGGAGGTTTCAAACAGATCCAATGCCACCGACATGAGGACATTCTTGTCACAACAACCAGAACCGATGGGACGTCTCAAAGTTCTTTTTAAAGCACGGAAGCGCTCACTCCAGATTTCCGCTACTTTACCTTATAAATTAGTTAATCAATTAAGATTTGTAAAGTTCTATATCGATTATCGAGCTATCCTCATTAGCCCATGGCTAATTAAAATAAAGAAAAACGCAAAAAGAGTATTAGACCAAACAATGAGAAGCCACAAAAAGTAAGTAATAAATTTATAGATATTTTAGTGAGTCAAAGACAACTACCGAGAATCTTGTGATTTCTCCACACGTAGTCAGATAGGGACGAGCTTCGCCACGTCTGCATGCATATAGGTAAAATACCTATATACATATCGCATTCTGGCGTCCGATCTGTCACGTTCGGTCCAGGACCGCTTTTTGTACCGTTATCTGACCACACGTCTTCTTAGAAGTTTTGTTTTTAACGGCCTGTCTCGTTTTAATGCTCGTCTGCAATTATGCTATATTATACAGCCTTTATCAGCGTAAAAGATTGCATGTTTCAAGGCTTAAATTAAGTTGAAACTTGAGAACGGCGTTTTCAGATTATTTATAACTGATTTAAAAACAAGTAATTATTTGACGCAGCACCATTAACCCTTTTATGTAAAATTTAATTTTGAGAATTATTGCCATTTAATTACGCGTGTTTATCGACATAGGGATATTATGTCAATAATACTTTTGTCATAGAATGGTGGTATGGTTTAAATTTAAAAAAAGCTGGTATCAAACACGGTATATTCATGTGTCAGTGGGGCTGTCCTTGAGAGCCAGTCTACATTCTAGACTTAGAGTATAAACATTTTTTTAAAATGATGGTTGAATATATCACGGAGGGTGAAAAAACGAAGGTCTCCGTAGCGATCAAAATTACTCGACAAATGAGACACACGTGTAAATAAAGTTCATATGTATGTATTACGGAGTGAAAAAGCGTCGTGGCAGAAAAAACTTAAGACACTTAAGAGATCTGAATTGTAATACAATTCACATAAGTTACCATCGCGCTAATATTACCACATATTTGAATAAGACAAGTTCAATAGGTTTGCTCAATACGCGCTGTAAAAGACAGTTAATCGCTTGAGTACCTTCTGATTACCCCGGCTCCTTTTTGTCAAGCAGGGTTTTCTTTTTTATGTACGCGGCCTTGAATTTATGATTGGTCGGTAATTCCCTTTTTTACGGACATTTTTATTTGCTTGCTCAAATTACGACATAATTAAATAGAAGCACTTTCTTGTCCGTTGAGATCGTTCGGAAAATTTGACGATTTCAGAAGCAGAAACAAAAACCGACCCTTTGAATTCAATCACGAGGTGTTCGGAAGCTCTTGAAGTAAAACTCTTTTCAAATTGGGGAAGTTTTGATTAATATTTACATATGTTCACCAAGATCTGGCAGCGTAAACTCACCTGGTGACGGGCATCCGACATGCCCGAAACCTGGGTCGAAATACTTCGACTATAAACTTGAGTAAGGCCGGATAATACATTTTTATTTTTTTATTTATTTATTCTTAATACAAAACATTCAAGTACATTGGCAGACACTGCCCAAAAACCAAAGTTAGGTTTGTCTGGACAGAGCAGTTCTCTAAAACATTAACCTATTACCTACATCAGGCAACAATATTATTACCTATATTATTATTATTAATTATCTAACAATAACATTTGTAATAGGTACTATATCGTTATAGATAAGTGCTGTCGCTGTGTAACATAATTACCTGCAAAATAATCAAAACAAAAAAATATTATTGAAAACTGTAGTCCTCAATAATAGTCAAGTCTAAGATTACACCTACAAACATGAGTCATGAGCATAATAATATGATATTCAAAGCTGTCTTAACACAGAGAAAACGTCGAATGCTGTGACGAATAACACTGCTGAAAGTCTAACAACACGGACAGGCGTCTAGTAAGCCCTAATGTCATACATTTATCACTCTCACTTTCTAAATCATCGGTTTCACTTCAGTAGTATCTCGCGCTTTCAGCTTTTGTATTCAGTGAATAGATTTGTAAAACAGCTCTGGTAACAGCGGTGGGGTTTCGTCAACATACGCCTCGTCCAAATCAAGTGTTACCGACTATGACGTGTGAGGACATAGATTGTCTGACACACACTGGTGGGTCGATATTACATTGTATTACGTTCGCCAATGATATATATACATTCTACAATGTATTCGGTAATTTTTTTTATACAAGGAATGTGCTTTAAGCAGACGAGATTTTTTTGACGTGATAACGTTTTATAAATTGATGAATACCAGCAACACTCATGAAAAATAGTAACGTTCCACCTGAGTTTTGTATTACATAAAATTATCAAAGTCAAAGTTAAAAGTCAGTCAGTCAAAGTCGAAGTCGCAGTCGAAGTCAAAGTCATAAATGATTATGACGTTATCACGTAAATCTATCGTCCGTAAACCGACTTTACAGACAACCAATTTTTTTTTTTACCAGAAATGGAACCGAGGAATACATTATTGAATAATTATGAATACTAAATATTTACAATTACTGGCTACTTCTACTACATCACACTAATATTACAATGGCGAAAGGTCATTTTTGGAAAGTGTGTTGTAAAACATTTTTTTAACAAAAAATGGGTTTTCGCTTTTGTAATATTAGTGTTATATATTTTTATTTATATTTATATTTTTTATATTTATTAACATTCACACAAGGTCTTCAAGTCCCAAACTAGGTCCCTAATTACTAGCCTGTGCTATGGTAACCTGATGACTGATATATATACTTATATACACCCAGACAATGTAGTGTGATGTAGCACAAGTAGCCAGTAATTGTTAATATTAAGTATTAATAGTTACCCCCCCCCCCCCCCCCCCTTAATGATGGTACAGATATCTGTACTAGTGACCAAAACTTTTCCATCTTAAATGTGAATTGAATGCGATGATTGTCTTGACAGATCTGTGAATATTATAACGGTGTGGCTATTTAAGTTTTTACCCGACAAACGCCGCACACCCAAATCGAGAGCGTCATACGAGTACAGATGACAATGACATGTCGGCATACGTCAAGCTCGCTTGACACATATTTAGTTTCCCGCCATTGTACGATGCCGTTACAGGACATCTATTGTTCTCTTCAGCGCCAAATTCGTACTATGTGGGTGTCGTTTTTTGTTCGCACGATATATTATGCTTATCACTCTGTAATGGTAACTTGAATTTCTCAAAAAAGTATGAATTTAGTAGGCGATTATACAAGTCTCGCATATTTTTTTTTATCACACACTCAGGTGCCCGCACTAGGATTCCCTGTATCGCGGGAGGCAGACACACACAATCACAGCACACAAACATCCAAGACCCGGGACAAACATCTACACTCATCGCACAAATGTTTGCCCCGGCCGGGATTCGCGTCCAGGGTCCCGGAGACGAACACACACAAAAAGAAATATACGGTTGAATTCAGTAACCTCCTTTTTTGAAGTCGGTTAATAAAAAAGTAGTCGAAATAATTAAGCGCATTTTGTAAAATCAACACGACGGAGTTATTGCAGTCAAAATTTTCATTTGCATAAAAAGTTTTGTTGTGGTCGACACAACGCAATATATCGTTCCTATAAGTATAATGGGAACTTATTTGATCATTCCTGTCAGAGTAGACAGGGACAATGGCTTTTCACTCGTATATCTATCTCTTCATATATGTGTATAAATTATGTGAATCAGCATATGTAAAAAAATGTAATAGTGGGAATTCATTATAAAAAATCGACCATCGGCACTATAGCGAGATTTGTGCAGAATTATGAACAAATATCCACAATCTCTTCACTTGACACTTCCTAGACTAGGAGCTAATATTATATATATATATATATATATATATATATATATATATATAATATTAGCTAATATTATACTTACTAATAAATACTTACTAATATTATATAGCTCCTAGTCAAGCCTTCAATTTGCTATCACAGTAATGACGAATTGATTGAGCCAACTTTTGATAAATGATTACAGTGAATTATTGCGAATGTAGGCGTGCATAATGATTCAGAGGACGAGAGAAATTCAAGCCTCGTTTACATCAAGCGAGTACTTAATCAAGCGAGACAGTAAACTGAGATAAGGCGACTACGAAGAGCTAGCAAACTGAGTACTCATCCTAATCTATTTAGAAATTATAACTAAAACTGTCACGATATTTATTTATTTTTAGCTATTACACACTAATTTTATAGGTGTAAGCTACTTGTACAATAATTTGTTTATAAAGGGCTGTGGATTTTATAAATAAATAAATATATATTTAAACTAATGAATACAATATCAGCCGTATTACTTATAGCAATCACGTGGATAGTTTGTTTCATTATTTAAAGTTAGATATTATATATATAGTAAGTTAGTTAAAGAAAACTTACAGCTATACTTACACGGCAGCATTGTAATATATGTACAGAAGGCTATTTAAAAGTTTACACTGATAGGTAAATAACAATATACAAATAATAAACATTATAACAGCGTTTACAAAAGAGACAACGAAGTCTTTTTCAACACAACACAAACTAAATTAAAAAAAAATTTTAGATAACATTTTCTTCGGCGACGTAACAGCATTATGAGAATTCTATTCCAAATACTGTTTTCGCGTTGTAGATATAGCAAACGTATTGCTATCTCAGCGTTCCTCCCAACCCCCTATGCAACCGATAGAGACAGTTGCTGCTGGTAATTTTTTTCATAGAATTTAGGTACCTCCAGGGGCAATATCTTTTCTCTCTAAATTGTAACTAAGAAATTGTTATTGATGTCAATCGCTTAGTATGATTTACTTTAGGCTTATATGTTTTATTTAAAAGGTAAAAGAAAGGTTTAAGGATATTTTTTAATGAGAATAGTCAAGGACCATAACCTAACGGCGGAATAAAGCGCCGCACTTTAGCTTTCTTAAGTCCCGCCTCCGCGGTGTCTACTTCGTGGAGGCATTGTTTTGAACGAGTTACTTTTCTCTATATATTGAGTTCGTTTGTTCTCACCTGATGTTAAGTGATTATGCGGTCTTATTATCTACGATGGAGTATATCGAATAATCAATCAATGCTATCGAATGTGTGCAACCGCCAGACTGTCCAACTAGCCGATATTGCCACCCGCATTTCTCCAGTCTTCTCGTGACCACGACCAATGCAACTTGGTCGAAACGTCGAGGTAAATAAATTACTAAATGTTCTTCTCGCGATTAAGCCCCGTTTGATTTAATAACAATGTGTCCAACTAGGTAGGAACGCTTATAATACAAGGAATACAGAATAAAAATAAGTAAAGGTAGTAGAGATAAACTTTATTTTTAGTGACAGACATGATTAGTGACTTTCATACATAAGAGTTGAAGCTATGAATATATAACACTATGTAGGAATACTGTATATAAACTCTCAAGCTTAATAAGGCATATCAAAAAGGATAGGACTCAGTATTCGGCCCAGCCCTGACATGTCATGCGAGTTGACCAAGTTTGACGAAGAAGGATTACGAGATAATGGTGATTCAGGCGTGTAATTAAATGGTTGTGAGGGATTACAAAGGATAACAGACGGGGAGCGGCTTCAAAGGTCGCTAAGATAGATATCTATTGAAGAACCGCGAGCTTTTTAGCTTAAGGTTGAAAGGGAAAAGATATAATCCTATCCTACTAATATTATAAATGCGAAAGTTTGTGAGCGTGGATGTATGTTTGGTATTCTTTCGGGCCTAAACGGCTGGATGGATTTGGATGAAATTTGGTATGGAGATAGCTTATACCGTGGATTAACCACGGGCGCAGCTAGTGTTTTATAAATTCTCTAATGAAAGCAAACTATTTTGGAAAACTAGCCAAGTCGGACCTTAGGCTTCAACATTATTATCTACCTAAGTTACAAGAAGAAATGATATTTTAGGTTGTTATCAAATACTTTTTGTCTTTATAAATTAATTTTGGTACTGTTCATTGAACTTGGCACCCATTTAGATCTCACTTCTTCTCTCGTTGAAGTCAACAACCGTGGCATAATTATCATAATATTGAACTTGGCTTTAATTTCACAGTTATGTCTTTGATGAGATTCAAGTGTTTCTTTTAGGATGGGGACATCGTACAAATACTTAACAACAGACCTACCTACCGCACGTACTAACAAACTATACATTATCTGTACCATATTTAATACTACAAAAATCACAGTTTATTTATTTGAAGCCAAATATAAATGTATACCAGAATTAAACATTAAATAAAATTATCTAAGAAAAGGGCCCTTTTTTAGTACATAATAGCAGCAATTGTCAATTTTAAACCGATCGGGCGGAGACTTTGCATGCATAAAGCTACTATGACATAGGCATACCCTAAGAAAGGATTTTGAGATGCAGGCTATATAAGATTAGTAACTTTTCAGTTTAAAATATACGAATTTCTGTATGCTAGCGCCATCTACATTGAGTTATTTTGGAGAGAACTTTGAATTAACCATTTTTGTGCATAGTGCATAGATAATGTATCTAGCGGATTAAATTTGACAACTAGCTTTTGCCCGCGGCTTCGCTTGCGTTAGGAAGTAGAAGCCGCAAAAACTATACTTAATTAATAATAATACTTCTTAACGCGAGCGAAGCCGCGGGCAAATTTGGTATAAAGATAGATGGGTCCTTGGAAAAGGTCATGGACTACTTTTTGTCCTGGGAAGAGTATGGCTCCCGTGGGATAACTGAGTTAGCGGGAAAAACGTAGTGCACGCGGGTGAAACCGCGGGGCACAGCTAGTGTACAATATTCACGGTAAGGTTGATACTGTAGGCATTATATATTGCGAATTTGAAGCGACCGTGTCACGAAAGTTATAAAATTTTATCACAGTCGGTTATCTTCGCTCTGTTGTGTTCAGATATCGGTTAGCACAAATATTCGCGTATCTATATTTCCCTATTTTATTGTTTTCATAACCTACTTAGTGTCAAGTACCAAAAAAACCCAGCCAGAACTACGCACATACACAGCACCATAATCAATGTCATATTTTTAATTTTTAAGCTATTGCATAACTTCTATCGCGGGCCTTGAGCGTGGAGACCGAATCCAGAAATTCCGTAACGAAAATAACCTAACACCCCCCACTCCGACCGGCACAGCGGTGATACTTTTTAGTTTTGGCATCTATCGATGAATGTCTTTTATGAAATATCACGTTTGTCTGTTTAGTTCAGCAACTCGCCTCTAGGTGGCATTGGTTGTATCGGCGTTACTGCATAAGTTATTAATATATTAATTGAATA
The DNA here is from genome assembly GCA_934044485.1 of Apeira syringaria. Classification (NCBI taxonomy): domain Eukaryota; kingdom Metazoa; phylum Arthropoda; class Insecta; order Lepidoptera; family Geometridae; genus Apeira; species Apeira syringaria. The sequence goes on along the minus strand of OW203672.1, from coordinate 5,523,789 downwards.
AGTAGATAAAAAATGCTACGCAATAGCTTTACCGCGGCAGTCCCCGAGTGCCACACGTCTTTTTTTTCTTTCTAATGTTTGATCACTATCTCACTTGATAGTCATTGACGATGTGGTCGAAGATGTCATCACGCTAGACCCAGAATGCTTACTGGCTCTCAAGGACAGCTGCCTGAACATACTATGTCTTTGAAGACAGTTTTTCAAATGATGGAATTTGATAACGATGTTACCTTCACCGGAACCTCAAGCTGTTGTTGGGGCTCAAACCAGCGTCCGTTAGTTTGACAGCCGACGCTCCGACCGCTGAGCTATCATCGCTTTAATGCAACTGTACGCGGTATGAAGTTACTTAACCAATGACTATCCTATGAGCTTAATATTTGAGTTTTACGGTCCCGTGGCGCAGTGGTTTGTGTCATCGACATGAATTCTGTATCTCCGGGACCCTGGGTTCGAATCCCGGCTGGAGCAAACATATGTGCGATGAGTGTAGATGTTTGTCCCGGGTCTTGGATGTTTGTGTGCTGTGATTGTGTGTGTCCATGCCTCACGCGATACAGGGAATCCTAGTGCGGGGGTCTGAGTGTGATGGAGAAAAAAAAACTTTTTAAACCATTAATAGTCGAGAGAACTCTACAACAAAGGTCTCATTTACCGTCTCATATCATACATACCATTCATAGATTTGATAAGCGTAGATAAAACAAATGAGGTGTACCAGTAGCAAGAGGTCTGAGTGTGATAAAAAATGGATAAATGGAATAAATAAATGGAAAGCTGTGATTTCTGCCTGCCCCAACGGGATAGAGGCGTTACTGTATGTGTGTACGTAAACGTATCAATACTCCGATCAAAATAAAATTGACAACACAATCAGAATGCTAACGGTACCAGAGAGGTAACAAAAAATTGATGTTTTGGGGCCATAAGTAACAAGGATGTGTGGGCGTTTCAATCTTAATAATTGAATTAACCGTTGCCGTAAACTTAAAAGCCCTCCGATCATCGCAAACAAAGCAATTCTCAATAAAGATTGTCTAAATGTGACCATGGCCACGCATGAATCACCGTTGTTTATCTTCACTAGCTGTACACTGCGGTTTCACTCGTCCGGACGAAAGAATGCCTGATATTCCTCCAGAAGTAACTATCATATTTTATTTTTTAAATGTTGAACCCCCTTTAATATTAATTTTTAAAAAGTGGAATGATGTTTTTACCGCGTGAACGTTACAATATCTATGTGTGTGCAAAATTACAGCACAATCCGTTCATTGATTTTAGCTATGTGTGGATAGCGACACTGAAAATGACGGTGTCCTTTTACATGTTATATACAAAAGATTATTATAATTTTTAGACTTTCGCGATTCGAACACATTGTTTTTAAATCAAACGGGGCGACAACCCTGTGCTTTTGCAGGGCTGTGACAGCCCTACAGTTTAATAATATCAAAAGTGGGTAGTTGGCGAAACTACGCGCTCTCGCCGATATTGCCACCCGCATTTCTCCAGTCTTCTCGTGACCACGACTAATGCAACTTGGTCGAAACGTCGAGGTAAATAAATTACTAAATGTTTTTCTCGCGATTAAGCCCCGTTTGATTTAATAACAAAAGTTTATTAATTTACTAGCTGCGGCCCGCGGTTTTACCCGCGCGCACTACGTTTTTCCCGCTAACTCAGTTATCCCACGGGAGCCATTGATGAAAACCGGCCATGATTTAAATAAGTTTGTGTTAAATCTAGAGTATAAGCTATCTCCATACCAAATTACATTTCAATCCATCCAGCCGTTTAGGTGCGAAAGAGTAAAAAACATACATCCACACATCTATACTCACAACCTTTCTCATTTATAATACTAGTAGGATAATCTTAGTATGTCATCTGTTTGGCTACCACCCCAGGTTCTAAGTACATATAAGAATTACCTGTGGTTGCCTTGTACTAGCCTGAGAGCCTTCCAAAATGTGTTAGTACTGACCAGGCTCTAAGGGTTTTTAGGAGTAGAGAAATCACGATGAAGTCAGACTGACATGGACATGTCGTGAATGACTTATGGAGGCCAATGCATCAATAAATACCCATTTGGTGATTCATAATTCATAAGTCGATGCATTCTTTGTTCTCAGGCACGTGATTATGAGTTTATAGTGATGTGAATGCTTAATATATACTATAGATTTAATGAGAACGTGTTAAGGGCGGATGCGGGCCGCTTCCAAGCGGTCCTTGTGGAAATTAATGGGGGAGGCATATGTCCAGCAGTGGACATCCTATGGCTGAGATGATGATGATGTGTTATGGGCATTATAGGAGTGATCGTTAAGTAATTTACTTCATTACATACATACATAACTCGGCGCTTTGGAATAGCGTCCTAGTTTATAGTTACAAGCCTAACAAATCAGTCAAAATCATTAGGACAGTAAAGATTCTGTGGTGTATATGTATAGGTAAGTACTAGCGCATAAACTAAAAAATTTTTTAACATAATATGTAACTGACTTCAACACTCAAAAATGTGAAATAACTTGTTGAAGTCGGTACCATGATAGTTCACACAAAAGTAACTATCATCACAATATTGTGCTCATGGTACCGACTTCGACAAGTTATTTCACACTTTTGAGTGTTGAAGTCGGTTACATTTTTTGTTAAAAAATTTTTTTTTCACCCTTTTCAGTGACCTTTGCTACTCACGGGATCAATTAATTGTCATTGTGTATTCTGCGATGTCTTCAACCGCGACAATAATATCATCAAGATACTCGTAGCACTTTTCAGTTATTGAAGTATAACTCAAAAACCGCTTGTCCGATTTTGATGAAATTAAATGGGACCACCGCGGAGGTATACTCTATCTAACACAAAAAGAATCATCAAAATCGGTTCATAAACGATGAAGTTATCCGCGAACACACATAAAAAAAACATATACGGTCGAATTGAGTAACCTCCTTTTTTGAAGTCGGTTAAAAAAGTAAATGCAGGCGATTCAATAGGCATGAAATGTCATTGTTTACTAGGAATACAGCTGTTCTTTGAGATGATCCGTGCTTGCTATTTATTTATATCGCCTTAGAGAAACCTTACAGATTCCATCTAATCGTATTTAATAAAGCAGTTTACCTCCACATCCATAAAGCGAATATATTGGCTTGGTATGGGCATGTCATGAGGAGGGATGAAAAACATATAACAAAAAGAGTACTTAACATGAATGTGGATAGATATAGAGGTAGAGGAAGGCCGAAGAAGGTATGGATGGACTGTGTGAAGAATGATATGTTTTTGAAAGGTGTGAGCACTGAGACGACTAATGATAGAAGAGAATGGAAGAGGAAAACATGTTGTGCCGACCCCACCTAGTGTGGGATAAGGATAAGAAGAAGAAAAAGAAGAAGCATCATATTTCAAAGAATGATTGAATACAACCGTATCATTTGGAACAGGAAAAAAAACAAGCTTACCGGAAGCGATAACGACTTCCGTTCGTTTAATTGCACACATCTTCGTGATTAATTGATAACCATTGGCAGTGACGACACGCGTGAGCAAGTGCACGCCCGTGCATGAATCATGGCCTATCTAGAAGAAGCCTGTCCACCCTACGCTTATCTGCATGTCGCAACATGGCTATCTTTATGGGGAACAGCTGTTGTTGGAACAAGTTTGGAGAACATGTGACAGGCGGCACTGAACGCGCGCGGAAGTGTTAGCTTTGTACAATCCAGTTAGTTTTACTGATAGACATATTACTTGTCACTTTACACTGTTTCTACGGGTATAACGTGACACTTACGCGTAGTCGATATCACGATCGACAATTGTTTCGGATTCTTGCGGAAGCCTTCATCAGGATCTTGAGTGCGGTGCGTTCGTCGCAACGTCCCGTCTCGCACTGCCGTGACGTCACTCGACTACGCGTAAGCACCACGTTATGCCCGTAGAAACAGTGTAAAGTAATTATGAACGTGAGTTTCAATAATATTACTTGTCATTTGGTGTGGAAGATGATTGAGAGAACTGAAACACTTTTGACTGTGAGATATTGACACTATTGTTAGTATTTAATTATCTTGTTAAATTATATTGTTTTGTTAATATGGGCTAGGTTGTCTGAATAAATAAATAAATAATAATAACTTTCGAATTTATAATACAAATAGAATTATCTTAGTATGTCATCTATGTATGTGTCTATTCCTCGCGCGATACAGAGAATCCTAGTGCGGCGGTCTGAGTGTGATGTAAAAAAAAACTAGTCTTAAATAAAATCAATTATAACCAAATTATATATCTGTTTAGCCACCATCCCAGGTTCTAAGTAGATATAGGATTTACCTAAGGTTGGCTTTGACAAAGCGTGAGGGCCTTCCAAAATGTATAAATACTGACAAGGCTCTAAAGGTTTGTAGGAGTAAGGAGTAGCGAAAGACGATGAAGACGGAAGGACTTGGATATGTCGTGAATGACTTATGGAGGTTATGTATACATTTTGTATGTATGACTTCCGGGCTGTTTGGCCGTGGTCTAAGTGAAACTTGTGTTCCAGTAGAACTCTACTTCGCGGCGACTTCTCTGTTACTGAATCAGTAACAGAGAAGACGCCGCGAAGGAGAGTTCTACGCTCTTGTCGCCGCTCGGACCTGAACCACTGAAGATATCGACCGCAGTGATCGACGAAACGTCTGGAACACAAGTTTCACTTAGACCACGGCCAAACAGCCCGGAAGCAATACATACAACATGCAACGCCGGCCGTGAAAGCCTTAGAGTTTAGATATATATATATATATATATATACTTATGTCAAGAGATACTAACAAAATGTTTTACCTAGTGAGACGATTGAACAGAGCGTCAAGAAGTAACAAACATACACACATACACACAAACTTTCGCGTTTATAATATTAGGATTATATCCTGGTTATTACTTTTATCTATGGTACTTCTGCGTTATAGTATTTGCTCGTCGAGTATCGGATGCGCCTTGATACGACGATAAGATAAGATAGTTTTATTATATATGTTGTTGATAGATAATATAAGAATATTACGCAAATTTAGCATGATATAGTAATATAAGTTTTCAGACTGAAATAGTCTAACAATTGATATTGATATTTGAACAAAAATGATATTTAACGTAAGTGTCTGGATATCCCACGGGAACATCAATTATGTTTGGGATGAAAAGTAGCCTGTGTGTTCATCTATAGAGTCTAAACTATATCCATACCAAATTTAATGGAAATCGGTGTAGCCGTTTGAGAGTGAAGAAGTAAAAAACACACACACCTACAAACTGTCGCCTTTATAATATTAGTGGGATATGCAATTTTTAGACTACATTCGGAGACACTGATAGTTTGAAAACTCAGACACAAGGGGATGACCATCCCCAATTTGCCAACGGTCTGGCATGGAGTATTGTTTGTAAAACTGTCACCAAACACATATACATATAACACATAGTGTGTTCAGGCAGCAGTCCTTGAGAGCAAGTGAGCATTCTAGATCTAGCGTGTTAACATCTTCGACCACATCGTCACTGACCATCAAGTGAGATAGTGGTCAAACGCTAGATCTATACAGTATAAGAAAAATAAAAAACATAATAGTGGAAATTTCATGCAAATCCATTCAGCCGTCTCAGGGTGAAGGCGTAACAAACATACAAACGACAAACATTCGCCGTTTTAATATTAGTGTGATATTTTTCTCTCTGAACAAAAGGTCTGTTCCAGTTATGGGAATGTAATAGACTAATTTGCCGTGGTGGTACCGGCCTAGAATAGTACTCCCCCATCTCTTCTCGTGGGTGCAGTAAGAGTCGGCTAAGGGATCACGTACCAGAAGGTGGGCAGCAGCGCCTTCTGAGGATTGTAAATCATACTGCGCTCGCCAACCCGCATGCCAAGCGTGGCGAGTATTGGCAAATCCCCCCTATATGGGGGAGGCATATGTCCAGCAGTGGACGCACATGGCTGAGAGAAGAAGAAGAAGAAGAATAGACTGATTATTCTATTAACGTTTCCATCAAACGACAAAGGGTCAGCTTTAATGTAATCCGTAAAGCTCCACGTCCCGTTTACTTCCCATCCCTTGATGAATGTTGTCACGTTATTAAACTTTACATTAACCGCTGTGGACTCCATAATGAGGTCGGAGCTTAGCTGGTCCTTTACATAGTAGAAATTCGTTACCACATAATGAATCTCCGGGAATTCACTAGTTACAATAAGGATAATAGAAATATCTATGAAAACTTCATTGAGCGACTCGAATAAGCCAGCGACCATGGTGGCTATACTAGCAGATAATCCTACTAACATTATAAATTCGAAAGTTTGTTTGTTACCACTTCACGCTCAAACGGCTACACCGATTTCGATGAAGTTTGGTATGGAGATAGCTTATAACCTCGATTAACACATAGGTTTATTTTCATCATCACCATCATCACCGTTTTTTCACATTTTTCATCACCACGCGGGTACAGTCGCGGGGCGCAGCTAGTTAAGTAAATATATGTGTTGTGTTTCCAATGCCGAGGGGTTAAATACATTATAAATAGTTCAGGGAATACTATAGACGAAATATGGTGTAACGCCATCGACAAGATGAATAGAGTGAAATTAAGTTTCCAGTTTGCCGATCAGCACGTGTGTCGATCGACATATATAGATGACTAGCTGCGCCCCGTGGTTATACCCGCGTGGTGATGATTGATGATGATGATGATGATGAAGAGTAGCCTATGTGTTTAATCCAGGGTCTAAACAATCTCCATACCATATTTCATCGAAATTAAACGTTTAAAGAGGTAACAAACATACAAACATTCACACTTACACACATACACACAAACTTTCGCATTTATAATATTAGTAGGATAGGATATGATGATTTACTGCATGGTGGTCTTTAGGTGAAAGGCGAATCGTAACTGGAAGATATTTTTACTTCACATAATGCGCTGTTGTGGTTAAATTAGACCGACGCTCGAGAATATTGAGATCAATAATTGTCACGAAAAAAACAATAGGTCTCTTCTGAACCAAATTGCGCTAAAAACAATAAGAAAAAACATTGAACTTTAACTTTTACGTCTGCTACTAGGTCAAACTTCCAAGAACACCTAAACTTTTAACCCAATTTTGTTATAATAAAATTGACCCCGAATACGGAAAGGCTCGTTCGATAAAAGCTCTTAACTTAACAGCCTCCGGACAAAAGGTTTTTTTGTTAACTTCCTGTTCATCAAGTACTCTTGTTATTGGCTCAATTCTGTATATTTTTGAACCTACATCATTGTGATATATCGATAACATAAGGTACGTACCAACCAGCGTACTATATATAATTGTATGCTTGCCCTGTTTAAAACCAGTTACTCGCTGTTGTCATTTACTCCCGCAGTTATGTATATAGTAAGACACTTCACTTCATTTAGTATAGTCTTATTAAATCTGATTTAGATCATGTTATAGTGCTCACTACTCATCATCATCATCATCATCTCAGCCATAGTACCTCCACAGCTGGAAATAAGTCTCCCCCATTGATTTCCACAAGGACCGGTTGGAAGCGGCCCGCATCCAGCCCTTTCCTGCGGTCTTAGTCAGGTCGCAGACATATGTCCAGCAGTGGACGTCCTACCGACGCTGAGTTTTTATTTATTTTTAAATCACACTCATACCCCCGCACTAGGATTCCCTGTATCGCGGGAGGCATGGACACACACAATCACAGCACACAAACATCCAAGACCCGGGACAAACATCTACACTCATCGCACAAATGTTTGCCCCTGCCGGGATTCGAACCCAGGGTCGCGGTGACACAGAAGTCATTTCGATGACACAAACCACTACGCTATGGGACCGTCAAAATTGAGTATAGTCTTATTAAATCTGATTTAGATCATGTTATTAGTGCTCATTACTCATCATCATCATGTCAGCAATAGGACCTCCACTGCTGGACATAGGTCTCCCCTATTTCCACAAGGACCGGTTGGAAGCGGCCCGCATCCAGCCTTTTCCTTCGATCTTAGTCAGGTCGCAGGCATGTCCAGCAGTGGACGTCCTAACGCTGAGATTATGAAGCAATTTATACGTAGACCCTACAACGGGATTTTAAAACTCCCACAGTAACGGGATCAACGGGATATAATTTTACTATGCACCCGAACGAAGTCAGGACGGGCAGCTGAAAGCAAAAAAACCAAATGTAATGTCAATTAGAATAAGCAAGTAAATAATCTCCTTGTAGCTAAACTACAGGCTTCAAATCACCCGTGGGATAGGTACCAGGATAGAGCACAGTTCGACGGAGTACAGAATTACTGATAAAACGATAATTGAATAAATTATTAATCCTTAATGAATACATTATTGAATAATTATTAATACTTAATAATACAATTACTGGCTAATTCTACAACATCATACTAGTATTTAAAGGCGAAAGTGTGTTGTAAACTAGGTAAGCATAAATAGAAAACAATAAACTTATCAAATCCAATTTGCCATTACCCAGTATGCACATTAACCCCTACACCCTATTTCCCTTCTCACTACCGTCATGGATTGTTGACTCTGACTCTGGCGGATGGTCACTTCCATTAACCCATTGTATCCAGCATTAACTATGCATGCGCTCACTATTTCCAACTATTTTCATTTGTAAGCCTCAATTTTTAGATTGTTATGTTGCTAGGGTTTAAAGTGATGACTTTTTTTTAAATTTCCTGTGTCGCGGAAAGCATGGACACCACACACACACACAATCACAGCACACAAACACCCAAGACCCAGGACAAACATCTACATTCATCGCACAAATATTTGCCCCTGCCGGGATTCGTACCCAGGGTCCCGGAGACACAGAAGTCATGTCACTGACACTAACCACTGCGCCACGGCGACCGTCGTCTTTGTTATTCGTTGTTGACTTTGTTATTTTAGTATGAACTTCTGTGGTTTTATATGTTCACATATTTTTGACAGCAGATCTTTGTATAGATATACAAACCCACTGATCTCCACAAATAAAACTTCCTAGACAAATCTGATCTAATACTCTCACTAGCAACACGCCAGCAAGTAGTCTAATCAAAACCTTCAACTTAACTCCACCCTCAGATTAACACCAACAAATGATTTGCAGGAAATGTATTTTTAATTCCGTCCATTGACGCAGATGCGCTTACCCGATTAATCATCAAAAAAACAAAAATATGGACACATCAAAATGACTAATTTGTCTGTGTGATCGAATGATGTTTTGTATTGCCATATTCAAAAATATCAGACAAATTTAAATTTGTCTGTGTGATCGAATGATGTTTTGTATTGCCATTTATTCACAAATATGAGACAAATTTAAGATTCCAATCTGTAAATTTCAACAAGACGAAAGTATTCAAATTCCAATATCGTGTTTTCTACCACAATTTTATTCTGCAACCTCGCAAAAGTGATACAGCACCTGCTTTCCCTTGGATGAAAATCATATTCCGACTTATTCCGTACAGCGTGAAAAGCAATCTACACCGATTACAGTGTTGCCAATCTAGTATATACTTTATCTTAGGTAACTTACGTGCGAAAGTTGTTCTGGATGCGGTTATCAAAACGTGTATAGTTATAACAGAGCTGGGAAGCGAAAAACTCTTGTTTCGACGCTCCGCTGCAATTGCGTTGGTAATTTTATGAGAAGCACAGTGTTTCATGAAAACAGTAAGGTTCCTAAATGAACCCAACTTGATAGACATCTGAATACGCATCTTTTTTATGGCGTAGAGTCTAGCTATTCGGGCGAAATAAAGTTAGCTAACATTTTTTCCCATCTTCGAGAAACGCAACCGCTGTGAATATTCGTGATTTGAGTGTCTGTCTCTAAATATCAGGTATATATACCTATACTATACTACCTAGACTAAGACAGTACAATGTCTAAGGAAGATATAGGGAGTAATTTAACTACCGAATTTTATTTGTGAATACAGATTCGAATCTCTTTCCATATAGGGTACACCATCAGCTTAAAAATTTTCAAACTTCAAGTCGTAGGTACCTCAACCACAGGATTTTGTTACGGATTTATTTTTAATTTTTGTTACTACCCAGAATTGAATATATTTTACTACTAACAACCAACCAATGTAGTCAGTAGATAATCCAACAACCAATTTCGCTGGTAAGTACTCACACGAATTCACAGCGCCGCGCCATTCACGTACCACACGCGGTCAAAATTAAATAGTTGGCTTACTGGAAATTGTCCAATGTCGAGGATACGCTTCCGCCAAATGAATTCCTAGATGTCAAAATTGGGTTTCGATATTTTCGCGGCTACGGACGATCAAAAAAGAAAAAGTGGCTTCATGACCTACTGCTAAAACTCCAATTATATTTGAGTTTTAGTGCTCCCCGCACGATTTCATGCAAGTTGAGTTTCTGTTAGTTACACTGTACGAATTTCAGTAGGTACCTAGGTGCTATTACTAAGTTATTCACCGCCGCAACTTAGTAAGCTGCAAGTAGGCCCCGCCGACTATCCAAGGTTATAGTTGAGTACCGGTGTGAAGTTAGCGGCCAAAAGTTAGCGGCCTTCGATAACCCGACCAAATGAAGAAGTCGCACATTAAAAAATATCTACTATAATATATAAACGAAAAGACGAAATAAAGAGAAGTGGGAGATGGAGTAAGATTCAAGGGTGAATCGTATGTTACTAAAAGAACGCCGGGCGTACAAGTGCGAAAAAGTCGTTAGATCTTTGGCCTCTCGGTGTTATCCTGCAGATTTGACCGTGTTATCGAAAAGGTATCAACTTGCGAATGGTACCGTTAGATAGCTCTTGTAATAGGCTTTCAAAAACATATTGTGAAAATTAGTGCAGACGTTTGCAAGAGTCCAAAAATATTAATTTTTTATTAGCCGCTAGTTTGCCCACGAAGATTTGACCGTGTTATCGACAAGGTATCAACTTGCGAGTAATACTTTTAGATAGCTCTTGTGATGTTCTTTCTAAGGTATATCATGAAAATTAGTGCAGACGTTCGCAAAAGTCGAAAAAGTCCATTTTATTTAAAAAAATTGAGATTTTTGCAGATTTGACCATGTTATCGAAAAGGTATCAACTTGCGAATGGTACCGTTAGATAGCTCTTGTAATAGGCTTTCAAAAACATATTGTGAAAATTAGTGCAGACGTTTGCAAGAGTCCAAAAATATTAATTTTTTATTAGCCGCTAGTTTGCCCACGAAGATTTGACCGTGTTATCGACAAGGTATCAACTTGCGAGTAATACTGTTAGATAGCTTTTGCGATGTACGTTCTAACGTATATCGTGAAAATTAGTGCAGACGTTCGCAAAAGTCGTAAAAGTCCGTTTTACTTAAAAAAATTGAGATTTTTGCAGATTTGACCATGTTATCGAAAAGGTATCAACTTGCGAATGGTACCGTTAGATAGCTCTTGTAATAGGCTTTCAAAAACATATTGTGAAAATTAGTGCAGACGTTTGCAAGAGTCCAAAAATATTAATTTTTTATTAGCCGCTAGTTTGCCCACGAAGATTTGACCGTGTTATCGACAAGGTATCAACTTGCGAGTAATACTTTTAGATAGCTCTTGTGATGTTCTTTCTAAGGTATATCATGAAAATTAGTGCAGACGTTCGCAAAAGTCGAAAAAGTCCATTTTATTTAAAAAATTTGAGATTTTTGCAGATTTGACCATGTTATCGAAAAGGTATCAACTTGCGAATGGTACCGTTAGATAGCTCTTGTAATAGGCTTTCAAAAACATATTGTGAAAATTAGTGCAGACGTTTGCAAGAGTCCAAAAATATTAATTTTTTATTAGCCGCTAGTTTGCCCACGAAGATTTGACCGTGTTATCGACAAGGTATCAACTTGCGAGTAATACTGTTAGATAGCTTTTGTGATGTACGTTCTAACGTATATCGTGAAAATTAGTGCAGACGTTCGCAAAAGTCGTAAAAGTCCGTTTTACTTAAAAAAATTGAGAGTTTTGCAGATTTGACCATGTTATCGAAAAGGTATCAACTTGCGAATGGTACCGTTAGATAGCTCTTGTAATAGGCTTTCAAAAACATATTGTGAAAATTAGTGCAGACGTTTGCAAGAGTCCAAAAATATTATTTTTTTATTAGCCGCTAGTTTGCCCACGAAGATTTGACCGTGTTATCGACAAGGTATCAACTTGCGAGTAATACTGTTAGATAGCTTTTGCGATGTACGTTCTAACGTATATCGTGAAAATTAGTGCAGACGTTCGCAAAAGTCGTAAAAGTCCGTTTTACTTAAAAAAATTGAGATTTTTGCAGATTTGACCATGTTATCGAAAAGGTATCAACTTGCGAATGGTACCGTTAGATAGCTCTTGTAATAGGCTTTTAAAAACATATTGTGAAAATTAGTGCAGACGTTTGCAAGAGTCCAAAAATATTAATTTTTTATTAGCCGCTAGTTTGCCCACGAAGATTTGACCGTGTTATCGACAAGGTATCAACTTGCGAGTAATACTGTTAGATAGCTTTTGCGATGTACGTTCTAACGTATATCGTGAAAATTAGTGCAGACGTTCGCAAAAGTCGTAAAAGTCCGTTTTACTTAAAAAAATTGAGATTTTTGCAGATTTGACCATGTTATCGAAAAGGTATCAACTTGCGAATGGTACCGTTAGATAGCTCTTGTAATAGGCTTTCAAAAAAATATTGTGAAAATTAGTGCAGACGTTTGCAAGAGTCCAAAAATATTAATTTTTTATTAGCCGCTAGTTTGCCCACGAAGATTTGACCGTGTTATCGACAAGGTATCAACTTGCGAGTAATACTGTTAGATAGCTTTTGGGATGTACGTTCTAACGTATATCGTGAAAATTAGTGCAGACGTTCGCAAAAGTCGTAAAAGTCCGTTTTACTTAAATAAATTGAGATTTTTGCAGATTTGACCATGTTATCGAAAAGGTATCAACTTGCGAATGGTACCGTTAGATAGCTCTTGTAATAGGCTTTCAAAAACATATTGTGAAAATTAGTGCAGACGTTTGCAAGAGTCCAAAAATATTAATTTTTTATTTGCCGCTAGTTTGCCCACGAAGATTTGACCGTGTTATCGACAAGGTATCAACTTGCAAGTAATACTGTTAAATAGCATTTGTGATGTACGATCTAACGTATATCGTGAAAATTAGTGCAGACGTTCGCAAAAGTCGAAAAAGTCCGTTTTACTTAAATAAATTGAGATTTTTGCAGATTTGACCATGTTATCGAAAAGGTATCAACTTGCGAATGGTACCGTTAGATAGCTCTTGTAATAGGCTTTCAAAAACATATCGTGAAAATTAGTGCAGACGTTCGCAAAAGTCGTAAAAGTCCGTTTTACTTAAAAAAATTGAGAGTTTTGCAGATTTGACCATGTTATCGAAAAGGTATCAACTTGCGAATGGTACCGTTAGATAGCTCTTGTAATAGGCTTTCAAAAACATATTGTGAAAATTAGTGCAGACGTTTGCAAGAGTCCAAAAATATTATTTTTTTATTAGCCGCTAGTTTGCCCACGAAGATTTGACCGTGTTATCGACAAGGTATCAACTTGCGAGTAATACTATTAGATAGCTTTTGCGATGTACGTTCTAACGTATATCGTGAAAATTAGTGCAGACGTTCGCAAAAGTCGTAAAAGTCCGTTTTACTTAAAAAAATGTGATTTTTGCAGATTTGACCATGTTATCGAAAAGGTATCAACTTGCGAATGGTACCGTTAGATAGCTCTTGTAATAGGCTTTCAAAAACATATTGTAAAAATTAGTGCAGACGTTTGCAAGAGTCCAAAAATATTAATTTTTTATTAGCCGCTAGTTTGCCCACGAAGATTTGACCGTGTTATCGACAAGGTATCAACTTGCGAGTAATACTGTTAGATAGCTCTTGTGATGTTCTTTCTAAGGTATATCATGAAAATTAGTGCAGACGTTCGCAAAAGTCGAAAAAGTCAATTTTATTTAAAAAATTTGAGATTTTTGCAGATTTGACCATGTTATCGAAAAGGTATCAACTTGCGAATGGAACCGTTAGATAGCTCTTGTAATAAATAGGCTTTCAAAAACATATTGTGAAAATTAGTGCAGACGTTTGCAAGAGTCCAAAAATATTAATTTTTTATTAGCCGCTAGTTTGCCCACGAAGATTTGACCGTGTTATCGACAAGGTATCAACTTGCGAGTAATACTGTTAGATAGCTTTTGTGATGTACGTTCTAACGTACATCGTGAAAATTAGTGCAGACGTTCGCAAAAGTCGAAAAAGTCCGTTTTACTTAAATAAATTGAGATTTTTGCAGATTTGACCATGTTATCGAAAAGGTATCAACTTGCGAATGGTACCGTTAGATAGCTCTTGTAATAGGCTTTCAAAAACATATCGTGAAAATTAGTGCAGACGTTCGCAAAAGTCGTAAAAGTCCGTTTTACTTAAAAAAATTGAGAGTTTTGCAGATTTGACCATGTTATCGAAAAGGTATCAACTTGCGAATGATACCGTTAGATAGCTCTTGTAATAGGCTTTCAAAAACATATTGTGAAAATTAGTGCAGACGTTTGCAAGAGTCCAAAAATATTATTTTTTTATTAGCCGCTAGTTTGCCCACGAAGATTTGACCGTGTTATCGACAAAGTATCAACTTGCGAGTAATACTATTAGATAGCTTTTGCGATGTACGTTCTAACGTATATCGTGAAAATTAGTGCAGACGTTCGCAAAAGTCGTAAAAGTCCGTTTTACTTAAAAAAATTGAGATTTTTGCAGATTTGACCATGTTATCGAAAAGGTATCAACTTGCGAATGGTACCGTTAGATAGCTCTTGTAATAGGCTTTCAAAAACATATTGTGAAAATTAGTGCAGACGTTTGCAAGAGTCCAAAAATATTAATTTTTTATTAGCCGCTAGTTTGCCCACGAAGATTTGACCGTGTTATCGACAAGGTATCAACTTGCGAGTAATACTTTTAGATAGCTCTTGTGATGTTCTTTCTAAGGTATATCATGAAAATTAGTGCAGACGTTCGCAAAAGTCGAAAAAGTCCATTTTATTTAAAAAATTTGAGATTTTTGCAGATTTGACCATGTTATCGAAAAGGTATCAACTTGCGAATGGTACCGTTAGATAGCTCTTGTAATAGGCTTTCAAAAACATATTGTGAAAATTAGTGCAGACGTTTGCAAGAGTCCAAAAATATTAATTTTTTATTAGCCGCTAGTTTGCCCACGAAGATTTGACCGTGTTATCGACAAGGTATCAACTTGCGAGTAATACTGTTAGATAGCTTTTGTGATGTACGTTCTAACGTATATCGTGAAAATTAGTGCAGACGTTCGCAAAAGTCGTAAAAGTCCGTTTTACTTAAAAAAATTGAGAGTTTTGCAGATTTGACCATGTTATCGAAAAGGTATCAACTTGCGAATGGTACCGTTAGATAGCTCTTGTAATAGGCTTTCAAAAACATATTGTGAAAATTAGTGCAGACGTTTGCAAGAGTCCAAAAATATTATTTTTTTATTAGCCGCTAGTTTGCCCACGAAGATTTGACCGTGTTATCGACAAGGTATCAACTTGCGAGTAATACTGTTAGATAGCTTTTGCGATGTACGTTCTAACGTATATCGTGAAAATTAGTGCAGACGTTCGCAAAAGTCGTAAAAGTCCGTTTTACTTAAAAAAATTGAGATTTTTGCAGATTTGACCATGTTATCGAAAAGGTATCAACTTGCGAATGGTACCGTTAGATAGCTCTTGTAATAGGCTTTTAAAAACATATTGTGAAAATTAGTGCAGACGTTTGCAAGAGTCCAAAAATATTAATTTTTTATTAGCCGCTAGTTTGCCCACGAAGATTTGACCGTGTTATCGACAAGGTATCAACTTGCGAGTAATACTGTTAGATAGCTTTTGCGATGTACGTTCTAACGTATATCGTGAAAATTAGTGCAGACGTTCGCAAAAGTCGTAAAAGTCCGTTTTACTTAAAAAAATTGAGATTTTTGCAGATTTGACCATGTTATCGAAAAGGTATCAACTTGCGAATGGTACCGTTAGATAGCTCTTGTAATAGGCTTTCAAAAAAATATTGTGAAAATTAGTGCAGACGTTTGCAAGAGTCCAAAAATATTAATTTTTTATTAGCCGCTAGTTTGCCCACGAAGATTTGACCGTGTTATCGACAAGGTATCAACTTGCGAGTAATACTGTTAGATAGCTTTTGGGATGTACGTTCTAACGTATATCGTGAAAATTAGTGCAGACGTTCGCAAAAGTCGTAAAAGTCCGTTTTACTTAAATAAATTGAGATTTTTGCAGATTTGACCATGTTATCGAAAAGGTATCAACTTGCGAATGGTACCGTTAGATAGCTCTTGTAATAGGCTTTCAAAAACATATTGTGAAAATTAGTGCAGACGTTTGCAAGAGTCCAAAAATATTAATTTTTTATTTGCCGCTAGTTTGCCCACGAAGATTTGACCGTGTTATCGACAAGGTATCAACTTGCAAGTAATACTGTTAAATAGCATTTGTGATGTACGATCTAACGTATATCGTGAAAATTAGTGCAGACGTTCGCAAAAGTCGAAAAAGTCCGTTTTACTTAAATAAATTGAGATTTTTGCAGATTTGACCATGTTATCGAAAAGGTATCAACTTGCGAATGGTACCGTTAGATAGCTCTTGTAATAGGCTTTCAAAAACATATCGTGAAAATTAGTGCAGACGTTCGCAAAAGTCGTAAAAGTCCGTTTTACTTAAAAAAATTGAGAGTTTTGCAGATTTGACCATGTTATCGAAAAGGTATCAACTTGCGAATGGTACCGTTAGATAGCTCTTGTAATAGGCTTTCAAAAACATATTGTGAAAATTAGTGCAGACGTTTGCAAGAGTCCAAAAATATTATTTTTTTATTAGCCGCTAGTTTGCCCACGAAGATTTGACCGTGTTATCGACAAGGTATCAACTTGCGAGTAATACTATTAGATAGCTTTTGCGATGTACGTTCTAACGTATATCGTGAAAATTAGTGCAGACGTTCGCAAAAGTCGTAAAAGTCCGTTTTACTTAAAAAAATGTGATTTTTGCAGATTTGACCATGTTATCGAAAAGGTATCAACTTGCGAATGGTACCGTTAGATAGCTCTTGTAATAGGCTTTCAAAAACATATTGTAAAAATTAGTGCAGACGTTTGCAAGAGTCCAAAAATATTAATTTTTTATTAGCCGCTAGTTTGCCCACGAAGATTTGACCGTGTTATCGACAAGGTATCAACTTGCGAGTAATACTGTTAGATAGCTCTTGTGATGTTCTTTCTAAGGTATATCATGAAAATTAGTGCAGACGTTCGCAAAAGTCGAAAAAGTCAATTTTATTTAAAAAATTTGAGATTTTTGCAGATTTGACCATGTTATCGAAAAGGTATCAACTTGCGAATGGAACCGTTAGATAGCTCTTGTAATAAATAGGCTTTCAAAAACATATTGTGAAAATTAGTGCAGACGTTTGCAAGAGTCCAAAAATATTAATTTTTTATTAGCCGCTAGTTTGCCCACGAAGATTTGACCGTGTTATCGACAAGGTATCAACTTGCGAGTAATACTGTTAGATAGCTTTTGTGATGTACGTTCTAACGTACATCGTGAAAATTAGTGCAGACGTTCGCAAAAGTCGAAAAAGTCCGTTTTACTTAAATAAATTGAGATTTTTGCAGATTTGACCATGTTATCGAAAAGGTATCAACTTGCGAATGGTACCGTTAGATAGCTCTTGTAATAGGCTTTCAAAAACATATCGTGAAAATTAGTGCAGACGTTCGCAAAAGTCGTAAAAGTCCGTTTTACTTAAAAAAATTGAGAGTTTTGCAGATTTGACCATGTTATCGAAAAGGTATCAACTTGCGAATGATACCGTTAGATAGCTCTTGTAATAGGCTTTCAAAAACATATTGTGAAAATTAGTGCAGACGTTTGCAAGAGTCCAAAAATATTATTTTTTTATTAGCCGCTAGTTTGCCCACGAAGATTTGACCGTGTTATCGACAAAGTATCAACTTGCGAGTAATACTATTAGATAGCTTTTGCGATGTACGTTCTAACGTATATCGTGAAAATTAGTGCAGACGTTCGCAAAAGTCGTAAAAGTCCGTTTTACTTAAAAAAAATGAGATTTTTGCAGATTTGACCATGTTATCGAAAAGGTATCAACTTGCGAATGGTACCGTTAGATAGCTCTTGTAATAGGCTTTCAAAAACATATTGTAAAAATTAGTGCAGACGTTTGCAAGAGTCCAAAAATATTAATTTTTTATTAGCCGCTAGTTTGCCCACGAAGATTTGACCGTGTTATCGACAAGGTATCAACTTGCGAGTAATACTGTTAGATAGCTCTTGTGATGTTCTTTCTAAGATATATCATGAAAATTAGTGCAGACGTTCGCAAAAGTCGAAAAAGTCCATTTTATTTAAAAAATTTGAGATTTTTGCAGATTTGACCATGTTATCGAAAAGGTATCAACTTGCGAATGGTACCGTTAGATAGCTCTTGTAATAGGCTTTCAAAAACATATTGTGAAAATTAGTGCAGACGTT
Source organism: Apeira syringaria (assembly GCA_934044485.1). Classification (NCBI taxonomy): domain Eukaryota; kingdom Metazoa; phylum Arthropoda; class Insecta; order Lepidoptera; family Geometridae; genus Apeira; species Apeira syringaria. The sequence continues at coordinate 5,505,107 of OW203672.1, read as the reverse complement.
TGCAAGAGTCCAAAAATATTAATTTTTTATTAGCCGCTAGTTTGCCCACGAAGATTTGACCGTGTTATCGACAAGGTATCAACTTGCGAGTAATACTGTTAGATAGCATTTGTGATGTACGTTCTAACGTATATCGTGAAAATTAGTGCAGACGTTCGCAAAAGTGGAAAAAGTCCGTTTTACGTAAATAAATTGAGATTTTTGCAGATTTGACCATGTTATCGAAAAGGTATCAACTTGCAAATGGTACCGTTAGATAGCTCTTGTAATAGGCTTTCAAAAACATATTGTGAAAATTAGTGCAGACGTTTGCAAGAGTCCAAAAATATTTTTTTTTTATTAGCCGCTAGTTTGCCCACGAAGATTTGACCGTGTTATCGACAAGGTATCAACTTGCAAGTAATACTGTTAAATAGCATTTGTGATGTACGATCTAACGTATATCGTGAAAATTAGTGCAGACGTTCGCAAAAGTCGCAAAAGTCCGTTTTACTTAAATAAATTGAGATTTTTGCAGATTTGACCATGTTATCGAAAAGGTATCAACTTGCGAATAGTACCGTTAGATAGCTCTTGTAATAGGCTTTCAAAAACATATTGTGAAAATTAGTGCAGACGTTTGCAAGAGTCCAAAAATATTATTTTTTTATTAGCCGCTAGTTTGCCCACGAAGATTTGACCGTGTTATCGACAAGGTATCAACTTGCGAGTAAGACTGTTAGATAGCTTTTGCGATGTACGTTCTAACGTATATCGTGAAAATTAGTGCAGACGTTCGCAAAAGTCGAAAAAGTCCGTTTTACGTAAATAAATTGAGATTTTTGCAGATTTGACCATGTTATCGAAAAGGTATCAACTTGCGAATGGTACCGTTAGATAGCTCTTGTAATAGGCTTTCAAAAACATATTGTGAAAATTAGTGCAAACGTTCGCAAAAGTCGTAAAAGTCCGTTTTACTTTAAAAAATTGAGATTTTTGCAGATTTGACCATGTTATCGAAAAGGTATCAACTTGCGAATGGTACCGTTAGATAGCTCTTATAATAGGCTTTCAAAAACAAATTGTGAAAATTAGTGCAGACGTTTGCAAGAGTCCAAAAATATTAATTTTTTATTAGCCGCTAGTTTGCCCACGAAGATTTGACCGTGTTATCGACAAGGTATCAACTTGCGAGTAATACTGTTAGATAGCTCTTGTGATGTTCTTTCTAAGATATATCATGAAAATTAGTGCAGACGTTCGCAAAAGTCGAAAAAGTCCATTTTATTTAAAAAAATTGAGATTTTTGCAGATTTGACCATGTTATCGAAAAGGTATCAACTTGCGAATGGTACCGTTAGATAGCTCTTGTAATAGGCTTTCAAAAACATATTGTGAAAATTAGTGCAGACGTTTGCAAGAGTCCAAAAATATTAATTTTTTATTTGCCGCTAGTTTGCCCACGAAGATTTGAACGTGTTATCGACAAGGTATCAACTTGCGAGTAATACTGTAAGATAGCTCTTCTGATGTTCTTTCTAAGATATATCATGAAAATTAGTGCAGACGTTCGCAAAAGTCTAAAAAGGCCCTTTTATTTAAAAAATTGGAGATTTTTGCAGATTTGACCATGTTATCGAAAAGGTATCAACTTGCGAATGGTACCATTAGATAGCTCTTGTAATAGGCTTTCAAAAACATATTGTGAAAATTAGTGCAGACGTTTGCAAGAGTCCAAAAAGTCTGTTTTACTAAAAAAATTTAAGATTAAATTATAGAATTAAAAAAATTTAAAGAACGTTTGCATGCATGCCATGATACCTTCTCGATAACATGGTCGAATCTGCAAAAATCTTAATTTTTTTAAGTAAAACGGACTTTTTCGACACGCAACACGGTCAAATCTTCGTGGGCAAACTAGCGGCTAATAAAAAAATAATATTTTTGGACTCTTGCAAACGTCTGCACTAATTTTCACAATATGTTTTTGAAAGCCTATTACAAGAGCTATCTAACGGTACCATTCGCAAGTTGATACCTTTTCGATAACATGGTCAAATCTGCAAAAATCTTAAATTTTTTAAGTAAAACGGACTTTTTCGACTTTTGCAAACGTCTGCACTAATCTTCACAATGTGTTTTTGAGAGCCTATTTCAAGAGCTATCTAACGGTCTCATTCGCAAGTTGATACCTTTTCGACAACATGGTCAAATCTGCAAAAAACCTCAATTTTTTTAAGTAAAACGGACTTTTACGACTTTTGCGAACGTCTGCACTAATTTTTATGATAAACATTAGAAAGAACATCACAAGAGCTATCTTACAGTATTACTCGCAAGTTGATACCTTGTCGATAACACGGTCAAATCTTCGTTGGCAAGCTAGCGTTTAATAAAAAAATAATATTTTTGGACTCTTGCAAACGTCTGCACTCATTTTTACAATATGTTTTTGAAAGCCTATTACAAGAGCTATCTAACGGCACCATTTGCAAGTTGATACCTTTTCGATAACATAGTCAAATCTGAAAAAACTTAAATTTTTTTTTAAATAAAATTGACTTTTTTGACTTTTGCGAACGTCTGCACTAATTTTTATGATAAACCTTAAAAAGAACGTTACAAGAGCTATCACACAGTATTACTCGCAAGTTGATACCTTGTCGATAACACGGTCAAATCTTCGTGGGCAAACTAGCGGCTAATAAAAAATTAATATTTTTGGACTCTTGCATACGTCTGCACTAATTTTCACAATATGTTTTTGAAAGCCTATTACAAGAGCTATCTAACGGTACCATTCGCAAGTTGATGCCTTTTCGATAACATGGTCAAATCTGCAAAAATTTCAATTTTTTAAGTAAAACGGACTTTTACGTTTTTTGCGAACGTCTGCACTAATTTTCACGATATACGTTAGAACGTACATCGCAAAAGCTATCTAACAGTATTACTCGCAAGTTGATACCTTGTCGATAACACGGTCAAATTTTCGTGGGCAAACTAGCGGCTAATAAAAAAATAACATTTTTGGACTCTTGCAAACGTCTGCACTAATTTTCACAATATGTTTTTGAAAGCCTATTACAAGAACTATCTAACAGTACCATTCGCAAGTTGATACCTTTTCGATAACATGTTCAAATCTGCAAAAATCTTAAATTTTTTAAGTTAAACGGACGTTTTCGACTTTTGCAAACGTCTTCACTAATCTTCACAATATGTTTTTGAAAGCCTATTACAAGGGCTATCGAACGGTACCATTCGCAAGTTGATACCTTTTCGACAACATGGTCAAATCTGCAAAAAACCTCAATTTTTTAAAGTAAAACGGACTTTATACGACTTTTGCGAACGTCTGCACTAATTTTCATGATATATCTTAGAAAGAACATCACAAGAGCTATCTAACAGTATTACTCGCAAGTTGATACCTTGTCGATAACACGGTCAAATCTTCGTGGGCAAACTAGCGGCTAATAAAAAAATAATATTTTTGGACTCTTGCAAACGTCTGCACTAATTTTCACAATATGTTTTTGAAAGCCTATTACAAGAGCTATCTAACGGTACCATTCGCAAGTTGATACCTTTTCGATAACATGGTCAAATCTGCAAAAATCTAAATTTTTTTAAGTAAAACGGACTTTTTCGACTTTTGCGAACGTCTGCACTAATTTTCACGATATACGTTAGAACGTACATCATAAAAGCTATCTAACAGTATTACTCGCAAGTTGATACCTTGTCAATAACACGGTCAAATCTTCGTGGGCAAACTAGCGGCTAATAAAAAATTAATATTTTTGGACTCTTGCAAACGTCTGCACTAATTTTCACAATATGTTTTTGAAAGCCTATTACAAGAGCTATCTAACGGTACCATTCGCAAGTTGATACCTTTTCGATAACATGGTCAAATCTGCAAAAATCTCAATTTATTTAAGTAAAACGGACTTTTACGACTTTTGCGAACGTCTGCACTAATTTTCACGATATACGTTAGAACGTACATCACAAAAGCTATCTAACAGTATTACTCGCAAGTTGATACCTTGTCGATAACACGGTCAAATCTTCGTGGGCAAACTAGCGGCTAATAAAAAAATAATATTTTTGGACTCTTGCAAACGTCTGCACTAATTTTCACAATATGTTTTTGAAAGCCTATTACAAGAGCTATCTAACGGTTCCATTCGCAAGTTGATACCTTTTCGATAACATGGTCAAATCTGCAAAAATCTCAAATTTTTTAAATAAAATGGACTTTTTCGACTTTTGCGAACGTCTGCACTAATTTTCACGATATACGTTAGAACGTACATCACAAATGCTGTTTAACAGTATTACTTGCAAGTTGATACCTTGTCGATAACACGGTCAAATCTTCGTGGGCAAATTAGCGGCTAATAAAAAATTAATATTTTTGGACTCTTGCAAACGTCTGCACTAATTTTCACAATATGTTTTTGAAAGCTTATTACAAGAGCTATCTAACGGTACCATTATCAAGTTGATACCTTTTCGATAACATGGTCAAATCTGCAAAAATCTCAATTTTTTTAAATAAAATGGACTTTTTCGACTTTTGCGAACGTCTGCACTAATTTTCATGATATATCTTAGAAAGAAAATCACAAGAGCTATCTAACAGTATTACTCGCAAGTTGATACCTTGTCGATAACACGGTCAAATCTTCGTGGGCAAACTAGCGGCTAATAAAAAAATATTATTTTTGGACTCTTGCATACGTCTGCACTAATTTTCACAATATGTTTTTGAAAGCCTATTACAATAGCTATCTAACGGTACCATTCGCAAGTTGATACCTTTTCGATAACATGGTCAAATCTGCAAAAATCTTAAATTTTTTAAGTAAAACGGACTTTTTCGACTTTTGCAAACGTCTGCACTAATCTTCACAATGTGTTTTTGAGAGCCTATTTCAAGAGCTATCTAACGGTCTCATTCGCAAGTTGATACCTTTTCGACAACATGGTCAAATCTGCAAAAAACCTCAATTTTTTTAAGTAAAACGGACTTTTACGACTTTTGCGAACGTCTGCACTAATTTTTATGATAAACATTAGAAAGAACATCACAAGAGCTATCTTACAGTATTACTCGCAAGTTGATACCTTGTCGATAACACGGTCAAATCTTCGTTGGCAAGCTAGCGTTTAATAAAAAAATAATATTTTTGGACTCTTGCAAACGTCTGCACTCATTTTTACAATATGTTTTTGAAAGCCTATTACAAGAGCTATCTAACGGCACCATTTGCAAGTTGATACCTTTTCGATAACATAGTCAAATCTGAAAAAACTTAAATTTTTTTTTAAATAAAATTGACTTTTTTGACTTTTGCGAACGTCTGCACTAATTTTTATGATAAACCTTAAAAAGAACGTTACAAGAGCTATCACACAGTATTACTCGCAAGTTGATACCTTGTCGATAACACGGTCAAATCTTCGTGGGCAAACTAGCGGCTAATAAAAAATTAATATTTTTGGACTCTTGCATACGTCTGCACTAATTTTCACAATATGTTTTTGAAAGCCTATTACAAGAGCTATCTAACGGTACCATTCGCAAGTTGATGCCTTTTCGATAACATGGTCAAATCTGCAAAAATTTCAATTTTTTAAGTAAAACGGACTTTTACGTTTTTTGCGAAAGTCTGCACTAATTTTCACGATATACGTTAGAACGTACATCGCAAAAGCTATCTAACAGTATTACTCGCAAGTTGATACCTTGTCGATAACACGGTCAAATTTTCGTGGGCAAACTAGCGGCTAATAAAAAAATAACATTTTTGGACTCTTGCAAACGTCTGCACTAATTTTCACAATATGTTTTTGAAAGCCTATTACAAGAACTATCTAACAGTACCATTCGCAAGTTGATACCTTTTCGATAACATGTTCAAATCTGCAAAAATCTTAAATTTTTTAAGTTAAACGGACGTTTTCGACTTTTGCAAACGTCTTCACTAATCTTCACAATATGTTTTTGAAAGCCTATTACAAGGGCTATCGAACGGTACCATTCGCAAGTTGATACCTTTTCGACAACATGGTCAAATCTGCAAAAAACCTCAATTTTTTAAAGTAAAACGGACTTTATACGACTTTTGCGAACGTCTGCACTAATTTTCATGATATATCTTAGAAAGAACATCACAAGAGCTATCTAACAGTATTACTCGCAAGTTGATACCTTGTCGATAACACGGTCAAATCTTCGTGGGCAAACTAGCGGCTAATAAAAAAATAATATTTTTGGACTCTTGCAAACGTCTGCACTAATTTTCACAATATGTTTTTGAAAGCCTATTACAAGAGCTATCTAACGGTACCATTCGCAAGTTGATACCTTTTCGATAACATGGTCAAATCTGCAAAAATCTAAATTTTTTTAAGTAAAACGGACTTTTTCGACTTTTGCGAACGTCTGCACTAATTTTCACGATATACGTTAGAACGTACATCATAAAAGCTATCTAACAGTATTACTCGCAAGTTGATACCTTGTCAATAACACGGTCAAATCTTCGTGGGCAAACTAGCGGCTAATAAAAAATTAATATTTTTGGACTCTTGCAAACGTCTGCACTAATTTTCACAATATGTTTTTGAAAGCCTATTACAAGAGCTATCTAACGGTACCATTCGCAAGTTGATACCTTTTCGATAACATGGTCAAATCTGCAAAAATCTCAATTTATTTAAGTAAAACGGACTTTTACGACTTTTGCGAACGTCTGCACTAATTTTCACGATATACGTTAGAACGTACATCACAAAAGCTATCTAACAGTATTACTCGCAAGTTGATACCTTGTCGATAACACGGTCAAATCTTCGTGGGCAAACTAGCGGCTAATAAAAAAATAATATTTTTGGACTCTTGCAAACGTCTGCACTAATTTTCACAATATGTTTTTGAAAGCCTATTACAAGAGCTATCTAACGGTTCCATTCGCAAGTTGATACCTTTTCGATAACATGGTCAAATCTGCAAAAATCTCAAATTTTTTAAATAAAATGGACTTTTTCGACTTTTGCGAACGTCTGCACTAATTTTCACGATATACGTTAGAACGTACATCACAAATGCTGTTTAACAGTATTACTTGCAAGTTGATACCTTGTCGATAACACGGTCAAATCTTCGTGGGCAAATTAGCGGCTAATAAAAAATTAATATTTTTGGACTCTTGCAAACGTCTGCACTAATTTTCACAATATGTTTTTGAAAGCTTATTACAAGAGCTATCTAACGGTACCATTATCAAGTTGATACCTTTTCGATAACATGGTCAAATCTGCAAAAATCTCAATTTTTTTAAATAAAATGGACTTTTTCGACTTTTGCGAACGTCTGCACTAATTTTCATGATATATCTTAGAAAGAAAATCACAAGAGCTATCTAACAGTATTACTCGCAAGTTGATACCTTGTCGATAACACGGTCAAATCTTCGTGGGCAAACTAGCGGCTAATAAAAAAATATTATTTTTGGACTCTTGCATACGTCTGCACTAATTTTCACAATATGTTTTTGAAAGCCTATTACAATAGCTATCTAACGGTACCATTTGCAAGTTGATACCTTTTCGATAACACGGTCAAATCTGCAGGATAACACCGAGAGGCCAAAGATCTAACGACTTTTTCGCACTTGTACGCCCGGCGTTCTTTTAGTAACATACGATTCACCCTTGAATCTTACTCCATCTCCCACTTCTCTTTATTTCGTCTTTTCGTTTATATATTATAGTAGATATTTTTTAATGTGCGACTTCTTCATTTGGTCGGGTTATCGAAGGCCGCTAACTTTTGGCCGCTAACTTCACACCGGTTAGTTGAGTAGCGATAAAAAAATCGGGTTAAGTCCGAGGTTATATTAAATCTAAGTGGTGTTCCGTAGTTTTCATGCACACCACTTTGAGCAGTTTCTACACCTAGATGGAATATAAAAATCGGTCTAACACTGATAATGATAAGGCACATGTCGTACCATATCGTGTCGTTATCATTTTGTGTCGCGTCAATTTGTTTTATTATGATCCATACAGTTATACTAATTGTCCAGAAACCATAATCTAGGTCAAGCGTAGTCCATACGGATACACCGGTAGTATGACAGAAACCCCATTCCTATAATATACAATAAAAAGGCAATTGCCTTTATTGTTAATAGCAGAAAACTTAATTAATTTTTAACCGTATCAAGATGAGTTAAGGATGTATTTAGCTTCGTACTAAGAAGGTACTGCCTACATAGTTAGATGCATCTATGTAGTATTCGTGTAGTACGAGTAGTAGTACTGTAGTACTGACATATTGACTTATATTATACTTATACTATAAAAAACTAACGTCATTTTATTATGAAAACGGAAACATGCAAGTTCGTTCCATTTGCGTTCCGTTTTTCCATTCTGCGCTCTTTTTCAAAGAGCGCAGATAGGCTAAAACTCTTCTCTGCTTCTAGCTCTGTTAACCCTTAGTGCGCCTGGAACAAAATAATTCTATAAAGTCAAAGTCAAAATTGTTAATTGAATTTAGATATCCAGGCTGCACTTATGAAGAACGTCAAAAGATTTAATAAATATGTACTTGCATTTTGAAGCAATGATAGCTCAACGGGGGGAGAGTCGGCTGTCAAACTGACGGACTCTGGTTCGATCCCCAACAGCTTGAGCTTCCGGTGAAGGTAACACTTTATGAATGTATAAAACACGGGAATTACTCACGTAATAAGTCAGAGTGTTCCGACTATAGTTTCAACCACATTCGGTGGTCTTTTTCAAGGAGAATACGCGGCGCTCGCGGACGCGGTCGCAGTTCGCCTAGTACTGATACTAGTAGCACCACTGATAGTCGGTAACACTGTTATCGAATTCCCAGCATGGAGGGTACTTTCGAGTACCCGCCTGGCTAGCTATCACCCTCAAGTTTGAAAAATTGTCACCAAAACATAGAACCACCAGAACATATAGTGTGTTCAGGCAGCAGACTTTGAGAGCCAATGAGCATTCTAGGTCTAGCGTGATAACATCTTCGACCACATCGTCACTGACCATCAAGTGAGATAGTGGTCAAACGCTAGATCTATATAGTATAAAAAACTTATATGAACCGATCTAAAAAAGCGTGAACCGCCGAATAATGAAACACCAAAATCCTGATCACCAATATGCCTTGTACATTTTTATCTACAGTACCGATAAGCAGACACTTTCTACAGCATAAAGAGCGTTCTGATGATCGGACGAAGCGGATACTCGATTGCGCAAACCGGATGTCGTCATGTTAGATCGACCGAACCCACTGATTTTTTTGAAAGTTTTTGTATAGCATATTGTGCCGCTATCAAAATAGTGACTTTTTTAGCTGTTGCGTAGCTTCTATCGCGGGCCTTGAGCGTGGAGACAGAATCCAGAAATTCCGTAACGAAAATAACCTAACACCCCCCACTCCGATCGGCACAGCGGTGATACTTTTTAGTTTTGCCATCTATCGATGAATAGCAGAACTTTTAATGACTTTTTTGAAATATCACGCTTGTCTGTTTAGTTCAGCAACTCGCCTCTAGGTCGCATTGGTTGTATCGGCGTTACTGCACTAGTTAATAATATTTTAATTGCATAAGTTGATAAAAAATGCTATGCAATAGCTTTACCGCGGCAGTCCCCGAGTGCCACACGTCTTTTTAAAAAAAATCTATTAACATTCACACAAGGTATTCAGGTCCCAAACTAGGCAGAGCCTGTACTATGGGAACCTGATGACTGATATATATACTTATATACATATACACACCCAGACACAGGTCAAATAGACATGTTCATACACACAAATGTTTGACCTGTCCGGGAATCGAACCCGGGACCAGCGGCTCAGAAGGCAGAGTGCTACCAACTGCGCCAACCGGCCAGTCAAATTCCTAGTTTATTTAAAAACAAATTCGGGCGCTATTTTGAAAGAAAGTAAGATAATTATATATATCTGTCATCAACACTACATTTAAAACAAACGAAAAGCACATTTAGGTAATACATACATTTAACATATAAGTATAAATCATTAAGGGTACACGAAAAAACATTTAAGATAATAGTATGATTTGACCAAAAAATAACCTATGACAGCTAAATACTAAATAGTTTTAATTGTAGTGTTGCGTAATGCCAGAAATGAGTCCCTACTCAGCGTTATGCGAGGGTTTGACAACCTTCGCGCTGATTTTGGAGGAGTGAAAAGTAGGCAATTTACTTAAACTGTAGGGAAAACCTCATCTTAAATGTAGTTAGTAACTAGATGTTACTAACTGGGTTATTGGAAGTAAGTACATTATGGTATGAATTAAGTAACGATATTAATGACTGTAAACTCTAAGGCTTTCACGGCCGGCGTTGCATGTTGTATGTATTGCTTCCGAGCTGTTTGGCCGTGGTCTATCAGTAACAGAGAAGACGCCGCGAAGGAGAGTTCTACGCTCTTGTCGCCGCTCGGACCTGAACCACTGAAGATGTCGACCGCAGTGATTGACGAAACGTCTGGAACACAAGTTTCACTTAGACCACGGCCAAACAGCCCGGAAGCAATACATACAACATGATATTAATGACACTGAAAGCTCAAGCTGAAGCTGATTTCCACATCAAAACAGGTACCGTAAGATTAACAGCCGAAATTAAAGCCGTATAGACAGGACTTATCCGATTATCTGCTCATACATTTTAATTAGCCAATCCATAGCGTCTTAATACAAATGCAAATTCTTCGGAATTGCATCCCTCGCGTGCAGGTGTTTTTAATCGTCAAAATTGCTCGAAAAACAGCTTCCACTCCAGAACAAAGGTAAGCGTCCTCGATCAGACCAGAACTGTGACTGGTTTAATTAAAACGGCCACGAGATACGTACTAACTGCTGTTTAATCTTTGGCACCAGGCTCAATTAAGACTTCCTGTGCGCAAGGCTGCCTCTGCAAAAGTATATTATTATTTAAGAAGGTATATTCATGTGTATTATAGGTTTGCTTTAAGGTAAAGGGCAGTAATAATAACTTCTATTAACTGCAAATATTAACTTACCTTAAGGCTTGGTGGTCAGAGTAAAACAAAATTACCAAAAAAGGATCCGACTTTAACTTCACTGAAAAGTGTGAAATAACTTGTTGAAGACGGTACCATTTTTAGGTAAAATTTTTTTTTTCACCCCTTTCAGTGACCTTTGCTACTCACGGGATCCATTGTCATTGTCTATGTTTACCGATTTCTCCACCCCCGCAACTATAATGTCATCGACGTATGTGTATCACTTTTCAGTTATTGGAGAGTAACTAAAAAACAGCTTGACCGATTTTCATCATCATCATCTCAGCCATAGGACGTCCACTGCTGGACATAGGCCTCCCCCATTGATTTCCACAAGGACCTGTTGGAAGCGGCCCGCATCCAGCCCTTGCCTGCGATCTTAGTCAGGTCGTCTGTCCACCTGGTCGGTGGCCGTCCTATGCTGCGCTTGCCAGTCCGTGGTCTCCATTCTAGAACTTTTCGGCCCCAACGGCCATCAGTTCTTCGAGCTATGTGCCCTGCCCATTGCCACTTCAACTTGCTAATCCGCTGGGCTATATCGGTGACTTGCGTTCTTCTACGGATCTCCTCATTTCTGATTCGATCACGTAGAGAAACCCCGAACATAGCCCTCTCCATAGCTCGTTGTGTGACTCTGAGCCTGCTCAGAAGGCCCATAGTCAGAGACCACGTTTCGGTTCCGTAAGTCATCACTGGTAACACACACTGTTCGAAGACTTTCGTTTTCAGGCATTGCGGTATTTTGGACGAGAAGACGTCTCGTAGCTTCCCGAACGCTGCCCAGCCGAGTTGAATTCGACGATTGGCCTCTTTCTCAAAGTTGGACTTACCTAATTGGACTGTATGTCCTAGGTAGACGTAATGGTCAACAACTTTGAGAATCGAGTTCCCAATTGATATGGGGGCGGGCGCAACATGGACATTCGACATAATTTTCGTCTTGTCCATGTTCATTTTAAGGCCCACCCTTAGGGAAACTCTGTTGAGGCCTTCGAGCATCGTGCTGAGGTCTTCCATCGATTCTGCCATGACCACGATATCGTCGGCAAACCGAAGGTGAGTGATGTACTCGCCGTTGATGTTGATGCCGAATCCTTGCCATTCCAAGAGCTTGAAGGCGTCTTCCAATGCGGCAGTGAACAGTTTCGGAGAAATAACGTCTCCCTGTCTCACGCCTCGTTGCAATGGAATCGCCTTCGAAATTTGCTCTTGTACTCGGACCGACATGGTGGCGTTATTGTACACACACTTCAACACTTCAATATACCGATGGTCAATACGGCAACGCTGGAGAGACTCAAGCACCGCCCACGTCTCGATCGAATCAAAGGCTTTCTCATAGTCCACAAACGCTAGACATAAGGGCAAGTTATACTCCTCGGTCTTCTGTATAACTTGCCGCAGCGTATGGATGTGGTCTATGGTGCTGAAGCCTTTTCGGAAACCGGCTTGTTCGGGAGGCTGGAAGTCATCAAACCTTCGTTCGAGACGATTCGCGATGACTCTTGAAAACAGCTTGTAAACATGGCTCAGAAGCGAAATGGGTCTGTAGTTCTTAAGCAATGTGTTGTCACCCTTCTTAAAGAACAACACCGCTACGCTTCTGTTCCATGCTTTCGGCGTTGAACCTTCGAGGACAACGGAATTAAAGAGCTTCTGAAGGACTTTCAGTATCGGTGAGCCACCCGCTTTCAGAAGCTCTGATGTGATTCCGTCGTCACCCGGCGCCTTGTTGTTCTTAAGCTGCTTCAGAGCCATCCTAATCTCGTACAGGCTGATGTCCGGGATGTCTTCGGTATAGTGTCGGGTTAGCTTGGCTCTTGGGTCTTTGGCCAAGCTATCAACAGGTTTAGCGACCGAAGTGTATAGCTGTCCATAGAACCTCTCAATCTCTCCAAGCACCTCTGCTTTGGTCGACGCTATACTGCCATCATCTCTCTTCAGCTTAGTCATCTGGCTTTGCCTAATAGACCGGTCTCTTGCAAACACTTTGGAGCCTTTTCTCCGTTCGATCGTATCTTTAATACGATTTGTATTAAAGGTACGGATGTCGTGTCGCAAGGATTTCCATATTCGTCTATTGAGCTGCCTATACGACGCAGCGTCATCGGATGATTGCAGTTGCAACGAGCGTCGTTCAGCCATGAGGTCAAGGGTATGGCTGGAGAGTTTTTGAGGTCCATTTGTACGGCGGGGTTTAAAGAACTTAGACCCCACTTCGTGGACAGTTTCTACAAGCCTGTTGTTGGTCTCGTCCACCGACGCAAAGTTCTCAAGGCAAGCAAAGCGATTGGATAGCTCAAGTTGAAAGCTCTCGGGGTTTTGAATATGGACATTTTGAGGCCGGAGCGTGGATTTCATCAAACGGGACCTCTCAAGTTTAACATTAATATTCAATATGCCTCTTACTATGCGGTGATCACTACCGGTTTTCACCATGTTGATCACAGAGACATCATTGAATATTTGTTTCTTGGTGGTCATGATGAAATCGATCTCATTTCTCGTGGAACCGTTCGGACTCAACCAGGTCCATTTCCTGTGAGGCGGCTTCTGGAAGAAAGAGTTCATCATAAAGAGTCCCTCTTTCTCCATGAAGTCGGCCAGCCTCTGTCCCCTGGGGTTCCGTTGTCCATAACCAAATTGCCCCACTCTCAACTCTCCACCTCTGACCGATTTTAATGATATTTAAATGGGACCACATGACACCAGTTTTCAAATAAAAAAAGAGGGACCGAAATCGGTTCACCCAGTCGAAAGTTATGAGGTAATAAACATAAAAAACATAAGTGTAGAATTCAGAACCTCCTTCTTTTTTGAAGTCGGTTAAAAAGACCGCGCCAACTGTTTGTCAAGTATTGTCGCGAATTTTATTGTACGGAAAATACATTTTTTTATTATTTTCCTGTTACAAGAGGCAACAGTCGACTATTGATTCATGAGAGACACAAATATATTTATTACAGGAAAGATTTATTTTTAATTTTATTGTGCACTCGTCGGCACTGTGTTTGTTTTGATAAGGCTTTGTTACGAGCAACGTGGTAGCGATTTTACAGCCCTCGTACATTTTTAATGGTTGTTGTATTTATTATTGATTTTCAGATCCGCACGCATATATCACTGAATACATTAAGATAGTACTTTTCTTAAAAAAACTCTTTTGTTTTCTAACAAATTACACCAGGGACTGTCAATCTGCGACTCGCGAGCCTAATGAGCCACATTATATTATTATATTTCATATAAAGTTTCATGGGCGATCATTAAATAGTTAGACTCAAAACCCATAAAACACTTTCTTCATCTCGGACCATACGCTATATATATTTATTGGGAATAGGCAGGCGTTTGAACACTATCTCACCTGATGTTAAATGACGATGCGGTCTAGGAAGGAGGGCGCCTGCCTAGAAGATACCTATTTACTCGTGACTTGAATATACCCAGGTCGTATTTTTGCGGAAATACAGTTTTTTTTAATTTTTTTTTTTTTATATTATAAGTTTGCGTTTGACAACTGTCTCACCTGATGTTAAGTGATGACGTTGTCTAGGATTTAGCACGCAAACCTAGAAGGTACCTATTCACTCGCGACTTGAAGACTCCAGGATTGTACATATCGGGAAACACAGACTCGGGCAACGAGTTCCATTCCATTCTTATGATTTAGGCAATGAGTTCCCATTCGTTAGCTGTACGCACTAAGAATGTGGAAGCAAAACGCTCTATCTATGCAAAGATATTGAAATCTCCACTGAGCTTAAAAATTTTTTTAGATATATATATGCGATATACAAATTTCCCATTAAGTTTTTTCTAAGATCATGGCCACTAATAGCACAAATCACTGAATTAACAAACGATATTAATAATATGATTTAAGTATATTTCTAATTATTTAATAATTCAGTAGTTTCTCAGAATAAAACAATGAATAAATTCAAAATCCATCTCCCTTGAAGATGCTAACATTGCTTACTGATTCACGATTGCAGATAAATTACTTACCTTCTCTATAACAAGGTGTCAGGTGTCGATTACCTTCCTAGTAGTACGCTAACGATTGGCACAGGTGTGTAGTTTATCATTCTATAAATTGTTGAGTTTATATGCATAGATGCATAATGCTAGGATTTAAAATAAAATATCAATTTACTGAACAGGTAAAATGCGCAATAATAGTCGTGCAGGAATGTAAAATGAAGCAAAATGAATCGTGTCATACGTCATTTCTACTTCTAGATTATTATGCGACCCGCAAAGAGCTATGAACTTAATGGCAGTGTTTATTAAGACTTGATAATGAGACCTGTCCATGGATCTTAGTATTGCAGCTAAAGAGGTAAACGAAAGGTAAGTTTGAGTCTGAAAACTATCGCAAGTTTCTTCCATAATTGTAATGTTACACAAACCGTCTAGGACTCACGTGGTAAACACTGGAAATTTACCACGTGAGTCCTAGTCGGTTTGTTACATTACAATTACGAAAGGTAAGTTCGTGTAGCAGAGATGCAAATGTGCAGGATCCATATGTGGTGTGACTAGAATTGCCAAGGTAAAGAATGAGTATATCAGAGGAAGCTCACCCGAAGCACCAGTGAATTAAAACCGTGAAATAACGCCAGTAGTAGGATATTAATTGGGTTTCAAGGATGACCGTCTAAACGAATAGTGTGTCTGGTGACAGTTTTTCACTTGAGAGTGGCGGCTAGCGAGGTCAGCTCAAGCCGGAGGCAGGAAGGAGAGAAACGACCCAGCGTATATCAGGTTGATAACTGACACTCCAACCGCTAAGCTATCATCATTATGAGAAGGAACTAAAAGCGTGTTATTATTATTTAAGTTACGTTTTAATATCAAAAACGGAACTAAGATAAAATTATGTAAGCATATATATATATATATATGGGATCTATACATATATAGGAAATCAGACAAGGGTATGTATGGACTGTGTGAAGAATGACATGTTTATCAAAGGTTTGTGATTGAGGCGACTAGTCATAAAACGGAACGAAGAATAAGGGCGAAAAGGAGAAAACACCCAATGTTTATAAAAATATTTTATACGTTTGAGAATTGTACTCGATGAGAACGACGATGAGCGAAATTGGAAACACGCTATACAGGATGGGGCAAATTTTTGGCCCCTTCATTACTAAAACTAGAAATGGCAATACATTCTTCTTTCATATAAAATAGAAGGTTTCTAAGAACAAAACCTTCTAACTACAAAAGAAAAGGGCAAATTTTTGGCTCCTTCAGGGTAGCTACCTTAGCTACCCTGAAGGAGCCAAAAATTTGCCCCACCCTGTATATAAAACGTCGACTGACTCTGAAGGACAGCAATAACAAAAATTATGTAACGCACTACAATTTGTAGGTTCACGAATACGTCCCCTACATGATTCATCAATCAGAGTTATTAGTGACAACAAAACTGAGGTATTATATATTTGTATTTTTCAACAAACTCTTTTTTCCCTTAGCTTGACGTAAACTACACACTGACCTAGTTACCTATTCATGTACACTGCGATTTATTGGCATATAATATAATTAAAAACTGAGGGAGTAAGACGGGCGGTTCTAAGACAGCATTTGTATTTTATTTATTACACTAGGATTCCCTGTGACACGGGAGGTCAATAATTAATTAAGCTTATTATAAAAAGCAAACGCCTAAAAATGATTATAGTATGGAAAAATAGTTTTGCTTTAATTTCTCCGAAGTTGAAGAATATTAAAGTGACTAAACAAAATTTAAAACAAAGCCATCATGAACAGCTAGTGGCACTAGAAAACTGTTAGTCATTCCAAGTAACGAGACGCTATTGTCTAGCTTTCACTAGATCTTAATAGACATAATGACTATTATTTATTTATTTAAATTACACTCATACCTCCGCACTAGGATTTCCTGTGTCTCGGGAGGCATGGACACACATAATCACTATGTTGATGTTGGTTAAATTTTTATCTTCTGTCTAAAAGTTTCTGAGATTCGCGTGTGCATACAAACAAACGAAAAAAATGGTTATTGTATTCTGTTCATCTCTTTTTGTAGTAGTTTACATTTTCAGACAACATTGTTTTGTACATATTTCTAAGTAGCACTGTAAGTCTAATACCACATTGTCACTGATCACCAAGTAAGATAGCGGGCAAACGCTAGATCTAGGTAGTACAATAAATAATCTTCTAAACTAACTTGGATTAGAATATTTGAAGGAAAAAAATCGGCTGCTAGTGGGACTTGAACCCACGACTACAGAATACCGTCCTGTAGCCGAATTTTTTTCCTTCAAATATTTGAACATAAGTTCGACCTAGCATCTAGTTAATGTACACAATAAAAACACTTAACTTGGATTAATTTATTAAAGTAATTTATTTTTATTCTTATGGATATATAATTTATTAGATAAAAATATAAAAATTAGCTGCGCCCCGCGGTTTTACCCGCATGGTGATGACTGATGATGATGAAAAATAGCCTGTGTGTTATTCCGGGACCTCAAGTAATATATAGTAGTATATATACCAAATTTTATTCAAATCCGTCCAGCCGTTTGAGCGTGATTAAGTAACAAACATCTATCCATCTATCCAAAGTTTCACATTTATAATATTGTAGTGGGATTGAAAATATTAATTGAAACAACATTTAGTTACAGATATAGAAAGTACAAAAGTAAAAATTTAAAAAAAAAAAAACAAACTTCGAAGCTCACTACGAGAAAACCGTAATATATGTACGACATAAGCGTACATAATGTTACACTAAACCAATAAACGGGTAATGAGACTAAATGAAAATCACTGATAAAATATTGCATATTAATATATTATACGCGCCGGTAGCGGGTTAGAACATGTGAGTTATCTATAGGCTACCAATAGCTAGTGGAGTGCTCAAATGTTATTGTAGTAGCTGCAGTATTGTAATTAGTTGTTAGTGTTTTATTTTAATATGAAAAGCGTCACATCTCTTGTGACCTTGCGTCCACAGTAAAATCAGTATATCATTTTGAGGAAGCGGTTTCCTTTAAATCACCCAACTTGTCGTAGGCGTATATATTGCGTCTAGACGAAATAAATGGGTCCGTGTCAAGTGTGCCAATGTGATTTGTTTCGTGTGTTGTTGTTGTTTTGTGATGTTTTGTTTTATTTGGTGACTGCATAATGAAAGTTCATCATTATCGCAGAGTAAAGGAATACCGCAGACAATTCTTGGAGGTTATGCTATACGTTTTATTATCTGTTTAATAGTAACCTTGAACGGAACCGCGTGTTATATCACTGTAGCTTATTTGTCAAAGCGACAGGGCGGTATTCTGGATATGTATTGACTATTAACCGAAATATATTCTTAAAACTGAATTTATTTAAAAAAAGTGTCGTTTTTAACTTCCTGCTGCCGCACACAATTTACTTCATGCGATTCCGTTATCTAAAATGTACAGTGAGTACTATTACGAGTGTTTTTTATCAATTCGGAAATCATATTCAATTTATAAGTAAAAGTTCCGTTTCTACTGTATTGACTGTGTGCTCTGGCGCCCAGACGATATGGCTCGAGACGCCGCATATGTTTTTAAGGTCATAAAAGCGAAATCTGACTACGTCCATCGGTCGTGTCACCAAAAAGCACTTTCGCTCTGAAATCAACACGCGTGACACCAAACGGAGTTTTGTAATACTTTATTAACTGACAGAAGACGTAACGTCAACTGTCGCGTTTCAGCACGTTACGTTATGGTTATTAAAAGAGTTATTGTCGTTTAAGAGATGTACATGCCATGCGAAAGTGTACCTAATTTCTATGAACTGTGTACAGAGACTTGGATGAGTCATTGTAGGACAATGGATTTGGTGAAAGAGCTCTTGTGGTACTTTTAAGCAACAGTAACATAAAAGCAAGAGCTTGTTGCGTAAGGCGACATTAAAGGCTGAATACCTACTGAATGAAAAACGGTGATAATTACACTACAATTATAAAAAAGGCGATTAACAACTGTGTCTGTCGATACACTGTGATAAACGCCGTAGAAATTTGGTTCAGGTATATGTGGTCATTCATTCATTCATAACAGCAATAGGTCGTCCACTGCTGGACATATGCCTCCCCATGTAGGGGTATTTACCAATACTCGCCACGCTTGGCAGGCGGGTTGGCGAGCGCAGTATGATTTTCTATCCTCAGAAGGCGCTGCTGCCCACCTTCTGGTACATGATTCCTTAGCCGACTCTTACGGCACCCACAGGAAGAAATGGGGGAGTACTATTCTAGACCGGTACCACCACGGTATATGTGGTACAGTAGGTATAATAAGGCTTACGAAGAGCTATTGGGATATGATTGAAAGTTTTCGGTTACTCATTTAATATTTCATCATTATTTAACGAAGGGATTAACCGTACTGAATCGAACTACATATTACATATATTGAGAGTTGTAAAGATAATGGATATTGGTTAACAGGTACATAAATCATGACAATGATGGATAGGGCACTGGCGTGGCCGAACAGGAAAATGTGCTTGGGAGCATGAAAAATGTATAAGTTTCATTTGGTTTGATGGACATACGAGGACAGAAAAAGGGTTACGATAATTCCGAAATAGGTATTTATATCAAATATAGAGAAATACAGAGAAAGATGGAGAAAAACTATCCCGAGCGCCGTCCATCATCGTTATCTAAGAACCGGCTAGAACTAATTTGATAATCTCGGGGTTTTCCAAGAATACAACAAATTTTAATCAATTTTTCATTACCTTGAATACATAAAAAAAACAATTAAATAAACAAATAATCTAACTAGGTCCCCGCGGTTTTCGCCACGCGGGCATTGCTTTTTCAGTTATCCGTACAAAAACCTCAGTAAGTAAAAGTTTTTCGCCAAAATTTTGCATTCGATTTTTCATCCCATATTCTAACGTGGATATATCTCAAACAACTACAGTACCTACGATCAATGGTATGAACTATGTGTTGATAGATCGGATAAAAGATGTCACAGATTAAGTGTGGTCTATAAAAAAGATATAATCGAATAAATTATTGAAAAGATTCCTTTACAATTCACAGGAAGGTATATAGGTGCTTTAATCATCTGGAAGAAAAAATAGGTTTTGTTTAACTGAAAGCGAACGAGAGTTATATTAATTCTAGTATCTGATGAGGCTATTATGTATTGTAAACTAGGCACTGTTGTATAGTATTTTGAAATCTTTCGTTTCATAGAAAATTTAATGTGAATAACTAATCTTAAAATGTAACCGTCTCGAGACAACCTCAGCCTCGTTTTCGTTGTTATATAAACCCGACAAACAATAAGAAAACAGACAGTATCAGTGGGTCTGAATCCATACATAATTGCCTCCTGACTAGACCACGACATGGCCTAGAATGTATACCAGACTCCTAACACAGATTGGACAGCAGTTATTTAGATCTTTGAAATGTCTTGCGTAACGTATTGAACAACTGAACTTTGAATAATTGAAATTAGAATTTTATTGTTACCAAGCGAATTGTATAACAGATGTTATGTAAATTATGTAAGATGACATAAAAATTGGCTCAGCGCTTTCTTTGTATACATTTACGATGCCTGTACTATTGTTTTAAAAAAATTGAGATACTACAAACGAGAATCCCATTTGACGTAGGTATGCACTCAAGCAACTATGTGTAATATTTATGTCAATAAAAATATTTTGTATTTGTATTTAAAATCTCAACTTATAAGTTTTATAACCCAACCGATGCAGTTTTTTGAAAAAAGGAATAACTAACAGCGCCCTGCGGTTTGATGCGCGAGGACTAAGATTTTTTCGTAACTTCACGTGAACTTCTGGACCTACCACACGGAACGTTTAGTTTTTTTTTAGTTTCAGGGTCTATAGGATCCTCTTATTAAATATATGCAAATCCCTTCAGCCATTTCGGGACTGAGTGATAACATCAGTGAATATAAACTTTCGCTTTCATAATATTGTTAAGATTATTTGTAAAAAAATCTGATATTACATTTGGGGCACTGCACCTACATCAAACTTTTAAATTATTTCATTATTTTTTCTTTAAAGGAATAAACATGCATGATACTGGTAACCCAGTTTACAGTATATAAAAATAACTTGGTACTCCATAAAGCCAGCAGTTACAAGTTCAACATTTTCTCTATCGTGAGAAAAGCGTCCTTATCGGTTTGTGGTGGAGTAAAAGTTGACAAACCTCATTTACAGATCGAAATAGGTTTTCTGTGCAGGAATTATCCACAAAGGGCATTGTCTAGAAACTTTGCGGTTTCTTGTGGTAAATTGTGAAAGTTGAAAATTCAAACTAAGCCTCATTAACATAAAATAGCTCTTGTGTCTCTTGAATTAAAAGTAAATTAAAACCAATAAAGCCTTGCAGATATTGACCATTCATATGTTATGTAAATACCTACATAAATTATGAATGTACTTCGTAAGTGCATAAACACTTAAACGTATCAAGACGAAAGCCTTCGTTCAATGTGTTTGCACCACACTGAACACACATCAAAGATATTATTAGAAATTAATTTGTTTTTATTTCTGTGATTTGCACACGCAGAGCTATGGGTATATTTAGATTAAAGAATATTATTATATTCTGTGTACGAAGGGTTAATAGCCTCAATAAATTGTATTTGTTCAACGAATGTATTAATTTCTAGCGTTATTTTACAGATATGTAGTAATAATTTTGATAAGTTAACTGACTTCCCGCCTTGCCAAGATATTTTAGGACTTCCTCGTAAATAGAATTACAGCACAAACAAACCTTCACGTATTTCCACTGCAAATTACGATATTGCTTCGTTTGTGCGGATTCCTAAACTGACGATATTCCACGTCTGTTATCATAAGCCTGACAATGCTGAATAGTGGTCGATTAGTGGCAAAACACTATATTTACATTAGTTTTAATGCTACATTTATAATATTTCATGTTTGTTTTTTGTCACAAATAAAGCTATGTCTACGTCTAAACCAGGCTAGTACATTATTTAATCGAATCAAGAATAAAAGTTTTCGATATAAATTAATTGTATTAATTACAATCAAATCTCGACACGCGTATTAGCTCGTAAATTAATCATCACATTTAGCATTATGATTTTAGCCTAATTTAGCAGTATTCCACCCATATAGGATCATTTATAAGAATACATATTCCAAACCTCCACAAAGACTGGTTTCAAGCGCCCTGTATCCATCCATCTTCTCTCTGTGACCGTTTTTAAGACGTCAGCACCTTGGCCGTCCTATACATAATCACTCAGTCATTTGTTATAGGTAGATGATTTGAGTATTGCTACCTCAGCTTGCACGCCCCCTGGGCTATGTCATTCTCATATCATACTCCAAATCTGAAGATGATAACCGTTTTCAATTAGAATTTGAATTAGCTTGCTTTTGACTATACTTTTATCGAGATCGTTAAATCCAGGTGAATTAAATATGCGTTTCATTGCTTATTCTGTTCCATGGATTAAAAAGGTTCATTTGGACGTCACATTCGTCAAAAGGCACACTCGAATGACAATTCCACACGTAGTTATAACATCTGGTCCATATAAAGATTTACAGGAAGTCAAGTAGTTTGTGAATCATATCTTTTACCCTTGGTGCAGTATCGGCACGTGTAAATCATTACTCATTTTCATATATTTAAAAATTATACATATATTCATACTTACCTACAAATATTTCAATTAAGTGCTTACCATTTACCGACGGAATTACAGAGGCTCGCGCGTGTTTACAGGCAGAGACGGGACAAATCCTAATGCGTGTTGATTTAAGATATTACAAATATGTACTTCAAAAATGACCTACGCGCTCAAAAAAATATTAGTAATTCAATTTTTAGACTGGTGTAACACACAGTGCAAGCGCATTTGTCGTGGTACCGCAACAGTTTTTAATAAAGGAAAAATATAGAAGTTTATTGGACATGTAGACCTTTCAACAAAATAAGCTGAAAAGACTCAAAACTCTGCACATGGTCAACTCGCAAATGAAAAGTGTACAGCTCTATCATACCAACCTAATGCGCCTAGTTTCCATAACGAAACGTAACCAAGAAAAGAATCTGTGCCCGTACCACAAATAAATGTATATACGTGTCGCTATCGTATAAACAATGGAATGACGCTCTTATTGAACATACTAAATATGAACTGTTGTGTAAGGATAGCACCCAGTTCATGCGCCGCCGCCGCCGCCCGTGCCGCCACGACGCGACGGTCGCCGAGGCTCATTTTGACGGTCGCCGAGGCTCATTTTGACGGTCACCGTCGCTCAGTTTGACGGTCGCTATAGCTCAGTTTGACGGTCGCCGTGGCTCATTTTGTCGGTCACCGTGGCTCTGTTTGACGGTCACCGTGGCTCTGTTTGACGGTCACCGTGGCTCTGTTTGACGGTCGCCGTGGCTCACTTTGACGGTCACCGTGGCTTAGTTTGACGGACGCCGTGGCTCAGTTTGACGGTGACCGTGGCTCAGTTTGGCGGTCGTCGTGGCAAACATTTGTGCGATGAGTAAAGGTGTTTGTGTGCTGTGATTGTGTGTGTCCATGCTTCCCGCGACACTGCGAATCCTAATATGGGGCTATAATGTAAAGAAAAATAAACTCATGCTCAAGTCACTGACACTCGTTCTTCCTGAACGACATTTCTTTATTACGTTTTTCTTGATGACGTTAGTGTAGATCTAAGTATTGTAAAAAATTGTAGACATATCCCGCGTGTTTTTTAGAAAAACATAATTATGGTTTACATATCAACGATAAACTACGTAAGTAGTTGAAGAACTATAAAAACCGACTTTTAATAATTATAGGAAAATATAAAAAAAATACTTGAAAATTAAAACAAATTCAAAACCAATTATCAAAGCTTTCGAATAAAAGAATGTGTATTTAATATCATTTGTAACAAACATAAAAATATAGAAAACAACGGATCGAAAACATTCCACTTTTTTAAAGTCAAACAATATATTCTGACCCTACATGAATGGGAAAAAGGGAAAGTAGCCGATAATGTCTCATCACGTTACAAGCATTGCTACGTAAATCCGCCGAATTAATATTCATTGAAGCAAACTTATTGTGACCTCTTTAAACATTTGATATTTCACTAGACATCAAAAGGTTACCTTCATTCCTTATTCAAAGGCCAGGAGCGTGAACGCTTCAACTATAAATACGCGTATAGGCAAAATATATATAAATACTAACATTATATAATATGAGCAAGCTTCCAAGCTTCATTAGTGATGCAAAAAGCGAATGGATGTGATCGAATGCATCGATGCGCACTTTGTACGGTCCATTAAACGCTAAAAGCAATTCAACTCGAGTAGAAAATAATATATTTAAGACTATCTACGTTTACTGTGCTTGAAAAAAACTTGTTTTATGCTATATATAAAAAATACACACAACTCAAACAAGGGTAAAGCTCTTTGTCAACAAATTCTTTGTATATTGGTTTAAAATATTACTAGAATCTGATTCAAATGATAAAGAAGATATAGAAGAGAATGTGTATTAATAAACAAACCCGCTGCAATGTCTATTTTGGGGAAAAAATATAAGAATAGTAGTTAGACTCGTAGTAGCACCAGATTATAGAAGCCACAAACTGTCGTATACAAAATCCATTAAATGAAATATCGTGGAACTTTGGTGATAGCGTCTCAATATAGTAGTCTCGCTAATCTGGCACTTCAGTAGTTCGGTACAAGCTGAAGAGGGTGCCTCCCTACGTACTCTCGGTCCGCGCTTGCGCACCGCAACGGCATCACTGTAACTCAATCTCAAAATTATCGCAACTGCACATACTATATTTACGTGTCGTTTTAACGTTGAAATTAGTGCAATATAATGTCAAACAAAAATAGTACTCCCCCATCTCTTCCCGTGCGTGCCGTAAGAGTCGACTAAGGCATCACGTACCAGGAGGTGGGCAGCAGCGCTTTCTGAGGATAGGAAACCGGAGGAGCGCAGTATGCGCTCGCCAACCCGCCTGCCAAGCGTAGCGAGTATTGGTAAATCCCCCCTATATGGAGAGGCATATGTCCAGCAGTGGACGTACTATGGCTGCGATAGATAGAAACGACAACATAGTCTTATTCTGCCATTTACTTGACTTTATCTTCTTAAATCACAAAACTATGATATTTTCTATAAAATCCAATAATCCGGCATCCTCTAGTTTTGAATAAGACCGGATTAGTGAGACTCTACTGTACATATATTTGAAAAACAAACTATTCAAGTTCAATTTTTTATTCAAATCGTTTGTTATTCGAGATAGGAACAAAAAAACTAAACAGTGGATAAAGACATTTGAATTCTGAGCTACTAGATTAGTACGAGTTTTATGTTACATTACAACACAGTTAAAATCACTATATTTATAAAGATACAAGCTGCGCCCCGCGGTTTTACTGGCGTGGACTATAGTTTTGCCGTTACCACATTCACTCCACCGGGACCGTACACACGATAAAAAGTAGCCTATCTTCTATGATCTATCTGTTCACCATTTTTACACACATCCGTTAAGTAGTTCTGGCGTGAATAACTATATTGTGACTTCCAGACAATCATCCTCACAAACACAAACGTATGAGGTTATAATTTAATTGAGATATGCAAGAATTGGTTACTTAAGTAGTCGTGGGTTCAAATTCCACTAGCCAATTTTTTAACGAAAAATGTATGTCTGTTTATCTGCGAAATAGTCAACAATGCAAAGAATATCACGAAGCAAAGTTTTAAATATTCCAAGCAATGAGGGGGCCAAAAGAATAATTTCGATATCGCTGAAACCATGCAGTGAGCTAAATTAATACTAAAGTCGCATAATACGAGGTCGTTTTTTTTATTTATAACCAGTTCAAACCACTATTTTCCAATATAATTCGATAGGTAGTTTGTAGTTTACCGACAATGATAGAATCTCATAACATAATATAAGAACAATCAGTGTCAATATACATTACACAGTTTTGATAAATAGTTAGGTCAGTCATTTGCATTATGTCGATTATATATTTTGTAAACAACATTTAAACTCGACATAAAATAGGCCGCACCGACACTATTTCTTGGCGTATGTCAAAATGTCACACAGGCGCTGTATAGCACTTGCGCAAACGCATGGCAGCCACCAAAGTCTATAAATAAACTTATTAAACAGCTAACGGCCGAGTAAAAGTGGTTAGCTACACGATAAAATTTAATTATTGCACTAATTTTGACGAGAAATAGAAAGGAATCTCGACCGAGCGAATGTACGTCAATTAAGAACCGATATATAATGTGGGTAGTATAACTGTTTTAGAACATAAATTACCCTTTCATGAGTTATCGACCGGATAGATCTTTATTCTTTAATGATGCGAAACGGTAACATTCATACATAACACTAAAAACTTGAAACTTGGGTAGCATTCTTATTGGATTAAGATTGCAGTCCAGAACAAATATTAGAACGTAGTTCCTTATCGCGCGTTGCGAAAGATGGCTCGACGGAAAAAATTGGGACCAAAAGTTGTAACGACACTGACGGAACAGCAATATCGCGTGGCATCCGTCGCTGCGTCGCTCCGGTGTGTGTATGTATATGTACAATTTCATTGCTTTTTTTCGAAAGGAACTACGTTACATCCGGGTGTCCCTTGACACCTCTCATGTTTTTTTTGACAGATAGGGTATATTGAGTTGCCTGATACCTAGCAACTTCTATACCCTTCTCTAACAATACACGAAACTTATGAAAATAAGTAACTTTGTAGTGCAATGTGGCTCACAGGCAATGTTTTGTGATATATTGAGAAATTAAATGCCGTTCCAGAAGTCTTCTTACCTACTTGTACTTGCATATTTTTCTCAACAAATTGCAAATTTCTGGCGTTCTTAAAGTCATCATCATCATCTCAGCCATAGGACGTCCACGGCCGGACACAGGTCTACCTCAATGATCTCCATAGAGACTAGTTAGACTAGAGCCTAGAAGCGACCCGCAGTATTGTTAACCAGTAGCGTAGTAGGTACTATTTATTGGAAAAACGTGTATCAGTATTAAAAAAAATAAGTTTGTACCTGAGGTTTCCCTCCATATTCATTTATAGCACCGCACGGTAGGTATGCGAATTGCAAGGCCAAGAATTAATAACTTAGGAAAATCACAATAAGATTTAATCTTGACATCTCAAACGCCCGGCATAATATTTTATCTACAACGAAACTGTTTTGATATCAAAGCAAGAGACTCAAGCAAAGAAACACATAGTCATTAGTAAAATAATATGATGCATATTATGTGTTTTATATTACTCCTTAATGTGTCAATTGTACCTACACGTGTTAGTTTATCGCCATTTTTTTAATAATTCCTAGAAAATAATAAAAGACTCTCGATATGGAGATCAAAGCTGGCAACAACCCAACTACTCTATAAAGTCTAGACTGCTCTATACCATCTTTGGTCAATAGGCGCCTTTCTTACGGAATAATACCAATGGATACCAGTTGCTAAGCGATATGCTAATGCGATGTTTTATATATTCAAAGTATATACATCACGTGTCACGGTTGAATGCTGTGTTTACCTGCAAAGAAACAATATATGCGTGTTAATATACATAACTCAATTAAATCCTAATAATACATTTTATAAATGCAAAAGTTTGTGAGTATGGATGTATGATTGTTACTCTTTCATGCAAAAACAGCACGGATTTGGATCAAATTTGGAACACAGATAGCTTATATCCTGGATTAACACATAGGCTCATTTTGATCATCACCATCATCACAGTTTTTCTTCACCACGTGGCTAAAACGGATTTTGATGAAATTTGGTATGTAGATACCAGGTCCCGAAATAACACATAGGCTACTTTTCATTACCACAATAATCACCACGCGGGTAAAACCGCTGGGCGCATCTAGTATAACATAAATAAAGAACGTTGAGGCTGTCGCAAACAAAAATATTTTATGAAAACTTTTAGTTTGGTGAATTACCATCTCAACTAGTGTAGTAGCTAGTGAAGACAGTCGTTTTAAAACAGCGATAACTTTCTTAAAACAACATTTCACTGACACCCAGCTCAAGACTCTAGAAAACACAATTATACGAGAAAAAGTTTCGCTAATTATAAAACAACGTAGTGAAAGCGAGTGGAAGTGGACCGTTATTTTATATAAAATACGTCTTCATTATTTTTAACCGACTCCGACAAAATAGGAGGAGGTTCTCAATTCAGCCAGTATGTTTTTTTTTATGTTTGTTACCTCAGAACTTCCGACTGGGAAAACCGATTTTGACGGTTCTTACCGATTTTGATGGTTCTTTTATATATGAAAGCTGGTGCTTCCCATTTAAATTTCATAAAATTCGATCAATTGGTCAATCGGTTTTTGAGTTACACTCCAATAACTGAATAGTGTTACGCATAAATGGATTACATTGTAGTTGCGAGTGGAGAAATCGGTGGACATACACAATTACAATCGATCCCGTGAGTAGCAAAGGTCACTGAAAAGGGTGAAATATTTTTTTTTTTCAAAAAATGGAACCGACTTCAACACTCAATAGTGTGAAATAACTTGTCAAAGTCGGAACCATGATAGTTCAAATGTAACTTTTATCAAAATATTGTACAGACTTCAACCAGTTATTTCTTACTCTTGAATGTTGAGTTCGGTTCCATTTTTTTGGTATTTTTTTAACGTACAGTTTACGAATAATTCATAAACGTTTATCAATATTTGCACACGATCGTACAAATACATATGCAAAACAAATAATTAAACACTTCAAAGAAATTTCGGGCCAAGCTAATATTAAAACGCTAAATGTAGGTATACAGACAAAGATATTGTGCCATCAGTTCAATGCCAACGCGAAATGTCGAGACAATATCGTGCTAAAATCAGGTTAGCATCTCAGTGGGTGAACTCGATACACCAACACAGTTTAGTACCCTGTCACTGTAAATTGAGTTCTATTAGTGTAATACACATAATATATTATTGGTACTCCCCAGTAGGGATAGGATCAACAGTGTTGAGGAACTGTTTAGGTTTGCCCTGAACAAGGAAAAGTATCAAAAGATGACCGCCGACCTTCAGTGATGGAGAGGCACCGGAAGAAGAAGAGTAGCTTTGGGTCAAGATACTCTTTAAACAACTCTATAAACTAAGTTTAGAACGATAGTACTGGGTTTAATCCAAGATATCCAAGAGTGCAATATTCGAGAATAAGCGCTGTAGGTCACAGTTTAGTACCCTGTCACTGTAAGTTGAGTTCTATTAGTGTAATACACATAATGTATTATTGGTACTCGCCCAGAAGCTTTGGGTCAAGATACTCTTTGAACAACTCTATAAACTAAGTTTAGAACGATAGTACTGCGTTTAATCCAAGAGATCCAAGATCCAAGAGTCCAACATTCGAGAATAAGCGCTGTAGGTCACAGTTTAGTACCCTGTCACTGTAAATTGAGTTCAATTAGTGTTATACACACAATATATTATTGTTACTCGCCCAGTAGGTTTGGGTCAAGAAACTCTTTGAACAAATCTATAAACTAAGAGTAGAACGATAATACTGGGGTTAATCCAAGAGATCCAAGATTGCAACATTCGAGGATAAGCGCTGTAAGTCATAACACAAGCTCTATTACCCCTCGCTTGACCTACAACGTGACCTCAATGTCACTTATCTTACACTAACACAACTATTATCCAAATTGTCACCAATTGTTTGTTTTATAGTGTAAGTTTTGTTTTTTTTGTTTGATAAAATTAGAAAAGAAATACTGGACATCTCATATAATCCCGGTACAAGTATAAAGTGTAAATTAAAACGTAAGTTCAGCGCTAATAGTCACATTAAAACCTAAATACGTACTTTAAAAAAAAACAAGGACTAAGTGAAAACCAAGTTTAGCGTTCATTTGATCGTCGTGTACGCTCTAAAGATAGTCATAGTAGATGACTAGTTTATGGATGGCACTAACGCGCGAAACTTTTGACAGTAGTTGTCAAGTTTGTTTACCATTTCGATTTTTGTTTTAAATTATATATCTTCTTTTTCGTGATTTGCAAGAAAAATTGACGTGAACATGGTGACCGTGAAATTCGGTCAACCAATAGACCCCCGCACTAGTATTCCCTACGTCGCGGGGGACATGGCCACACACAATCACACTATAAACAAACATCCAAGACGCGAGAACAAACCTATATGCTCAATACATAAAACGTTGTCTTGACCGGGATTCAAAACTAAGGCCTAGGATCAGAATTCAGGTCACCAAGCATGAGGCCAAGTCGATCGCAAGCACAAAGCACTTTATATGTTCTGCCAGTTGTTCTTGAGTGCCGGTCAACATCTCAACTATTCTACCACGGACTAGGTTGGTTGATGACGATGATTGTCGCACTGATTTCCAAGTGAGTAGTCACACACTAAGACTAACAAAAATAAAAAAATGGCCAAGTGCGAGTCGGACTCGTGCAACGAGGGTTCCGTACCAACCTTTTGATTCCCTTGCGAGTGTTGTAAATTTGTAGCATAAGCGGCTGTATCTTTTGATTGCGTTGGCTTAGAAGTTTGATTTTAACAGCTCCAAGGGACCGTAGACTTGAGTATTTGACATGAATTTCAGCTAGATACTTCCACGTGTTCCTGAGAAAAAGGGGCCTTGACAGACAGATAGACAGACGGAAAATAAAATGATCCTATAAGGGTTCCATTTTTTTCCTTTTGAGGTACGGAACCCTAAAAAAGTTATCATAATTCAGACATTAGAACAAAAATGATACAATGACAAGGTACATGCCAATACTGTATTGCGGGTCAAATAAAACCCGACCGACCATTAACCTAGAGAGATAAACTGGACTACTTTGCTACTAAATAACAATGTTTAGGAGCTTTGATGTATCTTCTAATGATCTTAATTGCAATAGCGATGTTAACGCGAAGAATCTCGTAATGGTTATTATGCTACATGGCCGAGATGTTTTACCATTAAGGGCGTGCACAGATCGGGCGAATGCGCTGCACACGTGCCGCGCGCGGGCTTGTCGCTTACTATTACTGCAACTGTTTATGACCTCTTGCGTGCAACTCATACAACTTGGCTATCTCACTCTCCTTATTAATAGAGATTCGTGTCTTTTACGAGCTGCGTAGTAACGACTTATAGACAAGAAAGAAAAAAATATTTATAATCATTTATTTAAAAAAATACTTTTTTTAAAAAAAAACTACAATGTCATCTACGTATACGTAGCACTTTTCAGTTATTGGACTGTAACTCAAAAACCGCTTGACGGATTTGGATGAAATTTAAATTTACCACACGGGAATCACTAGCTTTTAAATAAAAAAAGATCAATCAAAATCGGTTCACCCAGTCTTAAGGTTATGAGGTAACAAACTTGAAGCTTGAACAGCAACGACTGGCCGGTTGGCGCAGTTGGTAGTACTCTGCCTTCTGAGCCGCTGGTCCCGGGTTCGATTCCCGGACATGTCAAACATTTGTGTGTACGAACATGTCTGTTTGACCTGTGTCTGAGTGTATATATTAGTAATATATATAATAATATATAATGTGTATGAGTATATATATATCAGTCATCAGGTTACCATAGTACAGGCTCTGCCTAGTTTGGGACCTGAAGACGTTTTGTGAATGTAAGAAAAAAAATATTAAAAAAAACATGCTCGTCGGATTCAGAGCCTCCTCCTTTTTTGAAGGCGGTTAAATATGCATCCCACTTCTGTCACATATGATAAAAACGAATCAAAGAAACTGATTAGAGTTTCGTGGATATTGAACAATCTACCACCTTATATACTGAAAATCAAGCGGTTTCAAAGCGTTATTCACGCCGTAGTAATTTAATCGTCGAGACCGACACGATTTAAATTACTGCAGTGCGCTGCGGAAGGAATTTCTCATCTCGTACGTCATGTGAATTGTAAAGGAATAGTTGTTGTTCTCATTTTTAACAGCCTACAGTATAAGACAGCCTTAATTTCAAAGTCTAGATACTTTTAATAACCTTTTTAAGGTCTAATTTCCATACCAACGTATTTTTCCATTTATGTGAAAAGAGGTATATTAACACTGGTTAAACTGTGGTTGGTTTTGACGTTGGTCTCTATTTTCTTTTTTTTTTTTTTTACTATTATAAGTTTGCGTTTGACAACTGTCTCACCTGATGTTAAGTGATGACGTTGTCTAGGATTTAGCACGCAAACCTAGAAGGTACCTATTCACTCGCGACTTGAAGACTCCAGGATTGTACATATCGGGAAACACAGACTCGGGCAACGAGTTCCATTCCTGGGCAGTACGTATTAAGAAAGTGGAAGCAAAACGCTTGTTATATTATTATTTGCGTCAAATTACATTTCATTGATAAAAATGGTAGACTAATAGAAAAAATAACACCGATATTTCAATTTTTGACGGTCGCCGTGGCGCATTGGTTAGTGTCAGTGACATGACTACTGTGGCTCCGGGACCCTGGGATCGAATCCCGGCAGGGGCAAACATTTATGCGATGAATGTAGATGTTTGTCCCTCCCGCGATACAGGGAATCCTAGTGCGGTGTCTGAGTGTGAAAAAAAATTAATTGTTGTGACATTTCAACCAACCAAGTTCACCCACGATACAAGAACATTTCTTAGTGTGGGTTCTGTATGTCATTTCTTAGAGTATACAAGTAATTAAGGCAAACACGAAAATTATTTCTTGTGTATGTTTCTAAGGCGATCCTTGTATTATTTTGAATCAATAAACTTTTGTATTTGTATTTGTGACAGTTTGACAAGTGTAAAATTATACTATCTTTTCACATAAATGGAAAAATACGTGTGTATGGAAAACGACCCACTTCAAAGGAATAATTTAAGAGTATTTTAGCGCAGTTTCCTGGTTTAAGTGTCCCTTCATTGTTAGTATTTTTTTTTGTTTAAACTGACGTGGTTTTGACACATTATGAATGTATAAAACACGGGAATTACTCACGTAATAAGTCCGAATATAGTTTCGACCACATTTGGTGGTATTTTTCAAGGAGAATACGGGGCCGCTCGCGGACGCTGTCGCGATTCCCCTGGTACTTGGAGAAACGATGTAGCAGAATCGAAATTCCGTAACATGGCTGTTTAGTCGACCACTTTCATTTCCCCTTAGTGACCAAGCGAAAGCTATATTGACTTCACGGTCCAGTCTAGATTGAAAAATTTCACATACGTAAGTTTACTTTAGGTATAAAAAACGCATCGTCACTTTGTGAACGGTGCTTCTATAAATTTCGAATATCACGTTTTTTACATAGTTCTCAATTGGTTAACTTTCTAATACTTAGCGATAATCTCGCGAATATAATCAGGACTATGCAGTATATCTGCATAGTCCTGATTATATTCGCGATTATATTATTAAAGAATATAGTTTGCTCAAATTATACTTTACATGGTTTTAAAGCGTAGAAACAGAGGACGAAACTAAAAACAAAACATTGGGTAAATTGATAGATTTTAATGTTTTACTAGGAGAATTTCACCGAAATCATTATTAGACATAGACGTAACTTTAGTTTTATATATCTATACTAATATTATACAGAGGTAAAGTTTGTGAAGTTGTAGGTGGGGTAAGCTCTGGATCTACTGAACCGATTTTAAAACTTATTTTACCAATAGAAGGCCAAGTTATTTGGGAGTGTCATAGGCTCATCATCATCACCACAGTTTTCCATCACCACGCGGGTGAAACTATCATCAGCATTTGGACTATAATACGTTCACTACGGGACTACTGTGCCCTGGCTAGATCTCCACAGGGACCGGTAGAAAAAAGGTCGTGCTGCTAACTTCTTGCATGATCTTTCTTACATCTGCCATTAACCTTAAAGAGAAACGTTTTCCATACAAACTTGATTTCTATATTCCTGAGTTTACTACTAAGTTTTTAAACTTGAATTAATGACTACAGTTCTTGTAGCTGACACGGCTAAACTCCGATTGAAAATGGGGTTTTGTTGTAATCAGGATGTTTATTTGCGATAATTATATGCTCAAAAACAATACAATTAAAATAATGTCAGGGCGCGCGGATTTGCTTGTCGGGCGGCGAAGGCGTCTCGGGCACTGGTGTGCCAATTGTACTCTTGTGACATTTGCCGCGCGCCCCACTCCGCCCCAGCCCCCCTGGTGCGGACGGTTAACACAGAGAATTACAAGCTATTAAACTGCTTATAATATATCTTCACATTAATTTAACAAACTAGGTTTTATAAAAAAACAAAGATGAAATTAAAATGCATTATAATTACAAATTACGTGTCGCTTACAGTTCTAATTTAGGTTTTTATAACTACAAAATCGACGTCTTATGTTGCGCTTGGCCGAGATGATGAGGAAGATGATGTTGCGCTTGGCAGTCCGTGGTCTCCACCCGAGTAATTAAATGACTCACCGGCCATCAGTTCTAATTATAAGAGTACTTTAACTTGCTAATTTAATTCTAATTGATTAGTAACTTTTCGCTCTTCAATATATATATTGTTCGTCTTTAATATTAATTGTCTATAGTCTTACTGAATGTCAAACATAACCATAATAAATTTGAGTCTGTTGTCAAATACATGGTAGTGTGTGTAATGTTTTTTTTATATTATTTAATGTATATTTTTCCATATTTTTTTAAAAACTATTTACATTCTGCACTCTTTCCCTATTTAAACTATAAGTGTGGGAAATTTTATACTCCTTCATCCGCGCAATTTTCGTAAAGAGGGATAAAAAGTTTTTGCTCCACGTAATAATATTATGATAGTATGTCTACCATAGCATATTTCTGAATCGCAATGGTTACAAACTACTATCCAGACTTGAGAAACTCACAAATAACATGAATTTACAATCAATAGCGTACACAGTCAAATGTCAACATTAATCGATTTAATTTTAAACCATCGCGGTGATAGGTAATCAATGTCGACCACGACAAGACGGTAACAAACATTCCACCGGCATTATGCACCCACTTTGGCGTGTTTCAAACTGAACATAAAAAACGTATGTACTAGCAACATTAGGTCTATAATCTTATGTATCTATGTGTGTCTATGGCTTCCCTTTTTCTCTGTGAAAGTACAGTACGCTTACAGGATATCAATAATGGCAGTGTTGGGACTGCCCCGCTTCTGTAGCGCGTCAGGGATGTTTGCGGCAGCACACACGGATTGCTTTAAGGCAACTATGCGTAAAAGGTGTGCGTCCCTGGTGCGCAGGGCGCGGGCCAGTTCCAATGCTGTCTTGATGATGATTGCAGAACGAGTGGATTGCCCTTTTACTCGGCACTGCTGTGAGAGGCATGTCTCTTATAGTGCCAAGTAGGGGGACACATACACACTCCTTTTTATTAAACATGTGTATATTTAACAAATATGGGTTTACTCTTACCTGAAATAAATATATTTCATTTTATTCAATAAATCTAAATATTATATACAATATTCCTGCCTTTCATTGAACAGCTACGAAGAGAGAACACTGATTAAATATTAAAAGTCAATGCCTCGGTACGTTGACCGAATATAAAACCATGAAACGCGTTCATTGACTTGCGTTTTTGGGTCAAATACACCGAAAATATTTTTCCGGCGACGACTTGCGTCACGAAGGCTTTCCAGTGGCAGATTAATGACCCAGTTCAAATCTATCACGGAACAAACTTGTCACAAAACGTATATAAACGGAACAATGGAAGTGTACAAAGGACCCACACTAGATATAATGTATCCGGACACCTTTGAGTTTGAATGGCAATGGTATTGAATAAGGACTTAACGAGAAATCTTTTTTTGTGCTTGGGAGGGATTAAGTTTAAAAAATCAACTATTAAACACTACTAGTGATCGCCCATTGGTCGAAATTCGGCCATCATTATCAATAACAATAAACACACACATATATATTGTTCGTCTTTAATATTAATTGTCTATAGTCTTACTGAATGTCAAACATAACCATAATAAATTTGAGTCTGTTGTCAAATACATGGTAGTGTGTGTAATGTTTTTTTTATATTATTTAATGTATATTTTTCCATAATTTTTTAAAAAAAATTTACATTCTTCACTCTTTCTCTATTTAAACTATAAGTGTGGGAAATTTCATACTCCTTAATCCGCGCAATTTTCGTAAAGAGGGGTAAAAAGTTTTTGCTTCACGTAATAATATTATGATAGTATGTCTACTCTGTCTCTAACTGTACCGAAAAAATAAAATTGTACGGTATAGAGTTCTTACATCATTGGCATCATAGGTTTGAACCCGTTACCTCTGTTTCCTGTAAACATAGGGATCAGTATGTAGATCAACGATTGGCGAATAGGCGACGTGACAATGCCTCTGACTTTTACCAAAAATTAGAAATGTTGCGACTTCTCTTAATATAATATAATAATATGGGACAACATTCACACAAGTTCTTCAGGTCCCAAACTAGGCAGAGCCTGTACTATGGTAACCTGATGACTGATATGCATACTTATATATATACTTATATACATATTCACACCCAGACACAGGTCAAGCAGACATGTTCATACACAAATGTTTGACCTGTCCGGGAATCTGCGAACTGCGCCAACCGGCCAGTCTCTTGGTTCCTTGACTCTCATCAGTTTAAAAAAAACAGTCTATTATGACTTGTCCCTTTTCCAATACGTCTTCAATCTGTATTAAATGAATGCCACATGTGAACAATAAGAGGTGTAACAATATGTGTGGAAGACCAAAGGAAACCGCAAATAACTTTGTCAAAGCAACAGGATCGAAGTCAAAGGACGCTTTGAGCGAACAACGTGTGTAATTACCGCCCTGTTTGAGAATCCCTTTGAGAGATGTTTACGGAAATCTTATAAGTGTTAAACGACTACGTATATAATTAGTTATTTTCTTTGCTTTTACTTATTGAAATAAAAATAAAATAAAAAAAGTATTTGACACACACACACACAGTGTTTTAAACACTTCCTATAATAATTATAGTACATGCAAAAATAAGCGTATAGATTCAAAGTAAGAAACTTTTAATTTTTATGGTATGATGTCAAAAAGTTCCACATTCAAAATTCTGAACTTACAAATGAAAAGTTTACTATACATTTTATTTTTTAAATTTACTATACATAGTTTACTATACATTTTATTTTTTAAATTATACGCGTAGTGTAAACGCGTAGTCTCTGAAATTATCACTATTACTCCATTTGTCATTTCAATGTAATCCAGTTCTTTGAAGAATTTAATTTAAAATAAAAAAGGCTTAGCCACTTAAAATTATAACCTCAAATACTTTTTATTACAATAATATTTAAATTACCATATTGTCTAAGGGATATACAAAATACTGACATTTTTAAATTTAGGCTTAAGAAGTTTTTAATAGACAAGACATATTTATTATAGTATTGATGAATTGTCAAATGATAAAGACATAATATAATATAATTTGCGTAATTTTTATTCTTAATACTGTTACCTATGTTTTGCGATACAAATAATTTGAGTTTGAGTTTTAATTTGTTTTTGTACTAACCATAACTAATATTTAGCCCTTCCGGCACATATAGTCGGAGCAATTTTTTAAAAAAAAAATTGGTTGTCTGTAAAGTCGGTTTACGGACGATAGATTTACGTGATAACGTCATAATCATTTATGACTTTGACTTTGATTATTTTATATAATACAAAACTCAGGTGGAGCGTTACGCGGAACGTTACTATTTTTCATGAGTGTTGCTGGTATTCATCAATTTATAAAACGTTATCACGTCAAAAACATCGCCAGTTAGTACAGTTATAACCACAAACTTTGATTAATCAATTGAATAGCAGACAATCAAGATCACATAGGAAGTACACGCTGTTGTACCAGTTAACATGACCTAGAACAACCAATCATACATTCGCGTTTTGTAGTACGATAGCGTACGTGATGTTTACTTACTTATACGAAACGAGACTAAATTTGAATGTTTTGAATAAAACACGATTATCGACTAGCAGGGAGTGTATCGCAAGAGATAATAGACTGAATATTTGTGTTTTTAAGTTACTGTTTTGACTGCTTTCAGTTTTTACTCAACGCAAACTAACCCGAGACCTAGAGCCACTCAGTATGCGCAGAGAGATTGGGTGTCTGTGTATTTTCTACCGTATATACAACGGGAAGTGTTCTGAAGAACTCTTTAACCTTAGGTCCCTCGCCCACAACAACTTTTTAACCGACTTCAAAAAATGAGGTTACTCAATTCGACCGTATATTTTTTTTTTTTATGTGTGTTCGCGGATAACTTCGTCGTTTATGAACCGATTTTGACGATTCTTTTTTGTTAGAGTATACTTCCCTGGTGGTCCCATTAAAATTTCATCAAAATCGGACAAGCTGTTTTTGAGTTATACTCCAATAACTGAAAAGTGCTACGCGTATCTTGATGATATTATTGTTGCGGTTGAAGACATCGCAGAACACACAATGACAATTAATTGATCCCGTGAGTAGCAAAGATCACTGAAAAGGGGAAAAAATTTTTTTTAACAAAAAATGCAACTGACTTTACCACTCAAAAGTGTGAAATAACTTGTCGAAGTCGGTACCATGAGCACAATATTGTGATGATAGTTACTTTTGTGTGAACTATCATGGTACCGACTTCAACAAGTTATTTCACACTTTTGAGTGTTGGAGTCGGTTGCATTTTTGGTTAAAAAAAATTTTTGTAGCGCTGCAGTCGCGCGTCAGTTGCGATGCAAACGCGCGCGCAAGGTATAATCAAAGATCACGTACGGAACCGGTACTATATAAGTAGCATATTAATTAGTAAAAGATTGATACATAGCTCTGTATGAATCAACCGAGTACCGTATGCCGTAATTATGCCGAAATGTAGAGATTCCCAATTAGGTACGCATTATACCGCTCAAATCGAACATCAAACGCACGCCAACCCAGTCACTAGTAGTCGATTGAAAAGCAGGATATCTGAACAATAGTAAACAACTAACTAATGCAATTCCGGTCATT
The DNA here is from genome assembly GCA_934044485.1 of Apeira syringaria. NCBI lineage: Eukaryota > Metazoa > Arthropoda > Insecta > Lepidoptera > Geometridae > Apeira > Apeira syringaria. Next base: position 5,465,822 of record OW203672.1, on the reverse strand, counting down.
GTTTGTGTCCGGGGAAGCGACCCCACACAATCGCCGGACACACGCTTCGAACAAACGACATCTCTGTCTAAAGATGGATGCAATTTAAGATATAGTAAAGAACTGACAGCCGATGGAATAACAAGGCTCTCTGGTGGAGATCACGAACTAGTCAGCGTAGCGTAGGACATCCAACGACAAAGTGGAGAGACAACGACGAATCCAGATAAAGCTAAATGTGTCGATCGAGACGAGTGTGAATCGTTGAATTAGTGTACATACATATAACACTAGTAGCGCCCCGCGGTTTCACTCGCGTAGATTACGGTTTTCCCGTTACCTCAATTATCCCACGGAACTATACTTTTTCCGGGATAAAAGTAGCTCTCTCCATACCAAATTTCATCGAAATCGGTGGAGCCATTTGAGCGTGAAGAGGTAACAAACATACTTTCGCATTTATAATATTAGTAGGATAGGATTTTTAAAAAATCCAACATGAGGGTAGTACGATTACACACTTTATACTTTAGATTACCGTTTTATATTATTCTTATTTATCCTTGAGAGCCATTGAGCATTCTAGGTCTAGCTGGCGTAATAACCATATTTGACCACATCATCCATCTGTCCACTGACCATCAAGTGAGATAGTGGTCAAACGCCAGGTCTATACAGTATAAAATAATATCTATACAGGATTTATAAATTGACTAACACTACGAAACTCTATTCAAACATGTAAACAACATTGATATTGGAACGTGTTCAAAAATATCCACGCAGCACCACCAATCACATAATACGGAGTCAAAATAGAAGATATTTTGAATGGCCGGTTGGCGCAGTTGGTAGCACTCTGCCTTCTGAGCCGCTGGTCCCGGGTTCGATTCCCGGACAGGTCAAACATTTGTGTGCATGAACATGTCTGTTTGACCTGTGTCTGGGTGTGTATATGTATGTAAGTATATATATAAATATGTAAATAAGTATATATATCAGTCATCAGGTTACCATAGTACAGGCTCTGCCTAGTTTGGGACCTGAAGACCTTGTGTGAATGTTGTAAAAAAAAAAAAAAAAAAAAAAAAAAAAAAAAAAAAAATTCTCCACAATGCTAAAAAACGAATCCACCAAACAAAAGCTTTGTTATCTCGACAGCATGATCTACAGAACTCAGGTAGGGCCAGTCTTTAAAGGTATTATTCTCTTTACCAATCGAAAATTATTAGTATTGTTGTCTGAAGAGTGATGGACAGTACAAGACTGGTGTCGAGTACTTTTCGTAATCGATTAAATTAGAATGACTCTTTTACCCTGAGACTTTCGACGGCCGTAATTGCGGTACATTTCTTCACGTATTCGTTTTATATATATTATTTATTTCACTTCTGCCAATCATTGATGGATAAGGTTGAAAATTGAATGACATATAACGCAGATTATTAAAAACAGAGTAAGTAAAGTATCAAGAATAAGTCTATCGATAAATACATAATTATGTGAATGGCAAGACGCCACATTGATTAGTTTTGCCTTATCATGAAGTAATACGCCATTTGAGATTTGGATTCAGATATATTTTTTAAGAGAAAACAATACAAGGTATATATATAGACAATAAAATATTATACAATCTTTGTGTATACTGTGCTGTTTGTTTATTTAAAATGACTAATTTAAAAAAAAAAAAATTGGTTGTCTGTAAAGTCGGTTTACGGACGATAGATTTACGTGATAACGACATAATCATGTATGACATTGACATTGACATTTGACATTTGTCCTTTGACATTTGACATATGACTTTTGACATTTGACTTTGACCTTGACTGACTGACTTTGACTTTGAAGTTTGACTTTGAATTTGACTTTTACCTTGACCTTGACTTTGACTTTGACCTTGACTTTGACTTTGATTATATTATCTAGATCTAGATAAAACTCAGGTGGAACGTTACAGGAATGTTACCGTTACTATTTTTCATTTTGGCATTCATCAATTTATAAAACGTTATCACGTCAAAAAATAAAAACATGAGTAGGATAATCTTAATTCAGACCCGGTGTGTGGGCGCCCCTGGCATACCATAAAATGATGAAGTTTAAAATACGAGATTTTCGCTATCGGCAAACTAAATAGACAATTTTGGGTCTTTGCAGTTTATTTCGTTGAAAGTCTTACATGTCTAGTAAACTTTAAAAAATATCGCTGAGAACTAAATTTGATTTAATTACTGATTGTTTAGTAAAAAAATATTTTCAAACAACCATATCATCAAATGCGCATTGAACTGTGTCTTACACCAGAAGAAAGTGTCGAGTATGTAATCACGCTAGAACTAGAATGGTTCCTGGCTCTCAAGGACTACCTGCACACACTGTGTGTTTGGTGACAGTTTTTCAAACTTGAACGTAGCTAGCCAAGCGAGTACTCGAAAGTACTCTACAACCATGCTGGGAATTTGATAACGGTGTTACCCTCACGGGAAGCTCAAGCCGTGGATGGGGGATCTAACCAGCGTCCGTCAGTTTGACAGCCGACGCTCCTATATCGCTGTCGTTTGGCAAAGCCACTATCAACAATCAGTTTCCATCCACACACAGATGTCAACACCAAATCAAAAGTTAATTTATATGTTTCGCCAAAGTCTAATTAAAACATTCTTAAACTGATATTGTGCCGTAGTGGTACCGGTCTAGAAAAGTACTCCCCATCTCTTCCCGTGGGTGCCGTAAGAGTCGGCTGAAGGATCACATACCAGGAGGTGGGCAGCAGCGCCTTCCGAGGATAGGAAACCATACTGCGCCGGTCAACACGCCTGCCAAGCGTGGCAAGTATTGGCAAATCCCCCTATATGAGGAGGCATATGTCCAGCGGTGGATGTCCTATGGCTGCGATGAAGGAAAACTGATATCCCTCGCCATAAGCCGAGTGAATGGTTCTGATTCAAGCTGACAGCCAACGAGTGCGCCCAATTGAATCATGAACGAAACTATTGTAACCGATAAAGTATCGCTCGGAGAGTTATTGGCCGCTTGAACGTTGGACTCGTCAGATTGATGGTTAGTCTCAATTGAATAATATGCATTTAGATCGTTGCACTTTGTAAGCTTTTTGCAAAAAGCGGAAAACGTGAAGTATTTTATGGCGTCGATAGTATCAGGCTTACGTCACATTTTTCGAGTTCGATATAATAGGGATTTTAGATGGGCGACCAAACTTCGTTCATGGTTTTCCCAGCGCAGCACAGCTACATAGATAAATACAATTGTTAAGCATACGGTTATTCATGTAAAAAATTTCACCATAACCGTTAAGCCTTTCATAAGATATGACTCTTAATAGTCTTTTGCCGAGCGACAGGACTATTTTTATAACTTGTGGCACATTACGGAAAAATCTGAAATCAATCAAACTGTTTTGAAGACAAAGGAGTAAACACAGCAATCGCATAATTAATATAATTATGTAACCATGACTACAAACTCCCACAAATCTGTAAGAGTTCGCGTCCCTAAAAGACGTTATAAAAACAACATATCGCTTATCTGTCCTATTAGGACATATATATATAAGCGATATTGTGTTCTGTGGTGTATTTTTCGCGAAGTGCAAACTGTGCGTATGTTAAACATATATGTACAGTTTGCACTTGGCGAGAATATCAGTCACATTTAAGTTTTAAGAATCAACTCGCATGCATGCTGTACATCAAATTTAAACCAACTATTTCAAAGAATCTGTGGTCGTTGTATTTATCATTATGCTCACGTAAGAATAAGACGCGTTGTCATGGTCTTTCAAATCATGATCAGGCAATTATATTAAGATGTAATTTAATAATTTTCTTTGGATACCTATATCTAGGAATTACAAGATTGTAGATACTCGTATATTAAGCTTTAGTCATATTACTTTTTGCGGATCGTACAGTGGACGCCAGAAACATGTTACTAAAAAAATAGTACAATATAAACTTGAAAATTCATTAAAAAATAACGATCCGAACTTGTTTTCATTGTCACTAAATAAATATCAATAGAAAAAAAAAATGTTATGTAACATATTGAAATATATATAGAACAGATTTTTTTTGCGTCATCGCCTCAAAATAAACCAGAGAAAATTTATTACTTCAGGTACTAGCTAAGTTACCTTGAGTTTAAATTACTTAAAATCTTTTAAATATTAACACCCCTTGAAGTCAGGGTGAGTAAACAAACAGGTCTATCTTCCTTAGCTAACTTCTCATAGTTCGGACTCGAGAAGAACACCAATACAGTTTTCAGAAGAATAAGTTCAAGCATTCTAGCTTTTTGGTGACCATTGCTACCTACTCACGGGATCAATTGTCATTCACCCTCAATAATTTGTTATTTATAGTAATATCGAATCGAGCTGATACGGTTAGTCATTGATCGATCTGAATCAGGAGGCTGAGCGTTGAATGCGTCTGTTAGAATTTTTTTAGGTACATAATCAATGATATTATATGTTTATATGAGGTAGATGTCGCACAAGCGCGCGGAAACTGAGGCGGCAAAATGAAGTCAATTGTAGTAATTTTGATTGCGACGCGTATTTCAAGCGCAAGTCTAAATATATAGCTATCCTTTTCTATATAATTTATACCGTATTATCTGTCACAGTAAGCATGTTTATGTCGTAAAGGAACAAAATCTGAGCACCGCGCAGTATGAATATATCTCATGTTTAGTAAAACATCATTGTATATAATCGAGAACTCAGCGCGTCTCGAACTACAGCGACATCGATCGCATTGTGGCTGTACCAACCTATGCAATGATAGCTGAATATGAAAACATAGACTCCAAGCAATTGAGTCTTTCTCGTATTGTAGTACCAACCTTTTTAATTTTTATTAGAATTATTATAAAGCAATCACACCTACTTTAACAAGTATTATAAACGACTTTGGCGGTTGGTTAATGTTTTCAAAATCATGCTAAACAAAATCTTACTCCCGGTCCTTGGTACTCACTATATAATAATTTTTTAAACATCATCATCATCATCTCAGCCATAGGACGTCCACTGCTGGACATAGGCCTTCCCCATTGATTTCCACAAGGACCGGTTGGAAGCGGCCCGCATCCATTTTTAAACAAGGTACATTCAATTAATAATATATGTTTATTCATAATGCAACATATAATGTTTTCGGTTAGAGATACACATATATTTATAGCGCAGACTGTACGAAACCGTAATTACGTTTCTGGTTGTCTATTTATCAGGGACCTTGAGTTGGTCGAACCGATCGTGACTGAACGGATAGGTATTAATAAATGAGCATGGTTACTATTGAAATGGCTGGTGGTTAATTTATTAAAGCTCAGACCTTTTTTGAAGTTGAACATTTGAACGAGGCATACGGTTTGGGCATGTGCGTGTGATGAGGTTTAGATAGAAGTCTCGGTAACTATGAAGTCTATAATCGGATTTTAACCTTGAAATTAGGACAAAGGAAATAAGATACGTATGTATTTGAAAGATGTACTCGTACAAGAGCGTTATTACTTGCCCAGGATATTTGCAATCTTTATACGTTGTTTCCAAATAATCAAAGCACCCGCCACTTAATAACGTTTGCAGGGATATTTTTTTAAACCGCATATAAGACCCCTAAACTTTGGAAGAGCAAAACCGCACACGGATCCGCCAATTCTTAGTATTAAAATATATTAATACTAGCGGTCCTACCCGGCTTAACAAAAATGTTAAAATTAAAAATAATATTATGAATTCCTAATTTTATTAAATGTCAAAGAAGTACATATGACATTTTTAATAACGAGACGAACTTATGTAGCCATCCCGAAAAGAGGGATATGAAAAACGTATGGATAAAATATATACCCTATATGTTTGGCGACAGGACTCAATATTGTAACTAGATTGCCTGTTGTCAGACTCAAATCATATAATTACTCGTACAATTGCTGTTTTATGTGTAACAGCGGCAGATTTATTTTCTCGCTTTTTGCCACTCGTTATTGTAGCAAAAAAATAAATTACCAGAATATCGTCTACGTCACCAAAAAACATTGTTGCCAAAATGAAAGTTGAACCAAGACGAGCGTTAAACAACTGACACTATAAATCACAAGCTTAGACGGGCTAATCTTCTCATTGGCCTGAATCCACCGTATGATTACAATATAAGGTTACATCACAGCGTCTTTCACCCGGTTTGCAAAACGATTCAAGAGCAAAAAGTCAACAATAGGGCCGCGCTGTCACAGTGAGTTGGGTGTCAGTCAACTGCGGGGCACAGGTCGTGTGGGCTTGGCATTAACCCACTTTCAGCAGGCCGTGGGAGGCCAAGCTAAAATTAAAAAGAGAAAAAAAAAAGCGCGATCTTGTTTTGTTTGCTTCGTACGCAACCAATGTTAGTGCAACAGTTTAAGAATAAACAGCGAACGCGGCATTGAACCGATGTTCGTTGCCTCTTATAAACTGCGTTTAATTGTATTCGTTGAAACGTGATATCTGAAGATGATTATAAAATTATAACAATTGAAGTGAGTAGTATTACATTTTAAAGGTAAACTTTGTACTTCTTACAAAGATTACTGAACAAAAGAAGTATTATTTTAAACATTCAGTTCAGATGTACATAAGTTCGCGTTTAGGCTGCTGCAATGTCCTAGAGTGACTTTGAACCGTTTCCAAATTTCATCTTTCGATGAATATCGAAATATCATGGCCGTTGGGGTCGAAAAGTTCTCGAATAGAGACCACGGACTGGCAAGCGCAGGACAAGACGGCCACCGATCAGGTGGACAGACGACCTGATTAAGATCGCAGGCTAGGGCTGGGATGCGGCCCGCTTCCAGGTCCTTGTGGAAATCAATGGGGGAGACCTATGTCCAGCAGTGGACATCCTATGGTTGAGATGATGATGATGAATGTCGTGATCAAACGCACTGCTAGAAAAGGACACTATCTGTTACTCATGCACTGAAAAAAAGTGATTGATGCAATATTTTTTTGACTACCGTGACTATGTAGCTCAATGAAATACGAGCCTACCGGGTACAGTAATTGCAGCAACAACCTTATTTGATAACGGAATCTTTACGGATGCTATCACAAAACTTAATTGTGATAACCGAGTAGCAAAACTGGTTGTTGTAAACAAGTGTTTATCACGACATGTCAACCTTATAGAATTGTTCAAGTTTAAATAAAACTTTATTAACCTAACCAAGAAATTTACTGAAGCGACCAACAAACTAATTTGGATTGAACAATGTTATGTCTTGTTTTCTGTTACAATGTGACATTGTATAAACGTTCAGGAAACATGTTTGAGCATTTTATCAAATGAACTTGTATTGCTGTTATCAAATTGTCCTTGGTAACTTTGATCAAGTTGTGATTAATTCAATAAAGAAATCGCAAACTAAGTAAAATTGCCAGTTGGTTGGCGTCCATTGTTTTCAGTGTGTGCCATTTTCAAATCTGTTACCAAAACTCATCAGGTTTAGGCAGCTAAAAGTGCCAGTCAACAATCTAGGTCTATTATGAATACTGATTACAATTTAATAATCATAATGAGAATCATAATGATAATCTGATTTAAGAGTTGACTTTATAAACAGGATATTAACGTGTATTGTTAATACTAGTGATCAATTAAGCAATTTAAAAGTATATTATATACGAGACGTAGTTACTACTTGTAACACCTTGTATATATTGCAAAATTCAAAAAACGAAATCGAAAGTGTCTTTTGAGAACAATAACATTGAAAAAGAAAGTGGCCACATGTGACAGCCTGAATAACCCGTGCTTTGTCCAGCATTGTAACGTGGGTGGCTTTTAATGGGTTTCACCACTGCAATAGAAAACTACACGAACTGGGTCATTTTTTATCAATAAACAAAATGTAGAGATTTATTTCGACCTTATTAAAAATTGGCCAAGATTCACTTTCGAAGAGTTCAATATAACATATCGCGAATAGAGCGCCTCATTCAATAATTGCGATCGCCCACGTCTCTATTATTTTCAATAAGAGAATGGATGCTTGCTTTCTATTGTAATATTTTTTAATGATAGAGATTTTTATCTAGGTTTGTTCAGAACGAAACTAGCATTTGCGGAATTCCAAGAGCTTCTGACAATGCGATCATATGGCAATATTGTACCAACAACGCTTCCAGTTTCTGGCTACAATACAATGATAGCAATAATAAAATACACAATAGCTGTTTTCTACTATAATTCCTCGGATACGATCATTCCTCTTGACGAAAGGAGTATTTGACATATTCTATTACACCGATCAAGATTATGCGAATATGATATTTAGCGTCAATAGAATGACGAACTCTTCATTTAAAGAAGTGTTGCAGTTAAGGATGAACAGAATTATGACCATTGCCAAAGAAAATAAATAAAAACAAAAAAAAGGTTCGTTAGTTCGTATGGCGGGCACCCATTTAAGTAATAGACGCAGCTTGCTGACTAATTGATCGATTACAATTGAATAGGTACACTTCGATTCCACATAAGCTCAGAATATAAAGATTTCAGATACAATGTTACGAATTAGCTACCTTCTAAGTTTGCGTGCAACATCCTAGACTTCATCACTTACAGGTGAGACAGTTGTCAAACGCAAGCTTATAATAAGAAAAAAAAACCCGTTCAACTTGCTAAGCTTGATACATTTCGTCAAAACTACATCAATCTGTTCACCAGCTGTTTCTCACGAATTAAAACCTAACAATGCAATACGCTGGAAGCTCTATGGCCCTTGCGCTAAGTTCTCGCTAGAGCCTAGAGCTCGGCACTTGATACCAAGCCACTTAACACGATTGGATCGCCTAACCAAATACCAAATGTTTGCTCACTGCGGACAATCTGGGAATTCATGCTTGCAAAAGGGGTTATCAATGTATTTGTATACTGAACGATAACTGAATGATAACATACTATATCCATACACAGAAATATTAGCCGGTGCCGCTGTCAAGGATAACTAGCTAGGTGGAACCTCTTGGCAGCCGCTAACAAATAATTTCGTGGTAATATTTTATCTAATTTATATCAAACGGTACTAATGCTGCCTGAGCAGATCACCGCGGCGCCGTCCTTAAGTAGCTTTAAGTTGCGACTCAAGCGCTGGCTTATCGGGCAATCGTTCTACAGCTATAAAGAATATAGTGACTGCTATTAACTCACATATTGTTATGCAAGTGATAGTAGTAATTTTTGTATATATTAAGTATATTATACACTAACTATAGCATATCTCAATGATATGACGTATTTTTTTAATTAATATTATTGTGATTTGATGTGTAACTATTACCAAGAAATTGAGTTTGAGTTTAATGTGAGAATACAAATAAAGTTTGTTCAGAATTATAGTCAAAAATAAAATAAATCAAAAAGCTTTTAGAGTCTACCCATAAAAATATCAATGAATTATATATATGTCTATTACACAGAAAACCATTCTATCGTAAACCGGTTCAAACTTGCGACGACTCGTATTGCAATTTCATAAAACTTGAACAATGACAATTCTATGACCGACTATAGGCATCGACGTAATAATATGTTATAAGCATCACTATAACTAACTGCGCCCCGCGGTTACGCCCGCGTATACTACGGGTTTCTGTTTTAACGGTAATCATGCGGGAAACATATATCCTTTGGAATAATTGCTGTTCCGAACTAGATTCTACCTCTGCAAAATTATATTTAGATTGAGTAATAAACATTCATCCATTTAAAGTTTCGCATTTATAACAGTAGTAGGACCTTCTTTTTTTTTTAGACTCGCGATTCGAACACATTGTTATTAAATCAAACGGGGCTTGATCGCGAGAAAAACATTTAGTAATTTATTTACCTCGACGTTTCTACCAAGTTGCATTGGTCGTGGTCACGAGAAGTACGTCCTAGATAATAGAGATGTTTTCATAATGGTCCTACTACTTTGTTATTAAATCAAACGGGGCTTGATCGCGAGAAAAACATTTAGTAATTTATTTACCTCGACGTTTCTGCCAAGTTGCATTGGTCGTGGTCACGAGAAGTACGTCCTAGATAATAGAAACGTTTTCATAATGGTCCTAATACTTTGTTATTAAATCAAACGGGGCTTGATCGCGAGAAAAACATTTAGTAATTTATTTACCTCGACGTTTCTGCCAAGTTGCATTGGTCGTGGTCACGAGAAGTACGTCGAGGTAAATAAATTACTAAATGTTTTTCTCGCGATCAAGCCCCGTTTGATTTAATAACAAAGTAGTAGGACCATTATGAAAACGTCTCTATTATCTAGGACACATTAAACGTAAATATGTTTTTTTATGATGAAAGTGGTTTATATCTTATGTATTTAATATGTATGTATATACTCAATAAGAGAAATTCGCTTTGTTCAGTAAACTAAACCAAACACTAACCTCGCCCAAGGGAAAATTGACAAACAACGAACGGACCAAAATACCAATATAATATACCTTTACAAAGAGACAGAACATTTACAGTAGGTAAGAATGTCTTTGTTTGTTTCACACAAATACTACCCAAAAGAATGTTTGTTTTCCCTATCATGATTTATAAGAATATGTATGGATTTAGCCAGCGAAAAGTTGTAAGATATTTTTTATAATCCTTCCTACTTTATGAATGCGAAAGTTTGTGTGTATGTTTGTTACTTCTTCAAGCTCAAACGGCTACACCGATTTCGGTGAAATTGGTGTCGCCGTGGTCGGTCGAAGTGGCACAGTGGTTAGTGACATGACTATTGAGTCTCCGGGGTGTTCGAATCCCGGCAGGGGCAAACATTTGCGCGATGAGTGTAGGGTCCCGGGTCTTGGATGTTTGTGTGCTGTGATTGTGTGTGTCAATGGCTCCCGCAATACGGGGAATTCTAGTGCGGGGGTCTGAGTGTGATATAAAAAAAAATTGGTATGGAGATAGTTTGTACCTTGGATTAACACATAGGCTTATTTTAATCACCACCATCCCACCGTTTTTCATAAACACGCGGGTAAAACCGGAGCGCAGCTAGCTTGTAATATACGGTTATATTTTCGGCATTTCGCATACTTGTCAATGGCCAGTACTAGGCGAACCGCGACCGAGTCCGCGAGCGTTCGGTATTCTCCTTGAAAAAGACCACCAAATGCGGTTGAAACTATAGTCGAAACCCTCTGACTGATTACGTGAGTAATTCCCGTGTTTTATACATTCAAGGGGTCTTACTTGTCAAGGGGTACATTCGGATCAGACTTTTGCATGAATAACTTTGTTTAAGAGGTTGTTTCTGGATTATGAACACTAATTAATTAAATTGATCAGTCAGGCACATCAAAATCACCTCTATTGTCTATAAACAAAAGAAAGAGAATGCAACTACAATGTACCGACATATTATATAAAAGCAAGTTTTTTTTTATGTTCATTAATTCAGTTTTTACATTATTTAACTTAAGCTAAAAATACTCAAAAAACCTAGAATAAGTTTAACTTGAGTATTAAATCCTCTTAATAATAATTATTACAATAATACTTAAAAAAATAGTAAAACAAAAGCTAAAGCCTAAAAATGCAACAAAAAAAAAATCTGCTTCAAACAAGGCTACCAAACTTAAATATTATACTAAGTTACAAAGTTAATATAAGCCATAGTACTATTATCTACACTTTAAAGAAAAGATTTACTACCTTCTACAAAGCAAACAATCAATGTATCGTAATTAATTGCACTATGGGCACTGTTGCGTATACACCAAGTGTACCGGTATATCTCGTCGCGTGGCGATCGATCGGTCCCTACTCCCCTGTCTCTCTGACCCAGTTATTCAGACTCGTGTCGGCGTAATGGTTACGCACTTCGACAAGAGGCTCGTGTCTATGGGCGTAGTTGGGGGGCGTACACTGGATTGCATCTTGATCATCTGATATTTTTTTTTATGTAATAGGTGGCAAACAACCGCACGAGCCGCCTGATGTTAAGTGATCACCGTCGCTTATGGATATTTTTAATACTGGGGGCATTACGATACGTTTCCAATTGTTTTTTTCAAGACTCTGCTTTCTTAAACTCTCCTTTACTAAAGAACTGTAACAGTTTCGTTGGCGAAATTGATTAATGTCCCATTATGTAGCTATTATTGAAATAGGCATCAATTGACCACTATTTCTCCTGATTTACGATGGATCCCGATTACTGGACTCGTGGCTTGAAAAACCTTTGACAAAAGTTATCCGCGAACACACATAAAAAAAACAAAAAAAAACATATATATACGGTATTAAGTAACCTCCTTTTTTTGAAGTCGGTTAAAAATATCTAGATTGTATGGAGCCTGAGCCAAGCAATGCGTCACGCGTTGCTGTTGCACTGAACACCGCTGTAAGTATAGAATATCAATAAGATATTGAGTCTGAAAACGACCGCAAATTTCTTCCATAATTGTAATCTACGAACCGACTAGAACTCACTTAGTAAATACTGAAAAATTACAGTTCAAATATTTGAAGGAAAAAATTCGGTTGCTAGTGGGGCTTGAACCCACAACTACAGAATACCGTCCTGTCGCTTTGTCCAACTAAGCTATAGCAGCCCATACCACTAAGGCCGAATTACTTCCTTCCTTATTCACTGAAAAATTACACTCCGATATTGATAATTAACAGTTTAAATATAATAATAATATGGGACAACTTTCACACAAGGTCTTCAGGTCCCAAACTAGGCAGAGCCTGTACTATGGTAACCTGATGACTGATATATACTTATATACATATACACACCAGACACAGGTCAAACACATATGTTGTTGTTCATACACACAAATGTTTGACCTGTCCGGGAATCGAACCCGGGACCAGCGGCTCAGAAGGCAGAGTGCTACCAACTGCGCCAACCGGCCATTACATATATAATTTAACTTGAATTATTTATTTACGCATTTAAACTCACACCTCCGCCCTAGGATACGAGGAGTGTGGTGTTGAGGGAGGTATGGAGACACAACCATTGAAAACCCGATTATCTATGCTCATCACTGAAACGTTTGCCCCAGCTAGGATCCGAACCCGGGGTCGAGGTTCTAAAGTCAGCGTCACTGAAGCCAAGACGACAGTCATATTCACATGCAACATGTGTGATTTATCATAGGAATGAACATTATTTTTGACGTTAAAAACTGACGTTTATCATGAGACCAAGTCAACAAAGATTACAGATTTTTGGAATGCGCTACTTCTGCTTACACATCAATGTATTAAAATTTTACTAATTTCTTATTCATAGATAAGATTTTTAATTTGGAACGTGGCTTTAGTGTTAACTACAGTGTTTAAGGTTTTGTATTACTCTGGGTATGATGCCTGCAAAAAATGACTTCATTATTAATTAGTATTTGAAATAATTGTAATTGTAATAATACGTTACTAAATTTGAATTTAGATTATTTTTGTATCCGTCATGTCGTCTCACTCCCGGAGGTTTCCTCTCTACCACTTTATACCGTTCATACGCTCAATTTTACCCCAGTAATCAACTCCTGGCTACGTCCTGACAATTCTTCATTCGCATGTCTTTACAAATGTTTGCGTGTTTCGGAATTGTCGAATTAAGATCGATTAGCTGCTCAGTTCAACGATCTGGATTTGGAAGGGTGAATGCCTCGGAAGTCATCATCTTGTTGACTTGTCCTTATTTCGTAATAGATTCCTCCTGGATCGGAGCACGCACGTATCATCCTGCTTCATCATTATCAGTCTCTTTGAATGACAACAACTGTAGGAGATTTGAAATGACTTAGTGAGTCCGTTAATGTAGTATTTCCATAGTGTTGGTTTCACTACTCATTTTCGTAATTTATTGGGTCCGACGTTTGACCACTATCTTGATGGTTAGAGATAGGTATCATTTGGTCAAAATTAGAATGACGGTATGTCAAGAAAGTCTTGTGGCTATCAAAGACAGTTGACTGAACACAGTGTGTGATTTGTGACAGTTTTTATCTGAACTTATGTATTTTCTATTTGTTTGAAACAGATTATATATATAACAGATACATACTACAAACAATCAAGTTCTAATGAATGCCTCTAGCACACTTAATTTTTATTAACCGATTTCAAAAAAAAGGAGGAAGTTCTCAATTCGACCCGTATGGTTTTTTTTTCTTTTTTTTTATAATAATATACGTTATTTCATTTTCTTCTTGGCTACCCCAAACAAAATTGAGCAGTTATAGCACCGCGCTAATATTGATTCATTTTTTTGTAATTTAGCGAAGAAATAAATCAGATAATGAAATACTTTCATAATAGTTGAGAAAAATGTAAATTTTGTACTTGCCTTTTTTATTGGTGTAATTTTTCCACGATTTGATTGCGCAGTAATTTTAAGTTAATTAAAAAGTAGTCTCAGGACGTCTCTACGCGTCAAATATTCCTTGGGGTATGGTCCGGTGTAGGCGGAGCTTAAAGAACGAACTTCTTGTCGAAGTTTATTCAGAATAAACTTTAGTAGCGGTATTAGGTATCTGCTTCTTATAATATATCTATGTTTATAATCTTAATTTATAATCATCGTTTATTTACAAATTTATTTAGTAACTCGCAGAAAATAATTGAAGGTTTGCAAACGGCTGCAGTAACACGAAGCTATGAGACGAAAGAGACATGTTATATCTCACGCTTCGAATAATGACAACCCTGACCGGGTCGTTAAATGTTCATGTTACACATTATACATAGGGTTGTCTCTCTATAGAAAAATCGACGAATAGTTATGTACCATTTGCAGTCATTGTTCAGTAGCATATATCTTTTAAGCAGTTTCGATACAAAAGCTTCGCAATGTTTCGCAGGAAACAATGTGATAGAAGCAGTCTAAAATAATTAAACACAGACCACTTCTCTGGTTAATTAAGGCGGTGCGCCGAGAAAGGAGGTCGTGGTGAAATATTGCCACAACATGAATAAAGTTAAGCGGAGCTCCATCGTAATAATAGAAAAGGAAACGTTTTATCCGAATTAGACTTGGTTTTAGTTTTTTGGCCCTTTGAAAACAGCGTATAAAAGATCAAAAGAGAAGAGAATTTGGTACCGGATCAACCTCTATCCCAGTATTACATTTGATTTGACGAGCAAGCGAAGGAGCTAAGTGTCTGCTTTTTTGAACCGGATACATATTATACCAGTTTTTACTTTAAATGAAGAAAATACTCATCATAATTTTAGCCATAGCTTGACATGCTTTTTTTTTCGATGGGAAATCTTCAAAAGATACCCGACTACAATAGGGATGTAGCCGGGTTATGTGATGATTTCCACTCACTAAAAACCCCTCGGTGGCCTGCCTCAGTACTATTTCTGAGCTTGATATGCCTAGACTGTTCTCAACAAGGACGGGGTGGAAGCGGCCTGAACCCAGCTTCCCGACAACGACAATTATCAGGACGTACGTCTAATTTGTCGGTCAACAGAGGATCTAATACAAATCATATCCTACACTGCGCATGCCAGTCTGTAGTCTTCACCTAAGAACATTCGACCCCATGATTTAACAGTTCATCGTGATATGTGGCCTACGCAGAGCCATTTAAACTTGTTAACGACGGTCCCGTGGCGCAGTGGTTTGTGTCATCGACATGAATTCTGTGTCTCCGGGACCCTGGGTTCGAATCCCGGCAGGGCAAACATTTCTGTGATGAGTGTAGATCTTTGTCCCGGGTCTTGGATGTTTGTGTGCTGTGATTGTGTGTGTCCATGCCTCCCGCGATACAGGGAATTCTAGTGCGGGGGTCTGTGTGTGATGGGAAAAAAAAATCCAAGCTATGTCAGTGAGTTTCGCTCTTCTACGATCTCTTGATGTTTCAATCGATGATGTGTGACTTTATACTTGCTTGCATGGGGCCCAATATTAACAAGACGTGTCGGTTCCATATTAATATATCATTAGTAAGTTGCAGTACAATACAAGATGACAGAAGAGTTTTATGTTTTATTGCATTAACAACATGCTACGCGGAACTTACGTTCGAATATTTGAAGGAAAAAATTCGGCTGCTAGTGGGACTTGAACCCACGACTACAGAATACCGTCCTATCGCTTTGTCCTCACACCACGCGCTGCTAAATTATAGCATTATTGATCTTTAGATATAAAAACAAATGTTATTTCGATCAGTGTGCGTTTTGATAAAGTAAGGAACCGAAACGTGGTCTCTTAATATCGAGCTTGTGTGCAAGCTCAATGTTGCAGAATGAGATATGAAGAGGGCTATCGCGGGAGATTGGGGTTTGTCTACGAAATCAAAATAGAAATGACAAGATCCGTAGAAGAATTAAAGTCACCAATAGACAAGTAGATTACCAAGTTGACAGTCGCGAACTAGTTCGCCGCAAGTAGGCCAGCAGTCTTAGCCAGAAGGCAAAGCGATAGTTACGGAAGATCTTCAATGCAAGCGTTTGAAACTTCCAGGCGCTCGAACTAAAACTTGTAGTTAAATAGACTGAGCTGTTTATTGAGCGCTCTAAGGGATCAGCCATAGCTTTGATGTTCCTAGCAGGAGTTTAATAGCTTTATACTTCAAAAGCGGTCCCCGCCCAAGATTCGCAAAGGTAAAAAAAATACAAAATTATAAATTAAAAGGATCCCATCATTTTTAAATATATAATTACAGTCTATGTCAGCCAGGGATAGTGTAGCTTCCCAACAGTCAAAGAATTATTCAAATCATTAATAGGCGCATAACGGGAATTGAAATTTATCAAAGTTCGCATACATATATTTCAATGGTTTTAGGGGCTAGATTTCACATCACAAACGCGTTGAAAAATGGTACACCCTACATAGCGATTTCATCACATCTATTTCGTAGTTCAAAGTGTCCCATTAGCCAAATTAACCGCTTAGCAGTGGATATAAATAGTTATAGGACAAGTGACCCAATTAAAAGGAATACCACGTGTTGCTAGGTGCTCGTGACAAATTTAGATACACAGATATTTTTTTTATACTTCATAAATCCAACGTTTGCCCACTATCTCACCTCACATGGTCAGTGACGATGTGGTCAAATGTGTTTCGACCTAGAATGTTTACTGGCTGTGATTTAGGCAGTGATCTGCCTAAATACACTGCTTATTGAAAGTGTTTCAAGCTGAAGGGTGGTAGCTAGCAAGTACTGGAAAGTATTCTATCCCCATGCTGTGAATTTGTTCACGGTGTTGACTCTCAGCGGAAACTAAAGACGTTGGGATCGAACCAGCGTACGTCTCTTTGACAGCCAACACACCCACTGCTAGGCTATCATCGCTTCTAAACACTACAAACGGTACGTATTAAAATCGCGTCAGATGTTCCTTAGGTATCTTTTTTGTACATAGATCTAGCGTTTGACCACTATCTTACTTACAGGTCAGTGACGATGTGGTAGAGTGTAATCAAGTAATCAATAAGTGTGACAGTTTTTGAAACCAAAAAATGGAACCGACTTCAACACTCAAAAGTGTGAAATAATTTGTTGAAGTCGTTACCATGATAGTTCAAAAGTAACTAATATCAAAATATGGTGGTCATAGTACCGACTTCGAGAGGCTTATTTCACACTTTTGAGTGTTGAAATCGATTCTATTTTTTGTAAAAAAAATTTTTTTACTCTTTTTAGTGACCTTTGTTACTCATGGGATCAATTGTCATTGTGGTGTAGGCATGTTTACCGATGTGTTCACTCGCTGCTATAATATCGTCTATGTATAAGCACGCATTTTTCAGTTTTTGGAGTGTATAACTCAAAAACGGCTTGTCCGATTTTGATGAAATTTAAATGGGACCACACGGGAAGCACCAGCTTTCAAATAAAAAAGAACAATCAAAATCGGTTCACCCAGTCGAAAGTTATGCGATAACAAAAATATTTTAAAAAAAAAATATACGGGTCTCATTGAGAACCTCCTACTTTTTTGAAGTCGGTTAAAAAATAGGTACTGTTCATATATATAAACTTACAACTTTTTTCATGATCCAACCGTGTACTGACATGATAGGAATCATAATTACCTGTAACAAAAAGAAAGACGATAAATACCTACATATACATACAATAACAAACAAAGGGATTAGTTAGTTTAGAATGAATGAAATGAATGAACGAATGAATGAAAGTTTGCTATATAAATATGGTAAGAGTGACATGGTAATAAGAGTAACTATAAGGTAAAACTGTACAAAGCGTCTCATTTTGGTACCACATTATTTAGTATTGTTATTTATTTCAATTAAAGGCATTTGCCGAAAAAGAAACTTCTTTGTCAACACATTGAGAGTTACCAGCATCTAAAATTCTATGAGCAAGTAAAAGAAATTCAATATAATTAAAGAAATTTAACATCATATACACCATATTGGTGTTCAGATTAAGACCTGTTTTACTTTTAAGCCATAAAAGCGTAGTTAAACTTACGTAAATTTCACCGCAAGTCTCTTCTGATTCTGAGTTTATAATGCAACACGTGCATAAAGCCTGGAGAATCAACGGCGCTGTTTAAATTTCAATCTGCGCTAGATTGGAATTTAAACCTAATTACTTTTCGATACCTATCATTTTACGGTGGAAACTAGGTGAGCACACGTGCTCTCATATATAATGAAAAATCACTTGGATATTGCATGCATATATAATTTTCAATCACATCTAGGGAGAATGAGAAACAATTCGTTCGAGAATGAAAACAGACTGACATTAAATAACCTGCAATTCCAATGACATTAAAAAAAAGATACGCTCTAAAACCACTTAACTAAAAAGTACCCTAGATACAAGAAAAGCAAACGTAGTCGTTCAATCATCATCATATCAGCCATAGGATGTCCACAGCTGGACAATAGCCGATTCATTTCCACAAGAACTGGTTGGGAACGCATCTAGTCTTTGCGCGCGCTCCTAGTCAGGTCGTCTGTTACCTCGTCGGTGGCCTTCCTAAGCTGCGCTCCCCAGTCCGTGTTTTCTAATCAAGAACCTTTCGACCTTAACGGCCATCAGTTCTTCGAGCTATGTGCTCTGCCTACTGCTACTTGCTAATCCGCTGGGCTATGTTGATGACTCTCATTCTTCTATCTCCTCATTTCTGATTCGATCGCGTAGAAAAACCCCGAGCATAACCCTAAACCCTATAAAAACCCGATTTCCACTAAGTACTAATTTATATTCAGATTTTAACCTTTTAATCACTGCAAATTATTTTTTCAAAAATCTTTAACTACGCGTTGCAACGAACACGAGTGTACGACCCTTCGTCGCGTCAATAGCAAACAAAGCAAATCTTGAAAAACTATCACAACGGGCTTGTTGGCATAATCCACTAATTTAAAAGAAAAAATACTTCACAAGTTGAAATAAAAACAATGGTACTTTTAGCATGGGTTTAGATCGACCACGGAAGAGATGTTCAAACTGAAGGGTGGCTTCTCTCTTTCGTGAGATCGACTGACAAAAAAAGTCTTGAAGTCGCGGGTGAATAGGTTCCTTCTAAGTTTGCGTGCTCCACCTTAGACCGCGTCGTCGCTTAACATCAGGTGAGACAGTGGTCAAACGCAAGCTTATAATCTTTAAAAAAAAAAAAACTTTTCCTGAAAACTAATTACTATACATTATGTAAATACTAATCTACAAGGTAAACTATATAGTGGTTACATAAAATATCTCAGATTTTGAATATTACAAATATGATCCCAATCTCTTCAATTGGTTTTGTATAATGGTACTTAAATTTTACTATCATATAAAGCAGCCACGGCCAGAGATAGTGATCAATAAACCGCAAACAATGTTGCTTCCTTCACTCTAAAGATCAAATTACAGCAACAATTTCAATATTTTGCTTTTGCAATACTATTATAACATTATACTAAACAAATTTCTAATCGCCGCCGCCTCGGAAAGAAAACGAGAAAGTCCAACAGAAAGGTGTTTTGAATTTATATTTTTATAAACATGTAGCCCAAGATTCAGCGATTAGAATAGTGCCAAACGTTTATTTTATAAAAAGGTAAGTTTTTGTTGTAGGCGATTTTCATTGTACATTCCTGTCTTGGTAATTTGAATCATGTAAAGATAAATTGTACGCTATTTTCCAAGCCGTAACCAACCCACAAAACTGGAGAATTTGAGTTGACGGTACTAACAGAACCTACAAATATACTTTCATATACCTTATAAGTGGTGAATGCCGCTTGAGAGTTTCTCCTCACATTAATTAAAGGTACTATAGGTACCAACCCTAGTCTTCACACTTTACAAATAAAGGCCGAATCTATCTCGAAAGTTGGGCTGGAAGTTCTAGTTTGCATAAGTATATCCAATTACAAAACGGAGGCCGATCCCCACGCAAAAAGTAATTATCCAACCAACCGAAGTTTAATAATTATCACAGAAACACTCATAACTTAATAAGACAGTACTCGTAACTGGCGACCATGCTTTCAGTGGAGCAGTAAAATTATATTAAGGCTAAAAGCACATTATAAACTCTAAGGCTTTCACGGCCGGCGTTGCATGTTGTATGTATTGCTTTCGGGCTGTTTGGCCGTGGTCTATGTGAAACTTGTGTTCCAGACGCTTCGTCGATCACTGCGGTCGACATCTTCAGTGGTTCAGGTCCGAGCGGCGACAAGAGCGTAGAACTCTCCTTCGCGGCGTCTTCTCTGATACTGATGATAAAAGCATATTGCTGGCACATCCAAGGGGAAGTCAAGCCAGTCTGGAGCCTGGAGTATATAATATGTCGTCCGCCAGAGACACAAAGCACCCATTTATATAACTTTTAGCATAGCAAGTTCAAGCACTGTGAGTTTTTATAGCGTGAAATAAAAATAGGAAACTATTTATGTAATATACTTTAAATTTTAATAGATAAAAGAAAAAAAAATGGATAATAATAATGTCATCATCATCATCATCATCTCAGCCATAGGACGTCCACTGCTGGACAAATGCCTCCCCCATCATAGGGGGGGGTTTGCCAATACTCGCCACGCTTGGCGTGCGGGTTGGCGAGCGCAGTATATAAAATACGACCCTCAGAAGGCGCTGCTGCCCATCCTTCTGGTACGTGATCCCTTAGTCGACTCTTACGACACCCACGGGAAGACATGGGGGGTACTATTCTAAGCCGGTACCCCACGGACATTAATAATACCACCACGAATAATAATGTACATTATTGTATTAATTGTGTTCCATTGTGTATGTAAAATTGTCTTCTATTTTATATATGTAAAAGTTTTTTATTATTTGGAATTTCGTGGTGACCCCACTCTGGCTCGTTTCTGGTGCAAAGGATCTCGATTGCTATTCAGCGTGGTAACGCAGCCAGTGTAATGGGTACCTTTGCACCCCGAACTTTAAGGGGCGGGTTATGTGACTAGTTTATTTATATTATTATGTATCTTCAATAATGTATTTGTAACTGTTTTTTTTTAAATCACACTCAGACCCCCGCACTAGGATTCCCTGTATCGCAGGAGGCATGGACACACACAATCACAGCACACAAACTTCCAAGACCCGGCACAAACATCTACACTCATCGCACAAATGTTTGCCCCTGACGGGATTCGAACCTAGGGTCGCGGTGACACAGAAGTCATGTCGATGACACAAACCACTGCGCCACGGGACTGTCGTATAATTGTAAATACTATATCTGTTTTTAGCTTTTCTTTTTGACTATATCTGAGTATTGCACTCAACTTTAGTGAAATGTAATCTTACACTTGCGCCAACAAAGAAAAGTCTGCACACAGGAGTGTCTGAGTTGTGTTCTGTCAACAGTTTATTGATGACGTACAGCTGACGTGATGCTATATTACGAACTACAAGAAGCCCTAAATAACAAATACGTTACAGGAAATTGACACTTCCAGTCCGTATCCAGGTAAGACTGAAGATTAATTCTTCTTTGAGAGCGAGTTCATCAATGGTTCGTGTAAGATGGCAAAATCGATATCCGCCCCGTCTCGACAGTATGACCCAATTTTATATCTCTGACTCAGACTGCGGGGACTGTATCGAGTTACCCGATTGATATGGGGTTATGGTTACTGCGTACGAGATACGCAATCGATTATTTGCGTCGTTCTGATTACACAACCTTGTAACTATTTTTAGAGATTTGTAGATGAAATCGCTATCACAAGTGTTCAGCCACACATAGTATACGTTACAATTTACTGCTTAGTAAATTGTTTCGTTATAGTCTCCATAATAGAACAAATTAAAATCAAGCATTCTATCGGAAAGCCAAGCCATTGTTGGATCAAACTCGATCAAACCGGTTGACCGACGACGCTCCCCCACCGTTTTCATCGTTTCGAAAATGACAGACTTTACTCATTTTTCGTATTTTACTAAGACCATGAAATTAAACAGATATGAGACGTCAAAACGGCACTTGTTCCGATTAACTGATAAATAAATTAAATAAAAAAGTCTTTTACTTATGGATATTACAGGAGTCAGACCAGAGTGTAAAAAAAAATCAACCTAGGTAGAACACTGTAAAAGGATATGAAACTGGAATATTGCTTTTTTATTACAGAATGAGTGCGCGTAAAACATAAAGCGGCTATTTGTTTATATATTTTAACCGACTTCAAAAAACAAGGAGGTTATAATAATATGTTGGATTGTGTTTTTTTATGTAGAAGAAATCGGTGAACATACGTTCACCGATTTGTTCACCAATTTCTTCCCCATTTTTTGACCGTTTCATAAAATTCTTTTTTGTTTGTTTTATAGAGTGTACCTCCGAGTTGTTTCCATTTAAATTTCATCAAAATCGGACAAGCTATTTTTGGGATACACTCTAATAATTTAAAAGTGTTACGTCTACTTTGACGACTTCCTAACTGCAGGTGAAGAAAGCGGTGAACCACTTTCTTCACAAAGGTGTAAAAAGATGTTTACCAATAAATAGAACCGACTTCAAGACTTAAAAGTGTAAAATAACTTGACGAAGTCTTCTGTTCTCGTCCATGTGAACAGAAGTCCAACATTCTGTTTTTACAAGTTAGATTCGACTTAGACCTAGTTCGCTCGCATGGGCCCTTGATATTACTATTCCGAAAGCACAACGCTTCCTAATTTAAATCGAAAAGTTCTATTTCGTTGCTTCAAAACGTTTTCTCGAAACCTTTGTCCAATAATTGGCAGAAAATTAACGGACTTTCAATTAACGAATACTGTTAAGCTTCAGTTGGTCGATTCTTCCGGTACCAAACTCAGCCAAGATATAAATTTTATAGGCGACTGTCCCTCTCCGGCTCTTGTAATAATGCGCGTTATTGTTATAAGGTATTAGTATTCATATCTCGAGGATATGATGCCCTGGTAGCGGAGTTTACTCATGCGCTCCTAACCGGTCAACGGCGTTCTCCGCGGTCATGGATTGGGTAATATTGCTAATAATGACATTTTCGACAATAAATATTTAATTAATATTGTGATCCTTAAGAACCCTAACATTATAACACTAGTTCCCTATTCCCTCATCAGTTTTGTGCAGTAAAGTAGATTTACGCTTTTAGGTAATAACAGAGGATGAAAATGTCAGAGATCTAAAAAAACTTTCATTTTTCAACTAAATTTTCACAAATTAGTTAGGTAAACCAAGGTGCAACTTTATAGGTGGCATCAGTTAATGCGGCCTTTTAAAAACACAGTGTAGAGAAATTAAAAAGATAAAGAAAAAATTTAAGATGAGAAATAGTAATTCGTGTAGAGAAAACAGTGTTGATATTAGACTGCGCTAGGACCAAGGCACATAAGCTGTTCATTCATTTGTATATGTACCGTGGGAATAGAAAGTCATCTCCTGTCGAATAAAATTTCCAAAGCGGAAGTCCTCCGATTACCACCTCCTTTTCTACTTAACGATTGAAATCAATTACTGCTTTAATTGCTGAACAGCCAATTAATGTAATTAAAAAACTTCTGCGACCCGAGCGCTTATTGATCACTATATATATATATATCGCAGCATATTATAATTGAATGCAGTACTACAACTATCATTACCTCCAGTACAATATGACAGAGAATAGTTTCAATAGTTTTTCATCCTTCATGACGCCCATTTGGTATGATCATGTCCTGAGAAAGGAATAGGACTTGAGGAAAAAGTGCTTTCAACTTATCATTCACTGGTGATACTTTTAAGCTTCCTCTAATATACTCTTCCTTATATTATTCATTCTAGTCACACCACGCAAGGTAGAAACAATTTCATATCATTTTATTAATTTATTGCAGCTATTTAATAAGTATTGTCATGGTTAGAAAGCCTAATAGATAATTATGTACCAATATATCCTACCCTACCCGAGATGGTAAAGCGAATAATTGCTTTATACATGACCTACAAGTAGGTGCAGCGTTTGATGTTCAATGAAGTTCAAGTGAGATAGACATCGTCCTTCAGATTGTCGGCAGACGCTCACAATCCCGGGGAAATCGTTGTATTATTTAATCATACACTTTTTTATAGCATGCGCTACATTTCTGTCATAATTGTGATTAAAGTGACTTCGAAATAATCAACTACTGCTATACATCAAATAATATATTTATCTTCTCTTATTGTGTTAAGATGCCGTGGTGGTACCGGCCTAGAATAGTACTCCTCCATCTCTTCCCGTGGGTGCCGTAAGAGTCAGCTAAGGGATCATGTACCAGAAGGTGGGCAACAGCGTCTTCTGAGGATCGGAATTCATACTGCGTTCGCCAACCCGCCTGCCAAGCGTGGCGAATATTGGCAAATCCCCCCAATATGGGGAGGCATATGTCCAGCAGTGGACGTTCTATTGCTGCGATGAATGAATGAATTGTGTTAAAGTTGTTCTATATATTCACGCATCTTACGTCACAGTGAAATATATTATTACCATCAGTAGAAACATGCAATAAGCTCTCTTGTTATCTTAATTCAATAATTGTTACTTTGTTACTTAACGCTGTCAGCTTCACAAAAATAATAAAATAAAACAAAAAATACAATTGCGTAATCTGCTTGTAAATTACAACAAATTTAGATGTTTCTCGAATCTTTACCTCAGACCTCAACCTTCGGGCTGCCTGCTGGCTCAAACGCTTTAGCTACTAACAATTTTGTAGTGATCATACAAAGTATGATTGTTATTGTTTTAAATTGAAGGATCATAAAATAATGTAGTAAACGCTTTGTTTGTATTTTTGCATACCTTACAGCAGATTTGCATTAAGATGATCTTTTGCTTAGGTATTTATTTATTTATAAGGAAGTAATAATGCATTTGTGTGTATATATGTACAAGTCTAATAGTTTCCTTATGGTCGAAGATATCACTTGGTTTCACGAGCGGAAACTAAGAATAGTCTTAAAAAACATAAAACATCTGTTTACATGTGAGGCAGCAAACAGTCTTTTTTTTTAATTCGCAAAGACGACGAATGTTTTAATAATTACATTGCACGATTAATTCGAAGAATCGTGTCCATTGCACATTTTATGTAAAGGATTTTCAGTAAGGCAGCAGTCGCAAACAAAATAATTACCATGTGTTACTTTTTTTTTTTTTAATGATATTACGGCCTTGGATACAAGTCCTTTAGCCAAAACTTATTTTATCAGTCAGTGTCAACTTCATTGGCTGGATATGTGTGTATTCTATGGACTGGATTCACTATCATCGTTTGTTGTTTGTTTTCTGACTGAACTTCCAACCATGTGTTACTGTGATTCAGTATTGCCCATTTAACTTAATTAAATTGCATTAATTCTCATCTCATAAACGGCTGTGACCGATTCGCCTATAACAGGTATAGCTGTAGATGAAAAGCAAACAGAGAAAAGGTAAAATATTTGGCAATGACTGAGGAATCGATTTGAGGATTTGCACGAACATTTAATGACCTTGTTTTTGTTGGTCGCACCATAATGCTGACCACAGGTAATTTAACAGTTACTAATGCATGTTGTATGTATTGGTTCCGGGCTGTTTGGCCGTGGTCTATGTGAAACTTTTGTTCCAGACGTTTCGTCGATCACTGCGGTACGTGTACGTGCGTAGGACGTCCACTGACAACAACCAAGATGAGGTGATAAAGACCGCACATTGCAGGCCGCTCACAAACAAGGTCTTTGAGATGATCGGGGCCGGCTTACGTACCGCTGTGGACTCCGATGGCTACAATCATGATTATCATTATGTTTATTTCTCTATTTCGACACTCCCATGAAAAGGAGTGAACACAACTGCGTCATTTCGCGAATGTTCTGTTCGGAACATTGGCAATTTTCTGAAGTTGTCCCTGAATGGAAGATAATCTTATCTGTACATTTCCCTTCGTCTAAAGGGACCAATAAGCCTAAATAGGATGTATCGTGTGGAAAAGACCCTTGAACAATACACATGTGACATTGAAACAGTACAAAAGCTATTGATATTTCCTATGCATAAGATTTAGGCAAGGTATAATTATAGTTTTTCTTCTAAGTTTAAATGACAATTAAATTTGACGATTCCGTAACAGAGCCTATGGACACATTGATATATATGTACTAGATATCAACGAGATCTTCTGTTTGCGGCAGAGGTAATGTTAATATCTAAAACCGTGTGTACGAACTCTTTGGCTGTAAATTTCGTATGTGTAGTATTGTAATAAACTGTCATGGCTTTTCACAATAAAAATATTGTTTAACACGGGATACGAGAAAGAAAGAAAGAAAGATACGCACCATGATTTAGATTTTGAGTTCCCGATATTTCGGCGCGGTTCCACGCACCATGATCACGCAGAGTCATATAATATCGTATACATATACTAGCTGCGCCCCGCGTGGTGATAATTGATGATGATGATGAAAAGTAGCTTATGTGTTATTTCGGAATCTGAAGTATCTATATACCAAATTTCTTCCAGATCTGTTCAGTCGTGATTGAGTAACAAACATCGATCCATCCATTTATCCAAACTTTCGCATTTATAATATTAGTGGGATGAGTACGAGTGACTAAAAGCTAGTGCTGATTGGTAAGCGATCTTAGCTTGGCATTCTCTCAGACGATATATATATATATATATATATATATATATATATATATATATCGTATATATATACCATGTATATATGTATATATATATATATACCATGTATATACATATATATATATATATATATATATATATATATATATATATATATATATATATATATATATATATATGTAGGATTGGGATATTAGTGAATGTAAGGTAGCAACCCCAAGCGGTGAGTGAGAGGAACGAAAGAGGATGTGAGCGAGAAAGAGGAGGAAGAAAGGCAAGATGGCGAAAGTAAAGTAAGAGTGTAAGATGAAGACGTAATATTAAGCTGCGCATAAGCACTATTTCTTTGTTAAATTACGGTGAAGTGTAAAGAGAATTAAACGAAGTCAAGCGAAGAAGAAAATCATTTTATTTCCTACAAATTTGGGGGCCCCTCCGGGATCCACGTGCTTTTACAAGACGGCGGCTCGTGGCGTGGCGTGGCTTTGTGCAACATACGACGAAAAAAAAAAAAAAAAAAGTACAAACCAAATTATTAAAACGACGAGACGACGGAACAATATTAGAAAAAATGACGACGGAGAACAAAGATAGTGCTTTTGCATACATAGATAATATGACGAAGTTTAGCGGCGGCGACGACCACACCTATACGTCAGCAAAATGGGCGCAAGATATAGAAGACAATGCAGAAATATTCGGGTGGACAGCTCACCAACAATTAATTATAGCTCGTAGATCATTAACCGGCACGGCGGAATTATGGCTAAGGACGGAAAAAGTGCATAAAACCTATGAAGAGCTCAAGGCGGCAGTGATTAGAGAATTCCCGGAAGTAGTCAATAGCAAAGAAATGCACGAATTAATGGCGGCTCGAAAGAAACGCCACAATGAAACGTGCTATCAGTACATGCTAACTATGAAGGAGATGGGTAAACGTGCAAAATTTCCAGACTACGTCGCTATTCAATACATCATAGATGGAATCCCTGATCTAGAAATGAATAAAGCTATTTTGTATGGCGCTACAACGTATTCTTCATTGAAGGAGAAATTATATCTCTACGAAAATATCAAGGCAAAGAGCCAAAAACAAGATCAAGTCGAAAGGTCAAAGAAGCAGAATGTATCAGCATCATCATCTTGGACTAACAAGCAGCGCTGTTATAATTGCGGTGAGACGAACCATAAGGCAAATCGCTGTCCGAATGGCATCAAATGTTTTAAGTGTAATAATTATGGCCATATTGGGTCGAAATGTATGAATTATGTCGATAAAGCGGTCGTCGGTAAAAGTACTGCGTCGATGCATCTGGCGCCGTCAACCAATCGACAGTCTCACAGGACTTACGAAACTTCACAACCAATCAGAAGCAAGGCTCTTTTCAGTACGACCAATGAGAGAAGCGATACGGACCGCCATGACGGAATCGCCATAGAAACGGATGTTGTGAAGGAAAATGTCATGCAAGTTGTCAATAGTACAGAAAACCGAAAACAGCGTCAAAATTGTATAAAATCAGTGAAATTAGGTGACAAAATCGTTAACACATTGTTCGATACCGGTAGTGAGGTTAGTATAATCAGTGAAGACCTTTTCAAAGAGTTAAAAGTGCCGCGATGCGAGGATCGTACGATCTTAACCGGACTTGGATTGTCACAAGTGAGTTCGTGTGGAAAGGTCGTCGTAGAAATTGAAATCGATGGACAAATTTATCCTAACGTAGTCTTACGTATTGTGCCTACGGGTTGTATTCCGTATAAGTTATTATTAGGCCAAGAATTTTTGAATAGTGTTGTTATGGTTATACGTGAGGGTGCTGTGCTGTTATTGCCGAAAGACGAAGAATGGTTGTTTCGTGTGAACTGTTGTGTGAGTGAGGTTGATGTTGCGGGTCATATTACCCACCCAGATGTAAAGGAAGACGTGAGGCGGCTAGTAGAAGACTATAAGCCTCTTCAAACAAAAGAAGCGCCAATCCAGCTAAAGATTGTGTTAAAAGACGACATACCAGTGGCGCAGCGACCTCGAAGAATATCTCTGGCTGAGCAAAAGTTGGTGGAAGAACAAGTTGACGAGTGGATTAAGAAGGGTATAGCTCAGGTTAGTTTCTCTGAATATTCTAGTCCATTAGTGTTGGTGAAGAAGAAAGATGGGTCAGTAAGAATATGTGTAGATTACCGATTGTTAAATAAGAAGATAATAAAGGATGAGTTTCCTCTACCAGTCATTGGTGACTTGATTGATAAGTTGAAAGATGCCAAGGTGTTCAGTGTGTTAGACCTTAAAAATGGATTTTTCCATCTCAAAATAAGTAAGGAGTCTATACCTTATACATCTTTTGTCACACACCATGGTCAGTTCCACTTATTACGTGCTCCTTTTGGACTGTCGGTGTCTCCGAAATATTTTATGCGATTTGTTAGCATAATATTCAGAGAATTAATTTCAAGGAATATCATGATGATATTTGTGGACGATATTATAATTCCAGCAGTCACTGAAACTCAAGCGTTAGAGAGGCTGAGCCAAGTCTTAGAGGTAGCTTCTCAGTATGGGCTAGAGATCAACTGGAAAAAAGCTAAGTTGATATGTAAAGAAATTGAGTTTCTTGGTCACATAATAAAAGATGGTGAGGTGCGTCCCAGCCCCGACAAAGTACAGGCGGTGGTAAGGTATCCAGAACCTAAAAATACTATACAAATACAAAGTTTCATTGGTTTGACATCTTATTTCAGAAAGTACATCAAGGACTATGCAATGATTGCCAGACCATTGACAGATTTAATGAAAAAAGGAGCTACTTACAAGTTTGACGATGAGCAAAGGGAAGCTTTCTCGCAATTGAAACAAAAGCTCATATGTGATCCAGTACTTAAGATTTACAATGATAGATTGCCTACAGAATTGCACACAGATGCATCAAGCCGGGCGTTAGCCGCAATTCTATTGCAACAGTATCCAGATGGTGGGTTACATCCAGTACATTACATGAGTAAAAAGACAAGTGAAGCGGAGAGCAAATGCTCTAGTTATGAGCTTGAAGCACTTGCGGTAGTCGAAGGAGTGAAGAAATTCAGACACTATTTGTATGGAGTTCATTTCAAGATAGTCACAGACTGCCAAGCTTTCGAGCAAACCTTGAAGAAGAAAGATTTGACACCTAAAGTAGCTCGATGGGTATTTCTGTTGGATGAATATGATTATGAGATCGAACATAGATCAGGTAGTAAAATGCAACACACAGATGCTCTTAGCAGAAACCCATGGACAGGAACAATAGTAAACTTACACGATGGGATTAGGCAAGCTCAGGAGACAGATGAAGAACTAAGCGCAATAAGAGAGCTCATACTGAAATATGGGAAGTATCGAGACTTTTGGATAGATAATAATGTCTTATATAAAGGCGAAGCAAAGCATATAGTCGTCCCAAAAATTATGGAAAAGGAAATTATCAGAAGATGCCATCAAAATGGTCACTTTTCTATGAAGAAGATGAAAGAAATAATAGGAAAAGATTACTACATTAAAAACATGGACAAAGCAATAGAAGAAGTTGTACTAAGTTGCATACCGTGCTTACTAGCAACCAGAAAAGAAGGTAAAAAGGAGGGCTATTTAAATCCAATTGATAAAGAAGATGTGCCACTGCATACACTACATTTGGATCATGTGGGTCCTCTGACTGAAACAAAGAAATTATATAACCATATACTTACAATGATAGATGCATTTACCAAATTTGTGTGGATATTTCCTACTAAATCTACATCAAGTGCAGAAGTACTTAATAAACTCCAGATACACCAACAAACATTTGGAAATCCTGTTAGAATCATCACTGATAGAGGAACAGCATTTACAAGCTCTGAATTCGAAAGATATTGTCAAGAAGAGGATATACAGCATATCAAAATTACAACCGGAGTGCCGCGTGGAAATGGACAGGTGGAGAGAATTCACCGCATACTGATACCTATGCTAACAAAACTTTGCATCGAAGATAAGGCGAATTGGTATAAACATGTAAGCCGTGTACAGAGAGCCATTAATAGTACCTACCAAAGAGCTATCAATACAACTCCATATCAATTATTGACTGGAACAAAGATGAGATATAAAGAGGACATAGATTTAATTAATTTATTACATCAAGAAGCCATTAATCTGTACAGTGAGAACAGGGAAAACTTAAGAATTAAAGCTAAAGAGCAAATTCAAAAAATCCAAGAGGAAAACAGGAACACATACAATAAGAAAAGAAAACCAAGTTCAACATATGAAGTAGATGACTTGGTGGCCATACAAAGAACTCAATATGGTCCGGGCCTAAAGCTAAAACCCAAGTACCTCGGTCCCTACAAGATTGTCAAAGTCAAAAGGAATAATCGTTATGATGTTCAGAAGTTATCTGATACCACAGAAGGGCCGAGTAAGACCTCAAGCTCAAGTGACCTTATGAAAAAATGGCCATCCAGGGATGATGATATACGTGAGTGAGAAACTTTATTTAAGAAAGTATGATCGATTCTGCTTGTCAGAGTATAGTGTCGATAGCAGCACAGTGCTATCACATTATAGCAGATAACACCTGTTAGGTAAAGGTTATGTGTACCTACTATGTTTTTTTCTAGTATATAATTCAGGTAAATATAGTTAGTGCTAGAATTTTCTATGTAATCATAATAAGATGCTTAAAAAATAAAAGCTAAGATCTTTGTAATAGGCAGTATCATTTATTATTTTCATAGTATAAACCTGCAATTATTATGTTAATATGTTGTATAAGTAAGGTGTATACAATACCATATTACTTCAATGGTTGTTGAAGAAATGTAACTTTAATTGTCTCTGTATAAAATAAATACATAGAATTAATTTAGTTAAGTTACCCAATAGTGTAAAAGTCCAAGTTGTTACTGCGGATAAAATGTAATTCAGTTTAATCTTTTAAGTTAGCATATAAGTTGATGTAATTCTAAGACTTATTGTGTATGAATGGTGAAGTATTGTGTAAGAGTTGTGTGAACTAGAATGAAAGGAGTATGAATGATGAGGTATACATATCTGAGGGCAGATATTGGAGTCGGATGGCCGAATGTAGGATTGGGATATTAGTGAATGTAAGGTAGCAACCCCAAGCGGTGAGTGAGAGGAACGAAAGAGGATGTGAGCGAGAAAGAGGAGGAAGAAAGGCAAGATGGCGAAAGTAAAGTAAGAGTGTAAGATGAAGACGTAATATTAAGCTGCGCATAAGCACTATTTCTTTGTTAAATTACGGTATATATATATATATATATATATATATATATATATATATATATACCAGGCTTGATATAGATAGACGTGACAAGAATATCCTACTGATATTATAAATGCGAAAGTTTGTGTAATGTGTGTACCTAGTCTGTAAGTGTATGTGTGTTACCTCTTCACGCTCAAACGAATACACTGATTTCGATAAAATTTGGTATGGAGATAGCTTATACCCTGGATTATCACATAAGCTACTTTTATCCCGGAAAAAGTATAGTTCCCGTGGGATAGTTGAAGTAGCGGGAAAACCGTACTCCACGCGGGTGAAACAGTTGGGCGCTACAAGTATTTTCATATATTAAAACAAAAAATACGTATCGAACATTGCTGTGCATTCTTACAACTGTCCCAGAGTCTACAAAGAACTGTTCCAGAAGTTCACCTACTGATCTATTGTCTGTGTCATTTCACCAGGCCCAAACCCTTTCAAGACTATACGTATATTTATCTAACATATGCATACAAACAAGGCTTTATACAGGTTCTATAAACAAACGCGACTCATTTGCGTATTTACTGATTTAAATTGAAGAGACCGGTTTGTTTATGCAAACACGTCACCAGCCCTTGGAATGATAATCAGATGTAAAGACATTAGTTTGCTGCTTAGAGGTTTAATTGTTATGCAAAATTAATGTTAATTTGAAAGCTGTTAAGTCTTATGAGACAGTGGCAAGGACTAGAATGTCTCGGCTGTTAGGATAAAGGCGCCCTGGAGTGAAGCTCTTAACATCTCCACATAATCGTTTTACTAATTGTTACCTGACTGTAAACTCCTTAGGTGACACATAATGACAAAATTACACAGTAAGTGAGAATGTGTGTCCATTTTTATTATATTAAACACACAACACATGTCGCGCCGACCCCACCAAGTGTGGGATGAGGACAAGAAGAAGAAATGATATTAAACACACAATATTTAGATAAATTATTGCAGTATATCATGCAGTGTGCACTGCTATCCTTCACGCATAAATTGCTCGCGGGAAGCATACAGAACGATATAAATACAAGTAACGCGTGAACCCATAAATTTGCGATCTGGCTACCCTGGATAAAGACGTCAGCGAGGATACCCACTTGCCATCACTGTAACCACGACCACTCTGCCAAGTGCACAACTAAAAAAAAAAAAGTATCTGAAGTTTGTGGTTAGATTTCACGAGGTATGTTATAGAATATAAAAGTACTTATACGACGTAGTATAACGACCTAGCTTAGATCGGTGGTATCCCCAGGCAACACACCTATACATATAGATAGATAAGTTCGTAAAGCAATAGATGCACACTTTTGAGTGTTCAAGTCGGTTTCATTTTTTGGTAACAATTTTTTTTGCCCTTTTTAGTGGCCTTTGATTCTCACGGGATCAATTGTCATTGTGTATGTTCACCGACTTCTTCACCCGCAGTTAGGAAGTTATCCAAGTGGATGTAAAAAAAAAATGTTGGAACGTACGTTGGCAGTTATTGGAGTGTAACTTAAAAACCGCTTGTCCGATTTTGATGAAATTTTAATGGGACCAACTCGGCGGTGAATGTCTAACGGCTTAACAGGTGCATATGACATTACATATTACGTTCAACTAATAAGAATGTTAAATTAAGAGTTGTGGATTGTGTTTAATAAATAAATAAATAAATAAATAAGAATAGCGAATAATGAACTTGATTCAATGAGATTCGTTGGATGAAAGCACCGATGAGAATTGAGACGAAGTATCATGCCATAACGGTTAATTATCCCCGGTAAGGTAGAAGAATTACAATCTAAAATAGAACTGCACAATGGATAAACACACTTGAATAAATGCATAAGTTTAATTCAAGCAAAATTTATACTTATGATACACACAATAGGAAACTTAATTGCTAGTAGTAACAGTACTTTTTTTCCTATTCTAGATAAGGACGAGTATGACAGGTAAATAACGTAAGAACATAACACACATCGGATATCTCATTCGATAACACCTGTCTTGACAGTGGGACAATTAGGCAGACAGGCTGCAAACAAACCGGTATTATTATATCGACCCCCAATTTTTTTTCTACAGTCAACGATCTTACCAAAAACGAGTTTTTTTTACTTATTATAAGATTGCGTTTGACAACTGTCTCACTTGAGGTTTTTTAAGTAATCGCTATGAGCGATAAGAACACCTGTGGTACTCTGTAGTCTCATATTTTTAAGGTATCTCATGATTAAGGTGCAATAGAGAATTATTGTATTGTGCCCTAGTTTATCGAAACAAACATTGATATTTAAAAACAATCGTTTAAACTAGAAGTTCAAGTTAGATAAGTGTTATGTGCGTAAAAACTCTTCGCACTTTCTTCGGAAACGCCGCACACCCATCCGCTCTATTTACGATATTGAATAGTAGAATAGGCATAAAAATATTGTGGGAATTATATTCTGAATGTATAAAACACGGGAGTTACTCACGTAATAAGTCAGAGGGTTCCGACTATAGTTTCAACCACATTCGGTGGTCTTTTAAAAGGAGAATACGGAGCGCTCGCGGACGCGGTCGCGTTCAGTACTAGGCGAACCGCGATCACGTCCGCGAGCGCCCCGTATTCTCCTTGAAAAAGAACACCGAATGTGGTTGAAACTATAGTCGGAACCCTCTGACTTATTACGTGAGTAACTCCCGTGTTTTATACATTCATAATGTGTCAAAACCACGTCAGTTTTAATAACGAAATTATATTAGGAAATTGTCAATATAATTAAGAAAAGAGTTGACCATAACTACTCAGGGCGTTAAATTTAAGAAAAGAGTTGACCATAACTACTCAGGGCGTTGAATTTAAGAAAAGAGTTGACCATAACTACTCAGGGCGTTGAATTTAAGAAAAGAGTTGACCATAACTACTCAGGGCGTTGAATTTAAGAAAAGAGTTGACCATAACTACTCAGGGCGTTGAATTTAAGAAAAGAGTTGACCATAACTACTCAGGGCGTTGTGGTGCCTCAGCACGGCGTTGAGACGGCTGCGCTGCATCAGTCAAATTGTTCCGGTGCGCACTGTCACTTGAGTCATTGTCACTGAGAGTCTCATTGTCACTGTCACTTTGGTGATGAAGATGGTAGGAGGCCGGTTTACACACCATGCTTGTCGTGTCGTCCTCATGTTTCCATAGCCCGGATGTATCAAATATATCAATTCACCAAAATATTTTCGTGGGATTTTGATTCGATACTTAATAATTATAAACTCTCAAACCAATCCGTGACACGGAAAAAGCATATTCTTTTGCAAGTGACTACTACTGGTTACATTGATAATGCTATGCTCAAACTTTGCCATGGAAGCCCTTCCGTTCGACGACATAAAACAGAAAGTTCTGTTATATATATCGTGCTACGCATTTGTTAAAAATTAATAAAACAAAAGAGGGTCTCGCGGAAAGACACGCGATATTAGAAAAGTTTGAACATTTTTTTTACTTGGTAACAAGTTTGCACAGTTTGGGAGAGTGCCGCTTCCATATTCATTAGGTACGGACATGCAGGAAGGCGATAATTATAAGAGGAAACAATGTGGCCAAGTAATTAATGAGTAGAGTGTAATAAATAAATGTATAGGAAACTAGGGAACCAATCATTGTTAATCTTAGTTCCTACAATCGTTAGTACCTATCTACACTTGGTCATTTATACGCAAGTCCATCGAGACTTTCATATAACAGATTTATGAAATCCTTAAGAGTTCTACACCTATGTATGATATTTTCATAAAATCCTACTAATATTATATATATGCGAAAGTTTGTGTGTATGTTTGTTCCTTGTTCACGCTCAAAAGGCTACACCGATTTCGATAAAATTTGGTATGGAGATAATTTAAACCCAAGGGTTTAAATTATCTCCATACTAAATTGTTTAGTCAAGTCAAGTCTCTAGTCAAGTAGCCTATGTCATCAAGATGAAATAGGCTACTTATATCTCGGAAAAAGTATAGTTCCCTTGGAATAATTGAGGTAGCGGTAAAACCGTAATCCACGCGGGTGCAACCGCGGGGCCCTGCTAGTATACTGTATGTATAATGTATGTATAACTTATTATTATGGAGTACAGATGCTATCTTATTTTTCTGAATATACCTACTTTGGTTCATAATTCATATCATATTAATCGTAATATTTAAGTACACCCCATACTACCTGTCTAACTTGGTTAGATTTCTTTATACTGAGGTCGACTGGATGATGTCGCTTTTAGCTATAAGTCCGCCCTTTCCTGATATTCTTTGTATAAGTACACAAAAAATACTAAGCATAAGTGTTGATGTATATAATTAAGTGTGTCGTCTTATTTGTATTATCCTAATAATATTACAAATGTGAAAGTTTGGATGGATGGATGTTTGTTACTCAATCACGCTCAAACTGCTGGACGGATTAGGATACAATTTGGTATGTAGATACTTCAGGTCCCGGAACAGCACATAGGGTACTTTTCATCGTCATCAATCATCACCACGCGGGTAAAACTGCGAGGCGCAGCTAGTGTTTATATAAATATTGGGTTGCATTTAATTTAATATTAATTTAATTTGATTGGCCAACAATTACAGCTCACTTGAGTACAGCAGTACGGCATTCGGCCAATTGCCGAACTTACAATGCCTCGAACATTACATTATACGCATATTCCGCTTCAAATCTCTATCAAAAAACTACTTACTATCAGCAACATTGTTGTTTCTAATACGGCAGAATTAATTAACTGCTCGCTGATTAAAGCGCTGGAGCGTGAACTGAATTATTTATTTGCAGCGTTAGCACGTACCGCTTCTGCGCTGAATCTTTACTACTGTTGGGTATACTGCGTCTATCTGTATAACCGTCAGAACTGTTGCTACTCTGTGGTACGTAACAATTAACAGTCTAATATATTCCGCTATTTTCTTACGCTCGGTGACCGAGGGTTGCATGACGTAGACAAGATAACAATTAACTAGGAACACTCAGAAATTATTGTATGTTTGAGTACATATAATAATAAGGGTCTGGACAGATGACCTGACTAAGATAGAATGAGAGGGCTGAATGCGGGCCGCTTCCACCGGTCCTTGTGGAAATCAATGGGGGAAGCATATGTCCAGCAGTGGAGATCATATGGCTGAGATGAATATGATGATGATGAATAATAAGGTAAACACAGTTATGATGGTAAATTAGAAAAGCTACAATTAATCAACTTAAAAATGTGATACAAATCGCCGGAGCCGTTTTCGGGATGCTTATTTTATCGCTATTACAAATGCGAAAGTTTGTATGGATGAATGTTGCCCTTTGATGACAAAAAAAAGCAAACAAAATTTCGTTTATTTCGTAAAAGACAATTAAAAAAGACAAGTAAATAAGCTCTTGGGTCCTAAACTAGGCTCAAAAAGGACCATGTGATAAACAGCTGATTGTATCATACATTCGTCTTCAGGAACTTTCGTGTGTTTACTATTAACCGGTTCAGGCGAGAAAACTGTAATCACTATACTGGGTATAGGTATAAAATGTATGTAGGTAATGTTTTTTTAGATTAGAGACAAAAAAGCCTATGTTATTCTCAAAGGTCCCATCTATTCTATGTCTGTATCAAAACTCGTCAAGATTGATTCGTACGCATCAGACCGAAATACAGAGTTACTTTTATTTTTTTTTGAGATCAGGCAGACGTTTGACTACAAAACATTTATAATAGTAGTAGCTGCGCCCCGCGGTCCCGACCGCGCGGTGATGATTGATGATGATGATGAAAGTAGCATATATGTTATTCCGAGACCTGACGTATCTACATACCATTTCATTCAAATCCATCCAGTCGTCTGAGCGTGATTGAGTAACAAACATCCATCCATCCAAACTTTCACGTTTATAATATTAGTGGGTTTGGATTATATGTATTAGTAATATTCGTAGTAGTGTAATTATCATAAACCTATCGAGGTACAAGAACTGACGCAATATGCCAGTTTATACATGCTCTTGTGGGCGGTAAGGCGATTATCGTTAAATTTGATAAATAAATCTACCAAAAAGTTTGTGTATTCAGGCTTCAATGCAAAAAAAAAAATCATACATGCTCAAGGAAAAGCAAGACATTCCTGGTTTATGGGTAACGGCCATCTGAACTTACGACAGGCCGGCTAATGTACGAAACGAGAGGAATAGCGGTTGCTTTTGTCTCAAAGTGTAAGCTCAGATTAAAAATCGCAACAAACAATTTTTTTTACCAAAAAATAGAACCGACTTCAACACTCAAAAGTGTGATATAACTTGTTGAAGTCGGTACCATGATGGTTCACAAAAGTAACTATCAAACCAATATAGTGCTCATGGTACTCTCACTATCAAACAAAAAAAGAATCATCAAAATCGGTTCATATACGACGAAGTCATCCGGGACACACATTGAAAAAGCATATATATATACGGTCGAATTGAGTAACCTCTTTTTTTGAAGTCGGTTAAAAACCTACAATTTACGAAGTAAATAACAAATGAACGTGATGTTTTCGTCTGAAACCGTCGGTTTTCCAAATTTCACTCTCGGCCGCTTGCGTTTCTGCAACCGAGTCCAATGCCAGCTATTTCTGTCATGCCGGGCGATTTGCAACCCGGATGTATACCAAAAATTGTAGGGATTTTTGTAAACAAATACTATCTTTTATATTTACTGGCTATTTGGTAGCACTCTGCCTTCTGAGCCGCTGGTCCCGGGTTCGATTCCCGGACAGGTCAAACATTTGTGTGTATGAACATGTCATTAGTGGTTAATACATCCCACTAATATTAAAGGCAAAAGTTTGTGTGTGTTTGCTCCTCTTTCACGCTCAAACGGGTACACCGATTGCGATGAAATTTGGTATGGAGATAGCTGAAACTCTGTTTTTTTTGGCTATTGCTGTTCCCGTGGGATAAGCAAATAATTCAAATAACTGTATTCCTTCACGCTTGAAACGCTGTACCGATTTCGATGAAATTTGTTATTGAGATAGGTGTAGATATAGGAAACAGTATAGTTCCCGTGGGATAATTGAGGTAAACCGTATCCATGCGGGTGAACTGCCGGGCTCTTATAGTTATAAATATTATAATGGTGAGGTGAAATACTTCATAACCATTTATGATCATCAAGTGATAAAGATAGTTGTCAAATGCTAGACTTAATGATAAAAAAATAAAAATGAAGACTTCACCCATTAATTTAATTAAAATTTGAAAACTATTTAGATTTTTAAACGTAAAATGATCAAACCGGTGATCCTCACACCACATTGTGGATTACAGTCTCGGAGCAGGAATCATTTTATAGATTACTACTGTTATAAGCTGTCTCTTTCACTCTTACATATGTACAAGCGTAGCGCAACATATGTATTATATACAGAAGCGACAGAGACAAACAATAACAGATTAATGTACGAAATTCTTCATACATCGCGACTGTATTATTATTACTGCTCAATATTATGTGTCGTATGTGTTAGCCTATAGTACTGATAAAGTGCGGATCGAGTGGTTAAGCCGTTATTCTCATTATTGACATTTTTATAATGGATTGTATTTAACCAACACTCATTAAACAATGACCATTTTCATCCTAAATAAACAGGAACACACAAATGACCAAACCTTACGAATTGATATTATAAACAAATCCAACAAAAGGCCACCACCAGCCTTAAAAGAGCCTGCCAAACAAAAAACCACATGTTCACTTTACAAGTGGCCTCGGGAACACCTGTATACCGGCCAGGTAGATTTAAAAATAAAAACTTGTCCCGTACAACTGGATCGAGCTTGTCTCACAAAGCTGGGGGAATTTGTCCCCTCAATGAATTTGAAGAATGGAAATACAGCGGAGGACCTGTGTTAGCCCTGTTTATGGATCTATGGATCTTTTTGATATTAACATTTTTATGGTTCCGAACCTCAAAAGGAACCCTTAAAGCATGGATGCACAGACTTATTAAGACTAGGGGCCACTCGGGCAAATTATGAACTGATGGTGGGCCACCAGAAGTATAGGTAATTAAAGACAATGAAAAATTGATAATAATGTATTCAAATTGAAAAAGAATTTATTAATTTGAAGCGTGGCACTGCATAGTGCTTACAATCTTTTTTATATTTGGCTCAAATTTACTTGTAGCAACACGTAAAACTGCTTCCAAACTTTCATTTGCAAGGCGGTTTCGATTTTTTGTTTTATTATTATTTAGGATTGAAAAGGTTTGTTCACATATATAGGTAGAACCAAATAAGCTTGCACATTTCAGAGCGTTTATGCGCAACTCTTTGTACGTATTTTTATCAATGCAGCGGTAAAAGTTCAGCAAGTCTCCTTCGTTGAATTTGTTGCGTAAATCTTGGTCGTTCTGAATGTCGATAATTTCTAACTGCATTAACTCTGGCGCATTTTCAACTGAAATCGTGAAAGGATTGCTAAATATGTCCAACAGAGGTTTCACTGTTTTAAACTCCGAAAATCTGTCTTGAAAAGATTGAATCAAAATATCTAGCTTTTTTACATAACTGAAATTAATAGCAGTTTTTTTGAATTTTTCAGCCATTTTCTTATAATTCGGAAAATGATTGTAATTTCCAGAATTCAATTGCGATCTGAAAAGTGTCAGCTTGCATTGAAAGGATGATACATGTGCGTAGAGCTGGGATATCAGTTGATTTTTGCCTTGAAGCCGTGTGTTCAAGACATTCAAATGATTTGTAATGTCAACTAAAAAAGCCAAATCACACAACCAATCAGGACTTTTAAGTTCCGGGACGTCCCTTTGCTTTTCCGCCAGAAAAATATCAATTTCTTCTATTAAATTTAAAAATCGTTCCAGTGTCAATCCACGACTTAGCCACCTTACTTCTGTATAATACAGTAAATCTCCATGTTCGCATTCAATGTCATCAAGGAATTGTTTGAATTGCCTGTGATTGAGTCCTCGTGATTTTATGAAATTCACAGTCGAAACTACCACTTTCATGACATTTTCAAATTCAATTTTTTTAGAACAGAGGGCTTCTTGGTGTATAATGCAGTGAAACTGCATGAGATCTTCAGCGTTTAAGTTTTTTTCTTGCAAATGCTTTTTCAACAAAGTAACTAGCCCAGAATTGACACCAATCATCGAAGGAGCACCGTCAGTCGAAACTCCCGATAATTTCGATAAGTCCAAATCAGTTTTTGAACACTCGTCCAAAAGTACATTGAGTATATCAACTCCTCTGGTTTGACCTTTCAATGAACACATTCCTAATAACTCTTCGAAGACTTCAAAATCTTGAGTAACACCTCGTATGAATATAAGAAGTTGAGCTGTGGAACTAATATCAGTGGATTCGTCGAGTGCTAATGAAAAAAAATCAATTATCTTAGTTTTTTCATTTAATTGTTCCGCAATATTATCTGACAAAGACATAATTCGTCTTTGGATGGTCATACGATTCAGTTGAATTTTCTCAAACTTTTTTGCTGCTTCTGGACACATTTTCTTAGCGGCAATTTCTATGCATTCTTTTACAAAATCCCCATCATTGAAGGGGCGACTCCGCTTTGCTATCATTCGAGAAATTTCATAACTAACTTCTGTAGCTGTTTCTGTATCTTGAATGGGTTTTGTAAACATAGCTTGTTGACCAATAAGCTCCCGTTTTAAAGACAAAACTTTTTGCTTTCTTAATTCGCCTGTAAACTTCGTAAAAGTAGGATGCTGCGTTTCATAGTGCCTTTTTACATTATATTCCTTTGCAATCGCAACAGAATTCTTGCAAATTAAACAAACGACTTTGTTATGCGACCATACAAAAAAGTATTTCTCAGTCCAAATTTCTTGAAACTGCCGATTTTCATCTTTAACCTTACGTTTTTTACTAGTTCCTGGCATGTCCATGTTGCGTTTTAATCCTGACTAGGATTACCACAGCACCTAAAACCAATTACTAGGCATGAGTTCGATATATCAAAACGTAACTAATAACCGATATGAGTTTCATATCGTATCATATCGATATGACGGTTGCACATAACCGATATTACAAAAACTATGATATCTATATTATCGAGACGATATCAAAACACGCGCGAGAATACCTACGTTATGAAAACTGCAAACGATATAACCAAAACGCAAAACCGTGCACACAACTGAATGGATTGATATTCGTTTCTTCTCTTTCTTACTAAAGAGCGGTGTAACGGTTTTGGTGATATAACGAAAACGCCCATGTCTACCAATTACAGTTCCTAATTAATTACCAAAAATAATTGATAAAATATGTAGATAAAATTAATAACAGTTTTACTTACGATTTCACAACACAATTATACACGGCACTTGACGGGAAATCTACGTTGAATGTGGATCAAAATATATTATAATTATGACACCGGCTAGTCGAGTTAAAATCTACACTAGAACTAACGACACTTTACTCAAATTAAAACCGAACTGTCGGTCGCTGCGGTTAGCGTGGCTTTTATACCACGCGCATAGAGTCGAAAACTGTCTGGAGAAATCTCGAAACCGACTCTGGAAGCTTCGTGTATCTACCTACGCGAGCTATCGGGAATTTGGGACTATTGCTATCTCGCTCGCTCGAATTTAACCGAGATCAGCACGAACATTACCGACCGCTGTTACCGACGCATGCACGGCGCACCGATAAGATTGATAGAGCGCGCGCGCGAGATTCAAATTACTTTTCGAACATTTGTTATTGGTTTTATTCTGGAATAGAACTCAATATTTTCGAATGTACGAGAGTATTATTTTTGCTGTCGGCGGGCCACCAGTATTCGACCGGCGGGCCGCATGCGGCCCGCGGGCCGTAGTCTGTGCATCCCTGCCTTAAAGGTTCACTTTGTTGTCCAACCATAGGTCCGTCAAGAACCTTTATCTCGGGAACGCGTGGAGGTATCGAGTTGAAATTAAATCGATTTACTCAAGTCTACAGTCACTTGAAGCTGTGAGCATGATGATAATGATGATTTTTTTAGATACTTAATACGGCCGAGCGCTCTTTTGGACTATCGCAAACAAAGACTTTTTAGGAATCAGTGATTGCGTAAAGACATGTGAACTGCCAAATTCAATACTAGCTACAAGTTGTTAAGCCCAGCGTAGAGCTAGATGGTAAAATGAAATAAAAACTGGAAGATAACGTCGCAAAAAACCAGGAAGGAACACCTAAGTCATTAACGCGCCTATCTCGTTAGACTTGCTAGGAAAATGAAGGCTTGAAAATGTGAAGCGCGCCACCTTCCTGCCAATTAAGGTCCCATCCACTCGCGCTTCTCGGATTCGAAGGCAAGGCTTCGCGCATCATCAAACTGTCGACGAACTCGTCAAGCTGTTTGATTTTGCGAAAGTTGGTTGCTATTGATTAGGCGAAGCGCTGATAGCTCAAGGGCACTTTGAGTTGTGCACCGGTTTAACTTATATCTCAAGTTACATGGAGGAAGCAGATGTATTTGGTTTGATTTTCTAAAAAAAATGAGAAAATGTACAGAATGCCATACATATATATGGGTGCCATAGGTTAATGCCACACCGTTATTGATCAGATGAGATCTATAAATATGAGAAAGTCCTCAAGCATTGATAGTGTGAAAAGGGGGAGATAAGTGACCTTCTAAAATCGCCTGCTCCTCAACTCAAGGGAGTCCTGTAATCTCACCTACACTCAGTCGCGCGCGGAACGTGGTCTTGTACGCTTGTCGACCCTACAACCTAATTATTAGCAGTTTTGCCAACGATACGCATCC
The DNA here is from genome assembly GCA_934044485.1 of Apeira syringaria. Taxonomy (NCBI): domain Eukaryota; kingdom Metazoa; phylum Arthropoda; class Insecta; order Lepidoptera; family Geometridae; genus Apeira; species Apeira syringaria. The sequence goes on along the minus strand of OW203672.1, from coordinate 5,421,615 downwards.
TAACGCCTTCTTATGTGCACTTTACAAGTGTTTATAACTCAAGATGAAAAAAACAGTCACACGGGATCACTCATAAATGTATACAGCCAAAAATGATAGTTGAAAATTACAATAATATTGTTGATTCGCCATTTTTGTGAGAGCGAGATAGATATTACGTGAACATTCGGCCGGAGCCGGTGACACCGGCCCTATGTTCACTACTGTCTCACTCGCACAAATGGTTCGGCACGTCTTTTCACCCTTGTCTAATTGAGACTGATTAGTTAATATACTGATTACAGATGTGTGAGTTTCTATGCATTTAATAACGCGCCGAGCCCGTGATTAGCGATAGAGTTGTTAGAGCGTTACCTATCGTCCCCTTTTAACACTATCAATGGCTCTTGATTGATTCCTGATGATTATTTAACCATTATGATGATGACCCTCGGATTAGCAAGTGAAGTCGCAGTGGGCAGGGCACATAGCTCGAAGAACTTATGGCCGTTGTGGTCGAAAGGTTCTCGAATGGAGACGGACTGGCACGCGCAGCATAGGACGGCCACCGACTAAGTGGATAGACGACCTGACTAAGATCGCAAACAAGGGCTGAAAGCGGTGGCCGCTTCCAAAAGGTCCTTGTGGAAATCAATCGGGGAAGCATACGTCGAGCAGTGGACGTCCTATGGCTGAGATGATGACGATGATGATGCTCTTAGACCTTTCTGCGACTCTTGGGGTTGTTTAAGTACTTTGAGATGAATTAATTATTACTTACAGTTTTGAATGGTACTGACCATAAGCTTACTGCTAGCTGAAACTAGCTATAGCCACTGGGGTAACGAATGTGGAATCACGTAACATAACATTTTATAAAATTATTTATAAAAATGTTTTACCCGTGTACAATGTGTCCAATGCATCTATCTATATAAAATACAATACATACATGCAATGCACACTCCATAGCACCACTTGAAAGCAAAATACGATGTCGAACGTATTAAAACTGTTATTTTGTACAATTTGTTCATATTTAACTAAAAAATTACCGTTATTAAAGCATTAATTATACTGTGCCAAAACCATTCCAAAACAGTCAATACGCGTACAGACGTATTAAGGAGGATTTTTAATTATTAATATACGTCTGCCTCAACAGAATGAGCAGTAACATAACCGGTTTCAGTGTAAAAACCGCTATGCTAAGCCGGAAAGCTACATCAGTGTTGCCAACAAATTATGAAATCTCAGTTGAATATTTTTAGCACTATTTTATCTTCCAGTCTTTGCAAAAATCAATATTACGGATTAATTTCGTCAGCATATTTTTTCTGACAGTTTACAAATTACATTTTTGTTGATTTGTATTTAACACTATTTTATCTTCCAATCTTTGCAAAAATAAACACTACGAATTAATTTCATTACCATATTTTTTGTCAGTTTACAAATTACATTTTCGTTGAATTGTATTTTTTTTTTTACTACGAATTAATTTCATTACCATATTTTTTGCCAGTTTACAAATTACATTTTCGTTGAATTGTATCAAAATATGTTACATTAACAATCCCAAGGGCGCGTTGCTTCGTTATTTTACAACACTCAAATACGTTAGTTAAGCTTTTGGTCGCATATACAAGCTATCCTTCTCTACTGGTCACAGTTTTTATTCCGCAATGTTAACGATAAAAATAATCCTATTTTATCCGACGCAGACTCATCAGAACGCACCTTAGAATTTTATATACATAACACCTAAATAAAATAATCATTCATTGGGCAGATGGTTAATGAAATAAGTCTTACATACATATAGAAAACTTTTTACTAACAGAAGGAAAAGTTTTATATCCCCAAAAGAGGTTCGTTTAAATGTTCAGTATTTTCTTCTCAGCTGGCAGCACCAAGCCGTCTCTTAGCAATATATCAACTTATTTTAACGAGCGTATGAATTTTGTAACGCGACAACAATGGTAGAAACCCTGCTAAGGTATCGAGGTGAACACTGCACTTTACCGTTAAGTTTTAGATACGTGTTGTAAGTGGTAACAAAACAGTGCATTAACAACGAAGCGCGTTTATCTTATTGATAGGGACGTGATTGTGTCGATGATATTTTAACTATGGCTGTTTATATTCTCACTGCGGGGTGATGATAATAATTTCTACACTGATACTCGCTTGGAGTATTTTGTTCATTCATTCATTCACCTATCTCAACCTTTACCAATTATATTTTCACTCGTTAATAGAATACTAGTTGTATTATTTCTTTTCATTATTTGTAGTGGATTTTTGGTTGTAAGTTTTGATTCAGTGTCCTTATTATACAATAAATCCTAACCAACGAATAGTCACGTTACAAAATCAAAACTGATCAAATAGTATGATTACAAATATTGATTAGAATTTTTCCATAAATGATTCCTAGGAATACATAAATCGATGACATCTAATATCGACATGTGAATCGTTTGCGTTCTCGCTCATCACTATGTGCGACTGTGGAGACTATGTGCGTTTTGATAAAAAAAATTAACCGTCCGACTTACTTGATTAATTTTTATAGCTCTCTCAATAGGATGCTGTGTTACGACCTTATCTAATAGCAGTTTAGTTTCGGTCAAAGATCGTGATTGGTTAAAAGATAACATATCGACTTTCTAACGTCTCAGACGGGTGGACTATAAAGGGTTCACAAATTCATTGTATGAAAGATGTGGGTGTTAGGTATATGGCTATTGATTACACTGAAAAAAAATGATTGATGCAAGCATTTTTTTAATTATCGTGACTATGTAGCCTAATGAAATACCTACCGGGTACAGTCCTTGCAGAAACTACTTTTATTTGATTATAGAATAGGTTAACTGATCAATGACAATGACATTCACTAAAATGGCGGAAAAAAATGTTTATCCATTAATCGAACCGACTTGCGCACAATACTTTGATGATAGTTACTTTTGAACCATCATTGTACCGACTTCAACAAGTTATTTCACACTTTTGAGAGTTGAAGTCGGTCCCATTTTATGGTACATTTTTTTTTGTGTAACAAATGGATGGACACAAGAAATATTCTTAATACACGGCAGGCAGTAGTTGCTCTCATCACCGCTCTAGGTCACTCTTTTTATGCGAGTGAGCGGTTGAAGGTTTAAGTTAATGCGGTAAACCTTTTTTTACTGATGCAATGGCATTCGCTTACATTACTGCACAGGGCCACTTACATATATCTATAATAATATAATAAAGAGGATAGATTTGATTGTTTGTTTTCATTGATTTGGCTCCGAAACTACAGAACCGAATTGAAAAAATATTTCACTGTTAGGAAGCTACACTGTGCACTACAAAGCTAATTTTTAGGTATGAAATTTTCTAACCGTGCGAATCCGGGGCGAACCGCTAGTAATATACATATTCACGCAAATTTACCTGACGGTTAAATTTAGAATTATATAAACTACATATAAATCTAATAAATCAGATATCCGTCTTCGTACGAGTGAACTTTCGAGTTTCTAGTTGGGCAATGTTATTGTAAAGGCAGGAATCAAATGTTTTCCTAATAAAAAATATTACTTGTTTCTAAACGAAATGGACAAGTACAAAAAAAGCTTTTTGAACATTTCTCTTTTGTATTTGTCGATCGTGATATCGACTACGCGTAAGTACCACGTTATACCTGAAAAACAAAATAAACAAAAGCTCTTGTTTACATTTTCGATAGGCAGGCGTTTGACTTTCTCTAACGATGGATGATACCATAGTATTCATTAAACACAGACTCAAGCAAATATTTTAACTGTTTTTAACTTTACGTACTATTAATGTGAAAACAAAACGCTTCCTGCGACAAGGAAGAGTCTGAACTAAGTACGGGTCACATTGCTTTATGTACTTTTTGACCGACTTCAAAAAGGAGGTTACTCAATTCGACTGTATATATGTTTTTTTTTGTGTGTTCGCGGGTTACTTCGTCGATTATGAACCGATTTTGATGATTCTTGTTTTGTTAGATAGAGTATATTCCGTGGTGGTCCCATTTAAATTTCATCAAACTCAGACAAGCGGTTTTTGAGTTATACTTCAATAACTGAAAAGTGCTACGCGTATCTTGATGATATTATTGTCGCGGTTGAAGACACCGCAGAACACACAATGGCACAAAAAAGTAACTATCATCACAATATTGTGCTCATGGTACCGACTTCGACAAGTTATTTTACACTTATGAGTGTCGAAGTCGGTTGCATTTTTTGTTATTTTTTTTTTTTCAAATTGATTAAATTATGTGGCTCCATAGTCAAGTCACTCCTTGAACTGTATCCGATTATGTAGGTTACACCCCCGTCCTAAGTAATAATAATATAGAATATAGTTTCTGGTCGTGATGCCCTGATAAAAAAACAGCATTTGCAGCAAGCAAAATTAAAATTTCCTATGAATTATTATATATAACGCTTATATTATTACGCTGCCAGATCCAGCCTGCGAGACCACTGCAGTGGTCGCCGCGATCTGGCAGCGTAAACTCACCTGAGGATGAGCATCAGACATGCTCGAAACCTAAACGTGAGTAAAGCCGGATACTACATCTATATAATAATGTGGCAAACTCGCGAGAATTTCCAATCAAAAATTTCGTATGAAAACAAAACTGCACATTACGGATTTCTTTTCAGCCTGGATTAAAAGAAAATTTGCTTATTTTACTCACATTTAACCATTTGTTGAAAGTAACCAAGTACCTATGCAACGCAAAATTCCTTGCGACATTTGTCGCCGGACCCCTTAGCCTTACATTGTCACGTTTCGAAGATTTAACCACGAACGCCGTTGGAAATTGTGTACACCACAGAATATTTTCGATGTTTTCAATTTGAATAGACGTAGTAACATTTAATCTACGGTATAACGCGGATGCGCGTGACGTAAATAACTGTAATATCACATGGTGGGAGACTGTGTTACTGAATGTATCGGTACTATATAATTACAGTAGACGAACTACCTACGTTCATATTTGAAACATATTAATAGTCGCATCGCCGTCTTGAAGCTATCGCTCGTTTCAGCTTTGCGTCTTAGCTAGGTAAACTATTAAATAAAGTTCTCAGAATATTTTCTGCAATTGACATTAATGAAAACAAATGTGTACGATTGAAAATATTTAATTTATAAGTTTAATTTTAAATCATTTCATCATAAAATATTTTACTAAAAACTTTGAATAGCTAATTTGAATGTAAAATATAATATAGTTAATTTTGTTTTTTAAAAATAAAAGCTAACATATAATAATAATTTATTATTTAAAAGTTATAATAATTAACTTGGGAAAAATCAAATAAAAGTAGGTGATCCCCCTAAAAAAACATTGTCATAAATATGACAAGGTTGCGTTGATAGTTTGGCGGCGTGAGCATCGATTATCACACTGACGGACGCTGGTTCAAGCCCCACCAACGGCTTGAGCTTATATATATAAAAAATTAAGAAATTTGTAATCTCATATAACCATGGATTTAAAAATGTACGTCATATATATCTAAATGAAGTCCAACTAAGCTACAGCAATATTATTTTCATTTTAGAAGAGCGTAATTTGTAAATTCACACACTCTCAATCTTCGGGTGAAGAGACATTATACCTATTAGCAGTACCTACAGTAGCTTATTTTTTCTAATATAGTCGTATAGTGTAAAAAAATACTTCATACATATATCATATTATATACTAAATAATGCATTGAATACAGTTTTTAAAACTTTAGGTTGAGGTCTATCAAATATTTTTATGTAAAATATCTCTAAGGGAAGCAAACAGCTGTGACAAACATCCCATACTGTTGTTACAACAGTATAGAGATGATTTCAAAAATAGAAGTCGAACGTTCGCGCTGGCAACTCCGAATGTAAAGATAACGTTTATCGAGAGAATAATGCCCAGAGATAAAACTCGATCACGTTTTCTCAACACATATTTTTGTGATGAACCATTATTTTGTTTCCGTAACGCGTTCTGTTGAAATATGCATTAATACAGACTAGATATGGGTACCGAGAATGTGACTATAGGTACAAAAGGGACAGCGATATAGAAAAAAAGCATGACGTCATGTAATGATAATAACTCTATCTACTCTAGTTCAGTGATTTGGTAGTTTTACCTGGAAAGTTTTCCGGGAGTTAAGAAAATTGGTGACTTTATAGATTACGATGTGCTCTTTCCAAATGTCAACTTTGGCAACTCGTATCTTTGCCGCCAGCGGCGTCATATTGAAAAAACGGGGGTCACTGGCAAATAAAAGGTTGGGAACCACTGCTCTAGTTAGTCTTTTAACAATATCTCTTTTAATATTTCTAAAGATCGCTAATTATGACTTTATATTGAAAACGGGTTTAATAACGTGAAACTGACGTTGTCGATGTTTCTTCCGGAAGCCTTCATCAGGATCTTGAGTGCGGTGCGTTCGTCGTAACGTCCCGTCTGTGATGGTGATATCGACAAAAAGTTTCACCTTAAACCCGTTTTAAAATATCCTACCTGATATACAATGAACTACCTAGTACCAGTTAGAACTAGAGATAATTTTTCAAATATTTGTTCCAAATCTTTTAAGTTATTTTTTGCGTTCGAACGCTGCAAATTCGCCTCACTATGAGTTTTGGCATAACAAATTCCACACTACCCATGTCAAGTGGCGCATTTTTCTGGTGATGCGTTTCATCATCAGTGGTTGATCGTCTTCAGTGCCGGTTGAAACAGAAAGCTTAGCATACTTATGTAATTTTGTGTAAGTAGGCAGCCGAATATATCATCTACTACTACTACTACCTTATGGTTGAAGATTATTTGACATCACAAAACAAACAAGGTTGTCCCAGCACTAGGCGAACCGCGACCGCGTCCGTCCCAATTTTTCCTTGGAAAAGACCACCGAATGTGGTTGAAACTATAGTCGGAACCCTCTGACTTATTACGTGAGTAATTCCCGTGTTTTATACATCCATAATGTGTCAAAACCACGTCAGTTTTAATAACAAACCAAGGTTGATTTTCTATTTTCACAGTTACATAGGATTGACATTATCGCTATTGTGATTATCTAAACCTTTGTCGGGTAGATCATTTTCTTTTTCGACCTTAGAGCATTGATATCAAAGTTCTCGACTGTACCTAATCTTGACGTCGTGCATTTTTTTTATAATAACCGTTGAAATAGTAACTCGTGAAAGTGTAAAAAACATACAAATTTACATTCACATTAATTATAATATTAGTTATATATTATAAAGTGAAGGGTACTTGTTGTACTGTGTTTACTGTAGAAGTGCTTGTTATTTTGCACGTTTGGATAAACACATTTATATACCGTATATATACATACGCGCAAATTTGTTGTCTGACTGACGATTCTCAATATGCTTGTAGGCATACATGGGAAACACTGAACATGTATATCTCTATCTGTGTTTATAGTATGAAACCCTTGGCTCTGAGTTTGTTGATCGACACATATGATGGTGGAATTTATACATATTAAGCAGTTTTAAGTATGTGCTTCATAAGAGTGTCCTGGATGCCTAACTTGAATAACAATAATAGGTAATATTATTAAATTGTAACATAGCTTCATCCTCATCATTAAAATTTCAAAATTATTTTCCGGCATAACCTTATTTATTCTGTGAAAATTATAATACATAATAACATTGGCGAAATATTGCATATCTACGATGGAGGTAACTGTAAAAATGACTGTTACTACCAATATCAGTTTATATAGATAGTGTTTTCAGGTCAGATAACAGAATGGGTACATCTAACACTTAAGGATAATTTCATACACCTGACTAATATGTGCAATGTACATCCACAAAATTTTATTTAACTTTTATTTATTTATTTGATTTCACCAAGAAGAGTTACATTACAACAAATCTTATGAGTATCTGGGTAGCTTAGTTTGCTTAATGCACTATTTATTATGTGAAATACCACTTACAATATAACAGACTATATGTTTGTTAGTACTTTTGCCTTAAAGATAATATAATTCTATCAAATATTTGACATAATATTTATGTTATACAATACAATGCGCGGCTACTTTTTATGTGGATAATTTTTCAAATTTAGCACTTGTTTATTATACTATTATAACACATATCAGCAATGCCGTAGAGTACTATTATTAATAATATATTATACTTATATATATACATATATAAGTATAATAGGCCTTTATATTCAGGCCCGGATAAGTAAGATAAAAAGTGAACAAAATTACCTACACCAACAGCAAGAGCTGTCACAATAAAAAACATTTGCTAAACAAAGTCTAATGCCAGTTTCTGGGTTACTTTTATCAAAAGTTTACTCATATTATACAATAGCATTATTTGTTAATGCATAAATTTATCCTACTAATATTATAAATGTGAAAGTTTATATGAATGTATGTGTCTTATATGCTGAAACGGCTCCACAGATTTGCACGAAATTTGGAATGAAGAGAGCTTATACCCTGGATAAACATATAGGATACTTGTTATCCTAAAAATATAGACTGTTCCCATGTGATGCGTTCCCGGGAATACACAAGATCATCAATACCATGTACCATTTCACTGCAAGTAACACCACAGGGTGCAGCTAGTATTAAATATTAAAAAAATGTTCCTGATCTTCACAATAAAAGACACAGTTAAAACTTAACTCAACTAGATTGCAATGTTATTTATAGGTTCCATAACATTTGACATTTAGGAAGTTTAGAATATAATTTAAAAATTTACTTTGAGTTATGGACTATATGTAAAAGATTTGCATATTGCATTGCCGATTTGCATTTGGGACAAAACAATTATCATCATAACAAATACTACCACAATATTTCCAAACTGTTTTTTTTAATATTCCGAGTAAGTACTAAAAAAATTACATAGTAGGATGTAGAGGAGATCCTATGAGAATGTTTACAGATGAAACAGTTAAAATAGATATATTATTGATCAGAAACTGTAATATACCTAAGAGCCTATCACCAGCACAGAATAAATGCTTCACATGTGTTGGAAGAAATCTCCATCATTTAGTATAAACTATGGTTTAACTTACATAATATATTAGTCTAGTAGGTATCTCATCCCAACCAGTTTCATGACGTTCTCAGTACCTTTTTCAAAGAAAGCATTATTTCTCGGCTGCATCTGCTCATGCACTGTATTATGTCCTGATGTTAAGTAAAAGTCCTTTGTATTCAGCTAAGTAGCCTTTGCAACATAACACATGAGTCTGTCTTTTTATGCCCTCCCCTTAATCTACTTTATTATTTAAGAAAATAAAAAAGTCAAACTACCTACATTTGTGATATAGAAAGAAAGAAAGAAACCACATTAATTCAAGACACTCACAACACACATTACACAAGAGATACATATAAAAACAATAAAGAACAGAGTAATAATGATGTTGTAAGTGTCATGAATATGGGCCCCGACTCAGCATAAAACTAAGGCAAAAGCCTCAGTCACTGATTTTCAGTCGGTGCCCATAGACATGACCTCACAAACCTCAGGACAACATTAACTTATAAACCTATGTAAATAATAATTATAATAAATATACTTATATTTAAACAAGAAACACAACAAAAGAAAGAAGAGAAAAAGTAAATTAGAGAGGGGACGTTTCATTCCAGTAGTTTTCATATATGATACACTGACTACTCAAGTAACATATATGTAAGTTAAACCATAGTTTAAACTAAAATAATGTTGAATATATATGAAACTTTTAAATCTTCATCACTTACAGGCACTTTCCTAATAGTAAGTGGTGCATGTTAATGTCTAAAAAAGCACAATATAAAGAGTTTTATAAAGTAAAAGGGTAGGAGTACATAGCAAGTGAACAATACTAGTAATACTATATATATATATAATATATGGTATGCTAAACATGAAGAACTAGGTTGAAGAATAGGTGGTTGTCCAAATGTATTATGGCTGTGTAGATTGGCCACTGTGTGGTTTGTATGTATTATTTTTGTGGATTTCAAATGGACCAAATGCACTTTTAGGTATTCAACTGATACAATAAGTTACTTTAATATTTTTTTTCAAAATGTGCTGACTAAATGTATTTGGATAGGTGCTGAACTGTTATTTTATTAATATTTGAATAATAATAAGACTGCAATTTATCTTCATACTTTATTCAAATATTTTTATTTTTTTTATTTTTATTTATTAACATTCACACAAGGTCTTCAGGTCCCAAACTAGGCAGAGCCTGTGCTATGGTAACCTGATGACTGATATATACATATACACACCCAGACACAGGTCAAACAGACTTGTTCATGCACACAAATGTTTGACCTGTCCGGGAATCGAACCCGGGACCAGCGGCTCAGAAGGCAGAGTGCTACCAACTGCACCAACCGACCGGCCATATAATAGTATAGAATAGAATTCTTTCATTTTATTTTATATGACTTGGATCATGTTGTCTCTTTTTAATTCATCATGACACTGATAAATAATATTCTTCAATGTGGCTTTCCTTGGAAGTCAGGTATAAAATAAGATCTATTTAACATGTTTAGTATACCATGTGTAAGACTTAATAATAATTATATGATGACAAAGAACACAAGTTCATGGGAACTTTATGTTCTGTTGAATTATGGAGGCAGGATAGCTTGAGTAGAGGTAAGAATGTAAGAGCAGATTTTATAAAAAATAAAAATAAGTCCTTACCTTAATTCCAGAGCGGCCCTGCTGTTTCAGCAGCACATTCTCAGGCTTCATGTCACAATGGATGATACGGCTTTTGTTCAGGGCATGCAGACACTGCAACAGGCTGTGTGAGAACTTCCGGACCAACTGCAGAGAAAATCCTTGAAATTTGTTCTTCTTTATCAACTCATACAGGTTGATTGATAACAATTCAAACGTTATGCAAGTGTGATTTCTAAATGTGAATGAATCAAACATGTGAATCACATTCATTGTATTATCTTTGTCTTGTTCGCGAAGATGCTCCAGTATACGGATCTCTTCCTGCGCCTGACGGTGGAAACGCTTTTCGTTTCTCACCATTTTCAAAGCAACATTTTCGCGTTTTTTGTGATCATACGCTTTTACTACCTGCCCAAAACTACCCTTCCCTATCACTTTGAGAACCTCATATCTATACGCGATGTGGTCGTGAGGGATGTGGATGTAGGAGCCCTGCTCGTTGTCGTACTCGCAATTGTTTGGAAAGCCGACCAGGCCTGGCCGTTTCTTGGCGTTGGCGCCAATGAAATACACTTGGGGATAGTCGAATATCTCACGGTGCTCATACGGGGTAAGTTTGTTCATGTAGAGCTTCATGACCTGCTCGGGACTGGCGGCGGCGGCCGGCGGGCGCTTGTCGGGCGGCTGCGCGTTGTTGGCTGGAGGCGCGGGCGGCCCGGGCTCCAGCGGCGGCAGCGCCCCGTCCCGTAGCAGCGCGCGCCCAAACGCGTGCGCGCTCCCCAGAGGCATATCTCCGGTCATGGCCGTGCGGCCGCCGCCACCGCCGCGCACTTCGGTCGCCGTGGCCGTGCCGACCCACGCTCGCGACCACACACCACTGCACCTCACTGCACTTGCACTCGTTGACGGCGCCACCCTGTCACACTGCACCACATTTCACAACGACCGGGAGGAGCGAGACCCACGTTTCCACTTAAGGGGGCACATTCCGTCTCGACGAGGATACGATGGAGCCGTGGCCGTAGGTAATACCGTGCAATACGAACGTGTAACGCAAACAAAGACCCCTTCCTTGCAGGTCGACCCGACGACAGAACCAGAGAGAAAATAGAAACGGTCGCGAAAGTCATTGAACCGTTCGACCGAGCGGAATTCATAAGTGCGAGTGAGAAAGCCATATTAGTAATCATTATTCCATTAGCATTCGCTAGATGGCAACGCAAAAAGAGATACGATTTGAATAGTGTTATGAAAGACCCAATACAAATTAATTACAAACACGACGATCTACCCTTTTCAGTGTCTCCATGACTGTATTAATATACATCCATAGAGACATTAAACAATATTTAAAAAGTAATAACAACATTTGAAAATGGAGCTCTTTGGCTGTAGAATACAGTTTGTCTCATCTGACTGTTAATTGATTTTACATTGTGGCGCCATTTTAAAAATTGTGTGTCTACACTAACATGGATTTAACCCGGGAAAAATTTCGCATGATGATTTTCTACGATTTTAAGTGTAATTTGACAGCTCAAGAGCTCAGAGCATCGTTCGGCTTCAATGTGCTTTTGGCGATGAAGCACCATGAAAGACGATTATTTATAACTGGTTTGCAGAATTCAAGCGTGGTTGTGTCAATCTCGGTGGACGAATCTCGCGATGGTCACTCGTCCACCACTATGAACAACAAAAACATCGATGCTGTGCTCCGTATGATTAAAACAGACAGGCATGTGACCTACAATGAGATTCCTGCATCCTTCGACATAGTCATGAGTCAAATACAATCAATCCTATACAAACATTTGGATGTGAGAAAGCTGTGCCCGCGGTGGATTCCATACAATTTGACTGAGGCTCAAAAAACGGGCCGCGTCACTTGGTGCCCTGCCATGCTTACCGGATTCAACGAAAGTGCGTCATATTTGGTGTGGGACATATTAACATGTGAGGAAACATGAATTAATTGCTACGATCCTAAAACAAAGCAGCGATCGAGCATATAGGTCTTTCAAGATGATCCGACACCAACCAAAGCGGCGCGCGTGAAAAGTGCATCAAAGCGGATGATTGCTTCTTTTTTTAATAAAACCGTTGTTTAAGAGAATCGTCGTATCGTGAATAGTGACTGATACACGACTATTTATTTTCCGGAAATTATTGACGAACTCCGTAAAAATAACCGTAAACGCCATATCATCTTGCTACAACAATGTAAGTTTCCACACGGCCGGACAGACAAATGAATTTTGAAGGTGAAAAACGTACAACTTATGAGCCATTCTGCATACAGTCCGACTTGGCACCTTGTGACTTTTTTCTGTTAACAAAAATTAAGAACCTGTCGAAGAGTATGAAAAACAAGTTTCTGAGGTCACTACGGAGGAGTGACACACAAGTTTTCAAAATAGGTTTAATCGAATAAAAAAGTGTATTTACGCAAAGGAAGAATAGTTTGAGAAACAATAAATTCATTTGAGACCTGTAATAGTATTTTTTTTATTCATTCCAGAAACTTTTAGTGCGGCCCACGTACCCATATATATATGCTTGTTATGTTAGAGGTATATAAGAATTTACCTTATATATAATTATACTTAAATATTTTTACGTGACACACTTCACACGCCAAAAGAACCAAGGCAAAAGCGATAATGATGAAAATTCTAAAGACTTATGTTAGTTCAGTAACTGTACTGTCATTATAACATAAGTACTTATATCATCATACAAGAATCGCGTTACACAAGCCTGCACATAAACCTCTTAAGCAAAATTAAATTACGTTCAAATTATTTGACGGCAAAAATCAGCTACCAGTTGGACTTGAACCCCTGGCTACAGATTATCGTCCTGTCGCTTTGTCCACCTAAGTTAGGGAAGCATTCCACTGGTGGTCCGAATGTAAACCTTCCTTTAATATCCGAGAGGATGTTCATGACGCTAAGAACAACATCCCCTCTACTACAATAACATTTGAGCAATCCACTAGCTATTGACAGCCTATAGATGACTTAAATGCTCTTACCCGTTACCGGATGGCAGCGTGCCCAGAATGTTAGCAGTATTGCAACATTGAATTGCAATGTTGATTCGTTGAGCCAAATATGTGCCAGCATTTTATTCACGCGTATCAGTAACGATGCATTGCATCTTTTAAAATGCATAGAATAATATAACAAGATAGACCACAATAAAAGAGCCATGAAATAGGGACAACAATGTTTTTCACTTGGGAGAAATATTTCTGGCAGCTCGCATATAATTTTGACAGCAACTGTTTTTGATATTTCTTTGATTAACTACGTTAAAATATCATTTAATTTAATTGCATCTGGACAGCGTGTACCTCACTTCAGCGATGAGCTTTCGGGTCTTTCATCAAACCTTCTTGTTCTTTGTCTCTGGATTTTCGATTAAATATTAATGCGTGGTGCCATCTAGTAAACAGTAAGATAGTTTCTCGAAATCCGTGGCTTAGTCTGTTCTGTCATTCAATGACAGTCGTCACTACACCACTACTCAATCGCCCGTCACAACTTTATTCCATTTGTTATCTGTGGCCGTGAGTGAAATCGCAAATCGCAGTTTAGTCGAATCCGGAATCCGTAATTTCTTTGTATATAATTTTTATACGGAAAACTGTTGTAAAAAGGCCGTGTAGCATCAGACTGGTCTAAGTGCTATGTAATATTGTAAGAGGAAAGTGAAAATCGATTGGTAAGTTTTGCATTTTCTTTCATGTAATACATTTTTTATTTTTGTGATATGAGAGCCGCCTAGCCGTAAGTGGTCTGCAAAGCAAGTAATATTTCTTTTTTGTTCATCAGCTGTATCAGTGCCAACGAAATCTGGCAGTTCTTGTCTGAGCTTAGCGTGTATATCAAAGCACTTTATCCAATACATAATTTTTTAGTCTATTGGTTTGCTTTGACGATATTTAATTTCTTGATCATGTAAGCACCTGATTCATCTAAACGAACGTGATACCATGCGTTACATTACTATATTTGAGTGATACGTAGTAACTATGTACATCAACCTTTCAAGGTAATGCTAGGGCACCCAGTATGGATGAGTTATTTGTTGTATGAGCACTTCCTAATCATACTTCACAAAGGCATCAGTTAGTGCGCGTGTTGATACCTGGCCATTTGCCAGTGCATCAAAGCATAAACAACATCTTGCAGTGTGTGATAAAACAATTATTCCAACCATTGTTTATTTTTTTACTGTACATCATTCTGTTGTTTAACATTGTTAGAAAGTTTTCTTGACTTTATGTAACATTGGTGTTTGCACAGAGTATATACTACTTAAATAGATATAGATGTTTCTGAGTGATTCATAAACTTATGATATGCTTTGCATGCTTGCCTTATTATGATAGTGAAGCAATTGTTTTAAATCTATTATTAAATTAGAACAGGAAATGACCTGTGATAAACTAAAAGGGTTCACTCATACTAAATCATTACATTTTAAATAATTATTCTATTGGTGAAATTAGGTATACAAATGCAACTTTAATGAGAACAAAATCAGAATATAACTTTCTTAGTAGCTACTAAAAGATGTATGCTCAATATGAACTGCAGAAACTTAAGTGAGAAATATTATTTTGTGTCAAAGATGTTGCATATTTTGACCTCTACTTGTCGGTACAGATTAAAAATGGCAGCTTAAATGGTCTCCCATTTGTTTATCACTGGAATCCCTACATTCTGTCGCTCCTCTACAATATACTTTTAATACCGTCCTTCTTATATAAAGAACATTTCGAATTCTTACTTGTCTCACTCTGAGTATGCGTTCATCAACAGCTCTCAAACTGAAAATACCTTTTCATACTTCTGAGGCTTACAACAAGTCTTTCACAGTGAATCCTGCCAATCTTTGGAATGCTCTGCCTTTAGATATAAGACAAGCAGAATAATTGCAAATTTTCAAATACAGGGTTAAGAACTACTATCTATTGCACTCAACCCTACCTTACACACGTACACATACTCTCTCACACACCATGCACTCAACTCCACCCCCACACATATATATTTATACAAAATAGTAAGTCAAACATGTTACCACTGAGCATATAATCATTTTATTTTATGTAATTAGGTTTAAGACTCCTCCGGTCTGAACATATGAATTATAAATTGATTGTAAATCGACTCAAACTGGCCCCCACGACACGGGCACGGAAAAATGAGTATTACCTAATCATATTTTTTTATGTAGGTATGTTATATTGTAGCTCTATTAGTTATTGATTGGAATATAAGAAGAGCAATAGTAACATTGACAACTTTCACAAGACACTGAATTAAGTAAGACATTTTTCCTTCAAATATTTGAACTTAAGTAAGAGACTTTGAAATCCTAAATTTACACTAATAAACAAAAATAATTAATAGATTGAACTTGAGACATCGTGTAGGGGTCACACACACTGCATGAATATGTCACATATTTGGAGGTATGGTTGGCATAAATATGCTCATCCACACACACATCATATACATAATCTTTCTTCATTGGATTATAAAAAAGTCATGATTTCTAATGTACAGCATTTTCTTCTGTAGATTTGCAAACAAGCACCTGCAGTTCCCCCCCCTGATTGTAAGAGTGGTTATTTTCCTATGGATATTTGTTATAACATTGGCATTTTTGATAAGTTCCAATCCTTGAGGGCTCAATTGAGTCCCTTTTATTGGAGGTTTATTTTTATACTGACATGAAAACAAATTAACAATTACTGCGATGTTGCAAAATTAGTCTCATTGACATGCATACCTACTTCAATCTAATTAATATTAATCAATAACATAAACTGTATTTAATTGCAAATGGATATAAATTCAGTACCATATCATTATATCATAACCACTTACATTTGTGTGTGTATGGTAGCATATTTGTTGTTACTCAGGGCTGAGACAGCTGAACAGAATCTCACGAAATTTAAAATTTTGTTAAAATCCGTTCAGCTGTTTTTATTAAATTAAGGTTTTATTAAAAAGAACAAAACTAAACAGTTGATAAGGCAGCGTGAAAATCAATCGCGCGAATCTACGAATCAAGAAGAGTGAAAAATTAAGAACAAAATTATTTTTATTTTATGTAATATATATATTATATATTTATATAATAAAAAAAGAACTTCCACCAGTAAGGTGGATGATACAATCTTAGGATCGCACGAAGTCACTGGTTGTAGACCGCTCCTAACTCTTATGGAGAGATCAATGCGAAGGCTTCTTTCCACCAACGGATGTCTGATTATATGTATGAAATAAAGATGATTATAATTATGTACAAATATACATATAAGTTTATGTTGTTAAGTCAGTTATTTCGATTTATATGAGACCTTAATGGCTTGGGATCAGAAAACAGGTTTTCAATAGTTTCTTTGTATGGACTAGGTTATTGTATTCGGCTTGAATAAATATTCTTAGATTTACGATTAGTTAACATTGTTACAAAAATGGTATATATTAAATAAAAATATATATTAATAAAAATCATCTATTTGCAACTCTGAATATTGTAGGTGCTTCTAATTTTCATAGCTTCTTAACGAAGAAAACAAAAAAAAATTACCAAAAAATGGAACCGACTTCAACACTCAAAAGTATGAAATAATTTGTTGAAGTCGGTACCATGATAGTTCAAAAGTAACTGATATCAAAATATTTTGCTTATGGTACCGACTCTGACAAGTTATTTCATACTTTTGAGTGTAGAAGTTGGTTCTATTTTTGGAATTATTTTTTTTACTCTTTTTAGTGACCTTTGTTATACTAAAAAAAGCATACGGGTCGAATTGAGAACCTCCTCCTTTTTTGAAGTCGGTTAAAAAGAAAATCTCTTTTCCTTGTATAAATAGCATAATCCGCTTAAAACTCCTGGGATACTAGCATCCCTCTTGTAATAAGAAGTATTCGCCAGAATACCTAAGCCAATGGACAATGAACTTACAGTTCGCTGCGAAGGTCAACAGTCACTATTTTGTTATTAAAACTGACGTGGTTTTAACACGTTATGAATGTATAAAACACGGGAATTACTCACGTAAGTCAAAGGGTTTCGATTAAAGTTTTGATCACATTCGGTGATCTTTTTCAAGGAAAATACGGGGCGCTCACGGACGCGGTTGCGGTTACCGACAGTCAGTACTAAGCGAACAGCGACCACGTTCGCGAGCGCCCCGTGTCCTTTTTGAAAAAGACTAACGAATGTGCTCGAATCTATAGTCGAACCCCCTGACTGATAACGTGAGTAATTCCCGTATTTTATTCATTCATAGTCACTACACCAAGACGCCATAAAGACTATTTTCCAAGACAATAGCTGGAGCCAAGCACGAAAGAGCTTGGTTGAAAATATAATTTCCCTTCACCCCTCCAAGCTGTGGTCTCATAGAAAATATCTATTAAATCAAAGCGCTTTATATACATATAGAAACCCCTTTTATTAGTTAGGTTTATTCTCTAGACCAGTCAAGTCGTTTATTATCCAGGCTAGATCTAAATACTAGTCTACGTATTGACGTCACAAACTCTCAGTTCAGTTGTGACACTACAATCATATCTGTACATCTCTATATTGTAGGCGTAGGGTTGGCATGAAGAAAGTCAAAATATTTATTTACATTATATGCTTATATAACTTTAAAATATATTTTAGGAGATTTAAGTGTAGCTAACTTATTAATTCTTAATTTGGTGGGTTGCAATAATACCCGTGGTACATTTTCGACAAAGAATTTCCTTTGAATTGTTTGTAACCCTATCTCTTTCAGTGAATGTTGTGTAGACTATGGACTCAACAATGGATCCTGGAAGCACTTACAAACCTTAATTAATGTAATAATTATAATGTAAAAGTCAAACGCCGCGTTACAAAATAAATAAAAACGACTCTCGATAAATAGAACTAATATAATAACTTTAACATATATAAATTTATACTTTAAAAATGTAGAATTGTGTCAAGATGGTACAGTTGCACTATAATGACGTCACACTATTGTCAACATAACAAATAGATATTGTAATTAAACTAAACACTTAAACGCCCTTAAATCCTATGACGGTTCTTTTTCCGGACTCTACACTAACACCTCTTGTTAATTATGTATGGTAGGGTTGCCAGCACTACGGCAACCCTACCATACATAATTATAGTTTTAAGTTAGCGCCCACGTGGTCCGTTTTTATTGCGAGGAATTTATTGCTGGCACTCTGCCATTATAAACAAACCTCTTTAATTTACAGTGCTCTACAGTTAATGAGTTTTCTTATGGTTTTGATGTGAGGGACTTATTTTTTAAGTCATTTAAATTACTCGAATACATATTAGGTTTGTAAGTTTGTCGATGGTGATTCCTTAAACTTCGCCCGTCGCTACTCCATGTAATACGTTTCTCGGACCTACTAACATTTCCTAAAAGTGCACATAGTTTTTCTCTCTCTCTTATTTACACTCGTACTCTCGCACTAGAATTCCCTGTGTCGCGGGAGGCATGGACACACACAATCACAACACACAAACATCCAACACACGGGATAAATACCTATCGCATAAATGTTTGCTCCTGCCGGTTTCGAACCCAGGATCCCCGTGGATCAGAAGTCATGCTACTGACTGCTGAGCCACGGCGACCATCAAATTGAACCGTCCCGGTAGCCTCAGGGTTCTGAGTGTTAATGATTTATTTATATTTTTTAACATACACCGCTGAAACATTAGATATCCAAATAATTATCACAAAAAGCTTAATCTTGGATGGAACGCATATCCATCATATGGTAAAACCTGTAATATGGCATAACAATGCCAACGCTGGACAAAATTTGAAGGAAAACCTTAAATACCTAATTGTACAATTTAACTTATTGATTTTTTTTATTCCTTATTATAGAGCTTAATCAGTAAACACGATTATGTCGCTCTAATTAGGTACACAAAACTAAATAAATTCTGCAACAAATTAACAGGTATTTAATTTGACTGAACTTATTGAAATAATATTTCAAAATATAAGTGAAGAAATTGTAAATATTTAAATCCGATACAAATCCGATACTCGGGTAGTGTACTTTTTTAACGTATACCACCCACCCACATCTTTGGCATAATTATATGAAAACTGCGAACCGCATTCAAGTCTCTGATCAAAATCCTGATACCTGCTAACCTAACCTTAACCGACCAGACAAAGACGCCGCAAAAAACCTTCACACGCTAGATTTAGTCTTTATATTTTATTTATTTATTTTTTATACTTTTTGTATCCAATGAAACAACTATTTAACTTTTTTACAGCCATGACTCAGTTAGTATTTTATTGTGTTATCAACAACCTTCTAGGAATTAGACACAATATAATGGTTGTACGTTATTATTGTGAATGATAAGAGACGATAATGCCCCTATCTTTGATGCCGTTGAATCATATCGATTTATCGATACATTATCTTGATCTTTGTTCGACTTTCAAAGATTAAACAGCTATTTAATTCTACCAATATTATAAAGGCGAAAGTTTGTGTGTATGTTTGTTACTTGTTCACGTATATATATATAAAAGTTACCAATAACTCCAATAATGCAAGTTCAAAACATCTGAAATCCAATACTCTTAAATGCATTACCGAAACTGGCGAAATTTATCAAAACTGTAAACTAATTTTCCGTGAACCAAAAGTTGTCCAGTAAACTTTTTTTTTATACTGTATATATCTAGCGTTTGACCACTATTTCACTTGATGGTAAGTGACGATGAGGTCGAAGATGTTATCACGCTAAATCTAGAATGCTCACTGGCTCTTAAGGACTGCTGCCTGAACACACTAATATGTGTTTGGTGACAGTTTTTCAAACTCGGGGGTGGTAGCTAGCCAGGTGGGTATTCGAAAGTACCCTACCACCATGCTGGGAATTTGATAACGGTGTTACCTTCACCGGAAGCTCAAGCTGTTGTTGGGGATCGAACCAGTGTCCGTCAGTTTGACGCGACGCTCCCCCCGCTGAGCTATCATCGCTTCAAAACTATGCAGAATTTACGCTGGCAAAGATAAAATTGAATGGGATACTCGCAGCTGCACGCACGCTCATTGTGATAAACTCACGGACTGGCCGGAAATATATAATTACAAGTGACGCTGACTGTACACTAGGCGTTTGATATGTGAACGAGGTTTTATTTATCGTTTTGAAATGTTCTTGTTAGAATATAAACACGTTTCTATCTTTTATAGTCTTAAATCAGTTGCAGTGATGAATTAGGAATTAACATTTTTTTTTGTCTTCTGTTTTTGATCTCTGATGATCTGTACACTACACTATCATAAAAACGTCTATCAAATCTTTTCAATTATGGCTTTCTCCATCTTTTAGCCGCTTGAAAATATTATTTGCCTTCAGAAATAACCGATCTGTGAAAATCAGTACTTAGTACTTGCAGTAGTTGTAGAGCGGGACAACAACTGATTTATTTCATTCTAACGTTTGAACTACCTCCCACTTACACATAATAATCACTACAGTACGTACTGATCTTCACAGATCTGTTATATACTTCTGAAAGCAAATTATATTTTATCCAATCGCTTTATTAAGCGATATAATAACTGAATTAATAATCAATCGCTGAATTAATAATAATCGATCAATTGCTTCAGTGCCCCAAGCCTAACCATACTCCGATTTGTAAATAAGTTTGAATTAGTTGGGATAGTGTGTGGGGGAAATACACAATGCACCCGAAGCGGTACGTAAAGTTAAGAGTTATCACACCTATATAAATCAGTATAAGACCGTATATTAGCACAGTTCCCGGAGAAATAGGAAAACTTTTGGGTGGAGACCCAATAGTTCTACGCGAACCGAAGAGGTTTTAGTGAATATTTAAACGTAAGTTTCGTCCAGTCAAAGCCAGTAAAAAATCGACTTTGTCTTCCTTCTTTGGGATCCTGAAATTAGACTGAATTAGCCACGGATTCCATAGCATCAACTGATGCCATGATCTGTTTCTCTCAAAGAATTTATTTGTAGTAATAAAATGTTTTATTACAAACTGTCCTAATTATAGAGAACTAGTATCGCTCCGCCGTTTCACCCGCGTGGATTACGGTTTTCCCGCTGCCTAGTAGGGTATTAGTGGAATGTTTTCACGAGTACTGTGATTCTAGTACATGGTACAGACATTGTAGTATCAGTTCCCAACGAATCACCGTATAGCGTAGCCCCATGTGTACCGTTGGTCGGTTAGGCAACTCACTCCGTGAATTGATTAATCTGGTAGTGATACAATAATCGTGTTAGGGGATTTGCAGCACCGCATGCAAACCGATTTGCTAATAGATATGCGGATCCAGGACTATTATTATGGAGTCTTGGCGTGTTATGTTTTGATAATTTAAAAAGAAATCTTTGGGATTGATATATAAGGTAAAGTATAAGGATAGGTGCCGTGGTGGTACCGGCCTAGAATAGTACTCCCCCATCTCTTCCCGTGGGTGCCGTAAGAGTCGGCTAAGGGATCATGTACCAGAAGGTGGGCAGCAGCGCCTTCTGAGAATCGGAATTCATACTGCGTTCGCCAATCCGTCTGCCAAGCGTGGCGAATATTGGCAAATACCCCCTATTTGGGGAGGCATATGTCCAGCAGTGGACGTTCTATTGCTGCGATGAATGAAATAAGGATAGGTTTAATGATGGCGAGTGGTGAGTAGAAATAAAGAGGAGGCAGACCAAAGAAAAGGCTAGATTGGTAATTTTTTTAAATTAATTGGTAAAAACTTTTAACCATACAGTTAAACCGTTTGACCGACGACGGTTAAATTGATAATCGGACGTTTAATTAAAAATTAAACGTTCACTAAAATTAAATTTTAGTGAACTCTACCCTAAGTGGTGAGTCATAAATGACATTGAGACCCAATTATAATAAATTTCGACTTTTGATTCGGCGCGTCTTGTGTATTCAGCTGTTAATACGTTGTTTAATTAACTTATATTTGCTTAAACAAATATATAAAAACATCCTGTCAAAATAGGCACCGTCTGCTGGGATATTTGTTGAGAACTTTTAGGACAGTTTTTATTATGAAAAGTAAACATCCTACTAATATTATAAATGCTAAAGTTTGAGTATGTGTGTTACCTCTTTACGCTCAAACGGCTACACTGAAATCGATGAAATTTTGTATGGAGATAGTTTAAGCCCTGGATTAACACATAGGCTACAACACGTTTATCCCGGAAAAAGTATAGTTCCCGTGAGATAATTGAGGTAGCGGGAAAACCGTAATCCACGCGGGTGAAATCGCGGGGCGCTACTAGAAAATTTTATTTTGCTCTGCTACGGATCTCCTCATTTCTGATTCGATCGCGTAGAGAAACCCCGAACATAGGCCTCTCCATAGATCGCTGTGCGACTTTGAGCCTGCTCACGAGGTCTATAGTCAGAGACCACTTTTCCGTAAGTTCAACGTCCGTTAGTAATGTCACAACTGTAAAAAATTTTTGTTATATAGTTTTGCATAAATCCGCTTGTTTTAGGTGGCCTGATGGTTACCAGTATCAACCACCACTTCGACACATATTATTATCTAAACGTGTCGATAAACTCGTGTACGAATCGCCAAACAATACAAGCGTGCCTTACATAATCAATAATATATAAAGTTCGTCTACCGATTTCACCATTTCCTTCTGTACCTACAGGTCAAAGGTGAAACGCTTTGTGAATCATTGATTAAACTCCAGGCCAGACCTAAGCCACAGATAATGAAAGGAACAGTTAGTCACCTAGAGGGCTAACTGATCCTTCTACGAACCGATTAAAGTTGAACAAGGGTTTCGTAAATTGCTTTGTATATAAACATGATACTGTGCCCCGCCGTTTTACCCGCGTGGTGATGATTGATGATGATGATGAAAAGTAGCCTAAGTGCTATTTCGGGGTCTGAAGTATCTACATAGGTACCAAATTTCATCCAAAGCTGATTGAACCTAAAAACATCCATCCATCCAAACTTTCACATTTATAATATTATTGGGATGAGATATGACATGAAACCGCAGGACGCAACTAGTGATACGTATTTCATGAAATTTTATCATTTAGAAACTCAATACTATAATATGATCTAATTCATGCTTATGTGCAGGAGCTTATTTAGGAACTAAATACATTGTGATTTAGACTTTATTTCATTACGATAAAGCCGACACTTGTCCGTCCAATTACGACGGTAATAAAATGAAAACGCTACAGAGCAACGAAAAAAATGTGAAGCAATATTTAATCTTCCTGCCTTCACTGTAAGGTTGGTTTTTCAGGGCATGTGTATGTATGTGCGGTCTCTAAATTGGCTACCATATGAAAGGTACATTATTGTGGCTAACAGGCCGTGAATGTTTCAGTGGGTCTGCGTAAATATATTACGTTTGCTATGTTGTGATTTTATCTCTGGTCTGTCCGTGGTCCTTATCGAAATAATGAGGCTGTTCTATCCGCTTTTTATCTGTGTCTACGTTGCGGACATACAAATGCACTTGATCAACTAATCATTTTTAAACGACTTCAAAAAAGGAGGTTACTTAAATCGACCGTATATTATGTTTTTGACGTGATAACGTTTTATAAATTGATGAATACCAGCAACACTCATGAAAAATAGTAACGTTCCGCGTAACGTTCCACCTGAGTTTTGTATTACATAAAATAATCAAAGTCAAAGTCAAAGTCGAAGTCAAAGTCAAAGTCATAAATGATTATGACGTTATCACGTAAATCTATCGTCTGTAAAGCGACTTTACAGACAACCAATTTTTTTTATTTTATTTTATATTTTATGTGTCTTAGCGGATAACTTCGTCGTTTAGGAACCGATTTTGTTGATTCTTTTTTGTTTGATGGTAGATACTTCCGTGGTGGTCCAATTTAAATTTTATCAAAATCGGATAAGCGGTGTTCGAGTTACACTCCAATAACTTAAAAGTGCTACGCGTACCTCGACGATATTTTAGTTGCGGTTGAAGACACTTTTTACCAAATCGAATTTTGTAAAAAAATAATTCTGTGTCTACGTTGCTAACATACAAATTATTTGATCAGCTGATCATTTAAATAAAGAAATTTCGACGACTCGCAACAGGAGGCATGTTATATTTTCGACAAAGGAATTAATGAAAGCAATTGTTCGCTTCAAGCGAGGGTTCCTTATAGGATATATGATGCATGTATTGTGTTGGGGTATATATTATCTAGTCATAATCAAGACACAGACGTGCAGCGTAGTGCACAGAATAATAGTGCTCGGTAGATAATGAATTATGTTATATTTATGCCGAAGGAAATCTTTAAATAAGGTTATTACTGGAAATATTTATTGCCGTTTAAAATAAAATTACTATTTATAAAAAAAAGCTTACATACACTCATTGAAGGCTAACATTCTCCTAAGATCCATTAATTAACTTATTTAATAATATAATTATATTTTATGTTTTTGACGTGATAACGTTTTATAAATTGATGAATACCAGCAACACTCATGAAAAATAGTAACGTTCCGCGTAACGTTCCACCTGAGTTTTGTATAACATAAAATAATCAAAGTCAAAATCAGTCAAAGTCATAAATGATTATGACGTTATCACGTAAATCTATCGTCCGTAAACCGACTTTACAGACAACCAATTTTTTTTTCTATCTGCGAAACAAACAACATGCATGAACAACACACTTGCATATCAAGTATCTGCAACGTAACATAATCAGCCCATTGTGTTCCCACTGCTGGGACTCATCCATTCTTTTCAGAGAGAATTGCGATAATTTGGTTTCGGTTGTTGTTCAAGGTACCACCGGAACAAACAGCTTAACATCCACTTTAAAGCACGAAAGTACTGAGATACATTTAGAACTAGAGCATTCTAGATCTAGCGTGATAACATCTTCGACCACATCGTCAATGACCATCAAGTGAGATAGTGGTCAAACGCTAGATCTATACAGTATAACCAAAAAAGAATTTGACACTTATTCAATCCAAACCGACCGTTCCACGGTTAATATCTGATAGCTAAAATCCGCTTCGGGCGTTTCGTATAGGGATGTCACAGTTTTCTGAATATCAACGATTCGGCCAGACTCGCCAGACAGCCGAAGCGACGTGTGTATATTTGGAGATTTGATCTGCATCATTGATGTCATTATCATCATGGGGGCCTATTCGTGATCCATTCTTGGATATAGGCCTCTTCCCCTTTCTTCGTGTCGTAGCGATCTTGTGCCCGATTCATCCAGTCTTGTCCTCCGTGTCGACTGATGTCGTCCACCCAGCGTTGCATCATTGATGTGCATGCTGTAAATTAGTGGTGTGCCGGTTCATTTAAATGTGCATCGAATACAGATCTTTTTTTTTCTTGCTAACTTGGTGCGCGAGACCTTGAAACGATAGTTGACGACACACTACGATAAATGTTTGCCATAGAATGGTGCCAAATATTTGATTTTAACAAATAAAAAATACTCTAAATGGCATTTAATACTTCACTATTTCTACCTAATGACCTATAGATTTCATTTCACATTTAAATGTATCAATTGAAAATTAATCAGGTAAAAGATCAGTAATAAATCCGCGCGAAAAGTAACGGATACGGATCTTTCTTCTTTCTCGGATGTCCGCGGATACGGATCCGGATATCTGGAACATCGCTACTGTAAATACCCCGTATTCGCGATTAGGTCATGTCACATTAGATTTCTTTTTTTTTTATCACACACTCACACCTCCGCCCTAGGATACCCTGCGTCGTGGGAGGCATGGACATACACAATCACAATACACAAACATCCAAGACCCGAGAACTAACATCCTTGCTCATCACCGAAATGTTTGCCCCGGCCGGTATTCGAACCCGGGGTCGCGGTTCCAAAGTCAGTGTCGCTGATCCCTGAGCCACGACGACCGTCACTTTAGTTTTACTATATATATATTAATCTATAGTTATTTTTACAAATTACATTTATCAATTTGCGTAACTTACTTCAAAATAATCGACCGAATACCGAATAGTTGCCGAAAACTCCTGGTATCCCTAATTTCATCCAGCCAGTGTAACATACATTAAATAATAATGTAGCCCTTCGAGCAGATGCAAAGTAATAATTGACTCTCTCCACAGGAAATTAGGAGCGGAGCCGTTGACTCATCCGCTATCTTAGGACCACTGCCATCACAATTCACACTTATATTATAAAGGCGAAAGTTTGTCTGTCATTTGTATGTTTGTTACTCCTACGCGCTGAAACGGCTGAACGTATTTGCATGAAATTTTAACTGAAGATAGCTTTTACCCTCGAATAACACATAGACGTCTATTCTATTATATATAAATTATCCCAAAAAAAGTATAGTTCCCGTGGGATAATTGAGGTAACCTTAGTCCTGATGAGTGATAAAACGTGTGTTACGATGATTCCAACACGCCTCATTCGCTCCAAAATCAATTGTACTCGTAATAGATAATGTGCAATTACCTAACTAAAATTAAACAGACCACACCGCAACCAAATCAACCTCGCATTTATAAAAGGAACGGTAATTGTCAGGGGTTGAATGCAATGATATTATATGCTTATATGAGGTAGATGTCGCACGTACACGCATGGACATACACATTCACACAATCAGTTACGTGCTGAGGCTCGCGCCCGCCGCCTGGCACGATCATAACTCCCAGATGAACTGCAAATAAGTTCGAAACTGGTCGGAGAGTAATTTTCCAGTTTAGCACGTGAGTCCTAGTCGGTTTGGTACTTTACAAATACACAATCACACATCACTTATCGCACAAATATTTGGCCCTGCCGGGATTTGAACCCAGGGTTCCGGAGACACAGAAGTCATGTCACTGACACTAACCATTGCGCCACGGCGACCGTCAAATCATATCCTTACTTTGATTAGATTGTAGTTCATATCACATCATTCATTATCGTACCCTTGCACTGTGCTGTGAGATTCTGTTATCTAAAATTAGTAATGCGATGAGCTGTAATATTTATTTTTATTGAGAATAGGCAAGCGTTTGACCACTACATTACCTGAAGTTAAGTGATGATGCGGTTTACGACGGAGCACGACTGCCTGTGCAGTGTGCACTCGTGACTTGAAGACACCCAGATTGTAGAGATTAAAGAAATGAATTCTACACGTTAGTTAGCTGTACGCACTATGAATGTGGAAGCAAAACGCTTCATGCGACAAGTTGGAACGTCTACCATGTATGGATGTCGCATTGACGTCCGTCTGGTCGTCCTTCGATGGAATGGAGATGAAGAAATCAAATTATGTAACACCAGAGCGCAAACTCTTCGAAATGTATCCTATAAAACACCCATAAACTAGTGACCTTCCGTCGGTGCTGGCTTTGTATAGTGTCCATTATACATTTTAGATAAATATTTTCCATGAATTCTAGGTTCGCTGCAGCATGTGAAAGTGAAGTGAGAGTCATCAAAATCTCTGTGACGGCCTAATATTCTAAGTATATATACAATTATCTGTTATTTGACAGGGATGATATCATCATCATCTCAGCCATAGGACGTCCACTGCTGAACATATGCCTCCCCCATATACGGGGGGTTTTGCCAGTACTCGCTTGGCAGGCGGGTTGGCGAGCGCAGTATGATTTTCTATCCTCAGAAGGCGCTGCTACCACCCACCTTCTGGTACGTGATCCCTTAGCCGACTCTTACGGCACCCGCGGGAAGCAATGGAGGAGTACTATTCCAGGCCGGTACCACCACGGCACAAGATTGATCAATTTCACATTGGTTGCATAGTTAAATACTTGCAAGTTCTAAAATGAATCAATCGTGATTCAATTTCAGATTTATTGTCACAGCATAGACTCACCAACATCGACAGATCAACTATGTTTAGTATAAAAAAATTTTTGACGTTGCTCATAGTAGATACCATCAAGCTAGTATCGGTCAAAATCTAAGAACAAAAAAAATACGGTCGATATGAGTAACCTCCTTTTTCAAGTCGGTTAAAAATCTGTGTATTTGACACCCTGATCGCGCAATTATAGTGTTTTATTTCGTATGATCTATTTATGTCAAATCAATACACCAATTTGGCACGTACCTAAGCGTATTACAGAGTTTATTTTCGTTTAGTCTAAGATTATATAATACTAGCGGTCCGCCCCGGCTTCGCACGGGTACAAAATTTCAAGTTTAAATATTATAAGGATCCCTTACTGTTCAAAATATAATATAGCCTATGTCACCCGGGGATAGTTGTATCTTGAACAACAGTGAAAGAATTTTTCAAATCGGTTCAGTAGTTTCGGAGGCTATTCAATGCAAACAAACAGATAATCAAATCTTTCCTCTTTATATTATTAGTATAGATATACTCTGTAGTGTGAATTATACTTTGTGGAAATGAAATGAAATAATTTCAGATTATTGTGTGACAATGTATAAATTATTTATTATAAACTAGCAGCGCCTCGCGGTTTTACCCGCGTGGTGATGATTGATGATGGTAAAAAGTTGCCTATGTGTTCTTTCGGGACCTGAAGTATCTACATCCAAATCCGTCCAGCCGTTTGAGCGTGAAACAGAAACAGACATCATTTCAAACTCAACCCAAGTCTAGCAAGAAAATACGAGTCCTTTTTATGATTGTACTAGTAGCGCCGCGCGGTTCCACCCGCGTGGATTACGGTTTTTCCGCTACCTCAATAATCCCACGGGAACCATACTTTTTCCGAGATAAAAGTAGCTTATGTGTTAATCCAGGGTTTAATCTATCTCCATACCAAATTTCATCGAAATCGGTGTAGCCATGTGAGTGTGAAGAAGTAACAAACATACACACAAACTTTCGCATTTATAATATTAGTAGGATTATTTGTTCGTGATCAATTAAAGAAATATTATTCCCAACAGGGTGCCAATTCCTTATTTATTAAAACAATCCATTCATAAACAATGCAGTAGTCGTTTATATGTTATCATAAATAAACTTGATATTCTGCTAAAATAACAATTGCATTCGAATGCTTTGTAGACAATTAAGTTGCTGTAGAAATTACATCTGTGTAGCCATTACAATTATACTCCTAGTAAAATAGCAAAACTATAAAAAACAACGATTCATTGACAATCTTTGAGCAATGTGTTAGTAGAATCGATACCCTGATTATTTCGTTATCAATTGTTAATATCCAGTATGTAGAACGTAGTTATCACAGACGGTAAAAAAATAACCAAACATAGTTTGTGACCTCTCGACCTTTTAGATAGTTTAGCATTAGTTATTTGTTTCGGTAATAATTAACTAAAAAAATAATGACCTCAATATCGTTATCGAGTCAGGGGAATGATAACAAGTTTATTGCCGGCTAATTTTCTATTTAACCTATTATACGAGTATTTCCATAACAGAATAAATGTTTATAGTCATAGTTTTAGTCATTTATTCATAACAAATAAGTTAAATGTCAATAAAGTTTGTTTTTTATTAGTATTAGTATTAACATAATTCAATTTATAAACAATATGGTTGAACTAAATTAATAAATGAAGTTAGAACAAAATCAATTATAATATTTCAAAAATAATAATAATATCGTTCTATGACTGGCCGGTTGGCGCAGTTGGTAGCACTCTGCCTTCTGAGCCGCTGGACCCGGGTTCGATTCCCGGACAGGTCAAACATTTGTGTGTATGAACAACAACATGTGTGTTTGACCTGTGTCTGGGTGTGTATATGTATATAAGTATATATCAGTCATCAGGTTACCATAGTACAGGCTCTGCCTAGTTTGGGACCTGAAGACCTTGTGTGTAAAAGAAAAAAAAAAAATGGTTCTCTGTCCGTCTGTCTGATTGCTCCTGCTTTAGGCATACCTATCAAGTTTGAAGTTAATAAATGCTTATATAAACGCATCCTCGTAGAAGAGCGCAAGTCACCGATATATCCCAGCGGATTAGCAAGTTGAAGTGGCAGTGGGCAGGGCACATAGCTCGTAGAACTGATGGCCGATGGGGTCGAAAAGTTCTCGAACGGAGACCACGGACTGGCAAGCGCAACATAGGACGGCCACCGACAAGGTGGACAGACGACCTGACGAAGATCGCAGGCAAGGGATGGATGTGGGCCGCTTCCAACCGGTTCTTATGGAAATCAATGTGGGATATGTCCAGCCATGGACGTCCTATGGCTGAGATGATGATGATGATGACCTCTAAAATACGGCTATTTTAAGTTTGAGATACCGCAATACTGAAACTGACTTGGAACAACACGATTTGTTTCTAATGTCCGTGGGCGTGGTGATCAGTGATTGCCTCTGATCTTTTTTAGGATCGCATAAACAAGTTTAAGCGCTACGCCACTAGTAAGTACCTACTTAAAAACATATTACCTTCGCCGCTCGCGTACGCTCGTTTTGAAGATATAGTTTAATCGTTAAATAGTTTATTAGCTTATTGATTGCTATGAGTCACGATACCTACTGAACAGGAAAACTATTATGACGATGCACTAGGATTTATTCCAGGTTTCTGGACACGGGATAAATATTACTCATAAATGGGAATTGGATAGAAAATTTTGGAGAAACTTATTACTAAAATAAAATGCAGAAATATATGACTGTCGAAATTAAAAAGAAGGTTCTGGAAGTATTCAAGGAAAGACGATTGAAAAACAAATGAATCTTGAAATTACGGGGTAAATAAGGGGCTCCGGTCGCCGCCGTGGGTCAGTTGAATTTGAGATAAAATACAAGTATGAAGAAATAGAAAAGTGAACATAGAAGAAAAATGCCTAAGAAGTGAACAGTAACAGTGCTAAGTAACAGTAACTAGTGTGAGTTTGAGTCTGAAAACTATCGCGAGTTTCTTCCCTAATTGTAATGTAACAAACAGACTAGGACTCGCGTGGTAAACACTGGAAAATTACGCTCCAACCAGTTTCGAACTTATTTGCAGCTCTTCATCTGGGTGTTATGATCGTGCCAGGCGGCGAGCGCGAGCCTCAGCACGTAACTGGCGTTGAGACGGCTGCGCTGCATCAGTCAAATTTTCCCGGTGCGCACTGTCACTTGAGTCATTGTCACTGAAAGTCTCATTGTCACTGTCACTGTCACTTTGGTGATGATGATGGTAGGAGGCCGGTTTACAGAGAGTAATTTTCCAGTGTTTACGCTAGTCCTAGTCGGTTTGTTACATTACAACTAGTGTGAGTGTTCTCAGTGACTGTGTAGACATACTCAATCCACGGGACCATCAGACTCTGTTCGTGGTAATTCGAGATAATAAACGGTCACTTTCGTTGTAAGTGCTGTTTCCTTCCAATCCCATATCCACTTCCGTAACACTATACAAGCGTACGGTAAAACCGCCTCGTACAATATGATGAAGTTCATGTTGAGATTTAATTTGACACTTCAGAGTAACTTCACAGGCTTGAATTGATTAATTAGAAAGGCTTGGTCATTTGTTAAATAGACAATATCGAGTCTTTTCAGTTTATTTGGTTAAAAGTCCTACATGTCTAATAAACAATAAAAATACCACTTATGAGAACAGTTCATGAGGGTTAATTCTCATTGAACAAAATTTGATTTCATTTCATAATTTATTTGTGAAAAATTATTTTCCACTGACGATATTTTCCTTTATGTAAAAATCTCGCGCTTACGACAAATGCGTTTGAACTGTGTCTTACTCCAAAAGAAAGGAAAATGAAAAGCCTATAAATGTGATTACAAATCCATGTAATCTACGTCCATTTTTATTTCAAATCATGAAAAAGAATACAAATCCATTTAATCTACGTCCATTTTTATTTCAAATCATGAAAAAGAATACAAATCCATGTAATCTACGTCCATTTTTATTTCAAATCATAAAAAAGAATACAAATCCATTTAATCTACGTCCATTTTTATTTCAAATCATGAAAAAGAATACAAATCCATGTAATCTACGTCCATTTTTATTTCAAATCATAAAAAAGAATACAAATCCATTTAATCTACGTCCATTTTTATTTCAAATCATGAAAAAGAATACAAATCCATGTAATCTACGTCCATTTTTATTTCAAATCATAAAAAAGAATACAAATCCATTTAATCTACGTCCATTTTTATTTCAAATCATGAAAAAGATTACAAATCCATGTAATCTACGTCCATTTTTATTTCAAATCATGAAAAAGACACATTTAATTTAAAACAAAAATCGAACTGGTATACAAACAACTACTGTCAAACGTTTGGCGCGTTAGTACTGAAACTGAGTGCTGCTTATTAGTTAGCACCATCGATAGACTATGGTCATCGGAGAACTATCTTTAGACCATAGACGACGATCAAATCAAGGCTAAACTTGGTTTTGAAATACTGTCGCACTTAGTCCTTGGATTAAACCCAGTACTTTCGTTCCAACTTTGACTGGACTTTGACTGGCCGCTTGGCGCAGTCGGTAGCACTCTGCCTTCTGAGCCGCTGGTCCCGGGTTCGATTCCCGGACAGGTCAAAAATTTGTGTGCATGAACATGTCTGTTTGACCTGTGTCTGGGTGTGTATATGTATCTAAGTATATATATCAGTCATCAGGTTACCATAGCACAGGCTCTGCCTAGTTTGGGACCTGAAGACCTTGTGTGAATGAAAATAATAATAAAAAAAAAAAAAAAAAAATTAGTCTACGTTTTGTGATAAGGCAGTATGATTAGTTCTAAAAGCATCTCGAAACCGCACGATTCTGTTAGCACACGGAAGCAATTGGTAAAGTGTGGCATCATTTGTGATCTAACTTGAGCGTGACCCCAAGTTCATCGTCTCAGTTGTTGACCTGCTCTCATATCTCCCGATGTAAACGATCATGTTTTGTAACAGAACTCTAATTCGAAAAGTGGTCTCCAAAGTTATGATAGCGTTACTCGTTTAAGCATTGTTGCCTCCAGCACTTGGATCTGGCTCCCAGCCAGGAAATGCGAAACCGGTGACTACTTCAGTCCATTTTTGTTTGTGATTTATTCAACAGCTTGGATATATTGGACTGTATTTGATTAGCAATGACGTTGCTACGAACAGAGTCCAAATGGTTGAGGATCCATTTAGGACGATGTCACAGTTAATTTTTAAACAAGGAAGTACTCAATTCGACCCGTATGATTTTTTTTAAAATGATTGTTATTACCTCAAAACTCGACTGGGTGATCCGATTTTAATGATTCTATTTTTATTTGAAAGCTCGTGCTTCCCGTGTGGTCCCATTTTAATTTAATCAAAATTGAACTATCTGTTTTTGAGGTACACTACTTTATCTGAATAGTGTTAGGTAAACGTGGACGACATTATAATGGCAGGTGAAAAAATCGGTGAACTTACACAATGACAATTGACCCCGTGAGTAGCAAAGGTTACTGAAAAGGGTGAAAAAAATTACCAAACAATGGAACCGACTTCAACACTCAAAAGTGTGAAATAACTTGTCGAATTCGGTACCATGAGCACAATATTTTGATAATAGTTACTTTTCAACTATCATGGTACCGCCATCGTTATTTCACACTTTTGAGTGTTGAAGTCGGTTCCATTTTTTGGTAAAAATGTTGTATCATTTGTTTTAGTAATTGAATTTATTATGAAAGTTTGAATAACTTACTTTTGCCTTTGTCTTTTGTAATCAAAGTAACGGAATAAAAGCTCTGAATACAAATCAGCTCTAATGACGACCATTTATTGATTCTTCGTGAATCGAGTATTGTATTTATAGAGTTCATGGCCCGACAAGTTTCTAACTATACAGTTTTATGACTCAGCATGCTCATTGCAAGTTATCACGTATAGTGATTCTATCTGAAGTGTAAATCAAAATTTACATGGTGAGTGGGTATTTTCTGATTTCACTGCGACGGTCGCCGTGGATCAGTCATCAGTGGCATGACTTCTGGGCCTCGGGGGACCCTGGGTTCGAATCCCGGAAGGGGCAAACATTTGTGCGATGAGGTGTTATCCCCGGGTCACGGATGTTTGTGTGTTGTGGTTGTGTGTGTGTGCATGCCTCCCGCGACACGGAATCCTAGTGCGGGGGTTAGAGTGTAAGAAAAAAAAAACTGATTTGTGTTTTTGGAGACAGATTTATGAACCAGATAGTGAGTACTAGGTTACCTGCTTCAAGTTTATAAAGTTGTCTCATAACACCCAGTGCATTTAGACATCTTTGGGTGCCCTCGATATTCTTGGTGTAGTGGAAAACTTTACTTATAAATTAAATGACATAATTGTAAAACCTTACTCATATGAATAAAAAAACACTTTTTCGTTCGCTTATGAGAGATACGTGAAAATGCCAGGTTAGGATTATCTGCTCGCCTGACTGGTAAACAGGCCGTGATTTAAAATACTTTCGATGTGTAATATGTTCCTGAAGCATTTAAGCATTTTGTTAATTGTATATTGGTGGCTGAAATTAGACAAATCCACTCAACAAATTAACTCTTTATAATTCATACAAATAGCATTCTCGGTCCCGTGTCGATGATGAAATAAAAAATAAAATAAATTATTCATTTATTGCCTTAAAGTAACGGATTTCAAGTAATGCATAAGGCGTTACATTAAAAATAATCTTACATCTATAATCTTAAATATAATTTAAGTACATAATTGTCCCTACTTTTTCCATGTTAGTTGTGTACTTTGGGCAATTGGAATATGCTCAGCATAATGCAGTGTTCACGGTGTGATTTGTGAACACTGCGCTGGTTTTCAGCATATCCCTACTCGCATAGATGTTCAGCGAGTGGAAAAAATAGTTAAAAAGCGGTTTTAAAAAAAAAAAACAAATGCAAGTTTTTATAACATATAAAATGAATGTAACAGAAGATAATGAAAGATTCTGATTTGCTATTGGCCTTTTTTATTCTTAAATTCTCTCAATGCTTTTTTTATTCTTTACAGATAACTGCAATGGGGACAGGAATTCAGATGTTAAAAACAAAAATAATGTCATAATTCCCTCGATGGGCCAGCCGAAATGGATACTTTACACGTGACTGGACACAGCAAGGGGTCCAGCCGGAGCCAGTCCCCATCTACAGCAGAGCTGGCGCGGGATCCGGCGGCGGTTACCGATGACGTCATCAGGGGCCGAGTACAATCCCCCTCCACCCTGCACCATGTTGTTAGTGTGAGTATTTTTGTTGTAAATTAGGAATGTTAAGATAGAACAGCATTGTATTAAGAGCAGTAGTACTCTATGTGAAAGTTCGCAAGGGAAGTAGTGGCACTATATCTATCTTTACCGCCAGGCAGTAGTGTTCGCATTACTGTGTTCCGATTTGAAGTGTATGGTTTCCGATAGAATTACAGGCACATGATTACCAACTTTATGTCTGAAGGTGACGGGTGCAGTGCAATTCT
Source organism: Apeira syringaria (assembly GCA_934044485.1). Classification (NCBI taxonomy): domain Eukaryota; kingdom Metazoa; phylum Arthropoda; class Insecta; order Lepidoptera; family Geometridae; genus Apeira; species Apeira syringaria. Next base: position 5,385,360 of record OW203672.1, on the reverse strand, counting down.
TTACGAATTGTATCTGTCTATAGGCAAAGAAGATTATCACTTAACATTCCACACTTGCTACTTAACAGCCTTTGGCTAATGCCGTCAAGTTATCCCATAAAAAATGTAATGCAAACCCTAGCTGCCTTAAAGTTCTGTATGGACCTTAAAGAACCCATAAACAATTCAAATCGACCTGGACTTCAGATTTTTAGGTTACTCAATTTGACCGTGTATATACTATATATACATAATTTTATGTGTGTTCGCGGATAACTGCGTCGTTTATGAACCGATTCTCAAAATTATTTTTTGGCTTGGTAGAATATACTTCTGAAGTGTTCCCATCTTAATATCATCAAAATCGGTCAAGCTGTTTTTGAGTTACAGTCCAATAACTGAAAAGTGTTACATCTGGATTAATTCTTTATTGAGGGTGAATTACAATTGATCCCGTGAGTAACCAATGTCACTGAAAATGGTGAAAAAATGAGCACAATATTTTGATAATAGTTACTTTTGAACTATCGTGAGACAGTTGTCAAACGCAAACTTATAATATGTAAAAAAAATAAAATATCATGGTACCGATTTCAACAAGTTATTTCATAGTTTTGAGTGTTGAAGTCGGTTCCGGTTTTTGGTAAATATTTTATTCATGTTGTAAATAGTTTACCTACGGTGTGACGTGTGAACACTGCGCTGGTTTTCAGCATATCCCTACTCGCATAGATGTTAAGCGAGTGGAAAAAATAGGTAAAGAGCGGTTTTAAAAAAAAAAAAACAAATGCAAGTTGTTATAACATATAAAATGAATGCAACAGAAGACAAAAGATTCTGATTTGCTATTGGCCTTTTTTATTCTTAAATTCTCTCAACCTAAGCAAACAGCAACATAGTACTTATCTCCATAAAATATAAGACTATGATTTCTTCTATACAATTCAATAATCCGAACGAAATAGTCCGACACCCCCTAGTTCTGTAATAGTCCCGGTTCAGTGAGACTCTACTGTATATATAATTTCTACCTCAATCAGTCTCAGAATTGGCTTCCTAACCTATAAAATCTTGGCATCGTTAAACAATACTAATAGACATTCATCAAATCGGAATTTCTATTTCTCACTATTTGTTTACAAACCTTAAAATCGAGTTTTGAAATGCGCCGATACATTCGAAGTGCTAAACAGTAATTACGCGCGAAACCCGCCACTATCGATTGGTGCGTTTGTTTGTTTTATGTATGACTAGTAGCGTCTGGCGGTTACACCCGAGTGGATTACGGTTTTCCCGCTACATCGATTATTCCACGGGAGTAATACATTTGACCGGGATCAAAAGTAGCCTAGTGCTATTCCGGACTACAATCTATCTCTGTGCCAAACTTTATCCAGATCCGTTCAGCCGTTCTGGCGTGCTTGAGTAACAAACATTTATCCATCCATCCACCTATCCATCCAAACTTTCACATTTATAATATTCCATAAAACTCTTAGAATAAGGTTGGCACCCTTTGCTTGATACAATTAGTGTGGTTTATTTTTTGGAGTATTTGAATACAGTGCTCACAGTGAATACGCCCGGTTTAAAATTGTATTCACCGACATAACTTTATATACACGCTACTAAAAATAAACCGCAAATTGTACGATTTTTTGTGCGCTACCTCAGAGAAATCAGCTGATTGTAAGTTTTTGCTATGTATATGTATTTTGATGAAGTTTGAAATCGTGATTTATGTTTAAATCGCTAAGTGCAACTTAGCAAAACACTGCGTAACTATCTATTCCCGGTACAATAAAAGTTGAAAACTTTGTTTTGATACACTACCATCAAATGGCGAATGTCAATTGGTCAACCGAGAGAATGGAATACTACCGTGATTGGTCAATTGAATTTGACGTTAGCAAACAAGCTATAAGAATGCTACAAATGACGTCAATAATTCAAATATAGTGAATAATCTGAATTTTAAACCACAGCAGATATCAACTGTAATGTTGCAGCGCACTGGCTTGGCGCAGTTGGTAGCACTCTTCCTTCTGAGCCGCTGGTCCCGGGTTCGATTCCCGGACAGGTCAAACATTTGTGTGCATGAACATGTCTGTTTGACCTGTGTCTGAGTGTGTATATGTATATAAGTATATATATCAGTCATCAGGTTACCATAGCACACGCTCTGCCTAGTTTGGGACCTGAAGACCTTGTGTGTGAATGTAAATAAATTAATGTTGGTCTATCGGTCCTATTAATAGTTCATACAATTAAAGGCATACTTTATATATCTGAGGCGCTAGATGGCGCTAAGAACATCGACTCAGATGTAAAAGGAAGGAAGACATTCGGACAGCTAGTCGAGTGCCACTATAGGTTAGATGGCAAAGCGATAAGGCTGTATTCTGTAGTGGTGGTTTCAAGTCCCACTAGTAGCCGAATTTTTGAAATGTTCTTCAAATAATTTGAATGTAAGCTCCGGCCTAGCATGTTGTTGCAATAAACCATAAAATCCTTTTTTGCACACTTTAACAAAGGTAAGGTTTAACGCGCGTAATTTTATTTGTCGATATCGATGCAATGGGATGCAAAATCGCGGTAATGTCCAATATCGCGTCTGTTTATTGGAAGCCTTTATATATACTACTGCTGAGAAACAGTATGGACATTAGATACTGCCTTGTTCGCTGCGTGTTCTTAGAAACGATAGCGTTTTCATACGTAGTTGCAATCATTAGTTCTGCAACCTTTCATATTCCTTTATTTTTCATGAAGATACCCGCAAATAATGCAATTTTGTCATTGGCATGACGGTATAATGTGTTTTCAATAGTGAACTGTGAGCTGATAATGGTATTGAATCACCCTTCATTTAGCTCATATACAGTCCATGTAATATTGATGTTATTATAATAACAATTATGACTAGTGATAGAATAAAATATAACAGAAAAACATGTCGTGCCTACCCCACATGGTATGGGATAAGGATAAGAAGGTTTTAAAAAATATATATTATAAGCTTGTGTTACTGCTTGCGTTTGACGACTGTCTCACCTGATGTTAAGTATCGACGCGCTCTAACATTTTTTTTATACTGTACATATATATATCTAGCGTTTGACCACTACCTCACTTGATAGTCAGTGACGATGTGGTCGAAAATGTTGTCACGCTAGACCTAGAATGCTCACTGGTTCTTAAGGACTGCTGCCTGAACACGCTATGTGTTTGGTGGCAGTTTTTCAAACTTGAGGGTAGTTAGGTACTCGAAAGTGCTTTATCGCCATGCAAAGTATATATAGATGGTATATAAGTTGAACCCTGATTTTCATATAAAATATCACCATAATAAGCATATAATGTCGTGCTTTTAACTGTTGATTAGCACCATTTTTATGCTTCAACCTTATACAGCAACAATTAAAAACGTTCCCACTTTTATTAAATAAAATCGATGATACAGTAATTTGCAAGAGCGCGGACGAATGTCCTTCGAATACCTAACTATCCACGCTAGTGTGGCGAAGTGTCAATGCCTTGCCTGCTGCAAACAATTGAGTTCGTGAAATCCCTTCTTAAGAAAACAAAATAATAACCTGAGTTCTCGTAAAACCATTTAAATGACGATAATCACTTTTCTCCATACGAATTATGAACCCCCTAAAAACCCTTGAGATTTTGAGTTTTTCCTTTGTTTTATGGAACAGGTGGCATATAAGGAGACGGCGCGTCTGATGGTAAGCGATTACCGTCGCCTATGGATTTCTGTAACAATGGGGGCCATACGATACGTTGCCAATCCTTTTTAAAACTCTGTTAATTCTTCTTTTGACGAATCCCGTATACTAGCTACTCGACAACAGCGAGAGCGAAAGCCCGTTCTACATTTTGCAGGTGTATGGTTAAAGCGATCGGTTCAATCGCACAGTGTGTGAATGCGGCTAGTGTGGTGGTAAACCTTGATACTGGAATAAGTTTGAAGAGTTCTTCAGAACACTCCCTGTCAGGCTATGTGTGTATAGTAATATATTAATGTAATATAATTAAATATATATAATGTATTTAGTGATAGTAGGTAGTAAGAGTCGGTACGCACAACACGTTCTTCACTGTAACCTCGTAACCGAAACTCGTCGTGACATTTACGTCGCCCCGGCACATAATACAGGCACTTTCTGATAGTAAAAATACTTAAAAACGCTCAAATACATTTATCCTGAGTATCTTATCCTGTTGGATTGATAAAAATAATATTACAAATTTAATCATACAGCCCAAAAAGTGCAAAAGTATTGTCGAATTTTTCAATTAAAAAAAAAAACTCACTTTTCCCCTTTAAAACGCTACATTAAATGCTACATTATTTACCGTGCAAAAACACAATAATAAACCGATGGAGAATCCTGGCCATTTAAGATAATGTGTAAACACAATACTGCTCTAGTCATTTAGTTACGGTATTGAATGTTGAAGAAAAGACCAAGTTTTGTCATTGTATTTTCCACGACCTGCCTTCCGGCGACTAGTGATACACACGAAATAGATACGTATGAAAGAGAGAACACATATAGTAACAATGGAGCTCTATAGTTTCTCTGTGCGACGAACAGTTTGATATATTGCAAAACACCTCCATAGTTCTCAGGGTCGAACTCCGACGGCGAATCGGCGGAACCATCCGAGCGATCGGTTCACTTTCGCTTATATCAGAATCAGAATCAGAAAAATTTATTGGGAACTGATAGAATTCACCTGTGCATTGGTTCCTTATAGAACGTCTTATTGTATGGTGTTGGTGTTCCGTTTGTATCGTGTAAGGTAAAGTTTGAGATAGGATGAGTTTGGTTTTCGCTGTGCAGAGTTTCGAAAAGGTAAGACCTTGATTGTGTACTTGCATTCTGTATTGTGTGTTGTATATGTATGTACATTGTACATCCTACTAATATTATAAATGCGAAAATTTGTGTGTATAGTTTAACCAATAAAAAAAAGATACAGAGAAACAAACTTTCGCCTTTATAATATTAGTGTGATAACAGGCCCATTTCGCTTCATATTTAGCCGTTCTCATAAACTATCAATACTGAACAACAGGACGGTATTCTGTAGTCGTGGGTTCAAGTCCCACTAGCAGCCGAATTTTTTCCTTCAAATATTTGAAGTGAAATACTGAACAAGCCGATTTTCGTAATTACTTTAAATAACAATGCAAACCAAGTTCACTACAATTTCTTTATTACACTATAAACGCGAAAGTTTGTGTGTATGTTTGTTACCTCTTCACGCTTAAACGGCTACACCGATTTCGATGAAATTTGATATGGAGATAGTAAGTAAAGTAATCCTACACCCTGGATTAACACTGGCTTATTTTCATCATCATCATCATCACCGTTTTTCATCAGCACGCGGGTACAACCGCGGGCCGCAGCTAGTTGTGTATATCTTCACGTCTCTTTCCCGTAGCGGTAGGCAGAGACCACAGCGTTCCAATTCCTACGATCACGACACACTTGCTTCGCTTCATCTACGCTCATCAGATCTTCCCTAACTCTTGACCTGGACCCTTTCATAGAACTTCCCCAATCTGATCTCGAAACGTCAGCCTAGGCCTTCCTCTTCCAACACTACCATGAACTTCACCCATGTATACCTGCTCAGTCAATCTTCTTTCGTCTATTCTCTCTGCATGACCAAACCATCTTAACATACTTTTCTCAACCTTAGCCACTACATCTTCGTTTATACCACAACATTCACTTATCACACTATTCTTTACCCTGTCACTCTGTTTCACCCCAATCATAGTGCTATTATGGATATAAAAAACTAGCGCAGAAAGACAATTTATATTATTGCAAGGTATTTTCTGACGAGAAACTGGAACAACCGATTTTCATACCGATTTTTACGAAAGATTTTCTTCGATTATATAAAAACTACCGAACCGATTTTGATAAAATTGAAATGAGACCAAGAAGGAAGACTTTAAAAAAAAAAAAGATTTTTCAGAATAGGTCATCACTTGACCGAAAATCGGTGAACATAAAAAAATACACTGGAACATACTATGGGACCTAGTCCTTTTTTAAGTTGGTTAAAAAATAAAAATCGGAGAACATACATAAAAAAATATATCAGTGTAACATATAACCTCTTTTTTTTTAAGTCGGTTAAAAGGAGTTCTAAAATCAATGTATATTTTTTTATTATTACAGGAGCCGTCATCGAGTACATCATCCAGACACGGAGACAGACCGCATCACGTAAAATCGCACTCCAGGGATTTGGGTAACAGTCCCCTCTCCGCAAATACGACTGGAAACACTTCTAGAGAGTAAGTGGTTATATCACGTGATAATGGCAAGACTAAGGGCAAGGGCCCATAGACTACTTAGAGATACTGCGTACCAAGCTGCCAACTGCTGAAAATAAAAATATATTTCTTCTTCTTAAATTATGGCTTCTAAATCTATGTCTGTTTCAGTGTCATATGACAGATAGTTTTTCTTTTGGGATAGTGAAAATGGCTAATGAAATTCATACCATACTGCCATAGGCTCGCATATGGCACGTAAATTTAAACCTATTTTACTGTGTCCAAGTATTTCAATGGACAGAATAAAATAAAACAATACATTAAGTACAATAAAAGATTTATTTTTATAAATTTCATATGTAACCTCAAATTCAGTCTTTTCTTAGTGCACGGGAAATGATCCAAAATCCCGTCGCGAATTTTTATTCACACAATATTCGTCATACATTTTTAAGAAGCAAAATAATCCCTGGGGAGATAGAAGGGGCATAGATTGTATACAAGTAAGTTGGAGGGAAGCACAAAAGCACAAACTTCACTCAATCGACAAGTTAATTTATATGCCATAGATGTGTAAACAAATCAGACCGTCCACGTGTGCCAGCCTATCAAACGTCATATATTATTAAAAACAAAATGGCTTTACTTCTAGCGTTTCATTCTACGTAGATTATCAGGCGTGGATGGGGTGACTTTGATTCCCTGAAGTCATGGAAGGCTGCTGGTGTGGGAAGCAACTTGTGTCGACGCACTAACGCCATCTCTATGTACTATTAGGAAGGCGTGTGCGGCAGCAGATTCAGCGAAAAGTCTAAAAAGGAGGAAGTATGCATCATTAGGTGATAATTACATATTTATTCCTTTTGAGGTGGAAACAATGGGTATGTAGGGCCCTGAAGATTTGCAAAGATATCTGGACATCTCTTTGAGACTCTTTATAAAGGAATTAAGTCATAGGCTCATGGAGAGCATAGGAGACTGCTCCGGTACGTTCCTAGTGCTAAGGTTGGCCATTGCTATTCAACGTTCAATGCGGAAAGTGTGATGGGCCATTAGTCCTTCATCGTAAGAAGATCTATTGGTTAAGTTGGTTACGTAAGTGTTTGGTAAATTAATATTCATTGTTTGAGAACCTAGAAAGTTGAAGCGTTATGCTTCCACTTTCTTAATGCGTACTGCCAAGGAATGGAACTCGTTGCCCGAGTCTGTGTTTCCCGATATGTACAATCCTGGAGTCTTCAAGTCGCGAGTGAATAGGTACCTTCTAGGTTTGCGTGCTAAATCCTAGACAACGCCATCACTTAACATCAGGTGAGACAGTTGCCAAACGCAAACTTATAATATGTAAAAAAAAAAATACCTACCCATTCCTACGTGACACATATTTTACAACTTTTTAGCATATACCAAGGCAGTGGGGGTCCGCCCCATAATTTTCACGTAGTAATTCATAAAATAGGTTTCAATTATATTATGGCAAAAAGCAAAATAAAAAAAGCAGTTATGAAGATATACATTTCAGGCATGCATGCGTAACTTGTGAGTTTACCAATCGTTTGAAATCTAGAAAAGACGCGAGATTTCCCCAGGGAACCTTGACTACGTGACGAGAACCTAAGTCTGTCCCCCGCCCCTATGACAAAACGTGGTATTTTCAAGACCCTCCCTCCTAAACGAGTTACGTAGTATGAACACGTTTTCTTAGGTATGATATGTGTATCAAATGAATTGTTTTGTGGAGACGATTTCCTTCTTTTTAGAACATATAAGTAATAGCTTGTCTTCAAAAATGTTTTTCTAAGTATTGATTTATTGTGTTTTCAGATTGGAAGATTCCCCTCAAAAGAAGATTTTGTCAGGTCTTATAGCGCCTGGCGATTATTCGACCGCTGTATATAGTCCTAACGTCTCGTATGGACTCTCTTCAGAAGAATACGGCTCACCGGCTTACAGAGGTAATTACGACTAAACTCTTCCGCTCTCGCCAAACTAAAGGTTCGTCTGAAATTAAGTACGTTTTGGTAAAATTTATGGGTTTTAGTTGATACGATTTTCTCATGCGATCTTGTATCGACTCAAAAATCGATTAACGATATGGTCATGACTCAATGTTTAAAATATACCACTGGCACTGATGACAACTAAATGATGAACTTAACCATTCTTTAACAATTTTGCATCATTTGAAGACTGAAGGGCTAAAATCGCTTAACTAGTAACACGTGCTATAAAATCAGCACGTGTTACTAAAGCAGCTATAAAAGCACACCTGCATTATTTGAAAATTAAATATGCTTGGAATGTTCCACTGTGAAAGTTGCTTTATATTCTAACGTTTGGCCATTATCTCACTTGATCGTCAGTGCCGATGTGGTCGTTGGTGTAATCGCGCTAAACCTTGATTTTGTACTGGCTCTCAAGGACTTCTGCCTGAACACATCGTGACTTGTGACAGTTTTTTCAAACTTGAAACCTCCGTATTAATGTGTATCCTATATACATAATCTCTCAAGTGGCGGAAAAAATAGATGAACAGAAAAATAGGAACCTTGGCACTGTTACCATTCGCTGAATTAAGCATGTACTGTAATTTATACAATACAATACAAATACACTTTATTGACACAAAAAACAGAAATAAAAAAAAACAATATTTACAATAAGAAATGTTCAATAGGCGGTCTTATCGCTAAGAGCGATCTCTTCCAGACAACCTTTGGATACAGAATAATTGATTATAGATAATCTCGGAGGGTGGTGTGTCAAATAAAATATTAAATAGAATTCAACATAAAAAAAAAAAAATTATACATGCCTAATATATATATATATATATATAAATACTACTACTATTAGTATTTAGTACTACTTTACTACTACTATTTATGATAATGATAAATGTATGAAATTTGCATTCTATTGTAACCTATACAGATAGAATAGCTCCGAGCGCGTTTCACGTCGCTTTTCTGTAGTGGCACGCTCTATTTTGGAACGTGGCGTCTTTATTATGTTAATATTGTCATTGACGTGTATATGTACGAAATCGATGCCTCATTTTGATAAATGATTTCGAATTGCATTATCCTGGTTATCGTCCTATGACGTCATCAGTTTTATGTTGTGGAACTTACTTACGATTTTAAATAATCAACATTAAATTTTTGAAGTGAAAACTTCTTTAGGCGCGTTGAGCACTTTTTGGGTGTACTGTGTATACTATACTGTATATATGTATATATGTGTACTTTTTGGGTGAACAAAAAGCGTCATCTTCACCGCACGCTTTCCATGTTAGCTTAGAAACCATGTAGTTTTCTCTTCTCCCAGCAGTCCTCAAAGACTGCCCCTTTGCTTTTTTTTATCGGGAATAGGGAACTTTTCGTCTACTATCTTACCTGATGTTAAGTCATGATGTGGTCTACGTATCTTCTAGGCAGGCGTGAATCATCGTAGACCGCATCATCACTTAACATCAGGTGAGATAGTGGTCAAACGCCTGCCTATTGTGAATAAAAAAAAAAAATAAAAAAAAAAAAGATACCTTATTCACTCGCGACTTGAAGACACCCAGATTGTATATGATGCGGAAACACAGATTAAGCCAATTAATTCAGCACTGTGAATGCAATAGCAAAACACTTCGTGCGACAACTTGGGCATGCCCCCCCCCCCCTCCTTATACGCCTATCATATAATCATCCCAAATCAATAGTGAGTTACTCACTATTGATTTGGGATGATTTGAAACCATATTGCTCAAGTATTTCGTATATATAATTTTTTGCTCTGCTCCCTGACTATTTTATCTGCCATGTTTGATGACGGATTTTCTTAAAGTCAGGCTGTCACTATAAAGTAACCAACCCATCATTAAAATTATCAATTAGGCTTTTTTTACTTTTTTACGTGATAACGTTTTATAAATTGATGAATGCCAAAATGAAAAATAGTAACGTTCCGCGTAACGGTCAATGGTTAATGGTCAATGGTCAATGTCAATTTCAATGTCAAAGTCAAAGTCAAAGTCGTACATGATTATGTCGTTATCACGTAAATCTATCGTCCGTAAACCGACTTTACAGACAACCAATTTTTTATTCTTTATATATCTCTGGCGATTGACCACTATCTCTCTATTAGTTGATAATGTTGTGGGTGGCATAGTTAGTGTTGATATGAACAATTTGTGTTACTTAAGATGTACTATGTTACCGTTATTTGTCCCAAATAAATAAATCTCACTTGATGGTCAGTGACGATGTGGTCGACGGTGTTATCACGCTAGACCTAGAATACTCACTGGCTCTCAAAGACTGCTGCTCAAATAACTTTAATATGTTTGGCGACAGTTTTTCAAACTTGAGGGTGGTAGCTAGCTAGGATACTCGAAAGTACCCTACTACCATGCTGGGAATTTGATAACGGCGTCACCTTCACCGGAAGCTCAAGTCGTTGGTGGGGATCGAACCAGCGTCCGTCAGTTTGACAGGCGACGCTCCCACTGGCCTTGGTCTTGGTTTTAGTAGCTTAGTGGTGGATTGTCTATTAGTACATATAGAGTAGTTGTACGCACTATTTGGCAATTACAAGTTCGAATCCTGCCCATATTGACAGTATTGCCATGTATAACGATAGCAATACTCACGTTCTAATGAAAAAAATCGCCTACTTTCTATATTTGAATCCACGACTAAAAAATACCGTTCTGTCGCTTTCCTATCTAAGCTTTATTAGCACTTGAAATTAATCTCACAAGCAGTCGGAATTTATGCATCAATTAACAACATCTTTCGGAGATATTTTTCTTAGCGATTAATCTCAACTGAAATGTTTCCCTCAAAACTTTGAACTTGAGAGATGATATTATGTTCAATAAACGGTTTTGAAGGTCGCCGTGGCGCAGTGGTGAGTGTCAGTGACATGACTTCTCAGGGTGACTTCCGCGACCCTGGGTTCGAATCCCGGCAGGGGCAAACATTTTTCCGATGAGTATAGATGAGGGGGTCTTGGTTCTGTGTGTGTCCATGCTTCCCGCGACGCAGGAGATCCTAGTGAGTGGGTCTAAGTGTAATAAATATTTTTTTTTTAAATGTCCCTTTGCTGATGTATAAATATTATCAAATTTCAGGACAGGACAGTGGGGACTACTCAAATCAAGGTCAGTTAACTAGCACACTCGTTCGGCACATAGTGTTCAGGCAGCAGTCCTTGAGAGCCAGTACGCATTCTAGGTATAGCGTGATAATACCTAACACCTTGGACCGCATCTTCGCTGACCATCAAGTGAGATAGTGGTCAAACACTTCATCCGTATTGTGTATAATAAATATTATTTTAGTTTAACCCAGATTTCCCGCAATTTTACAATGTTCCTTATGGAAAAAAAAATGATATATGTCTATTTTTAGTAAGGGATCGCAAAGCTTAAGTCATAAGAACACATCACATTTAGCCAATAGTTAGGTATCAGAGACGAGCAAGTTTTCGATGACCGCGGCCCACGCTGTCATCTCCCGCCAAAATTCACCGCGTTGTTCGCGATCAATTCCGCCGAGTCCGCCTCCAGAAGCGACAATCCCTTTGTCCACCGAGCGGACTCAAGTCCCTTGGGTTTTCCGAACCCCGGTATGAAAGGCCGCATTCTCAAAATGTGTTTTTTATTACCTGTAATTAGCCGTGCGCTACCTATACCACTCTGCGTGGGTTAGCGCCGACCGCTTTTTTTCGACTTACGACCCCGCCGCGCCGCTTGGCAACTCCTGACAGTTGCCGCGAATGCCCCCCGCGCCACCTTGGCTGCCTGCTGTCAAACTGCGCGGCGAATTATTGCTAACTGCTACCAAAGGCTGTGTCCAGACCTGACGAATGCGCCGTTCGCGCAAAGTTTACGCACCGTTCGCGCGCTTTTGTTGTTCGGGCGACCGAAACATGAAATGCGCGCGAACAGTGCGCGAACGGCTCGCGTACGGCGCATTCGGGTCAGGTCGGGACACTCCGAAAGAAGCAGTTAGGAAACGTCTATTTAAATCTCATATAATGAATAGAACGATAAGAATAATTAAATTAATGACATACGCTCATAGTAATGTTTAAATAATAACACAATCGATGTTTTCCTGCTACGTTTTCCTTAAATTAAATTTATTTCGATTCTATTCTTCCCATCGCACAGTACTGTTGAGTAATGAATATATGATATTTACCGTGTATTTTGTTTATTGGCTCTAAATGATTCCGTTTCACGAGTGCTTACACAGTTCACTTGCGTTCATTTCTTGTACAATAGTGTTTAATGTTTAATTGTGGTAGCAAATTGTAAAATATCAGTAAAATGTAAATCCGTTATTGCCCTTAGGTGTAAGCTACTTGTACAATAATTTGTTTATAAAGGGCTGTGGATTTTGTAAATAAATAAAAAATAAAAACATTTTTAAAGCAGACACATTATTTAAAACACAATAGGTATTTAGTGCGAATAAAAAAACTGCGGCGAAATGTAAGGTTTGACCGCTGTATGTGACATATATAAAGAAGTGTTAATTCCGGGAGTTAAATTATTACAAGTTTTTTTTTACTTTATAAGTTTGCGTTTGACAACTGTCTCGCCTGATGTTAAGCGATAAAGTTGTTTAGGATTTAGCATGCAAATCTATCCTGCAGTGTGCACCGCCCTTCTTCCTGCATAAGAAAGTATACAGAACTATGATTATAATTAACACACATGTAATCTTATTCAATGGGAACCACTTAGACACGTGTTTTGCCTCTCCACGAAGCATCTTCGAGATATGTTGACTTAGCGAACGTCGCCGTCGGTTCTTTTTCTTTTTTTTTTCTTTTCTATTGGACTCATGCAGTTGGCCTCTACCGGTATTTAGAGCTTCACCGGAGGGCGAGAACTTTCCGAACTTATCCAAAACTAGTGTTTGTAGTTCGTGAAAGTGCTAAGGTGTAGGAAAATGTAACAAAATGATCTAAATCATCGATAAACTTTCTCCGAACTCTCAAAATGAACTTTCAATAATCTGCCCATTCAAAACTCAAAAATACACGGTCAATATCCAGTTTCTAAATCAAACTCAAAGTTGTTATAGTGTTAATAAGAATTTATAAAGTTCATTATATTAATTACTTATTGAAAAGTCTTGGGTGCGTTTTAAACAAATATGTATACCATTTGTGAGTAATGTGTATATATTATAATAATTTACTAATGCTAATTTTGTAAACTTACAAATATTAGATATTCTTTATTTTTAACCGTCATCAAAAAAAGGAGGAGGCTCTCAATTCGACCCGTATGTTTATTTAAATTTTTTATTTGTGTTTGCTACCGCATAACTTTCGACTGGGTGAAGCAATTTTGATCGTTCTGTTTTTATTTGAAAGCTGGTGCTTCCCGTGTGGTCCCATTTAATTTGCATCAAAATCGAACGAGCACTTTTTGAGTTACAAGTCAAAAACTGAAAAATGCGTGCTTATACCTACACGATATTATAGTAGCGGGTGAAGACATCGGTGAACATACCTACACCACAATGACAATTGATCCCATGAGTAACAATAGTCACTATAAGAGTGAAAAAAAAAATTACCAAATTGGAACCGAGTTCAACTACTTTGTACTACCATGGTACCGACTTCAACAAGTTATTTCATACTTTTGAGTGTTGAAGTCGGTTCCATTTTTTGGTAAATTTTTTTTTTTATAAATTGAGCTACAAATAAATTAAAGTGTTCAAATTGACTCGTGTTTTATGTTTCTAAAACAGAAGACAATTTTACATACATTAAAAGTAAATAAATTAAGTTTAATGTTGAAAATGGCACTGGCCCTGGAGTCTGTGGAGTATAAGGATATAAAGTTCTTTATATAATGTATAGATATATATTAGAACGGTCTGTGTCCGAGCCGGGACGTGGCCGTGCCGTGACGAGCGTCGCCCGTTGGAAGACGGACTCGAACTTGTAGGGGAGAATTAACACATTTCGATTGGACGTTGTTTAATGACATTCATTCTCAATTAATACATATTTGTATGATTGTATGTTTCAGATGAGAGCGACTGTGGCGGCAACGTGTCGTCCAAAGCACAAAACGCCATAGCGCATCTTAACAATAAAATCGAACGCACCAAGGATCTTATCAGACTGGAACAGACTATCAGGGATGGTAAGCTTTTTTTTTTATTCTGTATAGATCTAGCGTTTGACCACTATCTCACTTGATGGTCAGTGAAGATGTGGTCGAAGATGTTATCAAACTAGATCTAGAATGCTTATAATCATTAGTAGGGGATGTCCCATATAGTAATGGATGAAATAAGGTGATTTTGGCGATTTGTTGAACCCCCCAAAACTAACCTAAAATTTCAAAATGCAAATTTAATGTAAAATATATTAATCCAGACTTGTTGCGTGTCATTTTACAGTGGTTTTATTTAAAAAAAAACAATTTACCTAATTATTTCCATTTAAGACGTATGTATCGTGCGTTGTGTGTCGTTAAATATTTTTTTATTTTTTTTATTGGGAATAGGCAGGCGTTTGACCACTATCTCACCTGATGTTAAGTGATGATGCGGTCTACGATGGAGCACGCCTGCCTAGAAGATACCTATTCACTCGTGAATTAATTATAATATAATATTATAATATAATATATATAATATTAATATATTATATTATATATAATATATTAATGTTATATGTTACTGGGTGCAGGTAACCCAGTAACATGGAGAGTAGTAATAATGATGAACGTATAGGGCCGCTTCCTGGGGGTGATCGCCGGGGCACGTCTGGAGCTGACGCTGGACGTGACAGCATGCAAACCGTCAGCGGCTCTCTGCTGAACAGGCGGGCGAGAGCCGGGGGACCCGAAAATAGTACAGCCGACCAACGGGGTGGGGAGGGGGTAGATCATGCTTTGCAGAGTAGGGCTTCGCCCATATGCTCTGCCGGCACATCTACATTGACCACGATTAACGCACTAAGTGAAGATAGAAGAAGAAAGTGGTCAAATGAAGAACTGGAAGAACTAATGTTTTGCTACTTCAAAGCAAAATCACACGGACCTGGATACATAGGCACACTAGAGGCACTTTTTACTGAAAGAAACCCTAGTAACCCTAAAATACACAAATTTAATGGCAACACTCTTTCGAATCAAGCACGTAGGATCATTAAACAAAATGTCATCTCGAAAGAACTACTGAACCGAATCCAAAGAACAGCAGAAGGAATAATACCAACAGCGGAAAACTCTGAACCGGTTTCCGATACGGCTCAGAATCCCGATGCATTATCAACACAAATAATACACAACAACCAACAAAATCATCAACATGTACAAGAAGACTCAGAAATAATAGACCAACTTACACAAAATATAGAAGTTACGGAAGATCAAGACCCATTAATTTTACACTTTTTACAAATACTAGCGGAAACCAAGGAAATTCCTATCGAAGAACGGCTATTTCTACCGAAAGCTAAAATAAACAAACGATTTATCGAAAACATTAACACACTTAACAAATATTTACCTAACCTACTAGTCACTAATAGCAGCCTTAGGGAAGTTAACGACATCATTTATGCAACTGCAAAAACCCTTATTTTAAATAATAGCCAAAACCCTTACATACCTAAAAACATTATCAAACCAAAAAGCGACCCTGCATGGAAGAGACGAATACAAACGAAAATAGAAATACTAAGAAAAGAATTAGGACAGTTAACAGAAATAGAAAGAGGAGTAAACACACGCAGAATGAGAACAATCACAGACAAACTATACTCTAAATACAATATCCAAAATGAAAATGAACGCAGTAGTACAATAGAAATATTAAAACAAAAAGTCAAAGCATTAGCAGGTAGAATTAAAAGATACGAAAACATGAATAACAAAAAAGAGCAAAATAAGCTGTTCAACGAAAATGAACATAGACTCTACAGAAGTTTAGGAAGTACCAATAACAAAGAGATCAAAATACCAAGTAAGGAAGGCGTAGAAGGCTTTTGGACATCAATATTATCTATTCCTGAACATTACAATACTCAAGCAGATTGGATCGAAGAGTTGGAAATTTCATCAAATGAAGTACAAACAATGGATACAGAAGAGATTACAGAAGATCAAGTGAAAACTGCAATTCGAAAACTACTGAACTGGAAAACACCGGGTATAGATAAAATACAAAATTATTACTTAAAATATCTTACCAGTCTCCACAAATACTTAGCCATGTTATTCACAAATATAGTTTCCGGAAGAGAACCATTAGATGAATGGTTCACAACAGGTCAGGTCATATTAATTCCGAAAAACGAAAACACCGAGGAACCGAAAAACTGGAGGCCAATAGCATGTCTACCGAGCATGTACAAATTGCTCACTTCAGTTCTAGCTAATGTGTTATATAGGCATTGCGACGAGAATAACATAATGGCAATAGAACAACGGGGATGTCGTCGGGGTGCCAGGGGATGTAAGGATCACCTCATGGTCAACAAGGCAATACTAGAGGATGCGCATCAATCCCAAAAGAATCTAAGCATGGCATGGATAGACTATCGAAAAGCTTTCGATAGCGTTTCCCACGAATGGCTTCTTAAGATGCTTGATGTCTATAAGTGCCCGCTGATGATTAAGCGATTTCTCATGTTGGCTATGCCCTTGTGGAGAGTGATCATGACAGCACGTGGTTCTCACAACTCGATAACTACTGAACCCATTTACATTAGACGCGGAATATTTCAGGGCGACTCTCTCTCACCGTTATTGTTCTGCATGGCTATCAACCCAATTTCATTTATATTGAATAGATATGAAATGAAGGGATACAAACTAAAGGATAGTATTTGGATTAACCACTTACTATACATGGACGATCTTAAGGTTTATGCGAATAATAAATACAATTTAAAAATTTTACTAAATAGCGTGGAGATCTTCACAAACGACATAGGAATGAAATTTGGGCTTGATAAATGCAACGTAATACATATAAGTTCAGGACATAGAAGCAACGCAATAGGAGAAGGGCACATACTACTCAGTGGGGAAACTTTTAAACAGTTAGCAATAGGAGATAGATATAAATATTTAGGAGTACATGAATCGGGCAAAATAGAACATGGTGTCATACGAGAACAAATAACTAAAGAATATTTTAAAAGAACCAAAAAACTATTGAACACACATCTCAATGCGCGTAACCTAATTAAAGGTATAAATACATACGCAATACCTGTTTTACTGTACTCCTTTGGCGTAATAAATTACAAAACTAGCGATCTTAAAAAAATAGATATCAAAACCAGAAAACTCTTATCAATAAATAAAGCTCATCAACAAAAATCAGACATACAGAGACTGTATTTACCGGTGGCCCAAGGCGGCAGAGGCCTTTTAAACGTAGAGCTCATGTACAAATCACAAATAGTCAAATACAAACAATACTTAGAAACTAACCCCGATTATCTCATTAAAACAATAGTACAACATGACATTCATAGAGATAAATATTCCATAATTGCAGAAGCTAAAGAGATAGAGACAGAATTACATTTAACAACAGGAAACAAGCACACAGACGAAGAAATAAAACAATCCATAATCAGAAGGCATAATGAAACGTGGAGAAGTAAGCAATTACACGGCCAATTTCCTAAAAAAGTCTTAGATCAGGCAAACATAGATAGGGCACTCTCATTTAAATGGATAAAAAATCAACAGGTATCACCAAGCATAGAATCAGCCATATTCGCTATACAGGACCAAGCAATCATGACCAGACAGCATCAACGTGACATACTCAAGCAACCGGTTGATGGAAAATGTCGCCTATGTGCCTGCAAAGATGAGACGACGCAGCACATCATATCGGGGTGCGAAAAACTAGCCGGTTCCTATTATGTAAAACGACACAACAATCTTGTCCAGTATATCTACTGGTGTCTTGCTAAAAAACATAAAATAGAGGTCTCTGACCTTTGGTGGAAAGAAGCATTGTCCCAGCCACATGTTAAAGAAAATGACTCAGCCAAAATTCTTTGGGAAATTCCCGTTCAAACCGATGTAACAGTAACTCATAATAGACCTGACTTAATATACGTAGACAAAATTCACAATAAAACATTTTTGATAGATATAACCGTACCATCAGATTACAACATAGGGGCTAAAGAAATAGAAAAACTAAGTAAATATCACCTTTTGAAAACTGAAATAAGCCGCTTATGGAAAACGCAGACCACTGTCATCCCAATAGTTATAGGTTCAACAGGTATAGTAGCTAAAAGCATAAAAAAATACATAGATAAACTAGAAACTAAAATTAATATCAGCGTCCTTCAGAAACAAGCCGCAATACACACATCAACGATGCTCAGCAAAGTCCTCGGAGACACAGTTTTTGTCAACACCACACAAAACTCAGTCGCTCAGAACACACAACAAATAGCAGACACACAACACACAAATATACAGCAGCGCATACAAAATTTACCAAGCACACAACAGTCATCAAACACACCGGATATATCGAACACAAATACAACGTCGAACACACAACGCTCAACTCGTTCAAGTACTGAGTCAAGACGTACACTAGGGCGACCTAGGATATCCACAACTCTCATACAATAACCGGGGAAATAAATACCTTTTTTCCTGTGGGTTACAGGACGAGGTATTTATTCAAACCGACGTAAGTCGAGAAAGTCTAAACAACTAACAATTCATATATAATAATATATTATTATATAAATTATAATATTTTATTACTATACTAGTAGCGCCCCGCGGTTTCACCCGTGTGTATCACGAGTTTCCCGTTACTTCACACAGAAACTCCATACTTTTTCTGAGATAAAAGTAACCTATGCGTTATTTCAGGGTCTAATCTATCTCCATACCAAATATCATCCAAATCCGTTCAGTAGTTTTTGCGTGTAAGAGTAACAAACATTCATCCAAACTTTCAGATTTATAATATTAGTGGGAAGTGGGATAATTGAACCATATTTTTGTTGTATTGCGGGAGGCATGGAGACACACAATCACAGCACACAAATATCCAAGACCCGGGACAATTATCTACACTCATCGCACAAATGTTTGCCCCTGCCGGGATTCGAACCCAGGGTCGGGCGGTGACACAGAAGTCATGTCGATGACACAAACCACTGCGCCACGGGACCGTTAGATTATGAAGATGATGTTAGATGAGATTAGATGTTAGATTATGATTCGAACCGGGGGTACCAGGTTGGAGCCTGGATACCCAGAAGTCATGGCACTGACCACTGAGCCAGCCTAATTACAATAATTTTGACATTTTGTCAAAAACTATTAGAGGTAGCGTTTGTAAGGAATTCTGCGAATTGTAATTTTGGAGCCTACAAAGGAAGAGACTTTTGATTGTAAATAATTTTAGTTCGTTTATATTATTAACAGAGTTAGGAGCAATGTTTATTTAATATCATTTTATTAAATAATCAATAAGCTCTAATACGCGTTTAATTGTAAGTCTCATTAAAAGAATGACTCATTTTGATCATCGTCATCATCATTATCACAATCATCATCTTGGTCATCTCAGCCAGAGGGCGTCCACTACTGGACATATGTCTCCTCCATTGATTTCAATCGGACCGGATGATATCGGCCCGCATACAGCCCTTACCTGCTATCTTAGTCAGGTCGTCTGTCCACTTTAACTCATGTTGATAAATAAAACAAAATTTCGATATCCGTTCATGTCGATACATACGTCATTTTCCAGATAATGTTAACGAGTACCTAAAGCTAGCTGCGAACGCGGACAAGCAACAATTGCAACGAATAAAGGCAGTGTTCGAGAAGAAAAACCAGAAGAGCGCCCTCTGCATCGCACAGCTGCAGAAGAAGTTAGAAGGATACAACAAACGGATCAAGAACTGGGAGGTAGTGTCTGTTAGTTTTCCCAACGATCTATTATCTTATAGCTTGCTCGCATGTGCTTCTTTTGTTTTCCTGTTTACTCCCTCTAGAACTATGCATTGAGATAAAAAGTATTTTTCATTCTTTCTATTCGAAAAACAATGATTGGTTCGTCTATAAGTGCGGCTAAAGTAGGACTTTTCTCTCAGAGAGTTTTAAAGCGGGCGTAATAACACTTTTACGCCCGTGAAGTATAGCGGGCGGAAAATAGTATTTACGCCCGCTCTGTTCGTCACGTTAGGTGTAAGTTACAACAGTACATCATAGAATAGTATCACTCTATACTACACTATTGTCATGTAACCAAATATCTCTAGAAAATGTAAGAGATCTAGAAAAGATCTAGAAAAAGTATTTTATTGGACGGCTATGAAAGTGGCGCGAAAATAAAAACAAATGAAAAACACGCGAAGGAGAACTGTTCTAGACAGTGTAGTAAAATTCAAGTGCAGAATGTTTCAAAACAAACTTAATATTATTGATGCGAAAGTTTGTATGTATGGATGTTTGTTACCATTTACGTATATGCGGTACACGTCTAGATTAGACCATGGTACGCCACTAGAGGCGGGAAGCTGAACAAAAAAAAAATGTACCAAAAAATGGAACCGACTTCAACACTCAAATGCATGAAATATCTTGTCGATGTCGGTACTATGATAGTTCAAAAGAAACTATTATTAAAATATTAAGAGCATAGTACCGACTTCGACGAGTTATTTCATACTTTTGAGTGTTGAAGTCGGTTCCATTTTTTGGAAATATGTATTTATCATCATTTTCAGTGACCTTTGCCACTCACGGGATCAATTATCATTGTGTATGTTCATCGATTTCTCCACCCACAAGTATAATACCATCGACGTATGCGTAGCACTTTGCAGTTATTGGAGTGTAACTTAGAAACCCCTTGACCGATTCTAATATAATTTAAATGGGACCATACGAGGAGCACCAGCTTTCAAATAAAAAAAAAAGAACGATCAAAATCGGTTCACCCAGTCGAAAGTATAAACAAACAAGCATAAAGAAACAAATTGAAAACCTCCTCCTTTTTGAAGTCGGTTAAAAATTACACCGTCACAACTATACTGTTTCGAAGATCCTGACAGAATAATCTGCGTGATGTTATAATTTCTGTATAAATAGTAATTCTACTTGTATAAATAGCACAATAAAAGCGCTTGATATGCAATATTTTGTATATTTATTAAAAAATAATTTTTATAGATGTGAACATTGTTATTTTCAGCAACATGGCACAAGCGGGCTGGCACATAGGCAACCTAGAGAAGTTTTACGTGATATGGGACAAGGGCTTAAGTAAGTTTCTTCCATCATCATCACTCTATTTGGACGTCCAATGCTGCACATACTCCCTATCGACCTGTACAAAGACCGGTAAAGTCAACTGCGATGAAGGTATATAATGAAGCTGAACGCAGCTATCTTTGTTTGGTCGTCTAAACTTCTTCTTCTTGTCCTTATCCCACACTAGTGGGGTCGCCCCAACATGTTTTCCTCTTCCATTCTCTTCTATCGTTAGTCGTCTCAGTGCTCACACCTTTCATAAACATATCATTCTTCACACAGTCCATCCATACCTTCTTCGGCCTTCCTCTTCTTTGATTTTCTAAACACATCCAATTTTTATTGCTTTAACACTATTTTTTATTTATATAATTATTTGATTTATAAAATTTCTCCAACTTCACATTGTTTCTAGTTTTATTAAAAACAGTAAAATCAATTATTGTAACCAAAAAAATTGTTCTATGATATAGATGTCTTGCCATCTGTGTCAAATTACAAAATAAAGTTTATACTACTCATAACGAGCGATTTATAAAATAATTTACGGTTACTTAGTATAGTACTGTACTACAGCAGCTATAGTGTTCATTTATTAGTAGGTCTGATAAGGTACGCTGTTTCATGCAAAGAGCTTTAACAGCTTGTGCGGCTTAACTTTGTTATGCAATGGAGTTTAAACATTAAATAATTTTGCTATATGACAAGAATTTATTTTATTGCTCTAGCTGCTGATGAATTGATTAGGTAATTATTAGCATGTAATCTCTAGTTACACAATTGTGGTCAACCATTTTCGTTGTCAACTACTGAGTTTTGATTGATACTAGTACTGCTATGCTTTGACGACGGCTCTTCTTGGCACTTCTAAACATAGTTCCAATATTGTTCACTAGATGGCGGCACAGGTAAAATTGACTCGCGTAATCGTTTCATTCGTGAGTAACTGGATGTGCGCGCCGTGTCATAGTAATGCAGGGATCACTTATCATTAGGGATTTTTAGAAGCATTTACGCGCCTTGTCGTGTACTGCTCAGAAACGCATGGTTATTCTTATGTCTGAAACTTTCGCCTTAAACTTGTATTTTCGTAATGATAAAATAAAATCACTGTTACTTTGAGTGTTTCGAAATTTGTAAGTAAATATACTATATATATATATTTCAAAATCAACTTTTAACTACGTTACTTTGCTTAGAGTTCAAATTTGACTATCATTTGCAATGTATGATGTTATTGTAAGTTTCGTGTTAGTCATAAATGTCCTTGACGAATGCAACTTGTTGAATCATAAACAGTTAACGTTGATACGTAGCCAGGAGACAACGGTTGATTCAACACCCATAACTATGATAATTACGTCAGGTACTACTACGTACTAACTACGTCGTTAGGTAAAACCTTATGTAATAATTGGGTTTTCTGTAATAAGTAATTGATTATTTTACAACAATTTATTTTCAAATTAAATTTAACTGGACAGAAATTACAAGATTAACAATAAGCAACACAAATTAAAGTTCCAGCCAATAATCATAAACTATAGGATTTTTTAAAATCTTAGTTTATGTGATTACTAGTAGCGCCCCGCGGTTTCATCCACGTGGATTATGGTTTTCCCGCTTCCTCAACTATCCCACGGGAACTATACTTTTTCCGAGATAAAAGTAGCCTATGTGTTTATCCAGGGAATAAGCTACCTTCAAGCCAAATTTCATCGAGATCAGTAGCCGTTTAAGCGTTCTTGGCACTTCTAAAAATAGTTCCAATATTTTTCACTAGATGGCGCCAGAGGTGAAATTGACTCGCGCTATCATTTCATTCACGAGTAACTGGATGCACGCGCCGTGACTTAGCTCGGCAGGGATCACGTATCATTAGGGATTTTTAGAAGCATTTACGCGCTTTGTCGTGTAGTGCTTAGAAACGTATTATTGACATTATTCCGATAGTGTGGTGTGGAATTGCTTTGTTCGCACGCTCAGAATAGCTTTTGAGTTGTGCGTAACTAACTGTTCAGGTCGCCGCTCATATACGATCTAGTTTGAGCTTCTACTTCGAGTTCGTCAGCTCTCAGCTTGAATCAGATTGTTCGCTCGTTTCGAAACTGCTCCTGGACGGGCACTCGGCAATTATCGATTGCTTTACTTTTATTTACATTTTTTACACTACAAACAGCAAAAATTACTGAATGAATATTCTTGAAAAGTTTATCAATAATGTAAGAGGTAGAGATACTTTATCTATGTCGCTACTCTTGCTCATTCGGTCACAAACCTTGGAGCGTGGAATGACGGAACTAGTTCGTGGGAGCGCTCTTACGGCCTAGTTCGTTCGCGAACTACACAAGACTATAATCGATTGTTGTGACTGGTTTCACTTGAAGTGAGTGGGTTTGCGCGACGAAAAAATTGATGAATTTATTGAAATATGTTTTCGTAGTTCGTATCACGATCAAGACTATCAAGTGGCTTTAAATTTAAATAACTTTTTTCCTTGCATACGTTGCAGACTATTTTCCCGCTAAACTCGACTTTTATGTAATGATGCCACAATTCACTGATACTCTGAGCGTCACTCTGTTCCGAAATTTTTAATTATTTTATACAAATATACTTATTATTATTAAATCTCGGGTGGTAAACGGGCGGCGCGTGCCGTTTCACCAATATCGTCAACCTTTTCTATAAAGAAATATTATCAACGGTTGATTCAACACCCATAACTATGATAACTACGTGATGGTAAACCTTATGTAATAATTGGGTTTTCTGTAATAATTAATCGATTATTTTACACTAATTTATTTTCAAATTGAATTTAACTGGACAGAAATTACAAGATTCACAATAAGCAACACAAATTATAGTTTTAGAACAATATACTACTGAGATTTTTTAAATATCTTTCTATAAATATTACTGTGCTAGTTAGGATGAGCTCTCTCATAGCTTCTCCAAACTTTTAAAGAGTCTTATTTAAATCCTATCAGAGGCTATGTACATTGTACATTATGTGCTCTCAGGTGGACGCGTTGCCTGCTGAAGTCAGTTCATGTTTCGGGTTTTTTTTTTTTGTTTTTTTTTAAATTGGGAATAGGCAACCGTTTGACCACTATCTCACCTGATGTTAAGTGATGATGCGGTCTACGATGGAGCACGCCTGCCTAGAAGATACCTATTCACTCGTGACTTGAAGATACCCAGGTCGTATTTAAATTTATTTAAATTTTTTTATTTTTATTTATTTATTAAAAATATTTATTTAATCATATTTAAAGCCTTTGCCACTCATAAATTACGTAGCTTTATTGGTAAAAAAAAAATTGGTTGTCTGTAAAGTCGGTTTACGGACGATAGATTTACGTGATAACCTCATAATCATTTATGGCTTTGACTTTGACTTCGACTTCGACTTTGACTTTGATTATTTTATGTAATACAAAACTCAGGTGGAACGTTACGCGGAACGTTACTATTGTTCATGAGTGTTGCTGGTATACATCAATTTATAAAACGTTATCACGTCAAAAAATTCAAAATCCTTTCTGTAGGTATAGATAGAAATGTAGCGTAAAGAAAGTAGGGTAGAGATAGAAATGGTAGAGTTATACTCCAATAACTGAGAACTGCTACGCGAATCTTGATGATATTATTGTCGCGGTTGAAGACATCGCAGAAGACACAATGACAATTAATTGATCCCGTGAGTAGAAAAGGTCACTGAAGAGGGTGAAAAATTTTTTTTTTAACAAAACATGCATAGTTACTTTTGTGTGAACTATCATGGTAACGACTCCAACAAGTTATTTCACACTTTTGAGTGTTGAAGTCGATTGCATTTTTTGTTAAACAATTTTTTTAAGTAAATGTAATTTCAAATTTTTGGTATACATATTTCATGAAATCTTGTTTTTTATTTTTTCAATATTTTTACTTGTTCCAGAAACGTAGGTGGAAATATTCGCGATGGCATCACCGGTCTGGGCGGGAGTGTGATGGCAGCACCGCGAGAGTTTGCGCATCTCTTCTCTCGCTCCAACCGCTTCGGATCAGCCGACAACATCGCACAGCTGGCCGGTCTGTGTCCTATTACTTTACTGTACTATTCATCCGTATTTTACGGATACGTCCGCACAATATGCACGAAATTAACGAGAGAAATTAAAATCAAACTTTTTGACGAGCGCTTAAAGCCCTTTAAAGCAGGGGAGTATACTACTACTACTCAAGCGCTCCAGTTTTAAATTTATGATTTTTGTTGGCATATATCTATGGAAGGCACTGCAAGCTGTTACAATCTATTATATAAAAAAAGACATGACAAGCATGTACAATAATTTACACATTACACTACAAATGCGACGGGATTCTTATTTTCCTGGCAAGATATCGACCATTTCACATAATTTTTTTATTTATTTTTTATTTTATTTATTTATTTATTAACATTAACACAAGGCCTTCAGGTCCCAAACTAGGCAGAGCCTGTTCTATGGTAACCTGGTGACTGATATATATATACTTATATACATATACACACCCAGACACAGGTCAAACAGACTTATTCATGCACACAAATGTTTGACCTGTCCGGGAATCGAACCCGGGACCAGCGGCTCAGAAGGCAGAGTGCTACCAACTGCGCCAACCGGCCAGTCATTGAATATAAGTAGACATGCAATAGAAAGAAATAATAAAATATTTAGTTAATCATAATATTTATGTACTGTGATTATTTATTATTAACTATATACATAGATACCCCTTCATAATTCGTTTCGAGAAAAAGAATACATGTTGCTTTTAATACAGACATAAAATTTAGCACACAAAACAAATAAACTTTTATAACTAAGTACTCATATTCTACAACAGTACAGAAATGCGCCGTGGTGGTACCGGCCTAGAATAGTACTCCCCCAATTCTTCCCGCGGGTGCCGTAAGAGTCGGCTAAGGGATCATCTACCAGAAGGTGGGCAGCAGCGCCTTCTGAGCATCGGAAATCATACTGCGCTCGCCAACCCGCCTGCCAAGCGTGGCGAGTATTGGCAATTCCCCCCAATTGGGGGAGGCATTTGTCCAACAGTGGACACCCAATGGCTGAGATGAATGAATGAACAGAAATCAAGAAATACTAAACTTATTTCGTGCAGTAATATTGACATCATCCTTTAGTATCTATGTCATAAATATTTCAAATACGTTTTTTCAATTTGATGTGAGTTTTGTACATAGTTACATAATATAACGTTTATGTATTTGTTTTGTCTCACAGAGAACACGGGTCCTTGTGAGTATTATAAACCCTGTGACTAAACCTCTAGAACTCATTTTACATATTTGACTAATCTGTATACGTTTTTAGAACGTTTGTTCGTCATTTCATTCATTAATTCTCATGCTGATTGCATAATAACTTTGAATGTTTTGTATGCGTACATATATTGTCAATCCTCAAGCTGTTATTTCTAGTAATGACATAACTAGTCTCCAGTCTGTTATCTGTCCTTATTTTGTGACTCAAAAAGTCTGGTTAAGTTAAGTTTTTCTAATTGCATATTTAACGTACGTCTGTTTCCCAAATTCTTATTTTATTTGCATCTAAACTCTTATTTCTATTCACATAAAAGTTCCCAAAGTACAGAGTTATTTTCAGTATAATACTAGCTCTTAATATATATAATATAGTGCGTTGTAACTTACAAGTGTGATGAGTAGACTTCCTATTGAGTTATGCTTGAATTCCCTGTCGGTAGTATGTATATTTTGTGTCATTTCGTCAACACTTTTAGATATTTTCTTCTATGGTTCCTTAGTATCAAGTGCAGAGTATTTATATATGCATAATTACTTTTTACCTTCATTTGTTTCGTTTAGATATCCTTAAAGGAAAAGTTAAAATTGAAAACAAAAGCAAAGCGGTTTGGTTTCTAAGCTGACATGGAAAGCGTCCGGTGACGATGACGCGAGTTCCATGATTTTAGTTCACTCAGTCTGAAGCGATGATAGCTTAGCGCGAGGAGCGTCGGCTGTCAAACTGACGGACACAGGTTCGATCTCCAACAACAGCTTGCGCTTCCGGTGAAGGTAACACCGTTATCAAATCCCCAGCATGGGTACTTTCTAGTAGCCGCCTGGTTAGTTACCACCCTCAAGTTTGAAAACTGTTACCAAACATATAGTCTGTTCAGGCAGCAGTCCTTGCTGGCACAGCCAGTGAGTATTCTAGGTCTACCGTGATAACATCTTCGACCAGAACGTCACTGACCATCAAGTGAGATAGTGGTCAAACGCTAGATCTATGCAGTATAAAAAAAAAACAAAAAGTGCTTAAAGCGCCTAAAAAAGTTTTCACTTCAAAAAAACCCTTTATGGTGTGGAAGCGTCGAAAAAGATTTATTAGCATTCATTTTTCAATTTTTGGTCTCTCGGTACTTTGCCTATCTTATCGTATGTTTAAATCTTTAATTCATAATAAAACTTCTGATATAGCAAACATAGCATTGAGTTTACACTTTATATCTGATATAAATATATAATATGTTAGGTATATTTCAGTGCTTTTACATTACTAAAATGTTTGTGTAATATCATACTGAAATATAAATATTAAAAAATCAAAAATAGAATGTCAGTCTTTAAAGACAACTGTGTATCATAATGTACTTAACTTTTTTACCATTAAGATCAACTTCAGCTGGACCAAGGAGGTTGCAATGCAGTTTTGCAACATGTAATCTGTGGACGCGATGCAATACGCATGCGCGATCCGCAAATCGATTTTGGTGCTAAACGTTCACAAATGAATGCAAACATATGCTGTAATTTGACCTAAATTTCATTAATTTTATGAAATTTTATTTATTTATTTATTATTATGATACGCCAACAGTGTACATATTATATAATATCAATATATCATTAACTCTAAGATTCATGACAGAAGTCATATGTATTACATTCTGATATAGTACTCCTATTACAGGCATATACAGCTTACACAAAAATAATGTAATTTTAGGATTGTAAGAATAAACTTATGTTAAGTGCAGGTGCCTACAAAATATGAGTAGGTATAAAATCATATTCCTTAATAAATTCTATTCTTTAGGTTGCCTAATATTTGAATGAATAAAAACATCTACACACAGAACATATGCTAAATTGTGTTGGTGATGACTATTCATGTGACTTAAGGTTACTACTTTTAAAAAAAAAAAAACAGTAAGAGAATCATTTAATATGTCGAGATTGCTTAAGGAAACATTACATTCGTTGTAAGTGCGACACATTCTCTGCGTAGGAGAGTTATGACCCAGGTTAGTTCTGACCGAGATTAAGATCAATTGTATGAAACTGCACATAATTTGGTATTAAAATACTCGTGTAATGCCATAAAACTATTGCCTGCGGTTCGTTTTTTTTAAATTACACTCGTGTTTTCAGAACCCTTATTATGAAACAGTTTCATAAACTACTATTATATAATGGGTAATTACTTTCAAGGTTCTCAATGTCACGGTCTAAGCACTTGAGTCGAGATAACTGCAACCTAGATAAAAAGATAATGCCAATGTCATGATCACTAGTACATCACGCTATACTTTGCTGATATGGCAGGTATGTACCTGCCATTAAATTGAAGGGTTCCAATTGAGGCATATTTTCTATATCGGATTTTAGTTCCTAGTTTTCGTTCTCCAGTATGTAAACCTAGAACGTACGGTGAATACTGACAAGACTCCAAATACTTATTATGAAATTAATAATATTACTTCATTAATAATCAATTCATCAATATTAATAAAAATAGGAGCTGCCCCATTCAATTTTTGATTGCCAATTTGATTTTGATCCCCAATATTGTTGAAGGTTTATCATGATTTAATAATTTTATTTTAATAATTTAGAGTTAGATCCTTCGAATTATGCTCTTTGGAAATTATTGGACCCTTTGGAGTCAAATATTAAAAATACACTTTTGGTGACCATACTAATACAATAATCCGCACCTATTCAGTTATTTTTTGTAAACTTAATATTGCTTAATCCTATCTCCAGTTAATTTCATAAGACAAAGCATTTCTATAGCTTCACAAATTTTAGTTAAAAGCAGCTATGATTTTGTAAATGTTATGTTTGTAATATGGCGCTGCTTTTGATCGACAAATTTTGGCAAGTTTTTCAAACTTATCTTATTTTTTTTTCTAAGAGCAGTTTGAAACGTAACGCAATTTGCATTGCAGATATTATTCCTTATTTTTGTAAATATTTTTTTTTATTAATATAATAACCTCAACACTACAGCCATTGCTATAACAGTTGAGAAACATTTTAACTGTTGTCTGCCTTTAGATAACTTAAACGTTCCAACCAACTATTTGTTAGAGAATAACAACTAATTGTTAGTTAAGATAATTGATGTTGCCATGATGACCTGACTGATTACAACTTAATTGACGTATTATCGTCTGTGAACTGAAAATAGGTCCTATCTAAAAAAAATCTATAGCGAAATGTCCTTGACAGGTAAGTAAGAAAATTCACAAAGAATGGTACATTTGAATTGACCCACTTCAAAACCACCCTTCCCCCTCCCACCCAAAGATTTTCTTGAAGTATTTATAGTTAATAATTCGAGGAAATAAAGCTAACTTACTAAATACATATTTTTTTGTTCTTTAAATAACTATTCCTTCAGTACTTTTCAGTTTTTTTCAACGGTATTTCCATTTTAACAGATAGGAGCGTATGCCTTGGAGTATACTGGCTATAGAAAAGTCTTCCCCCATTACTTTCCTTGGGTTTCGTAAGAATCGGCTCAGGGATCACGTACCAGAAGGTGCGCAGCAGCCCACATCATACTGCGCTCGCCAACCCGCCTGCCAAGCGTGGCGAGTATTGGCAACCCCCCCCCCCCCCAATAATGGGGGAGGCCATGTCCAGCAGTGGACTTCCTATGGCTGAGATGATGATGAGATAGGACCGTTTGTCAGTTCATAGACGATATTTGTTTATACTCTGCTACAGAATATATACATACAATTCACTTCAGATAATTAATAGACAGCGTTTATCTAAATGTATATATGCACGGCTAAACCTCTGACTCATACACTATTTTCACATCCATTATGTAAGCAGTTTTAATGCCATTCTATGTAATTGTCATGTATTACCCTAGTACATCCTAGTCAGTCGCTTGGCAAGGTCTCTTATCGTAGTGAATCTGAGATTTGACTTATCGTTTTGATTTTTTATATGTATGTATAGTAGTAGTGTTTATTACAATTTTATTTATATAGTGGTTAGTGAATAAAAGTGTTCATTATTGTGGACAATTATTTCGTAACTTGATGATCTACAAATGATAAATACATTATTTATACTTTGATCAAAAATATGTAATAATATATATATATATATATAATGGTGTACCAAAACATGGTCAGCTACACGGTTTCATGATAACATTTATGACAAATACAGTGTAAATTTGAATAGTTTCTATTTACTTTTGTGATAGCAGCGATATGTTATTCAAAAAGTGCAAGAAGTGCCGTAAACAATGTAAATATTAATTATTTTTTAAATTATAATCTAGATGCGACCCGTGCTTTCACCGCTTAGACTGCAGTTGTCCCGCAACCTCGGTTATTCCGTGAGAATTATTCTTATTCCTGGACAAAAAGTAACCTATATATATATATATATATATAGGTTACTTTTTGTCCATATATATACCTATATCCGTACTGCCAAGGAATGGAACTCGTTGCCCGAGTCTGTGTTTCCCGATATGTACAATCCTGGAGTCTTCAAGTCGAGAGTGAATAGGTACCTTCTAGGTTTGCGTGCTAAATCCTAGACAACGTCATCACTAAACATCAGGTGAGACAGTTGTCAAACGCAAACTTATAATATGTAAAAAAAAAATCCTATATCCCTTTCCAAGCTCCCATCTATCTCTATACCAAGTTTTATCAAAATTGGTGCAGCGGCTTAGGCGTGAAAACGAAACATACAGACAAAGTTGCTTACACATTTATAATATTATATTAGATTTGGTTGTATCTCAGTGGAACCATTCAATTTTTTGGGATAAAAAGCAGCCTATATTCAGGTCATAAGGTACTTACATTACGAATTTCATTAAAATCTATCAAGCCGTGAAGGCGTGATGATGTAACGAACACACATACACACAAACTTACGCATGTATAATATTAATATGGTTGCGTTTCTTGGCTCATCCTTATCCGTATCACCACTGTGACATAAGCCTATGTTTGTGCTGCATTAGAATTTCCTACTGTACAACAATTTTAATTTTTATAACAAACTAGTTTGCACTCCTCTGTGTTACCCGCACGGTGGTGATGATGAAAATAAACCTATGTGTTAATCCAGAATATAAGCTATCTCCATACCAAATTTCCTCCAAATTGACCCAGCCGTGTAGGCGTGAAAGAGTAACAA
Source organism: Apeira syringaria (assembly GCA_934044485.1). Classification (NCBI taxonomy): domain Eukaryota; kingdom Metazoa; phylum Arthropoda; class Insecta; order Lepidoptera; family Geometridae; genus Apeira; species Apeira syringaria. Next base: position 5,353,272 of record OW203672.1, on the reverse strand, counting down.
ACATACATCCATACTCACAAACTTTCCCATTTAGGCCCCTCGCTCACGGTGACTTTTTGTAGCGATGCTGTCGCGCATTTCGTCGGCGCCCCCTTCCCCCCACCCCCCAAATTCTTGACGTAATATTTGAAAGCGCCCTTAGGCTATAAGCAATTCTTGTGGTTAACGTGATATATGTTCAATTTTTTGACAATGAAATGTGGTCTCTCACTATACATGTCATTAAACTATAAAAATAACATCACATACGGCTATATTTTATTTTTTTTAATCTTTAAAAAAAAAAGATTTGTTTGTTTTTATGAGCTCTAGCATGCAATATGCAAGTAGCAATGAAGAGGCGCGTAATCGCTTTTATTCAATCCAAATGCACATTCGTATCGACTGCGGCGTACGTCGTACTGAGATAACGTAATAAGTAAGTAATTATCTAGAGCATTAGATATTCATACACTACCATTAGTAGTTTATTTTATTAAATTATACACTACAGACTCAATGGTCCGTACCTTTTTGATTAAATTTAATTAAATAATACTATTTAAAAATATTAATTAAACATCAAGACAGCGTACACTAAAGAATTTACTAACTAAGCGAGTTCTCCTTTTATGTATTTTTTTTATTTTAATACTAATATATACTCTTTTTTATATTATTAGCGTTATTATTTTTAACAGCTCCCCGATCACTCGGCTGTCTCATTTTTTTATTATTATATTAAATAGAGACTTCACTAGTAGTTCGGTCCTTTTAGCTAAAGAATGCTGCTTGCTTTAAGATTCCAAACATATCAACAACAAACGAATGTATTCTCTACCAATACCATAAATAACAATTATAATTTGCTTGGACTGCTGCAGTATTCACCACACTCATGTAAACACATACCCTCATAGTTACTGTATTAGAATTTTCTAATGTGGTTTATGCATGAAATTCTCTAAAATTTCTGGTAAAGTATTTGGATAATATAGATTATTTAAATCACAGCAGAGCTTCAAATTTTATTACCGCGGAATGTGGAGAATTGTATACCCGCTGTATAAAATATTTCTACGCTAACAGTACACATATATTGGATACAAATATGTAAATACTCTTTATCGACTTGTTTCTTAATTAATGTGGCTCATTTTCGCCTGGAATAGTCGTTAATAAGTCACAAAGCTGAAAAGTAGTGATTAAGTTGCGTCCGGGCTTTGTGTGTTCCATAAAGTTCAAAAGTTATAAATGATTACTATTTTAAGTAACTTAAAGGATTATATGATGTCAATTTTGTTTGTGTACTGTCTCTCACAACGCTGACAGTAAAAGTAGATTTCTGATAATAATATATAATATACTAGCTGACCTGCTAACAGTTGTTGATAAATTATCGAAATGTCAAAGCGACACGACACATTTAAATTACTTCACGTCAATGATTGCGGGTTAAATTAATTTGATATTTGTTCATACAAAAATACTACAATCGCGATGAAAAAGAGGAGCGTGGTGGTAGGGGGGAGAAAAATACTTTATGATCTATTCTCAGACCTATCAAAAATATACAAAAAAAACATTAAAATCAGGAAAGCCGTTTCGGAGCGGTTCGATAACAAACACTGTGACACGAGATTTTTACACATTATGTATATTTATTCGCCGGTATCGATTTGTTTTTATTCAGTGTAACTTTTAAAAAACCATGGTAAATACTACACTAAAACTTTAATAAATATTAAAACTAACGACCTTAAAAATAATGAATACTAAAATTTAATGTAAAAGTCGAATCGTGTAAGGAAAAGTTCCTAAAATGCTGGAGGATTTGCCAAGGTTGAACAGCGAGTCTTAATTTTTATGCAAAATATTTAAGCAAGCACTCTGAACACCAGAGGTCTCTACAAAAAATTAAATTCCCTAATTACATTATAATATAAAAAAATAGAAAGATAAATATGATATAATAAAACCATAACGGAACCAATGTTTGATTTATATGTTGTTAGTGCTAGTTGCTATTGAAAAATATAGAGAACGATACTAAAACACACATTACTTTTAAGAATATTCGAGAAAATATGTGTGCTTTTCCCCCTGCTAGCATTTTTAACCTTATCATCACTGTGATAAGGGCGTACTTACTGGTCAGGTTTTACTATGCTTACTGCCTATGCAATATTGTGTCGACTCGCAATTGTGTGGGATTGTGTCGCTTATCATGCTCTCTCCTTCTTGCACGCTAGCCCCACCACACGCGGAACTGCGAGGTAAATATATACATAAAATATATTAATCATTTATGCATGTTAAATATTTAGTAACTACAGACTTATTCGGGACTTATTTACAAATGTATCCTTAACTTCTTGAAACGTATATACTATTATTTTTAAAACATATTTATTAACTCAGAAATCAGAGACATTATTAGTGTGTATGATATTAATAATGCGCCTTAATTATTGGATTGTATTTTGCTCAGATTTCATTATTGTTAAGGAATGTTTTACTATAGAAATAACAACGTTAATAATATAAGAAACGAATTGGCATCGCTTTTTTCATATTCGATTGTAATAAAACAATTAATTTATTTTTTTTTCACTTGGGAGGTCTCCTTGCTCTGCCTCAGTTGTGTTATTAAAAAAAACTTTAAATGACTAACAATAATACCGTAAATTTAAAATAGATATCCATGTAATCGCGAATTTGTACTTCATTGATACGCATTTCGAAATAGGATCAAGAATAAATAAGAATAAGATCAATAATAGATAAGAATAAGATCAATAATAAATAAGAATAAGATCAATAATAAATAAGAATAAGATCAAGAATAATTAAAAATAAGATCAGGAATAAATAAGAATAAGGTCAAGAATTGACTTCATCTTTCAATACATTCATTGTTAACGGATTTTAAATTTCTGTTCTAGATTTAATTTCAAATATATAATATCGGTGTTAATTATTTAACATACCGTTAGGCTAATTAACAAATAAAAGGCATAAGATAACATTATGATAATCAAACCAGTTTGGAAATAACTATTGTATAGCACGTGGCGAACAAGGTGGTTGTAGATTAACGAACATTTTAAAATAAGTTTCAATACTTTTTTTTTACTTATTGGTTTTTTGCTTAGTTAGATTCACTTATTTACCACATGCCCACACAAACGACGGAAAACATGTATAGTTTCCGGAAACCAGTAGTTGCCCATAATACATAGCACAACATAGCATGGTGGTAGGGTACTTTCGAATACCCGCCTGACTAGCTACCACCGTCAAGTTTCAAAAACTGTCACCAAGCACATAGTGTGTTCAGGCAGCAGTCCTTGAGAGCCAGTGAGCATTCTAGGTCTAGCATGATAACATCTTCGACCACATCTTCACTGACCATCAAGTGAAATAGTGGTCAAACACTAGAAATATACAGTATAAAAAAAACCGTCTGCTTAACGATTTTTTCCATTTTTAAATAAATATTTTATTTAACTACGAAGGATGAATAAACAATTTTTAATATGTACAATTGTTAACCTTTTAATTTGAAATAGTATATAACTTTGTTACTTCGTAACAAAGTGAGGTGATAGAGATCATAACGATCCTATCCTTATGATCTCTTAAAGTCCTAATCCCATCACAACCCCCCAACTGATAACGCTCATAACTGCTCATATAGGTACAAACCGAATATTTTTTTTTAGAACGATTTGTTTTATATTTCGGTTCGATTAGCCCAAGCCACAATTGCGACTCGTTTCTCGCTAATTTTTTTTATTATAAATGTGTATTGAGTTTTGCTACAATGTGGCAGCAAACGCATCGTCGGAAGGGTCGCGAGCGTCTGAAGCGGGCGAGGCGGGCGCGCCGCGGGGCTCCACGTTGCCTCGCGCGGCGACCAGTCCCGGCCCCAAGTACTCTCCCGACGCTTCGCCGAGCTCCTCCGTCACCAGTGAAGGTGCCGTGTAAGTGAACACTATTTTATCTTCGGATACCATTCTTCTCTTTTCCCGCTTGCCAGTGTTATCGAAGCTGGCAAGCGCAAACTTATATGAAACCTCTTCTCGCGATTAGGTGAAGTGATGATACACGTATGGTTGGTGGAATTAAGGAGCCGAAGACCTAGTTTAGTGAAGGACACTAAGTCTACGTACGTCTACGTACTTTCAGCAGTGATCTGGATTTTTATTATGAATACCCTGGTCACACTTGTAATAGTAACTAAAATGTAGCGTGACCTAGACTTTTGTTGTTATTCACCTAACATTTTTGTAAAGTTCATTTTATTATACTACATTTGTAATTATAACTTTGTCTGTATTTATATTACCTGCCCAATTGGCGAAAAGGCTGATGTGTTCTCAATGTGTGAACACTGAGAACACCAGCAACGTGTCTGTGTTGCCAAGGACTTTCGACGCGGATTAACAACTGTTATGATAAGACTACAACGTATATAGAACATGGTAGTCTTAGACAATGGACACGTAGGTTAATGTGCCCCCGTCACAGCGTAGAAACGCTCATTTGAAAATGCCGCTAGTAACCAATACATCCAAGTACAGTCCGCGCGCGAGCTCCGTGGAATCGGGGGCTGAGGAAGTGGGCGGGTGTGCGCCGTGCCCGACCGTCGCCCCATACCCCTCACTCTCCCAGCACTAGTGTCGACCTTAACGCGAGAGCACGCTTATGGAATCATTGTTTTTAATTTTACGATAACAGTGCTTTGCTAGCTAGCAACAAAACATTTTTTCAGATTTTTCTCTGACGAAGATTACCGTAAATGCTATCATGCTAGCCACAAAAAAAGATTGGATATGATAAACATTTGGCATTAGAGTATTATTATTGGCAAAAGATTAGCTTTTAATGGAATATGTTGTCGACTCATTTATTATTGAAGTACTTGAGGAGAGTGACCAAAGTACATCAAATTCTTCAAGTACTGATTATTCTGATTGCTACAGCGATGTATGTAAAATACAATTAGGACTTTACTTTTATTTCGTATCAGTTCATTAAATTGAATAATACGCTGCATTATTTTTTAAAATATAAGTCTTTTTCACTCGCGCGTAGGCTTAAGATGTGTTAGTGTCTACAGCGCAATATCGACTAAGGATGCGTTTCTGTTTGCGCTCGCAGTGCATACGTTCGTATAGCATTTAGCTGTTCCAAGATGAATTTAGTACTGACAGTGCTGACGCTCGTAAGCAAATCGGAACAGATTGTGTTTGTAAAAATGCTATAAATGCCAGTTTCCATTACCTTCATATTAAATCATTCTGTTGCGTACTCCACGGGCACTATTTAGGCATTTTTTCTGAAAGTTTAAATTGCGTTTTTAATGTTTTGTGGAGGGATTACCAAGTTTTCGATAGATTCTCTAAATGACAGTCATATGTCTGACAGCGCTCAAACTGCTCTACCTCGTAGTCGTGAGCATTCGAAGCACAGGACGATGACGTCATATAATTTTTATGCGCAGCTGTCACTGCATTTCGGTATAAATAGGCACGCTATCTGTGCTCAAAGCGCTTAAAAACGCACCCTTACTCACAACTTTAGCTCAATGCGTCAACATTCCTAATGATTCCTCGGAGCTCGCGCACGAACTCTAGTTACCGCAGCACATGTTTAATATCCAGTTAAGATTTGAGACATTGGGCTCGTGGGGACCTGGAGCTCATCGGTTTTTCTAAAATTTATCAGGGCGTTTGATCGATGCGACCCGTGACCAAAATGCTGGCACATATTTGGCTCAACGAATCAGCATTGCAATTCAACGTGGCAATGCTGCTATCATTCTGGGCACGCTGCCGGCCGGTAGCGGGTTAGAACATTTGAGCTATCTATAGGCTACCAATAGCTAGTGAAATGCTCACATGTTATTGTAGTAGCTGCAGTATTGTAATTAGTTATTAGTGTTTTATTTTAATAAAGGCATTTGCCCCTTTGTATATCGTTAAGTTGCCGTGGTGGTACCGGCCTAGAATAGTACTCCCCCATCTCTTCCCGTGGGTGCCGTAAGAGTCGGCTAAGGGATCACGTACCAGAAGGTGGGTAGCAGCGCCTTCTGAGGATTGTAAATCATACTGCGCTCGCCAACCCGCATGCCAAGCGTGGCGAGTATTGGCAAATCCCCCCTATATGGGGGAGGCATATGTCCAGCAGTGGACGCACATGGCTGAGAGAAGAAGAAGAAGAAGAAGATATCGTTAAGATTGCATCAATAAACAACGCTATGAGTGCTTCATGTCCACAATAAATATTTGTATTTTCCTATACGAAAGTGGGTCAGTTATTTGTTATTTTGACAGGTATCCAACACAAGCGGGCTCGAACAATATCTCCGAGGCGGCGTTCACGATCAAGCCAATATTGAACGAACTGAGAGAACGGCGGGAGGACTACGAACGGTTATCGGAAAAAATAGATGCACTGAAGGTAATGTTGTAGAAATAAATAACTAGTGTTATGTGTGTAAATTGTATAAAACAAACGAAAATGTTCCTTATTCCTAACACATTTAAGTTTAAATTCCAACGGGCGGTCTACTCTCCCTCTGTCTTACGAATTCGATGACGTCACGGTCCTGACGCGAGTTTATCAATTTTTCCTCATACAAAAGTGCACAACGCAGCTAAAAAAGTTTTCATTGTAAATATAATAATACTAGTTGACCTGGCAAACGTTGTTCTGCCATATAAACTATCGAAATGTCAAAGTGACACTACACGTCAATGATTGTCATTATTTTACGAAATGTTCAAATTATGTTATAGTACTCAATCGTAACATTTGTGACATCGTAACATCTTATTGGGATAGCTTGACTTCCACAGGTACTGAAGAAGACTATGAAGGTACATGCAGTTTCTCTAATAGACCCCTGCATGCTGCATCACTTTCCATTTTTTCAAAATTTATTTTGAAGCGTTTCTCTTGCAGATGCAAGACAATAAATTAAACTATTCTTGATTGTATTTACTACACTTGCTAATCCGCTGGGCTATGTCGGTTATTTTTGTTCTTCTACGGATCTCCTCATTTCTGATTCGATCGCGTTCTCGAATGGAGACCACGGACTGTCAAGCGTAGCATAGGATGGGCATGGACTAGGGCAGACGACATGACTAAGATCGCTGGCAAGAGCTGGATGCGGGCCGCTTCCAACCTGTCCTTGTGGAAATGAATGAGGGAGGCCTATGTCCAGCTGTGGAGGTCCTATGGCTGACTATTTCGTTATTTATGTTCAATTTACTTGTAAAACAAAATCAGCGCATGTAATCTGTCACGACAACGTAAAAACGTCCGGCGCAGTCGACGTGCTCGCATAGACTGCGATACAACACTGATTAGAGATGTGTAACTCAGCTCTGAGTCGGTTCAAAGATCCGAATCAGAGATGTGTAACTCAGCTCTGAGTCGGTTCAAAGATCCGAATTGGATAGAATTGAGCTTGTGATCCGTAACTCAATTGTAAAATGCATGACTCACGGATCAGCTGTAACTCAAACGAGCTGTGATGTTCCAGAGCTGTAGTCAGTTGATTTTGAACTGTTTATCTGTAGATCGGCTAAGTCGTCTCCGAGCTATGCAAGGCCGTATTTATTTTAGTTCTGGAATTCAGAGTCATATTATCTATGGCCAATATGACAATGTATTTCTTAAATCCAATCAATAAATGTGAAGTAAATTAACAAAATATTAGTAATTATTTCATTATTCTTTTTATAATATTTTTTTATTTATTAATATTCTTACACGAAAAATATAAGCAACATTTTTAAGGTGTTGATATTTATCTGACAAATATATTTTCATTGCAGTTAAACATTTAGTCAAATATTATGCGATTCTAGCGAGGAACTCATTTTGAGTCACAGAGTCACAATCAACTCTGTACAAAAAAATGCAAATTGATCTGATCCGTGAACCGACTCAAAGATCTGTCTCAGAAACTTGAGCTTTGATCTGAGATACGGATCGTGATTCTTTAGTGAGTTACCCATGTCTAACACTTATGACAATCACGCCGTGGTAGGCGCGGCGCGCCGAGGGGCAGGCACGGCGAATACGGCGGCGGCGCCATGCCGTAACGCTGACGCATTATGTCAACAAGCTCCCACAGTGATCCATACAATACTGGTAACCGAGTATACACACGGCGAAATAACTGTTAATAAATCAATCGTGGCTTGATCGCGAGAAAAACATTTAGTAATTTATTTACCTCGACGTTTCGACCAAGTTGCATTGGTCGTGGTCACAAGAAGAATGTCGAGGTAAATAAATTACTAAATGTTTTTCTTGCGATCAAGCCACGATTGATTTATTAACAATGTGTTCGAATCGCGAAACTCTAAAAATTACAATGAAATAACCGTTGATTTACACGCCGACAAAAAGGTGTGTGTACAAGAGGCCTTAAGGTAGCAACAGACAGATAGAAATGAAATAAATTCTTAGAGCTTGTACCGTTGTTGTTGGTTCTTATTCTTAGCACAGATTATAATTTAAATGTCTTTTATATATATTTTAAATTAATGTATATCTGATGGTGCGTTGTTGCAGAACCTATCACAGGAGGTGTCGTTCCTATCGGCGGCGTTGCAAGAGGAACGGTTCAAGACTGAGCGGCTGGAGGAGCAAATCAATGATCTCACTGAACTGCACCAAAACGAGGTAAGTAGTAAAGAGTAGTAAAGAGGCTAGGCTAGTTGGCTGCGACATATAACTAGCAATCTAAGGCGTAATACATTTAAAAAAATAATCTCATATTACAAAAAACAGGTCCGTTTATCCTTTATATTATCCTAGAGGGCATGCCACGCTACACACACTAATAATTCATTTTCAATGCTCGCTTACGGAAATTAAAGAACCTTTATGAAAAATGTGTTTCATACTTTTGCCACAGCTGTATTTGCTGTCCTTTAATCGTTGACATTAAACGAAAACAGATCCTCTTCTCTGCAATTAATGTTAATTCTAGGACATTGAGATAGTGGTCAAACGCCTGCCTATTGTGAATAAAAAAAAAAAAAAAAAACATTCCTAAACCGAGCGAGCTGCGTTGGATCGTCGGATCCAAGCTCGCAGCCCAGGACCGGTACCCCACCTCTAAACCATAATAATGCGTAAGGTAGAAGGGATCTCAGCACCACGTAGGACGGAGAAAAAAATTGTGTTTTAGGAATGTCCTAGAATTAACACACTTTATAAAATTCGACAGTAAGTGCTTATACAGACATGGCGGATATCGCCATGTCTGAATAAGCACTTACTGGACCTAATTCTGTTAATGACACGAACTAGCTAAAATTCACTAAAATTATTCAAATTGAAATAGCTCGTATTCTATTTACGCCAAAATTCTAATTCGTAGAACTCCATACAACGCTCTTTTTAATATTAGATGAGTTTTATTTCATTGCTGGCCGATTGCGGGCAGTTTTAGTAGGCACCAAATAAATAGAGAGTTAATTTTGCGAAAAATACCCGTTAATTTAATAAATACATTTAATTTTAGTGATGTTATTGATAAGTCTCATACAAATTTAGACTTTATCGTAATCGTATAAGAACTCATTTGGTTTGCACAATTTTAGTTTAGTTCCGTTGAATAAGCGAATCACTACCACTGTCGAAAATTATCGAGTCGACGATCCATAGTCGCACAGCTGGCGTGATAAGAAAACCATCCATATGAATAACAAAACCTATATTTTCTCCTTTTATTGTTTATTTCCAGGTGGAAAATTTGAAGCAAGCGCTTACAGATGTAGAAGAAAAAGTACAATACCAAAGTGAAGAGCGGATACGAGATATACACGAAGCTTTGGACCTCTGTCAAACGAAAGTGAGTTATACGCAATATTTTTGATTGACACAGTTGTGGGTGATAAGTTAAATAAAAAATTGGTTGTCTGTAAAGTCGGTTTACGGACGATAGATTTACGTGATAACGACATAATCATGTATGACTTTGACTTTGACATTGACATTGACTTTGAGTGACTTTGCCTTTGATTATTTTATGTAATACAAAACTCAGGTGGAACGTTACGCGGAACGTTACTATTTTTCATTTTGGCATTCATCAATTTATAAAACGTTATCACGTCAAAAAGAAGGGTATCGTAACTTCCACGGTCGCCCAGGCGCAGTGGTTAGTGTCATTGACATAAATTCTGTGTCTCCGGGACCCTAGGTTCGAGTCCCGGCAAAGGCAAACATTTGTGCGATGAGTGTAGATGTTTGTCCCGGGTCTTGGATGTTGGTGTGCTGTGATTGTGTGTGTCCATGCCTCCCGCGATACAGGGAATCCTAGTGAGTTTTTATTGACGTGATAACGTTTTATAAATTGATGAATACCAGCAACACTCATGAAAAATAGTAACGTTCCACCTGAGTTTTGTATTACATAAAATAATCAAAGTCAAAGTCAGTCAAAGTCAAAGTAAGTCAAAGTCAGTCAAAGTCATAAATGATTATGACGTTATCACGTAAATCTATCGTCCGTAAACCGACTTTACGGACAACCAATTTTGTAAGCTATTGCATAGCTTCTATCGCGGGCCTTGAGCGTGGAGACCGAATCCACCAAACACCCCCCACTCCGACCGGCACAGCGGTGATACTTTTTAGTTTTGCCATCTATCGATGAATAGCAGAACTTTTAATGACTTTTTTGAAATATCACGCTTGTCTGTTTAGTTCAGCAACTCGCCTCTAGGTGGCATTGGTTTTATCGGCGTTACTGCATAAGTTATTAATATATTAATTGCATAAGTTGATAAAAAATGCTATGCAATAGCTTTACCGCGGCAGTCCCCGAGTGCCACACGTCTTTTTTTTTCTCAGACGCCCGGGTCTTAGTGTGATGAAAAGAAAAAAATACTGATAAAAAAACACAGTGTGTCCAAGTAGCTTTCCTTGAGAGACAAAGAAAAAGAAGAAGAAAAAAATTCCTTTCCGGAAGCGTTTTGCTTCCACTTTCTAAATGCGTACTGCCAAGGAATGGAACTCGTTGCCCGAGTCTGTGTTTCCCGATACCTACAATCCTGGAGTCTTCAAGTCACGAGTGAATAGGTACCTTCTAGGTTTGCGTGCTAAATCCTAGACAACGTCATCACTTAACATCAGGTAAACCAGTTGTCAAACGCAAGCTTATAATAAGTTAAAAAAAAACAGTCAACATTCTAGGTCTATTAAAACTGACGTGGTTTTGACACATAATGGATGTATAAAACACGGCAATTACTCACGTAATAAGTCAGAGTGTTATACGACTATAGTTTCACTAAACCGGTTATCAGGTCATCGGGTGAGACAGTTGTCAAACGCAAACTTATAATATGTAAAAAAAAGGTTATAGTTTCACCAAACCATAGTCGGAACCCTCTGACTTATTACGTGAGTAATTGCCGTGTTTTATACATTTATTATAGGTCTAGTGTGGTGGAAAACTAACTAAACAATATTTTCGATGTTTCACGAGTTAGGCGTTGGTTAAATCGAATAATATGAAATAGATTTGTTTACGTAATCGTACCAAAACATGAGAATGATTGCCCGTTTTCATATAACAGATTATCAAAGTCGAGCAATGGATGGCGGGCGGCGGTGGGGGAGCAGGGGGCGTGGGCCCCGGCGGGGAGACGGGCGGGGCGGGAACGCTGCCGCCGCGGCTGCTGCTCGTCAAGCTGCTCAACGTCGCTATCACGCTGCTGCAGCTGGCATTGCTGCTCGTAGCCACCGTCGCCGGCATTGCCATGCCTTTCCTCAGGACAAGGTAGAACTGCGATTACCTCTGCTTCGCTTTCAAATATGTATTTATTCTCTTTTAAATATAATTGAAAATGAAATATGAAAAAAATGTTTCAGCCTTTAGTAGACAATGCAAAAATACAATTGAATTTTTGTACTCGAAAGTACCCTACCACCATGCTGGGGATTTGATAACGGTGTTACCTTCACCGGAAGCTTATGCCGTTGTTGGAGATCGAACCAGTGTCCGTCAGTTTGACAGCCGACGCTCGTCGCGCTGAGCTATCATCGCTTCAATATTGTCGGTATGTATTGATGTGTTTTCATTAACTTTCAGAGTACGAGTCCTGACAACAACCGTAGCGTTAATGTTGGGCGTCATGGTCCTGAAACAATGGCCGGAAGTGACGCAGCTGTCCGAGCATCTCGTGCGGAGACTCAAGGAGTACCTCCTGGACAAACACCACGACAGGTAATGGGGACCCCCCAGGGGTGGACGGTAGGGGAAACGGGCACGGTTTGCTTAACTCCCCTTATCTTGGTTGGTTGAGTGGTGCGGTGGAACTGGTGTAGATTGGCGAAGATATTTCGGGAAATATTCACATTATCAATAGCGATAATACACAACTTTGTAGATTCAATCTAACTGAATCAGAATTAAAAATGTACAGCTCTGTCCCCAACACAATAAATGATGAAAAAAAAAAATGTGAGGGTTAAAGTCAGTTCCATTTTTTAGATATTTTTTTTTACCCTTTTCAGTAACTCATAGCTTTCCTTGCAAAATGTATATTAGCAAATAACTATTTTAACCATACCAATAACATGGGCAATTATCGGTTACATCTTAGACATTACTAAAGATTATGGATGGCGAGATCAAAATAATCAAATAATATAATTTCTGTTAAAATCGTATAATATTATGTGTTCTCCAAAACACGCCAAGGTTTTGTGTTCATGTTTACAGACAAAAATAGCTTTTCGCTGTTGCGCCAAGATAAAAAGAGATGGCGGTGGCGTATTCTGCCGACAAACGACAAAAGTTTCACCGATAATTATCTTCGCCAATCTAAAACAGTTATATTGTAATAACCCGAGGTGGCTTTGTTAAACATGTCCTATACTCCTTCATGATATATGTCTAAAAGTGTTGTAATACTAATTTGGGATTGTACGTAACACCAGGGGCCTTACTATCAGCTTTGTAAAATCCATTCAAGTTCCAAGCAGTTGTAAATCCTAGCTTAAACATGCCAGAGACAACAATAACCGTTCACCTTTGAAGATATCAATGTTCGAACCGTTCACCTAAAGGAGCGTGATGCCGTGGTGATTGTATGACTTTACACTAAGCGGTTTAAGCCAGGTTTTAGAACTGTTCGGAACTTGAATTGATTTTACAAAGCTGATATGGCCCCAGATGGTCAAATGAAGCTTATAATAATTTAAAAAATAATGTCGAACGGTTACATAACACTGTTATGTATGTGTTTTTTTTTCATTGCTCGATACTACTGCACAATGTTAATGTTAATTCACTAATGACCATTTCAGTAAAATAATATATATTTTATTTATTGTAAAACAGCAATAATGCATGTATTTTTGTAATGACGCAAATAACGAAGACTAATCAACGATTAACTTACTAATGAACCTGTTAGAGGAGTATGAATCGATTGTAACATAAGAACGTAGACGCAACGTGTACAAGTATCGTCATCGCTGTCACAGTGTAATACGAGCTGACCCACTCGCGGATTCGCTCCCGTGGCCTACGGTACAGGGTACAAAGTTGTATTTCTAAATTCGATAATATGATTTTATATTATATTAATCAGGTGATGATTTTGATAAGCGTAATGTATCGTTTTATTGTCTTTATTAGTACATGTAGTAATGTATACGTTTAGTTCAACTGAAAAAAAATCAAAATTTAAAAACAAAAACCTGTTACTGATACCTTGTCACCCTTGTCGTTGATCGCCGACCGATCTATACTAATATTATATAGATGAAACATTTGTATGTTTGTAACGTATCCGTTACCAAAACTACTCGTCCGATATTAATATTTTTTCCCTGAGTACAATAGACTATATTTCTTTTTTGGATAAAAAAATTGGTTGTCTGTAAAGTCGGTTTACGGACGATAGATTTACGTGATAACGACATAATCATGTATGACTTTGACATTGACATTGACTTTGACATTGACTTTGACTTTGACTGACTTTGACTTTGACTTTGATTATTTTATGTAATACAAAACTCAGGTGGAACGTTACGCGGAACGTTACGCGGAACGTTACTATTTTTCATTTTGGCATTCATCAATTTATAAAACGTTATCACGTCAAAAAATGAGGATCCTTATTAAAACTTTTGACGTGATAACGTTTTATAAATTGATGAATACCAGCAACACTCATGAAAAATAGTAACGTTCCGCGTAACGTTCCACCTGAGTTTTGTATTACATAAAATAATCAAAGTCAAGGTCAAAGTCAAAGTCAAAGTCGAAGTCAAAGTCATAAATGATTATGACGTTATCACGTAAATCTATCGTGCGTAAACTGACTTTACAGACAACCAATTTTTTTCTAGCAGTCTTGTGTTTGTGGCAGCGTACGGTGTGATCAGTTCATCAATATAGTGGCAATACTACCAACTAACTCAAATTGTGTAAAATGAAAAGTCCTAATCCTGTTTACGTCGAATGGAAAGCCTTAAATTTGAATTATTATTTCTGTTTGTGAGTATTTTAGCCAACAGCGAGTGACATGATAAATTAACAATTGAGTTATCTTTTGTTAAACTAATTAGGATTTAGCGTAAATGGAATAAGACTTTCGAATTTTACAAAAAAAATGCTTCTACTGATCAGCAGAATTCTCCACGTTTTTTCACTTTTGTTAAATATTTTTTAACAAACAATGCTAAGAACAGTCATGGAAAATATGTTTATAACAATAAAATAATGTTTATGTATAATGATGAAGCAGACAAGCTATCCACTACAAAAACTAACCTATAACTAATCATTGTATAGAAATAAAACTTCGCTTGTATAATTTTTCAAAGCTCCTTGCAGGACTAATATTTAATGTACAATTGTACTAACAGTATTACACCACCACCACTATACTATTATAAATACATACAAGGTATGTTCACCAGTTAATAATTTCATTATCACAATTTGCCAGTTGCATTTGGTTAGATCGATATTGTAATGGGCTTGATATTAATTGTATGAATATACCTCGAAATATCGTAAAAGCTGAGTTTTATCTGCAGAAATATTTCGTCACGAACTGCCCAACAATCATATGAGTGAAGACCTGTAGACATTGGGGGGGGGGGGGGGGGGTTTGTCACGAAGATCATGACCCCTACAAATGTTAACATCACATTGAGAAACCTCCAAAATGTATAACATTAGGGCGAGAAGAATAAGATGACTTCCCCCCATTTTAGGGTTCTTCTGCACATGGAAGATGACTTATCTGTCAGGGCAAAGTCTTGCTACAACCGACTAAGCTTGATAAACTTTAGAAACATGATATTATTTTTAGTGATCAATAATGGAGCACCCTTGCACTATTGCTAGCGCCGTGCTCACAAGTTTACTCGTGATCGAAGTATCTGGAGCTAAAAGAACTAATGAGTAATTGTGGCAGTTTAAAACATTTACTTCTTCTATGGAACATTTCAATGACAGAATTTTCGTTAGCCCTGTGTAACATTCAAATGATTGTAGATCCATGTCCGTCCATTTATTTAAAAAAAAACAGTGAATGCAGTGTTTTTTATATGCAGTTTTCCACTCCTATTCAAAAAATATAGATGTACAGTTCAATTTCACGACACAAGCATTTATTTGAACAAATATTAATATAACACTTCACACTCAACATCTAAATACATACATTATTGTTGTAAGTACTTTTTCGAATCAAGCACAAGCCAATCATTTTAGTTTCGCCTATAATCTCTCTATGTTTCGCCAGCGCGGCACTAGATGGCGCCCGCACACCGACATGCATAAATGTCTGTCTCAGCGATAATATTATAGAAATTCCTTTTATAGGCCTTATGCTGCCCGTTTCCCGATCATAGTTGTGGATGTCGGTCCAGAGTGTAAATGAAAGTAATACTTAGTGAATTATGAATAGAATAATCTGTGTTTGACTTTACTTGTAATCGAGATGGGTACGGGTTTATGTTTGAATACAATATACTGAGTAGGACCCTGATATAAATATTTATTAAATTCGATAGGTTATCAAACGCGTTGAATAAGAGTCGGTATGAAATTTGAATACAACTACAATACGCGCGCGATCTGAGTGCAGTCGGGGTATGAGATGTGGCGCGGGCGGATCTCCCCCCGCCCGTCGACACACCCCGCCGCGGCACCTGTAGTGTAGTGCTTACTGACCTTGATGTCTCTCGCTCGTGCGTTTATCGATAGCTAAGCTATAGGCATATATATGCTATATGCGATTCTGCCATGTCTATGATTGTCGAAACTGATGATTAAAATTACAATATATATTTTTTACAATATCAAACTTATGGATTAGGATTTTCGCCTTTTCCACACAGTTTTCTTAAAGTAGGGAATATATACATGATATTTTCTATTTTTTATGCCGTAACTTCTACACCAAATATCTAGCGCCAATATAATAAATAAAATGTGTTAAAATACTAACAATTACAAGCAGTTTGAACATTCACTTTTAAGGTGTCAAAGAAAAATATCGAACTCCGTTCACTGTCGCTAATTAGGTCACATCACTAGCGCATTCCTCAGAGCTGCACTCAGATCGCGCGCGTACTGTACCTTTGTCATCTCAAAGCATTATTCCATTAAAAAGCCTTGTAAAATCTATTTTTTTTAAAGTAAGAGATTCAACTCTACCTTTTTTTTATTGGCTTCCTCTACTTATCACTGATGAATTCTGATAATCGAACTGACAAAGTCTATTTTTTATTTTCTCCCCATTATTACAATATCACTCTAATATTATAAAGGCGAAAGTTTATCTGTCGTTTGTCTTGTATGAAATTTAGAAAGAAGAAAGCTTATACCCTGGAATAACACACATAGGATACCCCGGAAAAAAATGAGTACCCCGGGATATCGACTGGTATATCGTGCCAATGTTACTTTTTCAATATGCATCTGTTGTACCGGCCACTAGAGAGGTCAAGCCTCTAACACTGATAACGCGGCGAAAATGCTGCCTACATGCAGATTGCACGTATTGAAGACATATCGGGAATCGGTCTCAGATTAAATAAACGCGTTGAATAAACTATCTTATCTAGTTGTGTACACATTAAAAATAAACAAAAAAATGTTATGAGTGAATTGATGCCTGTGCTAAATAATTACACTTTGTTACAGGCACCAAAGACCTCCGTTTTTTAGGATACTGTGTTTGAAATTTGTGTTGAATTGTTTTCAAACATTAACCCCCTAAAGTTAGGAGAGGAATAAAATGGAGAAATTGTCTCAAGAATATTTTGTATATGAGAATAAGTTTACGCTTTGTTAAATCGTATTCTATTGTGTATTGTGATGTATACGCATATCAATGTATGGTATTTCTGCATGTAGCTATATGGGCTTTTTTGGTTTAACAGTTATATATTAGCGTAAGGGTAATTTAACATAAACATTTGCTTATATTAATTTTTATTTTTAATGTTTGTTTAATATATATCTTATGTTTTTTATGTGGTTTCCAATTATAATGACTTTTGAGAGGTACAATGCCGTAAGGAATTACTTTTACAAATTTAATTAATTATTTCAATTGATTATTGAAATACAGGGTTTTTCATTAAGAGCGCCCGAACTTTGAAATGAAATAACACAACTGTGTGATATTACCACAATATTTTTTATATTTTAAAATATGGCATTATTTGTATGGAAAATTGTATTGCGAACGATATTGCGTTTTTTCGACGTACAGAAACTGCTACATCGATCACCGACCCGGTTGTCTCCATTTTATTAAACGACTTCAAAAAAGAAGGAGGTTACTCAATTCGACCGTATATGTTTTTCTTTTTTTTTATGTGTGTTCGCGGATAACTTCGTCGTTTATGAACCGATTTTGATGATTCTTTTTTTGTTAGATAGAGTATACTTCCTTTGTAGTTCTTCCATTCAACTTTCATCAGAATCGGACAAGCAGTTTTTGAGTTATACTCCAATAACTGAAAAGTGCTACGCGTATTTTGATGATATTATTGTCGCGGTTGAAGACATCGACATCCCGTGAGTAGCACAGGTCACTGAAAAGGGTGAAAAAAAATTTTTTTAACAAAAAATGCAACCGACTTCAACACTCAAAAGTGTGAAATAACTTGTCGAAGTCGGTACCATGAGCACAATATTGTGATGATATAGTTACTTTTGTGTGAACTATCATGGTACCGACTTCAACAAGTTATTTCACACTTTTGAGTGTGGAAGTCGGTTGCATTTTTTGTTAAATTTTTTTTTTTATTTAACGACGGGTTGTGGACTATACAGGACTGCCATGCACGCCATAAATTGGACAAAGCACGAAACATGCGAATAGAGCACTGATTTTGATAATATATTTTAACAATTTCTACGTATTGTTGTTTAATGGTGAAATGACACGATGCATATTCATAGACAAATTTGACAGCTATCGCCTTACCAAGATGGCCGCTATGCGCTAAAGTTGGAACGTCTCTATTGAAAAAACCTTTTTAGAACCCTTAAAATTTACGTATTTAAAGCTCAGTGGATTGTTTTCATGACTTCAGTCATTTTACAGCAAGAAAGTCACAATTAATAATATGTTGAAGTTTTGTTTGTAAATACGAGCATGTTTTTTTATTATTAAAATTTGGTTTGTTTTATAATTTAACTTTTTTATTTTTCCACCGCAGGTATGAATGCAATGCGTTACGTGGTTGATACTGTTCCGCTTGTGAAGTAGAATGGAACTTTAAGTGATAATATCAAAGTCGTAATTGGATTGTGGGATGATAATACAAAATGGTTGCACTGGAAAGTTTAGAAAGGGTGCATATTTTTGTCTACACGCGATATCGGCAAACGTTGCGAATAAAATGATTTGGCGAATATTATAATTCAATTGTTGAACTTAATTTATGTTTCGATATCATTTGTTGATTTTGTGTTTTTTTTTAATGGGCAAATTAAAATAAAACACTAATAACTAATTACAATACTGCAGCTACTACAATAACATTTGAGCAATCCAAAAGGCTATTGGTAGCCTATAGATAACTCAAATGTTCTAACCCGCTACCGGCCGGCAGCGTGCCCAGAATGCTAGCAGTATTGCCACGCTGAATTGCAATGCTGATTCGTTGAGCCAAATATGTGCCAGCATTTTGGTCACGCGTGATTTTAATATAGCATTGTTTCTTTAAATTCAAAATTGTGTGAACCCTACGAAAACGCCTATTTTGTAAGTGATAAAATGTCGACAGTGTTTTTAAGGTCTATTTTATTTGTCAATGTGATATTTTATTGTTAAAAGTAATTCGCAAGTACACGATTGTATGTTTAGTAATTAACTGAATACAAACATAATTAAATAAATGTTTATTTTTGTATTAATCATAATGCGATTATGTATTCCGATAAGTATATATATATGATTGTCTATTACTCAAAATGTAATTTTTTTCTTACTACTTGTGGGTATTTACGCTGTTTTTTTTCGATAGATTTCTTTGCTAGTTAAAAGAATAAATATTGGTTCCTTTGTTGATGACTTGTAAAATTTATAAAAGTGATCACTTATGTATATATTTTTTGTTATAGCACAATTGTATAATTAGTTACTGTGTCGATAGTACGGTGAATATATAGTAAAACATGGTTTTACGAAAAATAATTGAAATCTGTAAGCTGGTTTTTTAATTAATAGTGAAGGGAGACATGGTTAAAACAAGTGTCGAGTTGTTAAATTCCTGATAAGTTTGTTTTTAGATATGTAATCAATGGCCACCATACTGTTCACTCAAACTAGCTAAAACTATTTTAAATTCTTTAAAATGAATTAGTTGTTATTCTATTTATCCTAATGAATATAATAATGTAAGTATAATATTCAATTATATTCAACTATAGTTCAATATACTTCTATTCGATATAAGACTACCCACATTTTAAAAAAAACTATTTTTTTATGTGTTCACTTATAAGCGTCATACAAATATCACCTTTATCCTTATATATTTTAGTCACTTTGATTGAACAATAGAATCGCTACCAATCAGTGGTAAAAATATGCAACCATTGATCAATATATTTAACCACTACTGATAAAAATCTTAGGTATTTATCAGAATTTTAACAATTAGCTGCCATTTTAACCATTAGTCCCTTAACTGATGATAAAACGGCACTGAGTTAAGTAAAATCGCAAGTGTTTTGTTTTAAGGTGATGGATGTTTTTGTTCAGGAGTTGGTGGTGAAGGTCCCACAGGTTCAGGATATATAATTTAGTTGCATACGATTCTTAATTACGATTATAATGGGTCAACCAATTTGAACATGTTTGGATTGGAACAACACTAAATTTAGAGAAAGTAAATACTGGTTTTAAATCTCTGTCATTAATCAAATCAAGTTTTGGGATTGTGATGTATTTTCTTACAACATATATTATGACGTGTGTAATAAGCCATACATATTGTATTGCCACTGAAGATTGGAAATATCGTTCATATGAATACTTTGAAGGAAAAAAACGGCCACTAGTGAGATTTGAACCGTTTGACTAGAGAATACCGTCCTGTTTCTTTGCCATGTAAGCTATGGTAGCACTCCACTAGCAGCCGAATTTATTCCTTCAAACTTTTGTAGTTAACATATGATTGGATGTTTATCTTTGCGTCATCTACCTTTAATTGTATGAACTATTAATAGAACTGAGAGATCAACATTTCAGTTGGTAACGTATCAAGCGAAGGCACCATATCCTGATTCAAAGAGCGCTGTCAGTCCATTGTCAAAAATTACACACACAGTGCTCGGTAGTTCTTTGTAGACATAACATATATTTGTGTCTTGCGTCAACTGTCCTTACTGGTCACTGCAATAGCGTTAGCTCATTTAGTATTCGTTCCGAAATTAGTAAAAATACTTTAAAAAACATCTCTGATAATAGTGATTTCAGTTCCATCCAAATGTTGCCACTTTTAAATGTACCCGATAGTTCTTGTAAAGTCTTCTTATCTAGTTGAGATTGCGTTGCAGTGAACGCAAACTAAATTAGGCAAATTAAACATTTTCGATTCAAAGTAATTTAATGGACAAGGTTTAGTAATATGACGTAGATATTGAAAGCTAAAGTGATGTTTGATCGTGATATTTGAATAAATATTTATTAAAAATATAATTTAATTCGAATAAATATACATATATCTGTAATTGCGAAATGAATCAATTTCTTACCGAAGATGGTTTTTATTACTCTATATTTAATACTCAATTTGTATACCTATGAATATTTCTCCTCAAACTTTTTACATATACTAATATAGATGTCGCCGTAAGGGTGACTTAGTTTGACTAATACAGGGGCTCCCAAAGTGGGCGCGCCTCGGTCCGGTGTAGAGGCAAAGAGGGGGTTGTGAGTGTGTCTGAATTTTAAGGTCCAAATTTTGAAGTTCACTTAAGATTCTTGTTTAGGCGAAAAATATATCGAAAAACTTGCGTGGATGGACTTATATATACGAGTTTGTAGGATAACTTTCCCTTTAAAGCAAAATGTTCAAAAATTGTGTGGTCATTGTTTTATTTTTATTTTATTTTTGTAGATCGTGTTATTATTGTGGATATTTTGTAGTTATCTACCTTGTATCATTGTACCCTATGTCGTTTATGTAGGGCGCCGTGCGCCGAGAACAAATTTCAGATTTGTAAGCGCTCCGCATACTGAAAAAGTTTGGGAGCCCCTGCTGTAATACATAGATTTTGCTAGCATTATTGTATCTTATTGAAATTTACCGAACCTCGATGTATTAGACTTTCATTAAAACTGAATATACATACTTACATTCCAAATTACTGTTAAGTTTTGAAATCATAGATTGTTGTTACATTGTAAAGTTTGTTCTAGTTTATTGACAGCGAAGAACATAATGAGAAAACGTAAATTTGGTTGCAATGGCAAAACGGGCTAAAGGAACAGAGGGCCTATACAAAATGCATCGCTACATAGCGATTCTCTTTCTAGTTGAATGTTCGTTCTTGTTGTTCATGTGATATATCCAATGACTATGGAACCTGTTGACTAACGGTACACCTTCCCGCGGGCGAAAATGAGTGGCGCAAATCGAGCGCGTCGCGCTACTCATTGGCAAAAATGTCTCGTCCCATCCTGTCCTGATGGCGTAGGTATATATCACTATCTCATATCCTCACCCTATTTTATCGCTCGCTTCGCAACGAGACCGAACATTTAATGGTTTTCGCTCGCGTTAACGCTTGTAGAATGTTACTTTCTCTAGGGGAGCTGTTCTGTTGCTACATGCTTAAATCGATAGGCAATCGAGTATTTTCACGCCTGGCCATTCCACACGGTTCGATTTCAAAGGCAAATGAAACTGTGTATTGTACGTGTAACGTATCTGTGTGGTTTCGAAGTTAGGTTCTGTGAACATTTACCAAAGCACCGGTGAAACAGTTTCGAGCAGAAATACAAATACAAAACTTCCATTATTCGATAAGGACGAAGTTCCCCTTACTTAAAACAATAATGCTCAATGATTACTTGTAAAACAGTATACAAAATGACATAGGTAGAGCACCCACACTAAGAAAAAAATCTTGTGTCGTTGTTCAACTTGTGTGTTCAAGTTGTAAAATTTAATACATCGGCCTTATCGACATAAATCTAAGCAATTTTGATATCATTGAAATAATTAGATGTGTCTTACACATGGTGGATCATATATACGTGTGTGTGCGCGTGCGTGTGCGTTTTTCCGTCTAGGTGTGTAAGGGTGTGTTTGTATATGTGCGTGTATCTGTGCATAAAAAGAGTGAGTTTCTATTGTTGCTGAAAGTATTCTAAATTGGCTTACGCATTTTTGTAGGTTTTCTGTTTCATAGCAGAGTTAGGAAGAGATAGGAAGTTGAGACAAACGTATGCGAGTGAGCGAGACAGTCATACAATATTCAAGGCCGGTCCCTAGCGACTCCAAAATATTTACTGCTCACTATTGCGCAGCTAAATGGTTGAATCCTGAGAGTAGTACACGGTCAATTGCGACGTTGAGAAAAAATAAATCGTATGTAATAGAGGCTTTAAAATTAAATATACCACGTTGGTTGGTCTACGTTGCACAAACCTACAATTTAAAATAAAAAGTACATAAATAGTTCTATTATAATAATTGTAATGTTTCGAGTAGTATCGGGTAGTCTTTGTTTTCTCCTGTCGCTTATGTTGTGATAATGAATGCAACGAAAAACGCCGTTCACATTTTTTTAATCTTATATTATTAAATCATTTAATTATTATCCTTAAAATTATTGGCATGTTTTTATTTTATCGACTGCTTGATAAGATTTTGTTGTGTTCTTCGGATTTACTGTCATAGGCTTGATTTTAAATAGTTATCATTTAAAATTGTATAATATCCCATAAATTTTGTACAAAACCTGTTTTCGATTAATTTTATTGTTCTGCTTATTATGTAAATATTTTAAATACGCGGAGACTAAGGAATGTAATGTTTATAATTTAGTTCGTCGGATTTGTTACGTTTAAGATACTATTAAAATGACATTTATTTTGAATTAGTACATTATGTACTGTTGCCTAGTTAGAATGAATGTAGCTAAATTAAATTATTTAAATTGCAATTAACTGTTTGTGTGCAGTATATGGAAATAGATTTTTATCAAGGAAAGAAAATGTATTAAAATGGGCCTCTTTCAATATTGATTAAATCAAGTTTTTGAAGAAATGAGTTGTGGTTTACTGTAACATGAAGTCGTTTTAAGACTGATTGTGTTTTCAAAATAAATGTCAGGATCACGGCACCATTTCGGTTCCGTATTTTTCCGCAGAAACACATATGTGTCAATGTTATGTTGCCGGCTATGAATTGTAATAAATCATCACACATTTTATTCAAATCTGTGTTTTATTTGAATCTCACTAAAACCAATGAAAACACTTTTTTTTTAAATTCTATGTATGTTTGTGTGTGTACTATGATGTTCAGGGACGATGTGATCACACAAGAGTAAGAATATGGCATGTCTCTCAAAATTAGACGCCTAAACACACTATGGTAGGGATTTGCTTATTCAACTGAACTAACCTAAAATTTTAGAATACTAAATGAGTTCTTATTCGGTTACGATAAAGTCTACATTAGTATGAGACTTATCAATAACATCACTAAAATTAAATGTATTTATTAAATTTGCGGGTAGTTTTAGCGAAATTAAGTAGTCACTTATTTCGTGCTTACTAAAACTACCCGCAATTGGCCAGCAATGGAATAAAACTCGTCTAATATTAATGAGAGCGTTGTATGGAGGAATACAAATGTGAATTTTAACGTAATAGAATAAGAGCTATTTCAATTAGAAAGTTCGTAAATTGTCGGAGAATAATTTTCCCTTATCTATACCTAGCCCAGCGGGTCCAGGAAAGTTCCGAACCATCCGTCAGTTTGACAGCCGACGCTCTCACCACCAGGCTATCATCGCTTCAAAACGGGTGTATGCGTTAATCTATGTTTTCTGTACTAACCTTAATAATGATTCAGAAGCCCTGACGAAGGTTATTTGAAACAGTGAATAATAACATCTATTCTACATAACACAAGAGCTGTTTCTGAGATAAACGTATGTATCTATTTACATGAATATAAGCTACATTGTTGAGATCGGTTCAATTAAGAAATAAAAGACTAATTATTTTAAAAATAGGTTTAATATAAAAATATAAGAGTTACAATAATTCCATGACACAATCGATTATTTATTCATTTATTTCAATTAGTACCGCTTAACCTAAAACACTTACACTAACGATATATTATGAACAAGACAGTCCTTCAAAAATACAAAATATCACCATGCAACAATGATTTATTATTGAAAAAGGGATATGCATGCACCTTATTTAGCGTGGCACGCATAAATTAGGTGCATGCATCTTATTTGCTTGCCGTGGTGGTACCGGCCTAGAATAGTACTCCCCCATCTCTTCCCGTGGGTGCCGTAAGAGTCGGCTAAGCCATCACATACCAGAAGGTGGGCAGCAGCGCCTTCTGAGGATATGAAACCTTACTGCGCTTGCCAACCCGCCTGCCAAGCGTGGCGAGTATTGGCAAATCCCCCCTACATGGGGAGGCTAATGTCCAGCAGTGGACGTCCTATGGCTGCGATGAATGAATGAATAAATCTTACTTGCTTTAAACGCAATCGGGCCGGCATTTGCTTAGCGCGAATGGTTATCACATTTGTTTTATAATTAGGCAGGAACAAGGCTCTTGTATGGCAGAAGCATTAATGTGCTTTCACAAAACGCACAATTAGCTCTAGTAAAAGTATCAACTTGGTGTTCGTTTGCTTATATACAGTCGTGGTCAACTAATTAGGGACAATCTCTAGTTAAGCCAAATTGTGAATATTTTTTTTATTTTCCAACGAGTCTTAACAATATTCCATATCTTTTACATGTAAGTGTAATTAGTCATTTATGTGCGCGATTATACAAACAATAACAACTTCTTAAATATTAAACCTCTTTACAGTATAGCTGATAAATTATCATAGTGCTATTTGTTCAAAGAATGCTGGCTGGCCATTTAATTAGGGACACTGAGGTATTGCGTTCTAATTTCAAAATTGGAATTTTAATATTTTTTTGTTTCTTTTCTTATTGTTTCGTGGACGTTTTGGCGGCAATCCAGATTTTTTATTTTAAGTTTTGATAATTATTTTGAAGAAAAATGGGCAAAAATAAAAGTTGCGATCCAACACTACGAAAAACTATCATGAAGTTTGTCGAGCGTGGTTGGTCATACCGAAGGATAGCACAACATTTAAATTGTTCAAAAACTATGGTATGCAATGCAGTGCAACATTTCAAGCGCTATAACACAGCTTTAAATGTGTCCAGAACAAAAAGATCGAGAAAAACGACTCCGCAAGAAGATAGAATGATAACCAGGTTAGCTAAGAAAGATCCGTTTCTAGGCTCTATTTTAATGAAACACGAAGTGTTTGGGGCAAACGAAAGAGCCGGTGTATCTGCGAGGACCGTTCGACGACGTTTGGTAGAAGCAGGGTTGTTCGGAAGAGTGGCTCGCAAAGTACCGTTGTTGAAGAAAGAACATAGAAATGCTCGTTTGGCGTTTGCACGTAAATATGGACATTGGACCTACGCCCAATGGCAACATGTACTTTTCTCTGATGAGACCAAGGTTAATTTGATTTCTTCAGATGGAAGGCAATATGTACGGCGTCCTGTAAAAGCGGAAATGAATCCAAGATTCACAAAAAAACAGGTGAAACATGGCGGTGGAAACATTAAAATGTGGGGTTCATTTTCTGGATGTGGAGTGGGACCTGTGAGGAAAGTTCAGGGTAACTTAGACCAACATCAATACAAGGCAATATTGGAAGAAACTATGCTTCCCTATGCTGAGGAGCATCTCCCTATTATATGGACGTTTCAGCAGGATAACGACCCGAAACATACCGCCCATTCAGTCAAGTCGTTTCTTACCAGTCAGTCTGTATCGGTGCTAGATTGGCCAGCAAATAGCCCGGACCTCAACCCAATTGAGCACCTTTGGCACGAAATCAAGAAAAAAGTTGCCACTTATCGTAATACAAATTTGGATGAACTTCATGAAGCTTTTTGTGAGGCATGGGTAAACATTCCTGTCAAAACATGTCAGAAACTGATAATGTCTATGCCACATCGGTGTCAAGCGGTAATTACTAACAAAGGTTTTGCTACTGGGTACTGATTTTACACGTAATAAAATAGAGCTGTTAAAGATATTATAACACTGCAGATTATAAGTTTTGTTTAACTGTATTTTTCATTATACTTTACTGTCCTTAATTAAATGTCCACTACAGAATTGTACCTTAATATTTAATACATGTTTAATCTTTGATATCAAATACTTTTTCTATTTATTTAATCTTTTATTTACAGCCATTTATAGCATAATAATCGGACCACATTATGCAATTAATAGGTGCTGAGAAATCAATAGGGTTTTATATTTATATGTACATAACCGGTTATAGCCCTTCACTATCTTGAATGTCCCTAATTAGTTGACCACGACTGTATATTGAATTATGTGCTAAGTTCATAGTGTAAGAAAATAATAATTCTCAGTTTAATATAAGTCGCCTTATTCTGTGTCTATGTGTATCTATATTCGTGTAGCACATATCTGTATTTATTATATAAAACTAATGTTATTTACTGTTTCCACCATAACTTAACCAAATTATAATAATTATTGTGGTTCAATCGTGCCGTGACGTCATTTAACTGGAACCCAACGGAAGACCAGCGCTGGTTTAAAACCTAGCATATGATGAGTTGGGGACCAATTTATGACATACATTTAGGTATATCTTTTTTTTTTATTTTTCTAATCGTGTTTTCTTCACCTGTGTGTCATGTCATAAATAAACGTATTTTTCTTTCTTTTTTTATAGTTGTATCTAGTTCAGTATTGAATTAATTATGTGAATGAAGGCCTGATTTCCTTTTTCAATAATATCGTTGCCAGACAATTAATCTATTTTAGTAAATTCTCAAAGATTATAACATCAAAATCTGTAAATTTAAAAAAAAACTTGGTAGTAGTACCAAGTTTTTGGTGCAACCTCAGCGCTACATGTATAATTACCAAATGTTTAAACTAGTTACGAACTCCTTTTACCTTGCCTATAGATAATAAGATATTTATTCAAATAGAAAAAAAATCCTAAGTATACAATTTACAAAAATAATAATGTAATTCAGGGTAAAATACATAAAATTGAAATCCTTACAATGCTAAAAATAAATACCTTGGAGGGGAATGTAACAATAACTAAAAAATACAGCGAATAGACAAGTTACTAGTATGCGGGCGTGGACCGCATGCATTAACTCCCTTACTAATAAACGTTGCTTAACCTCTGAATAGTTATTCAGTGTTTTGTCTTTGTCGCTTATATGACAGTTTGACGTTGAAAGAACGGAACAAAACACTGAATTACTATTCGCAGCTTATTCAATGTTTATAAGTAAGGGGGTAGGTGGATGCATCTAATTTACTATAAACGCAGTCGAAAATTAAAAAAAAAGACTATGTGTTTTTTAATGTTCTCTCTGCTCTGTCTGTATTTAGTTAGTGAAAAGTAAAACCACCAGGGTGCCAATTCTCTTATTTATTGAGACAAGCAATTCATGAACAATGCAATAGTAACTCAAAGTAATCACAAATAAAAAAGCTTGGTATTCCGCTAAAATAACAATTGCATTTCGATTGAACTGTAGGTAAAAATTAAATCTGCATATCCATTACAATTAAACTAGGAGTGTAATATAAAAAAAAGAAAATACTGCAGTAGAAGAGCAAATCCAGCAAAAAAGACTATTAAGGGTGGAGTTCGCCAAAATTTAAATAATCCGTTTATCAATTTAACCGTCGTCGGGCAAACAGTTTTTACCATACCGACGTTAACCGACGGTTAATTGATAATCAGACGTTTACATTTAATGAACTCCACCCTAATTGAGAATCTATGAGCGAAGTGTTAAGAATTGATACCCTGTTTGTTGCATATGATTAAAAGGGGCATAGGCTACCCAAATAGAAGATACCCTATGGAAGCTTTTCTCTTGATTAAGTAATCTTACTTAAGCTAGAGTAAGTAGTTAGTTCGCTTTAGCGAACAGTTTGAAGAGAAATTAAGTTATTTCTTCCCACTTTCCTAGACTCGAGGACACTCATACCTTAATAATCTATCATTACTCAACAAGACCAAGCGTTCAACAAACTCGTTTCGGAGTATAAATAAATTTTCGGTGTGTACATAAAAACATCTGAAATCTATTTAATATACAATATACGTTTAACAAATATTTAGCGTAGAGTGGTTTTATTTGTAAGTCGTTGGCTAAATGCGACAGCTTAGTTACTGAACGAGCAACAAGAAGACAAAATGACATTTCGTCTTCTTTCTAACCACAGCACTGCTCTTGACTTCTTAGTCATCCATAATCGCAATTGTGGATAAAGCTGGTATCAGCCTAATTTAATTAATCTAAAAGGCGTCTCAGGCTGGAATCTATAAAGCACACCAAGAATATGCCACACTATAAGTACGCCGGTAGAAAATTTGTATCTGAAAGTGTAGAGCTTCATAATTTTAGTTGCTTTTTTTTATTTCATAGCAAACTGTTATAAGCTATTGCATAGCTTCTATCGCGGGCCTTGAGCGTGAAGACCGAATCCAGAAATTCCGTAACGAAGATACACTAACACTCCGACCGGCACAGCGATGACACTTTTTAATTTTGCCATCTATCGATGAATAACAGAACTTTTAATGACTTTTTTTAAATATCACGCTTGTCTGTTTAGTTCAGCAACTCGCCTCTAGGTGGCATTGGTTGTATCGGTGTTACTGCATAAGTTATTAGTTATTAATTGCATAAGTTGATAAAAAATGCTATGCAATAGCTTTACCGCGGCAGTCCCCGAGTGCCACACGTCTTTCATTACTATTGTACGCTTGCGTTTGACTACTGCCTCACCTGATGGTGGGACGTAGTTAGGTTAAAGACGTTTTCTTTTCTTACGTACTTTTTAGCTCAGCATCAGCGAATTTCAGCCTTATGGATGCAGTAGACAAAGGCGACTTATACCGACCCATGTACACAAAACCAACGATATAAAAGAATTAATGAATCTGCTTTTGCCTTATCTAGGCCGCGTTCTAGAACGGGTAATTATCACCCGGAAAAGGGTAATAATAACCGATTACCGTGTCTCGTTCCAAAAATCCAATGTTAAAAATTCATTTTGGCCGAGGTGAGGTTTTGGAACCAGAACAATTTCATCTGATAGTTCAATTCTATTACTTTGGGAAAATCAGGGTTAATTATTACACTGCGCGTGTGGCGCGGCGGCGTACGTACAAGTGGCCGTTCCGAAACTCAAATTTACTCGACAAAGAGTGAAGTATTTTGGAACGCAACCTCAAATTATTACGTTAAAAGTACTCACCCGATTTATAAAATGTCTGCAGATTGACGTCCAATGAACAAGACCGATAACATTAATATAAAAATACAAAATATATGTTTAAATTTAGATTTAACACAATTTAGCTCTCATTGTTAGACGCCACCGACACGGACCTTCCAATGGCTGTCAAGTCTGGTTTTGGGGGTAAAGCGGGCTTTTCAAGCGGCGAACCTATTCCCGAGTCATCCAAGGCAGCTTGGCTATCTTCTATCACGAACACATCCTCCTTAACTTCATCTTCAAGCTGCTCATCAACTCGTACAGAATCGGTCGACTGGATCAGACCGTCGATAGAAACTGGCTCGGGCCTAAAAATCAGAAACAAATCAGCATCGTCCAGGTTTAACGTGTGCCTAGCGATAACGAAACAAATCACTTCTCTTTAAAATGTCAAAAATACGCTGGGTTCATGGAATAAAATCAGTTTCAAAGACTAAATTCAACTATTGTAAGCGGTCCGAATCATACTCGTAAATCTTGATCAGACGTTATGTTGCGTTCGCTAAAGTCTGCACTCGAAACCTCTTAGGAGAGATCGGCATCGTGATACTATCGTGCCCACTGCCTCTTCAACTATACTAGCTAATCCGCCAGGTAGATAGATAACTCTTTATTATACATAATTATACACAATACAAATACACCAACACAACGAAAGTTTGTGTTTGTTACTTCTTCACGCTAAAACCGCTACACCGATTTCGATGAAATTTGGTATGTAGATACTTCAGGTCCCGGAGAACTACATCGGCTACTTTTTTCATCATTATCACCACGCGGGTTGAACCGCGGGGCGCAGCTAGTACATATTTTTGTAGAAATAATCCAGTTGCTTCCAAAATAATCTATATTATTAAACTTTTTCAACACCCTAGCTCGTAAAGTGAGCCTTATTACATAGCTTTAAGGGACATAAATCAAGCGATAACACAAACGTCCCATATAGAATTATCCCTACAAAGTTATATTAATACCTTACTGAAAGTGAAATGCGAACATTCTCAATTCAATAAATAATGAAAGCAATAAATATAACTAAATTAAATGTATACCCCATGAACAACTATAACTGTAAAGTTAAAGTTACAAAATGGTTACTTTCATTAAGTTATAAAGATTGTGAGGCTCTCTTGGAGATACATACTTAAGTTAAATTTTTTTTTTTTACTAAATAATTACAACCCCCCCCCCCCTTTAACTATGTATTACTTTACATGACATCTTTACAAACTATCCACTCACGCGTATCCACACACACACACAAACACACACACACCAAATAATCCAGTTGCTTCCAAAATAATCTATATTATTAAACTTTTTCAACACCCTAGCTCGTAAAGTGAGCCTTATTACATAGCTTTAAGGGACATAAATCAAGCGATAACACAAACGTCCCATATAGAATTATCCCTACAAAGTTATATTAATACCTTACTGAAAGTGAAATGCGAACATTCTCAATTCAATAAATAATGAAAGCAATAAATGTTTGTCTTTTCCTCGCAAATGTGTTGAAAAACGTCGTTAGCTCTGCTCATCACACGCTCGGCTGAATAACGCCCTCGGCTGCGGTAATATACTACAGTGTGACGAGACAATGATGCAATCCCGACAGCGACACTCTTCCTCTCTACGGAAAAACACTTCAGGACAGGCATTTGACCACTATTTCACCTGATGTTAAGTGATGATGCGGTCTACGAGGAATCTTCCTGTTATTCCAATTTCAAAAATAAATTTAATCCTTACCCATTCACCGACCGATATTATACACAAAAGCATTCCAATTGAGCCTCCAGCACCAGTGCGTGATTACCCTTAGCGAATTGATTTGGTGAAAACAAGTATAGTGCATGTAAGCATATCTTAACTCATATTTAAAGCTAGATTTCACCTAACCTATAACTAAATTAAATGTATACCCCATGAACAACTATAACTGTAAAGTTAAAGTTACAAAATGGTTACTTTCATTAAGTTATAAAGATTGTGAGGCTCTCTTGGAGATACATACTTAAGTAAAATTTTTTTTTTTACTAAATAATTACAACCCCCCCCCCCCCCCCCCCTTTAACTATGTATTACTTTACATGACATCTTTACAAACTATCCACTCACGCGTATCCACACACACACACAAACACACACACACCAACACTCACCACACTCACACTGTGTTTTTATATATTACCCATACAGTAAAATAATGAAATAGATCTGGGCAAGAGCGAAATCGCCTATGACAAGTATTTTTTACTTAAAAGGAGATTTCATCCAAGTGAATTCAATGTATTTTTTGTGAACGCAATAAAAACATTTTATTATTATTTATTATTATTATTATATAACAGTGTCATCACAAACAAACAAGACCCATATTGGTATTCTGTTCCCCATTCTAACGAAAGGTGTATAAAATGGGATATTTCAGTCTACCCTAAAATATTTTTATACCACAAAATTCAGCGATTCGTATCAATCTCCATAGTAAATTAAACGTAATAGTTTTCCGAGAATGGTTATGGCACCGGTGTGGTTTAGAACGACAACCATTCAATTTCATATTTTTCGACTGCGGACACTCACATAGATTCGTCATAATGTAAATTTGAGTTTACTAAAACACCTGCAATACATTTTTTTTCTTATTTTAGGATTGACATTGGTGAGTGCAACAGTTGCTTTTGCTACACCCACAAGAGCAAACGCTCTTAAAGATAAGAAGTAGATTACCGAGCGTTATACAAATTTCGACGTTAATTTTAAATAAATAATAATAATATGGGACAGCATTCACACAAGGTCTTCAGGTCCCAAACTAGGCAGAGCCTGTACTATGGTAACCTGTTGACTGATATATATACTTATATACATATACACACCCAGACACAGGTCAAACAGACATGTTCATACACACAAATGTTTGACCTGTCCGGGAATCGAACCCGGGACCAGCGGCTCAGAAGGCAGAGTGCTACCAACTGAGCCAACCGGCCAGTCATCTATTATATTATATTTATTATTATATTTTAAAAGAATACATCCGTATTTTATCATATACTAGCTGACCCGACAGACGTTGTCCTGTCATTGAATTCAAACTGGAATAAAGTACTAATCTTAAACACACACTTATAAGTATCTCATTCCTCTACGAACGATACTAATAATTATTATTTGTATTGTTATATATTTTGATACGATATTTGTAAACGATATTGGCGGTGTGCGATCGGTCTCTTGCTGTCAAACAACTGACAGTTATTTCAAACGTACTCAGCAAAGAGTATAGGTATAAAGTTGGGGCTAAGATTACATTAAAAAAGTTTACGATAAAGTTATTCGTTAAGTTTGTTTAAATTTTCTAAGTATCTGTGCAATTTACTTTTTTTTTTAATGTAAGAACTTTATGAATGAAATCGGTTAAGCCGTTCTCAAGTTATAGGGTGACCAGGTGAAATAGGGGTACTTTTATATATATATATACAGTCGTGGTCAACTAATTAGGGACATTCAAGATAGTGAAGGGCTATAACCGGTTATGTACATATAAATATAAAACCCTATTGATTTCTCAGCACCTATTAATTGCATAATGTGGTCCGATTATTATGCTATAAATGGCTGTAAATAAAAGATTAAATAAATAGAAAAAGTATTTGATATCAAAGATTAAACATGTATTAAATATTAAGGTACAATTCTGTAGTGGACATTTAATTAAGGACAGTAAAGTATAATGAAAAATACAGTTAAACAAAACTTATAATCTGCAGTGTTATAATATCTTTAACAGCTCTATTTTATTACGTGTAAAATCAGTACCCAGTAGCAAAACCTTTGTTAGTAATTACCGCTTGACACCGATGTGGCATAGACATTATCAGTTTCTGACATGTTTTGACAGGAATGTTTACCCATGCCTCACAAAAAGCTTCATGAAGTTCATCCAAATTTGTATTACGATAAGTGGCAACTTTTTTCTTGATTTCGTGCCAAAGGTGCTCAATTGGGTTGAGGTCCGGGCTATTTGCTGGCCAATCTAGCACCGATACAGACTGACTGGTAAGAAACGACTTGACTGAATGGGCGGTATGTTTCGGGTCGTTATCCTGCTGAAACGTCCATATAATAGGGAGATGCTCCTCAGCATAGGGAAGCATAGTTTCTTCCAATATTGCCTTGTATTGATGTTGGTCTAAGTTACCCTGAACTTTCCTCACAGGTCCCACTCCACGTCCAGAAAATGAACCCCACATTTTAATGTTTCCACCGCCATGTTTCACCTGTTTTTTTGTGAATCTTGGATTCATTTCCGCTTTTACAGGACGCCGTACATATTGCCTTCCATCTGAAGAAATCAAATTAACCTTGGTCTCATCAGAGAAAAGTACATGTTGCCATTGGGCGTAGGTCCAATGTCCATATTTACGTGCAAACGCCAAACGAGCATTTCTATGTTCTTTCTTTAACAACGGTACTTTGCGAGCCACTCTTCCGAACAACCCTGCTTCTACCAAACGTCGTCGAACGGTCCTCGCAGATACACCGGCTCTTTCGTTTGCCCCAAACACTTCGTGTTTCATTAAAATAGAGCCTAGAAACGGATCTTTCTTAGCTAACCTGGTTATCATTCTATCTTCTTGCGGAGTCGTTTTTCTCGATCTTTTTGTTCTGGACACATTTAAAGCTGTGTTATAGCGCTTGAAATGTTGCACTGCATTGCATACCATAGTTTTTGAACAATTTAAATGTTGTGCTATCCTTCGGTATGACCAACCACGCTCGACAAACTTCATGATAGTTTTTCGTAGTGTTGGATCGCAACTTTTATTTTTGCCCATTTTTCTTCAAAATAATTATCAAAACTTAAAATAAAAAATCTGGATTGCCGCCAAAACGTCCACGAAACAATAAGAAAAGAAACAAAAAAATATTAAAATTCCAATTTTGAAATTAGAACGCAATACCTCAGTGTCCCTAATTAAATGGCCAGCCAGCATTCTTTGAACAAATAGCACTATGATAATTTATCAGCTATACTGTAAAGAGGTTTAATATTTAAGAAGTTGTTATTGTTTGTATAATCGCGCACATAAATGACTAATTACACTTACATGTAAAAGATATGGAATATTGTTAAGACTCGTTGGAAAATAAAAAAAATATTCACAATTTGGCTTAACTAGAGATTGTCCCTAATTAGTTGACCACGACTGTATATATATATATATATATAGATTAGTTTAAGTAGAATTGCCCCGTTGTTGATAAATAATGGAGTGTAGGGTAGAATAAAATAAATATATACATATTTTACCAATTCCTTTTATTTGCCTTACATCATCGTATTTATATTTACGTAGGTAAGCTAGCGGTTATCACTAAGTGTTCTTATCTATTAGTACGTAAAAATGTATATGATTAGCATTTTCAGTTGATTTTCGATTAAAAATCAAAAGGTTTAAAAAGCTTATAACGTCTAACAAAATAAAAATTTACATGTGTAAATAAATCGTTGTATCCCTTAGGAATGTCGTAATCTAATAAAAAAATATCTAAAAGTTCACAAGAATCGCGCTTACATAAGGAATATACATTTGTTAAACTAAGGGGAATATTATATAAATCCTTGTATATAAATGCTGATATAAAGGAATGCAGAAAACAGGAGGAATGTGCAGTGGAGTATAGGTATATAAAATGTGTAAGTTATGTATATATATGGTCATATACGAACCAGGCCAAATTAGACTATGGCAACAATGAGCTTAATTCCGAAAAAAAATTGAATCCCGAGGATTTTTTTTAGATTCTTGCATTATATCATGAACCAATATACTAAAAGAGAAGACTGACAATCGCCTAAAGAAAATCGTACGCCGGAAAAACCTCATTATTTTAGACTAAATCTAGATGGCGCTACAGGTTTGGAAAATCAACTTTCGATTAAAGAATATAAAACCAGTCGGTACTCGTTCTATGACTACAAAAAAATCCAAACCTGTAGCGCCATCTAGTTTAAGCCTGAAATAATGTTTTTTCCGGCGCGTACGATTTTCTTTAGGCGATTCTCAGTCTTCTTATAGTATATTGGTCCATGCATTATATCATTATCATAAGTTTTTATTCAGTTCGACCGAAATAAAGGAACAAAAGCATCTTTCGTTTCACCAAAGTAGTTGCAGAATGTTGGGCATAGTTTCTTAGTAATTTCTGGTGACTGTATAATTCGAACATACTTACAAATTTCAATACAAGAATGAAAAACTAAATAGTAATATAGGCAAAACAAAAGATGTCAATATTATTAAAACGTTTCGTCTTTCTTTTTTCTTTTCTCAGCTATGTGCGTCCACTGTTGGACGTATGCCTCCACCATATAGGGGGGATTTGCCAATACTCGCCACGCTTGGCAGGCGGGTTGCCACGTTTCGTCTAATTGGGCCTTATTTATAATAGCAGTAAGTATAAAATTTATCACATATACAATTCCACAATTATTGCTAATTCCCACATTACCCACACACAAGCACACCAGTATATTATTTGTATAAACACAACATAAATCTAATGATAAAATAACAAACAAATATGCGTTTGTAAATTAAATAAAAATCTTGGAAGCCTTGTATCATCCAATTTTTATTAAAAAAAAAAAAACTATCAAATAATAAAATGAAATCTCCGAATTCAAACAAATACAGTTTTAAGTACTCATAATTTTTAGTTTAAACGTATAAAATAAAGCACAGAAGCTTGGTAGTCCAATCCTTCATGTATTTTGAACCCGTGATTTGAAAACTCTATTTAAAGCGCGTTCCGAAGTCCTTATGAAAACAAATCTTACGATACACAAAGGGAAATCCTTTATCGGCTTGTGTGTCTCAATGACGATGCAAAAACAACTATATCGATTGAGCTGTAGACTAAGTGCAATAACACATTAAAAAAAAGAATAAGTAGAACAAAACATGTGACGTGAGTTCTCTTGGTGAAAGCAGCCTTTGTCGAAGAATAAAATTACCACATTGAATTTGGACTTAATTGGTGGAATAAGAAAAAAATTGACAGAAAGTCTAAACTAAAAATATTGTCTTCGGATAAGCTAGAGAACGTAAAAGTGTCACCCGCGAATAAAAAGTTGTAACGCGCCCAGCGCGCATCGTCCTCGCATTATAGCTATTGTACCTCTTCTATTTTATTATAATTCAGGTTTTCCCGAGATAAAACAGTGACTATGGAATTAGGACGCTGTTAAAACAAGTTAAATTTCAAAATGGAAAAGGCAATACTTCTGTTCTTTTTGTCTTAATCATTTAAGAGTTAATGTATGCGTCTGTCTATACCTCGCATAACAATATTTTTTAATCTTGCGTATTCTATGTAATATACCTGTATAGTTTTAACCTTCGTGTTTCATTGGTAGAACTCACTGAGCATGTAATCACTCCATAGAACTTACAATATGACAGATAGGTATTGCCAGTTTCGGAAGGCATTTTAAATAGAGTAATGAGGCATTAGACATTTTATATTTTTTCTTAATGTTAATTGTATTTTGTAGGCCGCTAATTATTTCTAAAATAATATCAAAATACGCTTTATTTCACTAATAAGCGCGTACACACAAAATCATTCGTTGTATAAACATATTCATATAAATGTATAAAAAACATTGACACCAGATAATACTAGATATCGTAAGTACTATTAAGTCGGAATATAATTTGTCTTTTATATGTAAATTCAATACTGAATTAATAGCACTTTAGCTAATCGACTTAAGTTTTTATTGTGGCAATTATTTTATATTAAAACTGATTGCTACACTAATACGCGTTACTATATTTTATTAAATAAGTTATTACTTAAATATTAATCTTATAATATGGATATCTAACGCAGACATACCAATAGAGTTTGATTTACGTATTTACTGTAAGAGCATTATCCTCAAAACTAGTTGGTAAACCTTATAAGGAATATTCTAAAGTATGGGCTCTTTTGTGAGATTAAGGGCATTAAGGGTATTATTGAGGTTACAATATAATTAAAATATATTTTGTCAAAGACGCCGGGCCTTACAAGCGGTACATTAAATTAATTACAATTATAATATACATGATAAAATCAAACTCGGACCAACCGATCCCACAAAACAATCCAGTATATAATGTCCAGTTGAAATAGCAAATTGAACCGTAAGAACAAAGAAAAACACAATATTAATGGCAACTAATCACTTCTCTATTATATAAACATAATGAACTTTTTCTTTTGCGCTCAGGGATCAATTTTGTAAAACAAAGCGAGAAAGTGTATCATACAAATAAAGCCAAATAGCAAATGATATGCAACCTTAATGTAAACCAATAGATTTTCAAATTGAATTTAAGCACTCGTTTTGGGTTAAGAGGATTCTATACCCCGTACTTGTCCACACAAAAAGAAAAACCTTTTTTCTACCTTTGAATATTGTCCGATTTCAGTTATTTTTTTATTTCATATAATCTACACATCATTTACTAGGCTTATACATCTTAGTTCTTCTAGTTATTTATTTAATTTTTGCGGTGACACTGGTTATTTAAAATCAATATTTAAAAAAAAAAAAACTTTTTTGAGAAAATAAATGTATAAGCCTAAAATACATCATACTCAAGCGATAGACATCAATAAAAAAAATGTTTGTTACAATTTAGCGGGGGAAAAGCGGTTTGACCCGGAACGTAAATTTTATTGAAAAATGTACCTATAAATCTCACGAGCAGCAACTGTCTCTATCGGTTGCATAGGAGGTTGGGAGGAACGCTGAGATAGCAATACGTTTGCTTAATACCTACAACGCGAAAACAGTGCTGGCATAGAATCCTCTTAGGTAGCTGTAAGCACAGATAGTACACGATTGGACCAAAATCTTATACGACCTAGATTTGTCATGCCCGTTTAAGACAACCCGTCAGATTAAAATTGGACATAGTGCAAACTAGAACCAATCATCAAAAGTTACAGGGTTGGTTATCTATGGCTGCATTCATTAATATCAGTAGAAACTATGTCAAGCAGTATTGGTCTATTTTGGGTATACGAAAATTGACTTGTAGGTTCTTTTAGTACCATAAACTTAACCTTAACCAGTTTTGTGGGTTAGTCCCGGTTTGCAAAACTACGTCCAATTATGTTCGACAAGGCTTTAAATCCGTTCAATTCGTTTAATCCAATCCAGTTAAAATTGGCATCAATCTGGGGAAAATTTTGTACACCTCAAGAAATTTTATAGGACATTAAAATTTTTATCAAAACTCCATAACATCTCGCATCAAAATATGTATGTTTAACGAACGATCCCTCGCACAGACATTGCCTTTAGATTAATGGGCTTCATAAACAAGGTTTTCAAAC
Organism: Apeira syringaria; assembly: GCA_934044485.1. Lineage (NCBI taxonomy): Eukaryota > Metazoa > Arthropoda > Insecta > Lepidoptera > Geometridae > Apeira > Apeira syringaria. The sequence continues at coordinate 5,313,744 of OW203672.1, read as the reverse complement.
TGGGTAAGCATTCACAAGTCACTAGAAAATGGTCTCGCATTATGTACATAACCATTTATATCAAACTGAAATTTTGACAGATTTTGCTTGCCTTTCGATGGACAATGGTCGAAATGTAGGTCGAGCAACATTTGTCCAAAGGATCACTCAGATGTACCCCTGGAGTGACTTATCACCGAGCAGCAATATACATGATTTTAAAAGCGGAAGCGTGAACATATTGCCTATATTTTTTTTATTCATCTTTTACTCTTCCAAATAGGTGGGTCCACGTTAATACGTATTTGATACTTAAACAAATCATATAATTACATGTGAGATATAAATTTAAAAATAATATTACAATATATACCATACACGTCACAAACATTAAATACAAATATAGGCCCGATAATACCAAGACATGGTAATTTTCAGTTAAAAATGACAGATTAAAGATTTTAAATGATGATCATCATCATCATCATCCTAGGAATAAGATGTCCACGGCTGGACATAAATTTCTCCCATCCATTTTCTAAAAATTAGAAAAAGTATATCTTAAATATTTCAAAAAGTAAGAAGTGTTCCCTTTTCAAAGTTAGTCTTATATCTTGTATAAATTTGACTAAGAATTACCATAATCTTGTTGCGACAAAGTTTATATAATGTATAATAATAATGGCTTATTAGTTACAATATTAAATACAATTACACATGTATGGAGTTTCTTAGCCCATAACCCGCTCGTGTCGTGTTGTAATGAGAATATGATTTAGTAGATAATAAATGATTTGGTCAACAAATCACCACCTACACCAAATCACACACCATTTAGGTACCAACATGACTGTAAAACCATTATTCAGTTCTATTACATCAATTCAGTAACAACAAACTGCATTGTATGCATTCTACGCTTCTTTTCTAGTTATTTAATTAACACGCAATTTCGGCATATAAAAAGCGCTTTTTCCATCAAAGCTTATGTTTCTTAATGTTGACGGCGCTTATACTAGTTTTTTTTTTTTACACTCAGACCCCCGCACTAGGGTTCCCTGTATCGCGGGAGGCATGGACACGCACAATCACAACACACAAGAACCGGGACAAACATCTACACTCATCGCACAAATGTTTGCCCCTGCCGGGATTCGAACCACGGTCCCGGAGACACAGAAGTCAATGTCAATGACCACTGCGCCACGGCGAACGTCGATCGTCGTCGATAAAAAAAAGAAGAAAACTCATAGCAACACGACACAAGTACCCTCAAACATGATACATATTAAATCCCCCACTTACGCCTTGACGGGTGCGTCCATGGTGGGGATATAGTCGAGGGCCATGAGACACGCGAACACGGTCATAATCATCTTCGGTTTCCTCTCGGTGATGTCTTCGGGGAGGGCGTATACTCTGGCGCCGCAACGGCGGGCCATAGAGATGGCGTATTTCGCATTGGCTAGGTTCTCCTGTGGACAACGTTTCATTTTTAGGAGCAATCAAATAATCATCATCATCATCATCATCTCAGCCATAGGACGTCCACTGCTGGACGTAGGCCTCCCCCCATTGATTTCCACAAGGACCTGTTGGAAGCGGCCCGCATCCAGCCCTTGCCTGCGATCTTAGTCAGGTCGTCTGTCCACCTGGTCGGTGGCCGTCCTATGCTGCGCTTGCCAGTCCGTGGTCTCCCTTCTAGAACTTTTCGGCCCCAACGGCCATCAGTTCTTCGAGCTATGTGCCCTGCCCATTGCCACACAACAATCAAATAATAACAATGTATAAAACACGGGAATTACTCACGTAATGAGTCAGAGGGTTCCGGCTATATTTTCAACCACATTCAGTGGTCTTTTTCAAGGATCGGTCTCTTTCCCGATTAACCGATAATTGGATGAAAATGACATCGTCACCATCATTAATCATCACCACGCGAGTAAATTATACATATTGTGAGAGGGTTGAATTCGTTAGAGTTAAAAAACAGCCTGATAAGATGTTAAATAGGATCAGAATGCTGTTGAAATAAATATCGGTATCCAGAAAAAAAAGACTATAGCTCGCCCTCATTCACTACAATAAGTAAGTACTAGCTACATAGCTATACAACGTTTGAATTAAAACATAATATTTAAATTGCATAGTATTCAACGGTGACCTTCTGGGGCCCAATCTATGTGCCCTGTTGCCCCCGATTTAATTACTGACCACAATGGTGCCTCCGTTCAGCACCAGATCGTAGTTGATGGATCCTGGTTTGATGGCATCGATCAGGTCAAGCACCACCTTACCGTCAGCCAGCACCTCGTCCTGGAATAAAAACAATTAAAGGTGTTCATTGATGGAAATACACATCAAAACAGTTTTGGATTAATTAAAGTAAAATAAAGATTACTTAACATCAGGTGAGAGAACTACCTAATGCATATAAGTATTATTAAATCGAAAATCTCTTGTACATAATCAAAAAAAATTTATACCAAAAAATGGAACCGTCTTCAACACTCGAAAGTATGAAATAACTTGTTGAAGTCAGTACCATGATAGTTCAAAAGTAACTGATATCAAAATATTGTGCACATGGTACCGACTTCGACAAGTTTCATTTCATACTTTTGTGTGTTGAAGTCGGTTCCATTTTTTAGTAAAAATTTTTTTTTCCTCTTTTTAATGACCTTTGTTACTCATGGGATCAATTGTAATTGTGGTGTAGGTATGTTCACCGATGTCTTCACCCGCTACTATAATATCGTGTAGTATAAGCACGCCTTTTTCAGTTTGTGACTTGTAACTCAAAAAGTGCTCGTCAGATTTTGATGAAATTTAAATGGGACCACACGGGAAGCACCAGCTTTCAAAAAAAAGGAACGATCAAAATCAGTTCACCCAGTCGGAAGTTATGCGGTAACAAACACAAAAAAACATACGGGTCGAATTGAGAACCTCCTCCTTTTTTGAAGTCGGTTAAAAACATTTTGAAGCTAAAATTATTTTGTAGGGAATTAAATAAAATAGGGAATATATTGTACACTTTGATTCCATTTAAAATGCACTTATGTAAAATAATGAGTGAATTATTTGTGGCTTATACTCAGAGAGAGCTGATTATTTTTATATACAGGGTGTCCCAAAAGTCAACGTCCAACCGAAAACCCAAGCTAGGCCTAGTTGTGGGGGCTCTCAAAAAAAAAGAAAAAAAAATCTATCTCATGTAGTTTCGAAATGACAGCCATTTTTCTTAAATTGACACCCTGTGACGAGTTTACGACTACTGGGGCTACAAATGAGCTCTTTTATAATTTTATTTTTGTGTGGAGTAGTCTTAAGTGATGCTCCTACAAATTCCAATTCATCATTTGCACACAACTTCATTGGAATTTCAGAAAATATCCGTTTTATACCGAACCATGACGTGAAAATGACTACATCACTAAACTTTGACAGTCTGTACTGAAAAAAAAATCTACTATGCAATTTCGGCAAGTGCCCTTAAAAGTTGGCGCATTTAATGGGCTTTCCAAAATGGTATAATACTTACTAAATTATTTCTTAGACGACGAGAAAAAAAAAATTAAGAAAGTCGATATTTAGCTTATTATTAGTTAGTCATAAAACTTTCTCAAAATTATTCTAATATCATCTAGGCGTTCTGTAAGGTGTAATTAAAGAAAGAGACGAAGAAAAGTTAGAGCGGGATAGTGACGCTACTAAAAGAAAGAGACGAAGAAATGTTAGAGCGAAAGAAATAGATATAAGAAATAGAAATAATTTAGTAAGTATTATACCATTTTGGAAAGCCCATTAAATGCGCCAACTTTTAAGGGCACTTGCCGAAATTGCATAGTAGATTTTTTTTTCAGTACAGACTGTCAAAGTTTAGTGATGTAGTCATTTTCACGTCATGGTTCGGTATAAAACGGATATTTTCTGAAATTCCAATGAAGTTGTGTGCAAATGATGAATTGGAATTTGTAGGAGCATCACTTAAGACTACTCCACACAAAAATAAAATTATAAAAGAGCTCATTTGTAGCCCCAGTAGTCGTAAACTCGTCACAGGGTGTCAATTTAAGAAAAATGGCTGTCATTTCGAAACTACATGAGATAGATTTTTTTTTCTTTTTTTTTTAGAGCCCCCACAACTAGGCCTAGCTTGGGTTTTCGGTTGGACGTTGACTTTTGGGACACCCTGTATATAAGTGAGATTACTTTTTCACAAAAGTGCCAGACCCCATTGTCGGTCTAGGGTCATCATTCGACTATACTGACAGTATCAAGTGAAATAGTAAACACTGAATCAAAATTCTAGCTCTACCAGTAATTAATTCAGATTACCTGGAAGCTCTTTATAGATGAGGTCTTGCCAGCACTTTGCAGTTTGTTGTTGACCCATTGCACGATCTCCTTCTCTATGATGGGGTTGCCCGTGTTAGCCAGCCGCGTGAGTACTGACAGTGTGTAAGCTCGCATCAATTGCCAGATCAGAGCTAAAATAAATTACAAAAATTAGGCACTTACCCGTTTAGAGAAGTGCTGAAGTGCTCGCAAAGGAGTCTACCAACAGATCAACAGGATTAAGTCACTTATTATGCGGTTACAATATCTACGTGTTATATTTCCAATTAATAAATAGCGCAGTTTTTTTTTTTTTTTTTTTTTTTTTTTTCAACATTCACACAAGGTCTTCAGGTCCCAAACTAGGCAGAGCCTGTACTATGGTAACCTGATGACTGATATACAGGGTGTCCCAAAAGTCAACGTCCAACCGAAAACCCAAGCTAGGCCTAGTTGTGGGAGCTCTCAAAAAAAAAGAAAAAAAAATCTATCTCATGTAGTTTCGAAATGACAGCCATTTTTCTTAAATTGACACCCTGTGACGAGTTTACGACTACTGGGGCTACAAATGAGCTCTTTTATAATTTTATTTTTGTGTGGAGTAGTCTTAAGTGATGCTCCTACAAATTCCAATTCATCATTTGCACACAACTTCATTGGAATTTCAGAAAATATCCGTTTTATACCGAACCATGACGTGAAAATGACTACATCACTAAACTTTGACAGTCTGTACTGAAAAAAAAATCTACTATGCAATTTCGGCAAGTGCCCTTAAAAGTTGGCGCATTTAATGGGCTTTCCAAAATGGTATAATACTTACTAAATTATTTCTTAGACGACGAGAAAAAAAAAATTAAGAAAGTCGATATTTAGCTTATTATTAGTTAGTCATAAAACTTTCTCAAAATTATTCTAATATCATCTAGGCGTTCTGTAAGGTGTAATTAAAGAAAGAGACGAAGAAAAGTTAGAGCGGGATAGTGACGCTACTAAAAGAAAGAGACGAAGAAATGTTAGAGCGGGACGGAGAGTGACGCTACTTGGTGTCAGTGAATCTTTCTACAATGTGTGAGCGAGACGAAATTGACATTTTGGCTAGTGTGGGTGAAACAGATAGCACGCTAATACAACAGCGTGGTATACGTACAATAATTCAGTACGTTTCGTGCCTTCGTTTACTGCGCATCTTTTTGTATTCGTTTGTATTTATTTCGTGCTTACAACCTTGGCTCTGTTTACTGGACTTGATTGCGTGTGACTTGGATTTGTTTTCGAACCGTTTCTGACGAACTTGGCTTTCTCCTGGACTGTTTTTGTAAGAAAATGCCTTTCTTGTACTCTGCAGAGGAATATGCAAACATGCACCTTATTTATGGGGAATGTAGGTGCAATGCTAGAGCTGCAGCTCGACTCTACCGTGAGAGATATCCGAATGCCGAGCCGAATAATTTTTTTTTTCTCGTCGTCTAAGAAATAATTTAGTAAGTATTATACCATTTTGGAAAGCCCATTAAATGCGCCAACTTTTAAGGGCACTTGCCGAAATTGCATAGTAGATTTTTTTTTCAGTACAGACTGTCAAAGTTTAGTGATGTAGTCATTTTCACGTCATGGTTCGGTATAAAACGGATATTTTCTGAAATTCCAATGAAGTTGTGTGCAAATGATGAATTGGAATTTGTAGGAGCATCACTTAAGACTACTCCACACAAAAATAAAATTATAAAAGAGCTCATTTGTAGCCCCAGTAGTCGTAAACTCGTCACAGGGTGTCAATTTAAGAAAAATGGCTGTCATTTCGAAACTACATGAGATAGATTTTTTTTTCTTTTTTTTTTAGAGCCCCCACAACTAGGCCTAGCTTGGGTTTTCGGTTGGACGTTGACTTTTGGGACACCCTGTATATACTTATATACATATACACACCCAGACACAGGTCAAACAGACATGTTCATACACACAAATGTTTGACCTGTCCAGGAATCGAACCCGGGACCAGCGGCTCAGAAGGCAGAGTGCTACCAACTGCGCCAACCGGCCAGTCAAGTTAGCAAACTTAAGTTACTTAGATATAAATAAGATACATTCTAATGTTCCTGGGAAATCTAGTAAATCCAAATTATATTAAAGAAAGTCGTGTTCTTCTTCTTCTTCTTCTTAGCACTTGGATATCCACTGCTGGACATATGCCTCCCCCATATAGGGGGGATTTGCCAATTCTCGCCACGCTTGGCAGTTGGAAAGTCGTGTTAGTTATTATTAATTTTATCCCGAAAAAAGTATAGTTCTCGTGGGATAATTGAGGTCACGGGAAAACCATAATCCTAGTAGCTAGTAAATATATAAATATAATTCCATGTGTTGTGTTGTATGACGGTCGTTATGGCCCTGTGATCATCGACGCTAACTTTGGAACCGCGACTCCGGGTTCGAATTCCGACTGCGGCAAACATTTCTGTGCTGATAACATCTTCGACCACATCGTCACTGACCAGATTCAGATTATTTATTAACCATAATAACATTCGTTATTTTCGGCAAGTCAATACATGTTTATAATTACTTATTAAATTGATTAATTAATAATATATATTTTAAAGACTGGTCCATAATGAAAGTGGAAATATTGACGTCAATTATTTAATTAAATCGATAAGGAGCAAGTGCATTTTTATGACAATTTTAATTCACTGAAAAGACTTTTCTGAAAGTTTGATATCCATGAACTCATCTAATTTATAGAATGCATTACTATTCAAGAAATATTTGATTTCACGTTTGAACTCTTGGTATTTTAATTTAGTTGTAGATTTAGGTAACTTATTGTACATATTTATTTCCGTATATATCTCACTTGATGTATATACATCAAGTGAGATAGTGGTCAAACATATAGATGTTTACTCTTTTTGTGTTTACTGTATAGCAGTAAACAAAAAGAGAACCTCTAAAGATGTAAAAATTATATTTACTTACCGAGGGTGAGCGTAGCATTCCCCTCGTTGATATCAGCGCCTGCGATTCCGACGAGGGAGAACCCAAGCTGCCGTCCGAGCTCCACGGCGTAGTTGCAGTTCTCCAGCCGCTCCATGAACTTGCGCAGTTTGGAGAACTGACGGTGGACCTGACCAAGAATTTACGAAATAATTAAATAGGTTACTACTACTAGTACCATCATGTTTGTACACAATGCGAACTATGCACGCAAGTGACTCAATGATTTAAAATTATTTTTGGCTAACCAAAAAATTTTAATTTACGCAATCTTCCGTCCTTTTAAATATTTGTTTCCTAAGGTCTAAGTACCGACAGGGGATCACATGGCCACCTATTCCTCTACTAATGATTAATGGAGAAGCCATTGTCGTTCAAAACACAAACGCACACGTCACATATAAAATGACAGGTGCCATCGTAGGTACGGTCGCCAAAGAAAGTGGTCTACCAGTTTTGTGTGAAATCACAATAGCAATAAGGTTGAAAACTCAACTATCATAATATTATTGTACCGTAAAGTGTATCTGAGAGGAGGTTCTCAATTCGACCCGAATGTTTTTTTAAAATATAATTTGAAATGATCTTCAACCGTTGGATTGTATACAATGACTGAAATAAAATGGTCCGCATCATAATAATTCTTATATATTATATAGATTTTGTAAACAAAATCAATAATATATTTTAGTTTATATGGATATTATTTGCAATTTTATCAATTAAACATGTTATCATTATTATTACTACCATAATTACATCTTCTCAGCAATTGGACATCCACTGCTGTGCATATGCCTCCCCCATATAGGGGGGATTTGCAAATTCTCGCCACGCTTGGCAGGCGAGTTGGCGAGCGCAGTACGATTTCCGATCGCGCTGCAGCCCACCTCCTGGTACGTGATCCCTTAGCCGACTCTTACGGCACCCGCGGCAAGAGATGGGGGAGTACTATTCTAGGCCGGTACCACCACGGCACACAATTACATAAAAAGGTCAAAAGAGTACACATAAAATTCACTTTTTACACAACCTTTTAAGCCATTGGGCAGTAAATAATTGCGTTTTTGTTACGTTACATTAATCTTTTCAAGCACGCTACATGAGTATGTTACATAAATAATATACCTTTTTCCAGTTAACAATGCCTGGTTTGATGATATCATACAGCTGGAAGATGACGAGTCCGTCTGTCAGGTCGGAGTAGAGCCAGTTCACGTGCGGAGCCACGCCCATTGAGTTCATCCAGTTGCGGTACGCTGCCAAAAACAAATAAAAATAAATAAAAAACTGCAGTAGTTTTCTGGTGGCCTAGTTCCGAAAAATAAAATTATACATATTACACTAAAACACTAATTTCTAAAATTTAAGTAATTATTAGTTGAGTATAGTAGTTAGCCGACTTTTACGGCACCGACGGGAAGAGATGGGGAAGTACTATTCTAGGCCGGTACCACCACGGGCCCTAACTTTCAAATAAAAAAAAGAATCATTAAAACCAGTTCGCCCAGAAAGTTCAGAGGTAACAAGCATAAAAAAAAAAACTAGTCAAATTGAGAACATATTTTTTTGAAGTCGGTTAAATATATAAAAGAAATACTAACTCTTCTCCTCCCTAGTCTCGTCCAGCTGATGGTACTCCTCGGTGTCGTTGGTACGTTGCAGCGCCGGATGCTGGTTGAACAGGTTGGCGACGAACGCCAGGTTGAGCTTGTACACCCCGCCCACCACGTCGGCCGGACTCACGAACGCGCGACAACGGAGCTTCGCCGCTTGTTGTAACATCACTTCGGCGCGCCGGAGGAGGTCGGTTTCCTGACAATTAAAAAAAAAAATACTATACCGGTATTTTGCAAGCGCCGAAAAATTAAGAAATATTTTTAAGTAGTTTCAAGCAAATGTTAAGCACGTGTAAGTAAAGCATATGAGGGAGGCCTATGTCCAGCAGTGGACGTCCTATGGCTGAGATGATGATGATGAAGTAAAGCAGGCTAGCTGTATCGTTATATATATGTAGTTATAGTCACAGTCATTTAATTTGGTAATATTTTGATTACAAGTCAGTGTTTGAATAAATAAAAATAAAAAATCTTAACTTAATTAAAAATTAAAAACTTCATTTTGATTTTTTTTAAATTAAATAATATAAAAAGTATCCAAAGTAAGTCTTGTGTTGTCTCATTTAAAATCTATGAATTACTTGTAGGAATAAAATGCTTTTGAATGTATTTTGAATGCTGAGATATTGGACACAGTGAGGATGTCATTCGGTAACTTATTGTAAACCTGAGGTCCCATCACATGGAAAGTCTTAGCGGTTTTCACCAAGGAGCAAGGTACGCTGGCAAGTTTGCTGGAATTACGAGTATTGTAATTATGAGTATCCCTTCTTCTGGGATATATAGTTCATATACCATTTTTAAATTATTCTGTTCCATGTGTCAAGGAGCAGCGCGCCCTAGTAAAAGCCAATGCATACTCGACTCTGACGCCGGGAGGCCGCGCGCGCTGCTCCCCTCAAACTTAGCAATAAATACGCGAGTCACAAGTACGAGTGCGAGGTGTTATTATTTTCCACCGGATCCTTTGAAGTTTGGCCATCATCCAGCCCACACACAAAACATTCCAAACCAGAGCATCTCTTCTCAATATTTTTTACGAACTTGAGAAGTCTAAAAAAGGGTTAGACTTTTGAAAGACCAACCAAAAATTTATTAGCTTACGGTAAACCCACCTTTGGTTCTTTACAAATAATCTGAACTCACCCTGAGCGCTTCCATGGTGACTCCCGCATCATCAGGTGCTATCTGTTTCAGCAAGTAGGAGTATATCTCAGAATCAGCCACATCCTGTTGGAAGTTGGTGCAGCGTCTCGTTATTCCAGCGGATTGCAGCTGGTGGTTCACCCAGCGGAGCAGGATTGCTTCTGGAGACAAGGCGAGGAGGTCTTCGATACGTTCCTGGAAGGATTAAGAAGGGCATATTAGCGTTAGTTTTGTCAGATGCATTATTCGCTTATTAGAAGCGAGAAGTAATAAAAAAATTATTTGTTATGTCCTGTTTGTTGTATGTATTGCTTCCGGGCTGTTTGGCCGTGGTCTATGTGAAACTTTTGTTCCAGACGTTTCGTCACTCACTGCGGTCGACATCTTCAGTGATCGACGAAACGTCTGGAACACAAGTTTCACATAGACCATGGCCAAACAGCCCGGAAGCAATACATACAACATGCAACGCCGGCCGTGAAAGCCTTAGAGTTTACATATGTCCTGTTTGTTTATATCCTGCTAATAATATTAATGCGAAAGTTTGTGTGTACGTGTGTATGTTTGTTACGTCTTCACGCTCAAACGGCTACACCAATTTCGATGAAATTGGTATGGAGATAGCTTACACCCTGGATTAACATACAGGCTTATTTTCATCATCACCATAATCACTGTTTTTCATCACCACGCGGGTACAATCGCGGGGCGCAGCTAGTCATAATATACGTAATAAATTGTATAGCATTATTTAAAATGTATTAGAGTACTTCTAGAAGATAGCTTTTATCCTAGAAAGCTTTCTATGGCCCCAAAAAAAAGGCTCACGCCTAGTTTGGGGCTGGCTGTTTAATAATTGTTAGATTATAGAAAACTATGGTATGTAAATATTTGTTACTCTTTTTGCTCATAATTTAGAATCAAATTATTTACCAAAATACATTTGTTTATTCTAGTCTAGATTCATAATTTTTTTATTTTTTATTTTTTTTATTAACATTCACACAAGGTCTTCAGGTCCCAAACTAGGCAGAGCCTGTACTATGGTGACCTGATAACTGATATATATTATATACTTATATACATATACACACCCAGACACAGGTCAAACAGACATGTTCATACACACAAATGTTTGACCTGTCCGGGAATCGAACCCGGGACCAGCGGCTCAGAAGGCAGAGTACTACCAACTGCGCCAACCAGCCAGTCAAAATAAATAGTCATAATACCAACTCAAGAGGCTGCTCTCATCTTCAATCCACATCTACATTCATAAATTATGCCAATGGTAATGCCAACAACAAAGGGTGACGTTTTCACAGGAAAAACGGATTTACTAACCAGGACAAGGTGATCTATAAGTAAATGGACAAAATGCGTTAGAGATTTTTCAGGGCCTTTCCAACAGAGGAATGGACCTCCCTATCAGAAAAAGTAGCTTATAATCGTTGATTTTGGTTAATACGGACCAGTAGATAGGGTTATCACCATGCAATTTTGAAGTACAACTGATTAGCAAGCATCGAAGTTCAATCAATAATACATGTCAAATGCTGGAAATGTACTACTTCGCAGGCTTTGACAAAGACTTATAGTTATATTCTTCACGACTTCCTCTTTTTGACCTCTATGAGGACCGTTGAACGTTTAAAGTGGCCTGCGATCAGCTACATACTATAATTTATAACTTTTATTATTTATAACTAGGCTGTCTGTCCTGTCTACTCGATGGATATACTACATTATGTCCATGTTTTCAAACGAAAATTTTCAACCCGACAGGCATACACAATGGAGAACCTGACTTACCTCATCATTAAGCAGCTCAGTCAATCCAGGACAGTGTTCCAACGTGATCTGGTTGAACAGCCCAATCCTGATGATCTGCCAAAGCAGGCCGAGCACTAAGTGTGGCTTCCCTTTGGCCAGATCGTGAGCATCTATGTTGACAATGTTACACCCGATGGCCTGGGAGGATACCAGGGCCAATGTGAGGTTCTCGTGTTTGGTGTAGAGGGTCAGATTCTTCTTGTTGATGGCTCTCTCGTCTATCGTGTCGGGACAAGAGTGGTTAATGACTTTGCTGTAAAATAAATAAATTAGTTTTATAATTTTTTATAACTTATTTGGTCAATAATGCAAGATAAGTTGAAGCATTGACAAATAGAAACGTTTTCACTTTTCGCGCACTTATTTCTTTTTTTTAATACTGTATAGATATCTCTTGTCTATCGTGTCGGGACAAGAGTGGTTAATGACTTTGCTGAAAAATAAATAAATTAGTTTTATAATTTTTTATAACTTATTTGGTCAATAATGCAAGATAAGTTGAAGCATTGACAAATAGAAACGTTTTCACTTTTCGCGCACTTATTTCTTTTTTTTAATACTGTATAGATATCTCTTGTCTATCGTGTCGGGACAAGAGTGGTTAATGACTTTGCTGAAAAATAAATAAATTAGTTTTATAATTTTTTGTAACTTATTTGGTCAATAATGCAAGATAAGTTGAAGCATTGACAAATAGAAACGTTTTCACTTTTCGCGCACTTATTTCTTTTTTTTAATACTGTATAGATATCTCTTGTCTATCGTGTCGGGACAAGAGTGGTTAATGACTTTGCTGAAAAATAAATAAATTAGTTTTATAATTTTTTATAACTTATTTGGTCAATAATGCAAGATAAGTTGAAGCATTGACAAATAGAAACGTTTTCACTTTTCGCGCACTTATTTCTTTTTTTTAATACTGTATAGATATCTCTTGTCTATCGTGTCGGGACAAGAGTGGTTAATGACTTTGCTGAAAAATAAATAAATTAGTTTTATAATTTTTTGTAACTTATTTGGTCAATAATACAAGATAAGTTGAAGCATCAACAAATAGAAACGTTTTCACTTTTCGCGCTCTTTTTTTACATTTTTTTTAAACTGTAAGATCTGTTTGCTGCCGTTTGACCACTATCTCACTTGATGGTCAGTTACGATGTGGTCGAAGATGTTATCACGCTAGACTGCTCAAGGGCTGCTGCCTGAACACACTATGTGTTTGGTGGCACTTTTTCATACTTGAGGACGGTAGCTAGGCAGGCGGGTACTCGAAAGTGCCCTACCACCATGCAAATATTGCAAAGTTCGCACTGTAATTAGTTATGTGTATGTAGTTAGTACTGTTAATTGGTTTTAATTACGATTTAAATATCCGTGTAAATGTACGCACGACACTGGGGGCACGTTTATCTATGATAAAGTGATTTGGAAAATATAGCTAGCCAAAGTGTCTCGTCCTAGCATTTTACTACAGAACCGACATCCTTTGGTTAAATGCAGAAGAGAGGTCAACTCACGCTCTGCTAAAAAATGTTACGTCGCGCGTTTGAGAGAAATAATGTTGCCTCATGAAAATTCAAATTTAATTAATTAGTTTGAGCATGCTACTTCTACATAATATATCTTACACATAAATCAACTATAAGACAATACATACAACGTACATGACGCATAGGGCGTCATAGAGCGCTGTATGACAGCGCTGTCTTGCTCTACTTTAATTGAGAGTTTGGGCCGACGCTGTATGCAACATACCTACATTCATCTAATTAAGCTATGTATTCCGATATTATGTAAAACATTTTCGATTACTGAAAAAATATATCTTAAAGTGGTTCGATTTCCATACAACATATTTTTCAATTTATGTGAAAAGAGTGTATATTTTATACCGGTTAAACTGTGGTTGGTATTGATATTTATTATCTTTATCTTAATACTCAATAGTTTATTGCATTCATATGGCGTTACACGCAGGTCTTAATACATTTTTTTCCAGCGTACATATGACCCTGGTAGGGTATAAAAATGTAGAGCGACCGATTTATTCATTAGTTTTCAAATTTATCATAGAAAAACTCATTCAAGCTGTAATAGCATTTCGTTAAAAGCAATTGTTTTAAATGTGTGATGAATTTCGACTCTTTTTCTTCTTTAATTTTGTCAGGTAATTTGTTGAATATTTTTATGGCCATTAAGTATGGACCAGAACTGCATTGTAAGCTTAGAGCCCGGTAAGACAAGTTTATGTTTAAATCTTTTCGGATAACGTCATGGTTTTCAAAATAGTTAGTTATATATATATAGTTAAGGTAAGTATGGTTAAGGTCTGCTTCAAAATGTTACTATCTGACATGTACTCACACTTACATACTCACACTACATTCGGTTGTGAGTGTATCGGAAACAGTACAAAAGTATCGCGGAGGTTACGAGGTGGACTAGGACGGGGGTAGATAATCAAGAATCAGGTACAGATTCCTATACTAAGATTGGTGCGACATGTTCTTGAGAATACAAGGGTGTACTATGCCTCCGACAAGCTTTTGCGGCAGGAAAAGCCTCTCGAAGGTTTGTCATTCTCACCATAAAATGAGACCATCCTTCAGTTTCTCGTACAACTGCTTGCCCTCGTGGTCGATGGGCAGCAGGTGTTGAAGGTCAGGATCATGCTCTAAATTGCTGTTGATCCATCCAGAGAACGCCATTTGTTCCTCCTGTCGGACCGAATGAGTCGTACCTGAAAATTGGGATATGACAAGTTTAATTTATGAAAGTAATTAATCTATCTGTCTGTGTTTCCCGATACATATAATCCTGGAGTCTTCAAGTCACGAGTGAACCTGTACCTTCTAGGTTTGCGTGCTACATCCTAGACATCATCATCATCATCATCATTCAGACGTCATAACTTAACATCAGGTAAGACAGTTGTCAAACGCAAGCTTATAATAAGTAAAAAAATCTACTACAGTCAAGATTAGCAAAAAATATATTTAATCTTATATATTCTTTATACGATGTTGTTATGAATACTGAGTAATATTCTAATAAAGAGTTAAAACGATTTATTTATACATTTCATTCCTAGAAAATGAAAAGAAAGAAATACATATAAATCTATTTTTAGACGAATTTTAGAGGAAGATTTTTAGAAATGTAGTACGAAAATATGACATACCATCACTGGAAGCTTCGCTCATACCACCCAAATGTTCGAGATTTTCTTTCTTGCTGACGGCTTGTTTGAATGTGCTGGACACCTGTAATATACAAACAATACAATACAATACAAATACACTTTTAGAAACCAAAAATACAAGAATATAAAGAAAATTGCAAACAGTAAAGATGTACACTAGGGAGCTTTATCGCTAAGAGCGGTCATAATCTGTTTCATCATAACTATGGAACATAGTGTGTGACGCGGAATACTCCGCGTTTGTTAGAAATTCATAGCTGATTTTATCTAAAGCTGTGAATGCATCGTTTTATTACCCCATTGTCAAAATCGTCTCTGCCTTTGACTGGCTTTAAGCATTGTTTTTTTACCAGGGGTCCTAAATGTAATTCTCAAATGTATCATTCTAAACTTTTACTTTCTGTTACAATCCTTTTAACTGTGGATACAGACTTTTTATTAGCTTTCGAAGTTTTATTCAGTGATTCAGTTGTATTAAGATAAGATAATATTATAGTAACAAAAAAATAATAATACAGTAAAAGCTCCTTATTTGCGGATCCCTTATTTGCGGTTTCGCTAGTCGCGGGTGAAAAAATTGCGACCCGTTTCCTGTTTTCGCGGATAAATATTTCGCTATTCGCGGATCCTACGAACGGAATCGGCCGAAATGCCTTTAAACATATAGAGTCAGGTGACATTCAAGGGTTGTATGAATCGCATGATGAAGATATATCAGAAACCGACTTAGAAGAAATATCATACCCGCATGTCATTGAAGAAGAGCCTAAAGTACAAGCGCTGAAAAGGCGTCCTTTAACCTGTAACCCTTAGTGAAGGTTTACGCATGGTAAATAATCTGTGTTATTTTTTTATGAAAATTGAACCATCTATGGAAAGAAGTCTTATAACAGGAAACTTCTTATCATCGCTGCCGAAAATCAATCCGAATTTAAGGACCCTTTAAAAGCGGCAAAACTAGAAATTAATATTAAGTTTTTAAACGATTGTCTAAGCCAGATAATAATTAGTAGGTATTGTTTAAAAAAAGAGTTACGTTATGTGATTAAATTCATTTTTGGCATTATTTTTTTCTTTTATTTTGAGTTCTTGGAACGTATCGCCTACATTCCTATACAAATTACCGTTCCGCATCCACGGTTTCTGTATTCGCGGCATATTTACGGAACGTATACTCCGGAATAAAGAGCTTTTACTGTATTATAATATTTTCCTTCATAAAATAATTATAAACATCAAGTTCTATTCTTCTCGCCTATCTCCTTTGACTTGGTTAAACGGTAGAGTAATTTTCTTGAAATTAAATCAGTGATCACAGATATGACATATTCATAAATTGCGAAGAACTGAAAACTTCATGCGCGATTGTACCCCAGGGGCAGAGCGGGACATGCGGGGTGAGCGAGGGGCGAAGTGTGACACTGACTGCGTGGGAGCAAGCGTCGCCGCGTTGCTATGGTTACGCACCGCCCCCCTCGCTTCATACCGTACTTCGATTAAACCCGAAAATGTGTGAGCATAGTTCAACTTACGTGCCGCGGTTTATAGAGACGTGTGTTTATTAAATACAAACAAATCTAAAATATATTTAATTATGTACATAATATGGTTTATTAACATATTAAAATAGAGTAGACTACTTTAACTACTAATCAAAATAGTTCAGTTTATATAAAATAGAATAAGAATAATACTGAGATTATCTTTGAGGGATTGTGCACTACTTATAGTGACTGGAAGAGAAGATAAGTTCTCGTCTGAAGCCGGTAACATGATAGTTCACAAAAGTAACTATAATTTTGCGCATGGTACCGACTTTGATAAGTTATTTGACACTTTTGAGTGTTGAAGTCGGTTGCATTTTTTATGGTAAAAAAATTTTTTTCTCCCTTTTCAGTGATCTTTGCTACTCACGGGATCAATTGTCATTGTGTATGTTCTCCGATATCTTCAACCGCGACTATAATATCGTCGAGGTAAGTGAAGAACTTTTCAGTTATTGGAGTGTAACTAAAAAACCGCTTGTCCGATTTTGATGAAATTTAAATTGGACCACCACGGAAGTATACACTATCAAACAAAAAAAGAATTATTAAAATCGTTTCATAAACGACGAAGGTATCCGCGAACACACATAAAAATCATATATACGGTCGAATTGAATAACCTCCTTTTTTGAAGTCGGTTAAAATATATTGTTATCGATTAAAAATATTTCACGATTCAACAACAATTAAAAAAAGTATTCATTAATATATCAATGAACTTCACGACTATCAGTTTCACAACATACATAACATAACATAAACAAACTGCCGTGACGAAATTAATTTACGTTCACAACAAGACCACAGATTAAACATAGTCACAACCGTTCTAGTGGCGTCATCTATTGACCTTTACGATTATAATTTATTACTTTATTGACTGAGACAGGACTAATCTATTCACATAAACAAACTTAATGGAGGCCCGGGGGCAGATTCAGTGCGATGGGTTCAATAGGCGACACTTAAGCTTATTTAGTAGTTCATATAAATCATTGAGGACTTTCTTTTGAAGCGTGTATTTTTGTAATGTATATCGTGAAAGATTACATTTTTAACCTACTTCAAAAAAGGAGGAGGTTCTCAATTCGACCCGTATGTTTTTTTTTTTCCTTTTTTTATTTGTGTTTGTTACCGCATAACTTCCGACTGCTCCGAAAGCTGGTGCTTCCCGTGTGGTCCCATTTAAATTTCATCAAAATCGAACGAGCACTTTTCAGTTACAAGTCAAAAACTGAAAAATGCGTGCTTATACTACAGGATATTATAGTAGCGGGTGAAGACATCGGTGAACATACCTACACCACAATGACAATTGATCCCATGATGGGATCTTGATGGAAGGGTCAGTCACACAGTCTAAAATATTATGATCACAAAACTTATCTCATATTGTGAGCTTCAGCTGTTCCCGTACTACAGAATACAGGATCTTCCCTAAAGTCCCTAAAGTGTTTTTTTTTCTTTTTAATTAATTTGTTTCTGGACCATGTATAGATAACGTGACCATACGTCCCGCTTTGAGCGGGACAGTCCCTCTTTGAGCGGGACAGTCCCGCTTTCAGGCAGACTGTCCCGGTGTCTCCAGCGAGGTCGACATAGTTCCGCTTTTGCAAACAGTTGAAAAAATTATTTAAAATGTATTTTTCCCGCTCGAAGAGACAACACGAACTGCAACTTTGGGGGAAATAAATTCACGCCACTAATGGGGTTTAGAAAGTCGTGCTTATTTAACTAGGTATTTTGTGTTTAGTGCTTTGATAAATTTGTGTTATTCTGTCTTTTATAATAAAAATCTTGTAAAACACTAATAACTTTTTTTTAAATATATAATTCTGCAAATGTCCCGCACTGGCAAAAAAAATAAATGGTCACGTTATGTATAGACCACATAAAATAAATTGGAAATGGTGAGCCAAATTATTATCTAGGTAATTTACCTAGACATTTATTTGAGCACATATAATGCAGTGTGTGTGAACTTCGCTAGGGTGTTGTTGGTTTAGGGCCAGGTGGCCCCGCAAAAGTAGGCATTTAGCGCTGTCCCGGGCCGAGCGCGAAATACTTGGCGCGGACGCAGCTGTAGTGCATAGTACTAGTATTTTTACTAGTACTCGCATGACCCCGCCAGCGACACAGTATAGAAATAAGCATAAGGATGATTTTATTTTTCTTTAGATATGCATTTTTATATGAGATAGTGCCTTACCTGCTGTGCCTTCAGGTTGGCACATAACTCCTCGAACTCGTTGAGGCTGATGCCGTTCTTGCGCGCGTCTCCGTTCATGCTGCCGTTCACGCCGCGTCCGTGCTTGGCGCCCTTGTCGTAGTACTCGTCTATCATACACCTCACCTGGAAATGTTACAAGTTAACGTTTAAGATAGTAGACAGTAGACAGACGACCTGAATAAGATCGCAGCCAAGAGCTAGGTATCAATTCTACTAGCACAATATCTGCTATCTAGTCATAGATTGTTAATGAATTGTTGTTTTTGCTAGTTTTGCTATTCTACTTGGAGCATAAATTAGAATGGCTACACAGATTTTCTTTCTACCTATAATGCAATCGAGATGCAGTTGTTCTTTTAGCGGAATAGCAAGCTTTATTGCGATAACATTTGAATCGTTGTTGCATTGTTCATGGATTGCTTGTCTTAATAAATAAGAGAATTGGCACCCAGGATGCATCCCGCTTCCAACAGGCCCTTGTGGATCAATGGGGAAGGCCTATGTCCAGTCGTCCCATGGCTGAATGATGATAGAAAATACATGCGGAGCAGTCTTGAGAGACTGCCGATAGAACTGAAAACTACATGGTTTAAAGCTAACATGGAAAGCGTGACGTTGACGCAAGTTTAACGCTTTTTATTCACCCAAAAAGTACCATGATAGTTCAATAGTAACTATTATCAAATTATTCTGCGCATGGTAACGACTTTGACAAGTTGATTCCACTTTTGAGTGTCGGTTCCATTTTTAGATAAAACATTTTTTTCGTCCTTTTCAGTGATCCTTGCTGCTCACGGGATCAATTGTCATTGTGTATGTTCACTGATTTCTCCACCGTAACTATAATGCCATCCACGTATGCGTAGCACTTTTCAGTTATGGGAGTGTAACTCAAAAACCGCTTCACCGATTGTGATGAAATTTAAATGGGAGCACACGGGAAGCACCAGCCTTCAAATAAAAAAAGAATCATCAAAATCGGCTAACGCAGCGTGACAGTCGTTACAATCCCTTTATTTTACTTTACAAAAAAAATGTAGAAATTAGCACAACAAATTTGCGTTAAGCTCAAATAAACTGAGAGTATATAAACCCTCGAGACAAAAATTTTTGACGTGATAACGTTTTATAAATTGATGAATACCAGCAACACTCATGAAAAATAGTAACGTTCCGCGTAACGTTCCACCTGAGTTTTGTATTACATAAAATAATCAAAGTCAAAGTCAGTCATAGTCAAAGTCATAAATGATTACGACGTTATCACGTAAATCTATCGTCCGTAAACCGACTTTACAGACAACCAATTTTTTTTATTTACAATAAGCAGGCGTTTGACCACTATCTCACTGTTAAGTGATAATGCCGTCTACGATGGATCACGTTAATATCATTACTTTAATATTCAATTTACATACGAATAACATTGTACTCATAAAACACAGACATTGAGTTTTAGGAGCCTTGTCTAGATAACAACATAAACTACACAATATGCGTGTACTTTTGGATTTACCGTTAAATTGTCGTGAATATCAAAGGGATTGGATAATTATTATTACGAATCTTATCACATACCTATAAATTTATTAGTTTGATAATTTTATAGATCTATGCGTTGATTACGAATAGCCTTAACCTCTCAACTGCCGCCAACAATTAACTACATGGAATTCCTTTACGTGGTTAATAGAAGTAACATATTGATAAACTTCTGATAAATACGTTTGTTGATTCGTAGTCCGACAATCAATGTTTGAAATATGAAATACTGGTCAATATTTTAACCATTTATCACAATGTTATTAAATCAAACGGGGCT
Organism: Apeira syringaria; assembly: GCA_934044485.1. Classification (NCBI taxonomy): domain Eukaryota; kingdom Metazoa; phylum Arthropoda; class Insecta; order Lepidoptera; family Geometridae; genus Apeira; species Apeira syringaria. The sequence goes on along the minus strand of OW203672.1, from coordinate 5,293,028 downwards.
TGATCGCGAGAAAAACATTTAGTAATTTATTTACCTCGACGTTTCGACCTAGTTCCATTGGTTGCATTGGTTGCAAAAATTACATTTATCACAAATTTAACAATTAGTTAAGTCTAACAAAGTCATATTAAAAGCATTTCACATGTACGTGAACAGACGATCTGACTAAGATCGGAGGAAAGGGCTGGATGCGGCCAGCTTCCATCCGATCCTAGTGGAAATAAATGGGGGGAACATAACAATATGTCCAACAGTGGACGTGTTCTATGGCTGAGATGATGATGTAGTGTGTATAGCTTACCTTCCATTGTGGAATTTTGTAGCCAACGCTGTCTAAAGCATCTTTCAATTCTTTCAAGTCTATGAACCCATTTCCGCTTGTGTCAATCTGAAACAAACAATGGAATACTGTATATAATATAACATGTGTCTGGGTGTGTATATGTATACAAATATGATATTTCTATATATCATTTATATATATCAGTCAACAGGTTACCATAGTACAGGCTCTGCCTAGTTTGGGACCTGAAGACCTTTCAAATCAAATCGTTTATTTGCGAATATAGGTATCACAATAGTTGGTAATTAAATGGTTATAATCAGCTATATTCTGCTATTTGGCGTGCAAATATTAACAAGGTAGGTACATATCTACATACACAGTTTACATTATAAAACTTATCTCTAGAATTAATGTCAAATTTCATTACATGTCCAGTTAGCAGTCATTCTATCGTTTAAATATTCATTTACATTATAATATGCTTTATTTATCAAAAACATTTGTAACTTGATTTTAAATATATGAATATTATTACTTTAATTAATTATAATTTTCGGCAAATGATTAAATATTCGAGGAGCCATACAAAATAATAATATGCTATTATCAAATTGTCTAGTCCTGTTAAATGGAAAGCATATTTTTGTTCTGTGTCGTTTACCTTGTGTGAATGGTAAAAAAAATAGCATATTAAAAGTTAATTCCTACAATAAAGCTTTATTATCTACTTAATGGAACGTAAATAAAAGGAAAGGCGTATGGCAGTATAGTTGAGAGGGAAAAGATGCAGACGTATAATATCCTCGGCTTTCTCAGCCCGAAAATGTTTCTATTTATAATACTGTATAGATCTACAGTTTGACCACTATTTCACTTGATGGTCAGTGACGATGTGGTCGAAGATGTTATCACGCTAGACCTACTGTATAGATCTACAATTTGATCACTATTTCACTTGATGGTCAGTGACGATGTGGTCGAAGATGTTATCACGCTAGACCTACTGTATAGATCTACAATTTGACCACTATTTCACTTGATGGTCAGTGACGATGTGGTCGAAGATGTTATCACGCTAGACCTACTGTATACATCTACAATTTGACCACTATTTCACTTGATGGTCAGTGACGATGTGGTCGAAGATGTTATCACGCTAGACCTACTGTATAGATCTACAATTTGACCACTATTACACTTGATGGTCAGTGACGATATGGTCGAAGATGTTATCACGCTAGACCTAGAATGCTCACTGGCTATCAAGGACTGTTGCCTGAACACACGTGACACAAAAAAATATGTGTTCATTTTACAAACAGTGTTTCTATTGCTTATTCCTTTTTTTAAAGACTAGATGCGCCCCGCGGTTTTAACCACGTTGTGATGATGGCGATGATGGCACAATAAGCCTATGTGTCAATCCAGGGTATAAGCTATCTCCATACAAAAATTCATCCAAATCCATCCAACAGTTTAAGCGTGAAAGAGTAACAAACATCCATCCAAACATTCACATTTATAACGTTAGTGGGATAGATTCGAATACCACTATTATTTTGATAGCATCAATGCATATTTTGCTTTGATATTAACCTAGCGGTTTTTGCATATCTGCCGCAATGAACAGCTGTGATAATTTTCGTCAAGTATCTAAAGCTTTGTACCAAAATTTATTTTTTCTCATAATCATACGCTTCGGTGCTTTACCTACAGGAAACAATGGTATTATAATTATATTTACAATATAATTATAATATTTAATTTACATAAATTAAATATTAAATTATAATTGACGAAAAATGAGGTAGGTATGCAAAAATATAGGTTTACAAGCGATAAAATATCAAATTGGCATGAATGAACTGATAGCGAAATCCGATCCATACTTTTAATATTTAAATTGCAAGTCGTAATGAAGTATACAAATTATAATTACACTAGCAGCGCCCCGCGGGTTCACCCGCATGGGATTACGGTTTTTACGCTACCTCAATAATCCCAAGGGAACTATACCTTTTCCGGGATAAAAGTAGCCTATGTATTATTTCAGAGTCTAACCTATTTCCATACCAAATTTCATAGACATCAGTACAGCCGTTTGAGTGTGAAGGAGTAACAGAGGTTGTTGAATTATTTGCTTATCCCACGGGAATAGCAATTATTTTCGTGATTAAAAGTAGCATATGTGTTAATTTAGGGTCTAAACTACCTCCATACCAAATTTCATCGAAATCGGTGCAGCCGTTTATGCGTGAAGGAGCCACAAACATAATACACACAGAAGCTTTCGTCTTTATAATATTATAGTGGGATTGACACTGGCAGGGTTTAATTGCCGCTGGCAATTTGTTATCAATAGTTCGATCACTTTAGCATCAATGGTCTGTGCACGATTCACTCTCGAAATCGTTATGTGATTGTATCGTAGCACAGCGATATTAACTTTAGGACAAACACTCACGTACATAGTCCAACTCTAACCAGATTTATAATGACGGAAATAATTAAAAAGTTGTAGCAAGACAATCCTCTTAGCAATTGTCAATGAATATAATGCATTTTCTAATAATTTGCAAGCGATAACAGTAAAATTTTTTTCCTATATTATTTTTTATACTAATTGTTGTACGTGTACTAATGCAGACTTAATAAAGTGGAGGTACTATTTGTATTGGTATAAACTCAAAAAAATATGTATTCCACAAAAAAATGGATTGATTGACTCCAAGTATTTAAATAATTTGCAGTAGCGATTGGTGCGTTATTTAATTAATTATTTCAAAACCTTATTTCAAAAAATTCAAATCTTATTTCAAAAAAATTAAAATACTTACATTACCTTCTATTTACATATTCGAAATGTGCAAATTTGTACGGAAGTATCCACAGCTATACACGAAGCGGCGAGATAAAGCTAGGGACGCAACAGTACGACACCCGAACCGGTTATTATTACCTATATCGCGTCTCGCTCTGCATTCCAAAAGCCCTTTTGTTATGTCCATTAAAATATTTAATAAGTTGCCAGAACACATTGTAAACGCGAATAGTGATAACGTATTTTCAAACCAATTAAAAAGTTTGTTGATTAACAAAAGCTATTATTCTATCGAGGAATACCTCAATGACAAATTAATAACGAAAAAAAATTACTAAAAATAATAATAGTTGAAATGGGAAAAATATATATTATTTACGTAACTGACTAATTACAAATGTATGACTATAAAATATTGACACCATAAAATTATAATAAAATATTTGATTTCCTTTACCTTATTGATTAATTATTATTCCAATATTGATTCAGTTTTCTCTGGTGTATGTTATATGTATTCGGTAAAACTGACGCGCCCTCCTCTCTTCTAAAGTTGCTCCCCGACAGGGTCTCTAATGAACTGTATTTTATTGTAATACCACGACACTTGTACTATTAGAGATTGCAATAAAGTTTTGAATTTGAATTTATTTATAATTTACGGTGACGTGACGACCAAAGCCGAGAAGAACATCTAATATTTGTATTTAAAAATTCAGTTGTTTTATTGTTAACTCATATTAAACTACACGAGTTGCACATATCTTTATTGACCTTTGAATAACCTTTTTTCGTTTAACCGTGTCATTTTGAGGTAAGTTTTATTAACAGCTTGATTTCCCTGTTTATTTCAAAAGCAATAATCTGATAAATGATAATAATGCTTAAACATTGTATGTATATTAAGCAGGAAGTAAAGTGACCTTAAGACTCAGTTCACAGGTAAAAAGGTTAAATGTTAAATATATAATTTGGACTGTAGTCAATTTTCGAATAACAAAGGTCTTGCGTTTGACCAGTTTGCAAATAATGGGATATATAAGTTATAGCTAATAAGATTAACGCTAATTTAGAAATAAGTTTACTCATGTTTCAAAACCATACAATTCAGATTATACACTTTAGGAAAAAAATATAAGTCCATAAAACTTGACCCCGATGAGCCATAATATACAAATTTTATATCATAGTATAGTTATCATACTATAGGCTGTATTTCGTTAGTTGGAATATATCAGATATATAAATTAGGCGATTCCTATGCGCGTTCCTTTGGACTGTTCATCGCCGCAATAGTATGACCTGTATTCTAGTACCCAAGATCAGCATTTTAGATTTGACCGAGTTGAGGACGAGAGAGTCGAGGTTGGCCCAGTTTGCCATTTTATTCCCAGGAAATGAGCTATGTCCTTTAGCCCACCTCATCGCCTTGCATTTGCTTGACAAGTCTTATAAAGCTGCGTGTCATTGGGCTAAAGATACTGAGGCTGTGATTATTCACGGGTACATATTATGTGTGACGAAAAATCGAATTTAATCTAAAGATCCGCGTGGGTTATTCCAATAGGTTAAGCATGTTAAAACAACAACGCTACTCACGGTAACGCTGCATTGTTTATTACTTATGTATTTTCAACCTAACAAATTAAATTATTTAATTGTCTTTGGGTAAAATCTGGACAGACGACCTACGATCGCAGGTAAAGCTGGATGCCGGCCACTTCCATCTGGTCCTTCTGGAAATCAATGGGGGAGGCATAGCAGAGGACGTCTTGTGGCTGATATAATGATGACGAAAATCTGGTATGAAACTTGATGTACTCCATGACGCAATATATTTTGAATCCATTTTGACGTGATAACGTTTTATAAATTGATGAATACCAGCAACACTCATGAAAAATAGTAACGTTCCGCGTAACGTTCCACCTGAGTTTTGTATTACATAAAATAATCAAAGTCAAAGTCAAAGTCAGTCAAAGTCAAAGTCATAAATGATAATGACGTTATCACGTAAATCTATCGTCCGTAAACCGACTTTACAGACAACCAATTTTTTTTTAAATACATACTTATATAATATTATATATATTGGCTTATTTTCACGTTGCAAGTACCATGCGGGTGGATTCGCTGGTTGTATCTAGTCTCACTAATATTATAAATGCGAAAGTTTGTAAGTATGAATCTAAGTATGTATGTTTGTTACTTTTTCACGCCTAAACGGCTTAATGGATTAGAATGAAATTTGGTATGGAGATAGCTTATATCCTGGATTAACACATAGGCTTATTTTATTCATCACCATCATCACTGTTTTTCGTCACCACGCATAATAGCGCCAGGCGCAGCTAATGAAACATATAATCAACCATTACACATGTTGCATATGTACATATTATACAGTAAGATCCGTCAAAACAATCTGAACATCGTAATGTTTATCTTCAATCGCCTAGCACTGTATTAGTCACCGATGATTCAATCCATCACGTATCGAATTAATTTTCCGTGATTACAGTTCTAATGTGATAAAGTAAATCGATTATAATGACTCCAATATTAGGCGCAAGTTATTCTGTCGTTTGTATGTTTGTTACTCCTTCACATTGAAACGGCTGACCGGATACGCACGAAATTTGTAATCAAGATAGTTTACACCCTGGAATAACACATTGGCTACTTTTATCCCAGAAAAAATAATACCAAAATATGGAACCGACTTCAACACTTAAAAGTGTGAAATAACTTGTAGAAATCGGTACCATGATAGTTCAAAAGTAACTAATATCAAAATATTGTGCTCATGGTACCGACTTCGACAAGTTATTTCACACTTTTGAGTGTCGAAGTCGAACCGACTTTTTTTTGGTAAAATTTTTTTTTCCTCCCGTGACCTTGCTACTCACGGGATCAATTGTCATTGTGTATGTTATCCGATGTCTTCAACCGCAACTATAATATCGTAGAGGTATGCGAAGCACTTTTCAGTTATTGGAGTGTAACTCAAAAATCGCTTGTCTAATTTTGATGAAATTTAAATGGGACCACGTGGGAAGCACCAGCTTTCAAATAAGAAAAGAACGATCGAAATCGGTTCACTCAGTCGGAAGTTATGCGGTAACAAACATAAAAAAACCATACGGGTTGAATTGAGAACCTCCTCCTTTTTTGAAGTCGGTTAAAAAGTATAATTGCCGTGGGATAATTGAGTATAGAGGGCGAATTTATTGTAATTTCCGCCATAGCATGATTTTAATTCGAAAAACCATAAAACTCACTAAATATTGTGTATATATATAAATATTGTAATGTAACAAACCGACTAGGACTCACGTGGTAAACACTGGAAAATTACTCTCCGACCAGTTTCGAACTTATTTGCAGTTCTTCATCTGGGAGTTATGATCGTGCCAGGCGGCGAGAAAGTATATAAATATCATTCAAAGTTACGATGTCAAGGTCGTCAAAAGGTGAAGTTGCACCACTGCCTTAAGCATAGATTGAAAACTGTGGCATATTATGAGTTGGTCGACCCCGTGGCGGAAGCGTATTGAGCTGATATTTAAAAGAAACCAGTTACATAGCAAAACGTTTAATAACTGTATAGTTATAATGAATCTATCTAAAAGCATTAATTATTGTTAATGACCATACCCGTCTAGTTAACATCGCCGAAATGTAGCACCAAGGTCATTTTATACGGACTATATATTATGTATGAGGATAGTTTGAGGTTGTTTTTTTTAATTGTTGATAGATCTTGCAGTCTAGTTCCCGGCGAAATAGAGCCAAGGTCATATGATATGAGTAACGTCTATAGGACTATATATGTTGTGATAGTTGAGAGTTTTAATATTTTTAAGAGATTTTATTGTGTATCGCATTAACATCATGCTAGGCGGAACTTCTGTTCAAATATTTGAAGGAAAAAATTCGGCTACCAGTGGGACTTGAACCCACTGGCTAATAACATCCCCGCAAGATGTTAATAAGGAGGGAAGTAATTCGGCCCTAGGGGTATGGGCTGCTATAGCTTAGTTGGACAAAGCGACAGGACGGTATTCTGTAGTCGTGGGTTCAAGTCCCACTGGCAGCCGAATTTTTTCCTTCAAATATTTGAACTTTAATATTTTTGTTTCTTTTTTTTCCGCACTCAAACTATTGATAGGCCTGTCAAACCACAGGTCAAAAGGCAGCGTATACCACTTACTACCTTATCGTATCTTATACCAGAAGTGTTGGGTATCAATTCTGCTAAACACATCGCTCATAGATCTTAATGAATTGACGATTTTGATAGTTTTGCTATCCTTTTTTTAAATATTATAAGCTTGCGTTTGTCCACCTCACCACAGGTAAGAACCTGATGTTAAGTGTCGACGCGGTCTGAGATGGAGCACGTAAGTCTAGAAGGTACCTATTCACTGGTGACTTAAAGACACAAAGACTCAGGCAACGAGTTGCATTCCTTGGCAGTACGCACTAATAAAGTTGAAGAAAAAATTGGTTGTCTGTAAAGTCGGTTTACGGACAATAGATTTACGTGATAACGTCATAATCATTTATGACTTTGACTGACTTTGACTTTGAGTTTGACTGACTTTGACTTTGACTGACTTTGACTTTGATTATTTTTATTATATTAGATTATTGAACGTTACGCGGAACGTTACTATTTTTCATGAGTGTTGCTGGTATTCATCAATTTATAAAACGTTATCACGTCAAAAACGTTTAGTAACTTTCTTCTACTTGGAGTATAATTTGTAATGGCTACAAATATCTAATTCCTACCGCAATATAATTACCTACAATGCAACCAAGACGCAATTGTTGTTTGTATATTAGCCGAATACTAATTTTATTTGTGATTACATTTTAATTTCTATTGCATTGTCTATGGATTGCTTGTCTTAATAAATAAGAGAATTGGCACCCTGGTCGTATTTGGGGACATGACAGAATTATCGATATCATCCAGGGTACGTTGCCAGCAGGGCGGACTTGGGACTCTTAGAACGTTTCAGCTATCTATCTATATTATGGGCTTACAATAGCTAGCTGTAGTTTTGTAATCAGCTTGTAGTGGTTTATTGTGATAAAAACATCTCTAAAAAGTCTGCCACTCAAAAACATAAAATTAAAGAATGGAAAGTGCAGAAAAACCTATCAACGCAACGCAGTATGACAAACTACGCTATAAAGAAAAGCCATACCGACGCACGAAATTATTGATAAGAATCAATTACTTATCAACTGCGTCAATCTCAAGGACACCCGTGACAAATATATAAAACATAAACAAATCTCAACAAAAGGCTACTTTCCGAAACTACTGGATTAATTTTAATGAAATTTCGCAGATATGTAACTTTGTCCAACCTAAAACATAAGCTATATTTTATTAACCAACTTCAAAAAAAGGAGGAGGTTTTCAATTCGACCCGTATGTTTTTTTTTTTATTTGTGTTTGTTACCGCATAACTTCCGACAGGGTGAACCGATTTTGATCGTTATTGTTTTTGAAAAGTTGGTGCTTCCCGTGTGGTCCCATTTAAATGTCATCAAAATCGGACGAGTACTTTTTGAGTTACAAGTCAAAAACTGAAAAATGCGTGCTTATACTACACGATATTATAGTAGCGGATGAAGACATCGGTGAACATACCTACACCACAATGACAATTAATCCCATGAGTAACAAAGGTCACTAAAAAGAGTGAATAAAAAATTATTTCATACTTTTGAGTGTTGAAGTCGGTTCCATTTTTTGGTAAAAAAATTTTTTTTAGTTTAATTTTCTTATTGCGATTACAGTATTTTTGTATGAACAATTACCCAAACGTAAGTAAAGTGATTTCAATGAAAGGCTGAGTCACTTTGACATTCTAATCATTATATGATACTATATGACTATATACAACTAGCTGACATGGCAAACGTTGTTCTGCCATAAAAATTTTAAATGGCAGAATAACGTTTGCCATGTCAGCTAGTAGTATACAAATCATGCAAACTGTAAGCGCCAATGATGTTTTACTAAAGATGACGTATATTCATAGTGCGCGGTGCTCAGATTTTGTTCCTTTACGACATAAACATGCTTACTGCGACAGATAATACATGACAAATAATAAAAGGATAGCTATATGTTTACACTTGCGCTTGAAATACGCGTCGCGTCGTAATGAAAATTACTACAATTGACTTAATTTTGCCGCCTCAGTTTCCGCGCGCTTGTGCGACATCTACCACATACATATAAACATATAATATCATTGGTAAGGGCTATCTAATCGTAGCCATTGAGCATTCTAGGTCTAGCGTGATAACATCTTCGACCACATCTTCAATCTGACCATCAAGTGAGATAGTGGTCAAGCGCTAGATCTATACAGTATAAAAAAAAAAAATTTGGCCGTTGTCTCATGTCTTTTGGATTCTACTATAGAATCTTTCGCTCGGCTCTGGATTCAAAATAGCGCCCTCGCCATGAAAATAATATTTTGCTCCCTTGTGGCACAATCAACAATAATTGTAGTATTGTACGCACCTGCTTTTGAGGGAGCTTCGTTATATATGTGTAATAAATATACACATTAATTTTACCGATAACAATTATTTATAAATAGATCTTAGAAATAAATTTTGAGAAAAGTTACTTTTATGAAATAAAGAACTCCCGAAATTAAGATGCGCTTAATTTAAAATTATCAAGTTAGTTCGATAGCATATAAAAGTGCTCACGTGCTTACATTTTACATGAAGATTTCTACAAAATAAGTTAGTCGCGTCGCGGTTTCTTAGAAGTTGATGTTGGATAACTGTTTTAAGGTGACTAACACCTAAGTGTCTACACTAAAAGGTTTTATCTCAAAACAATACAAATCCATTTAATTAAAATTAATATGTACATTGAAAAGTCAATAAAATCAAAGTTATCGACTTCCTTACTGTAAGAGGAAAAGGTTTTAACATAAATAACTACATATATTTTAATTCTACTGTGCGTGTGTATGTCACTGAACTCCTCCTAAACGGCTGGACTGATTTGAATGAATTTTATTGTATGCGTTTGGGTGGGGCCATAGATGGTTCGGTTCACAAAAAAAAATCTACCTGGCGCTGCATGCTGGACGCCTGTCGGGTCTTCTAGTAATATATTAATTTTTGAGTGACAATGGTCAGAACTAGTTAAATAATTAAATTAAGTAATAGTTACTATATATTTATATGATAACTATTACTTAATATAGTTATCATATTAATAAGTTAACGCGGAATATGATTTTCCCGAAGGACGGAAGGTCGAAGGAAAAAGACTCGCATCCCGTCACCTACCCGTTGATCAGACCCGTCCCAGGGTATTGCCCACACTGGCCTCTCTGTTACAACCGCCACCGTACGGGATGGAAAAATATTGTAAATAAATCTATATGAAGATTACGAATGCATGCCATGGACACGACGTTCAGTTGTTCAGTTCAGTATTGTAATGATATATGCGATCAAGAAGAGCATTTTTAAATACATCTTTGATTTTGTATCTGAATATATTCTTATCTGCGTCACTTTTGCCAAATTTCACCCCAACCCGTTCGGTGGTTTGATCTGAGTATTTAACCAACTTCAAAAAAGGACGAAGTTATAAGTTCGACTGTATGTATTTGTTTTTCTCTTTTTTATGACTTTGCTGTACTTACATTCCTGTCTGAATCTAATCTATATTTGCAAGCCAATAATTTATGAATACGAGAGTCTACATGCTTGTTTTCATTAGATCTTTGTTTCAAATAAATAAATTTAAATATATCACGGTCACGGCATCACGCGTGAACGGCTTGACCAATTTAGATAAAATTTGGTATAAAGATAGACGGGACCTCGGAGAAGGAGATAGGCTAGGCTTTTTGTCCTGGACAAAGTATGTTTCCCGTGGGATAACTGAGCTAGCACGAAAAACGTAACGCACGCAAGTGAAATCGCGAGGCGCAGGAAGTGACATATAAATATCCAACTAAATGGTATAACTTGATGCCCGCTCTATCCTTCCGTGTAATATTTATTCTAAGAGACAGAAGTAGGAACATTTGATTATAGCGGTGAGTCAGTATGGGTGAATCAGAGGCGGACAACAGTTTGTTTATATAACATCCTTTGTCATGTACAGCATGCTTTCAACTGCTATGGTAATTTTGTCATTGGAAACGCAGTTTACATATAATAATATACGATGACTTGTATACTATAAAGAACTCTTTACTCGGTTGAATCGTAACAGTGACCATGGGCGCATTGAATTTTTAACAATTCAAGTGAAATATATCTTCTTCTCAGCTATTGAACATCCACTGCTGGACATATGCCTCCCCAATATAGGGTGATTTGCTAATTCTCGCCACGCTTGGCAGGCGGGTTGGCGAGCGCGGTATGATCTCCGATCTTCAGAAGGCGCTGCTGCCCAACTTTTTTTTTTTTTTTTTACATATTATAAGTTTGCGTTTGACAACTGTCTCACCTGATGTTAGGATTTAGCACGCAAACCTAGAAGGTACCTATTCACTCGCGACTTGAAGACTCCAGGATTGTACATATCGGGAAACACAGACTCGGGCAACGAGTTCCATTCCTTCTGGTACGTGACCCTTTAGCCGATTCTTACGGCACCCACGGGTAGAGATGGGGGGTACTATTCCAGGCCGGTACCACCACGGCATTGTGAAATAGATATAACATAAAAATTCATGAAAATAATCTAATCTAGTTAGGCTATGAAAAAAACGTCGATAAACAAAGGTTATCGTATCGTTTATCGATTTATGAATGTCGTGAACTTGCCAACATGCATTGCCATTCCAGTAGTCCGTTTGCACTTTTTGCATTGACACGTAAGCAATCAACGACGTATTGGGCAATGATGTTTTACTAAAGATGACGTATATTCATACTGCGCGGTGCTCAGATTGTGTTCCTTTACGACATAAACATGCTTACTGCGACAGATAATACGGTACAAATAATATAGAAAAGGTGAGCTATATGTTTAGACTTGCGCTTGAAATACGCGTCGCAATGAAAATTACTACAATTGACTTAATTTTGCCGCCTCAGTTTCCGCGCGCTTGTGCGACATCTACCTCATATAAACATATAATATCATTGCTATTGGGTAACACAGTTATATTGTAAAGGACTGATTAAAGTGACAAATCTAGGACACTTGTGACGTTTTAATGGGCTAACATTTAAGGAAACCAACACGATAAAATACAAATACAGTGTTTCTCATACACAAAAACACATAGGGCGATAGATGTTTTACCAGGAGTAAAAAGTACTCTTGGTAAAACATCAATCGCCGGAGTTATTGTCATTACTATGTCTCATATCCCAAAAGCATAACATGCAACAAAAATGTGGTAGGTAAGCTGGTGTGATGTATGAGAATTAACTATATGTAAATTATATTTATTAACATTCACACACGGTCTTCAGGTCCCAAACTAGGCAGAGCCTGTGCTATGGTAACCTGATGACTGATATATATACACAAATGTTTGACCTGTCCGGGAATCGAACCCGGGACCAGCGGCTCAGAAGGCAGAGTGCTACCAACTGCGCCAACCGGCCAATTATTTAGTGACTGCTTAGTTTATAGCTGTAATAGCAATAGAAATTCACCACTCTATCCCAGATAGAATGTTACAAAGGCGAAAGTTCGTATGTATATATATATATATATATATATATATATATATATATATATATATATATACATACGAACTTTCGCCTATATATATATTCTTCCGCCTTATATATATATATATATATATATATATATATATATATACTCGTATGTTTGTTACTCCTTCCCGCTCAAACAGCTACACCGATTTCGATTAAATTTGATATGAACATAGTTTAGATGGACATAGGCTACTTTTCATCCCAAAATGCTTTTCACAGAGGATACGCATATAATTAAAAAATTGAAGCTTGAATCAAGGAGTAACAGTAGCTTTTGAATTATGCAGCATCCATTGCGATGAAATTTGGTATGAAGATAGTTTAGACACTGGAATAACACATAGGCTACTTTTATCCCGGAAAAAGTATAGTTCCCGTGGGATAACTGAGGTAGCGGGAAAACCGTAATCCACGCGGGTGAAACTGCGGGGCGCTACTAGTTATTCATATACAATTTCTCTTTAGCTTTTTTCTGAATCGAACGGAGCAATCTCAAATTAAAAGGTGGATACAGACGACCTAAATTAAATCACATGGGCACACTGGATTGAGGCCCCTTCCCACCAATCCTTGTAGAGTTCTATGGCCTATGTCCAGCAGTGGACATCATAATATGTCTGAAATTATGGTGATGGCTAAGTCCTCGAATGCTAATCGATCGTTATACGCAGTTTCTATCGAAGCCTTAACAAAAATAAATCATAATCGATCGCTAACAACCTTAATTTGGGGCAAGCTTAATAATATGATTAGAATGGATTTCACCTGTCCACGGCCGCAAATAACTGACTTTGTAGAATTCCTTTAACCAAATGTACCATAGACACTATTGCGAGCCGCAGAATTAACTATGTACTAGACAGTTAGTATTCCACATAGGTAGTAACTAAAGGCACCAAAGTCGGGGTTATCGAACTCTGCGATGGTAAGACGATTAGGGGACCAATGACCTGGACGTCGCGTTTGATCGAATGCCACTTTTGGTAGCCGGGTTCGATGCATTGTCATGTAAGCAGCGGATTAAACTAGTCAGTGGGGATAAGCTAGCGATGAGCCGTCTAAGACTTCCACGACGAAAAGGTTTTCTACTCATAATTCCATGTCAAATCTTTATTTATTTGAAACTAGCTGCGCCCCGCGGTTTCACCCGCGTGCACTACGTTTTTCCCGCTGACTCAGTTATCCCACGGGAACCATACTTCTTCCAGGACAAAAAGTAGCCTATGTCCTTCTCCAAAGTCCCATGTATCTTTATACCAAATTTTATCTAAATCGGTCAAGCCGTTTTCATGTTATGTCGTGACAACGGAAAACGGGTTTCATTTTTATATATATAGATGTACCTACATAATGACATATAATCCCACTAATATTATAAATTTCAAAGTTACGATGGATGGATGGATGTTTGTTACTCAATCACGCCAGAATGGCCGAACGGATTTCGATGAAATTTGGTATGGAGATAGCTTATACCCTGAATTAACAGATATTTTCATCGTCACCATCATCACTGTTTGTCATCACCACGAGGGTAAAACCGCTGGGCGCAGCTAGTATATAATATAATCTATAGGAATTAGTTAACCAGCTGTCACTCTGTAGCGCGCTCGCTGTAAAAATGCGTTTGACAGTTTGCTTTATTTATACATCTTGTGCCTACAATTTTAATGTAACATAATATACTTAAAATACGTTACATTAAAACTGTAGGTAGGTATACATAATATACAATTATTCTTTATTGCACTTTGCCATAAATGTACTTATAAATTATTACAAAATTACTCTAACCTTAGATAGTACAATGAGTGTCTTATCGTTTAAAGCTATTTCCAGACAACCTTTGGATGGACAGTGTAATAAAGAATAGAAGTAAAAATATATCTGATTGCGTAATATTGTCTGGGCGTTTAAGTATCTAAAAACATATTTTACTTATGCCATATATCTTTTTAATTAAATATATAAGTATCATTTCAAATAAAAAAATCTAAAATAATATATACGACGGAGTTCTGAAAAAATCGGTAAAATAAACTCTTCAAAGATCCAGAGCCCTGTCAAAAGAAATGTATATGTGAGCACTTTTTACTCTAAAACAGCAGTCGGCAACATTTTCAGGCTAGAAGAGCCAAAAGTTACAATTCACCAAACTTTCCAGCCGTTAAAGAGGCAAGGCCTGTAAGAAAGGCATAGTACAATGATACAGGAAAAATGGATCATTGTATGATATATTTTTTTTTAAAAAGATTACTTTGTCTCTGGTCATTATTATGGAACTAGGAGCCACAACTGACTTTGGAAAGACGAGCTCGCAAGCCGCAGGTTGTCGATCCCTGCTCTAAGCAAGTGACACAATCCGAATCCTTAGTAAGTCCTAAATTAGGAACTAACATGGGTAATGCAAATGGACTGGCCGGTAGGCGCAGTTGGTAGCACTATATATAATATATAGGTATATATAGGTAATATATGGTATATATAATAGTGACAACCATAATATAGCGGACGTACTAAAACTAAGTTAGTACAAAATTGAGAGCTAAACTAAGTACGTACGTAACTAATGAAGCAGTTTCTCTATATATTATGCCACAACAAAAGAGAGTATCCAACAAGTTGCCACAGAATACCTCATACACTCTGAGACCACATTCTTGCGATTGATTAATGTATTTTTTACCATTAAAGGTAAAACGTCGCGTGATAATGTCTAATTAGCAGAATTGAACGCATGCGGAGACTTCAGAATGATCATAATTCGCATAATTGGTTTAATTCACGCTAGTAGACAATTGTATTATAGATGTTATCAATAGGGAATCGTGCGCACATTGCTACTACAAGTCATCGTAAATGTAGACATATTCATGGACAAAGCGCTTCGGTTTCACAAACATGGCCGGATTCTGAGTTTTCCTATAGATGCAATCTGAGGACTTGAAGTCACGAGTGAATAGGTCTTCAATCTTCTGGACTGGGGTGATTCACCGTAGACCATAGAAACATCACTTTGCACCAGGTAAGGAGAGGTCAAAAGATAACATCTACTAAAAAAGACTAGCGCCAAAAAAAAACTATACTTTGATGCAATCTGAATTTCCGGAGGTACCAATGTGTTCTGCTATTTGCAACGCCGCGCCGTCAGAGCAAAGCTGCAAAACAAATGACATACGTCCAATCGTTGATTATAGAGTCGCGCAATTCAATTGTTAATTTCGTGTAATGGTTGCCTTGGCAATGAAACTTATATGATATCTGAAGTGGCCATCCTATACTACCTGTAGAGATGTTGTCGCTTTTTTATTGCAAAAGTCCTACAGTTCGTATATTTACCAGATAAATATCCGTGTTTGATCTTTCGGATGCGCGCTCACGTACATTTTGGCACTGACCGGACCGCACGCATGGGCAATGCAATGCTCATTCATTTACTCGCAGTCCAAAGACCGCAAACTACTAGTAATGGGACGACCCGTGTGAGGGCTGTGGATAGTTCTGTTGCGGCCAAGGGCGTAATGAGTATTCGACGAGACCGATACTACGTACTTAGAAACCCTGTGACCCTAGTATCTAATCTCCAGCACAATCGTTGCACAGCCTTATCTCATTGTAAATTAATTGAACACACAGGAACTGTCATTTGTCAATACAACACTGGCACAGAAAATTGTTAGTTTATGCGTGCGGTAGTTGCGTTATTCAATTATTTGTAAGACAACCACACGAACACTGATGAAAGTTCTTTGTGCTACAGACACCATGGGCTTGAGCATGAATTGCTAAAATCTTAGATTAGTCGTATGTCGTGTCAAAGCGTAAAACAATTGAACTATGTAAAAACTGGCATTTTTCTAGTATAGCTGTGACACAGAATAGGTTGCAAGGGGATCCAGTGCCATTACGTTGCTAGTAGCATTTCAGACACCATCAATTCGTGCTATAGAAGAATAAACCGCGTCAGTATTGTATTTGCATGCAAATAGCAGTGTCAAGGTAGAGACATCATTAGAATGAGCGCGATTTAAGTAAACGTTATAACAACCAGATGTTGTCGCTTTTAATGATGGCCTAGAAAAACATCTTGCTGAATACGTGCTACTGTTACACGAACTAAACACGTTTTAGTCTAGGTATCAATAATGCAAAAAACTATCTTCATATAGTAACCCTGACACAACAATTTATAGAAGGACTAGAAAAGTATATCTCATTGTTGTTACGTTACTATTTCATTGCTAGCTGCTAAATCGATTTCCGGCAGGGGCAAACATTTGTGCGATGAGTGTAGATGTTTGTGTGGTGTGATTGTGTGTGTCCATGCCTCCCGCGACACAGGGAATCCTAGTGCGGGGGTCTAAGTGTAATAAAATTACACCACGGCGCCACTCCACAGTCTTCGATGATTTAACTCAGCCAGACTGCAGAATATGGAATACGGGAAGATTTTACAGAACAAAGAAGAAGTTGAACAAATTGTCTCAAAATAAATATATGAGTATGTACATAATTATGATGATTGAACTTTTGAACCGGTCAAAATTAGCAGCTCGATTCTCCGCGTCTCAATGAATAATCTCGATTGTCCGCGTACAAAAAATATTTTGTTTCAATATTTGTATCTAAACCATCTACCGGCTTACCGTCAACCAACAATAACTTTCAAATCCAAGAGTCAGTAGACCTGAATATTTCATATGAATATCAGCTAGATACGCCCACGCGTTCCTGAGAAAAAAGGTCTTGACAGACAGACAGACAGATATACGGACAACAAAGTGATCCTATAAGCCTTATATAGAAAAAGTACCTTAAAAAGAAAAAACGGAACCCTTATAGTATAAGGGTTCCGTTTTTCCATTTGAGGTACCTAAACAGAACCCTAAAAAAATTTGACATTGGTCACTGGACACATGTTTTGCACCAAGAATTTTCTTTTTCATCTGGAGAAATGTACTTACTTATTTGACTACAGGTTTATTATAACGTGGCTACAATAAATTGCACTCAATGTGCACTTGTAAACGTCTGCCTCACTAGCAAGCATGTAAGGCATAAGTTTACTAATATGCACAGCTAGACATAACAAAAACCGATAAAATCCCATGAGTCAGCGAACCGCGTTTAATATACCTCTTTACAGCCCCGGTTACGAAGTCCCATAAAAGGTTTCCAAGTTCAAGCTTATATACGTGGCAGTACATATTTTATGCCCTAACAACATGCGTGCCCAACCCACGAAAGAGAGAGAGATATAGGCTCTCTTCCATGGCCCAACCAAAGCACAAGTGAGGATCATATGATGTTTTACTAAAGATGACGTATATTCATACTGCGCGGTGCTCAGATTTTGTTCCTTTACGACATAAACATGCTTACTGCGACAGATAATACGGTACAAATAATATAGAAAAGGATAGCTATATGTTTAGACTTGCGCTTGAAATACGCGTCGCAATGAAAATTACTACAATTTACTTCGTTTTGACGCCTCAGTTTCCGCGCGCTTGTGCGACATCTACCTCATATAAACATATAATATCATTGAGTTGAAGTCATTATATCGTTTTATTTACAGATATTATATAAAATCAATAACAGTTGTTTCGACATTCATAAATCTTGACATTGTTAATATTTGATAACATCTTCGACCACATCGCCACTGACCATCGAGTGAGATAGTGAACAAACGCTAGATCTACAAAGTATTAAAAAAACAACAAAATTAGGTATGTATTAAATGGGGATGTCGCGAAGTTCTTGAAGCAAAAGTCTTAGCCATGGGTTTATGTACCGAACTGTACCATTACCACATATCATTATGTTAACAATATGTTCACACCACAACTTATTTTATTTTCTTATCGCGTCTTGGCTGAAAATCAGCGCTTATTGTCTGCCGACAGTCAGGTCAATGCTGAGTCAAGTCCATCATACAATTCTCCTGCTACGCACCTTCTATGTCCTGTTTCAACCTTTTCTTTTTCTTTTTTTGGAATCAATTGTATATTATTGAATCATTGGTGTATTCGGTGTTGAATAAATGTATTTCTTTCATTCTTTCTTTCTAGATCATATACTCAATGGCCATTACAGATGGTTGTATAATAGGTAATGAAATTGATACCTGCGAGCAACGGTAATAAAAAATGCATTGGCATACATTATTATAATCTAACAAACCTACTAGGACTCAAGTGGTAAATACTGGAACATTACTCTCCGACCAGTTTCGAACTGATTTGCAGTTCTTCATCTGGGAGTTATGATCGTGCCAAGCGGCGGGCGCGAGCCTCAGCACGTAACTCTACATACATAATCTGTGTATTTACGGCCAAATACGTTATTGGTTCAATTCAGCCTCACTCAACACAACCATTGCTCAAACTATTTCTGTCATCTATGTCAGATAGGGCACCGGAAATTCGTAAGTGGACAGTCGTACGAGGAATCGACCTCCGTTACCGTTATTACGTCTTTATTATAATACAGCAATATATAATCGGACCGGTTTGGTAATGGTACTTTAATGGACAACCAGGGAACTCATCGGAACGTCTGTTAATATGTTTTATTGGACTGCCTCATAAAATTAAACGTGTCATCGAAATTTTATCTACTCAATTTTCGGGGGGTAGGTTTTTAAGACACAATTTATAGACCCCTAATATTTATTTATTTATCACACTTAGACCCCCGCACTAAGATTCCCTGTGTCGCGGGAGGCTTGGACACACACAATCACACCACACAAACACTCAAGACCCGAGACAAACATCGTAACTCATCGCACAATTGTTTGCCCCTGTCGGGAATCGAACCCAGGGTCCCGGAGACACAAAAGTCATGTCACTGACACTGACTACTGCGCCACGGCAGGAGTGATATACTTAGTAATATTTACATATTACTGAGTATATCACTGACGGTCGCCGTGGCGGTCAGTGTCAGTGCAAATAGATTTGACAACGAAACTCATACGATCAGCGATATAAAACTTAAATTTGTGAACGAATCTATGTATTAAACTGTATACAGTAGAGCCTTGATAATCCGAACTAGCAAAAACTAACCCCTGTTCGGACTCACGAAGCGTTCGGATTATAGTATGTAAGGAGAAAAAAAACCATTTTTATTCTTAAAATAGTGTTTAATTATATACATAGTTTAAGAGGTACAGTAAGCAACGAGCTGGGCTTTACATATTGACCTTGGGAACGCTCTTATTACAAGCAGCGTAAGGACTACAGTCGTAATGCAAATAAAAAGCCCGGCTCGTTGCTTACCGTACATTTACATAATAATTAGGTACCATAAAATACGTAAGGTGTAAATTGTCTATTTAGTCATAAACTGATCTATTTTAGTTTGGCGAGTCCTGTTGATGGACCAGAAAAAAGCTTTGTCCCTCAAGTTACGTAGCATCATCTTTTCCGATAAGGACAGGTCATTTTCTTCAGCCCACTCCAAGCAAGTGTTCAAAGATGATATGGCTTGTGAATGAGTAATTTTCTTGACATTTGAAGCAAAATAATCTTCAGCTAAAGACTCGTCATTCTCTTGCGTTATTTGGGTTATGATCTCATCATCAGTTATAGGATCTGTGCAATTCTCCTCTTCACTCATGGACGAGAAAGTGGAAATGGTTTCTTCTGTATAACCACGATTACGTAAAAGACTGAGCGGGAGATCGTCTTCTACGTCGAAGTCATCATTTTCTTCTGATCTATCTTCTGTTGAATTTATTTTTTCAGGCCAAAGAGGCTTCCAAGATTTTTCGATAAGAGACGATGATACATGATCCCAACATTGCGCTAGCGAAAAAATGGCGTCTTTAATTGTGACGCTTTTTATAACATCATGCAAGGTTAAAGCCTCATCGGCTTCTTGCTGCACGAAAATTTGAATCAGGAGTTTCTTTTTGTAATTTATCTTGACATTTTGGATTACGTTTTGATCCATAGGTTGGATCAAAGGCGTACAATTTGGAGGCATGTACAGTACAGAGAAGTTGCCGTCTTCTGTTGTCAAATCTTCAGCATTTGGATGTCCAGGGGCATTGTCTAAGAGTAGCAATGCTTTTTGTGGCAGTCCCATTTTTTTTAAATGGCGTTTGACTTCAGGAACAAAATGGCCTCTAAACCACTCGAGAAAAATATCTCTGGTTACCCAAGCACGCCTCTGCCCTTCATAATGCACTGGTAATTTTACAGATCCAAAAGATCTTGGCTTTTTTGCCTTCCCCACAACTAGCAATGGTAATTTGTGATTCCCTGTAGAGTTTGCGCAAGGCATGAAAGTTATTCGCTCTTTAGACACTTTCGACCCAGGAGCGCTAGTTTCAGCAGAAGAGGCTAAAGTTTTGTCCGGCAGAACCTTCCAAAACAATCCTGATTCGTCGGCATTGTAAATTTGTTCAGGGCAAAGGTTCTTTTCTTTTATCTCGTTTAGGAATTTTTCTTGGAATGGTTGAACAGCTTCCGTATTGCTAGAGACTTTCTCAACTGACACTTTCAGCTGACGTATGCCATGACGTTTTTTAAAATTATCAAGCCATCCTCTACTTGCAGAAAAATCCGAACATGTTAGTTTTTTATGGAAGAATCTCGCTTTTTCCATTACGACCTCACCAGACAATGGAATGTGAATGGTTGAACAGCTTCCGTATTGCTAGAGACTTTCTCACCTGACACTTTCAGCTGACGTATGCCATGACGTTTTTTAAAATTATCAAGCCGTCCTCTACTTGCAGAAAAATCCGAACCTGTTAGTTTTTTATGGAAGAATCTCGCTTTTTCCATTACGACCTCACCAGACAATGGAGTGTGGCGTCGTCTTTGTTCTAAAAACCATGTGAACAGTGCTTCTTCTAGCACTGGATTCTCTGGTAATTTTAGAGTTTTTCTGAACCCTGGTCCTTTCTCAGTTTTAGCTATAAAAGATCTCAATTTTTGCTCATTTTTCTTGAGGTCTGTAATTGTTGATTTTCCAACGCCATACTTACAAGCAAGAGAAGTTGCCGACACTCCGTCCTTTAAACTGTCTAGTATGGTGCACTTTTCGGCTATAGTCAAAGTTTTATGTTTGCGTTTTGGTGTTGGAACCATCTTTATAACCTCAAAAAACACGCCGCGCACGAGTACAGAGCAGAAAAACGTGGAATGGACGCGCAACGTGGCAGTCGTAACTGCAGACTAATTAATAAACAACATAGCAGCGAGGCGAAGGCGAGGAAGTGGGGTGGGGTATGCAGTTCGGATTATAGCGACGTTCGGATTAGCCTGAGTACGGATTATCGAGGCTCTACTGTAGTTTAATACATAGTTTCGTTGACAAATCGTCAAAGTTTTATATCGCTGATTACAGTCCTTAGATATCGTCAGTCATACTGATCATCGGGTTACTCAGGACAGTCGATTCCGATCGTACATTGTGATTTTGATCGACTTCGCACAGATTGATACTCTTGAATGCAACACTGGCACACGATTGGAATCGAGTTCGATGGAATTTGAAATAAATAAAAAATGAAGTTAAATGTGGTTGGAACTGATTCGGATTAGATTGACATGAAACTGAGTTCAAGAGTAAGCCAGCAGAAACGTATGGAGGAAAAGACCCCGGTCTGACATGATTTTCGTCATGTCCATCCATGGTCACAACGACGGGTTTATTATTTATCGAAGCTCGAATACAACCTCCCACATTTCCGCAACAAAATACTTGTGAAAAACCATTATCTGAACATGCCCATGGACACTAATACGAATCGCCGAATTGGACCAGTTCGTGTGACATGCCAATCAAGGTTTACCTTCGACTTTCCACCATCACCATCTGTCACGCGTCAAAGGTCAGGTGGCTGACATTAGAACAATGGAAATGGGAAGCAGAGCATGGGAAGACAGCGGTCGACCCACCGTGAATAGGGTCTATGGAAAGTTCGCACGTACAGGTGGTTAGATAGCGGTGATACGACAGATATAGAAGATGCTTATCGAAATATTTTAGGATACGGATACAACACAGAATACAGAACAAAGCTTAATTGATATCAGAGGTGTTCCGTTTATTATATATTGCTGCACCCGCGTAATGAAAAACGGTGATGATAAAAATAAGCCTGTGTGTTAATCCAGGGTATAAACTTTCTCCATACCAAATTTCATCGCAATCGGTGCAGCCGTTTGAGCGTACATTAGTAGGATGGTAAGATCAGTTAGAAACAAAATTCATATTATATAAAGCTGAAGACCCACTGATTGATTCACTCACTGACATCATTGTTCTCCCAGAAGGAGTATTTTTGGGTTGAAATTATGGTGTGGACTGTATAGAGAGTGCTCACGTGACCCCCAGAAAAATCCGAAAAGTGGCATTTTTGGTTTCCTTCATGGAACAGGTGTAGGGATCTCGGAAACTATAATCGATGAGGGGTAGGTGTTAAACTAAAAATGACTAAAACCCTGGGAACCTTTTAGAAAATTAAAAAAAAATTACCCTCCCGAAGTAAAAAGAGGTTCTCCCATACAATACCAAAATCCAAGTTGCTCCGATCTGGCTGAAATTAGGTATTTAAGGAGATTTGGGGTCCCTGATTCGAATTATGAAAAAAGTTTTTTGATGACGTCATTTGTTTTTTTTTTTACGGAATGCGGAATTTTGGTGGCTAAACCACATTCCCTTTGCGAGGCCGTAGGCCGAGCTGCAATCGAGCGAGGCCGCAGGCCGAGCTGTGAAGGCGAGGCCGAAGGCCGAGCTCCACCCTAGCGAGGCCGGAGGCTGAGCTGTAGGCCTGCGAGGCCGCAGGCCGAGCTGGCCGTCATTGAGAACAGCTTATAAACATTCCCTTTGTAACTTGCGAGGCCGCAGGCCGAGCTGTGGAGGCGAGGCCGAAGGCCGAGCTTCAAACCTGCGAGGCCGGAGGCCGAGCTTTCGGCCCGCGAGGCCGAAGGCCGAGCGTGGCCTCCGCGAGGCCGCAGGCCGAGCCGTGTTAGTAACTTACGAGGCCGAAGGCCGAGTTCCGAATGGGGTGTACCTCATAAACGCATCCTATGGAAGTCGCTAACGAGGCCGAAGGCCGAGTCCCGGATGGGGAGTTTTTTTCACATCTCGAGCTGGTCTCCAATGTAACTGCCCACGTTATTTACTACAATTAGATGTAGGGTCCCTTAACAAAAGTCGTTTAAATTCTTTGTGCAATTTTACCCCGACTAAAATTTTAATGAAAAAAATAAACTTGCATATGGTAACTCTGCTCTCACTTTGTACTGAACTTGAAGAAGCTGTCTTTACCACCGCGAGGCCGAAGGCCGAGCTTCAAATCTGCGAGGCCGAAGGCCGAGCTCGAATGAGGTGTAACGCTTCAACGTACCTTATGGGAGTCTCTAACGAGGCCGAAGGCCGAGTTCGACGAGTATTTTCACATATCGAGCTGGTCTCCGAGGCAACTGCCCACGTTAACCACTGCACTTAGAGGTGGGGTCCTTTAACAAAAGTCGTTTAGAATCTTGGTCCGGTTTTACCGCGACTAAAATTTAATTAAAAAAATCAACTTGCACATGGTAACCCTGCTCACACTTTCTACTGAAATAGATGTAACTGTGAGTTATTCGATTTGCATGAGAATTTTATATCATTTTAGCAACTGCAACGACATTTTTGTTAATAATACTAATGCACATCGATAACGCGGGCTGCTCGCAGCCCGCGCGCCACCCAAATACTAGTTGTCCATATAAAAATGATAGGTTCCACAAACGTAACAGCGCGCAACAATCTGGAATTGAAATCTGCAAAATGTTCATACGTTTAGACTTAAGTTAAAAAAATATATTACTGAACACCAAAAACAGGAGGAAACTTTAAAGCACGATACGAGTGCAATATAGGCGAACACATTTTAAGCCATTTTAAACTATTGTGTGCTACAGTTTAATTAACATTAACAATTAACACATTTATAATATTATAATTATGTTGTTCAGTTTTGTATGATACACGTATATTTTTTTCTTTTTTTTTTCCTTTAGGTATTTGTTTTAATATTATTTTTTTTTTTTTCAATTATTAGAAGTCCATGTATGTATGCTATGTACGTGACCTCACCAAATGGCTCCAACGGAAGACCAGCGTTGGCTAGCAGCCAACATTATGCTGAGTTGGGGCCAATTTGTGACATTTGTAGTACTTTTTTAAATCCCTTCATAACTTATTGTTATTGATTGCACGTATTGTTCTGATGATTATTTGTACAAAATTGTGTATGTATATCACAAATAAACTATTTCTTTCTTTCTTTCAACAAAACGTGCTGACTCCGATCGATAACAAAAAGTATCACGCACATCACACCTTGTACTCGATCACGATTATTGCGTCATTGAATAAAAAAGAAATTCGCAACAATAGCACATTACGTGAATTCCATCTCAACACGCAACTCTGTGCAAACAATTGAAATTCATTAAACAGCTGGCGACACGGCCAAAAATCCAGATTCGTCACGAAATCACGTACCGATAACGATGTCGCATTCACGACGGAAAGACATAGTTTCTTGATTTATTGATTTGTTGTCGTAAGACAGCAACCGAGACCGTTTGCGTTGGGTTAAGATACCCGATAAAGGACAGTAGAAAAAAGTGGTAGGTTTTCAGTTGAATATGCCATAAGCGGTAATTGGTAGCGGTATTAATAGAAGGCAGGATTGGTTGAATTAGCATATGCTTAAGATAGATTTATTTGATATTTTTCTGCGTCCCGTACTTCCTAGTGAGAAGTTACTTTGTTACTTTGAACTTGGAGAGATTATCATTTTCTTATATCTTTATTTTTGATGGCTACTTTGTGCTTAAATAGCGGAATATATACAGAAAGCGTTTGCGCAAATGCCGTTCTAACGAAACCTCACCCTTCTACATTGGCAGCGTAATTCGACAAATAGGTCCTTAATTAGTCACATAATGGACAAACCAGCATAGTCATTTTTATTTTTAATACATTCATGGTTAAAATGTGTAATTACCCTATGTACCAAGAAAATACTACACCTAATAGTACTCCGTCAGTTATATGTCTGTTTGACCTGTGTCTGGGTGTGTATATGTATAAAAAAAAAGTATATATATAAGTATGTATTTAAGTATATATATCAGTCATCAGGTTACCATAGTACAGGCTCTGCCTAGTTTGGGACCTGAAGACCTTGTGTGAATGTTGTCTCATATTATTATTATTATATATGAGTAATGTGACTAGAAAATCATTATCGACTACTTAACACAATCGTTACTTGTGGCTCTTTGTTTATAAGCTTACTATATACATACACAAGCATTATTAACATAATTACACACTTTCAACAAAGTAGTATATCCTCTTAATTTACATATAAAATACTAACAACAAATAGTCGTTTCTTATTGTTTAAACTTGGGAAAAAACAGGACTGTCTGTAAACATACCTATACATTTGGATTGAGGAAAACTGAAATTGGTGATGACGGTTCTAGGAGCTGGTATTTTTTTATTGAATTGAATTTCAGCAGTAAAATATCCACTGTTGGACATACGCCTCCCACTCTGATCTCAACTATGATCAATTAGAGATCTTTCCCGCTAATTAATATAGGGCTCCACTCTCTATCTTTCAGTCATTTGTTCTACACAACGCTAATAATGGTCTGCTGTGGTTTGATACTTGGCCAGATCGCAGGGCGCGTATAAAACCATAATATAGTCATGAAATTGTATGTAACACAAGTAATAACCTATTATAGGTACTGAATGTTTTTTTTTATTATTATTCTACAAAATCCACAGCTCTTAATTAACAGAGTTTGATGTATTTCCATTATACCAAAACGCATTTCCATTATATAGGTATAACATTAATGTATGACAGTCTGTGCCGCTATATAGGTACGCCAGATAGAACTGGATTTATTTTTATTACTATTTAATTTTATTAAACCATGTTTTGACTGAAGACACGCGAGAGATAAAAGCGTCACAGACGTACGGTACGAATACACGAGCGCAAATAGATAAGAAAGTTATTTACAATTGAATTTTATTATAAGTCCATGTTTGAAAATGAATTAAATTGAATTGAATTTTATAAATGTGGGTGAATTTTTACTAGAACAATGTTACAATCTGTGAC
The DNA here is from genome assembly GCA_934044485.1 of Apeira syringaria. Lineage (NCBI taxonomy): Eukaryota > Metazoa > Arthropoda > Insecta > Lepidoptera > Geometridae > Apeira > Apeira syringaria. The sequence continues at coordinate 5,265,998 of OW203672.1, read as the reverse complement.
TATAATACGTTGTATATAATATATTACCTCGAATAATTTGTTTCAGGTAGCGGAAAAATAAATTCTACTAATATTATAAATGCGAAAGTTTGTGAGTATGCATGTATGTTTGTTACTCTTTCAAGCCTCAATGACTGCATTGATTTGGTTGAAATTTGGTATGTAGATAGTTTATACCTACCCTTTTTTTTTGTCGCTGGTAACAATGCATTGTGCATTATGGTGGATGAGGGGGTTATGTGATGCCACCACGACCGGTATACCCACTAAACAACCCAGAAGCATTCCGGCATCGTCTGTGAGGAGGAGGACTCGAAGATCAGCAGAGCCTTTACGTCCAGTCCCCCGCCGACGACCGCCCGCCTTTACAGCGGGGCCTACACGCCCCTCCCGGCAGGAGGGACCCAGGAATGACCAGGCGTCCTCGACCATTCTCGCCCGACGGAGGTGGTGAATGAGTGCAATGCAGGAGAAGGCGCCCCCGCGCCTATTCTCCGCTATTCACTCCTTATACCTAACCTTCTTACCTTCACAACTTATAGCTACCTTGGATTAACTCATAGGCTTATTTTCATCATCACCATCATCACCGTTTTTCATCAACACGCGGGTAAAATCGCGAGGCGCAAGTTAATTAAAAATATATAGCATGTTAAACAGGATCGGAGAAATTGGACGGTACTTCGGGCCAGCATTGGAATGTTTCACTTCACTCACTAATGTATTGCACCTCATTCCAAGTCCGGGTTAAAAATATCACGTGCATACCGGACCGCACTTACGAGCAAATACAAAACGACCAAAAGGGCGAGACTGCTCTAATGCAACCATCGAAATGGTTAAACAGTAAATGTAACTACTGTGGTCCATTGGGAATATGCGTTGGAAAATGGTGCTATTAATAAGAATAATTTTTGTTCGCAGTTTAAAAACGATGCAGGTATTTATAGCTAGGTAGTAAGTAACTGTTGCTGTCAAATGAGACATAAACTTGAATTGTGCCTACTATATAATAAATTCCATACTCAAAATACATTCAAAGCTCATTGGTTTATTGCATTCATATGAATTGAAATGTAGGTCTTATTATACATTTTATTTTAGTGTGGGTTCAATGTGGAGGGACCGATTTATTTAAAAGTTTCAAATTTAGCATTGAAAAACTCATTCAAGCTGTAATAGCATTTCGTTACAAACAATTATTTTAATTGTGTGATGAATTTAAACTCTTTCTTCTTTATGCAATACTTTAATGTTACTAGCTGTAAGTTTTCCTAAAATAAATAAAATTTGATGGATATATTTGTACCAAAGTCGTCGAGCGGTTTTGTCGAAATCAATTTTGTGAGTCGTCAAATATATACAATTTTTCGCTAAATGAGTTAAGGCGACAATGCATAATTTTTTCAAAAATGATACTGTTGGTAAAAGTGCTATTGGTCTATAATTATTAGCCTCTAGTTTTGACATTTTTCTATGTACAGGTTGATTAATGCCGACCTTAATTTGTCAGGGAATTTACCTTCTAAAAATGATGAACATTATATACTTTCATCATTGTCAACGTCACACTTTGTGGTCAAGCTATAGCTATGACACATACTGCAAATCAGCTGCAGTCATATGACATATACACATATACTGCAAAACATGTACCTAAGCCCAGCACAGGCATTCCATTCTATGATGTTTTCTGCGAACGTATTGACTTTATTCAAGTTCTATGACCATACGTTTTGCTCATAGACTATTTGCATTACGACTTTGCGCACGAGCAATTTACTTAGATATCATACCGCACATTAATGAGAACTATACATATACAAGGTCATGGTCCCAGGCAAAACATTGTCTCTCAAAATCAAAATGGTTATCGCAATAAACAAATTGCAACAAAGGTTACGCTGCTAACTAACTTTGAAACGCGGTTGTAAGAAAAGCACTATCTGCTGCGCGTACAATTTTTGGACTGACCCCGCTTCACCTGTACATATACAGCAAGAAGCAATGGCATCATCCTTATAATTTAAATCAACACAACAGTGGAAACTCACAGGGTAAATTACAAACCATTGAAAAATTCTAGAGAAAGCTTATTACTTTATCTAGACAAGTATATAGTTCCTGACTCTCGTGGAGGCACTGATGAAATAGCCAGCACACTTCCTAGACAATAAAGCATAAAAATTGGTTACGAAAGACACTGGCGCCGATCAATTATTATGTTATAACATTTATACGGATCGTGCAAAAAATAAGGAGGGGGCAGGTTTCAGTTACTGGTAATCATCGAATCTAAAACCCTGAACAAAACTTCAACAGTTCTACAATCTAAAGGAATGGACGTTATTGCTAGCCAAACGAAGAATCGCCAGGGAATTCATCTATATATTGTTACAGAAGGTGCAGCCATCATTTACGTAGGTATCAGAAACCCACGACTATAGGTCGAGGTTGGTATCGGAATGTCATGAAGCACTCTTTAGCGAGGGTAATTAACTGCGCCTTACAGGCCAAACGGTCATTCCGTACAGGTCATATCGCCCACACGTAGAATCAGAATTTATGATCTACATGGTTGTGGAAAATAGTGGGAAATGAAAAATGAAGATGATGAAAACCGCTTGGAAATCAATTCCTACAAATATAATCAGAGAGTGTAAGTATAATGTAAATGTAAGTTGTATTGTAGTGAATATTTAGTATGTATTTTTTAATTATTTTAAAATAGTCTGTATGTGTAATATTACGATAAATCAAACGGTTTCTGCTGTTTAAGTATATGTATATGAGCTATAACTATTTAAAACATATTTTTAGACATTTAGATATGACTGACACAACATTATGTAATCTCAAACCGTCTTTACATATTTATGTTACTGTTCGAGCTGGGAAAAGAAACATAAATCAAATTCTCAAACGCATCCTCTAAGCGCCCTTGCAATAAGTAATCGTTATCTATTTATAACGCTAATTTTAACAATTTACACTTTTATTTACAAATTGTTATCATGATTATAGCAAACCAACAAAATAAGTGCGATGTTACGACATGCGTAGACTTTTATTTATGTTACACATTTGTATGGGTAGTAAAACGTGAACCTCTCATCAATCTCGCCTCACCTTTGAATGCCTCCGGTGCGGTGAGTCACAGTGTGTTGACCCACCCGAAGTCTTTCATACGAACTGACACTACGTTAAGGAGGTAACAGTAAGATGCATGTGTGTGCGTGAGATGTGAGAATTGAAAGCATCTCTTGCCGATCATGCGCTCCTGGTACTTCAAAGTTGTAAAAGCTTTCGATTTAATACTTTTGAGAATTTCTTTAAATAGACTTTATACAACTAACTTTAACTTAACGAGATTAAGAAATTAACCCAATGGTTTAGAAGATGAAGAACAGTACTGTGAAAATTGACAAAGTTCGTACTACCACTAATTAAATATCTACTATAAAAGGGGCCTTACCAAAACCTTATTATAAATGTTGCAAATTTGAAGAAAATATAATATTAAGGTGCAATAATTAAAATATATTTAATAAATGAGAGATACATTAAATTTCTAGGTCTGGCGTAATTCCATCTTCGACCACACCATCGAATGACCATCAAGGGATATGGTGGGCAAACGCTACATATAAGTTTATGTACTTTGTAATAAAAACGAAAAACGTCTTGAAAATGAAGAGTAATATGGAACCCCATTTCGATTCTATTACTTGACCAATCAGAAACTACGAACCCCCTTCATATAAAAAAAACGGTTGTTTAAAGTTAAGACTTTAGAGCCAAAAAAAATAAAAACGACAAACAAATTGAAAACTTTTTTGGAAGCTAGATGACAAAGATGGTACAAAAAAGGAGATAATTAAGAGCATTATTGTCATGCTCCAGAAGCCTGAAACATTGTTCAGGCATTTCTTGCACAATAGTGGTGAGTGCTGTGACTTTTAACTATTAAAAACCTCTACCAAGTATTTTACAGTTGCACCTTCAGAGCAACGGTCCTTATATTCATTTCTTAATTATGTGTACTAAGAAATAAAACTTTGAAATAAATGAAAATAGATAAAAAAAACATTTAAAATATATAACCTAATCATTCGGACACATTTATATAAAACTTTTCTATAATTCTTTTATTTACGGTGTGGTTATAATTCCAACTGAAGTTCCGTCACTCTCAGCAAATGCGAATTATAAATTTTTATACTAAAACTATCCACTAATTCTACGGTTGTAACGTGGCACTTACGCGTAGCCGATATCACGATCGACAATTGTCGACAACTCAAGATCCTGATGAAGGCGTCCGGAAGAAGCTGAAACAATTGTCGATCGTGATATCGAGTACGCGTAAGTGCCACGTTATACCCGTTATATAACAGTGTAAAGTAATTATGCTCGTGAGTTTTAATAATATTACCAAAACTATCCCTTTCACTATGCGTCATATCGATTTCACAACCCTTCCTATCGCCCTTGCACAGTGGAACCGCACGTCCTAGTGATGGTGACTCAAATGGGCAGTTTCAAAACCGGTTGTGGTGACGTGGTATACATAATATACGGAAACTGTGTCAATATGACTCATTGTTGACTATGCGGCATCGTCGGACAAATATTTGAAGACTTAGCTGGTCATACAGAAATACTAAGAACGCTAAGGAAGCATTGTTGAGAGATTTTGTATTAAACTGTTTTTACATACTTGTTGCCGCCAGCACGTAGTGGCCTGGGTGTTACGTCTTTAGGTTCATGCTCGGTCCGGTACGAAGCTAAGTCGATGCCAATAAGACAGCGTGAGATTAATATTAATAGCAATTTCCAAAAAAATCATACAAGTTGTTACAGCCATAATAAAACCATGCGCTTACTAATCGAGCAGCATTTCATTTAAAAATATTTAAACGTAAATAGTTATTTGTTTTACATGTGATTAAAATTGGCGTGATTGCTTGGATTGAAACCCGATTGCAAGCGAAGGTTTCAAAACACGAAACGCTAAAAAATGATGATCATACAAATGATATCCTGTACAAATTTCAGCCTGCAAGCAAACGTGCAAATATTTAAATTCTTATAACCTAAAATCTAACACCTTAAAACTTTAAAACCACTCTTGCCGCAAACAATTAACCTCTTGGAATCCCTTCATGTAAAATGTACCTTAGGCACTATTGCGTGTCGCCTTATTAAACAATTCATTTTAAAATTATATATATAGATTGACCTAATTGACTTTCTAAGCTTCGAGTTGGTCTGCCTGTTTTATTTACGTTCATAATTCATCTGTTCATTCATTCATCTTAAATTAGTTCGGCTGTCGCTTATTTCGATTGTATTGTTATTTAAGTCAGACTGCGAGCGATAAGTTCTTAGAAATATGTATATTTATAGTAGTACACGTGCGGTTATTTGTACCTTTAATACCACCACTGAACCATCAGTTCTTAAGATTGTCTCTCATTGTACAGGATATGGGGGCCTTTAAAGGCCTTTTATAGAACTTCGATCTACGTAGGCGATATACCTATTATATTATAGACATTATACTACTAATATTATAAATGCGAAAGTTTGTGTGTATGTTTGTTAGTTCTTCACGCTCAAACGGCTACAAAGATTTCGATAAAATTTGGTATGGAGATAGTTTAAACCCTGAATAAACGCATAAACTTTTATCCAGGAAAAAGTATAGTTCCCGTGGGATAATGGAGATAGCGGGAAAGCCGTAATCACGCGGGTGAAACCGCAGGCCACTACTAGTAGTAAATAATATTAATATTATATCTCTCATTGTTTACTTTCGTGGGCTTAGCTTTTTAAAATATAAATATCATAAATAAAAATTAATAAATATATTATAAACAACCTAAACCTAGAGTTCCGCCAGCAGCGGGGCAGGGCCCAAGCTACCGGTGGTTAAGGCCGCAGAGTGAGGAACCTCCGGACAATACGCGCCGTTTCAAGGAGTACCGCCTTCTCTGATCTGACCCTTGATCCAACCGTCTAGCGAGAGCCTCTTAAGATGTTAATCGAGGCTTTTCGATTATATTTATTATATTATATCATTATTATATTACATTATAATCAAAATATAATATAATAAATATAAAATGTTGTTGTTGGTGGACATGATAAAATCTATATAGTTTCTCGTGGAACCATGGGGGCTCTACCTTGACCGTTTCCTTTGAGATGGCTTCTGAAATAATGTATTCATCATAATGTTTCTATGGAACTGATAAAGAAAGACTCTGTTTATTATTTACATAGAAACTCAATCTACGTTTGTCTGCTACCCATAAGCAAATTGACCCTATTAACAACCATCAATTGCGTGTGACCAGGGTCAGTGGTCGTATATGAGGGGAATGGCTGCCGGGAAACTGAGTTATTCCTTGTACCCTTTTTGCTGTAGGACAGAAGAGGGGCGCAGTACCTATACACTTTTCTGTATTTTGCGAAGAAGGGTGTGTACAGTTAATGAAGAATTAAATAGTAGATGTATGCACAAAAAATCTTCAAATAATGTATTACAGATTTCATTAAAAATAAGTTTTTTTTATATTGTGTAGATCTAGCGTTTCTCACTTGATGGTCAGTGACGATGTGGTCGAAGATGTTATCACGCTAGACCTAGAATGCTCACTGGCTCTCAACAGCCTGAACAGTGTTTGGTGAAAGTTTTTCAAATTTGAGGGTGGTAGCTAGCCAGGCGGGTTTTCGAAAGTACCCTACCACGATGCTGGGAATTTGATAACAACGTTACCTTCACCGGAAGCTCAAGCTGTTGTTGGAGATCAAACCAGTGTCCGTCAGTTTGACAGGCTAAGCTCCTCCCGCTGAGCTATCATCGCTTCATCGACAGTAGCTCACTATCAAAAAACATTCACACAATTGCTGCTAAAATTCCTCGAACCTCCGACGAAATTCGCCGATAACGCGTCAACTGATAGCAGTTGACGCGTTATCGACACGGCTTATCATCACAAGCCAGTAAATTTACTGTTCACTCACTGTAACATATCAATAATGAATTGGAAAGCAAACTAGCATGCGCCATGCGAGAAATCAGCGACCGATTAATGAGAGGTGACGATCGATTTATCTTCGGATAAGTATGGTCGCGTGTAGCAATCTCAATTAGAATCCAGTTAAATTTAATTAGAACTAGCTGCGCCCCGCGGTTTCACCCGCGTGCACTACGTTTTTCCCGCTGACTCAGTTATCCCACGGGAACCATACTTCTTCCAGGACAAAAAGTAGCCTATGTCCTTCTCCAAAGTCCCATGTATCTTTATACCAAATTTTATCTAAATCGGTCAAGCCGTTTTCATGTTATGTCGTGACAACGGAAAACGGGTTTCATTTTTATATATATATAGATAATAATGCAGTTTAATTAAGTTGCACATTGTCTATGGTAGTTTTAAAGTTTGTACGAGTCGTACTAATATTATAAATGCGAAAGTTTGTGGGTATGGATGTAGTTTTGTTACTCTTTAACGCAAAAACTACTGATTGTATTTGGAACACAGATGGGTTATACCCTGGATTAACACATAGGCTTATTTTCATCATCACCATCATCTTTTTTCATCACTACGCGGATAAAACGGATTTTGATGAAATTTGGTATGTGTGAGTATCTGGAATAACACATAGGGTACTTTTAATAATCATTATCATCATCATCACCATGCGGGTAAAACAGCAGGGAGCAGCTAGTATATAATACATACGTATGGTATTCTAGAAATTATGCATAGGGCTTTGGTCATTGCTTAATAGGCGGACATATATTATGTAATATATATATACCTGTTATATTAACCTTAGATAGCATATAACGAAAATAAAAATAAAAATGTTTAGTGCCGTGCTAAGTTTACAACTCTTACTCTACTGGTAAGCTTTTTTTTGACGTGATAACGTTTTATAAATTTATGAATACCAGCAACACTCATGAAAAATAGTAACGTTCCGCGTAACGTTCCACCTGAGTTTTGTATTACATAAAATAATCAAAGTCAAAGTCGAAGTCGAAGTCATAAATGATTATGACGTTATCACGTAAATCTATCGTCCGTAAACCGACAATTATTGATTTACAGACAACCAATTTTTTTAAGTCCCAGCTTACCAAGATGGGGTTACCAAGAGTTACCAAGATACAGGCTGCGCCCAGTTTGGGACCCACTGTCTAAATCATCTATTCACAATACTAAACCAATGTTATCAAGTTATACATTTTACTAGTTAAGTCATCGTTAATTTCAGTTTTGTTTAAATCATAAGACAATGGTAGTGATTCGCTTATTCAACCGAACTAAACTAAAATATAGGAAAATTAGATAAGTTCTTATGTGGTTACGATAAAGTCTAAATTAGTATGAGAATTATCAATAACATCACTAAAATTATATGTATTTATTAAATTTGCGGGTAGTTTTAGGTAAATTAAGTCGCCGCTTATTTGGTGCCTACTAAAACTACCCGCAATTCGCCAACATTGGAATAAAACTCGTCTAATATTAGTAAGAGCGTTGTAAGGAGTTATAATGATAGAGATGGTTAGAGCGGCTAGAGTTTACCCGTAGAGTGTACCCGCGGGAAGAGATGGGGGTGTACTATTCTAGGCCGGTACCACCACGGCAGTCTCTACTGCCGTGGTGGTACCGGCCTAGAATAGTACACCCCCATCTCTTCCCGCGGGTGCCGTAAGAGTCGGCTAAGGGATAACGTACCAGGAGGTGGGCAGCAGCGCCTTCTGAGGATCGGAAATCATACTGCGCTCGCCAACCCGCCTGCCAAGCGTGGCGAGTATTTGCAAATCCCCCCTATATGGGGGAGGCATACGTCCAACATAGCTGAGAAAAAAAAAAAAAAAAAGGAGTTATACGAATTTGACTAAGCGTAAATAGTATACAAGCAATTTTATTTTGAAGAATTTTAGTGAATTTTAGCTAGTTCGTGTGATTAACATAATTAGGGCCACTTATATTTCTTTGAACAAAGAGTGAATAAACGAAATAAAATAAATGAAATCAAGCTGCTCTTTATCATTCTTCATTCACTAAACGCAGTCTATAGCATTGATACATAGAGCAGAGAAGTAGACAGCAAAATTTTATCAGTTCGTATCTAGTTTATATGTATGCCTACATTTTCGGACCAAATAAACATTGATGTATGGTGATCAAATATTTGGGGACAGTTTATTTGTAAAGTCGGCTTCGCTAAGGATGTTAGTGATAACGATAATTAGAAAGTTAGATAAAAAGTGCAAACAACAACCGCATTGCCTTCAAAAATGTTATAACGTATCAATATTAATCATATTAAGCTCTATTTGGAATATTATCGGACTATTTTATTTATCATCATGACGTCGACTGATAAACAATTGCCTACGTCATTGATCTTCAAAAAACATCTGGAAGCTACTTACTTACTGGTACCCCCGTTCCCTCCTGCGACCTATATGAGGTAGCAAGTCTGGCTTGCCAGTAAGTGCTTTGATAAAAATGCAATGACCTGTCAAAATTTCTAGTAAATTGTGAAATTCCGGTGATATACAAGGTTAAACTGGAGCCTAATTCTGCAATTCATTAGCTCGCATCACAAAAGCTTATTAGACAGATTTGGTAGATTGCAAATTTGAATTGGTCAATATGAATTCAATGACACAGCACGTCAGTTTTCGTAATCTCTCAAGGCGGTTCCATGCAACAAGCAATCATGATATTATGCAGATCGACCGAACATCAAAAATGTCAAAATGATTAACCCTATCTTTAGATTTATTCAAAATTATTAAAAATAACAATTTGTTAAGGGATAATATGAAAAGATTCATTTTATAAAATATGACGCGTGTGTGTTTACTTTCATGTTATAAATTTTCCCTTTAATTTTGTAAAAAAGTAAACTCTATTCTGTTAATATTATGTGTTATTTTGTTTTTGTTCGTTATTATTTGTTGATCTGTTAATACAGATCAAAATCTAAATCTGCATAGGCCGAGCATTATTCAATACCGATTCAGGCCGCTATCAACTTAGCACACAACGAAACATTGACGTAGTCTTTCTTATTCGTATAGAACATTTTGATCTCACGAACAAAAATAAAAACAAAATAACACATAATATTAACAGAATAGTTTATTTAAAATAAAAAAATATTTAACGGGACAATGGCCCTAATTCTGTTAATCACATAAAGTAGCTAAAATTCACTAAAATTCTTCAAATTGTAATAGCTCGTATTCTATGTACGCTAAAATTCAAATTCGTATAACTCCATACAACGCTCTCACTAATATTAGACGAGTTTTATTCAACTGTTGGCCAATTGCGGGTAGTTTTAGTAGGCACCAAATAAATGACAACTTAATTTCACTAAAACTTCCCGCAAATTTAATAAATATATTTTAATTTTAGTGATGTTATTGATAAGTCTCATATTAATTTAGACTTTATCGTAACCGTATAAGAACTGATTTAGTTTTCCGAAATTTTAGTTTAGTTCAGTTGCATAAGCGAATCACTACCAATATTATATAAAAGTAAAAACATGAACAATTGTTTGTAACAATGGTTATCTATAACAATACAAATCAAATTATTCGTGCTATAATGCATATTATGTTACAGGAATATTCTACATTCCCAATATATATGTTCTATGCTACATTATCTAAGTGTAGCGTGTATAGACCGCGTGTCTTTGGGGCGAGCCTGGTCCATCGTTAACCTCATCCTCAATGAGACAGTGCAGCGACTTCAGTCTGCTAGACCTAGTTATTATAAGAATAAACTGTGAACATGAGCTGTTCGCGGTCAGGAGTAGCGGGGAAGCGAAAGGACAACACACGCGTTTATAAGCACGGCTCGTTTATTATTGCCGCATGACAGTTGGCACTCGTCGTCTATGCAACTATAGCTACGTGCGTACATGGGCACTGCGCATACACCTCATTCCTTCGCCCTTATTTGCAAACATCTGGTAACAAACGAAAACATACTTTTTTACTACTAAGTTAAGATACATGTATTTAAGGCTTAAATCTTTCAACTTTAGTTCTAGTCCTAAGGTTATAGCGACGACGCGGTAGGTCATCTGCATGCTTTTCGCTCTCCGGCTCCGTCGCCGTTACTACAACTTGTTTTGTAAGCGTCGCAGCGCTTGCGTCCTTATCATGGATCGACTCACACTCTGACGCAGTCTCGTTCGGTATATCCTCATCATTACATGCATCCAAGCTATCTCCCTCCTGCCCACTATTGAAAATAAATAAATATTCTAAAGAATATAATAAATTAACAGTCTGCGTAACACGTAATTCAGGATCATTCGTCCATCCATTCACTGACTCTTGCTGACTCATATGTTTACAGGAAACGTTCACAGTTTGCGTGCGCTACATTGAGAAAACTTGTACTAAAATACTACAAGACGCAAAATAATCCTTAAATAGGTATGTTTTGGAATACTTTTTTTTTTTTTTTACTTTTCTCAGCTATGTGCGTCCACTGTTGGACGTATGCCTCCCCCATATAGGGGGGATTTGCCAATACTCGCCACGCTTGGCATGCGGGTTGGCGAGCGCAGTATAATTTCCGATCCTCAGAAGGCGCTGCTGCCCACCTTCTGGTACGTTATCCCTTAGCCGACTCTTACGGCACCCGCGGGAAGAGATGGGGGAGTACTATTCTAGGCCGGTACCACCACGGCACATGTTTTGGAATGTCGGTACCTAATTTGCGAATATTAAAAATGCCTCTCATTCGTTCAGCGACTCGTAATAGTTGTAGTGGTAGTATCTACATTATGACAGGTTTAAGAGAAAAGATTTCCACTGGAGTTTTTGTTCGCGGCAGCGCGGAGTTATTACAGCGGCTGAAGTATCTCCTAAAGGCCATTGCTAATAAGCTAGGTAAAGTATAATAATAATAATATGGGACAACATTCACACAAGGTCTTCAGGTCCCAAACTAAGCAGAGCCTGTACTATGGGAACCTGTATTTTTTTATTATTATTTTTTTATTTACAATAGGCAGGCGTTTGACCACTATCTTAAGTGATATTTATACTTATATACATATTACTTATATATATACTTATATACATATACACACCCAGACACAGGTCAAACAGAGATGTTCATACACACAAATGTTTGACCTGTCCGGGAATCGAACCCGGGTCCAGCGGCTCAGAAGGCAGAGTGCTACCAACTGCGCCAACCGACCAGTCAAAGTCAAAGTATTATCAAAATTTATCTACCGACATGCGTACAAATTGCTGAATTAATTAAACGTTTATGTTAGACTAGCTGCGCTCCGCGGTTTCGCCCGCGTGGATTACGGTTTTCTCGTTTCGTCAGTTATCTCGAGAGAACTATACAGTTATCAGCATAAAAAGTAGCTTATGTCCTATAGACTATAATATAACTCTGTTCCAAATTTTGTCCAGATCGGTTGAGATGTACTGGCGCGAAAAAATAATTCACCTCAAATATTGCCGGAAAACACTAGATAATGTATTTATAAATTATCATAGTATTTTGTTAAGTATTTTAACTATATTTGACGAAATACATTGTACAATTTTTTTTTAATAAAAAATGCAACCGATTTCAACACTCAAAAGTGTGAAATAATTTGTTGAAGTCGGTACCATGATAGTTTACACAAAAGTAACTATCATCACATATCATGTGCTCATGGTACCGACTTCGACAAGTTATTTCACACTTTTGAGTGTTGAAGTCGGTTGCATTTTTTGTTAAAAATTTTTTTTTTCACCCTTTTCAGTGACCTGTGCTACTCACGGGATGTCGATGTCTTCAACCGCGACAATAATATCATCAAAATACGCGTAGCACTTTTCAGTTATTGGAGTATAACTCAAAAACCGCTTGGCCGATTTTGATGAAAGCGATTGAATGGGACCACAACGGAAGTATACTCTATCTAACAAAAAAAAAATCATCAAAATCGGTTCATAATGACGGTTCATAATGACGGTTCATAATGAAGTTATCCGCGAACACACATAAAAAAAAAACATATATACGGTCGAATTGAGTAACCTCCTTCTTTTTGAAGTCGTTTAAAAATGCAGACAAAAGTATAGGTACCATATAAACAGGAAACCTCTGTGAACTCTCGCCTTAAGCACGTGTAAAAATCATTGGCACAAGATTGGTTGTCAACTTAAATCGAATGAATCATCGCTTTTCTAACCGCAGTTGTTTTACTGTGGTCGGTGAAAGACAAATGAAAGTTTGAAATGTATTTGTGTAAACTATTTTGTGGCTATAAATGGGTGTGTATATGTATATATATAAGTAATAATCTGTCATCAGGTTACCATAGTACAGGCTCTGCCTAGTTTGGGACCTGAAGACCTTGTGTGAATGTTGATAAATAAAATAAAATTACATTTGTTGTGTGTTAATCACATTCACCTATACAATGTAATATTCAATTCAATTATGCAGTAGGCATCCATTTGTTTTTGTTTATGCTGACACGGCAAGAAATTATAACTCTATAATTGTGTAATACTCGATGTGTGTGCTTTTTGGTCAATGCCTTTATAATAAATAATGTAAATGTTTACAACCCCTTCTAGGGAACAATAAAACCATCTAATCCAAGAGAACTTCAACTAATTTTTGAATCGACTGGGCCACAATTACGTCAATCAAGTCTCGAAGACAGAATGGAAAGCAAACAATGAAATATGATCAGGTATGATCATGATCAAATATGAGACAGGATCTCAAATTAAAAAAAAAGTGCAACACTAAGAACATATTAGAATCAAATCAAAGAGAAGGCAATTTTAACAAATAAATCTACAAGAACACTTACAATTTATACACTCTTTCATTAATTAATTTATTTATTATTCCAAAAAATGTACACAACATTACAGTTAAAAACCATTGCGCCGTGACATACAGATAAGGTAATAATGAAAGGTACAATTATAATATGGTGCTATTCCTCACACTATCTATCATCTCACAGGACGTTAGACATGCTCTGCACACTTGCGGCCATCGGTCAGCAAACACATCAAGCTGGTGAGCTGATGCCAGAAGTGCATGAAGTAGTATTAAAGCCCGGACCAGAGGCGAGTTCGAGTGAGCCACAGTATGTGCTTGCGGCACCGCCATTAAAATACGACATCATCAATACGACATCTTTAAGGTCATTCCGTATGAACAAAGGGAGTAAAAACAAGTGCTAGAAATGAACTGGTGGGATGATTTTTTTTTTATCACACTCAGACCCCCGCACTAGGATTCCCTGTCGCGGGAGGCATGGCCACACACAAACAACCAAGACCCGGGACAAACATCTATACTTATCGCACAAATGTTTGCCCCTGCCGGGATTCGAACCCAGGGTCCCGGAGACACAGAAGTCAAGTCACTGACACTGACCACTGCGCCACGGCGAACGTCGCAACCAGATATATATATATATACATATATATGTGTGTATATCTGATGGTAAGCTGTAATACAAGTAGCACCTGCAATTAGCAATTAGAACACCCAAAAATGTGTTCTGACGTTCACTCATCAAGACCGCATTTGCATAGCGAGTGGTCCCATATTCTGATTTGAAAATTCATTTGTCGGTCGTGGTAAGGGAAATAATTGGGCGGCGTAGTTTTATTGATGAACCGGTGGTGTGTATAATTGTAGGTATAAGGTGTAATGGCTGTCAACGACACTCTCAAACTTAATCCAAACATCGACTTATTTGCGAGTAGTTCGGCGTCAATACACACGGCACTAACCAACACTCTGGTTGCACCTTACGACATTAGTTAGTTTTTTGTATTGTAAAATGTATCTATTTTTTTTTTTTTAAACTTTATATACTATTACTGTATCTCCATTATCTGTGGAGGCTTGTAAATGGCTCTTGCTTATAATATTTGTTGTGCTAATTTGTAACTTTAGCTGTAAGCCACCCAAAGAAAATAAAATAAAAATAAGGTGTGTTACTACTATTATCACTTTAAATGTTGTGAGCGATTGTGTGACCATTAGCTAAGCCTAGCTCTTATTTTCACTACAAATAAAAACAATTTTTGTCAGTAATCACCTCGAATGACGAATCAATTTACTTTATGTCGGCGAACTAAAGAAATAGCATGTAACAAAAACCTGAAGGCTTACTCTTGATACTCGATTCCGATCTAAAAAATTTAATGGTATATGAATGGTATCATGGTAAAAATAAATTGTGATTTCGTGCGATTGATACTCTTGAATACAACACTAGAGCACGATTGAAATCGAGTTCGATGGAATTTGACATAAATACAAAATGACGTAGAATGAGATTGGAATTGGATTCAGATTATAACTGAGTTCAAGAGTAACACAGCTGGTCCAAGTAATGTGTCTTTTTCTCGTACTTCTAATCCTCAGTCAAGAGACTACTCATCCATGATTTGATTTAAGGGCTTAAGAGGTGCCGATGACTTTACAAAGGCTCGCGGGTGTTTACAGGCAGAGAGGGCGGAAATCCTTATGCGTGTTGTTTTAAAATATTACAAATTTGTACTTTACAGATAACCTGCAGAGTCAAACAATGTTATCCCTAAACACCTTTTTAGATCCTTCATTTCCTTTCTTCTGGTGTAAGACAGAGTCCAAACGTATTTGTCGTTACCGCGATAATTTTTAACAAAGGAAGTATGGTCGCTCAAAAATCAATAAATTAGCAAATCAAATCAAATTTTGTTCAATAGGAATTAACCTTCAAAATCTGGTATCATAAGTGGTATTTTTTTTATTAGACATTTCATTTCGTCTTTCAACAAAATAAGCTGAAAAAACGTCAATTGTCTATTTAGCAAATGGTCAAGCATTAAACATGTTTCAAATCAATGACAGACGTGAGGTGAGATAACGTTACTTAGCGTCTCGAAATGACTATTTATCTGTCAGTTCGCGGTCATTGCCATTTTGAATATGTACCGTCCATTACAATGAGAACTGCGAGAGGTCATTATCTCATTCAAGCCTTTGTTATTCGAAGATGAAAAGATATTGTGAGCGAGAGAGGTCTTTGTAAAATGGTTACTCGTATTTCTGCAGTTATTGGTGTTGACTAGGTAGGGTCAAGGTAAACATGAGGAAGTTCACAAAAGCGTTTTCGAAAGTCAATTCAAGTAGATAATGAATAGCTTCATAGATGTTTCATAGAATAAACCAAAATAACGTCTGAAATAGAACAATAAAGGTTACAATAGCGACTCCGACCATCGAAGCCTACATAAAATCTAGGTAAGTATAGTATTGTTAGAGTAAGCAGTAATGAACCTAATGGCTGACATCTTACGGTTCTAACATTAGGAATACCAACCGCATTCCAAGTTTCCAATCAAGGTCGGTGGCCAGTACAGAGGTCCACTACTAATGCTTAATCTGTGACCGGAGCCCTGAGAATGCCTTCTTCATGTAAGCAAATACGCAGTGTATCATTGAGAGCAATTAATGATCATTTCGAACCTTATTATGATGCCGTAGATAGGTAAGTAATTAACGTAGCCCTTCTTTCATTAATGGAACGAATGGATGATATTTATGGAACAGTATTTTTTGTTATAAATTTATAGATCTAGCGTTTGACCCTTCTATCTCACTCAATGGTCAGTGACGATGTGATCGGCGATTTATCACCTAGAATGTTTACTGGCTCTCAAGGACTGCCGCCTGAACACACTGTGTTTTTGGTGTCATTTTTTCAAACGTGAGGTTTGTAGCTAGGCAGGAACTGGAAAGTACCGAACCACCATGCAAAATCTATTTGTTGAGGTACAAGCAATTATGCTCTACCGTTATTACTTCTAGACGTTGATACATTCCGAAACCGATTAGGTAACCGTCTTGTTCAATCAACTGAATGTAATTAACGATTACGTCAAAACTAACACCTACACAGTGACAACTTCTCGCTAGACAAATACGGGCGCCAGTTGCTATAGTTTATATTTGTACAACTGGTTTCGATCGAGTTGCGAAAGGTGATTAAAATATTTCTTATTGTACGAGCACAAAGGTGGAAAATGTTTCTTGCTGTGACATCCGAGCATGTATCACTGGTGCAATCTTATGGCAGTATAAAACAATTGAACTGAGTACATACGGTCACGCCATCTAGTGCAATTCTGACATAGAGCACTGTTAGCGATAAGAGCGTTTTTCAATTGTTTATACGTTCACGATACGAAAACTTTGAAAGATATTCATGCTACAGCCACTATAGATATTTATTATATTTTTAGTTAAGTACGAATAAGACAGAAGATAAATATTAGCTTGATAATTATTTAGAGTGAACCCCTAAGACTACCTAGTAGCTAGTCTACGTTGATCGTAAACGCCTTATAAACCCCCACAAGTTGAATGGGTGGTCGTCAGTATTATCAACTGACACATTCCCAATGATATTATATGTTTATATGAGGTAGATGTAGCACAAGCGCGCGGAAACTGAGGCGGCAAAATTAAGTCAATTGTAGTAATTTTCATTACGACGCGTATTTCAAGCACAAGTCTAAACATATAGCTATCCTTTTCTATATTATTTGTACCGTATTATCTGTCGCAGTAAGCATGTTTATGTCGTAAAGGAACAAAATCTGAGGTCGTGGGTTCAAATCCATATAGAAACCGATGTTTTTCCGTCAAATATTTGAACGTAGGTTCAAATAACATCAACAATCTGAACAGCATCATGGGTTCAAAACTCCAACAACTTTTTGTCAGCAAGGAAACTCACAAAGCAATTAGGTTTCTTTGTTCCTGGGTGCATAAATCGTCGTAATATGAACAGAAACGGTAAAACTGGTTAAAAACTGGCTTACCTCGGAGCAAATTAATCACTTTTGGGAGGTAAGCGGAAGCTCAGCGACCTCCGAAGGTCAGGATCAGAGGACTCATTTTTACCATGAAAATGTTGTCTACACTCAAAGGGCTTAGTGAATTTAAGTATCCACTAACGCCCGCGGTTCGTGATATTGACTATTTCTCTGTCTTTCCGTAATCCAACGGGTTCAGTATATATTTTCGAGACAAAAAGTAGCGTATGTGTTATTTCAAAGTATAAGCTATCTACATTCAAAATTTTATGCAAATCCGTTCAGCCATTTCAGCGTGAAGGAGTAACTAATTTCGCTTTTTTAATATAAGTTTGATTATAAATCTATAAGCAAGCATTATTATTATTATACATGTATTAATATTAGGTCATATTAAATGACATGAAAATTATCAAGCTAAAATCTTAGGGTCTTGTGATAAAGATCATCAGAACAAGCAATGCGGTACTTGTCTCGGGGGGGGTCAATTTATATACTAAAAAAAAATATCTACTAATTATTTGAAATAAATCATGTTCTCGTACATAAAACAGTATTATTTTTGCATATTTTTATCGCAGTTACAAAATATCAATCATCTCAACTCCCAAGCAGTACTTTTTAGAAGTCATATTTTATAATTTTAGGGAAATATATGCACAGATGACCTGCCTAATATCTCAGGTAAGGGCTGGATGCGGGCCGCGTCCGACCGGTTCTTGTGGAATTTAATGGCAGGCATGGTGATGAGGAAAATATATCGTCTTAAAACATAGCAGATAATACAGATTCTTACCATAATCAATTCGGTCTTGATAGCTACATTATTTACAGACATATATATGTACAACCCTGGAGTCTTCAAGTCGCGAGTGAATAGGTTCCTTCTAAGTTTGCGTGCTCCACCTTAGACCGCGTCGTCGCTTAACATCAGGTGAGACAGTGGTCAAACGCAATCTTATAATCTTTAAAAAAAAAAGAAAAAAAAAAAAGGCTTTCAGCACGCTCATGAAGACTAATCATCGGGTCCCGTCTTTCAGCTGAGTTAAAACTATCGTATACCATATTATAGTTGTATACAATATGATAGTACATATACAACTCTGCCTACAAGTAAATTCTCGATAGTATAGGAGACACCATTAAAGTTTATGACCCAGGTGCATTAACTTATATTAAACATATATATAACATTAACAAATTTTCACCCCCCCCCCCTTTCTCTTCCCTGGGTGTCGTAAAAGGCGACTATGGGGACCAGTACCGGAAGGCGGGCACCAGCACCTTTTCAGGAGTGTACACTATCAACTGCGAACAACAGCATTCCCAAGGAGGGTTAGCGTCAAGCAGGCAGCCGGCTGTAAAATCTTAGCCAAAACCCCTTAGAGCATTATTTTCTCAAATGATTGCACCAATAGGTTAACGATTTTTCATGCAAGCCGTTAGATTAGAACAGTGTCTGAGATAATCTGCAGATAAGTATATATATATATATATATAATATGTTATATTCCTTGTTTGATAATATAATATATTATAGTACATATTCTGCACACGCGTACATTGTATATATTAGAATATTCAATTATGCAACTATGAACACTTGAAGTGACGAGTATATCTTATCGTCAGTTCATGTAAATGACTACGCTCACGATGTCATAATAAACTTCTAAATAGGCACTAAGCATGTATGCAGTCAACCTTGCATCAGTAATAACAGGCTTGCGTCACAAGATAGACGGGACTTGAACCTATCGTATAGCTGGTATAATCACTTTATCGGTCCATGCAATGTAAGGATACATATGAAAGCATTCAGAATTGTAATCTACAAACTGACTAGACTCACATGGTAAATACTGAAAAATTATTTATTTGAGTAATAGGCGAGCAGCATTATGCTGATGTGCCTATATCACACTTTGTCGAAATTTTGTTTAGGCAGTCCACATAATGTCCAGTGTTTACATTCCACTGGTGCGCTGGTCACAGGTTAGCAAGAGATTTTTTACTTTTCTGCAGCCAGACATCGAGCCGGTTTTTAAAGCTGTTGACCGATGTAGGTCAACTGCCCACTTCCTCAGGCAACCTGTTCCAGTTGTGAACTACTCTGTTGCTGAGGATGTGATGCCCTGTATTTGTGTGGGCAGGATCTCTTTGGATTATCTGGTTGTGTCCCCTGCTATGCTCACAAAGATTACAGCGTTTAAACCAATCAGTCAAGTCTGGAAGGTTGTAGTATCCATTCAAAATTTTAAAGGTCTCTATTAGGTCTCCATGTAACCTCCTTTCTTCTAGGGTGGTAATGCGCAGAGCCTCTAGTCTGTGCTTATAAGTATTGCGGCGTAAGGCTGGCGGCATCTTGGTAGCTCTCCTTTGAGCTTACTCTCTGACCATTAACAAACTTATTTGCAGTTCTTCATCTGAGTCCAGCATTCAGAATTTTGGACTGCAATCGTGCTGTTATGAATTATGTGTTTGCGATCGTAACGCCATCCTTCAAAGTATTGAATAACAAACCAATTGCACACCACCACGCACACCAGTTTTCATTTGAAGGAAAGAATTTGGCTAATAGTGGGACTTGAACCCACGACTACAGAATACTGTCCTGTCGCTTTGTCCATCTAAGCTATAGTAGGACTCCACTAGCCCTCAATCAGCGCGCCCAGCTAGTAGAGTGCTACTACAGCATTGATGGACAAAGGGACAGGAAGGTATTCTGTTCTGCGGTTGGTGCGCATTCATTATAATAAAAAATCTTAATACTGGGGGTTTAAGAGTATATCTGTCTGAAAACAATTATATCTCTGTATAGGTACCTAAATATTTACACAAAGCCCAACATTTGTTATTCCTTATCAGCAGGAACTGACAAAGCAATACACAATGAGAGTTAAAAATTATACATACACTCTGTAGTATCATAAATAATATTCCTCATTATATGTATTATACTACCTATCCTACCTAACCTACTACTACCGATTCGCCCATTTATATTTGAGATAACATTTTGCCACGAATTACATTCGCTAAATAAATGTTAAAATACATATATTTATTATATACAAAATTCTTTAATTCTATGGTAGACAATGGTATATTTGATTTGGGGAGTCTTAACAATGCCCATGGTACAGGTTAGAACTTTAGAATCTCTTTCCAAGCAATCATATGTTTCTAGCAGATGAAGGCTTAACGCATTAAAGGATGCAATATATCTTAATAAACATTATAGGTATATGAAATCATTAGCGTTAGGTACCTGTTGCAATTATTTCTTCTAGAAAATTTCTGTGTAGACCTCACGCCACATCTGTGATTGGTTGTCTTTTGCACAATGACTGATGACAACAGTTGCCATGATTCAGTGGCCTGGCTCTTGGCTCTTGGCGAGGCAAACGTTTGTGTCATGAGCATACACATTTGTCTCACCCCTCTAGTGTTTGTGTGTCCCACGATAAAGGGATTTCAAATGCGGTGGTGAGGGTTTGAAAGAACTAAACATATGGAATAATGTAAAAACATTAGATTTACCCGTACACCATGTTAACTTTGCTTGGAGGTTACAAATACAAATATGTTTATTTCCCAACGTTAGAAAGTTCAATAAAACTAATTATACCAATTTTTAAACTAAAGATTAACTTAAATAATATATGTTTGGTAGAATATTCACTTTGGCAGCTGTGCTAGGTCAATACTGTGTTACAGCTGCCAACTTCTTCCTTCCTTGCAGTAACAAGAATTTTGGTTGTCGGACTTGTGAATGGCATATCAACACTTAATTAAGCTATATACAATGTCCTTGATTAGTGGATCAGCTTCCCAA
This sequence comes from Apeira syringaria, assembly GCA_934044485.1. Lineage (NCBI taxonomy): Eukaryota > Metazoa > Arthropoda > Insecta > Lepidoptera > Geometridae > Apeira > Apeira syringaria. The sequence continues at coordinate 5,244,240 of OW203672.1, read as the reverse complement.
TAGCCTCACCTCAATAGGACATAAGTAATAACTCCGAATATGACTTTAGACCATTATTTACTGCACCTAAGATATAATCATGTCCCTTTACACTCTTTACATGTAACCTATCAGATAAAATTATGCCCAACAAAATTAAACTTTTACCACTCATCAGTAAAGTGAGACAGTTGTCAAAAGAATGGAAGTTACTATTACATATTACTATTAAGGCTTTACTCTTAGACTAAATAGCATAAGCTAACAAATAGAGTATATTAAGTATAGTTTAGAGCACTAGGCCACAGAACCAGTAATTTATTGATATATAAAAGAAAGCCATATTGCATCTCCGAGTTACTGGTTAGTTACTTAATGTACATCATACTAGAAAGTACGGAAAACCAGGTCTTTTTATGAATTACCTAAGTGTGGTGTATCTTTGCATAACTTATAAAATATCACTGTTGCATAGTCAACTATTTGATTATTCAATAACATGCAGTGTAAACATGTCAAGGAGACATTGACAGCGCGAGTATATTCTACCAGTACGGAATACTAAAACATGTGCTGTCAGATATCACCTCATGGATATTTAAATATGATGCACAATGACCTTATTTGTGTCTCTGATTCTGAATAACATTACAAATATTTGGAATGAGTAGATTAATGCCATTGGTAGTGGTAAACTTACTATAGGTAATTTATTTATTGTGATAAAAACGCAAGATAGCACATCATCTCATCATTTAATAGAATATTACATTACACAAAGTCACATAAAACACTTAAGTCAAAATTAGCAATTCATTTATCTATATTATTACATATATATCTATATTATTACATATATATACATATATATATAAATGAATTGCTATTTCTCTTGGTCACGGCTATGATAAAATTTGGTATAAAGATAGACAGGTCCTTGAAGAAGGACAAAGACTACTTTTTGTCCTAAAATAAGAATGGTTCCCGTGGGATAACTGAATTAGCGGGAAAAACATAGTAACCACTGCCTTAACTCCCAAAATACCTGTATACTGTTACAGCCAAATTTCAAGAGGAAAGAAAAAGACTCATGAATCTCTAAAACCATGGCTCTCGGCCCAAATGCTATTCAACTGGCAGTTAAACTGCTTTGCTTATGGCGAGATTTTTTCAAACAGCTTAGATAAATAGCATGAAAATGTATATATATATTTAAAATAAGCTAGAAAAGTATGGGAGAGAGCAAAGGGATCAAGCATAGGTGTGACAGTGGTCACCTGAAGGCTGTGCGGACACGTGATAAAAAAATCATTAATATACCTAAAATACTCCTAATTGTTTCTATACTATGCCATCACCTACCCAATAATTAAAATATACTTTTTTTTAATTATTCAGAAGCATGTTTTGGTAAAAATAAAACAATTGAGCACATTATATCTAAGTGTTTTGAATCCTTAATAGCTTTGTGCCTTTATACTTAACCTTAATAAATGTGAAAAAAAATGCTCTATTTGTTACACATGATTTAGAATTTTTTAAGAATTGTGATTTGTCCTAACACAGCCTTTTAAGGTAAGGAATACTATTGCTTTATATCTGCCAATATCACAAATTTTCTCTGTGTAAAAAGATAAGAGACTAGGGACCACCTGATGTTAAGTGACGACATCGTCGAAGACAGAACATGCAAGCCTAGAAGGTACTAATTCACTTGTGACTTGAAGACTCCAGGATTATACCTATTAAGAAACACTGACTCAGGCAATGATTTTCATGCCTTGGGAGTTACTCGAGTTATTGGAAATCTTTTCCTTACAATGTACAGGTTAAATGTAGTACCTGTTTTATTTGGCTGAACTATGAATATTTAGTGTATGGTAAGACACTTACTATCAGTGGCTTGTTAACAAGATAACATTATCTTTTTGAACTGTGATGTAGATATTTAAGGCCCATTAAATATTAGGTGATTAACTAATTAATCAATTGCTAATCTCAGACATAGTTTTAGGATGATAAGAGAAAAAATAAGATTTTGAATTATTTTCAAATGAAGTAGTCAATTCACAAGGATTAAATCATATAACATAGAGATCTATTTTAACATTATTGATTTTATATTTGTATGAATTAAATACAGATTGATTATTAGAAGTTTATCTTAGTAGGTTCTACATGTTTTATGAAGTATAAAAAATCGATAGATACATTAAGGCAGAGATTATGGAATTGCCGTAAAAATCCTGCCTGCAGTCAAGTTCTCCAAAGGTAAACACTATGAATATTCGCAACTTCGTACTTTGCATGGCGTGAATGCTAAAACTTTGATGGCGCAGGACATCATTTTTTTTCTACGACCAGCGAACAATTAAAACATGGTAATAATACAGTACATACCTGTGCAAACTGCTCTCTGATCTCCACGATCTCTTCCTCGGTCAATTTACTATTATCAGCCATAATCACAAACGCAAGTTCACAAAACAAGTATCACAATAAAATATAAATACACAATGTCACTGCAGATTATTATTTATTTCACACTGCAGGAATAGTATTCTTACAACACGAATATATGTGTAAAGTATAAAAAATATAATACAAAACTGCGTTAAATTCACTAATTATTAACACATCTCGTTTCCACTGTAGATCCACAACACCCAAGCTATCACAACAATGAAGGAAGAATCAATTTTCAAACAGCCACGCATGAAACGGAACGGAACACGTTTATCGTATTTAACCAGTGCTGCCAGAGCCCCTGAACGAAAAGTCCCTACGTTTCATTATAATTTGTCTTTGATCTGCGGTATACTTTTACGCAATTTACGTTTTTGCTATAACTTTATTTTTCCTCAAATAGCTTCTTTTTTCCATTTCACAAGTTTGTTTTTTATCATGACCAATAATCATACTGCAGGACCAAAATAATCAGAGTGGAATAAAGCGTATTGCTTATAGGTGACATTACCGAAGACAAAAGTGATAAATATAAAATTATCGACAGCTCTAATAATGTGTCGTTTTAACTCGCAATGTCAAGGGCTCTAGGTATTCCCGTGACAAGTTGGGAGTGGCCATAAGCTAAGGCTAAATCACACATAGCACGACCCGTGAAATTGGTAGTCTGACCCAAGCCACTCAGAATTGTGAGCGTTGCAATCACCGAGAACCACCAACTTAGCGGACTCTAACACTTTATCAGCTCCTCTAGCGATGTGCTCAAATAATCGAGTTGTCTCAGCGTCACCGCTATGTGACCTGTAGACTTATAGAGGCACGCGTAATTTCGGGATTAACCCCCGAAATCCACGCGAAGCCATAGAGTGGACAGTGGACTTGTCGTCGACAGGCCACCGAGTCGACGACAACAAATGTCTTTCCGGACGTATACACACACACACTCCAGCACTAGGCATAAAGCTGTGGAGGAGGTAGGACGTTTCGCCAGGGCTAGAAATGTGTGTCTCCGTTGATAAGAGCAGGACAGGTTTTCTATATTCGAGGTGTAATTAACCTCATTTAAGTTTGTGTGAATGCCCCGAATATTACAGAAGTCCGCTGATGTAACTTTTTTTTTTATTTCTTGAATTTTTCAGTGGGAAGTTTACCACGCATCGCCACCGCTCTCAGGACTAAAGGATCCTTTTTTTTTTTTTTTTTTTTTTTCCCGGGGAAATCCTTTATGGATACCACCGGCCGGGGGAGGCACGGTGGTTATGTGGGAGTCCCCGCCAGAGTGGCGAGTGTACCCACTAAAACCCCGGGGTGTTCCTCCGTCGTCGGCAAGTGACGAGGGGCACGGTCCCGCTTGCGCACTATCCGCAGCCCCCGTCGACGCCGCTGCCCGCCTCGCGACGGGCCCACCTCGGGGAGGGATTCCTCCCTCACCCCTCGTGCACGATGCCCTCGGGAACACATGGAGGGCATCGCCACCTCGGAGGGCTCATACTTGGGGGGTGCCAGACGCCCCCGCATCTAGCACCCCCGCGGCACCCCCTAGCAGCAAAGGATCCTGAGCCAACCAGAAGAGCAAAGGAATGAATGGAGTCACGGCGGACGAATGGGCCTCCGGTAACCCTGCGAACGACTGAAGAGATCCACTACGGTCTCCTACTCCGCCATGACAGCCGCTTCTTAGGATTATGCGTGAGTTGGCGGGACAGCCTCCCAAGGTAGAACATATGAAGTGATCCTTGACTTGGGGGACCCGAAGTCAAGGATCACTTCATATGTTCTACTACTGACTCACGGGCGGCCAGCAAAAAAACGTTTCACTGGGTCTCCCTGGCCCCTGCGACATTCTGTCACCCTTCATGCAAAAGGAAGGCCCTAGGGTTTCATCTAATCCCAAGGACGGTGAAGTTGCGAACTAAATGTATGGGAGGGGGAGGTGGCTGGGCTGGTTCTTCCTCACTAGTACCAAAACGCGTATTTTGCTCAAAGACACACTTTAGTTTAAGCGACGAACATGCCTCCAGGCTTAACTCCTCCATTTGTATGTGTGTATGGTTGTTACTCACGCTCAAACGGCTACACTGATTTCGGTGACATTAGGTATGGAGATAGATTTTGTTTTGATTTTGACCTGCTATTTCAGAAATAAGAAAACCCTGATGTGATCTAATACATTCCATAAGCAATTTTGTTGGATATTGACTTGGTTGAAGCAATATAATAATATCTGGATTTAAAGGATCCTGAATGATCACAATGGTTTCCCCCTCCCCCGGGGAATAAATAACAGTAAAAAAAATACCACCAAATCGAACCGACTTCAACACTCAAAAGTGTGAAATAACCTTGTTAAAGTCGGTACCAAGATAGTTCACAAAAGTTACTATCATCACAATATTGTCCTCATGGTACTTCCAAAATTTATCTGAGCCTTTGATCGATGCGACGCATGACCAAAATGCTGGCACATATTTGGCTCAACGAAACAGCATTGCAATTCAGCGTGGCAATGCTGCTAGCATTCTGGGCACACTGCCGGTCGGTAGCGGTTTAAAACATTTGAGTTATCTATAGGCTACCAATAGCTAGTAGATTGCTCAAATGTTATTGTAGTAGCTGCAGTATTGTAATTCGTGATTAGTGTTTTATTTTAATAAAAGTACTGACTTTAACAAGGTTATTTCACACTTTTGAGTGTTGAAGTCAGTTCGAATTTTTGGTACAAATTTTTTTTTTTACCCTTTTAGTGACTTTTGCTACTCACGGGATCAATTGTTATTATGTATGTTCTCCGATGTCGTCAACCGCCTAATATCGTCGAGGTATACGTAGCACTTTTCAGTTATTGGAGTGTAACTCAAAAACTGCTTGTCCGATTTTGATGAAATTTAAATGAGACCACCACGCAAATATACTCTGTCAAATAAAATCATCAAAATCGGTTCATAAACGACGAAGTTATCCGCGATCACACCTAAAAAAATACGGCCGAATTGAGTAACCTGCTTCTTTGAAGTCGGTTAATAATATAAATACCATGTCATTTCTGGGCAATAAATTACACTTTTATAAATTATTTCATTATCCACAAAGCTCGGAGACCACTATAAAGATCAGGCAACACAAAATAAACTATCTTTCACAAGACAGTACAACAGAGTTATATGCTCAGTGGACATAGCGGCAACATTCAAATATATAGTGAGGCCCACTTGCGCCAACTAAATTATCCACATTCCCGCCTAAATCTCGGACTAAACTACAAATCTGAAGGCAAACATTTTCATTTGTATAAAAGTAAATAAATCAACGAATTTTTATTTAATGGAAAAATAATATCTTTCAAGAAGTCAATATCAAACACAAACTATAATAAAATGCTAACACATATAACAAAAGATATCAAACACCCATTCATACGCAACCTAAATGGCATATTAAGTAGGTTTAAGCATCGACCTACTTACCACTTTATTTAATTGTACTGAGGTCGTTGGGTTTTAACAATTACTTTTTCCATGTCAGGCAAAAATCTCGGATAATTTGGTTGGTGCAAGGCAGTCTAAGTAACTAATGTCTGATAAAATTCACCATTTTACAGGTTAAAATTGTGATTAATCCGAGATTTGGAAGTAATCTTGGTTAATTGGGTTAGTGCAAGACGGCCATAAAAACAAATACCATCGATGTAGGGACAAACGCTTGAACATACGCCTTCGCGTGTTGAGTAATCACCTCCCCTCCCATCTCCAGTGTCCACTTCGACGTATGAGCTTGTATGCATGATGACCCATGGACACTAAGCTAAGGTCGTTGTGATGTCCTTATGCATGGGCGTATCTCCTAAAATGAGGCCTTTTAAAAATTAATAGTTATAAATATTTATGAAAGAGATGAAAGACAAAAATTTATAATTTTTTTTATTGTAAAGAAGATAATTTAACCAAATCAGGCAAGCATGGGGTGGGATTCACTAGATATTACTTTGTAAAATTCTATGTTAAATGAAGTAAGTCTAAAACAATATATTTTCACGTGTACACTACCCAGTACCTAATTCAATTTTAATATTATATCGGCAATTCATTATAGCGCCCTAGGCTCATTTACGATAGTTTAAAGTCAGCTTGGGACGTGTTTACGCGTCAACGTTCCTTGGCTTGGCGTATGCTACTATTTGGAACGTAGAAAAATCCTCCCTCAAGGATTTGAAATCACTTTTCGTTGCGGTTTTAGAAGTATGGTCCTAAAATAGATCTATGAAAATATGTTACTCAACTTGAGATTTTAAATCTTGCCATCTAGCGTTCAGTAGAAGTATCACTGTTCATCATCGCAATCTATCTTGTGCTTCAGCTATCAGTGCCATCTTTAGAGGAGTAGGTATATGAATATGTACCTTATCATGTTTTCTGAGTTCGAATAGTAACTTTATGAGCTAAATAATAGATGTACCTATGTAATTATGTATATGGTAGGTACTTACTTCATTTTTGGCTTGTTAAGTAATATACATATATATTGCTACTAGCCACACCGCGCAGTTTCGACCGCGCAGAGTATGATTTTACACTTTATTTGATTAAACGACTTGCCTCTACAATAAAAATCTGTCATCCTACATGATACAAAGTCTTCTTGTCTTCTTCTTCTTGTTAAATTGTAAGCTCAAATCAACCGATCAAGCTTTATTCTTAGGTATGATCGAGAGATAAAGAGATAGTTAGGTCGTTAACACACGCTCATTAATTTAGGAGATTTATTATTATTATGATTTATGATGCATGGGATTTATGTTCTTTTATGTAGTGTATTATACCTATATAAACTTAAACATAGATGATAACTTACAAAAACCTAAAATGGTATGCAAGTGCATTATATATTACTTACCTACATATATGATGGGAAAATAGATAATATATAAATCATACACATAAACTAAAGTTGCCGGGGTTCCAACAAGCTATCAAATTAACGAGCTAACGGCTAATCAAGATAATGATTGGTCTCGCTGCCAAACCAATCATTTATCTAAGATAATATCATTAATTAATACCCGCTTATTGCTTATTATAATAAGATTGCAACGACCCTTACCTAAATTTGCCCATCGCACTCAATCAAATGTTTTTGCTTTTCAACACCAGGTGCACACTAAAATTACAGGAAATATCTAGAACTTTCTGCATACATCCTGCCATCTAACGGCAAATAGCGGAACTACTTTTTCATGTGCTAAGCACATATAATGACGTGGGTCGCATTGAAAATTTGATTGGAGGTCGCTATTTAAATTGCAGTAAATTATGTTTCTGGATTAGAATATGTTACCAACGATAGCGCTAATAGTTTTGAAATTAATAAATTAGTGAACTTAAGTTTAATTAAGATAAAAACACTTTTAATATCCCAAAATTAAGAAGGTGATCAACACTGTTATTATGAAGGACTGTTATTATAAGTTAACGGTGATCCAAAAAAAAAAACTATCCCGTAGAAATTAGTGCAGTTTAATATACTAATGTCCACTTGCATTGCAAATTATCCGAGATTTTCGGCCGATCCTTAGATCAAATCACTAATTTGCAGGCAGAAATTATGATGTTATCCTAGATCAGATTAAAATTTAGGATAATTTGTTTGGTGCAGCATGGATTTAGATGTGTTACTAGATACATAATATAGGAATTTCATAAGCTAGAAATCACATGATGTAAACTATAGACTAGAGAAAGGTATTTTTGTTATCGGGGATTTTTATGTCAGACTATTCAACAATATGAACTAAATAATTTAAAGATTAAATGACCCACACAAACATAATTTTTGTTTTTTTTGTTTTTTATTATTTCTCAACATTCACACAAGGTCTTCAGTTCCCAAACTAGGCAGAGCCTGTACTATGGTAACCTGATGACTGATATACATACTTATATACATATACACACCCAGACACAGGTCAAACAGACATGTTCATACACACAAATGTTTGACCTGTCCAACTGCGCCAACCGGCCAGTCAATTCAATTATGTAAGAGTTTTTATTGTGTATCACATTAACAACATGCTAGGCGGAACTTAAGTTCAAATATTTGAAGGAAAAACTCGGCTGCTAGTGGGTCTTGAACCCACGACTACACAATACCGTCCTGTCGCTTTGTCCAACTAAGCTATAGCAGCCCATACCATTAGGGCCGAATTACTTCCTTCCTTATTAACATTTACCTTATTAACATCTGAAGGGATGTTATTAGCGCCATCTACATTTAATTGTATGAACAATTAATTAATAGGACTGATAGACCAACATTACAGTTGATATCGTATCAAACGAAGGCACCCTACCCTATCTTAAAAGTTTTTATTGTGTATCGCATTAACAACATGCTAGGCGGAACTGTGAAGAAAAAAAATGTTTCCTTTAAATATTTGAACACAATGATGTTTTACTAAAGATGTCGTATATTCATACTGCGCGGTGCTCAGGGTGTCAAGTCTACTAATTCAAAGTTCATATTCAGTTTGCTGCGAGGCCGAGCCGATGCCAATAAGACAACGTCAAAAATCCGTAGTCTGCTAAGTCATAGCAGCCTGAGTCTATGTTGAATCTATGCTCGGCCTGTGTCGGTTTAGTAGGGCATTTGACATTTAATGTACTAACAGACTACGGAAATAACGCGCTGTGTCATTGAATCTAGAATTGAATCGAGATTGATTCAATATGAACGACTTAAAAATAGCGGACTACCAAAGCTGTCAAATTCACCAATTGTGAGCCGATCATATTGCCATATTGAATAGTAGACTTAGGCCCCAGATTTTGTTCCTTTACGACATACACATGCTTACTGAGACAGATAATACGGTACAAATAATATACAAAAGGATAGCTATATGTTTAGACTTGCGCTTGAAATACGCGTCGCAATGAAAATTACTACAATTGACTTAATTTTGCCGCCTCAGTTTCCGCGCGCTTGTGCGACATCTACCTCATATAAACATATAATATCAGTGATTTGAACATAAATTATGTAGTAAAACATTAGAAATGGTGCTACGGTGTGGCTAGTTTAATTATTAACAAGAGAAGAGATTTTGAATTGGCTACACGGTGTTTCGACAAGGAAAATTCTTGGATGGTTTTTTCGTGCAGCCCTTAATATATTCGGATTGAGTACCAATGATGCTCGAGAATGTTCTAGCATTTGGTTCTAGTAAATTCTGGTAGATAGCGCTGCGTATAAATACACGGTGCGCGAGCTTTGCCCCATCAGTTTTATTCAAGCAAAGATTCAGTGTGCTCACATAGCGAAGTGTAATCAAGAAGTGAATTCTAAAAAGATTATTCTGCGATACATTTGAAGAAATTAGCACTGTACAAGACAGAAATATGTCTCTACTACCATTCCTGTTAGACTACGACTTTGACCGCCCTCATTTTGAACCTCCTCGTCGGCTCATGGATCAGCATTTCGGCTTAGCGTTGACGCCTGATGATTTACTCTCAATCGGTGCCGGACCACTGGTCAACCGCGAGTATTACCGTCCTTGGCGTCACATGGCTAGTGCCGCTCGTGACGTTGGCTCCAGCATCAAAGCAGACCGTGATAAATTTCAAGTGAATCTCGACGTTCAACATTTTACCCCTGAAGAAATAAGCGTGAAAACTGCAGATGGCTTCATTGTTGTAGAAGGAAAACACGAAGAGAAGAAAGACCAACACGGCTTTATTTCCCGATCGTTCACCCGGCGCTACGCTTTACCTGAAGGTTGTAACCCTGAGACAGTGGAATCCCGATTATCTTCAGACGGTGTTCTGACTGTAGTTGCTCCGAGGAAAGTACCTCAAGCAGTGGAAGGTGAGAGGTCAGTGCCTATCGCGCAGACTGGTCCAGTTCGCAAGGAAATCAAGGATCAAGCAAACGGGGATGGTGTTAAGCAGTAATGTTTCTTTTGTACTAAAGGAAGGCAGGTTTATGATTTTTTTAGGTTACGCTCTGGAAGCTAATTCATTCCATTTTTCTTTGTTTAAAGACTGAGTCGTTATTTTAAGCTTACTTTCTATTAAATACCAAATTTAAAAAATATACTTTTGTATTTTATTCTTTAAATGTAGGTAGGAACCTTAAGCTTCCTCATTCATAAACTTCAAAAGGTTTAATTTTATAATAGGATCATTTCTACCGCCTATCTGTTTCTATTAACCGCAGTCAAACCACAGGTTAAACTTAAGCGAAACTAGGCTGTGCCGAAACATACAGCCGAGAGTAGGTACCTATTCTACCTCCATGTAAGGAAAGCATAGCATAGGATAGATAGGTACCTACCACCTACCTATCCATCCTAGTAGTAGTGTATAGCTTCCGTACCAGTCATTGACACACTATATTGTACTGAAATCTACAGTAGAGATAACTGGCGAATCTATCAATGTTTTAGCTAAGTAAGATAGGTACCTAATATCAAATTTAGGCCTAAATGCTAGTCATAAAAGATCTAGTCTTTGTCTCACCTGAATGACGGTGGGGTCGACATTTGAATATGCAATCACGCTGGACCTAGAATGTTTGCTGGCTTTCAAGGACTGCTGCCTAATAACTGTTTATTTTTTTAATATTTTTCATCGAACTCATATATACTCCTCTATAGAAGCCTAGTAAACGCGCGACATATACGCCATTTTATAGAACCTATATATAATTTATTTCGTGTCAAGCCAATAAACTGTCACACCCGTCTGTAAGATGGCGCTATAATTTTTAATTTTGAAATTTATTACCCGTGAGAAGCCGGGGCGGACCGCTAGAAACAAGTTTACACTGTTGCGAGTATTAGCGAATCCCCCTACATGGGACGGCATATGTTCAGCTGTGAACGTCCTATGGCTGCGATGAAAAAAACAGTTTACACTTCATAGCACGTACCTACTTACTCGGTGAACATACTCAATTCCAAATTCTACTGCCTTTCATATACTAGCGTGATTCTACATATTTCCATAAAGTATCAATTAATAGCAAGTTTCCAATGAACTATAATACCCAATACCACATGCCAATACCATAATATACCACCATACTATCCTACTAATATTATAAATGCGAAACTTCGTGTGTATCGAAATCGGTGTAGCCGTTTGAGCGTGAAGAAGTAACAAACATACACATGTTTGTTACTTCTTCACGCTCAAACGGCTACCCCGATTTCGATGAAATTTGATATGGAGATAGTAAGTAAAGTAATCCTACACCCTGGATTAACACTGGCTTATTTTCATCATCACCATCATCACCGTTTTTCATCACCACGCGTGTACAACCGCGGGGCGCAGCTAGTTGTGTATATCTTCACGTCTGTTTCCCGTAGCGGTAGGAGTACGGGCGGATTAACACATAGGCTACTTGTATCCCGGAAAAAGTATAGTTCCCGTGGGATAATTGAGGTAGCGGGAAAACCGTAATCCACGCAGTGAAACCGCGGGGCGCTACTAGTATACCATAATACCAATACACTTCATTGTAAAAATCGTGAAAAATCACAGGTCAAAATCATATGATAATTATAAGTAGCAACTAAAGAGCAACCAAAGCACTGAATAAGACTGCTAAGGAGGAAGAAAAACGGTCACAGTCGCAAAATCACACGAAGGGAAAAAAAACAACACTTTTGAGTGTTGAAGTCGGTTCCATTTTTCGGTAATATTTTTTTTTCACCCTTTTCAGTGACCTTTGCTACTCACGGCATCGATTGTCATTGTGTTTGTTCACCGGTTTCTCCACCCGCAACTATAATGTCATTATAATGTGTCTTTTCAGTTATTGGAGTGTAACTCAAAAACCGATTGACTGATTTTGATGAAATTTAAATAGGACCACACGGGAAACACCAGCTTTCAAATAAAAAAAGAGCAATCAAAATCAGTTCACCCAGCCGAAAGTTCTGAGGTAACAAACATTATAAACATACGGATCGAATTGAGAACATCCTCCTTTTTTGAAGTTGGTTTAAAATAAGATGATATTTTGTGAGATGTAGACTGGGTAAGCGAAGGTGCGTGCTTGTCAACAGTTAATCTTAAACTAGATCGTTCTATAGAGGTATAGTTTAAAAGGAACTATTTAGAATGTTCGTTCTATAGAGGTATAGTTTAAAAGGAACTATTTAGAATGTTCGTTCTATAGAGGTATAGTTTAAAAGGAACTATTTAGAATGTTGTTTACAGAGCTGACTTCAAAAGTGCCTACACTACGCGTCAAGGCTAGTATGCTTATAACTTCTCATTCTACTATCTTTAGAGATTAACCTTTCGGCTGCCGCGAACTATAGCTTTCGTGGAGATCATTTATCTATCTGCCAGAATTAGTTCTACTAATTGATTCGGCGATGCGACGGGTCCAGAAAACCTTTTATTTACGCGATCGGGAAAGTGATACCGTTGTCATAAACAAATCACTTCTATTCGACGAATTTAATTTATACATTAACACTATACTTTAATCAAAAAGGAAAAGCTCAAAATTTTAAAAAACGTAAATAAAATGTACATAGAAAATATTTACATTTTTTTTATGAGAGACCCCCGCCCTATGATTCCGGGCGCGGAAGGTATGGACACACAGAATGACAGCACACAAACACCCAAAACCCGGGACAAACATTTACACTCATCGCACAAATGTTTTGCCCCTGCCGGGATTCGAACCCAGAGTCCCGGAGACACAGAAGTTATGTATCCACATGACATAGTTGGCTTTTAATTTTGTGTTATTTGTTGTAAAATGTTAGTAATATTTATAAGTACTGATAATTAATAATTATATTCATTCCACATCCTAATTAAATGCAAATATTGTTTTTTTTTTCTTTTTAGTAGTAAATGTAAACTTTTACTTACGTATTCAAGTGGTAGTCTATTTTATTTTATTTATTTACAAAATCCACAGCCCTTTATAAGCAAATTATTGTAGAAATAGCTTACACCTAAGGCCAATAACGGATTTACATTTTCTAGCGTCTAATCTGTATTGTAAAACTATTCTGGGCACCCAAGATACAGGCATATTGGCCTAGTTTTGGGCCCGAGGTCAATCTTACTGACTTATGTAACAGTAAATAAAATTACTTTGGAAAGTTAGACATCTCACGAAGCAGAGAGCCCAGTAAGATATCTATCTTTTCGTTAGGTTAAAGATATATACTTATGTTTATTAAGTCAACGTTTAGATGTATGTGGCTACAATTCATTAATTAATTAAATGTCACTAACACTATCGCAGGCAAGGGCTGGATGCGGGCCGCTTCCAACAGGTCCTTGTGGAAATCAATGGGGGAGGCCTATGTCCAGCAGTGGAAGTCCTATGGCTGAGATGATGATGATGATGAACACTAACCACCGCGCCACGGCGACAGTCGTAATCCGATTCTATCGTACATAAAAACCCGTGAGTTAGAAAACAAATATCATGCGCATATTACATGTTTGTCTGTGTGCCTGTATGTCTGTTGTTACATTATATTCAATTATTAGAACAATAATTGTTGAATCTCACTAATATTATAAATGTGAAAGTTTGGATGGATGGATGTATGTTTGTTACTCAATCACGCCAGAACGGAAATGGATTTGGATGAAATTTGGTATGAAGATAGCTTATACCCTGGAATAACACATAGGTTTATATTCATCATCACCATCATTACGGTTTTTCAAAACCATGCGGGTAAAACCGCCGGGCGCCGCTAGTAAATAATAAAGTAATAAGAAATGTTGATTGGCAAAAATTTACACAATTGCATAATGGTATCTACATTATAATATATATACATGGTGATAGGTGCAGTAGGGAAAAGGTCCACCATCTTTCATCTAATAATGCTCTCAAGGAATAAAAAATAATTAACATGATTTAATTCAGAGTTTAAGAGGGAAAACATAAAATCATAGTACGCGCTGCAGAAAAAGCACAGTCTCATGGCGTCCATAACGCCAATAATAACCGAGATCCTTTATCTAGAATCTAGATCCACAACTTTGTCTGAGTACGAGGGTGCGTTGACGCCTGACCTTAACATTGGCAATAAAGTAAACCTTATTTGCCTACTTACTCCCAACACAAAGAGAGCAATCCACTAAGGTTTGTTGACGACCTCGCCGCAAATACCACGGCTTCCTGAAACCTGCACCGGTTTCGAGAACAAGATCGCCCTTAGCTCTAGTGGTAGATTTGTATAAATAGGAATCGGATGAGTGTCTGTCATCAGTCGATCGAGACAATACAAGCAAGATGTTCAAACTAGTAGTTTTGTGCGCTTTCGTGGCCACGGCCCTTGCTGAGCCAGGGACTCTGTTTGCAGCATCACTGGTGCCGCCCTTCGCTAGCTACTCCACCGTAGTATCACCGGGATCCGCAAGCATCAGCAGCCAGTCAAGCAGTGTTATCTACCCGTCTTCGGTCTACTCTGCGCCTTACGCCTACTCGCACTTCATCAAGAAACGTTCAGCGGACCCTCAGTTCCTGGCTACACCCTACAACGGCCAATACAACTACTTCCCGTACAGCTATCCGGTTGCTTCTCCGATTTACAAGACTCCAATTGCCTACACAGCCGCTCAATGGCCTCTGCCTGCGCATCTGATCAAGAAGAGGTCCGCTCAACTGCTGTCGTCCTCCTACATCGCGCCCACGTCTTACATCACAAGCCCTGCTTTATCCTCTCCCCTCATCTCGACACCATACCTCCAGACCCCTTACTACGCTGGTGCTCAACTTCCTCTGGTTAGCACTCACTTTATCAAAAAGCGTTCTGCTGAGCCATCCGCCGAGCCCTCTGCCGAGCCCTCTGCCGATCCTCAAACTTTCCTCCCCGCTACCTATTACACCCCATCCTCTTACATCAAAACCGCCGTGGCTACACCTTACTTGGCCAACCCACTTGTGAGCAACTTCTACTCCGCTGGATACCCTTTTGCCGCTACTCACTACATCAAGAAGCGTTCTGCTGAGCCTACACCTAAAGCTGAACCTGCTGCCGATCCTGCTCTTCTAGCCTACTCTTCGTACCCCAGCACCTTCTACTCGGGCTCTGCCTACTATCCTACTTACAACCCCACCTTCCTCAAATCTTCTCCCTTTATCTCTGCCAGCCCCTTCGTGTACTCCTCTTTTATCAAGAAGTAAGTGTGGAATCTACTCAATATTTGCAGTTACCTTAAAGTCCTTAAACTCACCCGCCTTCAAGGATAGTTGACCTCCATTTTGATTGCTAGATTAATCTAAGTGAGTTTTCCCACTTTAGCAATCCGAAATTAACCCGCTATGAAAATGATGTGTCATTGAAATATTTTTGTTCTAATCAAATAAATGAGATCCAGATTTTAAAACAACTCTTTTACTTTAACTGCACTTATAATTATTGTATTATTATTATAGTTTAACTATTATTTAACTAATTATTCTAAGTCTATTATTGTTCACGAAACACTTCACGGAATGAAGAACATATTAAATACTTAGAATTTGGTGGCTATTGGCATATTGACAACTTTTTTTATCAAAAATGGAACCTACTTCAACACTCAATGGTGTGAAATAACTTGTTGAAGTCGGTACCATGATAGTTCAAAAGTAACTATTATCAAAATATTGTGAGCATGGTACCGATTTTGACAAGTATTTTCACTTTTTTGTGTGCTAGAGTCGATTTCATTTTTTTATATAAAAAAAAATTCATCCTTTTCAGTGACCTTTGCTACTCACGGGATCAATTCTCATTGTGTATGTTCACCGATTTCTCCACCCACATAATGTCATCGACGTATGCGTAGCACTTTTCAGTTATCGGAGTGTACTGTCCGATTTGAATCGAACACTTGACCGATTTTGATGACATTTAAATAGTACCACGGGAAGCACCAGCTTTCAAATAAAAAAAGAACGATCAGAATCGTTTCTCCCAGTGGAAAGGTCTGAGGTTACAAAAAAAACATGCGGGTCGAATTGAGAACATTTTCAACACTTCAACTTCAACTTCAACACTTAAAAGTGTGAAATAGGTTTTTAAAATCGGTACCATGATAGTGCAAAAGTAACTATTATCAAAATATTTTGCTCATGATACCGACTTCCACAAGTTATTTCACACTTTTAAGTGCTAAAGTCGGTTGCATTTTTTGTTAAAAAATTTTTTTTCACCCTTTTCAGTGACCTTTGCTACTCACAGGATCAATTAATTGTCATTGTGTGTTCTGCGATGTCTTCAACCGCGACAATAATATCATTCAGATACGCATAGCACTTTTCAGTTATTGGAATATGACTCAAAAACCGCTTGTCCGATTTTGATGAAATTTGAATAGGACCACCACGGAAGTATACTCTATCTAACAAAAAAGAACAAAAAGTTATCCGCGAACATACATTATATATATATATATATATATATACGGTCCAATGAGTAACCGCCTTCTTTTTTGAAGTCGGTTAAAAATCGTTTAAATGTTTGACGCGATTCCCTCGGCAGAAGCCCTCGGGAAGCGGGTTAAGAAGAGTTAATAGTAAGGAGAAGGGCAAAGACGAGTTAAGCGACAGTAATTTAATGAGTAACAGGGTCGTGGATGTATTGCGGTTGCGTTGGGTGGTGAGGCGTAACTTGATACTTGAAGCTATTTTCGCTCGCGCTGCCCTCTTTTGACAAGTGGCTGAAACTGGATTCTAAGCGCGGTAATTTTAAATTATGATTTAGAGATTTAACTACTTTTGAGCTGTTATAAACAGCGAATTGCTACATGTTCAAAACCGTTCATGTAATTAAGACTTTTTTGATGTGTGTAGTATAATGAGTTATGTACATTATGCAGAGGCACCTCCCGGAAAGTAATCATGGCGGCGCCCACGACGCTCTGGTTTGCAGCAACGGCTTGATCTTTCGATGAAGGTAACACTGTTACCAAATTTCCAACAAGGTGGTAGCGTATTTTCGAATACCTGCAATACTTGTAAGCCAGTTAACAATCTAGGTCTAACGTGATAACATCCTCGCACATCGTCACTGAGGAGTATGAAATCTATAAGAAATTGAAAGTGGAATTGAAGTCTGAGAACGACCACACGGCAATGCGACATCCATACGTGGTAGATGGTCCAACTTGTCCCACGAAGCGTTTTGCTTCCACATTCATAGTGCGTACAACTAACGAGTGGAATTCATTGCCTAAGTCTGCGTATCCGCATGAATATAATCTGAATATCTTCAAATCACGAGTGAATGGGTGATGGTGAAAGGTGAAGGTGAAATGGGTGAATGGGACGTGGAATGAATCTTTTAGGCAGGCGTGCTCCATCGTTGACCGCATCATCTCATGTGCGGTCGAAAAGCAACAATTCATTATCTTAGATCGTAATTTGCGCTCAAACATGCAAAATGTTCGAGCGAACAAAGCAAGCAAATAAAAAGCAAGCCAAAATAATATAAATTAACAGTAAATAAGAAATATTAATTAAAAATAACAATAATAAAATGTTATATACGCAATAAAGATGTCAAGCAAGTCAATACACATGAACTTATATAAATCCAATCCTACTAATATTATAAATGCGAGTTTGTGTGTATGTTTGTTACTTCTTCACGCTCAAACGGCTAATAATAATAATATAATATAATAATATAATAATTATTTATTTCTGTTAAATATTCACATAATACCCTAAATAACATTATATTTAATAAAATATGAAACTATAACTATGCTTGATCACAATTTATTTTCACATAACTTCTATGATGTAGCCAATTATATGTTATCTGTGAATACATCACACAATTTGTGACTTAGCAACATAAACACACAGAATCACAAATACAAACACATTTAAGGCCTTGCTTACACAAGAACACACAAGAAGGCACTTTTTATTTAGACATTGTTTAAAAGAATCTAAAAAAAAAACCCTGATCTCCACACTAGGATAATAAATAGGAATAATAACACATAGGCTACTTTTATCCTGTAAAAAGTATAGTTCCCGTGAGATAATTGAGGTTCCATCGAAATCCATGCGGGTGAAACAGCAGGGCGCAACTAGTTCTATATATCAAGTTTGTGTGTACGTGTGTCTAGGGTCTAACCTATCACGATACCAAATCATTGGAATTTTTCATTGGAATCGGTGCAGCCGTTTGAGCGTGAAGGAGTAACAAACATACACACAAACTTTCGCCTTTATTCTTTAGTGGGATGGGATGACGAAAGTGTAAGAATTTTAAGTTTTTTGCAATGAAGCATGCAGCTGTCAGTCTTTTAAAATCGGTTCACCTAGTCGAAAGTTCTCAGATAAATAACATTAAAAAAATACAAATGATTGAGAGTCTCCTGCTTATTTTCAAGTCGGTTAAAAATGGAATGACGTCGAAGTCATTATTTCGTAATTATGTGTTTGTGAAAAGAATAAGCACGTGAAATTTATTCACGATACCACACACTTTGAAAACGATTTTATACAGATTTCAGAACAGGCCACCATCTTAGACGTGCGTTGGTGTGCGTGCAGGGTTGCTAGAGTAAAGAAAAAAACTGTTTCATGATGGCTTCGGAAGTTTACAATACGAGTAATTAACAACTATTGTGCCTCCTATATTCGCAAATAAACGATTTGATTTGATTCGAATATGATTTAATTTCATTGTATAAATTCTCTTGACTATATGGTCGAAGTTACGTAACAGGGTTTTGAATTGACCCTTGGGACTTTTTTCCGAGTTTCAGTACATCAAACCAATGATATTATATGTGACATCAAACACAATAAAACCTCATGTTAATCCTACTAATATTATAAATGCGAAAGTTTGTGTGTATGTGTGTGTTACATGTTTGTTACCTCTTCACGCTCAAACGGTTACACCGATTTGGATGAAACTTGGTATGGAGATAGCTTTTACCCTGGGTCAACACATAGGCTTATTTTCATCATCACCGTTTTTCATCACCGCGGGTAAAACCGCGGGGCACACCTAGTATTAAATAATATTTAACATTATGTCAGTGTCAAGCAGGCGCTTCAAGCCGCTATTAGCAGTGTTGTACGATGTATATCCGTGCTGTCATGTGCTAAAATAAATAGCAGTTAAATAGTATACAAAATAATTTGTGGCACTAAAAAGTACTTACCCAATATGGACGATTTAATTTTTGGACCAATCTGGAAGCATACCCTATTAAATATAAAACAATACATCTTTGTTTGTTTAAAACGTTTCCTGTCTTTTTGAATCGCTGGCGACCACCAGACAAAACTTCCTACTTAAACTCTTTTTGACAAGGTGGTGGAGCGTAGTAAATTAATTTAAATCAAATTCTATTTCAAAGTATTCCAAATAATATTTTCAATTACATTAGGGGAAAAAAGTTGTGTACTCTCCTCGGTCACCTAGGATGGGTAACCGCTAGTGGCATTTTTAACAGATTGCTCCATTTTTAACCGACTTCAAAAAAGGAGGGGGTTCTCAAGTCGACCCGTATATTTATTTTATTTTATTTTTTATTTGTAATCGGTTCACCCAGTCGGAAGTTATGCGGTAACAAACTACCGCATAACTTCCGACTGGGTGAACCGATTTTGATGTTTTTATTGAATTATTATTTTAAGGCTGGTGCTTCCCGTGCAGTCCCATTTAAATTTCATCAGAATCGGATGAGCAATTTTTGAGTTACAAGTCAAAAACTGAAAAATGCGTGCTTAAACCTACACGATATTGTAGTAGCGGGTGAAGACATCGGTGAACATACCTACACCACAATGACAATTGATCCCATGAGTAACAAAGGTCACCAAAAAGAGTGAAAAAAAACATGTCTACCAAAATATGGAATCGCCTTCAACACTCAAAAATATGAAATAACTTGTCGAAGTCGGTACCATGAGCACAATATTTTGATATCAGTTACTTTTGAACTATCATGATACCGACTTCAACAAGTTATTTCATACTTTGGAGTGTTGAAGTCGGTTCCATTTTTTTTTTCAGATGGCACTTTAAGCCGTCAGTCATTGAATAATAATTGGGGTGGCCAAAAGCCTATCCACCAACCTACGGCCAACACTCCTCTCTGAGAGGAAGACCTGTATCTCAGCAGTGGGAATGTATGGGATCTATGTTATCCTCATAATTTATCCCACGTATTATAATTCTATGTTATCCTATAATACGCTATTATAGCGAATAGAGCTAACACCCTGTTAGTTTTTTTTAATTTTTAATTTTGTTTTAAATATTTTTAATATTTATTAACATTCACACAAGGTCTTCAGGTCCTAAACTAGGCAGAGCCTGTGCTATGGTAACCTGATGACTGATATTTATACTTATATTTATATACACACCCAGACACAGGTCAAATAGACATGTTCATGTCTATTTGAACATAGACATGAACATGTCTATTTTCAAATAGACATGTTACAGGTCTTATAGACAGGTCAAACATGCACACAAATGTTTGACCTGTCCGGGAATCGAACCCGGGACCAGCGGCTCAGAAGGCAGAGTGCTACCAACTGCGCCAACCGGCCAGTCGAAGTTCAATACGCTGCAAACTGTAACAGGAAAGTGATAGCGATACGCGAAAAAGTAATATATTAGCGGTAAGTATAATAGTGTGGCAACACCGAGCTCATTATACGATTTTACATATGTAAACCAATTTCACTATGCCGAAAGACATTGTTTGCTAAACGTTGAGGCGTGAACAATTTATGACGCTTGTTTTCTTCTATTCGTCTGCAGTATTTAGCCACTGATAACAGATAGACTTTGTCGCAAGAGTGCAAACTGGTAGTTAAAATAAATTTGTAATCTAGAAAAATGAGAAATAATTTAGAAATAAAAAATGTAGTGCCAGATTGTGGGGATAAGACAAGGTCGCATTTATATCGACAGGTATGTTATTTATATATGCATATTCGAGCTTTTTATACAATTTAGTTTTCTTATAAATAAAGCCGGTGTTGGTAGTAGATAGATAGATAGATAGAAAACTCTTTATTTGCACACTATTTCAAAACCACACACATAAAGAAAACAAACAAAAAAATATAAATACAGTGATACAAAGGGCGGCCTTATCGCTTAAAGCGATTTCTTCCAGGCAACCAAAGAGTAGTACCTACTCCTGCATTTCTAGATTAATACAATACTGTAATAGCAGGATTGTTTCCCTCAACTTCAGCTGGACCTCCATGGTCCAGCTGAAGTGGGTTAAAAAAGTAATATTTCGAAGCAGTTGTTATAGAAGAGCTGTATCGAAATGGAACTTGTTAAATTTATTTCGCCTAATATTGTCTTTAAAGACTCATTCAAGTTCGGTTTTTGATTTTTTGATCGAGTAAGAGATTAGATAAAATTTATTTCGATATGTCATACTAGTATTATAAAGGCGAAAGTTTGTGGGTATGTGTGTGTTACTTCTTCACGCTCAAACGGCTACACCAATTACGATAAAATTTGGTATGTAGATACTTCAGGTCCCGGAATCACACATAGGTTCATCATCATCATCTCAGCCATAGGACGTCCACTGCTGGACATAGGCCTCCCCCATTGATTTCCACAAGGACCTGTTGGAAGCGGCCCGCATCCAGCCCTTGCCTGCGATCTTAGTCAGGTCGTCTGTCCACCTGGTCGGTGGCCGTCCTATGCTGCGCTTGCCAGTCCGTGGTCTCCACTCGAGAACCTTTCGACCCCAACGGCCATCAGTTCGTCGAGCTATGTGCCCTGCCCACTGCCACTTCAACTTGCTAATCCGCTGGGCTATGTCGGTGACTTTTGTTCTTCTACGGATCTCTTCATTTCTGATTCGATCGCGTAGAGAAACTCCGAGCATAGCCCTTTCCATAGCTCGTTGTGCGACTCTGAGCCTGTTCAGAAGGCCCATAGTCAGGGACCACGTTTCAGATAACACATAGGTTAACATCGTCTAAGTCATCACCATGCAGGTATAACCGCAGGGCACAGCTATTTAAATCTTTATATTTCTGTATGAGTTATGATAAAGGCATTTGAAATAGTTTTCCAAAATCGTCATGTTTCGTTGTAAAGGTTAATGCTGAAAAGATTACAGCGTTAAATAACTTGAGGAAGAGGAAGTGGAATATTGTTTAAGAAGGTCGTCGCGGCTTAGGGGGCGTCCATAAATTACGTGAGGTCGTTTTAGCGATTTTTCAACCCCCCCTCTCCCCTTGGTGAGATGTCGTGAGATTTTGCTGGACCCCCACCCGTAACTCAAGTGAGACTTTTGAAAATACATATTTTTAATATAAATAAATGAATATGTGCTTGATATTGTAGGATTTAATGAGGATTTGTTATGTGAGATTATTATCGTGGTACCTATAGAACAACACAAAAAATATTTTACCTAATTTATCCCAGTTTTCTCGCTACATTACTTGCGGAAAAAAAATTACGTGAGTATTTATCGAACCCACCCCTTCCCCCATGTAAGTTTGGATGAGATTCGGCTTGACCCCCTCCACCCCGTAAACACCTCACGTAATTAATGGACGCCCCCTTATTGATATGTGACATTGACTGTACAAACGGGATCCTAGGTTCGATTCCCGGCTGGGGTAAACATTACTTTGTGTCCCGCGACACAGGGTATTCTAGCGCGGGTGTGTGAGTGTGAGCCTTATGTGCTATGTTACGGAAGGGCGAAGGGGCTGCACGTCCCGCAGCGCCGGAGTAGTCACAAAATATAAACTCAATTAAAATAACTAAAAATATATATATATCAAAAGTAAGGGCTGCCATTGGGGGAGTGGTACCAAGGTATTACCCTCTTCTCCCCCTACCCTCTCCTCGCTCCCTTAAGTCCTGCGTTTCGATTATAAATTTATCACAAAATAACCTCAAAAAATACTTCAATATCACAAAAATTAAGGGCCGCCGCGGGAAAGGGTGGTTTTAAGAGCTCACCCAACCCCCTTTAATTCCTGCGTTTCAATTTTAAATTTATCACAAAATAACCTTAATAAAAACTTCAATGTTACAATAACTATGGAGACAGTAACAGAAATAATTAAATTTTAAACTCTATATGATTAGTATTATTTTTAATAAATTTATTATTTTTATATTTTAAACATTCACACAAGGTCTTCAGGTCCCAAACTAGGCAAAGCCTGTACTATGGTAACCTGTTGACTGATATACTTATATACATATACGCACCCAGACACAGGTCAAACAGACATGTTCATACACACAAATGTTTGACCTGTCCGGGAATCGAACCCGGGACCAGCGGCTCAGAAGGCAGAGTGCTACCAACTGCGCCAACCGGCCAGTAAACTAAAATAAACAAACAAATACTGACCAAATAAGTAGGTACACGCCGAGTAGTGTGATTTAAATTTAGAAGGCGCTTCACTATCTACGTCAGTTTACAAATATCTTGTTAGCTATCTATGATTGGGCCAATCAGGAAAGGAGCGAACTCAGCTGTGTCTGCACAGGTGCTAACATTGCAAATAGAATGTAGATTGTTTTATTTTACCAAAAAACGAATTACGCAATTTGTGCGCTAATTTTGAAATACATATCTATAGAAGTTATAGCGATGTCTTTTATGTTATAATGATGAAGTTATAGCGACCTCTGCCGCAAGAAACTAAAATTAGTTTTAGCTTTATTATTAGTTTTAGTTTTAGCATCTGTGTCGATTTCGACACAAGGTTAGGTTTTTTGGCTCAACGAATCAGTATTGCAATTCAACGTGGCAATGCTAGCAGCATTGCCACGTTGAATTGCAATACTATAACAGGCATTCTGGGCACGCTGCCAGCCGGTAGCGGGTTAGAACATTTGAGTTATCTATAGGCTACCAATAGCTAGTGGATTGCTCAAATGTTATTGTAGTAGCTGCAGTATTGTAATTAGTTATTAGTGTTTTATTTTAATAAAGGCATTTGTCCCAAGGTTAGGTTAGTGTTTTAAAAATTAATATTCTTCATCATACAGATGTTGTATCCAGGTTTTTGCGACCACCGTGGTCGCCGGACAAACCTAGGTCGAAACTTCGACTATAAACGTGAGTAAAGCCGGATCCTACATCTGTATAATAATGTGTCAAACTCACGAGAATTTCCAATCGTAAATAATCTTCGTTTGCAGTTATCATAATATCGTATTTGCTCATCCAGTAATAATCCGTCCTTCGCTGTCCAAAACTCATAGCCACCTGAGCTTTTTTGTTCGTTAATAGGGCTTTATTTATCGGGCTAAGCAGGTAATGAAACGTCATCGATCCAAGTCCTTTGCCTAGCTGTTTAATCAATCTTTTATTTATTTATTTATTAACATTCACACAAGGTCTTCAGGTTCCCAACTAGGCAAAGCCTGTATTATGGTAACCTGATGACTGATATATATACTTATATACATATACACACCCAGACACAGGTCAAACAGACATGTTCGTACACACAAATGTTTGACCTGTCCGGGAATCGAACCCGGGACCAGCGGCTCAGAAGGCAGAGTGCTACCAACTGCGCCAACCGGCCAGTCGAAATGGCTAAATTTCGGGTCTCTTTAAATTTCACTATTATTAGCATTTTCTATTCCAAACTACATTAAATCATATAATTTCTATATATATTCGTAAACACCGTTGAAAATCCTTTATTTTGATACCCCACTCGATGTATTTTGGAATTTTTTTTTTTTTCGAGAGTACATTTTGGCGCCATAAATCCTATATATTGTTTTTTTTTTAGTTTTGATGTACCCAGTGTCACTCTCACGACCAAGACGAATCTATTGATACCACTCACATAAAAATACGATAAGCCGTTTAGGCTCTAGGGCGTGCCAAAGAAATATAAATACATACATACATACATACACTCGAAAAACATAACCCTCCTTCTTTCGCAGTCGGGTAAAAAGACGTTATAATTATGATTAAGATAAAGCTTAATTTTCTTATAATACTTATTGAATGATAGTCCTCATCATAATTCGATATTTTCAATTAATTACGGGTACTTTTACATAAAATAAGTGGTAAAATAACATGTAATTTGACGCTCACAAAAACTACCCGCAAACTAATGAAACTGTTCTAACTAAATGCAATTCGAATTTCAATTTTAGCAATAACAGAAGAATTTTCGGATTTTACATATATTTACGAATTTGCGAAGCTAAATTGAGCGTATGAGAGAATTACAAGCAAAATCAAAGATTCTGGTGGATACGCCAGTTAATTTTAGATTAAATAACGTGATTATATAAAGTCAGATTGTGGTCAAATAATACAGCCATAACACTACATATAATATTATGATACAAGTGACCTAAGTCGTTCATTACACACGAAGTTGAGGGTTGCAGTGGGAGCCGCAGGCGTAGTTCAGCCGAGTGTATAATGAGCAGACCTCACGAGTTTCGTCTCATATTTGGAGAAAATATCAAACATGTATTAGCTCACATTGTTTAATTATTAAATTGAGTATGCTCTGTTTATCAAGCAGTAAGGTATCTAATATATAATTTTTGGGATAGTACTATTAAGCACGTGTGTGTTATACTTCAGTTTATAGCCCTAAAAGCGATGTAGTAAGGCTCACGTTACGAGCGTGTGTGTTGAAAATTTTGTTACTACATATGTTATCTACATTCGCATGTTATCACAAACGTCAACATTTGAAAGTTGACTCGACTCATTCAGTGACAGACAAAAATTCGAAACAAAATCATGCTATACATATCATGTTGCTATACATTGTGCTCTAAAAGATCATTTCATCAATTCCAGGTTTTGGGAACCCTCGCATCTGGCTTGACTTCGTTATGCAGTGGCCTGACTTTTGGAATTTCAGCTGTGATGTTGCCTCAGCTGCGGAAGGACGAGAGCTTAAAATACGATCCTACATATGATTCTTGGATAGGTAAGATAGTGGCAGTGATTCTCTTATTCAACAAAACTAAACTAAAATTCTGTAAAGTGAATAGACTCTTCTCATATTTGCTCTAAAATTCAAATTCGTATAACGTCTTACCATGTTTTCTGTATGATTCGAGACGACTTTTACTTAATTGCTGGCCAAATGCAGGTAGTTTTAAGGCACCAAATAAATGGCCACTTATTTTACTTAAAAATACCCGCAATTTTAATAAAAACATCTAATATTAGTATTGTTATTGATACGTGTCGTACTTATTTAGACTTAGCAACCAATTAAGAACTATCTTATATTCCACGAATGTAATTTACTTTAGTTGAACAAGAGAATCACTATCAGTAAAATTCTCGTACTTGTAAGATTATAAGTTTCATTGCATGTTTCATTATACCATTACTGTAATCTATGAATACTATAAGAATCTTTGTCCTGACTGACTGATCTATAGACAACGCCTAGCCCAAAAGGCTGGTCCTACGAATATGAAATTTGGAAGGCGTATTTGTTTTAGTACGTAGACATGTACTAAGAACGGTTTTTAGGAAATTCCATCTTTAAGGGAGTAAAATAGGATAAACAAGTTTGTATGAAACTTCTTTGTTTCTGATCTAGTGCCAAATAAGAAGCATAATTCAGTTTTAAAATTTCTAAGAGATCCTTAAATGACCTCAAAAGAGCATTCAAAATTAAAATTTCTCAACTCAAAATTCTTAAACATGAATAAATTTTGGAAATGAAAATAACGACCAATGCTGAACCTCATCGAATTTAAAACTCTTTAATAAACTATAAACACTATGCATTTTTTTTTATTGCAAAACTGCATTTTCGGTCCCTCAATTTACTTATTTTTTATTAACATTCACACAAGGTCTTCAGGTTATTCATCCTACTAATATTATACATGCGAAAGTTTGTGTGTATATGTGTATGTTTGTTACTTCTTCACGCTCAAATGGCTACACCGATTTCGATGAAGTTTGGTATGAAGATAGCTTATACCCTGGCTTAACGCATAGGCTACTTTTATCCCAGAAAAAGTATAGTTCTCATGGGATAATTGAGGTATCGGGAAAACCGTAATCCATGCGGGTGAAACCGCGGGGCGTTGCTAGTATTTATTTCATAAATATACAATTTAATTCAATTTATTATAGTAAAAAGTATACATATTCCACTTATATTGACGTGCAGAATCTGTGTGTTTGTGTGCGTGACGTATTGCCTAATTGATTAACTTGAGAAGTTTTTCGGTTTCATCATAGTTGAGATTGCTCAGCCGACTGCCCACAGATATTTTTGCCTCTCTGCTGTTTAAGTAGACTAGTCAACTATAACTTTGTTGACAATAAAAACATGAAGTTCATATTATCTATTTTTTTTGTTTTCTGTTTCAGCATCCTCCGCAACGTTAGCTATGGTCGTCGGGTCCGTGGCCAGTGGACCATTCCTGGACAATTTCGGCAGGAAACCAGCTCATATATTTCTCGGAATCCCCTACATCATCGGATGGACCTGCATAGCTTGTGCCAATTCCACCGACTTGATTCTCGTTGGCAGAATATTGACCGGTTTCTCTGCCGGAGCTAATAAAGCTGTAACATTGGTCTATATTGGGGAAATAGCTAATCCTAAGTTTCGATCGAGCGCTTTATTCGTACCAACGCTAGCATCTAACATAGGGGTTACCTTAAGTCACATAATAGGAGATATTCTGCCTTGGAAAATAAGCGCTATAGTGTGTTTGGTGCCGATTATATTATCTTGCATTATTTTCATGTTTTTAAAAGAAAGTCCACTGTGGCTGATTGCGAAAGGCAGAACTGAAGAAGGAATTGAAACGTTCCGATGGTTTCGTGGTACAGACGAAGCTTCAGAAGAAGAATTGCAAGTAGTACTTAAAAGACAAACTGAGAAACCTAAAATAAGTGTAAGAGAGACATTCAATGCAGTGTGCACGCTGTCTTTCATCTTGCCAATGCTTCTTCTGATGGTTTTAATGTTAGATCTGCAGTTTTCGGGTGTGAACGTCATAATATTCTATTCAGAAGATATATATCAACGCGTTTTTTCTGGTAAAGTCGATGTGTTACATATGATGATAGCAATGGATTCCTTGAGAGGTGTTACGGTTATTGCACTCTGTGTATTTGGAAAAAATATACCAAAGAAAGTTGCGATAGTTATCTGCAGTTTCGGATTATCAGTATCCGTTTTGGGTTTAGTTACGTGCATCATGATAAAATTTAACGGTGTGTGGTTATCTATATTATTTATGGTTATGTTCATGGCGTTTTCAACTGGGATCCTTACTATAGGATGGACTTTCACCCCGGAATTATTGCCAAATAATGCGCGTGGTTTTGGAGCGGGGTTAATTTTAACCGTTTCATATATTATGCTTTCATTTTTAGTCAAAATTACACCTGATTTTATGAATACATACGGCGAAGCTGCTTTGTTTGGTGTTTTTGGTATTTCTACGTTTGTTTCTGGATTTATTTTGTGTTTATTTTTACCAGAAACGAGTGGAAAAACTTTACAATCTATCGAAGATAGTTACAATCGTAAATTACCCACAACAAACTCAATTACTGAGATTAAATGATTTTTATTAATTTAAGACCGTAGGACGTAATAGCTGTGGTACTAGTGTTAATAAGTGTGCATTATTAATGCAGCATGACATTTACATATGATTAAGGGGCTACATTGTGAAAAGATAACGTTCCATCCTCTGCCAATCTTTCATTGTGTAGACTAGGAATCAAAATTGTGTATAATATGTTTTTTATTCTGTGAGCTATGTTTGTAAAATATGAAAACACGATTCGATCAAATTTATGCTATAGAAAAAAATATCAATAAAAAATATATCTCTAAAATGTTAAATGATTCAGTGCCCTACAAAGTTGTCCTATAGTAATAATAATCGTATAAAAAGTGTGAATTCTAAAGTTATAGATGAAGATGATGATAGAAGTATATGTATGTTTGTCTGTGTTACTTTGTTACCACTCATCTCTGAAACGGCTGAACCGATTTAGATGAAATATGGTACATATATTTCTTAGGACCTGAATTAAATTAAACACTCAGGATACTTTTTATCACAGTCCTTAAAGGATCGGGAAAATAAATTTCAACCGGGGAGAAAGCTAGTAATTACAAATACAGGATAGTCTTGCTAAAATTATTTGTTATGCTGTGATTATTTATTTCTATTAAACTTCCGACAGCATATATGGAAGAAAAGCTTTATGTGGTTTTCTGTTGCTTATCTCTTTCTTTATAAATATTATGTTTATGTCTAAAGTTATAATATTAAATATATAATTTTGAATTTACTTTTTCCAAACTTGCAAGGTCGACTTTTACTGACACTTACACTTATCCACCTTTATAATCACCAACCTTTTCCCTTTATAATTATCAACCTTTTCTTATATCGTATTCTCTCTACCTATAATCTCTACGATTCTTGCTTCAGCAGTTGTTACTCAGAACCAGCCAGTTTCAATGCTATATACACTGGACAGCAAATAAACTAGGCCACCCAGTACCTTGACTCTGATTAGATTTTCTCAAAAAGCATATTTTTTTATTTATTATCATTCACACAAGGTCTTCAGGTCCCAAACAAGGCAGAGCCTGTACTATGGTAACCTGATGACTGATACTACTACTATACTACTGATACTTATATACATATATACACACCCAGACACAGGTCAAACAGACATGTTCACACACACAAATGTTTGACCCGTCCGGGAATCGAACCCGGGACCAGCGGCGCAGAAGGCAGAGTGCTACCAACTGCGCCAACCGGCCAGTCTAATAGTCTATAATACTTACAACTATCAAAGTAAAAGCGACGGTCGCCGTGGCGCAGGGGTCAGTGTCAGTGACATGACTTCTGTGTTTCCGGGACCCTGGGTTTGAATCCCGGCAGTTGATAAGTATGTGGGCGATAAAAACAAACGACTGACCACTTTAGAAACTGATTTAGGTATTACAAGTATCCTTCGGTGCCAAACCCCGAGTGGCCGGATACACTTCACTAAGTCGAGAAGGAACGCCCGCGCGCCCGGCCGATGCCGAATAGCAACCGAAAAAAAACCCAAGACTAGTTGAAACTCATCTATATTTATAATAATAATAATATGGGACAACATTCACACAAGGTCTTCAGGTCCCAAACTAGGCAGAGCCTGTACTATGGTAACCCGATGACTGATATATATATATACTTAAATACATACTTATATATATACTTTTTTTTTTTTTTTTTTTTATACATATACACACCCAGACACAGGTCAAACAGACATGTTCATACACACAAATGTTTGACCTGTCCGGGAATCGAACCCGGGACCAGCGGCTCAGAAGGCAGAGTGCTACCAACTGCGCCAACCGGCCAGTCTAATTTAAGAAGTACTTTAAGAAAAAATAAATAGCAAAAAATGAAACCGACTTCAACACTCAAGAGTGTGAAATAACTTGTCGAAGTCGGTACCATGCGCAAATTAACTTCGATAACTTTTAGGTGTTAATTTGGTTCCATTTTAATGTAAAAGATTTTTTTTCACCCTTTTCAATGATATTTACACTGATTTCTTCACCCGCTATTATAATGTAAGTGTCTCAAAAATCGCTTGACCGGATTTGATAAAATTGGATAGGAAATGGGACCACACGGGAAGCACCAGCTTTCAAATAAAAAACGAATCATCAAAATCGGTTCACCCAGTCGAAAGTTCTGAGGTAACAAACATGAAAAAAAATAACATATGGCTCGAATTGAGATCGCAGGAAGGGGCTGGATGCGGGGCCGCTTTCAACCGATTGTGGAGATAAATAGGGGACCCTATGTAAAGCAGTGGACGTCATAAGGCTGTCAATCTCTAAATTATAATACCGTTCGTTGCTTGTAAGTACATTTAGCGCCAGTATAGTAAATCGCAAACCGTCAAATTTTCAAAGTCTCGTAGTAAGTATATACGTCTGTAAATTTGTTAATTGGAAATTCATTAAGCATTACTCAACAGCAGAATTTTTAGTAAATGATAATATATTTTTAAAAAAAAATCTTAATTTATTATCTTTTCTGGCAGATGAATAAAAATTGTAGTACCCCTGATCTGATCTACTGCTTTGATACTACGAGACTGAATAGCCGATAATTTTTTTTTAAAGGGAACATATACACATAAAAAGAAAAGAAAAATTATCTGTTATTTCTAAAAACTAGCATAGTGAGAACGAGAACAAGTGGAACCGCGGAGCGAAATAAATATTAATTTAACATTATTATATGACGATGGTTAAAGACCTGACGGCATGTTACATATTTCCTGGAAGTTAGGGCGTCCTTTAATGTGGGACGCTACATGCGTTGATATTTTGGCGCCGTCACATCTTCCCGAGACACATGTTGAGGCTTATTCAGCGGAAAAATTGAAGCGGCGAAAATATGCTAACTTAGGTTACTACCTAGGTTAGTACAGTTAGTAGTTACATATTTGAACCGTTTTGGGGTTGAGACATTGGGCCCGTAGGGACCAGGTTATCAGACTCATCGGATTTTCCAAAACTTATCAGATCGATGCGACGCATGACCAAAATGCTGGGACATATTATATGGCTCAACGAATCAGCATTCCAATTCAACGTGGCAATGCTGCTAGCATTCTGGGCACCCAGCCAGCCGGTAGCGGGTTAGGGAATTTGAGTTATCTATAGGCTGCCAATAGCTAGTGGATTGCTCAAATTTTATTGTAGTAGCTGTATTGTAATTCGTTATTAGTATTTTATTTTAATAAAGACATCGGTACTGAAAAAAAAACTAACATTCAGTATAAATCATGACTATACAACTAAATAAATAATCTATTTTAACGGTAGCACTTCAACACGACAAAGATAATTCTAATCACGAATCAACGCTCGATGTGCCTTGGTTGTCGTATTTTCTTTTGACGTGATAACGTTTTATAAATTGATGAATGCCAAAATGAAAAATAGTAACGTTCCGTGTAGCGTTCCGTTTCCGTCAAAAGTCAAAAGTCAAAAGTCAAAAGTCAAAAGTCAAAAGTCAAGTCAAAAGTCAAAAGTCAAAAGTCAAATGTCAAATGTCAAAAGTCAAAAGTCAAAAGTCAAAAGTCAAAAGTCAAAAGTCAAAAGTCAAAAGTCAAAAGTCAAAAGTCAAAAGTCAAAAGTCAAATGTCAAATGTCAAATGTCAAATGTCAAATGTCAATGTCAATGTCAATGTCATACATGATTATGTCGTTATCACGTAAATCTATCGTCCGTAAACCGACTTTACAGACAACCAATTTTTTTAACCTTTTCACATGTTCCACAAGCAATAAGCGGAGACTGGCAAGTAACTCCGTAAATATCTCAAAATATAATTAATAAGAGTAATTTCTAATAATTTTGACCGTTTCCTTTTTCTTTTAGAAACCATACATTTGTGTCAAATTGTACAATAGCGCAATTAAAACGCTTGTCAGTGTTGTGTACGGCTGGCTGCATTACCTATTTTTATTTCTCTTGACTAACTTGTACTTGATGGCAAATACGACAGTTAGTATACATATGTATCTCACACTGTATACTTGTACTCTTAGACTTAATTATACTTAAATAATTATCAACATGAAAATTAAATTAGCAATAAACGATATATTGCAGGTGAATAGCCCCACTTCGTTTTTATACAGACAGGTGAGTAATTATAATCATTTATTTATTTATTAGAACACGGAGTAGTCGTCGCACAAGGACTGGTGCCTTGGGCGGAAGCGGTGTCGGGCGCGGGGGGCCCCTGACCTGACAAGCCCACCGGGTGAGACCCTGTTCAGGGAGGCCTGGTGAGCGACGCGCGTACGGGGGCCGACTGTGGCATCTTCGTCTTCGCTGTCGGGCGGTAGGAGGTCCCGGGGTTGTGGTCGGGCAGTTGGGAGGCGCTCATAGCGGGGGGCCAGGCCGCGGAGGTGTTCCGCTGACGAGGCATCTACCCTCTTGAACTGCCTTCGGGCGAGTTCCGCGACGTGAGGGTCCAGAGGTTCCACCCTTAGGTCTCTCTGGATGGTGCTATTTCTCACGTAGCGGGGGGCTCCAGTGATCAGCCGGAGGGAGACGCTCTGCTGGGCTCTTAGCCGTTTCCGGTGGGCCTCTGCCACTAAGGCAAGCCAGGCGGGGGCCGCGTAAGTAAGATGGGGCCGGACGTATCAGAATCAGAATAATTTATTGACAACTGATAAAAATATTACACATTTTTTGCACGATGGTATTGCAAGAGAGTGATAATCAGCTTACCCGTATCGGGCATTCAATGTTGCATATTATAACTAATTATTACATTATTAATATGTCAAGATAATCATCTTTAAAAAGTAATTTCTCATACAATTTTATATGACATAGGTTGTATTAATTTATTTCAAGATTACAGCATTAATATTTAAATGGATTATGCTAATTATTACATTGCCTTATTGAATCATAATGACAAACAAAATGAAATGACATTCATAACAAAACGTCAGTAGACTTATCTCGAGACATGAATTCTTTTAAGTCATAAAATACATTCTTTATTAGCCACTGTTTCAGTTTTTTCTTAAATATAGTTTTACTAGTTATGCCCATGATATGACTTGGCAATGTATTGTACACATATATATAGCACTGATATATGAGCTTTTCCTATAGATCATGCAGTTTATGACAGGTATGTACAAATAATCAGGCCCTCTTAACTGTGTGCTTCTCGTGCGCATTTCCGATTTCCTTTTAAGACGTAGATCTTGTAGATGGCCAGTTTTAGCCTTAGTGGCAGTCTGGACATCAGTGTGGGTCGTAGGAGGTGCCGCGCTGCCTTCCTGCTGCGACGTCCGCAGCGGGTCATCGCGACGAGGGCGATACGCGGTTACCGGACGGTGTCCTGGACAGCCGCATGCGTGCTGGCTGGAGACCCGCCCTGGGAGCTCCAAGCCGAAATCCTCGCCGAGATCTACAATTTTGTAGCGGCGAGGAAGTCGCGCGGGGAGCCCCCAGGGTGGGAGGAGGTGGCGCGCATGCGACGGCAGGCGCAGGCCGCCCTGTTGAGGCGGTGGTCGGAGGACCTGGCACCACCCGTCCCCGGCCAGGGGACGGTGGACGCCATCCGCCCGGTCCTCGGGAGGTGGGTAGGGCGGCGACACGGGTCGCTTTCCTTCAGATTGGTGCAGGTGCTTTCCGGACACGGGTGCTTCGGAAGGTACCTGCATCGAATCGCAAGGAGGGAAGCGACCCCGGCTTGCCACGAGTGTGGAGCGCCGGAGGATACGGCGCTTCACACGCTGGAAGCGTGCACCGCGTGGGTCCCACAGCGGTGCACGCTTTCAGCGGTAGTGGGCCTGGATCTCTCGTTGCCGAGCGTGGTACGGGCCATGCTCGAGAGCGACAGATCCTGGCAGGCGGTGGCCTCTTTCTGCGAAATCGTGATTTCGCAGAAGGAGGCCGCGGAGAGGATCAGAGAGGTCGACGCCCTCGCTGATCCTCTCCGACGTCGGCGCACGGGAGGGAGGAGAAGGCGATTTGCAGATCGCCTCCTCGCCCCACCCGTGTAGTAGGGCCATCGGTTGGGTTTATGGGCCCCAACCGACTCAATGGCTCTACGTGCCGGGGAGCGGCTGAAGGTCTGAGCTAAGCCGCTCCGTCTGCCGTTGGTCCGGTTGATGGCACCGGACCTTAAGCCGGGGCGGGATGGAAAGTACTTCCCCATCTCTCCCCGACAGGCTGCGTCTGCTCGCCGGGGTGGTTTGGTCGGTAGGGGCCCGGCTATATTCTATAGTTGGGTTGGTGTGAGACCATTAAACAGATTCCGACAGAAGCCGTCTGTGTCCCATATGACAGGCGGAAGTCCGTAAAGGGATTAACCTCGTTAAAAAAAAAAAAAAAAAAAAAGGTGCCGCGCTGCCTTGGCTCTGTTGACCGCGTTTGTGACGTGAAAAGCCATGGTCAGGCGGCGGTCAATCGTCACTCCCAGGTATTTGACCGAACGTGACCAGGGGATGGATCCCTCCAGGAGCTTGAGTTGAGGGGGCAGGGAGTGCTTAGTGGTCAGCATTATGGCCTGGGTCTTGGCGAGATTGACTCCCATTCTCCAGCTGCTCAGCCAGGCGGGGAGCAGGTCCAGGGCTCGCTGCATTCTGAGGGCCGCGTGGGCCATGTTGACCGAGGAGGAGATCAGCGCGGCATCATCGGCATACAGAGCCAGCGTGGTCCCTTCCACGATGGGGATGTCGTTGGTATACCAGTTATTGCAGGCTGGCGAGAGGCAGCTGCCTTGCGGGACGCCAGCGTGGATTGGGTATAGTTCAGAGAGGGTTTCCTCTACCCTTACTCTGAACGATCGTCCGAGAAGGAAGGCGATTATTAGAACACCAACACTGTGTACACTGATACGTTTACAACCAATGATATTATATGTTTATATGAGGTAGATGTTGCACAAGCGCAGTCAATTGTAGTAATTTTCATTGCGACGCGTATTTCAAGCGCAAGTCTAAACATATAGCTATCCTTTTCTATACTATTTGTACCGTATTATCTGTCGCAGTAAGCATGTTTATGTCGTAAAGGAACAAAATCTAAGCACCGCGCAGTATGAATATACCTCATCTTTAGTAAAACATCATTGTTTACAACAATGATAATATATATTAAAACATCATTGTTTACAACAATGATAATATATATTAAAACATCATTGTTTACAACAATGATAATATATATTAAAACATCATTGGTTTACAAGGATTGCGCTTAACACAGTAAGAGGCAAATGCCGCAGCAGTTAAAGGTGTAGACAGCATGCAAAATTAATATTATTTAAACGGGTAACATATCAATCATAAAAAGAATCAATTGTTTTATTGTGCCGTATCAAAACATAATAAAATAAATTTAGATATAAAGTGATATGATATAGAAATAATTATAACATATTTTTAAACAAAGTAATTGTAGCAACGTTAAAGTGGTAATTTATTAAATACAGATATACCGAAAATAATATAGGAACAAATATGTAAAAATCTAAATCTATCATAAAGAATAATCTAATACGTTATACATATAAAATAGTTTTGTAGTTCATATTCTATCATCATCATCATCACATCAGCCATAGGACGTCCACTGCTGGACATATGCCTCCCTTATTGATTTCCATAAGGACCGGATGGAAGCGGACTTGTCGGTGGATGTCCAATGCTGCGCTTGCCTGTATGTGGTCTCCACTCGAGAACTGCTGTCCTTTCGACAGCAACGGCCATCGGCTAAGTAAAACAAAGTATGTTTCATACAACATTTCAATAGTCACGAAGTTACTTTAGTCTATGATGGTAACAAATATCGGTAATTTAAACTTTTGAAAATTGTATCTCTGCATGAATAAAACAGCAGTTTTCAAAATAATAATTTATAAAAAATATTTTGCAAATGTTAGCAGGTCACATTTTTAACCAACTTCAAAAACTTATTTGACAGCTGGTGCTTTCCGTGTGGTCCCATTTAAATTACACCAAAATCGGTCGAGCTGTTTTTTAATTACACTACAATAACTGAAAAGTGGTAGGACTACTTAGATGACTTATTAATAGAGGGTGAAGAAATCGGTGCACATTGACAATTGATCCCGTGAGTAGCAAAGGGTGAAAAAAATAATTAGGTACCAAAAACTGTACCCAGATTCAACATTCAAAATTGTGAAATAACTTGTCGAAGCCGGTACTATTTGTATAGTAGTTACTTTTGAACTATCATGGTACTGAATAAGAAGTAAATAATTTTCATTTTATTACAGCAGTTCTCAACATAATAATAATTATATAAAAATATTGTGCTGATGTTAGTAGGTCACATTTTGGGCATAAATCTAGGGCGCGTCGTGGCGTCGCGTTCCATTTACAACAATTGT
The DNA here is from genome assembly GCA_934044485.1 of Apeira syringaria. Lineage (NCBI taxonomy): Eukaryota > Metazoa > Arthropoda > Insecta > Lepidoptera > Geometridae > Apeira > Apeira syringaria. The sequence continues at coordinate 5,206,843 of OW203672.1, read as the reverse complement.
CTATAATTCCGTTAATTTTGCACACATGTTCCGCGTCCGTTTCATAGTTCCTAGACGGAATACGTGTGCAAACGTAGACATTTTGAAAAGTTATTAATGCAAATGAAACGCTCCCCAGATAATGTTATTTACGAATATCTTATGTCATTCTGTCTCGTCAAAGTTGGTTCAGTCGAATCTGAAACAAACAGATGGGTAACATTTTACAAACAGACCGTCTTCGTTCTAATAAATCTATTATTCGACGTTAAAATAGAGAGGACCGCCACGGTGACTCATCAATAGTCACCGGAAACCTAGGTTCGAATCCCGGCAGGGACAAAGCATCGATGTTTGTTGTGATGTTATTGTGCTCGTGTGTGTCTATGCCTCCCGGGACATAGGGTAACAATCCGGCTGAAAGTGTGATAAAATAAGCAAAATAAAAAACATACATTTTTTTTTTTTTACTATTACTACTTTATAAAAAAAAGTAGTAATAGTATGATTTTTCGTTTCGCAGTGGCTGGCAACCTTTGCATCATGCTTGATCGGTCTATGTGGGGGTTTGACTTACGGAATTACAGCTGGGATGCTGCCCCAGCTGCGTAATGACAGCAGCCTCCAATATAACGCTTATTATGATTCTTGGATTGGTAAGAACTTCTTTCGCCTTGTCTGTATTTATATTTTATATCATTAAACATGATAGATTGCCATCATTTCCAAATTATAATTTTTGTATTTAATAAATACATTAGTGTTTTTATAGTTTATTGCACTACACTTATGCTAGGCACAACTTACGTTAAATATTTTTAGGGAAAAATTCTGCTTTTGGTAGAAGACCAACGACTACAGAATACCGTTCTGTCGCTTTGCCATCTAAGCTTTTGCAGCACTCCACTAGCCATCCCAATTTATTGCTTCATTTTAATTCCATCTGTGGGGATACAATTAAGTATGTAAAGGTATATATTGTTACAAAGTGGGTACGGTATTGGAAGGAATCAACACTTATAGCGAAAGTGACGGTTCATTATCTCGACTTACACGTACAGTTACTGAGAACACTGACACTGATTACTGTTATTTAGCACTGTTACTGTTCACACTTCTTAGGCACTTTTCACTTTGCTTATTTATATCTTCTTCCTTGTATTTTATCTCAAACTCAACTGACTCACGGCGGAGACCGGAGCTCCTTGTATAACCCCGTGATTTCGACGTTTATTTATTTTCAATCGTCATAACTTCGCGCTATTCATATTGTCCGATCCGTCTTTCCTTGAATCTTTCCAGAACCGTACGTATAAACATATAATATGTATAAACTTACGAAAAAAAATATTGGAATGGCTGCGTGAAAACTTGCTCCTTCTGAATGCAGAGAAAACAAAATTTGTTCGAACAGTGATCGTGAATTGACATCCCTTGTTAAAATCAAAGGCACTTAAGTTAGAAAATTAAAAACTATGATTGCTAAAAGTTACAATATGTCTCAAACATTAATTTTATATTGTGCAATTAGTGCCACCTACCTCAACCTCACGCGTGGTGATGATGATGACGATGAAAAAAAGCCTACGTGTTAATCCAGAATATAAGCCATCTCCATACCAAATTTCATCCAAATCTATCATCGGATCAGCCGCTTAGGCGTGAAACATACGTTTCACGCCTAAGCGGCTGATCCATACATCCATACTCACAAATTTCGCATTCATGATAGTAGTATATGCTTATTAGGACTAATGACAATTACTTGCCTATCAACATAACGTCAGTTTTGTTTATTCCATTCCAGCATCCTCTGCATCTCTCGCCATGGTCATCGGCTCTCTGATCTGCGGACCAATACTGGACAAGTACGGCAGAAAAGTCGCTCACATCGTTCTTGGATTCCCTTTCATCATCGGATGGATCTGCATCGCCTGCGCTGACTCTGTTATCCTGATTCTCGTAGGCCGGGTAGTGACAGGAATTGCCACGGCCGCCAATAAAGCTGTCTCTCTGGTTTACGTAGGAGAAATAGCAAACCCAAAGTTTAGGTCGTCTGGTTTATTTTTACCAGGGGTAGCTGGACACATTGGGATCCTAGTTAGTCATGTAGTCGGATATTACTTTACATGGAGAAATAGCGCTATAGTATGTATAGCTCCTGCCATAATTGCTTGTATTACTTTTCTTTTTTTGAAAGAAAGTCCGCTATGGCTTATTGCTAAAGGTAGGACGGCAGAAGGAATTGAAACATTCCGATGGTTTCGTGGAACAGATGAAACATCGGAATCGGAATTGAAGCATGTTCTACAAAGACAGAATGAGAAATCCAATATAAGTGCTATGGAGACTCTTCATGCAGTATGCTCTATCTCTTTCATCAAACCGATGTTACTTTTACTAGTGCTCATGTTAAATGTCCAGTTTTCTGGTGTTAACATTCTAATTTTTTATTCACAAGATATATTTGACCAAGCATTTTCTCAGAATATTGATGCATTCTTATTAATTGTAATCATGGATTGCATAAGAGCTATAGTAGCCATTTGCATCTGTGTCGTTGGGAAATTAGTGTCAAAAAAAATTACGTTTATTGTCAGCACATTTGGCGTGTCAGTGTTTGTATTTGGGCTAGTCGCGTGTTTTTTGATGAAATTTGAAAGTGGATGGTTGCGCGTTTCGTGTTTATTGATTTATATAATATTTTCTAGTGCAATTGTAACTATAGGCTGGACGTTTGTCCCTGAACTACTGCCGAATACCGCCCGAGGATTTGGATCGGGCCTTAATTCCGCATTTGCATATTTAGCCCTATTCGCCATAGTCAAGGTTACTCCTGATTTGGTTAATGCATATGGCACGTCGGCACTCTTCGGGTTTTGTGGTGTTTCCACTGTCATTACTGGGCTAATTTTAATTTTCACTTTGCCAGAAACGCATGGAAAGACTTTGCAATCAATTGAAGATAGTTACAGCAAAAATAAAATCCAACAAACTCCATTGTAGTACCTACGTAGACATTAAAATAAAAAGTCTATATCTAATAGCTTGCCGATTGTTAATTTCGTGCTTATATATGACGTGAAAATCAAGTGATCTTTTTTCAATTTTTTTCTCGGTTGTTAAAGTGATGATACATGACAGTTAAAAAAAATATATCTGTAGCTGACGACAGCGGTATAGTGCGCTGCTTAATACAGCTTAACATAATAACTCCGTAGCTAGAGTGGTCAATATAGTAAAGCCAAGCTCACAAAAACCGATTTAGACGACCAGTCTTAGAGGTCCTCTAATTAAATTTGGTAGCCTACACCTGACACGTCAGTCACTGCTCAATCCTCCGGCCAAGAATAGAATGAACATAGATTCAGAACACTATGGAACTAAAAGACTACAACCTGTTGACGTTCTATTCACACATTGCGTCGTAGGTTATTTGCTTTAGTTCAGCCTCGTTCTTTTCTCAAGAATCTTCTTGATTTTTGGCGTTTGATAGATCACGTGCGTATGCTTGCCTGAGCTTTGATGCCACAACCTTCAATGCCAAAGACCGGTGGACCTCACCGGCCTACCCCAGTTTGAATAGATGTCGATTACTGTATAAGTGTAAAACAGAAAGGTTGAGGGGCTCATCTATATATCGACCCAAAGCTAGAGACGCTAGGTCTAGAAGTTTGTTATTTTAAACTTAATGACAAAAGCTGTCACAAAAGCACTAAGGGTGCTCTGATACATGATGATGATGAAACGATAATTATACTTATATGCTCTTATATTATTTAATTTCAAATTAATGGCAAATTTATTTCAGTTTTTCATGTAATGAAATAGAAATATAAAAATTATAGATATCTCGGTTTAGTTATTTTCTTTTCACGTTCAAGTTTCAGGTTCGGTTCGAAATAGAGGCTTGCGATTCCTTTGACAATACTTGTAGCTGACACGGTTTTACTCCGATTGGAAATGCGGTTTTGTTGTATCCAGGATGTATATTTGGCAAAATTAAATGCTCAAACAAAACGATAGAATTTAAAATAAACACAGAGCGCGCGGATTTGCTTGTCGGCCGGCGAGGGCGTCTCGGTGACTGGTGTGCCAATTGCACACTTGTGACAGCTCCCGCGCGCCCCGCTCCGCTCCAGCCCCCTCTGGTGCGGACGGTTAATACAAATATGTACATGAACTTACTGCTAATATCGTCATATAAATTCAACAAACTAGGTTCTATAAAATACATTATTATAATAAATTACGTGTCATTTACAATACTTTTCTAAGAACTATTTTCTACTTAATATCGGCGCGTTGCTAACACACGTCCTTATTATCCCTTCAGCCAAGTTATTTATTAATTTTAATAACATGCTTAATGTGCTTAAATAATTATTCTCAGACGTTCCATTATTCGAAATGTTACACTTCATTTAGATGAAGAATAATCTAAATGTAAAAGTTTTAATTTCAGGTCATTTGTTTTTTCCTACAATTCAACACACTCGGCTGGTTTCTTTACAATATGTGACACGGTTGTCAACCTTTTCTACGACTAGCTAAAATAATATATTTGTGTAAATTGTTGCGTGTACAAATGTGTCTTCTCTGATAAGTGAGCAAACGTGTTGGAAATCAATATAAATACACAGTATTGATTAGTTTCAAGTTTGAAAACAGCTGATCATTTCTATTTGGAAAGGCAGCGCCACATACACAATAAATACCTTGTATCAGTATAATCAAAATGGTGGTGCCAATTGGAGTTGATGCCAAGAATGTATTTTTATACAGACAGGTTTGTATTCAGTTTTTATAACTAGTTGGTGGCGGCGGAATAGCTTGTGTGAGCCAGTATTTAAAATTATATTTACGTTAGCTTCTTTTTCTAAAATAAACGTATGCCGAGACTGCCGTCGCGGCGGTTACTGCTTAAACATTAAAAAAATGTTTTTTTTTTTTTTTTTTAAGAATATCCTCCTTTTTTAAGCGACTTCGCTTAAAAACACTCGGAGATTCTCAATTCGACACGTATGTTTTTTTTAAAATGTTTGTTACCTCAGAGCTTTCGACTGGATGAACCGATTTTGATCATTTTTTTTATTTGAACGCTGGTGCTTCCCGTGTCCCATTTAGATTTCATCAAAATCGGTCAAGTCGTTTTTAAGTTACTCTCCAATAACTGAAAAGTACCACGCATACGTCGATGACATTATAGTTGCGGGTGGAGAAATCGGTGAACATACACAATGACAATTGATCCCGTGAGTAGCAAGTCACTAAAAAGGGTGAAAAAAAAAAAATTACCATAAATGTAACCGACTTCAACACCCTAAAGTTCGAAATAACTTGTCGACGTCGGTACCATGGTCACAATATTTTGATAATAGTCAATTTTTTACTATCATGTTACCGATTTCAAAGAGTTATTTCATACTTTTGAGTGTTGAAGTCGGTTCCATTTTTTGGTATTTTTTTTTTGTTAAATCTAGCTTCGGTATATTAACAATAAACCGTTTATACAATTAGTCTGATAGATATAGATCGATACAATTTACAAGGTGAATAGCGGACGAAATAAGGATGTTTTCAAACTTTTCGATTAGTAAACATTATATAACTTTGATTTAGAGATTCGATCATAGATTTGGGTTTTTGTTCTAATTTTCATTTAATGTCATCCCAGTGAGTTATATATCCAAAATTGTTTACATTAGCCAAACCCAACCTTCACTTTTACAAAAAACATATAAAAAACAAGCGTTTATCTAAATTATTCGCTATAATTTGACGCAATAAGACTCGCAACTCGTATTAGAGTAAATAAAATCGAAATCTAAAAAATTAATAATAGCGAATTATACGAGGGCACCTACACGTCCATTAACATACGTACATTATGACGAACCTACGTATTTTAAGCCGATAAAATTGTACTTGAATTAATAAAGCTCACGTTGTGTATTAAATTAGAATCATAACGACTGTAATATCATGATATTACAGTCAATTACATGTAATGTATAGGTACGTACATACGTACTTTATGACGAACCTACGTATTTTAAGCCGATAAAATTGTACTTGAATTAATAAAGCTCACGTTGTGTATTAAATTAGAATCATAACGACTGTAATATCATGATATTACAGTCAATTACATGTAATGTATAGGTACGTACATACGTACTTTATGACGAACCTACGTATTTTAAGCCGATAAAATTGTACTTGAATTAATAAAGCTCACGTTGTGTATTAAATTAGAATCATAACGACAGTAATATCATGATATTACAGTCAATTACATGTAATGTATAAGATTTAAGAAACTTATTTTCTCTTTTTTCTTATTTTTACATACTCTCTTATTTTATTTATTTTTAAGCTATGTAACACCCCCGTTATTTAAATTTCTTTCGATCCTCTCCATGCAAAGGTTGCCTGGTAGAGATCACTTTTAGTGATAAGGCCGCCCATTGTCACACTATATGTAAATTTATGTTTATTGTAAATATTGTTTTATATTTAAGGTGTAACAATAAAGTATTTTCTAATCTAATCTAATCTACTTTATCTTTGGACCACCGCTTGACGCTCTTTACTGCGACACCCACTGTGGGAGTCCATTCGCTTCCACCGTTTGGATGAAATCTAGGTGCCCCTGGTTTAGATCGGGGGTGGACTGAGTACGGCCAGTGGATTTTCCGAACATAAGCGGCCGAATTAAATTTAAAAACTGAAGCACGAATGCTTGCATTTTAAACCAAAGAAAAAGCACCTTTTCTTACCAATAGAAATAACATCGTTGTAGCCTAAACTTGCGCATAAGGATAAAGAGAGTTTATTTTGTCAGCCACACCTCTTATAAGTAAATATTATGGTCTTAAACCATAATATTTTATAAGTATTTAGATGGAAACTAATTTTGTATTTATTAAATATTAATAACTGAATTTAAAAGATTATCATATAATAAAATATATACAACTATTTAATTATAGTTCATTGGCTCATTGCCACTTTAAATGTGTTTGGCCCATTATGAAAAAGTTTGCGTGCACCTGGTTTAGATATAGAAAACTAGATAGAACGGTAACCTTTTCGCTTCCTACTTGTAAACGATTCTTAGCATGCGTAAAATACTACTTTTTGAAGTGATGATAGCTCATCGGTGGGAGCTTGAGCTTCCGGTGAAGGTATCGATTTCCCAGCTTGTTGGTAGTGTTTTTCTGAGTAGCACCGTCACATTCAACCTACTTAGTTGATTTACAACCTCGTTTGTGTGTATTGTTCAGAGGTTGTCAATTCAAAATTATTTAGGATTTCAAAAGCAATTGTCAACGGGGGTCTGTCATGGTCACTTTTGAAAAAAGAAGAATCGTAAGGCTGTGTCCAGACCTGACGAAAGTGCAGCTCGCCCGACGCTCGCGAGCTGCGCGCGTGTATTTCAGCGAACATAAAACGCACGCGCGCAGAACGCGAGCGGCTCATATAAGTTAACAGAGAGAAGAATTACATGTTCTGATATTTAGTTATTAATATTCATGTTATTCTGTAATTCACAATGTAAACTTTTAATATTGTAAACGTGTCATATATCATTGGAAAGGATCTACCTACGTACGACAAACACGGATCTAATGTCCTCGCAACCTGAGGAGTGACAAGGAGGAGACTTCGGTTCTGACCACAGCGGATGCCCTGTGATGTATCCCCGTATATCTCTTCAAAATATTGCAATAACCTCGTTCTCCTATCAGACAATATAAATATATCCGTGACTTTAACAAAAGTACTATTTTAGTTATTCATACACAGTCAACCGAATTGTAAGGAACTCATGGAGTGTGTCAAATCAATTCAACGAGTGTTTCAAATTTAAGGAACTCTGGTTAGTACGAGATACCGCGAAACTTATTGTATACTCATCTGTTATTTACATATGACACTGATTATATGTTAAATAATGTGTAGATTGATACATTGCACATGGGTTGCCTAGCGAAATCCCGTAACCATACTGTTAAATAATATTAACTTTCATATTAAACAGTGTTAATTGAATAGTTTTTTTTATTCATTCATTCAATTAATCCTTATTGTATTGCCTATGCAGCAGCAATACTTAAAACATGTTCATGGCTGCTTAGATATTAGCCCCCTTACTTATAAACGTTGAATAACCTCTGAATAGTTATTCAGTGTTTTGTCTTTGCCGCTTATATGACAGTTTGACGTTGAAAGAACGGAACAAAACACTGAATTACTATTTGCAGCTTATTCAACGTTTATAAGTAAGGGGGTTAAAGTTCAGATTGAAGCGCGAGTGTGGAGAGAGTGACAGGGAACAGGCGTGCTCCATGCGAGAGACAAGGACGCAAAGAGATTTTTATAATCATTGGGCTATTCAACAGTATACAGTAACAGGTACGGGGCTTAGCTCGGCAACCCATGTGTAATTTATTTATCTACATATTACAATAATATTTTAAGTTTATATGAGGTAGATGTCGCACAAGCGCGCGGAAACTGAGGCGGCAAAATTAAGTCAATTGTAGTAATTTTGATTACGACGCGTATTTCAAGCGCAAGTCTAAACATATAGCTATCCTTTTCTATATTATTTGTAGCGTATTATCTGTCGCAGTAAGCATGTTTATATCGTAAAAGAACAAATCTGAGCACCGCGCAGTATGAATATACGTCATCTTTGGTAAAACATCATTGACATATTATCTAACATTTATCCTTCTCATAATTAAATAACAGATGAGGGTATATATTTCTTAAGCCGTATCTTAGACCAGGTGTACTTAACGAACAATCGATATTTTTACATTACAATCAATTTTGCCTTTCTAAATAACATAGCATCACGTGTCGAGTAATGCACTTGAGAATAATTATGTAAAATATGTTAATAGTTAAACATGTCAAAAGATAAAATACAGACCTTGTCACAATATTCAATCTGAAAAGGTTGTTGTCTTTATTAGTACATAACATGATATTATAATCAATAATATATTTAAATATTTGATTTTATTTAAAAAAAGGAAAATAATGTTATAAGATGCATGATTTTTATTAATTTTTATTTAGTTCTAGAAACTCGCCGTCGCTTCGCTCCGGGTATTATTGTACAAGCTTTCCGTGAAAAATGATCTAACTGGTGATTAAACCGCATCAAAATCCCTTGCGTGGTTTAGGAGTTACTAGAAATTCAAACAGACGAAGACAGCAACTATGTTTTATGCTTTAAAGAGGTTTTATTTAGTATCTTAAGGTTAGAAATGGCATATTTATTTTACACTAGCTGCCCGCGGTTTTACCCACGTGGGGATGATTGATGATGATGATGTGATGAAAAGTAGCGTATTTGTTATTCCGGGACCTAAAGTATCTTTATACTAAATTTTATCCAAATCCGTCCAGCAGTATATAATATTAGTGGGATGGGATGGGATTACTATGCTTCCTTTGTACCCCTCGAGTTTTCAGTAATATTAATTACTTGTTCGACAAAACTAAACCACTAGTTGCTGTAATTAGTTAGTAGTTTTCATTGTTTTATACTGTACAGATCTAATTTGACCACTCGGTCAAACGAAGATGTTATCACGCTAGACCTTAAGGATGCTTACGGGCTCTCAAGGACTGCTGCCTGAACACACGATGTGTTTGGTGAGAGTTTTTCAAACTTGAGGGGTAGTTACCTAGTTAGGCGGGTTACTCGACAGTACCCTAGCACCATACTGGGAATTTGATAATTGCTGTTACCTTCACCGGAAGCTCAAGCCGTGGGTGGAGATCGAACCAACGTCCTCAGACTAACAGCCGACGCTCCCACCGCTCAGCTATCATCACTTCATATTTCATATCTTCCAGTGTTGGAGCACCTGCGCAGCTTACATGATGTCTTTATGCGGTGGCTTAACCTTCGGAATCACAGCTTTGTTCCTGCCCCAGCTGCGTGAGGACAAAAGCATAGAGTATGACGCTTATTATGATTCTTGGATAGGTAAGCCATTAAAACTGACATCTTCTAAATTTAGCCGCTGTTTTGGTCTATTCAAAGTTGAGCATATTAAATTTTGAACGTACGATTTGCAACTGTGCCAATCGAAACATAAGGCAAACTTTAAGTGACTTCTGCCACGGAAACGCAAGCGTAGCATAGGACAACCAAAGACACGGTGGACGTCCTATGCTGGTTCTTCGTCAAGTCTTCTGAAGGGGCTGGACGCTAACCCTTCCGACAAGCCCTAGTGGAGATTATTGCAGATCAGTGGGGGGGCCATACGTCTCCTGGATGGTAATGATGATGATGATGATGATGACTTCTAGACACCTCTATTTGTAATTTCAACTCAGCGATCCCATTTTCAGACTTGGCTTCTGTTCTTATGCCATGTGAGAAGTATTCGGGTAATCTGAAAACTTCTTCATTGGCAATCGGCAAACCTTATACAGTCATCTATCTGGATTATGTGGGATAGCTCTCTTTGAGGTGTTCCACTAGTGCGAACATAATGTCTAGATTATGCATATAAATCTGTAATCTATGGTCATTAGAAATGTATCACATTGGTTAACATTTAGGAATTTATAAAGTAATATAACAATTAAGGAATAGCCAGCAATTAATTATTGTCCTTTATGTTCCAGCCTCCTCCGCATCTTTGGCCATGGTCATTGGATCTGCGAGCTGCGGGTTAGTTATGGATAATTTAGGCAGAAAAACTGCTCACCTATTTCTTGGAATTCCCTTCATAATTGGGTGGATATGCATCGCCTGCGCCAATTCTGCAATACTTATTTTATTAGGCAGGGCATTAACTGGTTTTTCCACGGGTGCCAGTAAAGCTGTCACATTTGTCTACATCGGAGAAGTAGTAAAACCTGAGATCCGATCGGCTGCTTTAATTATAGGTGGAGCAGTTCTAGATTTTGGTATACTGTTGAGTCATATAGCTGGGTATTGCTTGCCTTGGAAAATCGGTGCCGCAATTTGTATATGTCCATCTTTACTTTCTTGCTTTGCATTTATTTTTGTGAAAGAAAGCCCGTTATGGTTGATTGCTAAAGGCAGAAAAGAAGAAGGAATCGAAACTTTTCAGTGGTTTCGTGGTACAGATGAAGTTTCAGAGTCGGAACTGTGTTTAGTTCTTCAGAGACAGACAGAGAAGTCTACAAGTAGTAAAAAAGAATGGTTTCACGAAGTTTGTGATATGTCTTTTATAAAAATAATGTTAATTCTGCTATTCGTGATGTTGGATATGCAGTTATCCGGATTGAATGTTGTAATATTTTACGCAGAAGATGTGTTTAGAAAAGTGTTTTCCTCTCCATAAACTTCGGCAAATGATATATCATTTTAGTGTATAATCATTATTATGTGAATACAATAGCGTAAATTAACGTATTTTTTTATTCGGGTGTAATTCTTACCAAAGTACACGTAAAGTGAGTTTGTGACGCACAGTAACTGTTTTTGAACTACTAGGGATTTGCCATTTTAACAATTTACAGTAATAGAAAACCCGCCCGATACTAATTCAAACCATTTAAATTTCCGACATATCTATTGGCGACGGTGATCGCTTACCATCAGGCTACCTGTCTGCTTGTTTGTCACCTATTACATTAAAAAAGCGGAGAAACGATAGAGTTTTTTCAACACACCAAAATTTAACACAAAGTTGGCACAGCGGCTTAAGTGCTTCCTCGAACCGCTTATTCATTTATTTTATTTATTTATTCAATGAATACAATGTGGCTTACAGAATATGTCCAAAACACCATCATGTCAAAAAATAATAATAAGATTACAATATAATAAAATTAGTGAATAAAGTAAGGTACTTACATTGGTTAGTTAGATTAATATAAAGCTAAAATGGTCAGTAAGATTGTATCTTCATTAACCGACTTTAAAAAGGAGGAGGTTACATGTTTCACTGTATTTTTGTGAGTGTGTTGTGCATGTTTTTTTATGTACCTACGTATATTATATATGTTCGTGGTTCACCGATTTCTTCCGCATTTATTGACAAATCCTAAAACTTTGTTTGTTTAATGTGTACCAGAGGTACTCCCGTTTAAATTTCATCAAAATCGGACAAGCTGTTTTTGAGTTACACTTCAATAACAGAAAAGTTTTTCGTCTACTTGGACGACTTCCTAATTGCGGGTGAAGAAATCGGTGAACATCAATGATATTATATGAACATCATGAACACCAATGATAATATAATATCATTGGTGTACACAATGATAATATAATATCATTGTGGACACCAATGATATATAATATCATTGGTGTACACAATGATAATATAATATCATTGTGTACACCAATGATATTATATGAACATCATTGGTGTACACCAATGATAATATAATATCATTGGCGTACACAATGATAATATAATATCATTGTGTACACCAATGATAATATAATATCATTGTGTACACCAATGATATTATATGAACATCATTGGTGTACACCAATGATAATATAATATCATTGGCGTACACAATGATAATATAATATCATTGTGTACACCAATGATAATATAATATCATTGTGTACACCAATGATATTATATGAACATCATTGGTGTACACCAATGATAATATAATATCATTGGCGTACACAATGACAATTGAGCTCGTGAAAGTGAAAGTCACTGAAAAGGGCGAAACAAAATGTTTACCAAAAAATGCATAGTACCTAAGTTCAAAAGTAACTACATATTATGAATAAAAAATATTGTGCTCATGGTACCGACTCCAACAAGTCATTTCACACTTTTAAGTGTTGAAGTCGGTTCCATTTTTTGTTTAATTTTTTTTATTTTACATAGTTGTAAGTATACTGTGAAACAGACACTTTTATACTTTATATGCTCTATACTATTGCACTTTTATGTTATCTATACTAATATTACAAAGAGGAAAGATTTGATTGTTTGTTTGTTTGAATTGAATAGGTTCCGAAACTACTGAACGGATTCGAAAATTTCTGTCACTTTTGGGAAGCTGCACTATCCTCGGGTAACATAGGCTACCTATATTAAAATTGCAAAAAAATTAGGGATCCTAATCATTTTTATTATGTAATTTTTTCCCGTGTGAAGCAGGAGCGGACCGCTAGTGATCGATAATCGTGTTAGCATTCGGTCGTATTAATATATGACGTGTATACTCATCTATGACTCGATTAAAATGTAGGTATTTATATACATACAGTTCTGAAAAAATACGAGTACAATCGGTTATGGATATTCGAGTTTTGAATTGTACAGCACACTTTTTTTTAGTGACTCAGGTATGATAATTATCTACATGGATTTTTAACTCCGTATCAAAGGGAATTTTTTCCCCTTATACCTAGGTAATTGCGGAAATTTTTGTAACCCAAAATAAGTCTTGGCATGCGATAATAAGACATCCACACGCTAGTTTTTATTGAATTAAATAGTACCTACTGTAGTTTCTATGTAAAATGAACTGCTTTGAGAAAAGAATGGTACGGCCGTGCCGCTTTTTTGCTCGACGTGGCAAGGTGCAATGCCGGCCCCGCAGATTTTCTGGACTAATCACAGAAGAAATGGCTGAGTCAAATACCATAAGTCTTGCAAGCAAAACCTGGTGTATAAACCAGGTCAAGTAAATACCCCCAATCCATAGCCTTAGTTTATGTAATCTGTGGCTAACAGTCAACTTTGACTTTGACGCAAGAATCTGTCTAACGTCACCAATAATATAACATTTTTATTTACTTTACTTACAAATTTTAAAACAATGAAATTAAATAATTATTTTCAAATACCTAATTAATTAAATATGCTCCTGAGTCCAATACTAAGCATTCAGCTGAGGCCAAAATTAAATTGCTGGATCAAGCAATACCGCAACGTTAGGCCTAGCATCAAAATCGGTAAATCTAAGTTTCAACTGGAGCTGGACGTTAAAAACTTCAGCAAGGATGAGATCTTGGTCAAAGCACGCCCAGACTACGTCATTGTTGAAGGAAAGAGGGAACAGAAAACCAAAAGGGGCTACGTCATGCGTCAGTTTGTGCGTAAGTTCAAATTGCCAACAGGATGCAACACAGAATGCATGGAGTCAAAGCTGTCTAATGACGGGATCCTGACTATAACAGCACCCAGGAAGGTTCCAGAAGAAAACCTACCCTGTGAGACACTTATCCCTGTATCGCAAACTGGGACAAAGCATGCAGATACAATTTGCATTCCTGTACCGAATAAGCCACCTTGTAATGACAAAAACCCTCAATGTGAAGGTAAGAATCCTCTAAGCGTTGATAACAATACCTCAAGTGATGGTAAAAATTCTACGTCTAAATATAAGAAAAGCTAGAGGTTGGAGATATTTATTCGTAGTATGTTTACATTTTTTTACATATATTTATTTACGTGAATGTAATTTATACCATCTGAATTATTTAGATATAAATTTTGACTAAACAGTTTTATTTTATTACCTGCTAGCAGATTCGTTCGAGGTACACTTTCCATATTTTGTACCTACCTACCTACTTTAAAATCATTTATTCAGTTTTAAGGGCAGACACGAGGCCAGCAACCTTTTTGTTGTTTCCTACTGATTGGCCAAAGCTATAGGAAGGAACAGTAAATATATCGTGTAAATACCCACCTACGTACAATTTATTGTTTACCAAAAAAGGTTTTATTAAAACTGACGTGGTTTTGTTACATTATAAATGTATAAAACACGGGAGTTACTCACGTAATAAGTCTGAGGGTTCCGACTATAGTTTCAACCACATTCGGTGGTCTTTTTCAAGGAGAAAACGGGGCGCTCGCGGACGCGGTCGCGATACCTGCAGTACTAGGCGAATCGCGTGTTTTATACATTTATAATGTTTTATTTAAAAACTAAAATAAAACAGACAACTCTTTATAATGTTATTTTATTGAAATACTCATAACTTAGAAGTAATTTACAGCTTAGCTTAAAACATCAGTCTAAATGGGTACCTACATAGGTATGTAGGCACATACAACTTTAAAAACACGTAAGTAACAAAAACATATGATTGTAAGTAGGTACAAGCTATATTACAAACTAATAACTAGATAGGTGGCAGCGTAGGTACCTTAGTAAGTATGATGCAGGAGTAAATGCTACAGTAGAAACGCCTACTTCGATTCGCCGTTGGTTTCTGTTTGGTCTTTAATCTCCTTACGCACTGGACCGGTCTGTGCAATCGGGACTTTGCGTTCTCCTTTGACAGCATCAGGGACTTTCCTCGGAGCCGTGATTGAGAGCACTCCGTCCGATGATAGCCGCGATTCAACCGTGAGAGGATCGCATCCTTCAGGCAGGGCGTACCTCCTCGAGAACTGACGAGAGATGTAGCCATGTTCGTCCTTCTTCTCTTCATGTTTCCCTTCCACCACGATGAACCCATCCGCAGTCTTCACACTGATATCTTCCGGAGCGAAATGTTGGACATCCAAGTTTACTTGGAATTTGTCTTTGTCGGCCTTAATGCTTGATCCAACGTCCCTTGCCGCTGCAGCCAATTGTCTCCATGGTCGGTAATAATCTTCGGAGTGTAGCGGGTTTGTAGCCATGAGGAGATCGTTTGGAGTCAGAACCAACCCGAAGTCCTGGTCTAGTAGGCGACTGGGACAACGGTGGCGGGGAGTTTCGTAACCCAATACAAAAGGCAGGAGTGACATGATTGCTCGTAGTTTTATACAACTACAATAATCGCCAATAGATATTAATTATACTGATTAGATCAATTCGTCAATTGAAGTCGCTTTCCAAATTCGCGCTTTAGTTAGTACTCACTTCGAATGCTTGCATTCAAATACATGCCAGGACGAGCGCACGGTTGATATTTATACTGTTTTGGTACTGCCATCTAGCGTCGAGTAGAAAGTTCTCGAAGTTGTCGTCGGGGCAGCTGTACGGGGATGCCGCTTGTCGCGCCCGTACACACACAACCATGTAATGTGAATTTGTGATTAATCGTACACAGCTACAGCCGCACACATTGATAATGTATTTAGTTCGATAGTTGGGCGTGAAGATCGCGAATGTTCGTGAATATCGTGGAGCAATCAAATTACCCACTGGCAACCGCCACCGCGCCGCCGCGCGCCTTTTTGTTTATGACGGATTTTACAATGTTAAGACATAAGTATCGTGGTAAACACCACTAGACTAGAAGAATTTGATCGCAACCACGCCTTAATTAGTTAGCTACCTACCTACTTACCTAGGTACCTACCTAATAAATAAATGCTCTTGATACCTACCTACTATCCTTAGTTTCTGAGCTCTCTTACATTTAATAAAGCAGTCACATTAGTTAGGCACTTTTAATGGTAAGTTTTTTAAAAGTGTGAGCACTGAGATGACACGTGAAAAAAGAAGTGGAAGAGAACACAATCGTCGCCTAGCTTGGAATAGGTACCTATTTAGGTACTTACACGAAAAGAAGTGGCCAACACTGTGTATTGTTTTTGTTAGGTACCTATTAGCGGTTAGCCAACTGTTAGCTGATGTGTTGGCACTTTGCAAGCGCCATACTTAATTTAGGACTGTCTCTGAATTGCTTCTTCAAGTTTTTTTCTTATCACACCCACGCGGACATACAAGCTCATCACAAAAATGTTTGATACTGCCGGGATTCGAATACAGGGCCCCCTCAATGATATTATATGTTTACATCATTGGGGCCCCTTGGAGTCAGAGTCGAAGTCATGCAATTGACGAGCCACGGTGAACGTCTTGCATAAGTTTGTCTTGGTGTAGGTATTTATTGGTAGGTATATTTCATGATTCTCATCATGCATTGTGCATCGTGGTGGCCGTGTGCTGTGGTACCGGCCTAGAATAGTACTCCCCCATCTCTTCCCGCGGGTGCCGTAACAGTCGGCTAAGGGTTCACTTACTAGAAGGTGGGCAGCAGCGCCTTCTGAGGGTTGGAAATCATACCTACTGCGCTCGCCAACCCGCCTGCCAAGCGTGGCGAGTATTGGCAAATCCCCTCTATATGGGGGAGGCACACGTCCAGCAGTGGACGCACATGGCTGAGAGAAGAATGTGCACCATAGGTACTAAAACAAAAGTTTATTAACAAATGAATAGGTAGGTACCTACTTACTTAAAATAAGTACATTTACATACATTACACATTATATTACACGGTACATTTCGCTAGCTGCATTGAGATTTCAGCTTGAGAACGACCAGACGGACTGCAATGTGACATCCATCTAATTATGGTAAACGTTCCAACCTGTCCCACGAAGGGTTTTGTTTCCACATTCATAGTGCGTACAGCTTACGAGTGGAATTCATTGCCTAAATCTGTGTTTCTATGTACCTACCTACTTGGATACAATCTGGGTATCTTCAAATCACATGTGAATCTTCTAGGAAGGCATGATACATCCTAGGCTAGATCATCACGTAACATCAGGTGAGATAGTCGTCAAACGCCTGATATTGTGAATACAAAAAAGTAAACCTATAAACCTTTTTTTTTACTATTATAAGTTTGCGTTTGACAACTGTCTCACCTGATGTTAAGTGATGACGTTGTCTAGGATTTAGCACGCAAACGCTATAGCGTTATTATTCTAAGTCAAAAGGTATCTATCTACTTTATTACCTTACCTTCTTATATGTACTTATATAGGTAAGTTAGGTAGGTATGTACCTCAGTGTATACACTGAGGTCAATCTCAGTGTATACACTGAGGTCAATGTCAGTGTATACACTGAGGTCAATGAGTCATCATTGACTGAGGTTCTAATATTAGTCCCTCAGTGCTTACACATATAAAGGCTATTCTAACACTAAGACCAGCGAAATAACAAGAACATAAACAAGTAGGTACGTAGGTACCTACTTATTTATCTTGTAAATACTTCCTTAGATATGTTTCCGAATTAAGTAGTTATAGGTACTACGCCTCTAATTATTTTAACCCCGAAACTAAAAGTCCTAAAACCTGTGTACCTAAATAGGTTCTAGTCTTTTGCGTTGTTGGCTCATGACATGACTTTGCTCATCTACCATTGCCCTTGAGCACCCTATAGCACAGATTATCTTATAGTTATCACATTTCTACTGAACGCATATTCCAGAAAGTGCCACAAGTTTCGGCTGTATGCAAACATCGATT
This sequence comes from Apeira syringaria, assembly GCA_934044485.1. Classification (NCBI taxonomy): domain Eukaryota; kingdom Metazoa; phylum Arthropoda; class Insecta; order Lepidoptera; family Geometridae; genus Apeira; species Apeira syringaria. The sequence continues at coordinate 5,188,670 of OW203672.1, read as the reverse complement.
GTATGGTAGTAGTATTCGAGAATGTTCGAAGGGACTATTTGCAAGAACTATCAATTTCGGGTCCGCTTTTTTATTTTGTTATATTATTTCATCTTATAGTCAAATCAAATATCAAATATTTATTTAATCAGAACTAAAAACAATACAATAAATAATGAAGAATCGATGACACCTGCAGTAGTGTAAAACTGTGTCGCAGATGTCAACGCCCCCCTCCGAAATAGGTACATGCAGTTCCAGTTATTAAATAAAATATACATATAAAAACTAAAATTATATAAGTAGCAAATAAAAACTAATTCTAATTAGCGCTACTACGCTAGGGTTTGTGCGTGTTTGTGTTTCTGCGTGTGTGCGTGTGTGTGTGTGTGTATGTGTGTATATGTGTGTATGTGTGTATATGTGTGTGTGTGTGTGTGTTTGTTTGTGTTTTATTTTTATTTGTCAACTGCAAGTAGGTCTTCCGTGTCCTTGTAGGACAGTGATTGCAACCATTCGACACATTTCAATTTACATTTATGTAATGCCAAGGGATATATGTTTAACTGTCTGTTAATTCGGTTATAAAACATAGAACTTAGATAGCAGTATTGGCGGCCAGCAAGAGCCGTCCGACGTTGTTCAAGCACAGACCTTGTCTGATCTTCGTTTCGTAGGTATACATTTAGGGCTATAGTCTATTTGTGTGTGTTTTTTCAAAACTGTTTGCAGTATAAATAGTTGCCTTACCGTAAGGACTTGAGATAGAGTGTACAGCTCACTGGTGGGAATATAGTTTAATGACCTTGGTGCCATGAATTAATAACTTCTTTGAAACGTTGTGGCAGATAATAGATACTGTACATATCTGCTATAAGGCATGGTACTATTTCGTAATTCGTTATGGTAATCTTCTGAACATGTGTAAAATATAAGTATTCACGAATATAACGTCTCTTAACGCTCTCTCTTAAAGGATTTAACGCTTAATTGAAACAAATACTTAATACATAGTTATTTTTAATGAAAAAACGGAATTTTTTGAGTTTTTTGATACTGTGATAATTTTCAGTCCCACATTAAAAATCTAGTCTATAGGCATATAAGTAGATTTTAACTCAGACTGCTAAATGAAGTATGATTACCTTTGTTTTGCTATTGTTTTGCCATTGTGGCGTGTTATGTCTACCCCTGTCTGTAAATCGCAATTTCAAAATAATACATCTCAACAAAATTTATTAAAAGGAAAAAGGTTGTTTAGTAATTACGAATGAAACGGAATGTCATAGAACTTGTTTTTGGTGATTGTAAAAGTTGTTAGTTGTAGTTATTGGCTATTTGTGAACTTTATGATATCACAGTAAGGCATAATTTGTGTTCAATTAAAAAATATAGTGAGAACTACACGTGCTGTAGTGCCAGCTCGATTGCCACTAAAGCAAATCGTGTGCAACATGTACATACATATTGATTTAATGTAAAAATGTAAAATACATATATTATCAGTATTAGTGATTTTAAACGTACACTGTTATTTTGTTTTTTATGTGTTTTTGCATCTAGGAAACGCACAGACGGCATATTTATTCAGATTTTTGGTTCGAGTGTTCTCTCTGACGTATGTACCGCTCTTCTCATGGACAGATCCCAACTGACGCGCATGTGCGCGTTAGTAGTAGTTAGATTATTGCGCACCCACACTTTAGAGGTATTAAATTGTTTTAGCTTGGGCCCGTCTTGTAGGTCGATTTTGATATATTAAAACTTTAATAAAGTATATTATATCTTCTTCTTCTTCCTCTTCTTCTTCTTCTCAGCGATTGGTCATCCATCGCTGAACATATGCCTCCCCTATATAGGGGGATTTGCCAATACTCGCCACGCTTGGCAGGCGGTAAAAATAGCACAATAAATAATATGATATAAAATATAATAAAGTATATTATAATACATATTTAATATCCGCATGATTGATTTTAAGTTCTAGTATTCAATTAAAATATTATTTTTATTTAAGTATATAATTTAGTATTTTTGATGTAATTTTTAGTTGTATTCCAATAGATATTTTTATTATTTACTATATTTATTCCATACAAAACTATTCAGTGATTTGGTCAATTCCTATTAGTAAAAGATATTCCTCGAAAACGTTTTTATGGCAGCAGTCCAAGGATTACATGAAATAATTATGAATTAGTTTGCTAAATCTGTTGTACGTGGCATCATAGAACTTAAAAACAGGATATAGTTATTTATAAACTTCTCTCAGCCATGTGCGTCCACTGCTGGACATATGCCTCCCCCATATAGGGGGGATTTGCCAATACTCGCCACGCTTGGCATGCGGGTTGGCGAGCGCAGTATGATTTACAATCCTCAGAAGGCGCTGCTGCCCACCTTCTGGTACGTGATCCCTTAGCCGACTCTTACGGCACCCACGGGAAGAGATGGGGGAGTACTATTCTAGGCCGGTACCACCAGGGCAAGGCCGGTACCACCACGGCACTGATATGATATTTATAAACACATCGACCGTATTCATTTAGCCATTAAATACAAGATTTCCAGTTGTTCGCTGTATATTTTTTCAATAAATTCACAAAACATCATCACGGGCCATAAGGTTGAGCATACTTGAAATTGAGTAGCAAATGCATCATGAAATGACGTCAACATGTTTCTCGATTGTTCTACTACAAACTAGATGGCGCTGTTCACAATATATAACGGAGCTGGTTTGACAGAGGGCATCATTTGAAACTCAACAAGCTGTCAAGTAAGACTACCGAGTGTTTTCGTGACTGCTAATTTCGAGTATTTTCTACGCTTAGGTGTCACGAGCGCCAAATTATTGTAATTGTATCTAGTGTTATTACTTATTCCGCACGTTATGTCTCTGCTACCATACATTTTGGACGACTTCGGCTTCCGCGGCCCTCGCCGCCTCATGGACCAGCACTTCGGCTTGGCTCTCACACCAGATGACCTGCTATCAGTCGCTGCAGGACCCCTCGCATCTAGAGAATATTACCGACCATGGAGACAACTTGCTGATGCGACAAGGGACATCGGGTCGAGCATCAAGGCAGACAAAGACAAATTCCAAGTCAACTTAGACGTTCAGCATTTCGCACCGGAAGAGATCAGCGTGAAAACTGCAGATGGGTTCATTGTGGTTGAGGGGAAGCACGAGGAGAAGAGAGATGAGCATGGTTACATCTCTAGGCAGTTCTCGAGGCGGTACGCGCTGCCTGAAGGGTGCGATCTTGCAACAGTGGAATCACGGCTGTCATCGGACGGGGTGCTGACAATCACGGCTCCGAAAAAGGCCCTAGCTGTCAAAGGAGAACGCCAGGTACCTATCGCGCATACCGGACCTGTACGCAAGGAGGTAAAGGATACAAATGAAATTCAGAATGAAAACGCAAAGAAGTGATGTTCAGTGATCAGTACTACTTTTTTTTTTCTGTAATTCTACTTGATTAAGTTGACGATTTTTCCGTTTTTTTTTACCGTCGTAATTGGCGAGGTGCTTATTGAAATTGTTCGACCTGTCTACCTAACCTTTCCCGTCAATTTGATGTAGTAGAATTATTTACCTATTTCTTAATTATTTCTCAAGAACCTATGTTGCCGTTTGTGTATCTAGGTGCTAAGACTGATAATGTAAGTTAAATATAAATAAATGTTTCAAAAGTTTAAACGATGTTTTCATATCTTTGATGAGTTTTTTTAGTTACCTATATTTATCACATTTTTTTAAGTAGGTAATCTATGCACTTTAGATAGGTAGGTATACACAGTTATTCACCCAAAATTTAGTGGGTAATGTACACATATAAGCATCTGGCATAGCATAATCTGGATAGTTCGCTGAATACTTTCAAACAAATTATGAAAAGTCCATGTTTTGAAAGATTTTTCCTTATTAAACTAAGGTGTTAATCTTCTTTATTGTACACCAAAAATCCTTATTAACCAACCCTTACTATGTTACTAAAACAATACATCTAATTCCTATGATCAAGGACTAAATGGCCTTAATGAATAACATGTAAATATTAGTCATGTACTTATGTATCAATTCATTTTGTTTCTGTAGTTACATTGTCAGAATAATACCCTCAAGTCTGTAGGTATGTTGTATTATATATTTATTGAATGATAATCCATGTATGTATTGCAATGAGTTCAGGTGGTTGTATTTTTAATTGTATATAGTTAAAAATTAAGAAATGTAATTATGTATAGCATACATATGCATTAGCATACGTACTCAGCTACGTTTGACGATGAATAAGCCATTTATTTCAATAATTTATTTCTTTAAATTAATTTTGTTGTAAATTCTTATGAGAAATAAATGAATATAACCATTCAGCCTAAGTATGACACGTTTCGACAACACGGGCGTTTTCTCCGAGAGAGGCTAAAGGCGTTTTGACGTAGCCTAGTGACATAACCTGTGATTTTTCAACCGGAAGAAATATATACTACCCTCGTCCGTTATTATACTAATAAGAAGGATTACATTTTAGATTATATGTAGATAGATAGATTGCACATGGGTTGCCGAGCTAACCCCGTTCCTATACAGTTAAATAACCTGATAATTATAAAAATCTCTGAGTCGTTGTCGCTCCCATAATTCCCACAACGCTTCTGTTACTGTCTCTACTCGCACTTCAATCTGAACTTTAATAAAATCTAAGCAACCATGAACATGACACAGTTTTGAGTAGGACACAACACTCTTGGATAGGCAATAAAATAAGCATAAATTTAAAATAAATTCCAGTCAAATTACAGAGTTAATATTATTGAACAGTATAGTAATGGGGTTTCGCTAGGCAACCCGTGTGCAATGTATCAATCTGCATATTAATTAACATATAATCGGTGTCTTAAGTAGATAACAGATGAGGGTAGATATTTCTTAAGCGTATCTCGTACTAATTTTTTTTTAAGTAGGTTTTTTTTTGTCTCAATTATTGTATTGTTTCCTTTTGATTTTTTTTCTGTGTTTATGTGTGTTTATTTATGTGGCAATACTGTAGTTGTGAGTCAATAAATATAGTTTGATTTGATTTGATTTAAAATTACTAAAATTAGTACGACGTTCTTAACAGCTGATGTCATTGTCAAACTATTGTCAAGTTATGGATCGCTTAGCTACACAGATATTCTATAAAAAGTTCTTAGTCAGCTTCTGAAAAATAGGGTAATATAGGGTAGGAAAATGAAAGCCATATTTTATACGAACAGTTTTAATTAGCTACAACAAAATTACATTGCCTCTCCAGCAGAAGTAGGCACAAATGATAATATAAGTACTTCAAATAGTGTATAAAACAATGTATTAACTTTTAGAAGCTCAGTTACGCATATCACTACGGTGCTGTGTATTCACATTACTTTATTTAATATCGGTTTGGAAATTTCATCATCTTTATTATAATAAAACTAAAACCAAAGTTATATAGGTACACTAGTGAAATTATATAAGTAAAGAACAGTCGCGGAAGAGAAACAATTTCGGACATCAACCCATGAATGCCTGTCTCTGTCACTTCCTCGTATTTACTGCTTGCACAGTGTAATGACCGCCAAGAATGCACTGTGCGCGCATCTTATTAAGTAGGTCATTATGCACTACTGCTATACTTTTACATTCATATAAAAACAATAATAAAGTATAGGTACGTTAAAGTTCAGTTTTACTCAACTATCATTAGATTAGATACTATTTGGGCGTTTTTTTATTATATTTTTCTATAATAGACAATTTATATACGAAAAGCGTTAGCGACCTACTGATTTTCTTATTGGTATGACGTTAAGAGATGATAAGTACGTTAAGGTCAGTTTTCAAATGCATCGTAAAACTTTTTAATTTGAGTACCTGCCCACTTTTCGTTAAGGTTTTATTTCGAAAAATTCAACTCGCTACATAAACCTACATAACCAGCTTATATACTCAAAGACTCGCTCCGTAAAGCCAGTCGCTAAGCGGCCATTCTTGAACTTAATCCTGATATTGTAATTTATTTATATACAATGCATGTTTTGTCAAAGTTTTCGAACAACAGATTCCATTTGCTTGTATTTTTGATAAAATTTAAATTGTTGTGAAGCGTAGATACTCTGTCAAGAAAGATTTTTTCTAAAAAGTTCAATAACTGCCGGAGAAAATCGACCAATATACATTGGAACTAGAACATTCTCCTTTTTTTGGAAGTCGGTTAAAATGTTGGCGGCTACACACACACACCTTAATATAAACGATAATAAAATACAAATAAACGGTTTCACGAATCGGAAAATAAGTTATCGTGAAATAACAGCAACAAAAGATTAAGTACGTGTATTAACATTTTATTTCAATATTCTAAAAAATATTTTATTTTATTTATTTAATTATTAACATTCACACAAGGTCTTCAGGTCCCAAACTAGGCAGAGCCTGTAATATGGTAACCTGATGACTGATAGATATAGATAGATAGAAAACTCTTTATTTGCACACTATTTCAAAACCACACACATAAAGGAAACAAACAAACAAATATAAATACAGTGATACAAAGGGCGGCCTTATCTCTTATATAATAAACATGTTATCTTGTTACCTTCCGTGCTACATCTTAAACCACGTCATCGCTTATAATAAAATAATACAGTAGCTTACGTTCAACTTTATTTTTTGTTCATACTTGGACAATAACATTTATGCGTATGATAAATTTTCAAACCGACATTAAATTCTACAGTAATTTAATATTGCTATACATTGATACTACTTAACTTTAGTCGCTGCAAAACTCCACCTAACACACAACATCATAAGCGACTTACGAAAATTACACCAAATTAACGAAAACAAGATTTCTTCTATCGTATTATAACCATTTATCTAAATACCATAGTCTTAATAGAAAATGTAGATAGGTACTTAACATTACAGAATGAATTTTTAGATCTGTAGTATAACAGAGGTAAATATGAATAAAAAAACCGGTAACAGTTTTAGAAGTTACAATGACTGCTTATATTACACAGATACGCATACAATATTAGACAAGTTGGGATGGCTAGGGTAGTTGGCAGGGGAACTGCGCAGTACACCCCAAGTGAGGCGAAAGTGCAGGGGGTATCGCCCCCACTTTTAATATGAATAACAATAAGAGTAAAACAAGTTCTGACATACTTCGTAGAAATTTAAAAACCAGTGGTAGTATAATTCTGTTGTTCAATGAAACTAGCTATAATTTTTTTTAAATTTTTGAACAAAAAATGCAACCGACTTCAACCCTCTAAGGTGTGAAATAACTTGTCGAAGTCAACCTTTTTACCCTTTTCAGTGACCTTTGCTACTCACGGGATCAATTAATTGTCATTGTGTGATCTGCGATGTCTTCAACCGCGACAATAATATCATCGAGATACGCGTATCACTTTTCAGTTATTGGTGTATAACTCAAAAACCGCTTGTCCGATTTTGATGAAATTTGTATGGGACCATCACGGAAGTATACTCTATCTAACAAAAAAGAATCATCAAAATCGGTTCATAAACGACGAAGTTATCCGCAAACACACATTAAAAATGAACAACATATATACGGTCGAATTGAGTAACCTCCTTTTTTTGAAGTCCGTTAATAAAATGAGTGTACTTAAACATTCAAGATAAAGTAGTCAGCCATATATTTATCGCTAAATGATCATAATCCGTAGGGTGGTCCCTACGGTTTAAGATTATATGACAACATAAAATTACAAGGTTAATTTTCCCGTGCACCTCTTTCAAAGTTCAACCTTATCGCTATCGTTATTGCACAGAAAATTTTGCCAAAACTGGTTGACAAGTTTCTTTGTCGACTGTACACCATACAACCATAATTATATAAAAGTTACGGATGGCAATCCCAAAATTAAACTTTTTTTAATTACTGGTAAAATCTGTTGTCGTCCAATTGCAACTAACCAAAACTACCCCGCAAACGTTAATAGCTGTTCTATAGAAAAACACGAGCATCATACGAATTTGAAACTTTACATCAACAGTAACAGCGTTTCAGTGATCAACAATTACAACCAAACCAATATTAGGAGAAAATATAGGTAAACTAAAAGTGAGGTACATTTTCAATTAGCGATAATTTGTGCTCATAAAACAATAGTTAAAATGGTGTATATTAATTAATATAGTTTCTCTTTTATATAAATAATCTATAGTAAAGTTTCAATCCAGCACACCTGTCATAAAACGATTTGGAAAAGTGCATTTATCCAAAATTATTCTATCCATAAGTACTCATTCTACAGCGATGTAGATTAACAATTTTCTAAAATATTCATATTTACATGGAAGGCATGTGCACAAATAACTATATAATTTCCAGAATAATAAATAGGACGTTTGTCAATTTTATTTCATTATCGAAAATACAGTCCAAAAAGTGTCAACTAAAAAAAACATTTTGTTTCAGAATTAAAAAAAAAAGGTTACGCCACATTTGTCACATCTAACTGAATGCTAGATTAGAACAATTAGTTTAGAAATATTTTCCCTATTTTTTGTATAATTATATCTACGTAATCTAATTTATCTAAGCTACATAAATGTATGCCATTACTTTGCTTTGCAACATTCTAACGCTAGAAATACAATAAGTACAAAATTGA